>CM020032.1:5127500-6327500 GCA_009769605.1 Bucorvus abyssinicus
AGCTAGTGAGTCGCTTTCTGTCTTTAATTGGTGTGGTGCAATGCTGATAACACGTAGTTATCATCGGAAAAGTTGACCGAGACAGGTTAAATAATTTAATAAGGAACTGCTTGTAATTATGTTATTTACAAGGTCTGACAGAGGTTTGAGGAAGAACCAGGAGCTGATCTCAGGGAAACGGACGGGTTCGGGTGACCCCTGGAGCACAGAGTTTGAATTATGGAGATGGGGGGCTGCGAGGTGACCACGGACTAGAGGAGAACAAGCTGACTTTTCACCTCAGCACATTTAACTTTTAAATCCAAATAAACGTCTCGCCTTACTGGAGCATCGCGGTATAAAAGAAAAGGGCTGATCGCGGCCGGTTTTGGAGGGGGGGGGGGGCACCGAGGAAAAAACACCGCTCAAAAAAAAGTTACAAAGCGCATTTAAAAATAAATCTGGGCAACTTGTTGTTTTTTTTTTTTTCCCCTTTTCCTCTCTCCCTCGCTAAATTAATTATATCAAACATCTGCTCACATGACGCTGCACTTAACGCCACACACACTATTTAACGATGCCAACGCTCCCCCGAACAGCACCAGCGCACCTTTTTTTTTTTTTTTTTTTCTTTTTAAAATATCCTCCGGCACTCGGTAGCCGAATAACTCGCTCAGGTAAATTAGAAGTAGGTGCGGTCAGTCGGTTTAACACGCACACCCCCTCCCACCCCCCAAGCAAGGGGGAAATACAAACTTGGGAACTTGCGCGTTAAGAAAAGCGTAAAGTTTCTCACCTGTTTGGTCATGGAGTCTATTAGACGGACATACAGGTCCTGCTCCGTCCTGACTCCTGGGGAGGGAAAGCGGAGACAAATTCCGATCAGGATTTCAATAGCGAACCACCCAAATTACAGGCTCGAAGCATGAGGTCACGCAATTAACCGCAGCGGACGGGGAGCGGCACCCGCGCCAGGCTTCGGAATAAAATTAAATTAAAAAAAAAAAAAAAAAAAGGCAGAAATCACCTAGTGACAGAGTTCTCGCCCACTCCTGCGTTTGGCACTGGGGGGGCCGTGCCCTAGAACCAACCCCCACCTCCCCGGGCAAACCTGCTGTCGAACCCACTGCCATGGTGCGGGGGAAACAGGCGGGAGCGGCGGGGTTTGGGCGCTGGGAGAGGCACCCCCCGCATCCCCCCGCGGGTGCGGACCCCACTCTGCTTGCTCCCCGCCTGGCCCCCTCCCAGTAATGACCATTAATTCGCAAAACTGGAAAAAGTCACTTAAAAGTGATGTTCTGCTGGAGCAGTTATCGATCCCCTTTTTTTTTTTACTTTCCACTTCAAGACCAACCGGTTAATCATGTGAAGTACCATTGACTTATTGATCGTTTATGTTTTGTTTTCCTTATATGCCAAGGCAAGAGCCGTGTTTACACGCGTGTAATTTTAATCTCAAAATCTTTATATCCTTTTCCAAAAGGCCTCAAAAAAAAAAAAAAAAAGGTAAGACTTTTTCTGCGACACACGGACCTTCAAAAAATGAGGGAAACGACAACTTACCGTTGCTATACAACAACTGAAGTTTATAATGAATCCCATTGTTAGTTTTTTCATTGTTTGGCTCCTGCAAGCAACGATAAATAATTACATTTAGCACCAAAAATATCTCCCTCCTCCTGACGCACATTTTTCTCGTCCCTCGGAATTAACAGTTTGCAGAAATTCAGCCCCACGGTCACTTTTTTTTTTTTTTTTTTAATGTGTGTGTGTGTGTGTGTGTGGAGCGCTGATGATGTCATTATCTCGGTGCAAATATGTCACGTTTAGCCGGTTTTTTTCCCCCTGCGTTAAAATAAGTCGGGGACGCGGCGGTAAGTTGCTAAACCCGGAATCTATTCGGAGCGGCCGCGACAACGGGGGGACCCTGCACGTGGTCCGGGAGTCCCGTTAGCTGAGAATGATCTTTGCTCAATTAAATCACGTTTAAAAATAAAAATAATCATTGAAAAAAATAAGGTAACAGGCAGACTTACTTTCTCTTTCTCCACAAAGTCCACAAAAGCTGTTCTCTCAATCTCCACGGGCTGCCCCTGCCTGTCGTACAGAGCTAAGACGAAGTGGAAAAAATTGGATTTTCTGAGATTGGAAGGCGGCTGTTTCTCGAAATGTGCCCGAGCCAGCCCCACGCCGCTGCGGGAGAAAACAAGACAAGGCGTGGGTGAGAGCGGCGCGGGAAGGGGAGCGCAAGCTCCGCGGCCGCGGCGGGGGGATGCGGAGCGGCGCGGAGCGGCGCGGCGCGGAGCGGAGCGGGGAGGCTGTAACTGATACGGGGCGGGCGGGGAGGGGGTGGGGGGGTTGCTGGGGGGGGATTTACGGCCGGGATGAGAAATACAGGAGGAGAAAACCGCCGGGAGAGGATTTGGCAGACGTACCTTTGGGCGGCCGTGTTCGCATCCACCACCCCCGCGGTGTGCATCCACGAGCGGACGGGGTTCATCCCGCTGCCCAGCGGCTCTTCTTTCATGGTCGTCCCACCTCTTGGTATATTTTCCTGAATCCCAAACATTAAAACAAATTTGGGCAAAACCAGCTCCTAACCAAAAGGGGTTAAAATGGAGGGAAATGTCAGATACGGGGTGGGTTGGTTGTTGCTTGATTTTCTCTCTCTCTCTCTCTCTCTCCTTGGCGACTGGAATATAAGAGATGACTTTACTCCCTGTGATCAGTAGGAGAAAAGCCCAGTTCAAGTCTTGCTTCCTTCTTCAATCTGTCCTGTATTGGCACGACATAAACAATTTACTGAGTACTTCTGTGCAGCGAGTTGGATGGCGTTCCAGTTTGGTGGTTTAAAAAAAAAAAAAAAAAAAGAAAAAAAAAGAAAGAAAAAAGTGTAACTGCAGCCGGCGACACTGCGAGGTTGCTT
Source organism: Bucorvus abyssinicus (assembly GCA_009769605.1). Classification (NCBI taxonomy): domain Eukaryota; kingdom Metazoa; phylum Chordata; class Aves; order Bucerotiformes; family Bucorvidae; genus Bucorvus; species Bucorvus abyssinicus. The sequence continues at coordinate 5,130,406 of CM020032.1, forward strand.
TTCTTTTTTTTTTTTTTTTTTTTTAGGAAGGGGGGTAAAAGAATAAATATTTTTGTTGTTGTTTGCAGACGCGCTCAACGTGGTGTCATCCTAGTAAAAAACCGCCTCGGAAAAAAAAAAAAATTAAAAAAAAAAAAAAAAAGCTTCAGGACACTGCTGAATCGACCACTTTCTGGCACGGCTCTCCTGCTCCAAAAGACAAATAAACGGGGAAAAAAAAAAAAAAATACTGATTACCGCGGAGGTGTTCCCGGGCACACGGGAGAACGGGGCGCGGGCCCGTGGCGTCTCACGGAATGGACGGAGGCGCGCAGAGCCCGGCCCTCCCTCCCCGAGGAGCGCGCCCTTCCCCGGGAGCCGGGCCCCCGCCACCGCGGGAGAGGTGGCGTCACTGATGACGTAGGCGGCGGGCGGGATCAGAGCCATATATGGAGCGTGGGGTTCAAGGCGCTCGTCGCAGCGCTCCTGCCCGGCTCCGGCTCCCCCCCCACCGCCCCCCCACCCTCCCCGCCGCCCCCCGAAAGGAGGGAGCCGGGGCCGGGCAGGAGCGCTGCGACTCGGTCCCGAACATCATCTTCAAAGTGGCTTCGTGGACCACTGGTGCAACCCTCCTGGCGGGCCGCAGGACGGGGAGCTGTTTGGGGCAGACAAAGGGTGGCCTGCCGCTCCGTGCTCATCCCTCTCGAAATCCGCGCCCCCCCCCGGACACGCAGTTAATGTCTCGATCTGAGGGCCACGCACACGTATATATCCACAGCTGTATGTCCGCCTTGGCCATATACATCTATATCCGCCTCGAGTGATGAGCTTTTTCCGCCCAGAGTGGCTTAGGACTTCCTTTATTATTATTATTATTATTATTATTATTATTATTATTATTATTAATTGCCAAGGCGCGCGCATTAATAATCGAATTAATCGGCGAAAATCGAAGTTATCAGGAGACCCCCCGCTCCTTTCTCCAAGGGGTGAGGATAAAAAAAAAAAAAAAAAAAAAAAAAGAGCTGTGTTAGAAAGCAATCTATTTTGCTGGTGTTGGGGGTTAATGACTATTGCCAAAGATAAGTGAATTATCAAAGCTGTTGCTCTACCCGATCTCAAAATCCATTACATTGCTGGCCGTCTAATTAAATACGTAAGTATAATAAAATCATATTTTATGACTATTTGAGGGTAATGAGATTAGTCTTTAGAAGCGATCGCCACATATTAAAGATGCCACTGTCTATAGAATGTTAATAACCTTAAATCAAAGTGTATGGAAACTATTCATGATAAATTAAAAGAAAATTCCTGTATTCAGAACCAGCGGGGAGTTTTTTTGGAGGGACAGCGGAGCGGATGACAGAACCAAACACTTGGGTCGCGGAGCGTCGAGAGAACCAAAGTTCCCCAACAATGCGGGGCTCGGGCTGGAGGTGGCATTTGGTGGCACCGACACATTGGGGGACCCTCCGGGGTGTGTGTGCGTGTGTGTGGAGGTGGGGGCTGCCGCTCCCCCCAGCCGCCACACCCGCCTTCCTAAAAATCAGGTAAAAATGCCCCAACAACGCGGTAATTGTAAGATATTTCCTAAACCGCGCAGAGCGGCGCCGAAGTTGGGTCTTCCCTCCGCTAACGAAAGCGTGATGCTTAAAATCATTTACAGTATCTTTAATTCAGATTACACGCGCCAAGGCGATTTAAATCTGATTACCAAATTAGAAGGTTTTAAAACAAATCCTTTTAAATCTGATACTGTTGACTAAGGAGGGGAAAAAAAAAAAAAAAGTTCCCTAAGCCCATCGCATAAGGTAACGATCCTGCCCCAGAAAGAAAGGGAGTTTTAAACCTTTTTGACAACAAATGCAGCTGCCCCACTATTTTGGACGATATTAAGCGAAAATGAATGCAAATCTGTGTTCAGAAGCCATCTGGCCAGAAATGGGGGAATCAGCTGCTCTTCACAACAGGCTCTGAGGCTGAATCTATTTCAGCTCATTTTCTAGATCATCTGGTCCTGCACCCAAAGCGTGGAAAATACGGTCTTTATCATTCACCAACTTTATCTTTTTTTTTTCCCTCTCTCTCTTTTTTTTTTTTTTTTTTTTTTTAAATTTCCGTCCCTTCTTCTCTCACTCCGCAGCTGGCTCCGAGCTGCCGGCAGCCCGCCCGGGATGCTCCCCGTCCGCACAGCTCCGCACCGCGCCGCTCCCAGCCGGCATCCTGCGGGGCAGCAACACCCCGCACACACCCCCACACCCCCCCCCTCCCCGAAAAGTTCTCCCTGGTCCCGGGGAGGGGACACCGGCCCGGGCCGGCCCCCTGTGACCCCGGCCTTCTCCCGGGGAGAGCGGCAGGACCGGGGAGGGCTGCCGGGCCGGGGATGCCGGCAGGACCGGGGAAGGATATTGGGCCGGGGAGGGCTGCCGGGCCGGGAGGACAGCAGGGCAGGGGATGCAGGCAGGACCGGGGAGGGCTGCCGGGCCGGGGAGGGCTGCCGGGCCGGGGATGCCGGCAGGACCGGAGATACTGGCAGGACCGGGGATGCCGGGCAGCACCGGGGAGGTCTGCCCACCGTCGCGGCACCTTGCATGGGAAAGCTAGCAGGGATGCGGGGCTCCGGCCGCTGCCCGGCGCCGGGCGGGCAGGGGGTGTTGCGCGGCTGCCGGGGGCGGCCCGAGCCCTCCCGACTCCGCATCCCTCCTCCTCCTCCTCCTCCTCCTCCTCCGGCGCGGCGCGCCAAGTCTCCCTTTTGTGTGAATTTACGGGGTGAGGCTTCAGTGATCCCCCCGCAAATTTGCATTTAAATAGCGACATCAAGCGATGCGCGTGCCACACACCAGTGGGCTCCCAGATGTCACGGCGGAGCCGGTCAGATGGCCGCAGCCCAGCTGTCCCCCCACCCCCCCAAACCCCCCCTCCACCCCTCTCCCCGACCCGACCCCACTCCGCGGCCCCCCGCGCCCCGCCGCACCCCGCCGGCACCGGGCGGGGAGAGCTCGGCGGCCGCGATAAATCACGACTCGGAGCCCGTCCTCCTTCCTTCGTCCCCCCCTCGCCTCTCGCCCCGCACCGCATAATAACACATAATCACACGCTGTACGTGGATCGCCCAGATTAAAATTGATAGCCTCATTTCCACAGCCCTTATAGGATTCTCCTAAACTTTATTATTATTTTTTTTTTTCCCTCCTCGGGACAATCCCCTCGGGACTATTATCTTAATCATTCCACTTTTTGCTTTTTTTTTTTTTTTTTTCCCTATATCACGTTTTAAACCACAGAACTTTGAGCCCGTGTTTTACTTCACCGTCGCGGACCCGCGTGGGCCGCCGGCCGGGCAGAAACTTTCCCCGCGCAAAGTTCCGCGGCTCCGGCCCTGCCCTCCGCCCGCTCCTCGCTGCCTGGGGAGGGGGTTCGGCCGGGCCCGGCGCAGCCTCGCCAAGGTGCATATTTCAATTTTATTGTTTGAAGGCGCCTTCATTACTAACGCGCTCGGTTACAGCGGGTATAATTTATGCCCGGTTTAACCGAAACAAATCTCTGCTTGCTCTTGGTTCCTGCCTGGCAGAAGAGTGATAAATTTGGATTTTCGGGTATTTTCCATGCCCAGGTACAGCGGCTCCGCTGTCGGGGCGGGAATTGGCCATCGGCGGGTACTTCAGGGCGTAAATTCACGGGGAGAGATTATTAGCGCGGTGGCGCAGCCCGGCCCGGCCCTTGCGCGGGGCACCACGCAACCTGCGCGCCGGGCGGAGCGGCGGCCGTGCAGAGGAGCCCAGGGAGAGGTCTGGGTGCTGCCGCCGGTGGCTTCGGAGCACGCCGACCCCCTCCTCCGCTAGCAAAGGCCCCGCAAAGGGCAAAGTTTGCGGGAAAGGCCGCTCCGCGCGTTCGTCCCCTCGGGGCTGCTCCGCCGGCCTCACCCGCCTCTGGGGTTGATTCACCCGGTTTGGGCTGATTTCAGTTCTCGAACTCACATTCCTGAGCATCCCGGGCCCGGGTGGGAACCGAACGGGGAGAGCGGGGAGGTGCAGACACCCGCATCTCCCGCCCGCCCCGCGGAGCGCGGCCGGGACTGAGCGGGGATGCTCAGAGAGCGGCAGCTGGCCGGGCAGGCGGGCTGACCCGCTCCGCGTCCGCGCAGCCGGCTCCGCGGGGGCGGTGCTGGGCGTGGGAGGGACCGACCCTACCCCTGCCCGGGCCCTTCGGGCAGCGCCGTCGGGGCCGGCCGCGCCGGGGCCTCTCGGCGGGCGGTACGCGGCCTTTGCGCGGCTCTGCGCGCCCCGCGGCCAGGCTGCACGTCGAGGTGGTGCAGCCGGCTCGGAGTAAAGAAACTCCTTGTCGGTGCTGGGGTGTTTTACTCAAACCAGCGCTTAGCCCTGCGCTCCTCCAGGCGCGCTTTCGCGGTCCGGCGCCCCGATATTGTTATATTCAGAATTAGCTCTTAAAAAAAGGATTAAAAAAAAAAAAAAGAGAAAGGGAGGGAGGGAAAAAAAAACCCTTAAAATTTCCCCGTGCCCGAACGTCAGCCCTGGGCGCCTTGTGTACAACGAGAAAGGGAAAACGAAGAGAAAACTGCCCGGGGCTGCAGCCCGGCTGCCCGACGGCGCGGCCCGGGCGCTGCCCGTCCCGGCGGAGTTGCGGGGCGGCGGCCCGGGGGGATGCTGTGGGGCCGCCCACCCCCCGCCGTTTCCCTGCTCTCCGGTGCCGGGGAGAGGAGGATTGGGGGGGGGGGGGCAAGGACGCGGGTCCCCGCCAGCACGGGGCCGCGCGGGCGGCGGGCGGGGGGGAAGCCGCTCCCGCGGAGGAGCGCGGAACGGGCGCGGGCGCGCAGCCGAGGCCGCGGGGAGTTGGCGGCCGGACAGGTCCTGTCATGCGGCGAGAACCATATAAATCGACTCCAACTGAACAAACAAGGATCGATCAGATAATTTCAGATATTATAATTGGCTTTAATTAAACACACTTCGTTCTAATTAACTCTGAAATTTTAGCATGCTTTGGGACGCTGGTGTCTGATTTGATATTGTCAGTCCAGATGTCCTAATAAAATTCAATCCTCCACTCAAGACTTCAATATTCACTAAGAACAAAATGCAAATTAAATGTAAAACCTAAAGTATCGCCAAAGGTATAATCAAGAAAGGTGTCTCAAAACTTCTCACTTTTTATTACGCAGTAGTTAGAAAATGCAGATTACATCCTAACAAGACCTCTCCTGAATAATATAAACCTTAACTCTTTCGTGGTCAAGGCTCGCTCTCCCCGACGCGCTGCCCTGAAGGGATCCGCTCCCATCCTCACACACGAGCAAACATCGCGGGGACCGGGCTGGGGCTGCACGGGGCGGGCGGCGAGAAGCCGGCGGGAGCCCCGCGGAACGGGGACCTCTCCGCCGCCGCACTCGCGCAGCAAAACTTTCCGCGTTAACAAGTACTTTTCTCCCCGAGGCGGACAGCGGCGGGTGCCCCAGCCCGGCACCGGCATGTCCGTCTCCCGTTCCATCACGGCGGAAGAAAACCGGTGCGGGCAAACGCCGGCCACCGCGCACGGGACTCGGGGCAGCGCGCCCGGGCACGACACGGGTGCCCTGGGCGGGGACACCCCCTCCCCACTCCCGCGGGGGAAGGTGCCCGTCCCCTTGCCGCCCAGCCAGCCGCCGCATCATCCCCCTGCAAGCCACAGCGGGCTTTCAAATAATTAAAGCCGTAAGAGCAGGGCGGCGGTGCGCGGGGCTGCAGTCTCCCGGGGCGCTTCACCGCGGGGACCCCCCCCAGCTGCGGCTCCCCGTCACCCCCCAACCTCCCTCCGTTCGGTGCGCGGGGTGGAAAAAAAAAAAAAAAACCAACAAACCACAACCGAGCTATTCCCACATTAAACATTTGTATGTTTTCCATACTAATGGAGTCACTTAAAGCTGTTGCTAATTTAACTTTTTAAAAAGGCCACAGTGTGGTGATTTGCATTTTCTTTAGGATATTGAAATGAAGAGGGAAGCGCCGGGCGGGGAGGCTGCCCGGAGCGTAGCTGGGGGCCATGCAGAGAGAAAAACAGAGACGGAAAAGAAGAAAGAAAGAAAGAAACTGTCTTCTCTTCTAGACTATTAATAAGCAATTTGTCCCGCTGCAATTTACATCGCAAAGACAAACGTGTCGGGGTGCCCGGCTGCCGCCCAGCCCGGCCAGAGCCCCCCCTCCCCAGCCGCCTCCCGCACCTCTCCACGCTTCCCCGCGCAAACTACGCTCCCACATTCAGCGAAGGCGCGCAAATCCCGCGGCCGGCTCGGGAGCTCCGGCGTTTTGAATTTCCAATGAAATTTCCGAGCGTTGGGCAAAGAATGGGGCTTTTTTTTTTTTCTTTTTTTTTCTTTTTTTGTTGGGGGGGGGGGGATGTGTGTAAACAACAAGTGCTGCGAGGGCCGTTCCTGTGCTCGCCGCAGCGCAGACCCGCGGCTGTAGCGTGGGGACCGTGTGCCATCTACAGGACACCGCACCCGCTTCACACCCCCCCCCGCCTCCCCGCCCCGCTCCGTGCCATTTTGGGGGGAATGAAGAATCGATTATTTGTTGTTTGAACTTTTTAAACGTCGTGTGGAAACTTGACGGGGGGGACAGGCGGCAGGGTTTTGGTTCTTTTTTTTTAATTTTTTTTTTTCATTTTTCTTTTTTTCTTTTTTTTTTTTTTTCTGGCGTTAGGTGAAAAGATAGGAAATGTAAAGATAATGCGATTTGATTTGTTAGTCTAACTCCGCGATTTGAGAGTTGATGTCCCCAAAGACCAGGCGAGCTTTTCCCCTTTATTTATTTTTATTAAAACATCAATCTACTCTCGAGCTGGGTGAACTCAGTTTCACCTAGAGAACATAAAATTCTCCATACCAAGGAAATAAGCACCTTTCATAAATCAACAGTATTCCTGACAGATCGATCAATTTTTGGTTGTTAATCCGAAAGGAGGAGTTTTAATTGCTTCCTGCCTTTTAGCCCGGGCACCTCGGCAAGTCGGCTCCGGCAGCACCCGCCTCTCTCCCCTTTTTCATGCTCGGGAGGGGAAAAAAAAAAAACCCGCCCCAAAAACCAAGCTCCGGAGACTCGACCGAGACCCCGCGCAGCGCGTCCCGACGCGCAATCTGCGCGCAGAAGGGGAGCAACTGCGAGGCGGGACGCGTGGGCGCGCGGAGATGCGCGGAGTGGCCGCACCCCGCGCACGGCCCGTCCCAGGTAAGTGGGATCCCACCTCCCCTTTCCCAGCCACCTCCCCCCCCCCATTCCGCGCAGAGGCGCGCAAACCCCGCGGCCGCGGGCGCTTACCTTTCGCGGTTAATTAAGCCAAGGAGAAGGTTTTTTTTCCGTTTATTGCGGAAGGGCGGAGGAGCGTGTGCGGGTGCTCTTGCGCGCTTTAATACACTACTTGTACCCACCGCAGCCTCGCCGAGGCTCTGTGGGGCACGGCGGTGCGCGGAGCGCAGCAGTGCGCAAGCGTTTTCCCCCCCTCCCCTCCTTGCGCGGGCGGGAGGCGGGGGGCGGAATCGACGGAGCGGCCCCGGGGGATGGGGGGGGGGGGGGGGGGTGTTGGTCCACGGTACCGCGGCGGCCCGGGACGGTCGTGGACCCCGGACTGCCGCCGCGGTACCGTGGACCCCCCCACCCCTCCCTCTCCCGGGGCCACCGGATGCCCGGTGCCACGAAGCGACCACCCGAGAAAGTGCCAAAATGCTTTGGAAATGCAACAGTTTGTCCCTCCGGTGTGAACTTCCCGCAAGTTCGAGAAAAATTGCTGCTTCATCTTTTTTTTTTCTTTCTTTCCTTTTTTTTTTTTTAAAGCTATTTAAATATTTTAATTTGCCCTAAACTATTTTAACTGACCAGCTTCACTCCTTCCTCATACTGCAATAAGTCTCAAGAACTTCTTAGCTACATTAATCCTGTGATTTTTGTGGCAACAAAGAACACGGCTGGCTCAAATCGGATTTTATTTTGTTCATTTTGGCTCTTCCTCCCCTCCCAGTTTAGTAGAGGATCTCTTGCAGTATTGGTTAATCTTCGAGGAGGGGATAACTGCCGCGATATTTAGCTACCGCGGATGCTTTTGAGCGGTCCAGCATCTTTGTAAGGGATGTACGGTTCTGAGATGTGAAGGTATTTAGAAAAAAAAGTCGCAGTTTGCAAGTCGGGCAGGTTCCTGCAGGGAAGTGAAGCCACGTTTGTTTTCTACAGTCAGAAAAAATAAGCCTGTGAGTGTTGACCTTGGTTATAAATTCAAGTAGCATTTAGGTTTGTTCTGACGGCAGCTGCTTTCTGGTTTGGTTTTAATTCACACAGAGCGTCAGGAGAGGAGAGAGGCTGCAGGTGGTGGGGCAGGAGCCCATCGGTGCTGGTTTGGAGGATGTCAGACCTGTGTCTGGGGTGGGTGCGGGGATGGTGGCCGTGGCCAGCGCTACCCCTGTCACCGGTGTCCATCGCAGAGCTTCCAGTTTGTCCCGGGCAGGGGGACCTCCCGGAGTTGTTTCTGCTGTGTTCACCCATGGACGAGCTTGGCTGCTGCTTGCACTAGTGTAAGCGCTTGAGAAACAGCTGTCCAGATGTGCTGGCAGTGTCTAAAGTTGGGTTTAGCCCTAGAAAAGACAACACACCTCTGGTCTGGCTGACTGGTGTCCTGAGGTGTCCCCACTACGGGTACAGTCAGTGTAGTGCCAAGCCGGGCAGGTTGAGGATGGGTTTCCACCCCTGGCCTGGGGCCTGGGGGTGGACCTGTGATCTGGGGACCCAGCAGGAATCACCTTAAGATATCCCAAAGGGGTGACTGGACGATCTGGACATTAATTTTTTTACAAGGTACTCATTGCCTAGGTTGGTCAAATTCTGGGGGTTCATTCAAGAGAAGTTTGTACATTTGGAACACTGTGAAAAATACCCCAATTTTAAAAAGCGTTGGTGACTGGAAAGGATATAAGGTCTCTGTGGGCTTTGTCAAGACAGCATGGATGATATTGGGAGGCAGAGGCAAAGGGAGAGCTGGTTGCTCCAGGCCTGAGCCCTGCTGATTCTGCCCAAGCCAAGACACGCTCCGCTGAAAACCAGCGCTGCATTTCCTTTCGTTACCCAGGAACTGCGTTTTGCATGGAGGCTGAGCTAGTCTAATTGAGATCGATGGGTGTTCGCAAAATATTTATAAAGCGGATTCCTCGGCAGCCCCAGCCACTCCCAAGGCAGGCAGCCCGTCCACAGACGGTGCAGGGCTGGCGTCTGCTCTCCTCAAACCTTCACCTCACACCCCTGGACGAAGCACCGCCTTCTGTTATGGCCCACAGAAGAGCCGTGTGACACATAAGGCTCGACAATTAATCGTGCCACTCTCCTCCTGTCGCGAGCAGCATTATACTAATCCACCTTTTAAAATTTAAAAAGATTGTATATTTTTCACGTGCTTGTTGTGCTCCTCAGAAAAGAACGCTGGGTTATGCTCCAGCCTCTCAAATCAACAGCGTGCATACAAACGAGGAGGTGGCTGAACAGCATCAGGTATTTAAAACACCAAAATCGTGGTGGTCCGACAGAGCTTTGGCCCACCCGGCTGCCCCGCCGGAGGCAGAGGCTGCTCACAGGCTACCGGCCGTCCCTTTTATTTCCACACTGTACGTATTCTTGGCATCTTTCACTCCTAGATTAAATTGCGGTGCTTGGGGACTGCTGTCTAACGGCAGCTACTTAAGTTATTAGAGTAGAACTGTGACAACATCTTGGTGCTCCTTATCTCTTTATTCTTCGCTCACTTTTTAGTGCACCACACTCTCTATCAGCAGTTTTCATTCCTCCTCCTTTAATCTTACCTCCAGCCTTCAGTGTGTTCCAATGGCTCCTTTCAGTGCTGAGGCAGTGAAACTCCCGGCTCCAGCTCTGCGGGGATGCTACAGAAGCGAGCGGTGACGTTTCCCCACGGTATAAGCATGTTACCTTTGCAGTTTCACTCTTCCATCAGCCTGGGGCATCTTGTCTGCTCCCAAATCAGGGTGTTCCTCACGGCAGCACACATTCGCAGCTCTTTTTCAAGTGGACACGCTGCGACTGTGTCTCAACACGGATAAAATACACTATTAAACACTTGCCGTTCACTAAACCCATCTTGTACGTGGAAGGCTGAACTCAGGCACCAAAGTTCCCCCGTGCTACGTCAGCGATAGGGTTTCCAGCACTGGCACGTGCACTGGCCCGATCCATCTGCACCTACGCCTCCGAGTAAATCCTGCTCCACTTTTCCTCCGTGCAAGGACTCGATATGCCACCAGTGTAAGGATGCAAATGCAGGGAGTGCCTTTATGAAAATGCATTTTGGGTATGACCCGACAGCCCTTTCTCCAAAACCCAAAGCACTGGTGAGGCCATTCCTTTACAGGGGTTCCTTGCAGCTTTTGAGTTATTTTTAACAGCCTTGTGTAAAGACTCTCTCTGTTTTCAGTAATCACCAAATCATTTTCCTTAGGTGTTGAAAAATCTCTCCCGGTTATTTTTTCATGCAGAAAGGGAAGTAAGTGAAGTCTGGTGATGGAAAAGGTCATACTCTCCAAACCGTAAAAACCAGTAGCATCGTCTCCTCCAGTGCTGGAGGTTAAATACTTTAGTGGGAAGTGTCAGGGATGTAGAAGGACGTTGTGACTGAAGCGGTCGCCCCTTCCTTAAGCAACTGTCTTTGTGCACCGCATCAAATCCCCCAGCTCGGAGACCTTCTGGAAGCAGGGTCGTGGGGTGGGAGGTCACCTACCGCGTGGCCACCAGTTCAGGCGAAACCGTGGCAGCAGCGGTCCTCACCAGGGACCACGCCAGCCAAAATCACAGCCGCTTCCCCAAGCTCCGGCGAGGCCTGTCAGGCGTGTGGAAGAGGCAGCGCTTCTCTCTCTGTCTCAGGAATTCAAGCACAAACCGGCAGCGACAGGGAACGTTTGCCTCCGGGCCTCTTTGCCAGTGCAAAAGTGTTGCAACCTGCTGATGGAGACAGGTGGAATGAGGGAGGAAAACGCGAGAGTTATAAAAAAAATAAACAACAGCAAGGAGACTTCTGAATTTAAATACTGCTAGCAGAGAACTCCACCAGCAGACTCTGCTGGAAATTGCCTTAGACACCACGACAGCAGAACGCTTCCTTTTTAACAGGAAAATGATCTAATCAAGATGTATGGGCATGGCTATATACTCGCAGGGAGAGTAAGCTGGAGTTATCTGCTTCAATTACATGCACTTACTGTGCTCCTGTCCTAGCGAAGGACACGAATAATAAATATAAAACATTTTTTTCCCGAACCTGCATCTTAGTCGAGTAACTCGGCTCACATTCCGAGTTGTACATGAAGCACGTGATGGAGAAGTTGGGAGGTGAAAATATTGGGGGTATTTCTCAGGCACGGTGCGCACAAGACGGTGTTTGGTGGCCGGCGGCAGCTTGATGCCCAGCGAGATGCTGGGCTGTGCCGCAGGGCAGAACCGCTCGTGATCTCCTGGAGAAGGCTTTCAGGATCCCTGAGCTGGCGAGTTGAGATCCTACCTGTGCCCACCAAAAGCTGACCTAGAAATGATGGGACTGGCAAAAAAAATCGTTTCTTCCCCTTGATCCTACTCCTGCTCCTGGCCCTGCATCCCCGTGCCAGGGCTTGGACATCCCGAGGCTCAGCCGACCCATCGCTTCCCCTGCCAGGGGGAGCCGCACACCCGGGGGTGTCTTACGGTTCCAACAGCTGCTTGTTCCTGTTCGGATTGTAGCTTTTTGCAGCATAAATTCTGAAAACTGACGGTATTCCTCTTCTGTTATGAAAAATGAACTTTGGCTGAACACAAACAGCAAATAAAGCAGGAAACGGGATAAAAAATGGTGCAGGCTGTTGTTTCTTTGAAGGTAAAATGCCTGGTCCCAGGCAGCAACACCTCATAGACCTGCCTAGATATGTTTGGAACCCACTAAATAATAGATTTTAGTGTGGTTTTATTTGTCTGCTTTGTTTCGGGTGGAATTTTGTCCACGCTTCGCTTATCTCTGTTGCATCACTAGTGAGCAAAAGTTGTGTTTTGCTGATTTAATTTACTTCACAATCAGATGCTCAATTTTTATAAGGCACTTATAACGTTTAACTGCTTTTTTTTACTAAGAGAAGTTATAAAAGATATAGGTAAGAGCTTATTTATTATTTACTGCTTTTATTTTAGTGCAATAGCTATGAAATTTAGACATGAAATCAGTTACGTGTTTTCAAAAATAACCCCCCGTGCCCTGTTCTAGCATACCAGCACGGAGATGAAGGTGGCTGTCACGGCACCACAGATCTGAGAAATCAAGAATTTGGGGGACAATTAAATTAATTCATTAGTGAACCTTGAATACCAGCAGCATCAGGAGGTCTTTGCTACCAGCAACACTCTGCTAAAAAGTAACACTGAAAACAGCCTTCTCTTTTTTTAAGTGATAGATTTAGCTCCTAATTTCACTCATGTTTCAGTCTCTTACAGGACTCTCGGACAGTTTATAGGTGCCGGCTCACACTTGTGAAGTTCACCCGAAGCTGTTCAGCAGTTTAAAGCGCTGCCATGCAATTTTCTGGAACTCCTATTGCACCAAAAAAAAAGGGACAAATTGATGAGCGTGGGCGATGAACTCTTCTGTCTTTCTAACGCAGATGTAAACCCGTTGGGTCTTACAACTGCCCCCACACTGCTCTGTTCACCCCAGCTCACCCCCAGCCACGGCACGGGGATGGGGCGCGAGGCAGCATCAGCATCAGCATAGCATCGGCATCCCTTCCCAGCAGAGGTACCCACAGCTCACAGGTGGCTATCTGGTGTTTTTTAATCTTATTTAACTTGATAAATTCAAATTAGCAAAAGAATAATAGAACTGGGAGGGGGAAAAAAATCTTTTTTTATTTTGTGACTTTGAGAGCCTTTGCCAGTGCCAGGGCACCTCAGCAGAGCGAAGCCCAGTGGTTGGTCCAGCCCAGGTTTATGGTGACCCAGGCAGAGGGACTTGGATGGCTTCCCCCGAGACAGGGCTCCACAGCTCATTTTTCTCATGTTAATCATTATTTTCTTTTTAGCATCTTAAAACTTTCTTTGACAAGCTCAGATATAGAATGGGACAAAAAAATATGACGTGCAAGATGTTCTTCCTCTGTCCTGTGGTATTTCTCCTTTAAAACTTGTACTTTCAAACGAACATAAATATTCAGCAATTATATATTTATTTCGATCGAGAGCCAAGAGGCTCCTGTAATCAGATGGCTGCAGCCTCTGTAAATCTGAGCACCGACTCTCGCGCTAATCCTGCTCTTCACAATTATGATCAAACAAGTTTGATCATCTGAAAAAAGCCGCCTTCTTGCTGGGTATTTATCATCTCTCAGACAGAAGCAGACAGTGATCTTTTACTCCCACATGCAACATTTCAGCAAGCGTTATATATTTCAGAGACATTTTCGTGTATGTATATGCTACGAATTGTATGCAATATTCCAGAATGGTTCCACCAGTAGCGTACAGGGAAACATTATGGTATTAACCACCTCTCACCTCGCCCATTACCGTGTTTCTTTTCCTAACACACTGCCGTATAAGAAGCATCTGATTTCCTGTTTAAGTGCCATATAATCACTTGCTACACATAACAGCACACTTCCTTTCAATGCTTAAATCGGGGGAGCTGCCATTGCCGGGGGCCTCGTGCCTGCTCCAGTGATCCTCTGTGAATCGTGGAGCCCAGCAGACCCGATCCCTGGAACGAAACAGCCCGCGGGGCTTCGCTGAAGTCCCCGCTGAACGTGGACGCAACATGTAATACTGATTAAAAAAAAAAAAGGTGGGTGATAGAGAACGTACAACAACTCTTGGGAAGCTTTTTCCAGGGATTAGTTACTCCTACTAATGCGATTTTCTCCTTGTTTTCTATGCAAAGGTACCACACCTTCCCTGTTAGGCCCTGGACCTGGCTCTCCTGACTGCCCCGGGCAGTGGGATTTGCTGCTCGGTGAATTCGTCGTGGCGTTTGGGTCTGAGCACAAACCAGACGAGCTGCCCAACGCCCGAGCAGCCCAGGCAAGGGCTGAGCGTGGCCAAAACCACGATGCAATGAGGCGGCTGGGACTCACAGTTGCACCAGCTGATGGATGGACCCAAGTTTGAGGGTTTTGCCTCTGCTCTGCCCACAGCTCTGCTGTGCAGAAACCACCCAGCTCACTGCGGACTCTGACGGCGCTAGCTGAGCTTGGACAGAGGAGGTCCCAGCTTGTAAGGAACAATGACTCAATCTGAAAGTTTAAATTACTATAAGCAGTAATATTTATTAGTTTAAGACAACTCCACATGCGTCCCAAGCCCAAGGCTGGGAGCCAGGAGCCCTGAGTTCCCCTGTCCCCTGTCCCAGGAGCCAACAGCCCAGCTGGACTTCACCGAGCACATCTCTGGTCTACAGCAGTACATTGCAGGGGTGTCCTGGGAATAGTTTAAACGAGACATCAATTACGTGGCTGCCTGGGATTGTGGGTGACACGACACGATATCTCCAGCGGTTCCATCCAGTTCTGCGCTTCCATATTTCTCTCTGGTGTTTCCCGGATAGAAGCGAACGTGTCTATCATGGTGGCTGAGCGTGGTGTTGCTGGGGGTGTTTTGAGGAGCTGTGAGGCTTGGGTGGGTGTGCATCACGCACCCTGGGCACGATGCCATCGCCGTGTGCCTGTGGATCGCCTGTACCAGCACAGGCACTGGGGCTAGCGCATTCCAGCAGCACCAGGGTCACTCCAGCTGTGCTCTGTGTATGATGTGTGTACGCAGAACAGTCCTTTATTTGGGATTTTTAGAAACAAGCTGGGCAAATAATTCCTCCTTTATCACTGGATGAGATTTTGCTCCGCAGATTCAGCGCGCTCTGGTGCTGTGTGGCCTGGAGGTGCTGCCAGGCTGCGGCGCTGAGCACGAAGCATCACGTATAGGAAGGGGTGGTGTGTCCCCAGCTGTGCAGCCCTCACAGAGCCCCCCAAAATCCACACACTCAGGTCTGGAGGGGTAGAAATAACCGGGGGTTTGGTTTCCTTCAGGTCCCAGTGAGGCTGGGCAGAGGCAGCTGGGACCGTGTGTGCTGTGCCAGGTGCTGCTCATTGTGTTACTGGGAAGAGAAGGGTTTGCTCAGGTGGGTGCGATGATCCCAGCAAGGATTTAAGTGGTGGCTCCTGCATGTCTGGGGCCCTGTGGGATTGCTCCAGCTCAAGGGTTGTTCTGGGAGGTGGTTTCTCCCTCATATACAAGAGGCTATGAGCAGGTAGAGGTGATTCTGCATGTGTCGGTGATCTGCTCCTGCTGGCAAGAAGAGTTTGCTCGTTCCAGTGGGATGAACAAGGGTCTGTCACATTCCTCCTGGTAAGTAACCTGAGGAAGTATTGGATCATCAACCTTGGGTGTTTTGAAAGCACAATAATCTCTAAGCATTTTGATACTGTGTGTGCAGGGATTTTTGGATTTATTTGGGGGGGGTGTTGTAATTTGGCAGGATGGATTTAATATGCCAGCCTTGTAGTGAATCTCCTCCCTGAAGCTGCTGGGAGTTCAACCATTCCTTTACAGAGAGGCCCTGAGCCTTTGGGTGCTCAGAGGTGGGGGAGACCCTCTATTTGGGAGTGGTGGTCCTGCACTGTGCTGAGAACCTGTGGGTTCGTGCAGCAGTTGGGGTGGACAGCTTGTTGTGAGCACCTGAGAGTCAGTATCAGAGTGTGAAAAGCCTCCTGTCCAGCACTGTTACTGGACACTGAGGCCATGTGTAAGCTTGTGATGCCTTCTCTGAGGAAAATAGCCTGTGTGCATAAAATAATGTACCATGGGTAAGTTACCCTGCTCTAAGTTACTACTTTGAGGATGGTACAAAGCTGGGAGGGGATTGCTGGCAAGCTGAGTGAGGATTTCTGGGTGGCTCATGCTCTATGATGTAAAGCAGAGCTGCTGTCCACAGCCAGCCCTGCAGCAAGAGGGTAAAATGCCACCTGTGCTCTTAACCATTGCAGAAGCTTAAAGGTTGCCCAGATCCAGAGGTTGAATGTGGGGCAATCAGAAAAGCTAACTCAGTGCAAAAAAAAGGGGAAAAAAGTTTATCAGTTCTTGATTGCAGGAGCCCATGCCTGGAGCTGTGTGATGGGGAGAGCATTTCAGATGCTTTGGATATGACTGTCTAATGACAGTGCTCTTAATGGTTTTGTTCCAGTCTGTATCCACAAATACAGATTGGTATCTGCTCATTACAGCCGGAATGCCTCAGGGATGTAATCTTAGGGCTATAATTTCATGGTGATGAGGACAAAGTCAAGAAATACCTTTTCTGGGCATTGTAAGAAAACCAAACTACTCATTATGGGTCTTTTCTGGCAGTGCTCAGGAGTGCAGATACCCCAGACCACCTTGAGCAGGACTGGGGACACGGCTGGTGTTGCAGCCTTCGCTGCCAGCCCTGGCCAAGCTCTCATGAGCAAACCTCTCCTAGGTGTGCTGGGAAATAGAGGAAAGGAGCCACTTTGACTCAGAACTTAACAACAGTAGAGTAAAATGAGTTGTCACACTGAGATGAACTGAGTTGAAACAAAAATCAACTGTGGTGCCTTAAAAGTGGCATTATAAGTGACACTAAATTAAAAATAAGATTTCCCTGAAGCTCTTAAAGTTGGACAAATGTAAAAGCACCCTGAGTAAAGCTGCCTGTGGAAGGAAGCCTTGTCCTGAAATGTCTAAGGGAAAATCTGAAGAGAAGTGTCCACGTGTGTCCTCAGGCCACTGCTGTTGTGGGATGGGTCCCTCCCTGTCCTCTCAGACTGGAGCATTGCCTGGTGCTGCTCAGCACGGGGTTTGCTCCACCGAGAGTGAGTAGCTCTGATTATTCTCCATGTAAGCGGATGGGTTTTAATTCCTGATGTGTTTAAAAACGGTATTTTGTAGTGTGAGTGCTATGGCGGGATCCATGCAGCACAGAGCGTGGCTGATTTGGGCAAGATGCAGGATTTAACTTATTGAAAACAAGGAAAGGAAGGGATAGGATATTTATGTTCTGTGAAGGCTGGAAGCAGGTGCTGGTACATGCTTGTGCATCTGATATGTCTTTGCCATCAACATGTTTGTTAAATAGCAATAGTCCTAAATTTGCTTGGCTGATGCCTAAAATGAGCCGAATATTGCTGTAGAGAAATTATCTGCACTTTATTAGATGCTCGACTTTATTTGGTTTTGAAAAGCAGCTTTGACTTGAATGGATCTTCCTGGTCTGGGTTGTCTGGTGCACTAATTGTGATCCTGTAGCCATAACTCTTTAAAATATTGCTACAGATGTACTAATAGATCCTGTTAGGGTAGTTAAAGTCTAAAAACATTTGTCTTTAAAATATCATTCTGTCTCTTCTTGCTGAAGGGAAATGAACTTGTGTGATCTCATCAGGCTTTGCGGGCCCTGCCATCTACTGGTGATTGGTTTGTAAGGTGCTTCCTGGGGCCTCGGCTCTAAAACCCTTCAGAGAAAGGTTTTAAACTTCTTTTAAAGCTGAGCTACTGGCTCCAGGGCCAGAGGCTGCAGCCTTGTGCGTGTGCATCAGGGCTGCTCCCAGCGCCAAGGGCTGCACCAGGCAACGTTCACCTTATTCCTGTCCTTGAACGCTGCCCCGGCTGGGATGCGGGATGCCCAGCACACATGAGTTCCAGGACTCTTCCAGCTGACCAGGAGATCAGCCTGGCTCTCCCCTGCCCCGGCGGTGCAGGGAACAGTTGTTCTCTTGGACTATTTTTAAAGCTGTGTGGACAGCGGGCTTAGCGAGCGCTCCCTCAGATCTGCCGAGCACTCACGACTGGCCCCATACAAAATGCAACGATGACAGATAATACCCACACGCTGTGGGCTGGGGATGGAGCTGTAAAGGTTACGCTTCCCGCTTGCCATCAGGAGCTTCTCAGCCCTGTTCTGTAGGTGCAGCTGCACTAGGACTTGCTGAACTCAGGGGATGTTTTGCAAGAGCAAAGATCCCACCAGATTGTGATGTGGTTCAGAGAAAGAGTTTTAAGGCAGCGGGAACAGCTCTGCAGTGAGTGTCTGCACAATGCACCCAGGTGAACCGTCCCCTCCTCATGAATTTTGTTGAATGTACCCTCTGCTTTTCATGTTTCTGCTTGGTCCCAAGTGAGACATCGTGATGCTTTAAGGAAGAGCCAGCCCAGCGCGCTCAAGTCCTTGCTGAAGGAGGAAGCAATAATTCTTTATTTAAAAGAGATTATAGCTTGCTGCTGTAAATTACCGTATCTCTTTATTTGATCATGTAGCTAACGGCTCTGTGAAGGCTTAATGACAACTGGAGCCTTCTGCTGCACCACGGCTGCTGAGTATGAAGCTGGGAGCTGCTGGGGGTGGTAGCAGCAGCCGCTGGCCCTGGGGCTGAGCAGGATCTGTGCACGGTGCGGTGGGCTTGCGTTGTGCACTGGTGAGCATTGGTGTGGGTGCAGGGTCGCTAGGCTGAAATTAAGATTTGCAGGTAGGAAGCGGAGCTGGGCCTGATCCTGCAGTTGCCCCTTGGCTGTGGAGCCTTTTGTCCGAATCCTTTTCACGCTCTTTGTGAAGTCTGCCTATTATTGTGTACTTTGTTTTCCTTCTTTCTCCTTAAGTTGTAAATTATCAAGCAATAGCTGCTATATGTGAATGTGTTTTAACAGCCCTTTTTTCCAGGTGTTTGTTAAATTTCTGGGCACTGAGGATGTGTCTAGTTTCTGCTCCTTTTGTCCTCGATGTCAGCTTGCGGGAAAAATCCCCGGGAGGTCAAAGATAGAGTATGCTCAGAAATGAGCAACATTTTGGTATGTTCTCCTTGGTCCCTGTAAGTCTTGGCTCCCATGAGCAATCCAGTGGTAAGACTTACCTGGGAGCCATCAGCTCCTGGAGCTCTCCCTGTTATCTGGCTCTTACTGGAACCACGATTTGCAACGAAGTGAAACCCTGGTCCCACTGAGATCAATTCTATTGACTCCGCAGCAGCTGATGTATGAGACCTGCTGAATAACAGCTCTCAACTTTTACACTGATATATGCTGTGGAAAAAGCTTTTAGTGGCTGCCGCAAGCTGAATCCCTGCCTGAGCCCAGTTCTTGTTTTACTGTGTCAGATAGGTACCCAAACCTGAGCCAGCTGTTGAGCTGTGAATGTGTACAGCAGAACGGATCCAAACTGTTTTAGAAGATCAAGCCCTTGTTTGTTAAGCTTTAAAAATAACATCTCACCAAGCACAAGCTGTAATTTCCTGGGCCTTATGGGTGAGGATGCTCAGCCTCAAGGAAGGCAAGGGTGCCACCAGAGCTTGGCCTCGCGTTTGATGTGGAGCATTGCCTGCAAACCGCTCTGGAGCGTAAAGGCATCAACCCAAAGGCATCCTGCACCCTGCAGGGGCTGTTGGCATCAACCTGAGCTGTACCCTGGTGCTGGGCTCTTTGTAGGGGCCGGGCAAAGGGGCTTCCCCTGTTGCTGCTCTTGCTCTCTTGGGTATCTCTGCTGGCAGGTAGCAGAGCTGGTGTAGTCTTTACTGGCAGAAGTTTTGTGATCTGGGGAAGAGATATCTACCCCAATCTGCCTCTTCTGTGCTTTCATAAGAAATTGGGGCTGGCAGGATGGTGAGAAACACTGTTGGTTGGTGATAGGAGCTTTCTGAGTAAGCAAAAAAAAAAAAAACCACCCAACAAAATCATGATTGTCAGTTCAGAAAGCTCAGTAGATTCCAACTACAAAAGTTAAATTTTTTTTGGCTTCAGAGAAGATTTTTTGCAGTTTGCTGTGAAAACTCTGTGCAGGCTGGAATGGTGGGAGCTGGGGTACAGGGATGGGGTCTGCCCTGAGGCACAGCGTAGCATCTCCTGCTGCAGTGCGGCATCTGTGGACAGGTTCCTTGGCTTGTGGTAGTCTGGTGGTTGCACCCACGCTTCCATGTTGCTTGCTTCTAGGGAACACAAGGGCCCTCCTGGCTGTGTCTGCTCTGCGGTGGGTCCAGTTGGTGCCAAGAAGGCTGTGGGTGCGAGGTGGGCTGTGCCTGTGCGAGCTGCCACCCCACCAGAGCATCCAACCTCCCACAGAGATTCCTGTAAACATCTGTCAATATTAGTCACATATTCTGGGTTTTTAATTGATCATGCTGCCTCCTCGTACATGATGTTTTTTCCAGGGTTTCACCATAATAATGACTTCTAATGAAGCTGATTATGTCTCCCATAAGGAACATTAATAGATGAATGCATTGTTCTTAAGGTACCTCTCTTTATCGGATGAGCTGTAACGAGTGTGGTGCGGGGTGCTCTACACATGCCACGTACCTCAGATTTTTTTAACTTCTAGTTTCACTCTGCAAGAGACGGGGAAGGAGTCCAGTGTCTGAGGCAGCAGAGCTGGGCAGCAGCAGTGGTGGCTGCCAGGTTCAGGGCGCGGAACAAGCCTTCCCGTATGCTGACACGCAGCTATTGTGGAATTAGTTCGCGCTCGATATTGAAGATCTTTCTTTCAAAAGCAGCACTGACGTGCTTCACTACTGCAAGGTGCAAACTGAGACATCAGACGAGGTGTCTGAAACACACGGCGGTTATTTCTACTTATTCTATAGGTCAAAGCAGTGCCAGGTATTGCATTCCTCTCCGGTTCTCTCTCCCTGTGCGTATTACCAAATACTTCTGGCTCTAAAAGCACATAATCTTCTGCGCAATGGCCTGTGCATGTTCAGACTCTAAATCCTTATGAAGTTGGGCTAATTTTCC
This sequence comes from Bucorvus abyssinicus, assembly GCA_009769605.1. Classification (NCBI taxonomy): domain Eukaryota; kingdom Metazoa; phylum Chordata; class Aves; order Bucerotiformes; family Bucorvidae; genus Bucorvus; species Bucorvus abyssinicus. The sequence continues at coordinate 5,151,165 of CM020032.1, forward strand.
TGCTTCAATGTAGTGAGTGTTAACAAAGTATTCTATCTAAATAGTGCTGTGAAATGCAAATTAGCGCTTCCGTAGTAGTTTGCTTATTACAAACTCATTAAAATGCGTAACCCAAAAACTCTCTACTCTCATTATGGAGCTCTGTGTTATATCGCTCCATACTATAAAGCAGCTGCGTGTTGGCTCTTTGATATTGGAAACCCTATTGTCATTAACCTCATTATGACAATACTTCTTTACGATATCTGAAAGCCTTTCAAGAAGGATGCTATAAGGATGATAATATTTTTCTGTTTTGCATAATACAAAGTGAGGGGGGGAATGGGCAGCAGGAGATGAGGAGACTTGGATTATTTATTAGCATCCCCAGGAACAACTGTGGTTCTGTAAGTTTAGACACCACTAAACGCTTGTGCCTTTGACAGGGACCTCTTGGCAGGTGGAAATAGTGGCTCACACATAGTTTTTTTTTTTTTTACCCTTAAAATCTTCTCCTGTGGATAAGTAACCTGGTACTTGTATGAGACCCAAGGTGTTTGCAGTGATAAGCTGGGAAGAATCTGGCCTCACATGGCTTACTGTCCCCTGGACTTGTTCTTGCTTGTCTTACTCCCCGTCCTGAAGAAACATCCCCTGAACTTAATGAATTCCTCTAACCTTTTGTGTTTTCCATTCCTTAAACTTTTTTCTGGCTTTTTTTATATTTTTGGGACCGGAAGGAACTGGAGTTGCAACTGGATCTAGACAATTGCAACTTCTTTCATTTTTATTTCTTTCCTTGTAATCCTCAATACTCTCTTACCAAGATGAATTCTTCAGAGAATTACAATGATTTTGGTAAAAGGTAATAAATCAGAAACCATGGTTATGACAAAGTTAGGGCTGACCCCCTGCCTTCTTGCATAACTTAACATTTACTACCAGAGCCTGTTGCTCTGACATCGTGAAATAACTGGTTTTAACTTCACAGCTTGGTAGGTTGGCTCATGCAGGTCTGCCTGGGACTCCATTGGTACCTGCTACTTCTCTCTACCCATGGCTCTTCTGACCAGTTACTCCTGTAGGAACCACCCTTCCCACTGGCTGAGCTTAGCTCCGGTCCAGCTGCCTTTGTGGGATCTTCCAGAGTGTGTTTCTGACATAAGGACTCTGTCAGGTGGATCATCCCTGTCTGTAATTGCAGTTGTTCCTTCAGAAAACTTAGGGTACTGTGTTATGGCTTCAGTTCTGGGCTTGGATTCTTGTTTCTGTGTCCCAGGTTAGTGTTGTGGGACATGTACACAAGGTGGTGATGGAGAAATCGGAAGAATTGCAGTATTGGTAGATGAACAGAACCAGCTTCTGACCCCAAAATACACTTTTGAGTGTTTGCTTCCTTGTCATTCTCAGCAAAGTTACCTTCTGACTTGCACCTGCTATTTCAAGACATTTTTCAGTCTGGCCATTATGCTTGGCAGAATGGAGATGGGTATGGTCCTCTAGTTTCCCATTGGCCCAGACTTCCTCACTATCACTACTTCTCTTAGATGCTCTATCAGCTGCTGTGGTATTTGTTTTTTCAGGGTGCTACAACGATGTGGCACAGGCAGAAAAGGTCTCTGGCTGTGTGGCTTCTTGGACGGGGTCTCTAGGCTGCTTCTCAGCGCTCCCCAGTGTAGAGTTGTATGGAGGGGAGATGGGAGGTGGTGGCATGAGGGCTGGGGTATACAGATGAGAGAAGGGTAGCAGTAGCATCCTCCCGGTTCTGCCTTCCTCAGAAGTTGAATATGACAAGTGATGTAATGACTGGAGCAGGACTCAAGCCAGGACCTTCCCTGGGATTGCACCAGGCAGGCGGATCCAGTGTTGAGCTTTCATGCCCTGGGTGACAGCAGGGGCAGCAAAACCCCAACCAAACTGCTGACATGCCCTTTCAGCCTGCACGAGTGGCAGGGAGAGCCCGTACGGAAACTTTGGTAGTGTTTTGTTTATGCTGCATAAGTAATGCTTAATCTGCATGTCTGATTGGGAATACCTTTTTTCTTCATCTGAGTGCACTCCATTTTGGCTGGTGTATCTCTGGGGTGAATAACAAAGAGGATGCCAGTTGTTTGGAGGAGCAGCGGTTTCCTGAATCACAAAAGCGCACACTTTATCAGAAAATCTAATAATGTGCAACACTTCTGTAAACTAAACCCTGTGTGACCAGCTGGAACTTTGAAAATTTTACAAGAGGCCGTGGGGACAATTAATCATAATAGAGTCAACTTTTATGCAATTTTCTGCAATTGCATGCAATTACATAATTTTTACAAGGAAAAACATGGTTAGGGGATGGTTTAGGGAAGGAGTTCTTGTGTATCTAGCAGGAGTATGACTGTGTCCCATGAGCTGCTGCCCAGGACAGGGAGAAGGAGTGTATTTAGTTCCCATTAGCACCTCCTCTCATGTTAAAGAATGTATTTATCCTTTCTGTGTCATTGGCTGGGATGCATCTTCCAGGAAAGCTGGGAGCAAATGTGCAGGAGCTGCTCTGCACAGCAACAACAGATTAGTGGTTTTTCTTCTTCCATGTTACACATACTGGTGTTAACTCTAGTCAAAACAGATTCTCCTAATGCCAGCCTTGCCAAATAATCAGCTTCCTTATTTTGCTGGCTTAGACATCTGATGTTTAACTGTATGTTACAGAAGTGTCTCAGGAGCCAGACATGGTGAGACTGCTGAGGCAGATGGGTAACACCTTCATCTCTCAACTGGGGTCTTGGAGTACAGGGGGGCTCTTTCCTGCATGTTTCAGTCTGGTGCTGGTGGGCAGGAGGGACCTGAGGGCAGGAGCGATGAAGGGCTCAGCCCTTGGGCTGCCCATCCCCTTTCCTGCCTGAGAAACGCAAGTTTTTGTTAATGCTGCGCTATCTGCCGAGGTCTGATGCACCCGGCTCATACGTGGCTGTGGGTTATTGATACGTATTTCATAAATGAGCCACTGTCCTCACAAGATAGCCAAAAGCATCCCTCTGCTAATTAATCTCTTACAAAATCACTCATTTGCATAAATGGTGCTCCTCTCTAAGTCCTGGCTTCTGCAAAGGGGGCTCATGCTCCTGCTCACGGGGGAGGAGGGAGGGAGGGACAGACAGCTTCTGCCTGGGGTAGCACTGATGCATTTTTTTCATTTCCTACATGAAGGTTAAATTCCAGCATTTCAAGTCTCTCTGTCTTTCTTCTCTCTTTCCTTTTTAGCAAAATCTGCTTAAATTTTGAAAAAGGTTCTTGAACAACTCCAAAGCCCGTCCCTGGTGAATTCCCTCACCATTAAGGCTGCTCTTTACTGATGTTTCCTGTTCATTTTGGGGGAATGAAGTGGCAGTCTGTCTCTTACATGATGGGTAAAAGCAGCAGTAAACTGAGACTGAAACAGAAGTACAATTCACCAGGGAAGCACTACCCCAGGTTTAATGTATTCCCTTCAGAAATCACAAGAGTCTTTCAGGGTCTTATGTGTTTATTGTTAAACTTCTGCAGCACTTGGGTGACTGAGGGCACCTGTATGTTGTTGCATGTAGATGTTTTATAAGCAGTTGCTGAAACTGCAAGAACCTCTTTGTTTGGAGCTCAGAGCTGGAAATGTTGGTGTTGCTGGGGAGTGACTCTGGGATGTTCTCAAACATTTTCTGGAGTTTTGGTATTGATTTCTCATGGCAGGTTGCGATTCTATGCAGCAAGTGTCTGTGCTTTTTGAGGATGCAAGTGAGGCTAAAGCAATCTGTGCTGTGGTTGTTTCCTCATGCACACTCCATTACACAAAACAATTATTTATTTCAACCCATGTATTGCTCAGAACCTTCTTTCCAATGAACAGCGTGTTAGCATGTAAGCCATGATTTAAGCCAGCTCTGTGCGTAGCGTTTGTCAGCGTATCGGCAGTACGTACTCCCTGAGAACGCTTTCTGCCTTTCCTTTGAAATGCAATTAGAAATGGTTATGTTTGTGTATCCGCCGGGAGCCCAAGTTTTCAAATTGCTGAGGAGTTTCCCCTTATTTGATTCTTTTTTTCTTTTCTTCAGCCCTAGAGAATCTTTACAAAATAGCCAAGTGCTTAACTTTGAACTAGAAGGCAGGAGAACAGGGGACTGCATGAAAGCGATGAGCTGGTAATTTAGGCTCACTATTAACAGCAGATTAAGAAATGTCAAAATAAGAGAAAATGGGGGCAATAGGATGGACACTTGATCATATGAACCAGGCAGAGGGAGAGCTGGTCTCTCCAGCAGATCCCAGACAGGAGCTGGGGTGCAGGGTTTCAAGCCCAGTACCCTCATCTGGGTACCTCTGCGACCATTTATCTGTTGTCTTGCACTAAAAAAACTGTCACAGAGTCTGCAATGGAAATACTTGTGTAATTGCCCATATTATATGGATCATTGACCCTCAACAGTGGAACTGCTGAAGCAACTGTCCATTTATCTGGAAAATTACCACATGGCAAGAGCACGTTAGGCCGTTTTACTCTGTCTCCTCTAGCAAGTGCTGGGTGTGATTAGCTGCTGGACCACAAACCTTCGCATTTGGTTACTGGCTGCACCTTCAGTGATTAAATACAGAAGGAAAAGGAGATAAGATTGCCCGCTTTCCATTGCGGGACCTTGGTCTGGTTTCACATCATCAGAGAGCCATCAAATACTGATTTGATCATCGAAGTTAAATATCAGCTTAAATATATACATCGAAGTTGTAGATCAATGAAATAACATCAAACATGTGCAGTGTGTGGGAGCCAGTGCTCCTGCCGAAATATGATGCTTTAAATCTGGTGTTCATCAGGGCTTGGGCACATGCTTGTCCGTGCTTCAGCCTGGAGTACTCGGAGTACTGTGGCACATCAAATTCAGGTGGTTTTGGAGGAAGTTGCTGGTGGCTTGAGGTGATCAAGGTGTAGCATTTTCCCCAAATCCTCTCTAGTTCAGTCACTTGGGGGTTGATCCCATCCTGGGCTCTGTGGGTGAAATTCTTCTGCTGGAAATAAATAATTCTGCACGATTGTGGTACCAAAACTCATGCTCTGTCATAGCTTTGCTCAAAAGCCCATGCACAGCCCTGCTTCTCATGGTGTGGTGGCTGCTCTTGGACTGTCCCATGTCTCTTCCAGCAGGCCCCTAGCAGGAAGAAGCATGAGATTCATTTTTTGGGGGACAGACCTGTGGAGCCTGTGTTGAGGAATAAGACATTAAGGTGCATCTAATCACAACACAGATACTAAAATAAATCCTCTCAGCAGGGTGTTTTCTTGTAGGTATCTCCAAGGCAGCATGGGTATAAGACTGCATGTGGCGGAAGCAGGACTCTGCCTGGGGCATGAGCAGGAACGTCCCTGTGAGCTGGTGGGATGCACAAGCACTGCTGTGTGCTGAGGACTGAGGACAAGCATCTCCATGTGCATGTACTCCAGTGATGGAGTGAGCACACTTACGCCCCAAGTGTGTTTCTGAACCACAAATGGCTGTGAAATGGGATCAATAACTGGCCCAAGGGCTGAGGTGGGCTGGGAGCTGGTCCTGGTAGTGGTCAGGTGCTGTTGCAATAACTTCCACATTAGATAGAAGGAATCTGTTCTCCAGCTCTTCTAGTTTCTTCTTGGGCAGGAAGTGCACCCATAAGCAATAAAGAAGGCAAATTACACAAATTTCAGTGCAAATCTGGATTCTTTCTGGTGCTGCCTAAAAAGGGGAGCCTGGAGTGAAAGTTAAAAATCTGGATGGGCCACTTGCATGATGTGCTTCAGACTTCTGTCACCATGGTGGCCATCATCTTCTGATTTGGAGTTGTCATGAGATCTGCCATAGGAATCAAAGGTGGCCACAGCATTAGTACTAAATGGGTTTTGGACTATTTTAATGAGTTTGGGGAGGGAAGTAAAACCCATTTATTGTTTGTTCAGAGAAAAGTATTTATGGGAATTATTTAAACAATTCCAGGTAAAGGGGGGGGGAATGAAACCAAACTTTTCAGTGATAGTTTCATAAAGCCACTGCAAAATGACTACAGTGTGCTGTATTTTAGTAAATAATTCCATTCTTTCCCTCCCATGTGTAGCTGCAGCTCTCAGCTATGACTTTGTAAGTTAATGTTTGCCAGGCAAAACAAAGGATAAAATTAGATGCTCATTACCTTCAGCTGCACTTGGTAAATCTGTATGAGGGTTCAAAATAACTGGCTCACAGGTGACCAGTGCTGTAGATGCTGTGGTTCCTGGGGTAGTGCATCCTTCTGCCTTCTCTGCTTCTGTCTCTAATACTAAATGCTTAAAGGAAAAAAGTTTCCTTGTATCAGCTGTCCTGAAAATGCAGTTTTATTGATCCAACCTCGAGTCCTGACAGTGACTTGAGCTTCAGACCACTCTATATGAATAATCCACTTAAAAAGAAGCCTTCCCCCTTTCTCTTGGGACTCTTGCATGGTCCTGGCACAGTTATTGTTGGGACTGTCCAGCTGGATGATCCGATAGTTTGCAGCACGTTCCCAGCCCAGCACCCCATAATTAACCCCCCTCATCTCCTGGGTCATTTTTCTCTGATAAATATTGTATCTTTACCCATATCACTTCCTAGTAGGAGGAGAGGTACTGGAGAAATATGGGGGTGGTGATCAGATACCTTCTGTGTGTCATTTCTTCTTCTAGAAACTTTGATTTTTCACCTTTTTCTTCTCCAACTGAAATTTTACCTAAAAACTCAAAATTTGAGGTTAAAACACTTTGAAGAGAACAGCATTTCTCTTGAGCAGGTTAAATCTTATGTCATGCTGTGTCACATGGTTCCCCGTGCCTTGGGCTTTTCTGGCACCCAGGTAGAGCACCCATGGGTGGAGGGGTGGTTTCAGGAGGAGAAGCAGGAATTTGCCACGTCTGACCCATGAGCTGCCAGAGGGAACAGCAGAGGTTCTTCTGAACCCATGTGTGTATTTTCTGAAGCCCATATTTAAGCTTTGCTCAGCTTCCAACAGTTCATATTTGCAAGAAAAAAAATTATTTTTTAAAGCTGAATAGATTTAAAGATAGCTAATGGTTTTCAATGAGTTCTTTCAGAACTTGTATAGAAAGTTTGGAGCCCTGTTCTGCAATATAGTAATTAGCTGTAAATTAATCTCCCCCCCTAAGCAAATGCCTCTAAGCATGTTGCTGCTGTTCTCTCATTTCCCACAATTTATCTCCTCCTGGTGAAGTGCCAGGACTGGGTATGGAGGAACCTCCGAGCAGGGCCGTTACCTGCAGACCCCTCTGCATCGCACAGCCCTTCCCACCACACTTTACCATAACTTCTAATGTTGTTACAAAAAATTATACCCCTAATTTTAGTGTTTCCTTAGTACTCTGCTATGCCTTTTCCAGCACAGGCTCCCTCTGTTGTGTTGTCCCATTTATCTCTGAATCCCCCACTGGAGGCAGAATGTGGAAAGCCTCAAGAGAGGAGCAATAGCAGCAGATAATGACCCCAGGGCTGCTCTGAGGCTGCCCCAGGAGTTCGTGGTGGGGCTGGGAGTTGGGATTAGCACAATTAGGGCTTGGGACCTGTGAGTCAGTGGAAGAGGATTGGGATAAAGCATTCGGGTGTAATTCTGTGAGAATTTGGAGTAAGAGAAAATACCTATTCACAGGATAAACTTGTTGTAGGTGACTGGCTGAAGATGCATAAGGTGGGTACAATGATGGAGGCTCCTATTTACATGGAAAACAGGGCCCAGGTTGCTGCAAGCAATAGAAGAGATGGGACAAATAATGAATGGGGGCTGGGTTTTGTTTTGGTGGACAAAAATGCCATGACAGCTGGGTAGATCTGGTGTCTCCAGGTTCACAGGAGAATGAACAGCCCCTCTCAGAGCTGACGAAGGTGTCCTGGCCATGGCCATAGAGCGGGTCTGGGGCAGCAGGAGCCACATCTCCTGGCCAAGGACTGCAGAGACTGAACGCCGCCCTACCTCACTCCATCGTGAGTTTTTCTGGCTGGTTGGGCCACGGCTGGTATGACTGAGGGAGCTGCAGAAGCAGAGTGCTTTTCTCAAATACAGGCATATTTAATCTATGGAAAACTGCAATTTATATAGGACAAGCAATCTCTAAATATTTGCGTTTTATTCTGTAGCCATACAGGAAATGGTGAGAGCAGGATCAAGCCGCAGTCAGTCTTTGTTTTGTTAGCAAGAGGAGTTTTTAACAGGCTTCATTTTCACTACATAAGCCACTCTGTGATCTTTCTCATGCATCTGTTTCCCCTTGATCTCGCTGAGTGAGTGACAGCTACTTTACACTAGCATTATCTGTCAAAACATTATTTAACTGGAATACCTTCTAGAACTAGTTTTTGTTATTATTAGAAATAAAAATGCAGCGATAATTGAATCCCTTTATATTCCCTGTGTAATGCAAGGAGTAAGACATATTCACACCTAAGGGGAAAACACATCTGGATTTCCTCTTTGCCCCAAGACCGTGTGCTCTCCCTTACACTCTAACAGCTTTGATTCACTATACCTTAGAGGGAGATGAAATTTGCAGTGTATGCATATCATCTAAGGAAAACAATAGCATACATACATTTTTTTTCTGCTATAGGAATCGCATTAAATAAATATATAGCAAGCTGCAGTGTCACAACAAGTAGATGTACAATTATGAAGACAAAATACCCCAAGGAAATCAACACAAGGCTTATTAATATCCAGGCCTGCAGAAGACAACTGTCAGACAATTGGTCAACAAGGTACATGGTATCTGTTAGATACTGACTAACCCATTATGATCTTTATGAAGTGTCCTTTTGGGGGTCTAGATCTTCAAATATGAGTTGGAAGACCCTTTTCTTTTATTAGTTGCTAAGCTCTTTATACTTTTACCATATTGCGGCAGGTTAGAAGTCTGAGCTTTATTGTCTTATGTTATTGAAAATCCAGATTCCCGCAGCCTTCTCCCTCAGGTCAAGATTTGTCTGAGAATACATTCTCATTTCTCCATGTACAAAGGCTGTCTGGAGAGAGGCAGAAAAAGATTATGACTGTAATATACTTAAATCCAATTTATTTGCCTGACTAGAAACTTCCACACTTCACAATTGCTTCCTACAGAAGATTTTGTATTTAATTCCTTCATCGCAGTAAGAAGCAGGAATGATCTTCGTCCTCCAACAGGTATATGCTCGGCACACACCTGAGCCTGCTGAAGCACGGTGGAGGAGACGATGAAAATAGCAAATGGCCACACTTATTTTGCATGTTTGCAGTTTATTGCTGCTTAAGAATAATGAATTTGAGAGGGATCTTGAAATATCCTTTGCTGAGCTGGTGTTATGGGTCACCGTGTGAGTAAGCAGATGGTGTTGAGCCTCTCTGGTAAACCCTGCTGGAGGTAGACATCATTTTATAGAATAACTTCATGCTTCTCTCAGTTAGGTCTTGGTTTGAGACAACTAGTTAAGCTGTTGCGGTCACTAACCACACAATCATTGTGTCACGGCTTCTATTTTAAACCTTCATTTGAGAAGGCTTGAAAAAGATGTGAGGATCTCGTGTTGGGTTTCCCGTGCCCTTCCCCTAAGCAGTGGTGGCACCAAATGCTCTGCCCTGCTCATGGCACTGGCCAAAGCAAACAGGGACAGTCAATAATGCTCTGCACAATCCAGGCCCTCAGCAATACGTTTGTTTAGGGGAAAAAAAAAAAATTAAATTGAATGAAAAGACTCTTTGCAAAATGCAGCTCTCACCTTTGCACTGCAGTCAAGAGCCTTGACTTTCCATACACTGTCCAGGGCTTGGGAGGCTTGTGGAAGACTGATAAACTGTCACAGAGATCCGTAAAGCCACAGTGGGAACAGCTGAAGTATTAATTGTAGCATCGGTTCCTGCTTGCCTTGGTTTTTGCCTGTGATCCACAGTAGCGGTGGCAGCTCATTGCTTGGGCAGGGCGATGCTGGGATCAGTGGGGCTTGGCCAAAGGGGAGGTTGGCTGGTGCTCACTGATGCACTGTGATGGGACAAGGTACAACAGGGAAAGAGCCAAGTGACCCGAGAGCTGGTGTCTGTGGAGTGGGGATGCTCAGAGAGATGCCCTGATACCAGAGGACCACTGAGGTGCCATGTGCCAAACACCCTGAAGAAAAGGAGGAGCTGCCTTTGTCTCATTCCAGGTTTTCCCACTACTTCAGGGCAATACATTTCTTGTGTCTGTCATAAGTCCAAAAAACAGTATAAAGATGGTCAATCAATTCTGGAACAGCTTTTTTTTTGTATTTTCAGCTATGCCATCTTGTCTAGACTGTGCTTTTTGCAGGACAGTTTGGACCAGATGATTCTTAAGGTCCCTTCCAACCTGGTACTCTGACTTATGAAAATGTTACAGTTTGGTTTTTTGAGCATTGAAAAGAAATCTCAGCTCACTCCTTGGTTTGAAACAGAAACAAACATAATTCTCCCAGCAGTGCTGATAACTCCAGGGCAGCTGGACAAAAAAACGCTCTTTTTCATAGCAAACACCAAGCCAGAGGAGGTTCTTCTGCAGGTGAAACTTGCATTATTTATTCGATTGCTCCTGAATTTCTGCAACTTGTAAACTTCAAGCATGCAGACGCGTGGCTTGTGCTTTCACAAGCACCGTACCTTCGGTTCTCAAGCTGGAATGATTTAATCCTCTTAGCCAGCAGAGACCCAGAGTGCACGTTTCCTGGCACCATCTGTGCATGGCCATGGCACTGGATTTTTTCATTTTCCTCCCAACCTTTGGAACAATTCTCATTTTCAAATTCCTCGCCCCACAAGGCTCTCAATTCATAACAATTAATGCTGGCAAAGACTCCTGAAGCCACCTAAGCCATTCCTCCTGCTAGGGCAGGATTGCTGGAGCATGCAAAGGAATTAATGGGGAGGGAAGATGCAGGAACTAGGCAGGGACATGTTGGAAGGTAAAGTTGGGTTAAAAAGTTGAAATTACTTGAAACTCCTGTTGGAAGGGAGGTGGTGGAGCTGCTCTGTTACCTTTTGGGTTTGATGGTTACTCTGGAAGGAGTTGTATTTGCAAGTTTGTCCTAACTTTAATTCTGATTTCAATATTTGCTGCTTTTTTGTTATTTTTACTTTTCACGATTCTGTAGCAACAAGGGGTGATCTAACAGTTACAACATGCAGTGTTTACCACCAATTTCAGAGACAATAAGTGGCAATAAATGCCTATGAAATATCTTTGGTGGATTCCTTGCCTGTTAAGCAACGTGTTCTTCCTACGTTTCTAATTGCTGGCAGGAAAAATAGGAGGAATTTGTTTACCGGCTTCCTGTATAATATTCCGACATCTGGAGCTGCTGGGTCTGGATGGCGTTCCTGGGGGAGAGCAGAGACATCAAGGGCAATTAGACAGCTTGGGAACGGCAGCCTAAAGGGAATATGCCCAAACACGGCAAACAGCCCAGCACTCACCGAGCTCCAGCACTCAGCTGAGGACCGTGGCTGGGGGAGCAGGATACTGGAGTGAGGGAGAGGGGCTTGAGAGGGGGATTTCTCCTCAGGAACATCAGCCCTGTCCTCTATTTGTGTGTGAATTCTTCCAGAGCAGGTGCAGCATTCTCAAAAAATTTCTGTGAAACAAATAATTTATATCTGTGTCACTTAAGGATGCTCTAGACCCCAAGGCAGCGGGGTTGGAACTAGATGAGTTTTAAGGTCTCTTCCAAGCAAAAACTGTTCTGTGACTCTGATTTGACGTATCGTTTTATGCATCCCGGCTGCATGAGCCCTTGCCGCTTCTCTTTCCTTACAGGTACAAACTCTTGCGTTTTTGTGGCTTCTGTTGGGCTTTTGCTGCCCCTCAAATCCAGGGACCAGCCATGTGAGAACTGGGGAGAAGCAGTCCTGTGAGGACGTGTTCCCCTCTGCCCCACAGATGGGTTATTGATGATATTCTCTTTTCTTAGTTAACTGCTTGAGATCATCTGAGAGAGACGGTGTGGATTGATTTCAATCAGTGAGTCAAGCAACTGCTTTTAATCATGATTTAAATAAAGTGAGAAACCTTGGTTTAAGTAATTGATTTTTTTTTTTTTTTAATTTGCTTTGCATTGGTACTTCTTCAGTTTCCTAAATAAAGGGCCGTCCCCTTTGGCAATGTACTGGATCTAAAAATCCTTTGTAACAAACCGGGTGACTTCTTGGCCAAAGATGATGTAGTATCTGCTTATGTATTTGTGGACATACTTTTATTCAAATTCTACTTTTACATAAAAAACATTTCTCTGCTTTATTTTCAGTCTTTTTTTCTTTTGTTGCCTGTGTTCCACAGTTCCCCCCATCACGCTGCAGCAGGAGCTGTGACTGGCACACAGCAAAGGGACGGAGCAGCATTTTGTCTTGCAGTTTTGTTAGATCCACACCTCAGAAAACATCCTAAAATAATTTTGGCAGTAGGACCTAATCCTGGTTAGTGCTGGGGAAGCCTTTTGGAGTGCTCACATGCACCCACTGATGGGGATTTGCGCAGGGGCTGGAGGGGCTGAGCTGCTCTGCAGCCATAGGACCCTCTGTGACCACCCTCCTCACCCTTAGTTTTGCAGAACTAGTAGATACTGTCCTCTTGCACATATATATTTTTGTTAAGCAAAGGAAAGAAGCATTATTTTTAAACTCCAACTATTGTCTCAATTTCAGGGGAAATCATGAAGCTAAAGAAAACCTTTTTGCACTTCCAGGCAGTCCAAAATCACAAGTAATTAGCCTTGGAGTTTTCCAGCACATCTTAACACAGATAAGTACTGGTATTTACTGGGCTGATACAGTGTCCTGAGTGGCTGAGATGTTGATGTGGCTGCCTGAGCTGGGGCATGGTCCCTCCTGGATAGGCACCTCTAGTTCTGAGCACCCAAGGTTCCTTGGTACATTATAGGACTTCTATTTCTTGGTTTGATAGGTCTGCCCAGTGGGTTGCAGTGACTTCAAGCCCAGGTATTTGTACTTTCGAGAGATGCTGACCAGCCTGTGATGTTTATACTGTACCACTTCCAAATTTATTTCTTATCTCTGGAGAAGGAATGAAACCGGAATATAAATGTGGCAGGTAACTGGTGAGAGGATGGTACTGTGTGGGCTGTTGAGTCAGTTTGAGCGGCTGGAAACCCTTTCATTACCAGGTGGGACAGCAGTGATGCTCAGCTCCACCTTTGCCATCAGACCCACCACCAGGAGGGGAACATTGTGGATTTTATTCCCTTGCATGTTCTGCTGAATATTTATATGCAGCTTGTTGGAAAAAAAATGTTTAAACTCTACAGACTTAACTCCTGGTGAGGATAGATGTGGGCTGTCCTTCCCCACTTGCCATCTTGGAGCTGCCATTACCTGGCTGGGGAAACCAGCATCAAACTGAGAGAAATACAGGTGGAATCCAGGAAAGATGGAGGTTACACTGCCGGACTGGGAGAGTATCCCCATAAACTGCTCTTTCCATAAATGAGCATCTCAGACCACTTTCTGGTTGTTTTTCTACTTGTTCTTCTCCTGCATAATTGTGTATCCAGGAGGGGTGCAGCCCTGCTGGCCTGGGATTTGTTAATTCCTGCTAAGGATGCACTGAGGTCAAACTTGTGTGTGTTTGCTGCCTCCTCACTGGCTTACTGTGTTTGTAAACATTGGCCCTTAAAGAAAGGGGAACTGGGATGGCTGCAGTGGTGTGACCTCCCTGGGACAAGGAACAGGAGCATGTCCCTCCTCCGGGCTGCTTCTCCTGGTGGCACAGACCTGTATGTTCAAAGCTCTGAATTTTGGGCGCCTGAAGGAGCTGAGATGCTGCCTCAGCCTTGCTGTCTGCTCCCCCACTCAGGAGAAGTGGACCCCCTCCATGGATGACCACCAGGGCCAGGAACTCCTTTAACAAACCATCCTGCTCCTCTCTGCAGGGTTTAGGCCCCTTAAAAGGGGAAGAATGGAAAACTGTGAGTGATGGGGAGGGGAAGCACAGGGGGACCCTTTTGCAGTACCCAGAGACGGTGAATTTATCTACCCAACTGGTTTACTGCTAACATTTTCCACCAAGGCACCTGCACTTCTGCCGGAGCTGATGCCAGGATGGATTTGGGTGGGCATCACGGTTTTGGCTCTACCCAACAGGGCACTGAGGACATGGCCAAGGTATTGAAGGACGCTGGTGTCAGGAGTGCTCACTGTTTTTATGAAGGGCTAGTCAATATTTGAGCCTATCTTTTGTGGCAGCTGACAGTGCCTGGCAAATGTTATGCTTGTGCTTTCCTTCTAGATAAAACAGACCATGAATGTCTGCTTTGAACCCTTCCAGAATGGCAAATCTCGCTCCTGGATGTGAGATACAGTGAGATGGTTGCGGGCAGCATAGCCAGCATCAGGCAGGGCTGGATTCCAGCAGAAACAAGATTTCCTTCCCAGCAGTCCTGGGACATGGCCCTGTAGCCTCCCCCCGCTGGAGTGAGGAGAGGACAGAGCCTAGCAGAAACCCACCGGCTTCCTTGAGGACCCTCAGCTATGGGTCGTAGCATTTGGGCTGTGGAGAGGTGGTGCTCAGGAGGAGAATTAAACCAGTCGAGAAAATAGAGCTGTACATGCAGAGGAGAGCCCAGGTAGCAGGGAGCAGAGCGATGCTCCACGAGCGGTGCTTGAGCTCCTTCCTGTGGTGGCAATGATGAGTTACTTGTGTACCACCAGCCTTGCGTCAGGAGACCGGCCTGCACATACATCTGCCTGGCATCTTCTCCAGACAGACCATCGTGAGGAGAACAGCTCTGCAGCACCTGCGGCCAGCGGGGAGTGACCCTGCCAGGAGCTGAGGTGTGTGGAGGTGCCAACCCCTTGTGTAGTGGAGAAGCCCTTGGCTGGCTGTATGGTCACTCACAGTGCGTTCCTTACATAATGGTATTTTGTTGCTGCTGTCACACTTGTTTTCCTAAGCAGGAATAGTCAGGTAGTTGGTACCAGGCGTGTAAAAGCAGAGCAGGGGGAAGGCATAGATGTGTACATATCACAGGCGTCTGGTACAGGCGTCAGCGAGGAGTCCTGGCCATGGGCAGCTCCAGGGAGACCCTGCCCAGCCCGGCCACCCCGGCAGCGAAGGGCAGAGCCGTGGGTCCTGCCTGTGCTCCTCACCTTGTGGAAAAGCAGTGGTTGCTTGCAGGTTGTGCACACGGATCTTCAAAAGAGCAGGATTTGGCCCCTAATGTTCTTTTGATGTGGGGTTTTTTTTTTGTATGCAAATAAGGTTTAATTTGTGAACTTTGAACAGTTTGCAGATGAGTTTATTAGAGTGTTGTATTATTAAGTCGTATACTCCTGGGGTCGGAGCGAGGCATTTAGAAACCTCAGCGAACATTATTTATACTGTTAAACAAAGTCAAGGAATTCAGACATCTGGTATCCACTGCCAAAGCAGACCATCGAAACAAAGACATATTTGTAATCATACTCAGTAGTCTTTTTATGCGAAGTAATTACTAAAATAATCTAAAGACATGGATCAGATTATTAATGAAAATTACAGCCTGCAAACTACTGTAACACACGTCTCTACCTTTCATAAAACAGACGGGTAACGGTAGAATGTAACGAGCAGCCCCGGGGTTGTGCAACGCCAGAACTCGCACTTTGAAATCTGTTGTCTCAGCTGATGGGCTCTGAGGGGGACTATGAACAGACCCGCTGTCGGCCAGGCTGGAGACGGTGGCTCTGAACTCCGCTCTTCCCACCTGAGGGACTGAATTTGCTCTTTTTGCACTAAAGAAACTAAGTATGGGCTATTAATTCCTTTTAAGATAAGCATTCCTATGCAGGTAGCTGGGGAAAATTCAAAACAAGGTGGAAAACATTTGCTGGTATGACCATAGGAACGGGAAGGTGATGGGGCTACGAGTGGCACCCTGCACCAGCTTCCCTGGTGGCCACAGGTCCGGGCGGTGGGTCACGTTTGCTGTCGGCTGCTCCGCAGAGCACAGTCTTACCTAGACCCCGCTGCCAGAATAAATGGAGCGTATACAGCGATGTAGACAGACACCAGGTAGGAATCTGGCCCTCTGAACCCCGCAGGGTCTGTGTTTGGGGTGATAAACTGCGTAAGGTGGAAGCAAACCCATCCTGGGACACGAGCATGACAGCTGAGCAGTGGGAATAAAACGGCCCCAATTTTCTAGCCCTGATGAGTATCTGGCAGCGCAGGAATAGCTCCGCGCTGAGCTGAAGTCTGGATTTTCAACTCCTGTTTAAGTTTCTCAGCTTCTGAAAGGGGAGGTGAGGCTCAATCCTGTCATCCACTTCCTCTTACAACCGCCACCGACTTCAAAGGAAATCCTGCTGGCAAAATAGCTACAGAATTGTGTCAGTAGTTTATTTGCTCCCAAGATTAGATAATTAATGCAGATAGAATATTAAAATTCAATTTACATAAAGCTAAGGGTAATCTTAAAGTGTTCTATTATTTTGTAAATGACCCGAAGTTTGTAATGCATTTATAATCATGAATTGGGAGACAAGTCCCTTCAAATAAGGAAGTACGATTTATAATCTCCGTTCCTTTCATTATTTATTCATCGTGCTGTTGAATCGTCTGCTCTTCAAAACCTGCACAGCCTCGGAGCTCGCCTCACCTGCCGAAGCCCTTCCACAGGAGAGTTAGCCTTGGCGTTGGAGTCACTCCCGATCGCGTCAGGAGGTGAACTCCAAACCGAGCGTTCTGCTTGGACCTGGTTACTCCGAAATTCCACAGAGCTTCGCTGCTTGCCCTTCCTGACAGGTTTAGGCATGTGCTGCACCTGAATTACAAACACTTTGTGATGGCAAACCTGGCTGTTCACTATTTTCAGCATAAAACCATTGAAAAGTCTGATTCCTCTTCACTCCAGGACTGTACTGGCGGCAGCACCTGCACCACTGCTATTGTACGGTCTCACTGTGTTGTTTCAAAACAAGCATCTCACAAATCAGCGTTTTATTCACAACGCCCTGTTCCCAGGTGCAGTTTTCCCACCCTCCCAATGCCAAGGAGGTATTTCCACCACACTTGTGTCCCGTGCACGTGTGGGCAGACGGGTTCAGGAGGATCCACCCCAGGAAATCAGGTCTTGGACCGGGAGTTCTTGAATCAGGCTCTTCCAAGAGAGCATCCTCGGCAACAAGATGGCCCTAAATCAATTAAAAATGGCCAGCACTAAAAGTGCATCACCCCGCTGCTATCCAACCCAGAGGGACAGACACATTTTGGTCAAAAAGAGGAGGAGCAAAACTTTCAGCTCCTTTTCTAAAATAACTGTCACAGCCTCTGATCCGGGGAAGTGATTTGCTGCATGTAATGGCTGAGGAAGTGTCGGTTTATGAAGAGCGGGATTTTGTGGCTCAACTTTGAACAGGACTGGAATGGCTTGACCCTGATTGTCAGTAAAACTTGTAACTGGATGGAACTGTGGCAAGAAAGAGCAGACAGAAAATTCGGAACGTTGTTTACCAACTATTTTAAATTATCTAATCTTCAGGAAATCGTATCTCTTTACTACAAAACTCAAACCAGCCTCTTCCCTTTTCTTACAGACCCTTTTCAAATCACTCCCCTGAACTCCAGTCCTTCTCAGCTTTGGCTCAGCAGTTAACATAGAAAAGGTCCAGTAGACTCTTTCCTTCGCAAACTTCTGCATCGTGGACTCAAAACCTCTTCCACTTACTGGGCATTTTCCAGATAGAGGAGTTGAGTCCAGAGAACTTTATTTAAAGGCTTCTTACTACACTGATAAAAAATAACCTTTGTTCAAGAGTTGGACAGAGCAGCATCCAGCGGGGTGCTGGAGGCAGTGGGAAAGATTCCTGACGCCTCTCCTTGGCGGTGCGAAGATGAGGGTGGCGGGGGCGAAGGCAGATGCCTGGGCAGGTGGCTGCAGAGGGAGGCTCCTGCTGCGAGCTGGGAGGCACACGGAGGGTTTTGGCAGGGAGGCTGTGCTGTGCGATGAGCAGGACACCCACATTCCGCTGCACTTGTGTCCTGTTCGTCCCAGGGCATGGGCAGCCCTGGCTTAGGACACCAGCCAGGGAGGGAGAGATGGTGCTGCCACTGATTAATTAAGGCCTAATTCATCACAAAGCGTGTTTAACCAGGTGGCTCCAAATCTGGTGCTGGGGAAGTAATTTGCAGAACCAAGGTCTCAGCACTCTGGTGTTCTTTTGTTAACCATTTTAGTTCAGAGGGTTCTGCTTTCTCGCCCGGCTGGCGCTTTGCCCTTTGTGAACACGGAAATTCTCAAAGCCAGTCCTGCAGTTTGAATTCTTCTGCTTTGAGCTCGCTCTCTCCTTAAACTTTCCAACTGTCTCCTTATTTTCTGAGGTTTTATTTGCTGCAGCCCCACAGTGTGGCTCCGAGCACTGCTATCTCCATTTGGAGAAATGGAAGGTTATAGACACTTTCTTCCTCCTTCCCTTGAACCCGTTCGGGGCAGCTCTGAGGCTGCAGTGGGGTCTCACACCTTGCTAGCAAGGCAGGCATGTTTCATCCTGTTCCCCCAAGGAGCCTGGGACTGCACCATACATTACGGTTTGCTTTACTGAGGTGGAAGCAAGGGCATCTCTGAAGAGTTTCATGAGGAGCTGGATGGACTCTCCAGCACAGACGAGCTTGCAGACTTGGAACAACTGGAAGGGAAGTACAACCCCAACTGTGTGGTACTGTTTAACATTCTGAGACAAACAATCTCACTGCCATCACTCTTAGCATGTCACCATCGTTGCCTGCCTCGGTCTGTCACTTGGTGGCCACGCTGCTGGTGGGGAGACGTCCCACGCCCACTGCGCAGGGAGGGAAGCCTCCGGCTGCTTTTGTGCTGCTGGCTCTGTAGATCAGGAAAATCTTTTTGCTTCTGTAGGTCTGTGTTCCATCTGCAGCCTCCCCGAAACTTCACAGGCCTCTCACTGTGCAATTACAGGAGGATTTTAGTCTGATTATACATTAAAAACTCTCCTCTATAAAGAAATTCAAAGATCAGAGACACTGTCTTTTAAGTATTACATTGAAATGTGAATGCTCCTGCTGCTTGTAACAAAATGTTTCTGCGAGGCGCTATGGAACTCTTAGACTTTATATTTTCATTGTTAGAATTTTTTTCTTTTCTCTGCCACTTTTCTTTTACGGAAAGGAAATGTATGTTAAGGAAGTTTCAGTGAGAGCCTGGACAGAATGCCCGGTCGCAAGTCGCTGTGATGGATGGCATGAACAGAACTAAGTGAATCAAAGCCATCCAAAAACCAAATGACATTTTTGTCCTACAGATATGTGAAAATGCGAATGCAATTCTAGGGTCTTATTTTTCCTGATCCCCACCATTCTCTAATCTTCTCAAATACACATTCCCATATTCCGCATCAGCCTGATGAAGCAGCTCGCTATAAACAAGTTGCATTAGACTCTGTAGAGCGCGTTTTCCTCGGAAATCCGATTTCACCATCTTTTCCTGGTCACATATGAGCCATTCCTTGGTAGAGAAAATATTCTCTGAATATTTTAACCGCTGTGTTCTGCAACCACAGGCGCTGCTTTCCTTTAGAGCCCGTTCTCTGCTGGAGGTGCAGCATCACCTTACGGTGCACTCCTTGTCTACCCTCCCAGGGCAGAGGTGAGTAACGCTGCCCAGTAAACACCTCGGTCCCCGGTACCTGCCTCGGCGCGGCGCATCTGCACAGCGAGCTTTTGATATCGCTGTTTGTCTGTGAGTGGAGGTGCCTCAAGGTTCATAAATCTGTATGCAGTAGTATGGGCTCTCTAACAGCAATTCATTTTAATTATGTGAGACATAAAAGGACCACCTACAGATGAGACAATACAGCTGTAAGAGTCTCAAGGTTCCTGTGGGGAATACTTCATAACTGAAGGATGTTTTCCCAAAGGAATTACACTACCATTTGATTTAATTTTTAATTTTTACATTTTAATCAAAAATAGATCAAATGGTGGTGTTATCTCCTGGGAAACATACTTCAGATATGAAGCAGTCCATGTTCCTTTTAAATATGTAAAGCTGCCATTTATGTATAACTCATGAATGACACCCTGTGTTGCAAGCAAATATCACGCAGCGATTTCTAGATTGTTTCAGTAACAACACTATAATCACACACAAATATCACTACACCCGGTTCTACAAAGCAAACGGCACTGAACAGCGTGGACTTCAGCAGCTAAGGCACCATCTGCCTCCTGCTGAGAGCCACTGCGTATTGACCGTGTGCCCATCGATACTGGCAGGGCCCAGGTGCCACGGGGCAGCCAGCACCCAGCAAGGTGGTGTTTAGGGTTTGGGGTGTTTGAAAACTCTGACTGAAAACAGTTTGGTGTGTTGCAATGAAGAACGAAGCACAACGTGGGCAAATCTAGACGTCACAGTTTAGAGACCTCACGTGTACGTTGTCACGGAATGGCAAATAGGCTCTTTGGAGCTTTGAACGAGGGGGGACAGTTTTAAGCTGGAAGAGGGAAGATTTAGTTGAGCTATAAGGAAGAAGCTCTTCACTGTGAGGGGGGTGAGACCCTGGCCCAAGTTGCCCAGAGATGTTGTGGATACCCCATCCCTGGAAATGTTCCAGGCCAGGTTGGATGGGGCTCTGAGCAACGCGCTCTAGTGCAAGGTGTCCCCGCCCATGGCAAGGGGTTGGACTAGATGGTACTTAAGGTCCCTTCCAACCCAAACCATTCCATGGTTCTGTGGTGAGGACATATTATTTGACAGAGGATGAGGCTCAGATCAATCAATCCTGGTTTGACCTTCCTGGGATTTTTTTCTTTTGGTATGTGTTTAAAAAGAAACTGAGCTGGCCAGTGTTTTTCTTGCTTATATGAGACAGTCGGGAACAACCCAGGAGACAGAGCAATGGGTGAGTCTTGCTGCCCATCAACGTGGGGTGTTTCCCCCCATACCTGTGGACTTCACACGTCTGTGCCCAGCAACGGGAGCTTCGTGGAGCACTGCACGCTTTTCTGCGTACGGGGCGTTTAGATGCAGTTATCCTGAATGGGAGCTTCACGTGTGGTAAGATGTCAAGGTGTGACTCTTACCTTTATAATTACTGCTGGTAATCAAAGCAAAACCAGCATTGTTAACGTGTGACTGTGCATCTGCTCATACAGGACATCACATTATGTTCCTAGCAACCACGGTGCAGGGTTCTCAGGAGAGCTGCCGAGGGTTTAACCTGTACATGGTTTTCCCAATTAGACACAAACTCACTCATTTTAAACACATTATTTACAACATATATGTTGTATAAGCGTAAATTTCTTGTCTTCATGGCTAGTCACATACAAACCGCCTTTAAACCCCACATACTAACCCCAAATTTTGTTTTCCCCTTTTTTTGGTGGTCAAGACAAGTCGATGTA
This sequence comes from Bucorvus abyssinicus, assembly GCA_009769605.1. NCBI lineage: Eukaryota > Metazoa > Chordata > Aves > Bucerotiformes > Bucorvidae > Bucorvus > Bucorvus abyssinicus. The sequence goes on from CM020032.1 coordinate 5,172,538, forward strand.
TAATTATCATCAAAAGAATAGTTAAATGAAAGCTAGTACCACGGTCTACAGCAACTAAACCCAGTACAAAAATTTTACGTAGCATAGAGAATATATTTGTTATTTTCATCACTATTACCTTTCTCCTACCCTTTATTGTATTCGCTCTTGTGCTTCTTGTTACTTCAGTCACCACACCAGGATGAATTCTCGACTCGTGCTTCACCTGCTGACCTTCATACAAATGTGTGTCCAGTGCTAACCAGCCAGAATCCTGCTCCTCTATAAACAGACAAAGGTACTTTATCCTCGATACACGCCAGAATAGGTGAGGAATAAAAATGCATGAAAAACTGGCACCTTCAAGTTTCCTCCCCTCAGGTTCCATACTGCTGTTCCTGAGGAGAACTGCTCCTGTTCCAGGACCGCTGGCCTGTCCTCTGTGGCCAAGGCCAGGCTGTTCCAGGGTGGACAGTTCAAACCTGTTGCTGTTTGTCCCATACCCGTGCCTTGGAGGTTCTACGCTGGATGGAACACAGTCTGAAGGTGAAGACAGGTACAGCTGAACATGGTCTGATCCTCAGGTGTCCCAACTAGGTAAGGAACAACATCTGGAGACAGATGGAGAGGATCAGCTGAAAAACATTAATGTTAAACCAAACCTGTGGAGGAATATCTTTCTTCCAAAACACCGATTCTGCCCATCGCTCGCACCTCTGGCCCATGGTGGGGGGAAATGCTGTGTAGGTTGAACTGCACGAATTAAACTGTATCAACCACAAACTGGTTTTATTCACCTTTACCCCTCAGTGTCTGCAGAATGCAGTTCAGTTGTTAATGGAGTAACAAAACCAGGCAATTCCAGACTGTACCAAAGTGATGTTTAATGCCTCTGCTTTTGTAAGCAACAGTTTACAAAATACAAAGTTAAAAATATTAGACTGTATCATTTTAACTTGGATTAAAAACTGACCATGTGCCTATTTTAGTATATACACGTAAATCAAGTATCGCTCAGGTCATTTTGTGTACAAGCCACAGTATTAGGAAATACAAAGAGTGTATCATTTGTATCAAGAAAACAATATTTCACAGTTGTACAAGGTGAAGAAAAGTCTTACAAAAATAATTCTGTGGTTCTAGTGCAGATTTGACACAAATCTGCTTTAAGGAAAGATTCACCTGTACTTGTATCATGATAGCTGTAGGATCCCGACTGACAAATCCTGACACAAATCACACACACAGCAAACCTATTTAAAAAAATACCACTATTATAAACCTTTGATATATTAACTCTATGATTTGTTTTCATACTGGCTCATTTCTCAAGGCATCACTTGCCCCATTAGACAGCACAGAGTAAGGAGTCACAGCTGAGCTGAAAGTCACTTGCAAGTTTATCCAGAAGCATGTTTGTTCTTGTTTGTGAAAAACTGAATGATAACGGTGATATTTCCTCACAGCTCGAGGAGTTTGTGGCAGCTGGAGGGGTCAGCTAACACTTCACAGCGAGTCAGACTGTTCTGCAGGGACCCTGGGCAGCACCATGGTGCGTGGCAGTGGCTGCTCAGGGGTAAACCCCGGCGCAGAGAGCGAGCAGCACCAGCTGCTTCACCCCAGGGTACTCACAGGGAATATACCTGAGACATGTCCCCACTCAGAACCCTGTCCAGCAGCACAAGTAAAAACCTGTTCAAGTTTTCATTAGGACTTGGGGCCTCCTGCAACAGGGAGGAATGTGGAATGGTAAGGCACAGCGTTGTTACCCTCCTGCCTCCAACTGCAGCTCCCAGAGGTTTCTTCATTATTTATTTTGAGCCAACTCAAGAAAAACAGGAAGGAGGGAGTTGCTATTTTTAACAAATACTAGGAAGAGCGTCCTTATGCTGTGCAAATTGAGTACGAGTGTACACACATATATGAATTCTAGTCACACAGGAGCTACTTCTGGAATACTGAAGATACCAAAGCTTAAAAGAGTCAAGTTCAACGTCCTCCTGATAGCCAATACATGTTTTACATCAACAAACAACAGCAAAGGAAACAACACTGTTGGAAACTATTGCCATTGTCATCATTTCTGTGATACTTGATGTTGAAGGCTTGGCTGTGAGGCAAGAAGGGATGCCCACAACAAAACCCAACATAAAATATTGAGTTTGTATTTGTAAAAGTTTTTCCGAGGGGTTCCCAACAGACCTCTCTGCAGCTAAATAAGTAGGGAAGATGATCCTGGGCACTGCAATGTTGGGGATGCAAAAATTAAAACACTTATCGACTCTAAAGGAACAGAAAGATACAGCAGCGTGTTCACAGACACCTCTCCTCAGGAAGAAAGGCATTGAGTTCTGTACCAAAACCCTTTTGGTTTTTAATACTGCCTCTTTCATTACAAATTGTGTGATGATGCAGTGGAGATGGCAACTGCCAAAGGCTCTTCATTCCTTTTCTATTCTAATGTATTTAATTGACAATTGTGATTTACGTATGGCAAGATTCTACAAAGAGCAAGTAACGGCTACTCTAAAAGGAGGAGAATTACGAAGAACATGGCACAAAACCGAGGAGGACCAGAAGGAAACCAATTGGTTCTCGGTTTTACCATATTCTGATACCAGATTAAATTACCATTAACTTCAAAGCAAACAGAAGAAATATAGACACAGGTATCTGTGAACACTTCACCCGATAAAATTTGAGTTATTGAAAGGAAGAGCATCCTCTGGTTTGACAAGCCGTGGACACATTGCCTGCACTGCAAGCACGATGGCATTCTTTGCTCTAATATATTCCAGCAGAAAACTCTTCCATCATGGAGATGGAGCATAACAGGCTGTGAGCCATTTCGCAGGAACTAAACTTTCAGACACTTTTTAGCCTTTTACCTTCACGCAGCTATTTCAGCTTTCACAGCACAGGAACTGATGCTGAGCCCTCTGTTTTCTGACAGGAGTTTTCCCATCATACTGTCATTTCAAGTGAGGATTTGTTCTTTTCTAGCTTGGATAAACACTATTTCCTGCCTCAACCTGTACTGGGAGCAAGATGATTCAAGATGAGCTTCAGATCTTCAAGGTAACAGCGACAACGCAATTTTTCAAACCTCCACGTTTCTTGGAGATTTGATCTTTGAATGGACTGTACCAGTCACTGTTCTGATTGGAAAAATTTTGAAGTGTCTGAAAAATTTTGCATTGAAAATATCTATTTTCGAAGTAACTAAAGTTGACATTGGCTTGGAAGAAACCTATTCCTTCCTAGGCAGCCTGCATGGCAGTTTAGTGCAGGTCTGCTTTCTAGACTTACCTACTCATCTATTCTGTAACTGAATTCAGTATTTACATGCTATTCGTATATTTAGGAAGAGTATCTTTTTAATAACAGTCAACTCGGTGCTATCTTAAGAGTCTCAAACTCTGAATGTGTTTCAAAATGATGTAGTCCTACATACTGGCAAATCATAGATGGAATTATTTGTGACACAAGCCAATAAAATTATGCTGGATGACAAGTTCAAGTCTTTTTAAAACAGATTTGTTCTAATATCACAGTAAGGGAAAGACTCAGGGAGTGTCAGATGGTGCCTGAACAACTTTGTGAGGACTCTGCAGAGCTGCATTTCTATCCGGCTTCGCTTTATAGGAGGTTGTTCAAATCACACTCCTCTTTCTATTACCTGTGGCATTCACTAACTCTGCTTGTTACAAACTAACTAGAAGTACAGGGTGCGAGACCTGAATTGGACATGTTTTTCGGATTTTAAACATAAGCTTTAACAGATTTTCACTGTCAAAGCTGAATAGTCATCTAAAATCGACAACATTTCTGTCCTCCCATTCTTCCTGCCTTTGGCCCGGTCCCAAGGTAAGACTGGGCCCCAGCCAGATCAACTTCACTAGTCTAAAACACTAAATCAACCTTTTTTTAACATATTCCAAGCTACCTTAAAAGCAGAAGCATGTGTAAAAACAACGATATCCATAACTGTGCACTGCAAGAGGAACACAGAGAGCGAACTGCTCTGCGCTGAATGCCCCACCCGAGTCCAGGCTGCAAGTGAATGTGCTCGGGCTTCACAGGAGCATCTTCAGGATCCGAACAGAAAAGCAGCGTCGCTGATCTGCCGTCTCTCAATTTCTAGAAGCCCATGATATGATTGAAGTGTCCCTGAAATGACAACATTTCACTCATCAAAACCTGAAGTCTCTTCCTCAGTGTATGTTCTCAAACCTTTTTTAAAAGAAATTGGTAACTCCACTAACCACATCACAAACGTTCCCTTTCTTCCTGAAGGACAAGTGGACAACTAAGTTTGGACAGAGAAGGCCCCCCTCAGGGTAATCTGTATGAGGAGCATGACTGGGTTATGGTATTAGTTTTGCAGATGAAGTTGAAATATACCCATAGAGAATACGGAAAATTTATATCCTATTTATATGTGTGCATATATATACACGTTTATATATCTATATGTATATCGTATCCTCTTCCACCACTAAATACTTAAAGATTTTGCAACCAGCACAGAAATTTACTTTCTGGCTGGTAACTTGTATTTTAAACTCAAGTCTGCATTTGCTTATATCACATTGTATTTGTTTAAGGAACATATTCACAGTAATACTTTTAGAACAAGAAAAGCGTTACCTCTAGTTATCATTTAAGACAGAAAAATCTCACCAATGATGGTGGTGTTCCTCCTGCCCCCCAAATCCTACCTACTTTCCTTCTAGTTAACACCACTTCTTCCTCTTCTTCTAAGTCCCTGCCTGAATAGTCAACACCACATTGGCCAAAGAAAGCTTACAGTAAAAGCAACTCCAGTAGCCCTCTTTTCTCAAACTGTGGTTTAATACACATCTGTTATTCCTTCTGAAACTCGTGGAGGTCATGAAATGCAGAGAAAGAGGATTAAGAGAGCAAACCCAGCAGTGACACTGCCTTTAAACACTTGTTGAAGTTCCCAGCACTTGCAGCAGTGACACAGAGGGGTGTGCGTGTGTGTATGTTTTCAGGAAAGCTGGTGTCAGTCAAGCTCCTCATGCGACTGATGAGCTCCGTAAGTATCAGGATTTCTTGAGGCGAAATACAATCCTGATAAGAGCACCCACAACAACAACAACTTGTCTCAACACACTGTGCTTGCGTTTGACTTTTTCCAGTCTGGATGTTTCCATTTACTTCAGTTTCCCTACCAGCAGCAGAATAAAGCTTCTTATGGGATTTAAACATTATTATTGATTGTGAAGAATGTGACAACAGTCTTTATCTGCAGGCTCCACCCTGCGGCTCATTTCAACTGCTCTGAAGGACTCCCATGATGCACGTTAATCACTGCAGCATTCTCCCAGTTACCTGAAGTGAAATTCTAACTGTGAAAAAAGTTATCTGAGCTCTTGCCAGCCTTGAGACATTAATACTCTTAGACTGCTTTAAGAATGAAGATAATTTACTAATACCATTCCCACCAAATGTATTGAAATGTAACTGTAGTGTCTGTTACGTTACTGGTCGCAAATAACTGATTATCTGAAGAGACACAATTCCACATCATGGCAATCAGAACCATGTTTACAATCAGTCAAATTTTATCACCCTGCTTTGAGCAAAGCACTCTCCATTCCAACTCGACAATCTGAGGTTAATTTAGCAGTAAGACTAGCGAGCAGCTCTGCAAAGGCTCCAGGGTTTTATGACCCTACCTTGAGTTTCTGTATCAAAAGCACAGGTCAGTCACACAGAAAAATACTTTAGTTTTGAGATTCTGGTTCTCAGCAAGTAAAGTTAGCAAGTTGTTTTCTTTGTTCCTTACTGCCATAGCAGAAAAGCATCTAAAAGTGCGTAGAACTTTAGAACTAAGTCATCTGTTCTCACTGAACATCATCAACATTTGTGGAAGAGGTGAACGTTACCTCCTCAAGTTACCTGGTGTTTATCTCCAGTTCATTACTAGGCCATAGGAAAAAAACCATACCCAGCTATTCTGACTTAAACCAGAAACTGTGATTTGGAGTGATGGTACTTGTTGTCACTCATCATTTTCCAAAACTGAGTCCTCACCGATACAGAAGAATTTTACAAACTCTGATGTTGTCACTGTAATTCTGGGATATGACAAAACTGATTTCCTAAAGTGCCAGTGTGGGCTTGAATCCCAAAATGTTCTGTTCTTTTTTGGGTTTTAATCCCTGGGGTGTCCTCTGTGCCCCAAGGACACTAACACATCTGCAACACTCAGACATGGTAATCTCCACCTGTGGTCACACTGGGATTTATATTCCTGGATCTGGTTTCTATTTTATCCAATTAGAGGAAAAAAATAGCAGATAGAATGGTATTCCTGAATATTTTATGATGTTCCAGTAAATTAAGGACAATATAAAAATGGGGTAGAGGGATTTGCACGTTAGTGTTTGCTTCTGTTACTTCCTAAACTCTGCTTTTTAGGGTGAATTTGAAAAACGTGTTTGCAGTCTCTGTATTTTCCAAGTGCTGCCGGCAACCCATTAGTTTGTGCTCCCTGCATACCCCAGAAATGGTAAATCAATCTGCCGCCTTTTATTTACATGCCTTATTCCTAAGAAAGGGATTTGCAGTTTTTATTAGCTTTCTGGATTACGGATCCAATGCTTAAGCACAAGTCTATGCTTAAGGAGGGTTAACTTACAGATTCTCCAGCCATACACCTTGGGCAAGGCAGGGCAGCATCTCTGCTTCCAGGGGCTTCAAAAACCTAATGGACAAAACCATACACGGTGCCATCAAAAAGGAGGATAATTATTTGCCATTTTTATTATAAACTCTTTATTATTAAAGGCGGTGTTCTAAACAATAGCTGATGTTGACAGCGCAAACATACCAGTGAATTCTGCTTTGTCTGTGCAGCCCAAGGACCTCGGTTGGTGGAGATTTTCTGCTTCAAATCCAGCTCCATGGCACAGTCGACGAGGCGAGGACCTGCCTCGCTTGGAACGGTGTCCAGGGGCTTGCATGCTCGCTTCTGGAAGAACCAAAAGCAATATTTACACATTTTCACAAAACTGGTGTTATGTTTTCAGGATTGTATTGTTATGATGGATAATGGTCTCACCTTCATTGGGAACAACAGTAAGTTAGTACCAGATACTGGACCACACCACCAAAATGTTTGTGTTTAACAGTGCATCTGGCGCTGGCTGAGCAGGGAAACCTGCAGAGCTCTGTGCCCCCGTTCCATAAACCGGGGATGAAAAGCCATTGGGATAAGAGCAGACTTCACCCTCCATTAGTGTGTGACTTGAGATGGCATTTATCAAAGGAGCGGAGCAGGGGAAGCTGTGTGCAATGACTAATTACATCAAGGAAACGGAAGGAAAACCCTGAAGCCAAGTCAGGCAGCTATGGAGACGTCTTCTGTAATGAGTTCGGTACCTTGCTCTGAATGCTGTCACCCTTCCCTGTTTCCCATTGCTGGATCATCAATCAACTGGACTCCTGAAGCTCTGACCTGAGCTGGTACCTAGTACCGAGTGACACGTGGATGTCCCACGGATCACAGGGATATCTTACTCACAGTGCCCAGCGACCCCACCCAAGACCAGCGGTCCCCCAAAACAGCACTTTACTCCTCTGGGAGATCCGGGCTGGGAATAACTGGTAGGGGTAAGACGCAAGTCCATCGAAGACACCGGTTGGGAGTCGGTTAATAATAATATCCTTGGCCTGCAACTGCTACCCCACACAATGGGAGGGCTCCCCAAATCCCAGGGGCTCCCTGAAACTCTAACAGCAAATTAATAGAATAATGGGACATTTCTAAATGTTTCAGGGCCTGACTCTGAGGTCCAAAGAGTGACATGTGCTTCTGAATTTCTATTCTGATGCCTTTCTGAACAAACTTTGTTTAAGAAGTAACAACACTCAGATCTCTCACAAGTGAGTGATTGCACAGGCAGAAGATGTGCTGCTGCAGAACTAACAGATTACTGAAGCACAGAAACTAAATTTAAAATCTAAGTTATGCAAAAATAAAAAGGATCAGGAACCTCAGCGGGAAACAGTTTGAAACGAGACCACTGTCAAGGAAGAGGGGATGTTTGGATGGGAAGTAAATCAAAAAGTGATGGTGAATAACACAGTAACAAAAACCCCGCAAAGGTCCTCTAACGACAGACCACCTTCCACCAGGAAAAGAGACTCTTCCCGCTGCTGCTGAAGAACTCATCCTTTATTGAAAGGTATGGCACAGCGGTACTGCGGCACAACCAGTGAGACAAGGGAAGAAATTACTCACTGCCGTACAACAGAAGGACCGTGGCTTGTTAAAAATCAATTCAAGGTGTCGGGGTTTTTTTTGGGGGGTGGTTAAGATACTTAAGCATCAGTGGCAGGAATTCAGCACACTGAAAGGATGGCTGACAAACTGATTACACCGATGCCAAGACAGCCTGTGGAAGTTTCTAGCAGTGGCTGGCTCCAGGAAAGGTTTTGCTCTCTGGAATTCTCCCTCTTAGGATAAAACAATACTGCCCGCGCAGCGAACACACATAGCGCAGGTTTCAAAGGGCCCGTGAGTAACACAGACCAAGGTGCGCACTACGCAAAAGGCAAGCGAGGATTTCAGCAACACAACTGTGTTTGTTAGGAACCATCACGCTACATCCAGCTTGGAAACAACGCATAAGACAAGCAACAGCAAACCACCCACGGTCTGACAACAGGCAGCAGCCAGGTCTCTGCAGAGAAGGTGTTCTGTGGCCTCTTTCCCAGTTGGAAAGTGCTGGAAACATTCTGGTGCTGGATGGATAAAGGCCTCCCAGCTGCTGCTTTCATATACAGTGAAACAGCAAAAATTAGCTACATCGAAATAACAAACCTAACTGCTCCATCCTAAAGCAGGTTTCTGAAACACGCACAAATAACTACCTCAAGGTTCAAAAGGAAATCATATGTAAGTATATATAACACACAGCAGAAGCTGAGGGAGAGCTAAAAAAGCGTAGGTAATCCCTCCCAGTTACAAGAGCCACCAGCACAGGACACTGCGTGACAGCAGCATCAAATCAGCAGATGACTAAGACTCCAAAAGAGTTGTATGCTCTCAGAGAAAAGTGTCAAGCATTCCAATATCAGACCTAAGATGTGCAAAACCATGCAGTGAGGCAGCTGTCGGGGTGATAAAGGGAAGCACCATGTCTGCTCTTGGGCACAGGCTGTGAGCGGAAATCAAAAATAGGTGTCAATTATTTCATCCCTGCCCCATGGCGAGCAAACACGAGAAGATGGAGAGCAGGATTTGATGAGTACATGTCACCTCGACAGCCAAGTAGCTCGAGTGAAGGTGTTTTACCTCATGTGTGACTGCAGCAGCTTAACTGGTCACTTCAACGCACTAAGCCGCGGTGACTCAGCTGTAATCTGGACCACGGCTGTTACAGAAAAAGAAACAACCTCTAATGTCTTGTCTACACGGAAAATGTTCTGAACTGCAGTAAGAAAGTTCCTTTAAAGCTGCCTTGCAGAGCTTGACTCACATAGGCCGCTGTCTACAGTGGCAGCACTTCAGAGTTGTTCTCCTGTCATAGAAGTTTCAGAAGAATCTGAACTGGTCTCCTGACAACTGGCTCGTTAATGCCTTCGTTAGCAGACAAACTGCAATGTGTGACCCAGAAGGAAGCTATTCTGTGCCTCTCTGACCTCAAATCCAGGAGAAACTCCTCCTTTCTTACATAATCTTGTAGAAAGTTCACTGAACAGATACTCCGCCTTTCCTTGGCAAACGGTGTTTCTCTGATAAATGAGGTCAGCTCCGGTTTACCCAAGTTTTTGCTTCTGTCACACAAGGACAGGGATGATGAAGTAACAAACAGTGGGGAAGAGCGTGAACACAGGTAAAGTTTCTTGGAACTCCTGGTAACTTTTGCAGTTAACAGCTTGGCACTTAGCAGGATGGTGGATGCTTACAAGGTGGATGATGAGAGACACCTTGTTGGAACGAACCTGGTTGGAGAAATTCATGCACACCAGCTCAGCTGAAATGGAAACTATTCCAGAACCCCAGGCCAGAAAAAAAGACATCAAGAACAAAGCTTGTTTAGTGAAATCCCAATTAAATTGATGAGGGTGTGTGTGCAGCCTCCGGTCTCCAGGCAGGCTCGATGGCACCTACACGGCACTAACTCCCAACAGCGGTACCCGGCTGCGCTCCGCCGCGTTAACACCGGGCTGGAGGCGCTGAGGGGCACCAGGACCGCGTCCGCTCCCGCCCGGCTTCGCTTCGCTCCGCTCCGGGTTGTCCCCGGCCCGGCACTGCCGCCGCGCCGCCGCCAGGGGGCACCGGCCACCACAGCGCCGGGGCCACCGGCCCCCTCAGAACACCCTCCCTGCCCTGGGGCCGCCGCGCCGCCTCACCCCTCCCGCTCACGGCCGGCGGCCTCCCCGCCCCCAGCCGGCTGCCCGCGGGACCTGCCGAGCCCGGTAAGGCCGCGCAGGCCCCACGCCGAGAGCCGCCGCGGCCGGGCCAGAGAAGGCCGCTCTCCCCGCGCCGCGTCCCGTTACGCGCGGGCGAAACTTACGCGCTCCGGCTCCTCCGGCTCGTGTGCGCGCAGCGCTCCCCGCCGCCCCCGCGCAAGCAGCGGAAGCGCGGCCATGGCGGACGGGCCGGTCCTCCCCCGCCTCCCACCGCAGCCCTACGCCCGCGGCACCGGGCGGGCTCCGCCGTCTGCCAGCCCCGCGCCGGGCCCTGCTGCCCGCCCGGGGCGGGGCCGGCGCCGGGGCCGGGCCCGGGGCGGGAGGCCAAGCCTGGCTGCGGGACATGGGGCCTTACAGCGAGCGGCGGGGGACGCCGGCCACCAGTTTTACGCGTTTATTGCGCAGGACATACGGGGGTGGGGGGAAGCAGCGGGGTCCAGCACGGAGGCGTTACACCCCGCGCTTTGCGGCGGCACACTCCGCGCCTCTGACGTCACCGCCTCGCCTACGGAGGGGAGGGGCGATATGACGTCATCGGGAGTGACGGTGGTGGCGGGTGGTCGCGGTCGGGTTTAGGAACTCGAGTGGTTCTGAAACGGGTGACGGAAAGCTGGGCAGCAGTTCCGCGCGGTGAGCGCACAGCGGTGGGTGACCTGCTGGGTAGGAACTAGCAGGTTACTGCTGGTGAGGCATCGCGGGGAGGGCAGGACAGGCTTTATTTTTCACGTTAAATAACTTCGGGTTTTGGTGGCGTTAAAGACAACAAGAAAATATTATCCGAGAGCTGTGTTTTTGTGGCATCGTGTAATTGGCAGTGTAATTTCTTGCCCGCAGGCTGCAGGAACGTCAGTGCATCAAAGAAAAGCCACGTGAAGGTACGACTGAGGTGCGTGGGCTGGAAAAATCGCTTTAAAGTTCACACGGTAACAACGTGACCACGGCTGTTGTCATCAGTGATTTGAGCTGCTTTTGTAATTAGATCTTTCTCAAAGAACTAGACCTCCTTCAGAGTCCCAGGAAAGGTCAGAAGCTGCATGGAAATGACATGCCCAGCATCGTGTGCGCTACAACAGCCGGGGAGCAAGAAGTCTCCTTCTCCAATGCGACCTGCTGCGCTGAGGAGTAAGGACGGAACATGGAGCTGACAAGAACACCTTGGTGTGGCTCCTGGGTTGTCTGCAGGATTTGTCTTGGAAACCCTTAAACGCCACATGATGGTGCACCACAGAACTCATGTTAGGGAGGAGCTGCAGATTTGAGGAGCGCTGAGAATAATGAGTTTTTCGATCTGGAAACCTAAAGTCAGGTACCTCAGGAGAGAACACGTGTTGTCACGCTGTTCCTCGCATTCATTCCTTCTAGAGCTTATTCTTCACAAGGGATCCAGCTGCACTTACAGTGTACGCTGCTCTGTCACATTCTTTGAGCCTCAGGGTGTCTCACACACACAAAAAATAATCCACAGATTCTTTTCTTTTTTTAATTTAATTTAGCATTTGACATGCCTGATAGGAAAATAACCCTAAATCTGTGTAATCCAGTTTGCAGAACATCTGAAGCATAAATCATTTCAGAGTTTGAACCAAACCCAAATCCGTTCACATCAAATCCCATTTCTTTATTTCACAGCCACCCTCTGATTCCACCCCTGGAGCCTGTCGATGTGTCTTGCCCATGTAACTGGTGTTGTGGACTGGCTCCCCGTTCATATTCACATGTTTAGAACAACAGGATGCACTGTAAAACCCACCCATTTTGTGACACATCCATGTGTCAGCGTAGGGCAGCGGATCCTCCCGCAGGTGCAAGCTCTGCAAACAGCAACCACATGAGCACAGCCTCATCCGATGGACAGATGGGGTCTTCCACTGAGCATGCACCTTGTCTTCTGCAGGTGAGACCTGGCCAAAACAAACCCTCCAGCAAAGGAACGGAGATTTACTTTGGTCACTTGTTGCCACCCACAGTCTGTCAGCTGTATCAACCGACAGACCTTTGTCTCTTGGAACTTCTCTGGCTTCTATCTGAAGTAGTTGCCTTTTTTTTTTTTTTTTAAGAGAAATTACTTTGTACCACCCCAAAATCCCAGAATCCCAGACTGGTGAGGGTTGGAAGGGACCTCTGGGGATCATCCAGTCCAAGCCCCTGCTAGAGCAGAGTCACCAGAGCAGGTTGCCCAGGATGGTGTCCAGGTGGGTTTGGAATCTCCAGAGAAGGAGACTCCACAACCTCTCTGGGCAGCCTGAGCCAGGGCTGTCTCACCCTCCCAGTAAAATCCCCTTCATAGATTTCATGTTCTTGTATCCCGAGAAACTGAGGCCTCGCAAGTTGTCTCATTCTTTTCTCCATTTGCTCGATTTCCCCCATTCCTCCATTAAGCTCATTTCCTGGATGTTTCTCCATGCTTTCTCTGCTGCTACCTTCATCCTTTTGAGGACTACCAGGTAATTTAAAAGGTGAATAATTTAACAGAACCATTTGGGCTGGAAGGGACCTCTTGAGATCATCTTGTCCAAGCCCCTGCTCAAGCAGGGTCCCTAGAACAGGTTGCCCAGGACTGTGTCCCATGAGGTTTTGAGTATCTCCCAGGATGGAGCTTCTGGGCAACAAGCTCCAGGGTTTGGTTCATCCTCCCAATACAAAATGTATTTTCTTCTGGCCATGTTTACCTGTAGTGAATAGATTGAACAAACGTGTCACACCTTCCAGCCTGTGTCCTCACACACCTTGTCCAGTGTGGGAACTCGGTAATGACAAACACGTTCCTTCCTTTTCTCATCCTTGGTCCAAAGCTGACTGACACCTTTAGGTATTCAGCCTGGGACCTTCCCTTTACCATTTTCCATGGCGAAAATGTCAGTGTTTCCATGTTCGCTGTATCTGATTCCCTATTAGTCCCCGCTCATTCTGTTTTATTCTGTGTTTCCAGCTCTTACATTTAATCAAGAAAACCAGTGACCTGTCAGAGCCTTTCCCCCTGCTATCACACAGAGACCTGACATGTCTTACAGCGAATTCCCGTTTCAGAATATTTGCTCTTTGTTTTGTGGTGTTGATACTACACAATCCCTTCGCCTCCCAAATGTACACATTCTTCCAGCCCAAAGGGTTGTTCATTTCACCTTGTGTCATGCACCCCAAAGTCAGAATATAATGCTGGGCCACAAGTTCGCATCTCACAAAAGGTCCTTTTCATGACTCTGTTACGCGTTCTTAGTGCTGTCAGTGCCCTCCTCCTGGCTTCTGCCCTCGAATTACTGAGTTTTCTATGCTCATCCTCTGAATTTGCCATTTTCATTCCTTATAATCACATCACACATTCTTATCACACCAAGCTTTTTTTCTCTCTATGTTCAAGGGTCTCCAACCTCCTAGAATAAAAAGGGACAATAAAGACTCTTTCTATGAACTGACAAGAGCGGAGTGAACATGTGAGTGCAGACACAGCCGAATCTCACCTTCAGTGAAAGCAGGTTCTCACCCTCAGGTATCTCTTGCTACACAGCAAACAATTCCACCTTGATTTATAATGATTTTTTAAGGAGGGGGAGAACCGTCTGTGTTAATCACATCAGTAGTTCCAGTCAGGGCCCCTACTGGAAGAAACAATACCCCAAATAAAAGAATTTTGTCAATAAAAGTAATCTGGTTTGATGTAAATTTGGTATAATCTGGTTTAATGTAAATTTGGTTTAATCTGGTTTGATATAAATTTGGTATAATCTGGTTTAATGTAAATTTGGTTTAATCTAAATTATAATTAATCTGTCTTAATCTAAATTATAATTAATCTGGTTTAATATAAATTTTAATTTGACTTTGAATGTCACCATTCCCTTTAACCAGAGGTTTTTCCTAGGATCAATCTTCATTTGTACAGTCTAGTCTATCCCACCAGTTCAGGCACCCAAGAAGCTGGTTTTGCAAGAATCAGCCAAAACTAGCTATTCTTAATCACTTTGTATAAATAAGACACGAAATTAGGGGATAATAATAAATCTTTTGTAGCAAAGGACAGACTCAATTCCCCAAAGTATTGCTGATATACCAGAATAAAGGATGCAGCCAGGTAAAACAAGAAAAGGTGCTGCTTAGGTGTATTCTAAAGGTATTAGGTTTTATTTTACACTGTAATAAATGCTATTTCTGTATCAAACAGTAGCTGATATCTATCCTGAACACTCCACAACTGCCAGCTACTTTAATTTCCTCTTACTGGAATTACGTTGTCTCTCCGCTGTTACGTCTTTGTCTAAGCATGGCTCAGAATAGTATTAAGCACCGGTAACTTTTCTGCCCTGGTTCAGGGACTGGCTGGAACAAGAGTTATGTTAAAACACATCAATATTTTATGGGGAATTCCCAGCTTGGATATAGCAGCCCCAAACCCATGTCTGGCAGAAACAGGTTTTCATATCTGTCTCTTACATTTCAGACCTCCAACGCATCTCAGACCTTCAGCAGGGCACTGCAACACGGTGATGAGCAAATGCAAAGCCAAGACACAATTCTTTGGTAAACTGACTGATTCAGGCGGGGCTGAAGAAGCAAGTGGCCCTCGGGATTGAGCAGCCCATATCATGGTGGTGGGCTGTGCCACGGTGGTGGGCTGTGCATGTCCTCAGGTTTGCCGTCACCCCGATTCGGCTATCACCTCTGCAGTCAAGTTCTCTGCCACTTGAGGTGAGTGGTAGATGAACCGGGCACGGCGGGAGGCTCGTTGCCAGGTTGCTTTGGCCCGCTGCCTGTCGTTCAGTCTGGAGTTGCTGAAGCCCCAGGTTTCCCTGGGACCCTGCTGCCAAGTCCTCCATATGGGCTGCCCAGAAATACAGCCTCGTGCGACGGAGATTTAGTTCTTCCACGTCTCCATGGGACTATACGTTTTTAACAGCAACCCTTGTTTTTACCTTCCAAACGAACCTTGAAAAGGTCTTGAGAACCTTATTAAAAAGTGAGGTTTTAAATTATGTGACATTGCTGTAGCTGACGTAGGCAGCAGAGCAAGATGTTTATTTCCAGGAGTTACATCTGTCCCACAGCCGAAGTGGGGCGGGTCGTTCCCAAAGCATGACAGTGTTGCTGAGCTTTGGCCCGCAGAGCAGAGAGTGACTGAAAGGAAACAGTAATTTTTAAAAACTCTGAAACTCAGCAATATAGCGTATAAAATCCCAAATACGCTTTCCCCGAAGATTTTCTATTCTTACAAATTTCAGATTATGCCACTGGTTTTCTGTCAGACTAAAATGTCAGAGAAAATACATGGAATCAGACTTTCTTCCCTCCACGCATCACAAATCACCTGAGAGATGTAGCGGTTGGTAAACAGAACGGAGGTTCTCATGCTCCTTATTGTGCCTGTGAAATCGTTCTGAATTGCTGTTTTATCATGCCGCCGGTGAAGAGGAACCTGTAACTGTCAAGATGAACAAATTGGGGTGATCTCACTTCATGATTCATACCCTCGGTTTAGAATTTTCTTAAAATACTCCTAATTTATTCCAAAAGTTTGTTTCTAAACAGCTTTTATTTTTCTTTGAGAAAAGACAGCAACTCAATGGAGATATTAAGATTTTATTTGGGATTAATTTCTGTTGTGCCTTTTGGGATTTCAGATAAAATATTGTTGACGATTAATGTGTCAAAGTGCCACAGGACATTTATAAGGACAGTAAACATTCTCTGGGATGCTTTACGACCATCTTTGTAACAGCACAGAGACAAGACAGGATTTTGGATTCAGTTCTTGTTTCTCTTTCCGCATCAAAAGGACCTAAGTATTATTAGACAAAACAAAACAATGTATTCGCTCCCCTGATCTTGTTCCATTTGTTCACAGCGATTCCCCATTGCCAGTGGTAATCCCGGCTCCAAAGGTGTAA
Source organism: Bucorvus abyssinicus (assembly GCA_009769605.1). Lineage (NCBI taxonomy): Eukaryota > Metazoa > Chordata > Aves > Bucerotiformes > Bucorvidae > Bucorvus > Bucorvus abyssinicus. The sequence continues at coordinate 5,188,848 of CM020032.1, forward strand.
CAGCTGCATATTTATGGGCAGCGAGTTGAGGAGTGAAAATCTAATTCCAAGCTGACATTACATCTGATTCTTTCCAATAGACTGTCTGGGCAAACACGAAGGAAAATGGTAATGTTGGTCCTGAAGAGCAACCTGAATCCACTCCAGAGCGGAATGTGGGCGCCAGGCTTCCAGTCCTTGAACAGATGAGTCTTTTTCACCAGCTTTATGTGCTAATACATAAGTCTTATAAACTTCTGGGTTTCCTTACTATGTCAGTTACATTGGTTTGTAATCTTTAAGTCTTCAATAGAAACAGAGGTGTGTTATTTTGGTAATAAAAGTGTAAATTAATACTTTTTTTTTATGGTGAAGACAAACCCAAGGTTTTGTTTGAATTGGGAGATTCTAGAAAACAAAGAAAATTATTCAAGACATGGGTTTTCTATATGATATCAAAACCTTTTATGGATATTTTAGTCCAGAATTAAATCACTGAAATCACAGACTGGTTTGGGTTGGAAGGGATCTTCAAAGCTCATCCAGTCCAACCCCCTGCAGTGAGCAGGGACATCTGCAACTAGAGCAGGTTGCTCAGAGCCCCAAGGTCCAACCTGACCTGGAAGGTTTCCAGGGATGGGGCTTCTCCCACCTCTCTGGGCAACCTGGGCCAGGGTCTCACCACCCTCAGTATAGTCTGAATCTCCCTCTCTTGGTTTAACCCATCACCCCTTGTCCTGTCACAACAGGCCCTGCTGGAAGTCCCTCCCCAGGTTTATCGGCCCCTTTAAGCAGTTTGTTAATCCTAGCATGAACAGCAATGTTTTATGAGGATCAGCGTTATCTCTGTATTTAGGTACAGCACAGGCTCCACTTCTTGATTTTACTTAAACACGTACCTCAGACATGCAAAACACAGGAATTCTCCTCGTTCACAAATAAAGCAGTTTGAGGTTTTGCTTTCAGCTGTCATACGAGGAATTAATTATAGCCATGTACAGCCACTAACAAGGGAAATCAATCACCACCCTCATTAACAAAACGTCTTTACATTAAGTTTAAATTCACGCCCATGAATCTGCACCCTATTTCTCGCCGGCACAGAGCGCTGCCACAAGGCAGCGAAGCGGTACCCACAAACGTCAGCCTGCAAAACGCCCCCCTTCAGCAGGCTGACGTCAGCCAGCCGAGCACAACCGAGCAGCGCTTCACTGGCAGCCGCCTCCCGCGCTGAACTACCGGACGCTGCGGAGGGATCCAGCCCAACATGGCGGCCGCTTTCCCTACGCCGGGCCCGGGCCGCCATTGCGCCTGCGCGGCAGGGCGGTGCCTGCGCGGGAGGCGCGGCGGTGGCGCCTGCGCGGCGCCTCCCCACGTGATCCGGCGCGTCTTCACATTCCCGCGGCGGCGGCGGTCGGGCTATGGCGGCTGGGGAGGTGCTAGCGGCGGGCTCTGTCGAGCAGTTCCAGCAGCTGCTCCAGCAGAAGGACAGGTGAGGCGGGCCACCGGCGGGGATGGAGGCCGGGTTGGGCACGGTGCGGCCTGCGGGCGCTGAGGGAGCGGGGCTCTTCCCCGCGGGCTTCCCAGGGAGTGACTGCGGCGGGGCCCGTCGCGTCAGGCCCGGTGGGAAAAGGACGCTCTTGGGATTGTGTCGGTCTGCCCCGCAACGTGGTGTTTCCACGGTCGCTTCGCGCGTTTGACCCGAGCTTTGCGAAAGGCCGATGTCTACTGAAGGAAACAGGCCCGGTACCACCTCACAGCTGGGTAAAACAGCCAGGGAAGCAAGCAGCGGGGTTGGTTTCCCATTAATCTAGTTTTGTGTTCTAGTAACGAGTAACAGGGCTCGCTTTCCACTGGTATCCTTCAGCAAGGACCACTGGTTCTCTGTAGCTGCTGGGCAGTGGCTCTGGTCTGGTGTTGGAGTCCTGGGTGCGGGCCCTTTGTGGGGCAACTGTGCCCATGGTTTGCTTTGGTAAGAAGGAGCTGCAGTAACTGCTGCAATTAAAGATGAGCAGGTGCTCAGGGACTTTATGGAAGAGCTTTTCTTGTTTGTTTTGTTGAATTGAAGGTGTAGTAGCTATTATTAAATCTTTTAATCCCCTGGCTGAGTATATGTGTGTTTTAACTAGGGCTTGTAACACACATCAAAATAAGGGGCTGGGTCAAAAGCTTTTCTGTGTGGTTGAACTGCTTCATTAGATCTGTAGAATGTTTGGGATTGGAAGGAAAGGTCATTTGAGTAAGGAGAGAAAACTGATTGAATGAGTGGCTTAAAATGGGTGCTGAACCTCCCAGCATCACATTCCTAAAGACAGCGTAAGGAAACATGGAGAAGTTTTGATTATGGGAAGAAGAAACTAGATTCTTCGAAACTTAGGGCACTGCTTTTGGTTTTCTTTTCTGAAATTATTCTCCAACTGAATTGTTGTGAGGGGACAGCCCAGAGGAAGGTCACACTCACACGCACTGAAGTGAATACAGCTTCAGAAACAAATACAATATTTTGAAGTTGTTTTCAACAAAACCCTCGGTAATTCTCTCATTCCCTTTGTCCACAGAACATGATGCAATTTTCTCTTTAATGGACTTGATTATTTCTGCATGTTTCTTTGGTCTGGAGATGAGTTGATATTACCAATAACTCATTTGTTTTGCTTCACTTCAAAATACTTGGCTTTGGTTTTTGTTACTGCTAAACAAACCTGCACACACAGTGCTTAACAAACCCCTCAAATCATCAATATTTTTTTCATGATCTTCCTGTTTCTGTGTTGGTGGCAGAACTTTAAAAATACACATTGGCTGACTTAAGGTACTGTTTGTATTTAGATTATCAAGTGAATTTCAAAATTAATGGTGTAAAAAAAAAAACAACCCGTAGCTTTAAACAGTCACTTAATGAAGTGGGAAGGGAAAAAGTTTCTTCGAGGAAGTGGTTTTTCTCCTGAAAGATAACGCTTATGACAAAAAAGTGTGCAGAGTTTTAAAGCTTGGCCTAATGCTGTCTTACTGCTAATTTTTTTTTTTTCAAATGGACTTGCTGATTTTTCCAGACAAACGGAATTACCACTGCTCGGTTGCTGCCATCAGCATTTTATGTTGATACTTAATTTCATAGGAGTTCTCATTTCAGAAAATCAATCTTTCTGACATCAAGCTGTGAGTCAGCTTTGTGGTGTGGAATAAACATGAATTTCAAGGTTTGGTGTTATAGACTTGTGGATTTCAAGGTATATTGTGTGAGTCATCTCAACCTGTTTTTGTTTTTCAAATGTACTATAGAAACAAGACTTTAGGCTCTCTGTTTCTTCACAATGTGTGAGTTGTCCTTAGATTTTTTTTTTCCTGATACTAAAGTTTTAAAAAGTTTTATTATTTTTATAGCTTGCAACATTTCCTCCAAAATCTGAGATATAAAATTATACAGGAAGAGAAACTCTGGGACTTGCCATAAGCTTTGTTACAATACTTTTACAGATATATTGGTTGAATATAAGAAATACTTTATTTAGAATCACTCATGTGCTTCATTCTGTTAACTTTCTGTTTTCTCCCATTCTTCATGTTTTGAATGACTCTTGTTAGTTTTCAAGTGCTCAGATACCAAGAGGAGTCAGATTGCAAAATTACACTTGTTCTATGCATGAATTGGCATCCCCCCCCCCCCGCCCCGAGAAACCAAAGCAAAACGCTTGGTGCAAATTAAAGTATCTTCTTCATGAAGAATATCCCTTCCTGTGCCTAGTTACTAGGGGAAAAGTGCAGGAAGTCATTTATTAGTGCTTTGAAAATTATTTTTTAAACTGTGTGTTGCAGTGACAGTTTGACAGCTCATTTTCTGTCATTGTAGAAGTTGTAGATCTCAGCAGATTAGACTGTTGTGTCACAAAACTTGGTTAAATAAAAAGGTATTTTTGTTCATCCTTGATCCTTTCTCACAAATTCTCTGAGCTCTTAATGGTGTCAGTAAACAGGGCATGTGTTAAGAGTGATGCTGGAGGAGATCTTGGAATTGGTGTTTCAGGTGAAGGATGTGATGGACAAGTGCAGGAAACCCAGTCCCAGAGCAGAGTTCCTGGTTACTCTTTGCACTGGAGCTGGGTCCGTTTGCTGAAATTCTGAACGGCTGCTGCTGCCTTTTTCAGTTTAAAATTTTCTGCCTGTTGTGACGGGTATTCTCCTACATATGAATGACTTACCTGTCTCCCAGCCTACCTCATTACTTTGTGGCAAAAAACATTGGTTGCAGTGCGATATGAAGGGCTTGTCCCTGTTGGCTCCAAACTGTTAATTAAAATGTGTCTGTGTGAGCTGACAGCCGCAGTAATGTTCGGAAGAGCTGTCAGCTGTGGGGGCAGGTGGAGCTCCTGCACCAGCTACCTGCCCTCTCCTCTGCCCCAGAAGAGAAGTTGCTGTGGAACTCACATGCTGCAAAGGAGTTTTGCAGTTAAGCTTGTGATGTGTGGTCTTAGGTTTCTCAAGGAGTTCCTATCAAATCGTGTTTCTAAGAGTAAATTGCTGAAATGAGCCTTTCCTGGGGTTTTGGTGCGGTTGTCAGCTGTGAGCAGTGCCATTAGTCCAAAGACACCTCACAGCGATTTGGGTGTGATTGAAGAGCGATGGTTTGCCATTGGGGTGGTTGCTAGTGCTGAGTGGTGTGCAGGAGTGTGGGAAGGATCTATATGAGTGGCAGCCCTGGAGAAGATGTCTGGAACCATTCCTGAGCTCAAGCCTAAACTTGTACGGCTGGCACCCGCAGAAGAGTGGAAGTGCCTTGTCCTTCCTCAGCTGAAGTTCTTACTAGCCTGTAAACTTTGCCAGGTTAATCGGCTTTTGAAGCAAAACCTCGTGCTGACTGATGGCATGATGGGGGGGGGGGGGGGAGGAAAAGAGGGTATCCTATTCTATTACTCCCAATTCCATCTAAAAATGCATTAAAAAATGAAGTTTATGAATTTGCAGGTTCCATGTTTGAGTTCAGCCCTGTGCACAGAGTCTGTGGTTCTGCTATGAGTGTTGTGCGTAGCTTTTACCATTGATAACAAACTGCCGTTAGAGATAAAAGGCACTTAATGGCCTCTGTGGCATGGTTGGCTTGACTTCTGCATTGCTTTCTAAGTAGATTAAAACTAGGACGTTATATGTCTTCTTTCTGCCTCGTGCTTTTGGCTTCGGCAAACTTGGAGAATGGAATGGAAAATGATATGCAAATATCTGGTCACTGTTGTCATTCAAGTGTGTTTGTTTAGGCTTATGAGAACCATCTTGTGGTACTCAGTTTGATGGGATTTCTGTTTACCGTGTGACTTCCCATCTTTAAATGCTGCATGTAAGCAGTACTAGACACTCGTATGGGATAGTCTTTTACTACCAAATTATGGGATGATGTTTCTCTTTGTATCATGTTGCCTTAACAGCATGGGCTGGGTTTGAAATGGTTGCTGAAGCAGCAGCAAAGTCCTTCTCTGTGCAAGTTCCTGCTTTCCCTTGTCTGATTTTCTTGTTTCTCAATAAGGTGCTATGGGACTGTTTAATTTTGTGTGTTTGTGGGTTTTTTTGGCATGGCATATCAGATTTTTATATCACATGATTGTTTCTTCAAAATAAATGCTGTTACTCTTGTTTTTAATAGGTCCCTTGTAGTCGTCCACTTTTGGGCACCATGGGCTCCTCAGTGTGCTCAGATGAATGAGGTTATGGCGGCACTGGCGAAGGAGCATGTGCAAGTTGCGTTTGTGAAGGTAAGTCAGGCAGTTGAGCTTGCTTTAAACAGTGAGTAAGCTGTGAGTAAGTATTGCAAAATCCAGGTGAAGTTGGTTTTGAAGTTCCTTCATTGTCTTCACTTGAAGATGCAAGTGGAGCTTGTGCAGGAGATGCATCAAAAGCCAGTGGGTTGAAAGTTCTATGTTCGTCTTCCCAAACTTGGTGTTGGGAGCTTAAATAACACCTGCATTTTATTGTGCTGTTTAAAGAAAAAAAAAAAGAGAGGTTGTATTGCTTAGCTAAATGGTGTGGTGACGAGGGTTGGGAGTGATGCAGCAGCCAGCCCTCTGTGAGTGGTTTACTTTTATTTCTTACAGCCTTTAGGTTTTTTGTGGGTTTTTTAATGCTTCCTCTTTCAGCTGAAATCCCTCTCTGTAAATCAGAGGGATAGGACTATTTTAATGGGTGTATTTTATTACTTAGAGTTGAATTTTTAACAGTTTAAAAATTCAAGATGCTTAAATTTATGTGGAGTTTCTGTAGCTTTTAGTAGGCCCAAGGAAGTTTGAAAACTCTCAGTTACCTCTTTATTATTCATATTTATGTATTACTTATTTATAACCCTTATTCCGCTGTAATTTTAGTTTTTAAGAACAAGGTTCTGCAGTGATGGAAGTATTGCAAAACAGATAACAGCACTTCCCCCCAATATTGATATTACTGGTGTACTTTTTTGGAGAAAGTAAGCTGCTGAACGGCTGGGTGGAATTTTCTTCATGTGTTTCTTGGAGAGGGGCTCGTCAGGGGGGAGTGTATTTGGTTATGGAGTTCTTTCTGGAATACAGCCCAAAATCCCACAATAGCCAGTCTGCCGTTGAATTGGCAATGACCTGCTAGGTCATCGGATGGTTACAGATGCCTGACCAAGAGCGAGGCACTGCTGTGCAAACTAGAAATGGTTACATTCTAGATAAAGCAAAGTAATAACGAAATGAACTTCAAAATGTCAGTAATCTTGAGGTCTTTCTAAATGCTGTTTCTCATTGTAGTGGTTGCATAGTGGAGTTGGTTACAATGAAATTGTCTCTGTCCAGAAACAGTTAGAAACAATTTTTGTGTAAAGTTGTACCACTAAGAGCAAGTTAATGAAATAGAAAATATATCTGTGGTGTGAACCTGACCAGAGTGGAACATAAGTATCCAAGTAAGTAGGAAATTTTACTGGGACAGAAAATGAGTATTTTAGGTAGGAGTTGTTTAATCATTTGCCACTTGAAAGAGAATAGATAATTGGAATCTGTTTACAGCTTTCAGGGTAGAACTTCAGTTTCTCAGTTGGTCCTGCTGGAAAATCACAAATTTGAGTCAATTAACAGATATATTTCTGTGGCAAATGACTACACTGTATAATTTTGAAGTATGCATTTGAATGCTGAATGAAATGAGAACCAATAATCTCAGCTGCCACTCAGTGCTCAGGAGCCTCACAGGAGTTAAAAATAAACGGAGAGGCCATCAATGGCTTTTGAAAGAAACACTCCTTTTTTTCCCCATCATTTGCAGAAGGCTGCAAGTGTCAGTCATGATGTACTGCCCCCTGAAATTAGTCAATAGAGCAAACAGCCAGAGTTGCTGTGGGCGGAAAATAAGCACTGTAATCATGACATAACTGGGGTCAGTGATTTATGGATTTCAATATAGCAGGAGCTGCATATGATTGAAAATTTACTAGGTCACTAGTGCACCAAAAATTTTATTGGCGGCCTCCGGGCATCTTTTGAAATGTGCAACAAAAGAAAAACCTCTGAACCTGTTTTGACACTGTAGGTGCAGTGGATGACACGCCAGCCCAGTGAGTCTCATTTAAATGCAAATGTGTCACAAACTTCAGCATTGAATCCTTTCTAAACTTATAAAACACCTAGAAGAACATTCTGGATGGGATTGACATCCACTGTCAAACTTTAAAGAAGATTATGAAAGTAATCTTTTCCTCTATTTTTTTGTTTTGCTTTTTGCTTTTTTTTAGCTGGAAGCTGAAGCTGTGCCTGAAGTATCTGAGAAATATGGAATTAGTTCTGTTCCAACATTCTTATTCTTTAAGGTAAGAGAAAGTGGATTTAAGAGAAGTGGATTCCAGGTGGACTCTCAATATGTATATTGTTCTAATGCAGAACCTTCAGCACATTCTTGGTGAAGAAACATTTATGTAGTGGAACCTAAAAAAGTAGATAGAAATGGTTCTTGAACTTTATACATAATATTTCAGAGCTTCCTTAGTTGCTTTAGGATTCTTACACAGTTTTTATTTTACTTGTAACTTACATTGGGTTAAAAATTCAGTAATGTTTCCTTGTCTGGCTAAAGTTTGACAACGTGGCAAAAGCCAGGTAGATGCAGCAGAAATGACAGGTCTGTTTGCCTGTTACAATAAAATTCAAAATACTTCAATAAATTTTTTTAACAACAGATTTTCTAGCATTAACAGTAGCCAGCCAACAGAACGGTGGGAGTCTTGGAACAAAAGATCAATACACTAATCCACCCTGCATCTGGAAATCTATACTTTATAGGGTGGGTTTGCTATTTGTTTTTTATTACAGTACAAACTCTGAATTGAATCCTTTATCACCATGTGTTGGTTTCCTTAGAATTCCCAGAAAATCGACAGATTAGATGGTGCGCATGCCCCCGAGCTGACCAAAAAAGTGCAGCGCCATGCGTCCAGCACTTCCCTTCCCGCTGTCTCCAGTGACAACATGAGAGAAGATCTCAATGTGCGTCTGAAGAAGCTCATCAATGCTGCCCCATGCATGCTGTTCATGAAAGGGTCTCCCAAAGAGCCCCGCTGCGGTAAGGCTGGGCTGGAGCTCAGCTCAAGGGGACAGCGCTCGCTTTGGGCTCGTTGTCAGATTTACTTGTTTTAAGTTACATGTGTTGGAAATGCCAAGTAGTCTGAGGAGAATGTTTCAAGGCATAACAAGAATTGACTGACATCTGGTATCACTGATGCCATTTGGAAAGAGAAAATAAACCCATCCCAGCTGGTAAAGGGGATGACCAGTAGTGTATGTCTCTGCTACAGGGGAAATGCCTTTTCTTAAACCTGGTTCTCTTACCACTGGCTCACTGTTCAGAGCGCTTGGTTCCTGGTGAACTGGAAGTGCTGATCTGTGTGGAAAGCACAGGAACAAATGCGAAAAGACCAAATTTTGAGGTACTATGGAGCTGCCATCCTTCTGTACACACACTCTCAAGAAGGTACATTGCAGAGCTGATCTTCTTGGGCTTTGTGGTGAGCTGCAGGAGGTGAGCAGGGAGGGAGCACTGATGTGGGGTGGGGATTGCTGGATCAGACAGAACTCTGGGCCATGGTTATGGCTCCCACATATTCCCGTGTCACCCTGCAGGCACTGTTTTGGCAGTTAACACCACAACGCTCTCCAGGTTGTCTCTGAGTGTAGTCCTGGGCTGCCTTTGTTGAATTGGTGTGAAGGTTTTTCATACACACTTGCTTCCCAAGGCCCAGATTCCATCTTGGAAATGCCTGTGTGTGAATTACAGGAGCATGCGCAGGCTTGGAAGATTCCTCATAAAAGTTTCTGTATCATGGCAGAGATGCAGGTGAATTAAATGTTTTTAAAACACTTTGAGGAGCAAATGGAGGACTCATGGAACTACTCTTTTTGACCCCCTTCTGGTAAGGGCTCTGCAGATGCAGCCTGGAGACAGAGCAGTGCTTCACCATGGTTTGAAGGGTTCAGTTAAACAGATCTCGCCAGGGTTTTGAGGATTAAATCCAGTTGAGTTTCAAGTGCATACATCCCTGTGCAGCTGCTGCTTGTGCCTTCTGTTGGAATGTGTCCAGTTGTTTCCAAAAGAAATGGAGAGCTGTGTAAAGGAAAATGGGTGATATAGTATAAAAAAAAAACTAAAAGAAACTGCTTTTACATATTCTGTCCATTAGTCTGAATCTGGAGGATGCAAGTTGTTGTCACCATGTGCTGTTAAAAGGGGGAGATGGGAGAACAGTGCTATGAATCACAATGATTTGGTGAAGTAGGAGTCATGCAGTTTTAGGTTACATGACGATTAACTTCAGGTGGTTTTGGATCAGGACCAGTGCTGGACAAAGGGGGAAGCTGAACAGAGCCATGACAGCAGGGGAGCTGCCCAGTGAGCCTGTTTGGGCTGAATTACAAAGAGAAGCTGTGGACAAAGACTAGTGTGTATGGGGGAGGAAAGGAGGAGAGTCTGTCAAGTGCTTCAGGAGAAGCGGTGAAAGCTCATCAAACACTTGTGTCAGGCTGGGTCATGCCCTGGCATGCAGAGAGGGGTCTTGCAGCTTGGGCCAGGCTGCTTCATGTTGATGAAGCACTTGCCTATGGCTTGTGTGTGGCTTTTCCTACATCATCTGCCCTCCATGCCTGAGTGTACTTTCAGCAGCTCTGAAGATACTTGCGTGGCATTTTACAACTTGCTTTGGCAGATGTTGCTGTAAAAGGCTCATGGAAACGGAAGCGCATGAACCTGTGGCAACTGTATGTGGTCATTTCATAGGTTGTGTTATTTCAGCAGGTTCGTTTGGACTGTGGTAGTATTTGTTTGTTTGCTTCATCAGTACTGTAATTTAGTGTGTTTTATTGGTGTGGAAGCTGGAGTGGTGTTTGTGATTGTCTAGATAACCACTTAAACCATTTTGTTAACAGTTTAATTGTTCCTTGTAATGCATGTATAGCACTGCTTCAGAAATGCAGCCTAAGCCTTTTGTTAGGAAAGTAAAGCTGTTCTGGCACTTTATTCCTGAGCATAACACTCCAGACTGCTACCATAACCCTTCAAAATGCAACACAACCAATCAATCTTTCTAGTTTGCGTGCAATTGCCTACAGCTAAAATAAAGCTGTTTTCTCCCCACTCAGTTCTGTACAGTAGAAATGAGTTAATATATTGGTGATAGAATAACCATCAGCAATCAGCCTTTAGCTGTTTACTAATGAACTCCCAGATGGATGAAAAATTTCAGAATCTGTGTTTTACTTCAGGCTGTACATGAACTTAACACTTCAGTCAGAGGAAGGAAAGCAACTTTGGTGCCATACACAGGAATACTGCTACTTCGTGTCTCGATTAATTGCAGATCATGAAAACTGCAGAAAGCTGTGGTAAAAATCCATATTTCAAAAACTAATAGGTGGTCTTGCAAGCTGCACTCAAAGGTTATTTTTCTATGGTACTTCAATTCTTTTTCCCATTTCAAGCTGCTTTTTTTTTATTCCTTTATTAAAGCCTTTAAGCATTGTTTCTTTTTTTAATATTTGTGTAAAGGTTTCCATTTGTCTGCACAGCAGTTGTTGGGATCCTTTGAGGTTGCTGGTAGGATTGCAAGGGCATGTAAATCCAAACCAGAATGAGTTGGCCAAGGTAAAACACACATGTTATCACACTGACTTATGGACAGATTCTCATGGATCCCTTTTGCCAGCTGTGAGATGGTGCTGTCTGGGAGGCTCCTACTCCCTTAGGAGGGAGGTGCCTGCCAGCAGCAGTGGCAGGTGTGGAAGTGCTTTAGGATAAAGAGCATGTGTTGGTTACAGAAGGGAGAAACTTTCCTTCTCAGGTTGGCCACATAATAAACTTGGAAAATCTGGATGTTTACATCATAATACTTGGTGCTTAATACACTGTTGGGAGAGTGCTGCCAGAGTGGGACACAACAAGTGTCTGTTATAAGGGCAAACAAAATGTGGTATGGAAGTGTCCCCAGGGTGGTAGAATAATATGAACCACTTGTGAACAGAAAGAGTTAAGAAAAACAAAAAGGAATCTGCCTTCTCCCATGAAGGAGGCAAGTACATGCTCTTACAGTGAAATTATAGAAAACATAATAAAAGCCAAGTTTCTGAGCTAAACCAGTGAGTGACCCAGTGGTGGTTTTAAACCCTGCTCCCAACTTTGCATGTCAACTTCACCCATGTCTGGTGTAGGAGAAGGTCGGCAGTAACTAGAGGAAGCAATGTGCAGTTAGGGAACTGAGAAGAGGCCCCTGAAGATGTTGTGGCGGTCATTGAGAAGCTTTTGTTCTTTGTGAATGATGCTCAGTGAGGAGGAGCTGGAAAAGAGTTTAACTTGGCTTCAGTTGTGTATTGGAACAGGAGATACGCTTATATGAAGGTTACTTGGTGTGTAGCTCTAAATAGAGAAGCACCAGCCTGAACAAGCTGTCCATGTACTTTTGTTTTATAATCCCAGTAATAAGTTGTTTTTTGCATTTATAATATCTGAGGACATTGATAAAGCAGTGGCTATCACACTAGAGCTGTTGGGAACTCGCTGTCTGAAAGAATTGCCCTTCTGAAACGAGAAAGGTTTAGTACAGACATGGGAATGCTTTGTTTAAAATCACATGTATTCCTCTTCTTGTGTTTGCAGGTTTCAGCAAGCAGATGGTGGAGATCCTGAATAAACATGGTATTTCCTTTAGCAGTTTCGATATTTTTTCTGATGAAGAAGTTCGTCAGGGGCTGAAAACATACTCTAATTGGCCGACGTACCCACAGTTGTATGTAGCTGGGGAGCTTATAGGTGGACTCGATATTGTCAAGGTTAGAAATGGAGAAATTAATCATCTGGTTACTTGTGAGAAGCTAGTTTACATTTTACATCTGATTCTTCTTCTCCCCAATTTCCCCAGGAACTTGAGGCATCTGGAGAACTGGATGCAGTCTGCCCGAAGGCACAGAAGCTGGAGGACAGGTGTGATGTCTCACGTTGTTTTGAGGTTTCCTTTCTGTTTGTTTCTGTAGGGGAACCCCCTGTATAAATTCCTGTTCTTTGACTTTCTCAGGAGTGCAATTTTTCTTGCTTACTCATGTCCTTCAGTTCCCGTTTTCTTTCACCTTGGCAACATGAATATATGCTGTGGTTGCTTCCTGAATCAGATGTAAAATCTAGGAACCAATTTGTCGTCCTTGAACCTTCCTGTTTGAAGTTTCGCTCTTGTTTGAAATTCTACTGTGCCCCAGGCAGTGAGCTGCAGCTATCTGACAGGTTGTTCTCTTGGAGAAGCTGCCAGGCGATGTGGCTTTGGTTTTTTTTTTTTGGATTTTATGTGACTAGTACCATTAAGACATGCAGAGGGGAGCTGCTTTACCAGGAAGGTGGCCTGTTCCTTGAAAGCAAATGCGTTAGCATAGGTTCCCTCTTGCTGTCCCAGGGTGGTACCTGCAAGTTTGTGCTCCAGATGTGATGGGATCTGGTTCTTTTGCCTTATCACAGCGGAGAAATAATTTAATGCAAGTCATCTTGCTGTGATGGTAAAGTGCACTTAGAGCTCTGCGTTCCTTAATTCCATTAAAATCGGTGCTGTGCCTGAGGTTTACCGTTTGGTGCTCTGGTAGGGAAACTTGTCATTGGTTTCGTCAAGGCCACAAAACCCAATCGCTACTTTTTGCATTTGAGATTAAATTATGGGTAAAGATGAGAGTCTTAGTATGGCCTTTTAAAAAGAAAGTTTCCTTCAGTCTGTCTTCTGTTTCACAAACTTGCATAAGCTGGAGCTTTATTAAATTTATACAGGTTATTTTTTGCTTTGATTAATGTTTTTTGGGGAAAGAAGGTAATGGGAAATGCCCTTTGCTTACCTGATGTGTGTTAATAGATTAAAATTGTTGGTGTAGCAAAATGTCTCCATAAAGCTCCTGCAGGAGCATCACCTGAACAAGACTGTGAAGTTCTTACCAATTCTACCAAATGTTGATGTTGAAGTGGCCTGAAGTAAAACTGGCTAAAAATCCACCAGACAAGTCACAAGGAGGTTCTTGTTGCCCAGTTTTTTCCTCACCCTTCAGTAGGTGCTTGTTTCTTGGGTTAACCCGTGACATTTAGCTGACGTCTGTCTTCTGTTTTCTGGTGACAACTGGGAAGTTCTTTTTCCAGGCCACAGATGAGTTTTTCTTTGTAGCTAAGCTCGTACTTGTCAGCTCCTCCAAATGGTGTTCATTCTGTCAGTCACTCGTAAAAAAAACCCCTGTGAGGTAGTTACTCAGATGTGTTAAGACTTAATAAAATGAAGGAATATCAGTAGTAGAATGTATTTAATACTAAATTATTTTCTTTTACTCAGTGTTTGATCTGTTCCCATCAACCAATGGTGTCGTCTTCAGTTTAAAGTACCTTCAAAAGTGGACCTGGAGATGAACTTGGTTTCACCAAACAGTTCTGGCAGCTGGGGAGCGAGTTTGGATTGCTGTAGCTGTTAGTTTTACTGTTGCTTTTTACCCTAGAGACAACCTGGTGGGAAAAATACTTTTGAAGTTTGCATGTGGAAAGGCTGTAGGTCACTAAATATGGACGTTGCCTTTAAAATATCCTCAGATGATGTTTCTTCATCTTGCTGCTGCTTGATACTTCGAGGTTAATCTAGAAAGTAAATTGCTGCTCTAAAAGTAACAGGATGGTTCAGATTCATTCAGCAGAGTTACTGTAAGTGACTGAAGTGAATAGTTGTGTGTAATAATGCTTTAACTACATTTGGTAAAGCCGCCTGGTGCTGTCTTCCCACTTTTGTTTTCCTGTTGAAACAAAGCTTGGGATAATAACTGAGCTGGTTTAATGTTTGTCTTTTTATCTCTTCTGTAGGCTTAAACTCTTGATAAACAAAGCTCCTGTGATGCTTTTTATGAAGGGAAGCAAACAGGTAAGATGAAGTGTTGCAGAATATATTATATTTAAACATTTTTTTAACCAGTGACAATTACATTTTTTTCTTACTTCATGAAAATCAATGCTGCTGGCAAGTTATTTGTCTTGTTATTTGGTGCTTCTGTAAGCCGTAGAAAAGCCGTCCCTGCTTTACCTGATGCATACGTGTTGCTGAAATGCTGATGCTGTGTTCCAGGGCAGTCAGGGAATTTGCTGCCCCGCGGTGGTGCCTGTGGGCTGATCTCCAGCTCAGGACTGAGTGGAAGAACGGTGCTTGTTCTTTTGGTCTTCCTTATTGATTGTCTTTGTAGATCCTGGCTTTTCATCACTGTCCTGAGTGTGTGTCCTGCCTTGAGGCAGATGCTTTGAGTGCAGCCCAGCACTTTCTCTCTGGACACGTTTCTGGAAACTTCCCTCTCTTGACCCTGTAGGATTGGGTGTCACAGCCTTTGGAACTCCCTGACTGTATTATGTTTTCACAACTGCATTTAAAAAAGCTGCTAGAGGCTGAAGTCTAATGCCACATACCAGAAGCGGTCTGCTCCGTTTCTCATGTGCACGGAATGGTCTGTGCCTGGTGCCTTCAAACCACGCTTTCTATCTTGCTCACCGAAACAAAGGTGGTGGCTGCAGACAGGCAACTGCTAACAGTCAGGATCAAATCACAGCAGCCCAGGAGGGCAGTGTGCTGCTTTGGGTTGCAGACTCAGACAAAGTCACCAGGGGATAAACTGTTCTGTTTTGCACAGCAAGGCATGGCAGTTCTGTCAGAATGACTCAACCAGCCCCAACTGGGGAACATTCTGTTGGAGCAGTGTCCCTGCAGTAGCTGCAGTTACAGCAGATCCTTGACCAGTGTTACCGGCTCTTTTACTCAGCTGTTTCATAGGCCCTGGCACCCCGTGTGTTATGTGACTCACTGATGATGAGCAGTGATGAACTTGTTGGTCTGGAGGGTGCCCTGTGTCCTTCTGCTGTCAATGTGGAGAGACGCAGGCGATCCTTTCAGTTGTTAATTCGCGAGTTGCTGTACATGCAGCCTGTTTTATCAGTTGTCCATAGGTTGCTGCTCTCTCCAGAATGGTAAGTAGAGGGTAGCGGATGTCTCCAAATAAACCATGGCTATTTTACAGCTGCATAGGAGACATTTTTATACCCGTCATACCTGAAGCTTTGGCTTTTTGATTGTTCAAAAAATAATCAGTTTTCAAGACAGTATTGCCAAACCTGGAGAGCAGATTCACCATGTGTCGTTTCACACGACACACTTAATTTTCTCAGTGCTTCCATTGATTTCAGCAGTCTATAAAGAAGGAGACATTCAGTACTGTTTAAAGCAAAGAGTATCAAGGAGAAGGAAAAAGGGATTGGCAGTAAGGTCATCACTAGCAATAAATTGGTCATTGCCTCAGTGTAACTTGATGACTGGGAGTGTTGTGGGTTAAACAGCAGGTCAATGTATTAACATGTCTGTTTTGCATTCTAGGTGGCAAAATGCGGATTCAGCAAGCAAATCATAGAGATCATAAATAGCACTGGGTACGTAAGTGGGGTTTTTGTTCAGTTCCAGAAGCCAGTTCTGTTCAACAACTACACTTTTTATAAATGGAGAGTTTGGACAGTAGGAGTGGAAGACTTGCCCAAATGTTATTTACTTTGTTTAGGAGTATTTTGAAGTATCTTTACATGAAAGTCTGGTGTAAACCACTGCTACCCTCATTTGATACTGGGTTGAATGTGGTGTGACGGTTATTGTGCTGCTTTAGCCGCACTATGTCATGATTGTCTGCTGGGATTGAGGAGTTCATGGCAACAGTGAATTTTTTTTTTTTGCTATGATTGTTGACATGGAAGAAATCCTTCCCCTCTGATAAGCAACTCATCTTAGAGGGGTCCTGCTTCATCTGTTCCCTTAATCTGGGAGCCTCTTATGTTCCCTAGCCTCAGTTTTCCTCTTCAAAGCAGCTCTTCTGCAGTGAGGGAGATGAGTATCATCTTCCTTTGAACAGACTCCTATTTCGTTTGTATTGCTAGTTAGAGGTGAGGCAGTTGGCCTGATTGCTAGATGTTAGAATGAGCTTTTTGAGATAACAGATAATGATATATCAATATCCAGCTTGGAAATAAGTAGCAGGTACTCAAATCATTGTTCTTGTCACTGTTCCCAGTCTACTTGCAGGGATCTACGTCCCCAAACTCATACAGGGCTGGAGCAGAACTCACATGTCCACAGGCATCTTAGTTCTGTGTTTGTATGCAAGCGGTGTGTGCAGATGGTGGAAGAGCTGCAGCTCATCGATTTGTTAATAAAAACCTCCAAAGTATAAGTCTGTGTCCTTTATTTTTGAGCTAATGGTGGATGGAATTACTTTGGACACGTGTTGGCCAATAAGAGCCTAAGCTACAGGGCTTAATTTTCCAGTGCCTTCTGCTGTATCTGTGCATTATAAGGAGTTTCTCCATGAAACTGTATGTTTTTTACATTACAGTCCTTGATGCAGAAGTAGTTGACTGACTTCCTCCTACTACCCATTGATTGTGAGTGATTTGGAAGCCAGCTTGTAAATGTACCTGTTTGGAGCTTTTGAGGGTCTCGCATTGCAAAACTCCACAGCAGATGATTGTCTTTTTGGTTTTTTTCTAGAGTTGATTATGAGACATTTGATATACTGGAAGATGAAGAGGTAATTAAGCTTCTCCCTCACTGGGGATTTCATCCTTGCTTTTACTAAAGCTGAAGTTTACATGTAAGATTATTTTTCCTAGGTGCGGCAAGGATTAAAAACCTATTCAAACTGGCCAACGTATCCTCAATTGTATGTGAAAGGTGAACTTGTTGGAGGGCTGGACATTGTTAAGGTATGACTGGGAGAATCTTATTTGAGATGTATTGGGCACTGGGGAGGCCACATCTTGAATCCTGGGCTCAGTTTTGGCCCCTCACTCCAAGAAGGACATTGAGGGACTGGAGTGTGTCCAGAGAAGAGCAATGAAGCTAGTGCAGGGTCTGGAGCACCAGTGTGCTGAGGAGCGGCTGAGGGAGCTGGGTGGGTTTAGCCTGGAGAAAAGGAGGCCCAGGGCAGACCACCTTGCTCTCGACAACTCCCCAACAGGAGGTTGGAGCAAAGGGGTGGCGTGTCAGTCTCTTCTTCCCAGGAACAAGCAACAGGACAAGAGGAAACAGCCTTAAGCTGGGCCAGGGGAGGTTGAGGTTGGCCCTGAGGAACAATTTCTTTCCTGTTGCGGTTGTCCAGCCCTGGCCCAGGCTGCCCAGGGCAGTGGGGGAGTCTTCAACAGATGTGTCGATGTGCTGCTGAGGGACACGGGTCCATGGTGAGCTGGCAGTGCTGGGGGAACGGTCGAACTCGATAAGCTTAAAGGTCTCTTCCAACCTAAACCATTCTGTGATTCTATGTAAACTGACCGTTTGGTAACAACCATAGAACTGTTTTCTGCCAGTAGCATATAGAACTGGCCTTCAATCTTGGAAGCAAATGACTTGGTGCTTTTACTGGGGCTTCTATTAGCTCCGTGTGCAGTTGAAAGGGGCTCTAAATCTCTGGCATTCTCATATGCCAAGATATAGCAGATATATAGAGAAATGTCTTTTGGCAGCAGTCAGTTACTGTTACTGCAAAGACCATTTTTACCCTGCGGGTGCTTTTTTACAGGTTTCTCTTCCTAGTTTTACTTCTGACATTGCTTTTTTCCACTGAGGTGGGCAAGACACATTTTCCCAGCAAACAGGCTCATTCCTGGGGAAAGTCAGTGTTAGTGTCGTTGTTTGAGCAGGGCCTGGAGCACCAACAAGAGATCTGCATCTCTCAGTGTGTTTTTTGGTTTCTGTGACAGAGCAGGCACAATATGCTAAACCCCCAATGCTCCTGAGCCTGCTCGTGTCTGAATGGTTTATAGCCAATTCCTCAGGCATTGAAACTCCTGGGAAGAGACAACCAGTACATCTCATTTAGTTCTAAAAATACTGGGTTTACTTAAATTATATAGATGAATTTTATTTATTTAACAAGCATGTGGGCTGTTTGAGTGATCAGTGACTGTAGTCTGGAGACACCGCACAGCACTTTTCTGGCTGCTACTGAAATGTGATTTGTCTGTTGACACTGTTGGACTGCCTTGGGTTCACACTAACTTGTATGGGTAGGTGAGTGTGGTCACTATTATTCCATAATATGTAATAAAATTGAGGCAGTTGTTTTTTTGAGATGTGGGAAAAGGCTATATGTTCCTCAGCATGGTATTCTAAAACTTTCCTGGTGCTATCTAGCTCTGGAGTAAGTGAACAGCCTGGTAATCTGAATTTAAAACATCAAGACAACGTGGGCAAATCCCTCGTATTCAGAAGAGACAAATCACTTACCCTTTTGTTTGTTTTAATGTGTGGTGGTAACAAAACCCATCTATGGATGGTTGTGATTTCATTTTGTGGGAGGTGTTTGAGATGCTGTAAAATTTTGTGTATGCCTAAAATAGGTCTTATCTAGGAGGAGATCCCAGAGGATTTACCTGGTGAAGTCAGTAATGACCAGTTCTCTTGAAGGGGTGTCTGTTCACTAAATAGTTTTCCTCTCTGACTGAATAGACACAAACCAGAATTGAAAGACAACGTTATGATGTTCAGTCTCTTGGTCGAGGGGGACCTCTAGTGGGTCCCTCGATAGTGCATCCACTTCACAGCCAGAGAATGGATTTCCTCACCCCTAAACCGTCCCCCGCTGAAACCTCGTTAGCATAATCACCGAGTGTTCATCGGGAATAACTGTTGTCTGTATTCCTTCACAGGAGCTGCAGGAAGGTGGTGAGCTGCTGCCTATTCTGAAGGGAGAGAATTAGTGGGAAAGTACATCAATGGGAACCAAAATCGGTTGAACAATCATTTGTTCATTGATTATATTGGAGCTATCTACATCTTAGCCCTGCGGAACCCATTGGGAGAGCATGAAGACAGCTCGTGTGCTCGGTTTTCACAAGACATGTTACCTGTGTTTCCACTGAAGATAGAAAAATATCAAGATCTGCAATTAAAATACCATGCTAAAGAACTTCTGGGCTTTGTTGGACTCTTTCTGTATACTCATTGCATCTGGGTGTTTAAGAATGGAACAATGACACCTCTATCCCTTGCTGTCCTGTACAGGGCTAAAGTGTGTCTTTTGGGGAGGGGCTCAGCTCTCATTAGGAGGATATTCAGTGCTGTGGAGTGTAGTAATATTGTGTCCCTCTTAATAATTGTTTTTGTGTCTAGTGAGTGAGAAAAACACTATCGAACCTTAACCCAGTGCACCATTGGGAAGCTGTTAATGAGTTTTGGCTGTAAATGATGCATCTTCATTATCAGAGTAGGTAAGTGATTGTTCAGATGTTCGACTTTGTTTGAATTTGGCTTTTTGGGTGTATTAAATTCTGGTAGAAATGAGCCAGTAAACACTGTGAATAGGCTAGGTTTCGGGTGTATCATCAGTGCTCCTTCTGTTAGCTGGAAAGGCTTACTTTGAGCTCTGGCTTTGCAATTTAAATCATCAAATATATGAATCCTTCACCTCAGTGTCTGAAACACTGAAATATTTCTGGTTAGTGAAGCGCTGGTGAGCAGAACCATGCCTGAACCTACTGTTCTGGGCAGGTCCTCGGAGGAGTTGCTTCTGTGTTAGGAGGGTCAGGACCAACCATGAGTTCTTTAGAATGTGCCTGAAAGAATATGGTGAGTTGGGTGGTGTGAGGTTTTAGGCAGCAGCTGAGAAGTAAAGCTTTGGAGCTTTGTTGCTTAAGGTCTAAATATTGTCTAAATACACTGACACCTGAAGTAAGACTGTTACTGGGCTTAGTCCCAAACTGGTAAAGGCTGACTGCAGAGAAGGTAGTGCTTATGTGTGTTACAGAATTCTTAGTGATTGACACTTAATTCAGTCCAAGTATTTTCTAGGAATAATTTTAGTCGTTGCTATAAAATACTGTATGTTAGAACTTGAAAAACCAATTTTAATAGCTATAAAAAATCTTGTCCGTCTCATGAAAACAAGCCTTCATTAATCTCAAAGTGAATTGCAAATGCATCCGGGCAGTTGTTGGTAGTAATCGAAACCTACTTCATTAAAAACCAAAAATTATACCAAAAAGTAACATCCCTGTGGTCAAATTAGGAGTTAAAGCTTTAATTAGAAAACTAAGTGGAGAAAGCTGTTTCTTCTGTAGTTTTCCTTCAGAAATCGATGGAATTTAAATTCTCAGGGTTTAGAGAGTCCTGCTGATGTATCTCTAGAAGTGACGCCACCAGTGAGTAACAGTTGTTTTGCTGACAATTTCTATTTTATATTCCACATACTCTGCTACGGTTCTTAGAGCGGCGCAGAGTTTCTTGTTGAAGTGAAACTCTGACACTGCTGCTCATGTTTGGTGACTGTCCTCTTAACTTTTCACAGTGCTCAACTGGGGGTCTCCAGCTTTGGTAATTAGCAAAATTTGGTATATTTAGTACTTGTTCTTGTGTCAGAATTCAGTGTAAAGCTGCCCTGTGGAAGGAGGACAGAACCAGGCTTTCTGGAAAGCAGCACTTTGAGAAGCAGTGTGTGAGGAGCACTGCTCTAACTCCTGCTGCTGGCTGGGAGCAGGTCCAGGGGGCTCGAGGGATGCCCAGGGCACGGGGAGACCCCTCCGGCGTGGGGTGTTTAATGTGGAACCGGAACATCAACCTCCAGTGGTTTAATGGTGCGAATGGGGCAGCAAGTCTGAATTTCATGCTGGTGCTGGTAAGATGCGTTTCAAAGTGTCGTTTTTGTTCCCGCATGGCACAGGGACACCCAGCACTATGCGATTCAGGACTTCGTACCCAGCCTGGACACGGTTTTTACTGAGTGTGGTTGGGTTTCTGTGAGATGCTGCAGAGCTGTTTGCTCCGATTCCCCTTGGTGAAGGGCAGGAGTGTGAGTAGAGGCTGCTGATCTGTGGCAGGAGAGCGAGGGCTGTGCCGGCTCAGTGAGAGCTGGGAGAGCTGCAGCTCCAGAAAATACTCAAACTATCCCAGCCCTACAGCCAAAAGCATGTTGTGGTGCTCCTCCCTGTCCCCTCTCTTACCCACTGGGAGGAAAATGCCAGCTGAGTTCCTGACCTGGTTTTCTGTATATGAGAAGGATTTGGGCAATGCAGTTCGATGGTGTTCCCCGCCTCTGCCACTGAAGGTGGGGAGGCCTGCACCAGGAGACAGCCAAGGAATACTGCCTGTTGTGCACCAAAGATGATGGCGTGTTGGAGCCACAGGCCTCCGGGTGAGGAGGTAAGCAAGGGCTTGAGCATTTTCTATGGCTGCTTTTTACTGGTGGAGAAGTATTTAACACTTAAATACTTAACTGTTGGGGTACAATTAACAAAATATAAGTTTTATTCTGCTGCTTTGTGTTTTTTCTTTCTTTTGCTTTCTTTGCTTGTCCCAAATTTTCAGTTAGGTTCTTTTTTGCTGTATTTCAGTAATAGTGTGTAAGTTAACTGCTGTGTGGTATTGACTATAGCGAGTAACTTTGCCTGATGGGCACCCCCTGTCCCCTCCTCTGTGCTTCCAAAGCACCACGGAATGTTCTAGTTTTTAAAGGCCAGTGTCATGTAGCTGAGACAAGTACTGCAACATTAGTTTTAAACTAAAAATTAATCTGGCAATATGCGAACGCTGGTTAAAGGTTTCTGACAGTCCAACAAGAGATTTGCTGTGGTTAATGATTTCAAGTAGGGCACTCTTTCATGGGAAAGAATTGGGAAGATGGTTTCACAGTGCTGAGGCAGGGGTGGAGGGCAGCAGTGACTTTTTTCTTCAAGTCATAGTTCCAGACACCTGATTTGGCTGAGACTATTGAGCTCTTCAAAGCACAGTCAGTGAACATGGGGTTCAGCAGCCTGGTAACACTTAAACTGAAAGAGGAGATTCAGACTAGAGAGAAGGAAGAAATTGTTTATGCTGAGGTTGGTGAGACCCTGGCCCAGGTTGCCTAGAGAAGCCCCATCCCTGGAACCATTCCAGGTCAGATTGGATGTTGTGGCTCTGAGCAACCCACTCAGTGCAGGGGGTTGGACTGTGTGAGCTTTAAGGTCCCTTCCAACCCCAACCATGCTGTGATTTTTCTCAATAGTCAAGAATTACCTCAAAGACCATCTCCAGAAGCATCTGCAATGCCAGGTTGTGTGACCTGATGGAGGGTCACCTTCAGTCAGCATGTTCTGCAGCATTATCAGCTGGAGATGGATAGTTAAAACGAGTAAAACTGTGAATAGTTAAATGTAATTCAGACACTGATGTGCTTCCACTGTGCTCCAGAAGGGAAGTGTGTCCAGTGAAACCCTGTTATAAAGGTGAACCTTTATATGTCAGTGGGAATGCCGAGCAGCTGGATCACCATATTGAAAACCGCAGACTTTGGGGGGGGGAAAAAACCCCCACCCTGAAGGTGTTCTGCTGCAGCTGTTCGGAGGGTGGAGGTGATGGGATGCTGAGATGCAGCTTGAGGGCGCTTGTGGTCCAGGAGCTGGTGGCTGCTGGAGCTAGAGGGGTTTGGTAGCACAAAACCAGATGGTCTGGTTGGGCTGCTAGGACCACAGTGAGTGCTCTGGGCTGTTGCTGTGTGGGGTTTTTAAGGTTTAAAGCTAAACCCATAGGTAGCTGTTTGCAAAGACACACTGGGACTCTTTGGCTTTCTTTAAGCTTATGTATTGTATAGAAATAACTGCCTGTGGTTACCGGTAAATCCCCTGACAGGCTGTTCTCAGGGAGTGCTGCACCATGCCCAGTTACTTTGGAAATAAAGATGTGGATGATTAATCACAGAATCACTTTGGTTGGAAAAGATCTTTAAGCTCCTCGAGTCCAACTGCTCCCCCAGCACTGCCAGGTCCCCACTAACTCCTGTCCCTCAGCACCACCTTGACATGTCTGTGAAACTCCTCCAGGGATGGGGACTCCACCACTGCCCTGGGCAGCCTGCGCCAGGCCTGGACAACCCCAATGGGGAAGAAATTGTTCCTCAGGGCCAACCTCAACCTCCCCTGGTGCAATTTGAGGCTGTTTCCTCTCATCCTGTTGCTTGTTCCTGGTGAGAAGGGACTGACACCCTGCCTTGCTCCAATCTCCTGTCAGGGAGTTGTCCAGAGCGAGAAGGTCTCCCCTGAGCCTCCTTTTCTCCAGGCTAACCACCCCCCCCCCCCCAGGTCCTTCAGCCACTCCTCAGTGCACTTGTGCTTCAGACCCTAAGGTGACAGTCCTGGCTTTTGAGGGGTTGTGGCGGACAAAGCAGTGATGTGCAGTGGGGTGTGGAGGGATGCAAGCCCAGAAAACTGGGGGCAAGGGGGGCAGAGAGCACCTGCAGGGCTGTGGCAGATGGCTGTGTGGCCGAGGGTGCCAGGGAGCAGATGTGATGGAACCTGAGGTGGGGAGTGAAACCGGGGGCCAACAAGGCTTTCACACACCATGGAAGATTCGCTTGAATTATGAATCCTAACACTCAGCTCACCGAAGCTACCATGAAGACTGAAACTCTTCAATGAGCCAAGGGGGGGTTCAGGCTCCTGGCAGAATCTGTCTGGTATTTCTGCCTACTCAGCGTCCAAGACAATCCATCAGCTGAGCTGGCTTAACCCTGGACCGGGGCTGTTGGGCTGCCAGTCTACCTGCCCAGTGCTGTGCTTCCAGAACTGGGTATGTACAAAAACCTGCTATACTTGAAACCACCACTGGTTCCAGCACAACCTTCGGGCTAATTAAGTGATGGCAACAGAATTAATGCTGGTACGCGTGAGTCAGGATGGACGATCTGGGCCTCAGCAGGTTCAGTTTGGGCTGGAGATGCTGTGCTGCATTTCACCCACGGTGTGATTTCCAGGTACAACAGCCACTGTTCGGTGTCTCCAGATGGAGACTTGTGGTGCTGAACACCCCGCAGCCCCTGGGCGAGGGGCCAACCCCTGGTGCGTGCTGAGAGAGGGCAGCCGCAGCAAGGCTGTGCTGCGAAGTGGGGTGAAAACCCCATTCCTGGCACCATTCCCACTTGGTGTAAAACTTTAGCTCCTTTCCCGTTATTATACTATTAAAAGCGTTTGTTCATGTGTGTGTGAGGGATGTAGAGCTCTGTGCAGTAAAGACCTCTCCCTGTTCTTGCTTTTCAGCTGAGCAAGAGCGAGCCTGGGAAAGCACGGGCAGGAAAGGCCACTTACTTTGCTCAGATAACTTAATCTACAGCAATTATTATCAACTTGTGTTTTCGCCCCTCTCCTCCTTTTCCCCAGGATTATCTGTGTGTGTAACACTAGATGGAGCCTTCTGTGCGCTGGAGGAGCAGAGATGCTGGTGGAGCTCAGAGCAGCTGCCTTCACTGCCTGCAGTGGCTGGTGAGAGGTGTTCCTGCAAATCACGGGAAAAAGAGGGTGGGGAATTCCTTCTTACACCTACAGAGGGGAAAAATCGTGTGGTGTTTCCTTTTGCAAGGGAAATACATGAGAACTAAGAACTAGAGTGGTTATGGCATTATAGAGCATGTCCACATCACTTAAAGTCGTTTTGGAAGTGTCTGTAGAGGGAGGGTGGTTTGTGGCTTTGAGAACATGTGCCCGCATCTAGATACACCTAGAATTGTTTCTGCCCTTTGGATGTCCAGCTCTCCACAGCCATTTGCAGCTCTTTCTTAGAGCAATTATTCAGAATATGATGAGTTTTAACACTTTATGATAAGCTGATGATTTCCAATGCCGGCTTTGGTGGTGCTCCAATGTGTTGGCTGCTGCTCTTCCCAATGGTGGTTGTGTTGGGGAGCTCCTTCTGATATCATTCTTCCCCAAAGCAGAGTGGCATCAGCATTCTGGGCACATACGCACCCTCAGAGCACCCAAGAACGCAGAGTACAGAGCCCTGGTTTCCAAGAAGATGAAATTGCCACATCATTGTGAAATGAACTGTGTCAGCTTAATTAGTCCTTTCAAATTCTAGACAGTGTGTAAACAACTAGTACATCTTGCTGATATCCAGAGTGATTACAGGATGCTGAGACAATGCAAATAAAAACCAAATTTTGTGCAGATTACGTAGGTTTATGCCACGGATGGTAACCGAAGATCTTCTTGGAGAAGACTTGCAGAGGTGTTCACAGTCCCTCTGAACCAGAAGATTGCCAACAATGTTCAGACCTTGCAGCAAGGGATCTGTGACAGGTTCGTGACCCAGTTCTGCAGGTATTTATGCCTACTGCTTTAATTCTGTGCTCAGCTGAACGGTTCCTAGTGAATTTACTAGAATCACTTCATTATCGGCTCTTAGTAGAAAAACAAAGATAATTAAGTCTCTCATACTCCTACACGCAAGGACATACTTCTAGAAGTCTGCTGTTTAAGCAAGTAGGCATCTGCTCCTTAGTTGTTCAGAAAGGAAAAAAAAATGGACACATTTAGGATTAAAGTTCTTTCCTACCTTCACGTGCTTTGCTCACGCACTGTGTGGGACATGAGTTGAATTGCAATTACTGCAGTGAGGGACGGAACATGAGAGGCTGCTGCTGCCTGTCCGATCGGTCTGTGAGATGGGCTGACAGCCTCTTTTCAGTGAGAAGTAATCACCGTAATCCCTGACTCTGTAAGGTTTTGGTTGGTGGATTCGATCTAATTAAGTAATGTGAATGAGCTGAAAACACCAACAAAACCAGCCATGGTGTAATATTTCTGTCTCCTAAGTTGAGGTGCCACCAGGAGGTTGAAGTGTCAGGGAATTTCTGTAACTCAGAACAGTGACATTGCTTCTGGCTGAACCTGGGCCTGTCCGTGTTCTGTGGTACAAGTCATCAGCCCCTTACACTGAGAAGTTTTCAAGAATTTCCAGGTGACCTTGGCTTTCAGGTGCTGCTTGGGCTTTGTCAGAGGCCTTTGAAAAGATTCTTACACCCGGCTGAGAAAGTCTTCTGTTGAAGGTGATGTTCACCCTCTTCCCTACCAACTGCTCTCGCTCTGCTCCAGTGGTGTGCTGGGTGGTGAAGGAAAGACCTGTTAGGGCTGGCTCAGAAAATGTGCTTTATCTTTGTGTTAAACCCATGATGGTGGTGGTGGGGTGTGGTGCGGATGTTGGAAATGCTGCTGTCTCCATCCTGGTGCTGATAATGCTCTGATACTCTGCGCAGGGAGTAGTTGTCATGCTGATGTTTGGCCATTCTCAGCTGGGGCCGCAGTCAGAGCAGTTTTAAACCATCTACAAGCTGCAGCAGGGTGTTCCTGGTGGCCTCTCAGTCTGCTGTTTTGGAGACCTTCACCTGCAATGGCTCATTGTCAGGGGGCCAGGCTGCCAGCCCAAGGCAGTGCTGAGCTGGCACTGGTCACCTGTGGTCACTTCAGCTGCGTGAGCTGCCCAGCTTTTAACTCCTGTGTGTGTTTGGGTGTCGGACTCCTTTCTCTAGGCACCTTCTTCCCAGTGTCTCTCTCTTGTGTGTCTGCGATGATGCAGTTTTGTTCCTCCTGTGCGTGCTGAGGTGCTCCATTAATACTCTGAAGGGGACTATGGCAGTGTTTTAATAACAGGTCATTCGTCTGGCCACACACGCACGTAAGTTTTTGCAGTATTTTATTCTCAGGAATGAAGATTTTCTGAGGATGAACTGACCTCCTCTGCCCCAACACCTAAGAGGCTCTTGGTGCACATTCCCTCCCTGGATGTATAGTGTAGCCATTGCACTAATTCTGTCTGGTTTCTTGGGATATTTTTGCCGTACTGTTTGTTCCTGGGAGGTGGCTTCTTCCCGTGATCTGAGGCTTGGTGAGCAGCAGTGGATCTCAGATCAACATACACTGTTTCATCATCAAATGTTCCTTGCACTTTGTGCCTATGAGTAACATTCCTTTTTTATTTAACCACTAATGCAGGTAAAGGAGAGAATGCCATGAGCTTTATGTGCTGAAATGTAGGTGATTTCCAAGGACACCATCTGGATATGCTGTAAGATGCCTGTGGAGACGGAAAGCTCTGAGAGGGCCAAGAGGTGAGAGAGATGTGGAAGGGATGATGGTCTATTCTGTGATACTTGAAGACAGTTTTGTTTCTGCTACCTTTATGCTGTCATCCCATTAAAAAAATCTTAATGCTAATAGGCTGGGGAGATGTTTTGAATAATTCTTTTTGTGCCTCTAGAGTTTTTTCTTTACACTGTCCGTGTAGATTATTCCTGGACCTTAGCAGATATGTGGAATTACACCTGACAGAGCATTCAGTGAGTTCTCACAGGGCTGTCAGCTGCTTTTCTTGGGTGCTTACATCCTTCTGACAATACTAGGTGCTCGCATGTTTTGCTGTCTCCTCAGCGCTGCGTTTGGGGAGCAGAGCCTGGGTTGCTCAGTGGGTGCTTCTGCACTGGTGGTTGCTCCTTCTCCTTGTGACTGACCTAAGCCAGTTCTCTCGGGTGCTCTTGCCGCTGGGCTGTTCACCACCTCTTGTATCTGTTAGTGAATATATTGAAAAACACCAGCCTGAAGACTGATCCCTGGGTCACTACACTATTAACCTTCCTTCAGGCTGTGAATTGGCCATTTATTTCTATTCTCTTTCCTATCTCTTAACTTGTTTTAATCCATGACAAGACTTTATCGTTCACTGGTGCTAACTGTGTTTCCTCTACGGCCTCTGGCTAGGCCGGGACTTTATCAAATGCCTTTGGAGTACATGAGCAGGTCACTGCTCCCAGTCCTTCTTCAGATTATCTCTTTGCCTGGTGAAAGGCTCCCAACAAGCAAAGGAGATGCAGATCCCTGTCACTGCTGGTTTTGGGGTGTCATTGGAGAATTCTGCATCTGGAAATGCTGGCAAGGTACTGCTTTTAAAGCATTGCTGGGAAATGTGTAGGTACGAAGAGGCCCCGTGATGGTGAAAATCAGCTTCTCGCTTCCTCTCATTCCAAATGGCCATATTTAAAAGTATTTCGCAGCTTCTGGCCATCTTGATTGTAATTCAAGCAGAGGGAACAGAGCAATCCTATGGAATGTTGAGTTTTCTGTCCTTGAGTTTTGATGGCTGTGATGACAGATGGGGAGTCTAGGAACAAACGAAGAGACCCCACAGCTTGTCCCTGAGCCTTCACCAAGTCTGTCTGAGCCAAGCAAGAAACCAAAGTCAAGGTCATTAACACTTCATGTGCTCCCCGTAAATCAGCTGGTATCAGCGACCAAGATCACTGTTACTCAGTAAGAAATTATCTGCCTGCTCCTCACAGCCCACCTCTGGGGCTTATCGTCTCGCATGTGCTTGGGCTGTAAGGAGATGAAAGGGATGACAAGCTGGCGGTGATCTTGTCTGAAACTTCATCTGTGGCATCACCTGCATTCAGGGGATGAAATGCCATGTATGGCTTTATCCAGCGGGCTGCACTGTACTGGTGTCTTGGTTAAGTGACACAGAATTTCAGAGTGGTCTTCTTCCTCTTGTCATTTTTTTGGTCTTTAATTTTGAGCCTTTCACATGCTCTACCAGCTGGTGTTATTTGTCCAGGGTTTTTGCTTAGTTCTGGTATCATAATAAATTATCAGAATTTTGTAAGGATGTGGAGATGCTGAGGAAATCACATCTGTTAATTGGTTCATAGCTCTTGTGATGGCAAATACGTGGGGTTTCCTGGAATTGTGAGTCACCCGTGTTGGGGCAACAGTGGATGTGGAGACTCTGTCCAAGAAAACTTGTGACAGGGGACGTAACTTAAAATCAAATGGGGAAACAAGAGTTGCTGCTCCCTGTTAAAATGCTTTCAAAGGGAAGCATAGGAAGCTTTTTTTGTGGCATGATGGATACAGGGAAAGGAAAAGAGGAGTGAGTATGGGGCTGTGTGCATGGGGATTGTACACAGGGAAGTGATAAAAATCCCAATTCACCTTAGTTGTAAGGAGCATGACAAAGCACTGCTGAAATCCCTGAGGACTGTGAACTGACAGAGCATCGTTTGCTTTCCAATATCCAACATATCTGATAATAAAGTTCCTTCACTTTATAAAATGCCTTCATTTGATTTTTTTTTTAGGAATTTAAAGTGCAACAAAGAAGTTGGCTTGTGGGCGGAGAAGGGTTACTGTGATGTCTCTTAGTTCAGCAGATGACTGACTTCTTCCTATGAAACTGGTCAGTGGGACAAAATCTTCTTTGCTGCTTAGCGAGGAATTCGGGTTCACAAGTAGCAGCACTGAGCAAAGCCCCATCTGCCACTCCTGAGACATGGGAGGTGACTAAAAGAATCGAGTAGGAATCTTGGCAATATTCATGGTTTTGAACCATGCAGTAATCGTCTAAAACTACCCCATAGCTTCCCGGGGGTGCCGGCGCTGTGCTGTCCACCTGAGGGTGGGGGCATGGACTTGTGGGGCATTTTGGGGGGGACTTTGGAGTGTTTCAAAGGTGCTGAGAGAGGACAAAGCACCGTGGGCCGAGGTGTCTGTTTCTCTTGCTGAGAGAGAATGCTTGCAAAGCTGTTTTAGGCTCCTGGTGGTTGATGTGCCATTAGGGTACATATTTAGTAGACAGGCATCTACCAGCTTTTTGACATCTCTTTTGTTCCCATCTTGCTGCAGTAATGGAGCTGTTCCGTGAAGACAGTGCAAAGAGCAAGCTTGGTGAATAAGCTGTTGGGTTTGTTCAGGAGCGCAGCCAAATACCGGAGCAGAGGTCGTTAGTTGTGGATCAAATGCAACACTGAAATAGCAATCATCCCCTGAAACAGTGATTTTCAAAATGCGTTTTGTCTTAAAAGACGTTGCTTTCTTCCTCGCTTCACTTTGATCCAGAACTCATTCCCAGTCACTCTCAGAAGCAGCATTAAATTTCTTCCTTTCAGGGACTGTTTTCTAATTCTTCAGCTAAAAACTATTTGAAAATCTAATTTGAATTTGTAAACAGGTTTGGCTGCCCTGAATGAAAGATCTTTACTGGAAAAGCTTTTCCCAGCTCCAGGGAAGAACTGGGTCTGT
Organism: Bucorvus abyssinicus; assembly: GCA_009769605.1. Taxonomy (NCBI): domain Eukaryota; kingdom Metazoa; phylum Chordata; class Aves; order Bucerotiformes; family Bucorvidae; genus Bucorvus; species Bucorvus abyssinicus. The sequence continues at coordinate 5,219,199 of CM020032.1, forward strand.
GTGTGGAAGCTCTTGGTGGGGTGTGCTGTAAACTGGGAGCGTGCATCTGCGAATGGTGGGATGGGGCTTTCTGGGCTAGAACTGGGAAATACAAAACCAACACTGTGAGAGGGGAAAAATGTGGTTTCACATTAGTGAAAGTTTCACCGTAATGTTTAAAACATAAATAAAACACAACCAGCCTTTGGGAGAAGCAAGATGTGGAATAGGAACATTGGGTTTAAACACGGGGAATTGTGTGTTACTAGAGTCCTTATTTCATCTTCTCTGAAATCTCAGGTTAAATCATGCTTTTCTGTCTATACAAATTGTTTCTATTTGATGAGACACTCAGGTACTGCAGACCCTAACAGGCAGTGGTAATTTCTGTGTTACCTTTGATTTTTTTCAGTGCTTTTAGTTGGAAAGCTGATACTTTAGTACCTTGATAAGGCAAAAAGGTGTTGCTTGGTGTTGTTTATTTTTTCCTGCAAGTTACAGGGACCTGGATTTCACTAACTCATCTCTTGGCTGATACTTGATCTGCCAGCTGCACCTGCAGATCTCTGCAGTGCTGCAGCTGTGCCCAGGCCTTAATTCAGCACAGGAATTCATTCAGATTTTAGATTATTTGGAATACTTAAAATATTGGTGCACATGCAACAAACTACTTGTGATCCCATTACAGTGCTGGAGGCTGTGTCACTGCCTGGCAGTTTGTGCCTGGTGCAGGGAGAGAGCTGACACCTTGGCATGGAGAGTCTCTCCGTTTGGGTGGTTGGTGTCGGTGCTTTGACCAGCCACAAAAACAACCTAGAAGATAACAACCTCCCTCCCCTTGTGCATTGTGTTCAGAAAGTTCAGGAAATCACTGGCTTAAGGAAAGAGCATTTCAGTCTTCAGAGCTCTCTTCTGGCAATGTGTCTTTCCTGTAAATAGGAAGTTATTTCTGCTGGGGGCAGAATTTTTCTCTTTTTGATGCTGAAAGCTCATTAAAATCTGATGTTAAACAATTAATGTTCCTAGGGACAAATTGTTTCATGTACCAGGACTTTCTCTACTCAGAGTAAGATACAATATGCCATAAAATTACAGGGCCCCTCATAAACATCACACTTGTAAAACGCTTGGTGACATTTGTTTCCAGCCCCAATATTTTTGCAGAATCTGTCAGAATCTATCTGCTGAGCTTCCATCTGCTGCTGAGGGATGCTCCTGGAAAACTGCATCTTCCTATTGCTTGCTCTGAGCTTTGATGGATGAGCAATTAGGATTAAGGAAGTTTATTCACAGAACTAGTGTTAAAATCTGCTCTTCAGTATCTTAATACTTACGAGAAGAGTTCCCTTGGAAATGTGGGACATGCTGCTCTGCTCTGCACCTGGGACACTGGCCACCACCTTCTTCCTGTGATTTACAGCGTGAGTTGGAGCAGTGTAGTGGTAATGGACCCCAAAGGTCTCTCAAAGGCTTCTGGAGTTACCCTTTAATTATCCACTTCATGTGCAACAGAAACAACAAAAAAAGGAGATTGTTTTCTGTAGTGTTTAGCAGGAAACCTTACAGAAGAGGTCAGAGATTAGACTCGGCGTGTTGCCTTGCCTTGATGGGGCCCTAGAAATCTTGTTTGGTTCCCGTATAGGAATGCTGTAGCAGTGGGGTTTTGGTCTGTAGCCCAGGCAACGGGTTTTTTGATGTGTAGTCCATTAGGAGAGAAGAGCATGGCCTGGTTAATCCTCAAGAGCTGGAAGATGGCTTCACCCTCTTGGGCTGTTCCTTGTGTCAAAACAGGCAGGGAAGGCAAAGGATGGTTTATTTGCATTATGAAACCTGATGCTACTGCTATTTGTTAAGCAAACCTCATTTCTGTGCTCCAAACAAGCACAGGAGGAAGAATTTATGAAAGGCCCAATTTGACTAGATCAAAAGGGTAGGAAGCATCCGCCCCGTGCGGTCCAGCGCCTGGCTACTCTTGCGTGAGGATGGCATCCGCCATCTGTCCTCCATCCCAGCCCTCGTGGTCTCGCTTTTTTCCTGAATTTCACGCCCAGACAGAACGTAATTGTGTGGCAATTTTTATCTTTTCATCCGAAAGCAAAATCTAAGGATTTCTGTAGATACAGTGGAACTGGATTTTAATGGCTTTTAACAGGACAAACCCCCTCTACTTACTGGCTATTTGCTGAATTTAGCCCTAAGAGTTAAAAAGAATCGAGCCAGAGAATTTAATGAAAATCCTATTTTAGATTAAACTATTTTTCCTAGTGTATCTTAATAAAAACAATAAAAACATTAAGAAAATTACTTTGGCAAAACCCCACTTCCTAGTTCTTGCATTTGGTGTCATTATCGCCCTCAATTTGTGTGTAAGGATATTTTTTCATGCAAACCCCCATCCTTTTATTGCCTCATCTTATGGTCCTCCGGATCTGAAATGAGTTTACTGCGTTGTTTTTGGACACAGCCTGTTGTTGTGAAGCTTGTCATGCCACAAGGAGAATGAAACTTCTGTTTCACTAAATACTCTTTGCTCTAACAAACAGCTCTGGTGGCAGGAGCTGATGTAGACGTGTACCAGAGCAGTTGTCCCCTTGGAATCAATCTCTACATTTTATGAGGCACCACTGGTATATTTTTTTTTTTCCCCCAAGTTTTTAAGTTCCCCTTTGCTGTTACTTCCTTGCACCAAAATGAAAATTGGATCTCCCTTACTCAGGTAATTCTGATTCTTTGTGAGGCACAATGAAAATCTCTGTAGCAGAAAGTGATGTCGTTAAATGCTGGTGTTGGGGGTGCAGGGACCTGCAGCAAGGGGAAGGGGGAAAGCTCTGGGGAAACTTGTGGCTAAAGAGGTTTAAGTGGCTGGGAGCAGGGATGAGCATTGAGAGCTGATGCTGGAAATGTCCTATGTACTACGTAAAGACCTGATTTTTCAATAAATAAACACTTTTTCTTTTCTTTCCCAAAATGTTCCCTTTCTGAGGAGGTGTAGAAGTACCAAAATGGGAAGGTGAGGATTTATGTCCCACCCTGTTGGACCAGACTCACGGGCTCTTTATCCTTCCCAAAGCGGCTGTCACCAGATGTTTCAGAGGAAAAAGTAACCTCTGGACTTGTCCTGGCTCACTTCGTTGATTATGTGTTCTGAGAACAAAAGTTGTTTATTACATCCAACTTTTTATTTGCTTACTTCCCTCAGAAGGGTGAACTGTCATTAGGATGTGTCCTTATGTCACAAAAGGGGTTTTTTCTCCCCCTTGTACGAACCCTATTTTAAGTTACAGCTTCTGCTAGCCTTTTTCTTCCCAAGAGCTTTGCAAAATCCTGGTCATTATCTTGGTAATAAGATTTCTGGCCCTTCAGTCATCCAGAATGGGATGTGACAAAATCAAGTTGTCAGCCCAGACTGATCTTGGCGGTGAGAAGGAAATATCATTTTTAGACCTGAGGGTTTCTTTCTGTCTCCTGTGGTCTGCAAAGATAAAGACACTTGTCTTTGCTACAGGATTTTGCAGGGCCACAGGAATAAATTGGTACAGTAACCCCCTCTGTCCTCCTGTGCCGTGCTCTGCCTTATCCTTCCTTTTCTTTGGGAATGAGTTAAGTGAGAGTATCTCTTAATCCTCGGCAGCCCTGTGTCACTTCATCTTCCATATCTTTTGAGCTTCCTCAGTTCAAGAGGTGTCCTATGCTCCTTGATAGCAATGCTTTCCAACACTCCTCAGCTTCAATTAAAAACCCAGAGAAATTTACATCTGTTTATTCTAGATTATAAAAATGTTACTGGGATGTTTACAGCAAAGTCATCTGCTGGAGGGGTTTTATGTGCATCTCCTTCTGTGAATCATTTCGAAACAGCCTGAGAGCAAATCCCAATGGCTGTCTCGCTAAGGGTTAGCTACAGAGATTTTTGTCATGTTCTTCTGCTTGAGCTCCTGGTGTTGGCTCACTCACTCGAGTTTTGTGCCTGTGTTGGGCAGAGTGTCCCCATCAGGTGCTGGCACTTACTGGATCTGACTTGTTTCTGCTCTATGCTCCTGAGACATAGCATGTGATGGTTCTCCTGCTTCTCTGGATTTCATTTTACGCTTGTTAGTTCTTACAACGAACTCGAAGCTGATGCTTTTGGAAGTCCTAGACCTTCTCAGTTGAGATCCGTGTTGCATTGCGACTACAGCAGGTTGCAGTACGCTTTTCTGGCATTGCTGCCCTGTTGGTCATCGATCCCTACAGACACAGTGGGGTTTCTGTGCTGGTATGCTCTTCTTCCTAAAGAAAGATGCCGTTGTTCCTTCCTTTTCTTTCTGATTAATGTTACTGGTTCAATTTTTTTTCACCTCTCTGCCTGGATGTGATGATTTGGGCAGCCTGTGGTCTGGGCTTGGTGCGCTTCACGGGGGGGAAAAGTCCACTTGGAGCATTTAGTGGGCATTAAGTCACGTCTCTTTCTGTTTTGTTTGACTTGTTAAAGGAGTTTTGGATAAGTGATGAGACCTAAAGGAAACTCTGGAACTGAGTGAGGAACCTGTATTAAAATTGCATTAACCCCACAAGGAAGGGGCACTAGTTGCTTTTCCCATTGATGCAGCCTGGCTTCCTCTCTGCCTCTGTTCAACAGAGGCAATTCTTTTTTTTTTTTTTTGGCTTAGGAATAAAGGAAAGAAAAGCAGATGTGTAGTAGAGCAGATTGGTGTTTATTTCTTTTAAGCAAAGCCCCAGAGGTTTGTGTCTCTGGCATCTTGGGCTGGGGTTGTAGTTCTTGACTTGGGCTTTTGGACTTGGTCTTTTACCTGAGCATCTTCAGTGATTGTAAGGGCATGCATGTGTGTGTATACATCTATATAGTGCACTATACAGTCCATAGTATATATGTGTAGTGGGTATAGTGTGAAGCAGACACTAAGCTGGACAAAATCAATTGATGTTGGTTATAATCAACTTGAGCACATTATATATAAATTATATGTAATTCCAAATTTGGTACTAAACCCCTGAGGCTTTTTCCTGCTTGGTTTGACAGTAAATGCTGTTAAACTAAAGCAGTTTGACTTAACACCCTCTTCCCCTGCTGCAAAAGGAATAGTAAATAGTGAGTAGTCATAGAATCATGTTAATTTGTGGAGCGAATCTCTCCTCTGTTTCTCTTTAGGATTGCTAAGGAGGTCTTAACATCTGGCTTGCCTGCAGACTACCCTTATACTATTATTACTGTTTTAAGTCCATGCAAAAAAGTTTGTGATCACTCTCGGTTTCATAGCAGCCTGCAGGACAAAATAGCTGAGTTGAAAGGGTGGAAATCCCCCTCTACCTGTGCTATAGCTTGCTTATTTATGGCAGCCCAAGGTTTCTTCATCCTGCACAGTCCAGGTGCAGCAGAGGCTGCACAGAGAGCCACCCCAGTGAAGTGTTCCACTGACTGGGTCCAGCTCCTCAGGTGTTGATGTATTGAAGCCCGTCACCTCTGAGGGGTTGGAGTGCTGTGATCAGGTGACTGAGACATGGTGTTCTTTAATAATTTAAAGCTCAGAGGAACCACTAGACTGTCAGTTAAAATTGAATCCTGCTAAATTCTGGCACAAAAATAAGGAGCAGCCTGGGAAATGGAGGCTTTGACGCTGCTTTTGCTGGGGTTATGTGCGAGCAGAGACCAGCTCCTGCATGTGCCATGGAGCTGCTGCTGTCCCAGGCATCTGAGCAGCATCCACCAGCTGTATTGGTCAACCCAGCACGGGTACCCAGTGTCCATCAATGTGGCCTTGGTGGTAGTCCCTGCAGCTGGGTGTCACCTTGGGTCCCACCACTGAACCTGCATTCAAGGTGCAGAGCATGCAGCCAAGATCCCATCTTCCCTCATGCCTGAAGTTGAGCTGAGGCGTTTCAGAGGTTGGAAAATCCATAATTGGAGTAATTAGCTCATTATTTGCAAAATTGTTGTAAGCTTATTAATAATTAAGCAGTATCTCCGTTGTGTAGTGCCTATGGCTGATGTGGCAGAGGTTAGTAAAACACATCAATGATTCCGAGAAAGTCCATGTAGATACTACAGAGCCTTTTTCCAGGTCCAGTGTATTTTTGTGTGTTCACAGCAACCGCATGTTTTACAAAAAAGCATATAAAGATAACTTTTCTGTAAACTACATTTTTTAATGTGTCACTCTGCACTTTCTTAAAATTTTGTGGGACTAAAAATCTGGTAGCTAAATTATTTGCTGTCAGAGTCTACACCATGAAAAGTATGATTAGACCTGCAGGTCATAAAATAAAAAATATTTAAAGCACATTATTACAAAATAGACTGAGTCTATAAATGGTCTTTGTGGGATATCTACAGTAAAAAAAAATTAAGAATACTGGGATGATGGTTTAAATGTATTTTCACTTTGCCCTGTGCTATGAGGAATAAAATCCAAAAATCTATCAGTATGTTTGAGTGTCTGTATATGTCCAAATCCTGCAAACAGCTGTTTAGAAGAGCACAGCTTAAAATCTGCACGAGTGAACATTTAATTTGGGCTTTTCACAGGGCTTTTGCCTTTCATAGATGCCACTTCCAGGCACATGAACCTTTGGAGATCCATGTTCTTCCCAGAGGCTGAGCTGGAGTTTGTCCTATTTGGGACTGAAGCAATGTCTGCCTTTCTGCAGCCATGGGGAGCTTCCCCATGTCTCCACGTGCTTGGAGACACTCCCGAGAGCAGCCTCACCATGGTCTCCTGGCTCCTTCAGCATCCTTGGAGGCCTCATGTCCTCTGGTCCCGCAGCAGTGATAAGTCCCCTCTGGCCAAAAGTAAGTGCATCTGTTGAATACTCATTTATTCTGCTTTCAAAGGATGATCTTTCGCTGCGTTCTCTCCCTAGCTCACAGCCTGCTGGTTTGCAGAGCTTTGCTCTGGGCTCTTGCTGGTGGCTTTGTCTCCCGGGGATTTGCCTCTGTCTCCAAAGCCCCATGTGTTTTCCGATGAGCAGCGGAGACGTGCTGGTGCGTGGTCCCTTTAGTTTCAGGGGTAGACTGAGGAGGTGTCTGGGTAGCTTTTGTCTTTGACCATGGACGGTGTTGGTTGGACCTGCTGGTCAGGCAAGGAACCCCAAATATTTGTTTGCAGCTGAATCAAAGTGGACATTTGCCTGTTTTGGCTTGGAAATGGCAGTGGCTGAGGGAGTGGTGTTGGTCTGTCCCCTGGGAATATGCTGTGTCAGAGTTTTGCTGGAGATGATGGGGTGTTTTTCACAATACAGAGCAGCCTTATCTGTTAGGTACTTGACCCTGACCCTTTGACCGTCCTTCCCATCCTTTGGTTTGCTGAAATTTCATAAGGCTTAAACCATAAACCCCCGATCACTTCGTAAGAGGATTATTATGAACTACACAAGTAGTCTAATTAAATGTATGTTGTAATACCTGATTAGACTATGGATTTAGAGATGGAGCAGCATTATGCAAAGACACAATGTAACTGGGTTAATAACAATCAAGTGATTAATGTAGTACATCTCCTTCAAGCCTAGAGGAGAATAGGCGGAGATGATTAGCACTGTTGCAAATACGCAGGAGTGCACAAAGCAGAATGTATGCGACACGACTGAATAAACGAGGGGGAGTTTTAGCAGTGGACCAAAATATGAAGATATTTAAAGGAGAAATGATGTTGTTAGGCAGTGTGGTGAAACTGGCCCGGCATATGCAATGATTCTCTGATGAATATTTGTGTTCTTGTGTACTTTTATAGCTGCAGTGAGCTAATGTTTATAATGGAAGCGAACAGGAGATGTCCTACTGAAGTACTATTGGGCATTAGGGTGTTTTAATCTGCAGAAGGAAACTGAACTGAGTGGGTATGCTGTTGTTAACACAAGGTAAAAATCCTACTGAACAGCAAAACTCAACAGAAGCCTTTAAAGGTGTCGAGCACTTGGCTTCGCTTGTGTCCCAGGTGAGCAGAGAGGAGCTCTGACCCTCCCTAAAGTCCAACATTAACACATTTTCCATCTGTAGGGCTGGGCAGATGCACCTGGATCCTAGAAGAGGCTATGGTTGTCTTTGTTTCATGTAATATTCAAGTTTTTGTATGTTCTTAGTAAGTTCTAGAAGCTCTATTGGAATGAATAAAGTAATCCTTCATTGGCGGCAAGAGGATCAATAGAAAGCTCATTTTTTTGGCAGTGGGAGAGAACCACCTCCAAGATTAAACTTCTTTGTTTTGAGAAACTCTTCTATTGCCAAGAATCAGTCAGTCGCCACTGTTTGAATAACCAAGACACAACATCTCCCTAAGAACGAGGCAGGAGAGAGAAGTTTCCCTGTGCAAGCTCGCTCTGTGGTCTGCAGTAGTGCATGATTCCCTTCTCCCAGCACCCAGCGGTGAGGGTCTTGGCAAGCTTAGTTGGACCTCGTAATTGTCGAGATCAGGAGCTGGATACTATTGGAAAAACAAAGCAGTATTTCCCTCCTCGGGAATGTGGAGGCAACTGGAGCCAGATGTAGCATCTGGGGCCATGGAAAGCATTTCTGAGCTTGTTTTACTTTTTTTGCACACCTGATCAGGGAGGGCCAACCCCCATGAAAGTGCTTGGCCCCAAGGGTAGGCAGTGGATGAACCATTCATCCAGGAGAAACCATGATGTGATCATCGCGGTCCGATGCTGCTGCTTTCGGAGCTGTCGGCTGCTGCAGCCGGTGATGATTAGCTGTCATTGTGTGGGACTGAAGGTGGGCGACCAAAGAGGATTTGTTTTGTTCCCAGATGCAGAATTCTCTTTTGCGGTTCAGTGATTTGTTTTACTGGCACAAAAATTGATGTGCTGGGAGGCAGCGCTCTAGAGATAAGCAATGCAGGAACAGCCGGAGTTCTGCCTGGTCTGTCTGGTGACAGAACACCGCAGTAACGTGGGACAGGGCTTATGGCATCCGCTGTGACATGGTTACCCCTGGGACTCCCCGGCACACCTGCGTGGCGTGACAAAGGAGCGGCCGTCTCGCGTGATGCTGTTCTGCGAATGGAGCTGGGGCAATTATCCCAAACTCTGGGCTTTGCCATCAGAAGGCTGCCCGTGATTAAAGACATTTGAGAAAGCCCTCCAAAAAGGATGGAGGTAGTTAAGAGAAGCGTATAGGGTTTAAAACTATAAATAGAACTTAAGATGTTAAATTGCCACAGGAAACCTATGGGGAATGTGTAAGAAGAGTCAGCTTGTGCCTGGATTGGGAGCAGAGGTGGGAAATAATCAGTTTCCAGCCCAAACCTGGAAGTGTTATTATACAGGAAAGAGAAAATACATGTTCACCTGAGATGCAGAAGAAAATATTCCTGCAATGCTGTGATTAGGACTAGGAGATCACTGCGGGGCCCTTTCAACCTTGTCCGCTCTTTGCTTTGGGCACAGGCAGCCTGATTTCTCATTTCTGCTGTCACTTCGTATCTTTAAAGGCATCAGAAAGAAATTTGAGCAAACTAGTCAGGCTTGAAAGCCACCTATTTTTCTGTTCCATACTATATATATATATATATATAGCCTGTTCAGGCCAGATTCTTTGATTCCCTTTCCTTTTATTTTTTGCTCTTAATTGTTGCTCCCTTGAACTGCAGCCTTACTTTAGCCAGCAACATCCTGCTCGTGCCTTCCCCTCTGCCTTGGCACGGACCCCTGCTGCTCTCTGCAGTTTCATGCACAGATGGGATTCAAACGTGGGTTTTTTGACCTTGCAGGAGTGAACACAGGCAACAGTTTGTTTTCAACTGCAAGCAAAAATGGTAGAACAAAGGATGAGCTATAGCAAAAAAAGAAGAAAAAATTGAAACCAAATCCTAGCCTCAATTTCTGAACACAGGAGAAATGTTGGAGTTGTTACTGAAATGAGGGGTTTTACCTCTGGCTTTTGAAGGGCAATGAGTTCACCTCCTTTGATTGGATTCATGCTGTGTAGGGGGCTGAGTAAAAGCATCTGGAGATGCAAGGGCCAACCTTGCTCTGTGCTCGTAACTGGTACTACTGGGTGACCTTATGGGGCAGGTGATCTCTTGTCACTGTGTGACACTTGGGTTTGGATTTCATCTCTCTCTTTCTGTTTTGTATTTCCTTCCCATGCTTTTTTCCTCTGACGGAGGGACATGTCATCCATATCAAAGACTCTTTAGATACTCCCGATCATTAGAAGACAGGAAGATTAAATTAAATGTATCCTAGCTAGATGTCTGTTTTCATGGCTTAACTTTCTTTTTTGCCTTACAGTCATATATCATTTCATAAATCATGAACTCTCTCTGTAATTCTTTTCAACTTAGCGAACCTCCTCCATGCGTTCTTTGGTTACATATAGCTCTGTTCGTTCCACATCTCCTGGGGCTTTTGTAATAGGATACAAGACACCATTACGAGTAATCTGTCTTCTCTCTCCAGTACAGGGAGAAGGAGATCTGATTTTAGAAGTAGACTGATGAACAGGTTCTTATTTAGAAGAAAGATGTATTGTGGGAACAAAATAGATTATCTATGGTAGCTCTGATTCATAAAGCCGATCAATGTGTAATTTCTCATTTGAGTCAAAAACACATGATTAGACCTTGTGGTGGGATACAGAATATCGCAAGCTTGACTGTAACCAGCCTAACTGCCCAGCTTCTCCTCTCCATTGCTTTGAGTTTGTCCTGAGCAGTGGGGGTGTTGTAGCACAGCAGCACTCCGTGCATGCCTGATTGCTGGGACATGATGAGAGGCCAGAGATGCTGACAGCAGAGAACAAAATTTTGTTTGTCTAGTAGGCTGAGAGATTTAATTCCAGTTATATTTATTCTTCATTTCCGCTCAGAGGGACTAAGCCCTTGAATGTCAAGAAAACACACAAATACCTCATGGTCTGCTGTCCCTTAACTGATTTTAATTTTTGGTGAAGAACTACATAGCTCCTGTGTTGAGAAGTGACACAGGGAGCTACTGCAGTTCCTGCACGTTCACACTTAATTCCCAATATAAGAGTTGGAACAGAGAAGTGAAGGGACTGAGTGTCAGGTACGCATGATTCAACGCACAAGTAGCAGTGAGTCCAGGGCTTTTTGGTGTTCAACCCCTGCCCATTTATTACTGCTCTGTGTGTCTCCCTTGGAGGCTTCTGAAGATCTCCAGGGGCTTTAGGGATTTTACATCCCTGCATGGAGGAGAGCAGAGTAACGACACATGGTTGTCCTCACCTGTACGTGCATCCTCATCCTTCTCACTGGGGAGCTCAGAAGGGGCTGCAGGGGGAGGCACTAGCTTTAACTTGTGCGTAGGACCAGGCAGGAGGGGCTGGGCACTGATCAGAGGGGTTTGACTCTTTTGCAGCCAGTCTGCTCCGAAACACTCAGCAAAGAGAAGCCACAATGAAAAAGCTGCATCAGCTCAAGAGCATTGACAAGGCTGTGAACAAGACGGGGCTTTAATGTGTGCCTGCTACTTATCATGCAAGAACCCACCATCTTGGTGATGCCGGTGCCCTCTTTTCCCCTCCCACAATAAGATTTTATGAACTTTAGGAGCAAAATTATTACTCTTGAAGCAAGAAAACAGGAAAGCGAGCGGAGCTGATGTATGTGCATTTCCTGGGGCTGTGGGGAGTCACTGTGGGGGTAGTGTAAATCCTGGCACACGCACCAGTTTTGAGGAAAGAGCTGTGCGCACGGAGGAGATCCAGCGCTCGCTGGTTGTGACACGGAGGGAGAGCTGGCTCTGGAGCAGCGCATGTAATTAGGTTTCCTGCAGAGCATAGAGTGAATCGCTAATGGCAGGATTTTTTCTGCAGTCTCTCTGAAGGGGAGGTTGATCAGAAGTGCAGATAGTCTGGTTGATCCTTTACACAACACTGCCTTTTTTTTTTTCTTCTTAAAGCTACCACAAAGGAAATCTGAGCAGTCTCTTCCTTCTGTTCCTCTCTCACATGGTCTTCACTCTTCTCCCAGCTCTTCTTTCACCTTTCTGACTTATTTTTCTTTAATTTTTCTGTTGGTGGAGTTTTTGGTGGTTTGTCATTTGTGATTTTGTTGGGGTTTTTTTTCTTTCAAATACCACATACTAACCAGTGATTAGAACATCAAAGGAGAAAGGCAATGGCAAGGAGAAGAAAATCTTACCATTTTCTGATTTTTTTTCTTTTTTGGCAATTATCTGCAAGTTTTTTGGTGTCTTCCAGAACCTGAATATTGCCCCAGATCAGAGCACCTGCTTTTGCTGTAAATTGTATCTTGGCACTCATGCTGTGTCCTAGTTGACAGGAGACTTACCTGCATCAAAGAGCTTTGCAAGTCATTTCCTGCTTTGGCATATTAACCTGGTATTCAATTTCCTGCTTTGTTAATGCATGTGGTAATTCTGGAAAATGCCATAATAATCACAACAAATCTAGCTCTGACCATGCCACTAAGCACCCATCAAAATATGCATTTTTTGCCATCATGCTGATTAGCAAGTTGCCTGAGCAAAACTTGCCTCCTTTAGCACTGGGTTGTCCTAGGAATACTCTGATGTACATTAAAAAAAAGGATTTAAAAACTGTGAAGATGAAAAATGAGTCGTTTCCTATCTATTATTTACCTCTCTGAGGATATGGAATATGTTGCATCATGCAGATGCTGAACTGCTTGTACAATAATATAGTCTCCAGTGAGATCACTTTGTAAGGGTAGTTAATACGGTGGAGTAATTCCTGAGCACACAAATCTAATTTTCCTACATCAGATTTGGTAGCTTGGAATTATTATTACCATGAGGTAATAAACTGAAAAGCTCCAGTTTCTTTTTAGAGTAAAAGCTAATTATACTTGATTAATAGGTCTGCGGGTAGCATCAAGGTGTGTGCCACAAAAAACTGGAGTAAGTAGTGCTGCTGTGAAAGGTGGCTGAGCTTTGGGGTCTGTGCTACTTCATAAAAGGGGTTTTCCTATTCCTTTAAAATATTTCAAAGGGCTAGTTAAAGTGCCCATAGAAAAGCTGATGGTACTGACATTCGAAGCGATCGGTAACATCAACACAAAGCACATGTTCAGCACTATTCAGCAGGATTTCTGCCTGGTGAGGACAAGCCAGATGCTCCATCTCTCACTGTTTCACCCTGGTCCTTGTTTTGTGTTACTGCTGTATGACTGTAATATTTTGGTGCTTCAGTGGTTGTCCATGCGTACAAGTGCAAGACATCCTCAGAACGTGCTGTGCTACTGCTTAAGTAGGTAAAATCACTTTTAATTTGCTTTAATCTTTGTAGGTTCTAGAGTATCACCAGGGACTGTTGAGTTGGCATCAAATGCTTTTCTTTCCTATTAAACCAGGTAAAACTGTAGCAATGCAGGTGAAGTACTACAGAGTACCTGTCCGCTGGCATCTCATTTTTATTGTTCCTCCCATAAGTTGAGGAAGATGCATCACTCAGCTGGATGGATTTACTCAAGAAGGAAGGTTTGAACTGAAGAGAATTTGGTTTGAATTGATAGTGCTTCTGACCAGCAGCTTCCCTTGAATCTCTGAGGAAAAAAGTCTGTAGAGAAAGCAGCAATTAAATGAATTTGCTAAAAAGTAGAGATGTGTGGTTGAGGGACTCTTCTCCCAGCAGATGAAATGAGGTGGCAGTAGTTTAAGAAACTTGTTTTCAGTCTTCTTCTCTTAGTGCTTTTGGAGAAGAGCATTTACTTCAGGTAAGGAAAGGCATAAGATAGTAGGAAATGCTGGGAGTAAGGAAGCAGTGGTCTTGCCGCTGGCGCCTTGAAATGCAGCTATTAGAATCTGTCACTTCTCTCGTGCACTTCTAAGATATTCAGCAAATAAAGTGCTCTGAGCTGTTGCAGCTTTCTGTCACAAAGGAATTAGTTCTTCCCAGCACAGCCCATGAAAAAGTAACGTCATCTTTATGTTCTTGTTGGCCTCTTTGGAGCCTTGACTCCATGCAATGCTCCCTGAGCCTGGTTAAAAAATAATGATGTGTTGGATATCGAGAAAAAGCTGTTGTCTGATGGAACCAGCTAACTGGAGCCTGGTTTAAAAGTTGAAGGCAAACTTAGATCCCATTGCTCTGCTGGCACTCATCTCAAATAGCTCCATTAAACAGCGAAGTGAAAACCAATGTGGGGGAAGGCAATGAAATACAGCGAGAAGGTGACTGTGACAGCAGACCTCAAACAGACACAGTGAGCTGAGGGCTGGGGACAGCGGGAGAAGGGACCGTGGCTCCCATTAAGAGATGTCTCTTGGGCTTGGGTGATAGGGCTCAAAAAGATAGGCAAGAAATAATTTCTGTGTTGCAATGAAATATTTAAAGTGTACTCGAAGAGTGCAGGGCCTGTGTTGCTGTTCTGAATTTAAAGCAAAAATATTTATAAACACTTCAGCTGTTTTTAGGAAAAGAAAGGAAGATGTGAAACACGGTGTCTTTACCACTTTGCAGAACAAAGTATGTTAAATGAGGTTAAATTTAAAAATTAACCAACAAAAGTGCTTCTGGTCTGGCCTCCAGAAATGATGCAGGGTAGCTATGGGCTAAGCAAAGCTGACCAAAGGGTCAGCACAGCTCTGCCTTCTCACCGTCCATTTGAAATTCTCTATCTTGTATCTACTCAGCTCCAGCACACAAACTTCCTAATGAACCCTCTGAGCAGCAAGTGGAGCGTTCTGAGCAGTCACTCAACCATGTCTTTTTCTCCTGATTGCAAACTTAAATTGCTCCTATTGATTTTTTCCGTTTCTGGTTAACATATTAAGGCACAGTTCACTTTTAACCATATCTGTATTTTATCATGGAGTGCCCTCTGAAACACTTTTCTACATAGCACTGCAGTGCTTTCCTTCTGGACAAGCCGTGTATTTTATGTAAACGCTTCCGTTATTTTCCCTGGCTGAGATGCTGGGGTTGCTCGAGAATGAAAACATAATTTTAGGAGGAGCAGGGGTTTTCTCCGTGTGATGCTGGAGCGATCTTAGAGTGCTAAAAATCTAATTTAATTCTTTCTGTTTTAGAAGGGTTTGATGACGATTAAGAAAACTAATTGCTAATGATATTTTTTTACTCTGATGGCAGCAATAACTGAGAGATTAGCTCCGAGGGAGCTGCAGCACAGGGTAACGTAACCTCTGTCCTGCCCCGTGGTGGAAGGGGGTTACACGGCAGAGAATGGGGCTGTAACACCTGGGGAGCACTGAAGCTGCACAGGCTAAAACCCCTCCAGTGACTGTCACCTGGAGCAATTGTGCAGCTTATCTGACCAGGTGATTAGAGAAGTACCTAAATATTAATTATTACTTGGTGTAGAATGACTTGGGAAAACCAAAACAAATTTGGAAAATACATTGATATTCAAAACCATTGTTTCTTTTAATTAAAAAACAGATTACCACAGCATAGGGCATCTCTAGCGTCACTAAGAACATGTATGTGTTTCTTGCAAGGGCAAGTTTCCCTCTATCCAAACCAGCAAAATCATAGAAAATGGGGCTGTAAGGCCAAGATATGCTCTTTAAAGTCATCACGGCTTCTGCAGCCACTATTACTAAAAGTCAAAGCAGTCTCAGCCAGAATTCACTTACCAAAAGATTTGACTATGTCTTAATCTCAGAGAAATCAGAAGAATCCTATGGGCTTCCTCCGGTGATGGGAGGAGTCAGGGGAACGTAGGACAGGGAAGACCAGATGTTTTTGCTTTCTTCCCTCTCCCTTGGTCTCTTTATTTCTTGGCAAAGTCTGCTCACCTATGGGCCAAACTAGCTGAAGACATTCATTTGAATCAAAATTAGATTTAATGGGTTTGGCCATTAAATGTCTGTGTTTTAAACTATGCACTGGTACCAACTAGTGAGTAAAATGACCTCAACAAAACGGGGGTCCTTATCAGCTGCCCAGGATAGCTCTGCAGACGATGTGGCCTCCAGATGAGGTCCAGTCCATAGCTCTGCAGATGATGTGGCCTCCAGAGGAGGGTTTGGTTGCTTGTGTCTGCCAAGATCCCTGCTATATCTGAAGTGCAGATAATGAGATGCAAAGCTAAATGGGTATTTTATGTTACTTGATGTTTCCTCTTGCCCATGCTGTTCTAATGACTCGCTTGTGAACGAGTATTTTTTCTTTCACTGAGCCCTTCCCAGCAGTTTCTCTTCCCACAGCATACTAATTTTTATGTGCTAACTGGTGCTGTTGTGATGCCGTCTTTAATCCTTCTTATTCCCTAAGTTTATTGTGTCCAGTTAAATGCTGAGGCTGATCTGCAACTTTAGTCCTGCCAGTTTGGTTCCATTCAACCAGGTACATACTTTTCATGTCATGTAATTTTAGCCTGAAAAATATGGAGAAATTATAATTTACATAGTAACCATATTGACGATAGGACAGAAAATTCAGGAAACGCTTTGCCATGGGGCCAAATTTTGGTGTTCCTGTGCTGAAGGCCAGTGGTTTACACCAGCACTGCACTGCACACTGTGCCTGGGAAAGCAACGGAGCGGGGGTGGCACCCAGCACCCTGTGAGGCAGTTGGCAATACTCACAATAAATAATAATTTTATATTCTTTAATGGTAAAGTGGCTAAAAGCTGTTATTTTCCCCAGGAAGTATTTTGAGGAAATTTCTTTTGCAGAACCAAGGAGTTGGGTTGGACTGGATGATGCAGTGATACCTTCCAACCTCCACCAGCCCATGATTCTGTGAAAAGATTCACTGCTCATGCTGGCTGCTGCGTTCCCAGGTGGGAACTTGGCCACGTGGTCGATGCCTCCTCACTCGCTCGGATAAGGCTTGTAGAAGGAGGAGAGAAACAATCCCACTGTGGCTGGGAGTTTAAAAAGCCGAAAGCTATTGGCAAACATTTCCCTCTGCCCAGATGATGTGAAAATCCCAAATCTGCTTTTCAGGACAAGAGTTTTTCGAGAGGTTTCCTTGTTCCACCTCAGATTGCGACTGGAATGGTGTTAGATGGCATTTCTTACCTAGCCTGTTGTTCCAAAGGGACAGGAGGTAGAAAATGGAATTATTGCAAAATCTTGAAGAGAAAACAGAACCAAGGTGTGGAGAGGAGCTTGCTGGGGCCACCCTTCCCAAAGGCACTTTCTCTTCAGAATACCGAGGGAAAGGCTTATCATGGGATTTTGGTTTTTTGATCCTTTGGACAAATTCTTCCATGTCTTCTAGAGGTTCCCGCGTGGAGCTGCCCGTCCCATCACACAGCCCTCAAGCTTGTGCGAGTCTAACACAGCCCTCGCAGTGTCCACTCAGTGTCTGAGATGTTCCCTGCTTTTTGCAGAGTGAGCTGGAGATTCTCTCCTTCCTTAAGTCCGAGTGCTGGGAAAGAGGGAGAAATACAGGCTGAACTTGCTGTCAACTCTCTTAAAAGCTTTTTATTGTTGTTAGAATGTCTGATAATGGCACCCAGAACTATCATTACAGTTAATTAAGGGTCTGTTTCTGTTTATAATGTGAGGTGTTTATTTTCTGCAGTTGATAACGTTGGCAATAAACCCTCGCTTTAGGCAAAGTTTTGGCATTCAAGGTCACAATTTAGAAGTAATTTTTAAATGGAAGCGAAAACCCCAAACCAGCGTAGGGTTCCTGCTATCTCTGAATTGTGGAAGTACGGAGGGAATGGTTTAGATTTTAAAGAAAGAAAGGAACAGCAGCGCCTGTGCACTGATGAGGTGTTCAGTGTCGATCACTGGAAGGAGACGCACGGCGGGGCAGACAGGTTGGGGTAAGCATCAACCCAACCGAGTGGGCTGAGCACGTGTCAAGTCTTTATTGTTCCAGTGGTTTCCTAAAACTTGTGGTGATTTATGTCTTTATGCTTACAGGAGGAGATAACTAACAGTATTTAAGCACGATTTTACTCTTTAGTCAGGACGGCATTGCTGATCAGGACCATGCTCCAAGTTTTCTAAAATTGTGATTTTTGCTGTTTTTATAATTGATATATATATCTTTTTCAGTATTACCAAACTTGAAAAATACAATCTCTCAGTAAATATAGATTATAGTTTATTACTTTATCATTTAAACAGCATTTTTCACTGTTGTTATAGGGCCATTTGATAAGGGAGCGGGTGCTGTATTGGTCAAAAAGACATTTTGCAAGGTAAGAAATGTAAAATAAATGCCAATGTTAAGAGATTTAATTGCTGTGAGTCTGTAAAGTCAATCTGATCTTTCTGTTGTGACATGGCGTGCGGTTGGCATGAAAGTATAAACCAATATTGGAAGAATATTTAAATTGTGATGTCTTGGGGTACTGCCACGCGTCTGCTTTCAAGCCTGTGAAGTGTATGTGATGGGCACCCCTGTCCCCTGGGAAAAATACTGGGTGTTGTTGGGTGGGAAGGCTAACTGGCCAAATACTATTCTGTTCCTCCCTCTTCTGTGCATTGGGGTCCAGAGCGTGGAGGAGGCTGTGGCCAAGGACCAGGTCAGCTCTCCCTGCAGCCCTTTGGCAGCCGGGTGGCTTCCCCCCATGGGGAACTGTGGGCTAGAGGTGGCTGTGTCCAAGCTTTAACCGGGTTTAGGTGCCTTCAGGGTTTTAGCAAATTCGTTGGTGAGTATGTTTATCATGGGGTTAATCATGGCTGAGATGCTCTGTTAGTGTAGAACACTAAAGCCCCTCACCTACAGGACTTACAGAAAATAATGTTATAGCGAGCTTATGCTGTATTAAAGTTCAGGCGCTTGAAAACCTTCAGGAGATGAGAATTTCTGTGTAGCTGACGGGAGACCTGAAAAGCAGGTATAGATCTGGGGATGGAGAAGGGAAGATCAAGAGATGGGGAGGGTTTGCTCTGTTATGGTGGCCCAAAGCGGTGGAAGGGGTGAGAGCCACGGACTGATGCAAGGGGCATCCATGGTGCACCCTGAAAGGTGTGATATTACTCTGCCACTGTAAATGCCATGAGAAACTAATCCTGGAAAACACCAATAAAAAGAAAAAGCATAGAAATGTGTGTTATCTGGTGCCAGAGAATTTTCTGTCTGGTGATAGATCAAAATGTAATAGCGGTTAATAGCGAATTGTATTAAAATTTCAAATGGCTTTTTGAATTTTTAAAGCAAGAGTAAACCAAAATATAGGCAAATCCCCAGAAAATAATCCTTACACTTGGAGGATCTGTATGCAGACGTATCCATATCTGTATGAGATGGTGCCAGGGAGCGTGGACCATGGGCCAGGACTGGGAAACAAATTCCCCACCCATCTTCTGCAGAGGAGGTGCTGTTAAAGCTTCCTTGATGCCGCTGATGAATCTCTCAGGACCGTGTCTGTACAGCTTTGAATGAAAAGCAAAGTCAAATTCTGAAGCCCTTTGGAGAAAAGAAGTGTATTCAGACAGGATGTGCTTCTGGGAAACCAGCTTAGTTGTGTCTTTGAGCAGGTGGTGATAAATGTAGACAAAAATGGTAGTTCCTGGGGAACTGAGGCTGTGGCAAGTGGTACCAGCAGAGATTTTGCTGTCTCCGAAACGTGGGGTGTTGGGGCTGCTGGCATCAGTTACCAGCCCTGGCTGGTCCCTTCAACGTACAGCAGCATCTCTGGGATGCTGCAGATGCCCTGATCCTGCCCTGCACCAGCAGGTCCAGGGGCTCTGGGTGGGTCTGCAGGAAAAGGGACCCTGGCACAACCCTCCCTGTGCCTCTGCCCCCCAGCCAGGACTCCCCGAATACTGGAGTGGCTCTGGCAAGGGGTGTTGGATCAAAGGATCACAGCAGCAATTTGGGAAGAGAGAGGGCTTCGTCCTGGTGTGTGTCGTACACTTGCCTGCTGTGGCTTCACCTCTTATCCGCAGTGTTGTGTTCGCAGCGATTACCAAAGCTGAGCTAGTTCATGAGCTGGGGTAGGGCAGAGGCTTGGATGTACGACAAGTACCCCTCCTCCTACAAATGCCAGTTCTCAGCTCCATAGTCCCAAAATGTGAGGAAACCCCTTTCAGGGAAATCTTTTTCAGAGACATTCAGCTGAGTGAAACAAGGATCCCAGTGGCTAAATGAATGATTCTTCTGTTACTTGTGTGATGTCTTTCTGTATTGAAATCTGAGTTCTAGGGACCCTATGTCAGAGGGACAACTTGCTCCCTCCCTTCTCTGGCCACTGTGGCACTTGGGAATACTCTGAATTTGCCAATATTAGGCTTAAAAGAGGGGACATAGTTTCAGTCAAAAAAAAAACCCAACACAAAAAAACCAAACAAAAACCACAAGCCACCCCCCTGCCCTTAAACAAAAAAACCCACCAGAAATTAGAAATCAGAGCTCCAGGCTCTGTCCTGTAATCTTCAGCAAAACATGGAAATAATTGGATATTAGAGGCAGCGGATCTGCCCAGGGTGATTGTTTCCTGTTTCTGAAAGCACACATTAATTTGTCCGTCTTGCTGTTTCCGTGCCTAGACTGCAGCTCGTACCTGGCCAGCCAATATCGTTCTACACCGCTTTTTCCCTCTTTACTGTGATGATGCAGGCTAGAATGCCAAACCTCTCTCAAAGGATCCATGCGGATACTCCGACTATGTTGGAAAATTGGATATTGGAGAAATGAATGAATAAACTGAGCATCTTTGGCTACAAAAGATGTTCCTGTACTTGTGAGGAAACCACGCTGCTCTCTCGTTCTTCAGGGTGATGTAAATGTAATGTTGTCGCAGAAAATGGTGCCCTGGTATTTCACCAGGGCTTTTACAATGAGGAGTGAGTAATAATGATGAGATAACAACAGGAATGAGCATCTTTGCAATTGCTCTGCACAAATCACAGCGCTGTTTATGTGCATGAAAGGAAATTGCAGGTTATACAGGCTCCACAACCAGCGGTGGAATTCTTCTGCTGCTCTTACAGGAGGAAATAAGAGGATTGTTGTATTCATGTTACATCAATGAGACCGGTGCTGTGAGTCAATACAAGTTGAATTTCAAAGAAATAGGACTTCTGGCAGAAATGTTCGCAGCTCTGTAGCTGTTCTAGGGAAGGGAAATCAGTAGAAAGGAACTTCTTGTTGTAAGTGGAAAAATTACTTTTGGGTTAAGAATAAGCCAACTGGAAAAATGGCTTTTCTGCCTTTTTTTTTAAACAAGTGTTAACTTTTACATTGCTTAAAGTAATAGGTAATAAAGGATGGTAACTCCTGAATCTTTTAAATACTAGTGATTTTGTATGATCTTTGAAAAGGCAAATCATAGAATCATTTTGGTTGGAAAAGACCTTTAAGATCATCAGGTCCAGCTGTTAAATCAACTACCTATGGTAGGAAAGTCCTTCTTGGAGAGGAAGCCTCACTATGCTTTAGTTTTCAGCATCCTCTCGTGTCCCTAAAGTTTTACTGCATACGCAGAGGGGTGTGGATTCAGTCTAACATTACAGCTGAGGGTGATACCAAGGCATAACTAAACCTCTCCAACCAGCATAAACAGAAA
Source organism: Bucorvus abyssinicus (assembly GCA_009769605.1). Taxonomy (NCBI): domain Eukaryota; kingdom Metazoa; phylum Chordata; class Aves; order Bucerotiformes; family Bucorvidae; genus Bucorvus; species Bucorvus abyssinicus. The sequence continues at coordinate 5,240,562 of CM020032.1, forward strand.
TAGTACTTCTAATAGATGTCTTTTAGGATGAATCTGAAATTATAGCGGGATTCACATTAAAAAAAAAAATCAGATGTAACCTCGATACTGCTATCTGCCACAAAACCCCACCCCACCTCTCTAAATGTCTATTGCAAGCCCCTTTCTCCTGGAATGTGGTGTCTGTCTTGAAGCCAAACCCTGAACAGAACAACGATTCTTTTTTTGATGCAGAGGTTTGTAAGAGTGTGAGGTGTAGAGATAATTGTTTAAGTTTCTGACCTTCGGGGTGATTTTAACATGCAGGAGCTCTGGGACTCTATGGCTAGTTTAATGTGGTATTTATCTCCCTTAGAAGTGTTTGATAGAAACCTTCAAGTTATAGGCTGCAATAGGATTGCTTCCTATCCACAAAAAGATAAAGTTTGGGGTTTTTTGCTTACTTTTTCTATAAAGGGATCTGTTTACTAGGGCAGAGTGTTCCTAATTTCAGGAAAAATTATGGGAAAAGTTGTCTTTCCTACAAGAGAAGTCTGGTTCAAGACCACTTTTTTTTCTGTACAATCCATGCAGCCCCTGCCAGGCCAGCTCATGGTGATGTCCCCTCCTTGTAGCACCTGCTCCTGGGATGTGCCCAAAGTGGCAGATTTTGGTGTGAGACCAGAGATTCTCACAGCCTGATGCAGGTTTCTGTCTTGAAGCTCATGGTTAGGTGGAAAAGGTCCAAGAGAGCTGAAGGGTGCCCAGTGGGGCAATAGCTGTCCCCACGGAGGAGCTTTATCCTTGAATGTGTTGAAGGATGGCTGGGTGACACCATGGGCTGTGAGCGTTCAAATGCCTTGAAGAACATAGGGGTTTATTTAATTCTTCTATTTTTATCCCCCTCCTGTGACTATTAATTAATTTGTTTTTAACCCCCTGTGCTAATTCATTTCCCTGGTTGTACCTTCTGCTCATGCTGGGTGTCCTCTCAAGGGCAATGGCACAGCCGGAGCAGGGAAGCTGGTTACGTGTGGTGTACGTGCCTTCTCTCGTGCATCCCAGATGCTTCCTGGGGCTGGACTCAAAATCACCCTCCCAGGCTGTCAGTGGTGACGATGCGCTCCCAGCGTGGGGCTGGGACATCAGAGCAGCAGGTCCTAGCCCAGAAGGAGAAGCAGCCAGGCCCCCCGCTCCGCTTCCTGCAGAGTGCTATCAGTGACACACAACCACAAGACAAAGGTCAGTGATGGGTCTGCAGATGTGGCCTGGGATGCAGTTCTTCCATTGCCCCACAGAGACTTGCATTTTTTTTTTTCTTTATTTAATGAGAACAAGCCCAGAAGTTTTCTCTTTGCTATGCCCCGGCTTCTAAGTTGCCATCGGAATTGACGCTGTTGGCAGAAGATTTTGCAAATTGTTTGCATGATGCGATAACATTTCTATTCCCTTCCAGGTGTGGGATTTGTTTTTAATAAACTGTCACTCAGCACATTCCCAGCAGTGGCGCTCCCTGCTCTGCAGCCAGTACAGGAAGGCTACTGGTTTCTCAGGACTCACTTGCCCAGCATGGTGTGCTCTGTAGCAAAATGCATCGTAAATCTACACAATTCTTAGTGTCTGCTGCTACTTAAGCCATTAAACAGAGAATATCCAGAAAATCTGTCAGTGTCTTTGCGCTGAAGTGCTGCAGCCGTCGGAGTCCTGATGCTGATGGACTTCTTGTGTGCAGTTCCTTTAGAGGAGTCATTAATCTTGACTTCCCGACAAGCAGCAAAGCTGTATGAGCCTCTACATTAATCTCTCTAGTAAAAGTATCGCATCAGAAATCTGCATTAGGGTCACAACAGCATTTTTCTTTTTTTTTTTTTGAACTGGAAAGAAAGATCCATAAACTTCAGCAGTGACACTAAAAAAGTTACGGCAACAATTTTCTTTCTGTCTTTGGTCGCTCTGCTTTGGAGAGTGCTATGAAAATAGCAGGCTTTTAAAATGAGTTATCGCTACAGTTCGTGTTAGGTAGGATAAGCAATCATTTAAATGCAGAGTTCATTGCATGAAGCACAACTGGTCTTAAAGGGGATACGGAGTAAACCAGGAGATGCGAATGAAAAATGAAATTGCTCTTTGGAAAAGCAAGAGTATGAGCTTGGGGAAGATTTCCTGGGTTCGGATGAGCTGTTTGGGCAGGAACTGGCATGGAGAAGCAAAACCGGATGCTTGGAAGACAGTTTGGAAACCAGTGAAGAGGGGGAGAGCTCATGTTAACCCAAGGTTTAAGCAGAGAAACTGCTGTTTTCGTGGTCCTTGTGCTCCAGAGCTGTCTTGTGGCCCAGAATCTCTTGGCTGCCCAATAACCTGCTATGTCTGACCACAACAGAGCACATTGTGACAAGCTCATCAGCAAATACTCGTCTTCTTCCTAGCAGAGACCTGAGCAGGAGCCAAGAATCGGTGAAGGACTGCCAGAGGTGCTGGTTATTCCCATTTCCACCAGCACCAGTAAGAAGAGGAGAAGGGTAGGTGAGAGCAGTGGATCCCTCCATGCTGGGCAGGCAGCGTTTCCCAGGGTGTCAGGTTCAGTGGCAACCCTGAAGTTTTCCTCACCTTTTCTAATGTCAGGAAAAGGCTCTGTGCTGCGTGTGGTATATAAATAATTAATGCAATGCAGGAAACCCAACGATGTTTGATAAAGATGCTTTCAAGGGTGCAGAGTTTGATGGGTTTGGGAATGAAGATTTATTTTGTTGAAAGCTTCTTAGTTCTGTGTTATGAAATCGTATCAGTAGCTCTAAAATAGTTCTGCCACAAACCAAAATATATTTGCTGCTCCTGTGGAATATCTTTTTAAGTAAATCATCTTTTGATGAGATGATCTGTCTGTAACACTCAAAGCTGCCATAGGTAGTACAACTACTACTAGTGCCTTCTCTGTGTGCTGCAGAAGCCCCTGATCTGGGGCAGGCTGGGCACACGTTCAACTCTCCTGCGCCCTTTATCACCTCGAAAAGGGATTTGCACATCGATGCAGCACAACTGGGACTTGGTGGCAGAGGTTCGGCTGCTGCCTCGGTGCACAAGCAGTGGGAAGGCAGGTGACCCACCTATAAAGTGAAGGGAGAAATATATTGAAGGTAACGCAAGGTCTGTACAAGTTGTCTGGAGCTGTTGAGAAATTCAGGGCTGGTTTAGTAGCGATTTTTGTATCTGAAGCAGAGTCTTTGCTTCACTTGCCTGTTTGTTTCCCTCTGTAAGGGGCTTCCAGCACAGCTCAGATGAGCATCTTTTAATAGTGATCTGGGTGTAGGAACCATCTGTTCCTTCCTTCCACAACAGGTTGTGATTCCTGTGGCTACGCTGGCAGCAGCGAGCAGGTTGTGTGGTGGTGGAATTCCCCAGGGTGGGGTCACAACTTGGAGACTTTCTTGTGGATTTAAGAAACGTGAACAAAAAATGGAATTAATGGGAGGAAGAGACCTCTCTGCAGTTGTACCGCAAAATGCTGCAGCCTGGATTGTCTCAATCCCTGCCCAGTGCTGGCCGGGCTGGGCAGGAAGGGATGCGTGGCTGAATGACAGGTGATGCAGGGTTTAATCTGGTTATGGGTGAAGAGAAATTGTTTTAATACTCAATATTTCCAACCTCTTTCCTGAGAAGTCATCAACCCCATGTTATTTCCTGCTGTGCTGTGGCTGAAGAGGGCTCGTGGCATCCAGGGATGCTGCAGAGGAGGGAGGTCTTGCTGTGCTTTGCTGCTGATGGGCCAAGAATTTCAGTTTCTGCTCGTGGAAACTCCTTCAGAAATACGAAGTTCAGACAAAAATTGACCTTTTCCTTGATTAAATCCTCACTCTGTATGAGTTGTCTGTGTATGTATAGTGTATGTGTGAGCATATATATGTATATATATATTTAATCGTAGTATTTTAAGTAAATCTACATTTTAAGTATTTTAAGTAAATCTGAACTCACCAGTGATGGAGCAAATAGATGTCAGAAAGCTTGGTGAGCAGTAAACAATGGGGAGAGGGCAGTCAGGAGCAGCAGTTATAATCCCTTGGTGCACACAACTGTTTGGGCAATGTGATGATGCACAGCAGCGTGTGGCCATAGCAAGGATGGACTCAACCCAGCGAGCAGGGTCTGCCTCCTGGAGAGGCTCCGTGCCAAAACCCCTGGGGGTGCCGGGCAAGGAAGCCGCAGAAGGGCTTCCAGCATGGTGAATAACAAGGGCTGGTGTCTTCCCATAGGAGGCTGTAGAGAGTAAGTACAGTTTTTGTTAGGGAATTTGAGATGGAAAATGAGGTGGCTTAGAAGGGCAATGATGGTTTTTTCAGGGCTAGATGCTCTGGAGGAAGAAAATTGTGTGTGTGCGTATATACGTATATATATCTGTATCAAAGTGTATGTGTGTGTATATATATTACAAAAAACATGCTAATTTGTGCTAAAAACTCATAGGTGTTTCTGAGTATCAACATGTTTTGGTGGCTTTGTTAAAGGACTTTAGGCACCCCTAATTTTGTGTATGAATTAATGGGAGAGGATTGTTCTCGTCGAGAGCTGCTGGAGGACACCCCAGTGAGAGCGTGAGCTGCCGTGCTGTAAGGAGGTACAAAGCTCTGTGGTGACAAGGGTGACATTCACCATCTGCTGATACAGCCATCGCCAGCGGGACGCTGCCAAGGACCAGTCGCGGTGCCTAACCTGCCTGCTCAAGAGGCACTGGCTGCAGCTTTGCTGGCACCAGTGTGCCCAGAGCACGGTGATGAGCTGCAGCAAAGCAGCGTGGACCATTCCTTTGGTGCTGCAAGGCCCGAAGCCCACCCTGCTGCCGGGGGCTCAGCACCACCTTCGATAGCTGAAGATGGGAGGAGCAAAGCCCTGATGGTGTGGTGGAGGCTGTGGGTGTCCAGCACCAGGAGACCCTGAAGAGGGACAGCATCTGTCCCTGACTCCACTGCTGTGGTTATTGGTACCCAGCTGTGACAGGGATGCAGCAAGGACAGGAATAAGGGAACGGGGGTAAACCAGCAGCATTTCTACAGCATAGCAGTATCTCCAAATGGTCCCTGTCGCACTGATCTGAGCCCAGCAGAGCGGTGTCACACCAGCACCTCCACCCCAGATTCGCATGGCTTAAGCAACCAGCAGCTCCTTCCCCAGCCAAGCCTGGAGTGGATGCACAGGTATAAATAAACAGCGATTATGGTGCTTCGTAACCCAACTGACTGGTTTTTCCCAGTCATTAAAGTTTCTTCTCTGGTCCTTAGACTTTTGCATTATTAGTAATAACTTTATTTTAGTGCCTTAGGGGCCTGAAATGTGCAGGAGGCACATTTGTCTGTGCAGCATCCTGTGCAGCGTGCACCCTTGATCCACAGGCATCCCCTGGGCGGGCCAGGGCTCCGGTGAGGAAAGCTCTTTATGCCAGAGGAATTAATTTCTGAAGGAATAAGTTCATTTTTAGCAGGCAGCCGCATACACTTAACTAAAATTATATGTGAGTGTATGTAGACACCACTGTAGATAGTAAATTATGTTGGCTGCTGCCTAAGATAATATACTCTAACCAGCACAATAACTTGTAAATCACAGAGTTATCGTGGAGACCAGAACTCAGTAATAACAGAAGACATAAAAAATAAAGTTGTTTTGTCAGGATCATTTACTCCCTGATCACAGAGATGAGAGAATGTGGCTCGGTGTTTAAATGATAGATGAGAGCCATTAATATAATCAGAGACCTTCCAGGCTTGTTTGTAGTCAAAATTAAAAGGGAAACTTTAACAACCTCAGACGTTTTCGAAGCCTAGAGAGTAGTTGGGTGTTGTGGTAGGCTCAGTATAAAATACAGCCTCTTACACTTAAGAATGTCAGTGTTACTTGTGCAGCGTGTTACTGGGGGAGAAAATCCTCTCTTAGCTCCTCTACTCAGTGGTGAACACCTCTTTGCTCCTTCAAAGGCTCTTTAAAAAACCTGAAATAACTTCCTGACAGCCCACAAATCGCTTTTATCTCTCTGGCACTCCTGCGTTTGACAGCTTGCTGGAGTAAAACCCCAGGACGAAGCGCACAAATCCTTTGTTTCCATTCAGCTCTTTCCTCTCGGAAGTCCTCGGGTGTCCGTGGGCAGGACGTTGCTGCTGGGGGTTTGCCTCTAAAATCGACAACAGAGGAACTGGAGGCTGAAGCTCCATATTTGCGTTAGAACTGGCCCGTGGGCACATGCAGACGTGCAGCCACAATGGACTGTAGTGTGGGGAGAGGCTGCGGGAGTCGTGGGGAAGAGGTTGGGAAAGTGTGGAATATACCACACATTTTTTGTGGTGAGAGAGTTGACATTAATGTTTTGGGCAGATGATATCTTTCTGATTTCTTGCCAGCTGCCAATTCTGTCTCCTTGGTTACACAATAATACATATATTATGATATATATATAAACACACTCTCAATAATACAATAATATTATAAAACTAATATAATGCTTATTATAGTCATTAATTATTGTAGTAATATATATAGTAATATATAATCTTACTACATATAGAATATATATTCTGTTTCCATGTGTTCTATTTTCTTTTTCTATTATTTTCTATTTCTATTCTGTTTCTCTTCTTTTCTATTTCTATTTTCTTATGTTTTCATGTGTTTCTATTTTCTTCTCTTTTCATGTGTTCTTTTCATGTGTTCTTTTCCAGTTTTACATGTTTTGATTTTGTTTTTTCTTTTCTTTATTTTCGGATATAGAATCTCTGCACCTTTTTTTACCAGTCAGGAGGTGACAGCAGTGCCTTTACACAGGCTCGTTGTGGTGCACAGCACAGGGGAGCATCCATCCCCCCCAGGACTGGCACGGTGAAACCTCTGCAGCCTCCCGGGAGATACAGCTGTGGAACAGCGTGTGCCTGGATGTGCCGGAGCAGACGGGCGGGAGTCTGGCAGTGGCTGGTGGCTGCTTGCAGCCCTCCTGACATGGCTTTGCTCTCTGTTTGAAATGCTGGGGTTTGTTTCTCACAGATGCAGTTTGGCTTCTCTGTGTCTATCGCTTTAACATGAAAACAAACATCTCCAGTTCCAAGTGCTTTTTGGATAATTTACAGAGTATTTATAACCACTCTGCAAAGCGCTGCCTAGCTATTACTGAACATGCAAATCTGTTTCTGTAGGTATAATGAAAATAATGAAATATTCAATGTGCACCATATTCAGTAAGAGGCTATTGCACCTTAAAACCTGAGCTGTTAACTTCTGATTGAGCTGACCATAAATGTGCCAGGTCTGAACCTCAGCTGCTGCATCCGTACCATTGCTAACCTTCTAGAAGAAAAATCAATGTTTTAACATCGAACTATTATTCCAAATGCTTTCATCATCATGTGAAAGAGCTTCAATGTCTCTGGGCTAGAAGAGCGATCAGTTTGTTTGGCTTTAAAAGCTTTGGAATATCCTATCACCAGCTGAACAATTTTTGCAAAATGCAAAAAGAAGCAGCAAAGCCAAGAAACTTGGAAATCCAGGGGGCTGGTTTTGCCAGGGAGCAGTGGAAGTACCTGTAGGCATGATGATATCACTGTCCTGGTGCAGCTGTATCGTTCCTGCAGTGTGTGTGTTAGGCTGTGACTGAGACCAGCACCTGTCCGTGTGGAAACGACCTGTGGTTTTTAGCCTCTATTAGTGCTAACGAAGTCTTGCAATCAGTGAAGTCTTGAAGAAGATAAAAGGTACGTTCAGCCAAGAGATAATCCTGCCCTCGGTTTGGCTGCAGTCTAAACAGAGGGCAGAGCTGTGGGGAGAAGGCAGGGTTATTTCCGCCCCGCTGCTGCCTCTCTCCTGAGGCTCGTCCTCTCCCTGTTGACATGGGTTTTCATTTCACATAAAAGTGAAGAAAAGATTTCGGAAAGAGGCATAATTAATCAGATGTAACAGGAAGGGAAAATACACGACGAGACATATGTTAATGCCCCGGCTTCCTGCTGAGAATGAGAGTGATATTTAATCCAAAGTTAAATACCATGTGGCTTTGACCTATTGCTAATGAGCTGATGTTTGGTTGAAGGTTGAAAGTTTTCTCAGGAGAAGTTTTCGCTGCTTTGCTGTGGACATGCGCAGTTTACGTGGGCAGTGGCTGCGGGCTGAGGACACGTCCCCTCTCCCACCAGTCACCCTGTCCCAGTGAGAAGCCGCAGGACAGCTTGGCTTTCGGCCGGTTTTGCTTTCTTCAATGCAGCCGCAGTCTCCGATCGTGTTTTCAGAGTCCCACTGAAGTCTGCGTTCGTACTCCAAGATCTGAGCAAGTTTTCTTTCCTCCTTCTCTCTGATAGGTAAATGGAACAAACCTACGTTTTGTGCGTTCTAAACTTTGCAGTAGCGGTGCTTTGACTCTTAAATCTGTGAAATTATGGTCCGGCACCTAGGAAGCCGATGCTCTGTGTGCTCACCAGGGATGGGCACGGCTAAACATGGGTTGCGTGTGAGTTGCAAGGAGAAATTGTCGTCTTCCCCACAGAGGGTCATCAGAAGCCTTGTTTGTGCCATTCTGAGCTCGAGTTTCGATGAGTCAAGGACATCAGATCCAAAATGCAGATGACAAATTCCAATGGCAGGTGTTTGAAATGGCTGCCAAGTAAAGATCAAGGTGCTTCCTAAGTCAGAGCTAAAACAGGACCTACCTGGGGCCTTGCTGCCATCTAGCACTTCCATTCGGCCACGTGTGAAATGTGCAGGATAAGCTGTGAGTATCACTTACAAGTGATTTTTGTAGTTTACTGGAGGAAACCAGCCATCTCTACAGCAGATACTGTCTGTTCCTCAGCTGGCAGGTTGGTTTTTGTATGGACAGAAAAAGTCCTGTTGTGCCTTTCTTTCAAGCGCTGAAGAGATCTGAGAGCTGTCTTGGCATCTGCAATGGGAAGGCTCTTGCAACTTTGTCCTTCACCTTCCCGGGCAGCCTGAAGCCATGAGGGATCTCAGACTGGTGGGGATTGGAAAGGACCTCTGGGGTCATTCAGTCCAACCCCCTGCTAGAACAGGGCCACCAGAGCAGGGTGCCCAGGACGGCATCCAGGCGGGGTTGGAATCTCTCAGAGCAGGAGACTCCACAACCTCTCTGGGCCACCTGAGCCAGGGCTCTGCCACCCTGACAAGAAAATTTTCTCCTCATGTTCAGGTAGAACTTCCTGGGTTCCAGTTTGTGCCTGTTGCCCCTTGTCCTGTTGCTGGGCACCACTAAGAAGAGTCTGGCTCTTTAAATACTGATAACATTGATAAGATCCCTAAGGTGAAATGCAGCCCTCCAGCTGCTGGTGGAGTTCAGGTTCCTTCTTGGTAACTTCTGGAGATTTCAGTTTATTATCTCTATCTAACCACTTAGAGGACCTTTCTGTTCTTCCATTTTTTCTGGGGGCTGCTTTGTGGCAGTCTGATTCTCGTGGGGTTTAGCCCCAGCTCTGCAAGGTCCAGCAGCCCCCCTGCTGTATCTCTTCATAGCTCCCCGAAACTACTTGTCATTAAAAAAACCTGATGCAAATGTTCTGCCTGAGAGTGATTTTCACTCAATTTGGTGTGTGTCTGTGATTTCCTGAGCATCCTGTAGGTGCTTCTCTAATTTCTTATTTTCCTTTCCTCTCTCTTTCACTGCCAGTGCCTGGGGATGTCGTGATGATTCAGCCTCCAATTTACCTGATTCATCATGCTAAATTCCCTGACAAAATCTGCTTGTTTTAAATCCTGTAATACTGTGGAGGCAATTTGTTTTCTAGCCAGAATGTCTTATGGCTTTTAGAATGTCTCACCATTTTGAAGCTGCATCCTCAATAGATTACGTTTGTTTGTTACTGGGTTGTTCTTTTTCTTTTGTTCTGTAGGAATAGAAGTCTGAGGAAATATTTTCCTCTTTTTTCTTTTTTTTTTCTCTCCAAGATTAAGACCTTAAAGACTTTGAGACTTAATTCCAGTCCATAGCGTTCTACCCCTCCTGAAGCTCCATGTTTTTCCCCTGCAGGCTTTAGCATCAATCACATCCTTTTAAATGTCAGTTGTGTTGCCTCCTGTATTATTATTTTTACCATTTTAGATGCCGCAAACTGAACTTTGTGAACTCTGATGTCCTTGACACCACCCATCACTATACTAGGAGAAATGGTGGTTTTCTTGCTTTTTGTGTGTCTACGGTGATGTCACCTCCTCCTCACGAGCCCACAACCACCAGGCTGGGCTGGAGAGACAGCAGGGACTTGCTGGGCAATAGCATGAACACTGCAGAGATGATGCAAATGCCCAGCAGACCGAGCTTTTCCTTCTTCCCTGGCCCAGACGCATTCCTGGATTACAGCAGCTGTGGCTGTAACAATTTGCTTTTAAGCGAGATCACGAATGTGCACTGCAAAACTGCCTAGCTTGAGCCCTTACTCAAACATGTTTCTCTCTGAGAAATCATTGCTTGAGATTTAAGACACATAACTCACTGAAAATAGCTACCAAAATTGTTTAAGAGCTGGAAGTACAAGGAAAACTAAAAAGTGCAAGTGCAAGCCCTTCTTTCTGCCTTTGTTCTCTTTACTAACAGAGTGAGTTCAGAATGTGTTTGCAGCTGGTTGGACTAAGTTCAAAAGCTGTATATATGCTCTTTGTCTTTTAAAAAATTTGGAACCAAACCCCCTGCCCTTCATGAAAAGAGAGATACCGTTTGGCAGTTGTGAATTTATGGCCAATTTTAATGTGATACTCTCCGCTGCCTTACAGCAATTTTCATTTTGCAGTGGCGATGGCTTGCTCATTAGCCATGATCCTTCCTAGCACTTTGCTGACCTCAGTGCCTTAACAATTATTACTGAAGTAATTTTCTGACTCAGGTAGCACAAAGTCGGGAAGTAACTATGAGTCTTGGTTCTGACAGGGCAAAAGGCAGGACATGCAGATGGCTGAAAGATGTGGGTGATGTCTCCTTGCTGTCCATCTCCCCGCTGCAGAGCCTGGCCCTGCCGCAGTTCAGCAGATGGGGATTAGTGAGTCACTTAGAAGTGATCTTGTCTCTGCTTTCCACAGCAATTCTCACTATGGTTCTGGTCCCTTTAGTCTTTGGGAAAACGTTTGGGGACGATGCTGTGAGATCCTGTTTTCCTCATGCTGTTTGCTTGGTGGCAGCTGGTCATTAGATTTGCCAGTCTTCTTTGGGGTGTGTAATATGTTTTCAACTGTAACCATGGATGGATGTCTTCTTGCCTAGTCTGTGGGGTCCTTCAGCTGGGCTCACCAACAAGCACCATCCCCTTACACCAAAGGTGGCAGTGGAAGGAGAAGCAAACAGCTGAGGTGGTTTGTTAAAGGCCCACAGAAAGAAGGGATATGTGTCAGAGCAAAACCCCTTCAGTACAGTTCCTAATTCTCTGAGCAGCATCATTTCTGTTGGGTATGCTATATTCTCTTCAGTCTTTGGAAATCAGAAGTCATCCATGGGCATTTTGAGAAGTTAGGGTTAGATGAGTTTGTTGGTTTGTACAAACCTGCAAGGCATGGCTGGTCTGGAGGTGTCTGCAAGGTGAACTGAGATCAGCTGGTAGCTTGAACGGAGAGGGGGAGAAACAGGGTGCCAACATGTCCCATGGAAGTGTCAGCTTGCTGGAAGAGGTTTTCAGTGTAGCTTTTGCTTAAGTGCCAAACCCTGAGCATGCTCAAAACCCAAAAGAGAATCTTTGGTGAAATACATGGGGAAAAAAGATCAAGTATAGTCCTGAAAATTCTTCCAGGTAAGTCCTAGGAATTTTCAGATAATGCATATAAAGAAAAACCTGTTCTAGATGAAACCTGGACATACCCATGGACACATACCTGCATGCACAAACTCCAAAAATTCCTGGTCAGCGTTTCTTTGCATGGTGCCTGCTGTGAAGGGTAGGTCTCAGAAAGACACAAGTAAAGCAGAAAATGCAGAAGCTACAAAACCAGACAGATGTGAAATGTTGCAGTATGAGGTCTGAGGTGTCTGTGTGACTTGTATTTTGTTTTGTTTATTTTTTCCAGAATTAAAGTGATGACATATGTAGGAGCATGGTCCATGACTGAAAGTCAGTCCTATGACACTTCTCAGACTTTTGTATGGCTGAGTAAATGTACGTCTGGTGGAGTGCAGCTGGGTTGTGGTGGTGAGTCTAACAGGAGCAAATGCCAATGTTCACACAGAACAGTGTCAGGAGCTCGCTGTTATTTGAAATATTGCCCCACAGCAGAGCGAGATAGTTCACTAATTTCTTGTTTCAGATAATAGTTCTGCACAGGTAATCTTTGCCCTATTGAAAAGAGAGGTTTCAAATGTGCCTTCCAGGTCTAAATTTCATTTTAATCCTACAGGAGTATTTCATCTGATGAGTTTTGACTTGCAGGACAAGCTCCTTTCTCAGGATTGAACATGTCATTGATTCACCAGACAGGACTGGTAACATGGTGCTGCTTCGCTTTGGAACTTGAGAAAACCAGCTGATGTCAGATGTCTCCCTGGTTGCTTCTTTCAAATGATATCTAAAAACCTTTTAGGAGCTAAATTTCCGTGCTTACCTACTCAAAGGCTGGAGGAGGTACAAGTGAGCCGTGAATCTGCCTGGGCTGGTGGTGGTCAGGTATGAATTATTACATTTTAAAAAGTCTTTTTCCCCACTAGCGTGTTGTGAGGTTTACCTTGATAAAAAAACAGAATATTTTGAGAGCAACAGAGAAAAGAATGGTTTCTGCAGCTGAAACAGCACTCGGTTTTTAGTTGGAACTGTGTCAAATGCCAGTCAAGAGCTCTCCTGCTAAAAGCCTTTATTAATGTACCAGTTTAATAAACACTGATGGACACAAAGTTCTCTCCAATGAGAAAAATACGTGGGAAATGAGGGGCGTGCGATGGCCCTTTGCCCAGCGCTGGCTCAAGAGCAATTGCCTCCTCCTGTGTTATTTTCTTCCGCCAACTTCGGTGGTTTTCTGGAGATTGAACATTTACTTTACATCTGGTTTGTTTATCACATCCTAAAGGCATTATTACAGCAAATTAGTCTCGTGTGCTGATCCTGTGAAGATGCCTCTTAGGACTGACATCTTGTGCCTGCCGAGAATCCTCTGTGCGAATTTTTACTGAACCACAAGAACACTTGGATTATTTTTATTATGTTTTTAAAATGCTCTCCTATTCCACGACGTGTGAAGCAGCAAAGACATAGCAAACAGCGTATTTTGTCACAACACCCCCCATGCAGCCACCTTCCAGCTCTTGCCATGAGCAGTCTCTTTTTCCTCGTGCCTTCTTTTTGCCTCTAGCTGAGAGAGGAGAATATTTTTGAGAAAACTAAGTGAGAATAGAGGGGATGAAAGTGCAGTGCAAGAAAGCAGAGATAAGGAAGAGTGACAGCAGAGAAGGTGGAAGAGAGAGAAAAAAATCAACAGAGCACAAGAAATACAGCCACAGGGGAATTGTGTAAATAACATTGCTGTGTGTTTTATGTGTGTGTATACCTATCCATAAACAATCTTAGCCTACAAACGAAAGAGGCAAAAGTTAACCTAAACAGACCGTATGGCAGCCAGGAAACGAAAGGAAGATGAAGAGTGAGATGGGTGGCTGGTGACGTGAGCCCCTGGCCCCAGGGGAGTCCTGCAATGGAAGGGGTTTGCTTTGTGCAAATGGTTTTATAATCATATGGTTGTGCTAGCAGACAAGGTGGTGATAACTTCCGCGTGCTTCTACACAGAATGTTTTGTGCTCTAAAGGTGTTAAGAACTCTAATTCAGAAGAAACTTTAAAGCTGAAGGGCTGGGGTGTTTTCCGTGCAGACTTTAGTGTGTCCTGCCCGGTTCAAGGTGTGTAGCCAAGGGGGGGCACTGGGAACAGGAAAGGACATTTTAAATTAATAAAGTACTTTGAGGACTAGATATTTGTGGATGAAAAGGACATGCTCTGCTTTTGGCTTTGTATAATGGTGTTTGGATCTGGCCACTGAAGAGTCATTTTGTAGGAGTTTTCTTCACCCTGGGGCTGATCAGGCAGAAATGTTGGCCACACAATCGGAACGAGCTGTGCCACTGTTGATAGCTTTTCTGCTGAAGCATTGGGCTACAGTTAGTCAAGAACCCAGCCAAAGAGCAGAGGAAAGGGCTGAGGTAAGTCAGCTGGAAGCAGGAGGTGGTCACGTGAAGTCACCTTAGTGTGCAGTGTGAGGAGGCTTTGAGATTACCTGTTGACTGAAGCAATTAGCCAGTTGGTGAGAATGTGATTTGTTTTAACACCATTCAGTGGGTTTCAGTGAATTGTCTCAAACTAAGCAGAATCAGTAGAATGCTTCTTTTTCTGAGGACTTCCAGGTCTGTTTCCAACTGTTGCTCTTTCATGTCTACTTTAACTGTTGGAGGCAAAAGGTAAGTATCCTTGCTTGAGCCTCTTGCCTTCATACTAGTAGTTAGCTCTGCTGGAGTCTTCCCTTGGACTTCTGAGCACTACCCTGTACCCTGTTTGGAGACCATAGCTGTCTGCCCTCAGCTCTTGGCTCTGCCTGGTGGAGCAGTAGATCTTATAGTTCCTGCTATTTCATGAATCAGCTGACCGTAATTTCTTAAACTGTTGGTTTTCTTTTGGCCTTTATGCTTGGAGACCAAGAGGTGGTGATCCTTTAAGCTCATGTTGCTTGTGAAACACATAAAAAGCCATCCGGTGCACGCGACTTGACCTCCTCTCACTAGTTACCTTGGAGATAATCCTCAAGGGAGAGATCACAATAATTGTAACAGTAAAGAATTAAAGGAAGTAATGACATTTATTAGGTGTTTTTTTTAAATTACTTGGTCATAGATTGTAGTACCACGTGTGTGTGTTTTTTTTTTTTTTTTTCATCCAAGGAATGGACTAGTCGAGACCTATTTTCCCATCATACATCTGTGCTGGTTTTCTCTGAACAGTTGGACTGTTCCAATGTGGCCTTTCTGCTTCGGCTTGGAACTAACGAGTGAAAACGTGCGGTGGTGTGTTAGCTGCCTGCAGTCCCATAGTGACTGGTCTAGTTTGTTGGGTTTCTTGTGGTCTTGCATACTAATATAAAGGAAAACTTCGTAAAAGTTGCTTTCTTTTCTCTTTCAGTGGTCAAAAAACCTGAAACACTTTTCTCCATCACGTTATGAGCAGAGAAAGTTCATGTATGATAAGTGTCAATTTGATAAGGAAAACAGATGTATTATTCTGCTTAGACATGCTTTTATCTCTAACGTGGCTTTCCAAACCAGTCGTACATTAAATGCAGCTACTTGTTCTGGAAAACATTTCTGCTTGCCTTGTTGAGTATCAACTGTTCCCCTCCACTCTTTTTTTTTTTTTTGTCTTAACAGGACTCTAACCACAGTAGAGCTTCATTTTGCCATCTGGAAAATTTGTTTTTATGGTGCTTTCTCATAATGCTCTGTAAAAGAGGCTTGAAAGTCTAAATAAATTGTATTGTCTAATTCTCCCTTCTTATTTCATATATGTACTAAATGATGAGTAAACCACATTCACAGAATTTAAAATATTGTGACAATTAAGACCGAACCTATGTGTCCTGTTACGATGCACGATATCACGCTACTGAGTTCAAAATGCCTCCTCCCCTTAAACACATTTTTTGTATCCCCAAAGAATATTATTTACCCATCTGCGTGTGAAAACTACCCTTCGTCTCGGTGCATGATTTAACCTGGCTGGTAATTTGTTTAACATCGCCTGGTAATATCATGGCCTTGGTGAGAGTCTTGTGTTTCTTTGGGTTATATTGGAAAAAGAAAGTTTAAACAAAGCTTTGCTGTTTTCATAATTCTCTTCCTTTGAACAGTGTTAGAATACGCTTTACGACTTGATACTTCCATTTATAATAATGACATGACTTCCAGCTCTTTGGGTATTTCTTTCTCCTAGGGAAGCACTCGATATGATGGGATGAAGCTTTCGGGATCTTTTATAAACAATATGTCAGGCATAGAGTTAATAGAGTTCAGATCTGCTGCTTCACAGATAACCCTGAAAACCAAGAAATTGTCTTAAAAGGCAAAGAACTATTGCTGTGGATAGGGCTGGGTGAGGGACAAGCCAGGCTGCTTCAGGACTGCGGGCTGCTGCTCCCAGCCAGCACAAACAGCCACACACGGAGCGCTCAGCGGTGTTACTAACGGGATTATGGGTTAGCCTGGCCCTGGTTCTTGCTGTAATTAATTCCCCTCAAATGATTCACTTATTAGAAGTGAGAGGATGATGATATGGTAGTAGAAAATAACGTTTTGCCAGTGCTGTTAAGTAAACATCGTGGATGGCAACAGGGCAAACCTGTGGTTCCCCATCCTGGCTCCTGCATCCAGCAGCAACCAGCCACTTCTCCTCTCCACCGCAGAGTCTTGGTGCTGCTCCCGCGAAGATGAATTGGACAATCTGTCTTCACAGCAGGAGCTGTGATGATGTGTAGAAAAAACTGTCATCACTGATAGGACAGCCAATCTATCACATCGAGCCATCTCCTTTATCCTTCATTGCATCCCTCTGTATTGCAATACTTTCAAACTCAGTCTCTTGACTCTTCCCTCCCTCGCTCAAACTCTGCTGCTCTGTAGATTGCCTCAAAAATTGGGAGAATGGAAACATAACGTCATTTGAAGCACAGAAGTGCAGCTCTGCCTGCGCGGGCGGGCAGGCAGACGATGGGCTGTTTCGCTTGCTTGGTGTCGATGGGCAGCATGCCCCTCCGCCAGCCCCACTGCTGATCACAGCATGCAAGCCCTCGGCTGCTCTGCTGCCAAGTGCAGATGTTTTCTTCTGGTCTGCAGGTATGGTCCTCACAGGACAGCCAGGCGTGAGGCTGCTGGATAGTCACCGTCTCTTGCTCCCTGACACACCCGGGAGAGGCTCCGCGATCCAGAGGATGATGTACGCTGGTCATACAACAGTCTCTCCTTGTTAGTGCAGCTGGTTCTGTCATCTGCAAGGCCAAAGATCATTGGAAATTTGGATTCTGGTGCTTCCTGAGGAACCAGAGAAGGTCACTGAAGGTAACTTGTTGCGACTAATCGAAGGATGGTGTAAAATGAGCTGTATAAAACAATGAACACCAGCAGCAAATTCTGGTGTCCTGATGGGTTTTTAGGAGCATCCCCTGCCCTGAATCCCACGTGGAGCAAATATGAATAGTACCATGGTGAGAAATAAATAATGCATTGACTCAAGTCTGTGAAGAATTAATGTCTCCTCTTTAGAGGGAATAGTCACTCACACAGTTCCTTTAATTTGCTAATTTTCAGAAGAGAGGGAATCGCTGTCGGTTAAGCCGTTTCTGCGGGTACCTCGCTGGATCTCTTGTGGGGGTTGTAAATGAGAAGGCTGACGCTCAGTTGGAGACCTGGATGGTGGTACATCAGCTGCCAGAACCCCAGAGCTGATGTAACGGGAGTGATTCACAGCTGCTCTGACTGAAACCACCACTTCACTGCTTTCTTACATAGTCTGCAGAGCTTGTCTGCTGTGCTAACAGAGGGTGCCAGGTTCTGGGTGTAGTATAAAGAAACTTCCAGAAATCACTTAGGTGCTAATTTGGCACCTCCCTGATAAGGTGTGGTGTATGAAGTGCTGCTTGGGGCAAAGGGTGCTTTGTGAAGTTAGATCAAGTTCCTATATAAGCATTTTTCACGCTTGGATAATAAGTTCATTCATGGCCGGTGTAATTTTTCTTGTGTATAAAGTGAAAATTTTGGCCTCTCCATACTGGTCGTGCCTTCTACCATCAGTCATAGCCTTTGGCAGGATTTGTGAAATCTGACATGTTGTTGGACATAAAACAGATTTGGCCGTGGACGAAATATATTTTTGGTCAAAACCTTCCTCATAGAAATCAGGAGCACCACGGCTTGTTTAATTTACAAATTTTAGAACTCATCAGGGGAAAATGGAATAGCCGATGGATGGCAAGTTGCTTGTTCATTTGCTTTTTATTATATAAATGGCACGTGGATAATGAGTGACTGAAACAGCCAACCAACTTTTGATTAATATATTTGATACAGTTGCTCAGAAGGGAAAACATGTTTTGATTCATTTGTTGTTGTTCGTAATGAGCGCGCGATATGACGGTAGTGATTACCTTAATGAGTCAATTAAGTGTAAAGCAATTTGAGATGGATGGAGCTGGTGATGGCCAATTGTGCGAGCACCACTGGGAGAGTTAGTCAGCAAACCCTGCCAGCCTGTTGTGTGAGCGGGAGAGGTGGACTTGATTGGTGGAGAAGACAAGGAGGCAGGTGGTGGAAGAGGCGTCTGCTTTGGCAACCTGCGTGTTTCCGAACATGGAAATTGTCTTCATCACTTAGGTTGGATCAGATCTGGTCCCTGACCTGCTGGAAAGAGCAGAGATGGATTTTTGAGGCACAGAAATTTGCCACCAGATGCTTCTCTGTTCAGAAAGGAGTAATATGCCTCCTGTAGCAACATCAAGAGCTTACCTACTCACTGGCTCTTTGCACTGTTAAATAACAAGTTTTTTAATGGAAATACTCTATACCTGGAGTGTTTCTGTGTATTTTCTAATAGTAAATGAAAAAACCATAATGGTGCAAATTGGGTTTTCGTGTTGAGTTGGGGCCCATCAAAGTTGGGATCCCTGTAGCTTGAGCAGCGCACAACACAGGCTGTGGGATTTCCCTGAGCTAATTCAGGGCCAATAACTCAGGTTGAACTGGTTCATTTCTTGTAGAGAAACACTCCATCTTGTGTTAAAGGCCTCTGGCAGTAGAGAACCTTTGGTAATTGTCTTCAGTCATTAATTATTCACACCACTGCTCCAAGAATTTCTTTTTTCCGGTGTGGTTCTGGCAGGTTTCCCCTTGTAACCCCTGGAAGTTGATACAGGGTCTAGATTGAAGGGCTCACTCTAGCAGATTTTCCTTATCCTTTAGGTTCTTAAATTGTCGTCAAAGTTCCCCTTTCACCTTCTCTTTGATAAACTAAGCAGTCTGACCTCTGCGGATCTTTCTCTGTGGTCCTACTTTCTAATTCCTTAGTATGTTTTTGTAACTTGTCCCTTAACACTCTCCAGTTTTGGAGTCTTGCTCAGATCAATCATTTAAATGGTTGTCTTAAAAGACTTGAGAAGTGTCCAGACCCTTCAATGCTGTCAGCGATGGGAGGTGAAGAATTGGTCATTCTGTTTTTCTGTTCTGGACCTGTAATTTGTTTGCTGAAGAATTTTTCTCTTCACCAAAACTCATGTCTTGTTCATACTCTGAGAACAGCCACCTCCTTATACCTCAGGTGTATGTCATTCAACTTACGGTTAATTTAAGTTTGGATATTTAAAAAGTATTTGTGTCAAAACTCTAATATTTAGGTGAAATACTTTTGTCTCTTTCTCAGATGAAATTAGTTACACATTTTGACCTGAATTTGCCCCATCCCTGGCAGTATTCAAGGCCAGGTTGGACGGGACTTTGAGCAGCCTGGTCTAGTGGAAGGCGTCCCTACCCATGGCAGCAGGGGTGGAACTAGGTGATCATTAAGGTCCCTTCCAACCCAAACTACTCTGTGATTCTATAAACTTGTGGATACTTTTCATGTATATAAACAGCTTTAAATGGGGACTAGCTTCTGAAAAGGCTTATTCCAGTCTGAGCTGAATGCCTCCAAAGCACATCCCAGCTGCTGGGAGATTGGTGTAGCACTCACATCTCCCCTAAGGTTGCTGTGGAGTTTTGCCTAATCATTTCTAATAGTTTGAGAAGTCTTTTAACTAGTTTACACAAACAGTGCATCCAAGAAATAGCGTGTGCATATAGTTACTGACCTGTTACTGGACGCTAATGGATATCTACCTATGATGTCTGGGGCTTTCAGAGCCCAAAGGAGATGTCGAGCAGCTCACTTAGGAGTGGGCTAATTCTACATCATCTTAGGCATTTTGCTGTCACAATCCAAGTTGCTCCTGTGAGGAACCTTCTATCTTGCACTCTCTTACTGTATGCCAAGTGCAACGCTGGTAGCAGTTTTTTATATTCACTTGGTACCGTCAGAAAAAGGGTTTCAGTCTGGATGTCTGTAGCTTGGCCCTAAACTTCTCCTTTATTCTTTGCTGCTGGTGGTTGTGTGACTATTGACTCTTTTTTTCCTTCTTCAGATCACCACTGTCTCAGATCCAGTGTCCCGTCCCTCATACCGTTTTGTTGTTAGAACCCTGCACATGGAGATGAGATGCTGAAGTGCTTTAATTAAAACCACGTTTCAGGCGAGTTGTTCGGTCTGCTGTGCAAAAATGGAACGTCTTACGTAAACCTTAATATGACAGGCTTAAACTGCACAGGAAAAAATTCAAGTGATGGATTGGTTGCTAGCTGAGGACAGTATAAACACTTCTCTTGCTCCTGCTGTAGTGTACAGGGGCATCACACGCTGTGCTGGATTTGACATGGAGCATGCTGGATATTCTGTGTGTAAAATGGAGTAATTTAACAATGTGGTAGGATAGGAGAGGGTGAGGTTTAAGGAAAAAATGCAGCACTTTTTTGTGCAGTTTGTAGTTAAATTGGGGGAAATGTAACCATTGCACTGTGCAAAAATGTACAAATGGGTTCAGAAAGAAGGGTAACCATTAAAATGCAAAAATAAGAGGGTACACCCAGGCAAAATTATACTGCACGTGTTTCTGGTCCTTACAGTTATGAGGTGTCAGCTAATGGCCACTTTCAGAGAGAGGACACAGCTCTAGAAAACCCTTAAGTTTATCAAAAAATGTTTCTAGACAGCTTTTTCCTGGAGTTAAGCTTCTGTTTACATGTGTGCTTTTATTTCTTTGACCTCAGTCACTGAGTCTCTTCCACAAAAGTGTCAATTGTGACTGAAAAACTGAGGGTAGACTGACGTAGCTATGTATAAGAGTATTTTGCTAGAGCACAAATATTTTAAGATTTATTTATCAAAAATTCTGTGCTTTTAGTGGCCATAGTGGATCGATGAAGATCATTCCTGCCTCAAAAGACAGAAACTATCTTTTTGTCATGTCTGAATAGAAGTTACTGCAGTGGCACCCAGGATTCTAGGTGCTCTAGGAACACGTGTGATAGCAATATGCATCTTTTAGCTTATTTTTCATTAAATATCTACTAGGAAGCACAAAAGGAGATTTACAGTAGTCAAACTAGATATACTGTAATGCAGTGTTGAATTAGCTCTACTGTAATGATACTTCACTGTTATTCAGACTGCTCTGCTTAACAGAGAAATCTCAATGCCTTACAACTAGTTCCTCCAAATCCTCTCATTTTCTCATTAATGCTTTTGATTTATTTTGCTTCCGACATGAATTTGTTTTTCAGAGTAGTTCTGATTGCTGTTACATTTGCATGGAAAGTTCAGGTTTTCATCTAGTGAGTCTGATTACCAGCATCCGAGAGCTTCCACTCTCACTGTGGAGAGCTGCAGACAGTATTATCCTTCATTAGTGTCGCAGTCTTTCTAATTTAAGTCTTTGCCTTTCTATTGATCTTTGAGTTACATCTGATTTTCCTACTTCCAAAGTCATCTTTCTCGCCTTTCTTTCTTTGTAAGCGCTGAGGCAGGCAGTTATTTTTCAATGCTGTCTAGTGTACTTACTGCATCTATCAATATTCCCATAGTTCTCCCACAGACAATGTATTTCTCATTCGGTTATCAGTCACAACCCCGATGATGTAATATGGTCTGTTGGTATAATTTGATAGATACCACTGGAGTTCTGCAGGGCTCTACACTGGAGCTGCAGGAATCCTGCTGGAGTGATGCTCTGCATTGTGATATTAATGTCATGCCATAAGTGCTGGATTTTACTACGTGGGTTCTTGATCAACGTAGGTTTTAGACAGCACGAGTGCTGTTAGGAGAATGCACTCCCCAAAATGTGGTAATGTTGGTTTTGTCGGCCATGAAAAGCTGCTCCGCAGTTTCTATTCAAGTGATAGTTAAATATCTCCACATTATATACCAAGCTTCTGACTTGACGAAAGCTTGTTGATCTTCTGAGAGAAGGAAGACACTGTGGTCAGAAGGAGATTTTTGTCTGATAAATCTGTGTGATTTCTAGAAAGTAACAGACATCAGTTGCTGGCTGGTAAATGCGTCATGGGTTTTAAATTGCTCTGACAACAAACCCAGACAAACTACATATAAACTAAGAGAGGGAGATTCAGGCTAGAGAGAAGGAAGAAATATTTTACGCTGAGGGTGGTGAGACCCTGGCCCAAGTTGCCCAGAGGGGTGGGAGAAGCCCCATCCCTGGAAACCTTCCAGGTCAGGTTGGACCTTGTGGCTCTGAGCAACCTGCTCTAGTTGCAGATGTCCCTGCTCCCTGCAGGGGGTTGGACTGGGTGAGCTTTGAAGGTCCCTTCAACCCAAACCATTTTGTGATTCGATGTATATCTATGGGTCACAAACAGCTGGTGAGTGCTGTACCTTCAGCCTCCTCCAGGTCCAAAAGCATCACCTCCAGCTGTTGTTCTAGTTTTAACAGGGAATTAGGAACTATGGGCAAAGCAATGGAGCCATATCTGCCGCCTGAGAAAGCACTTCAGCATTTGCTTTTCCCGATGCCTCACTGCAATGAGATTGAACTAAAAAATGGTAATTTTACAATCTCTTTTCATGAGGTTCTTTTCTGTGTTAAGCTACAAATCTTAATTTTTTTATATTAAAATACATACAAGGGAGACTAAAAAAGCAATGTGAGTGTTGGCCAGTGCCTGAAGAGCTTTCATCAGTGTTCACAGATTCAAAGCCTGAACAAAATGGGAGCTTTCAGGGCTTTTTTTCTCATACAGAAGCCATTTCTCATGAGTATTGAAATGTAAGTGTGCCTATGGTGCTTTTTACTTCTAATGCACTCTGTTTGCTTTAATTAATCACTCACTATTGTATACGAGAGGCCTATGGAAAAATTTCAGAACTGCTCTTCAGAATTAATGAACATTTCAGGCAGATCTCATTTCCATTTCCCTGCTTCTCTCTTTTTTTGGACATACATACTTCCATTTCAAAACACTGGATGGATGGCTTGGTGTGCATGAGAGGTGCAACTGCCGCTAGCTTGGAGTTGAAGAATGGGATAATCTAGGACAATGACCTTAACACGTGTTTTTTCCCCTCCCTCCCACCTTCTCACAACTTTTATTCTCTTGATTTTCCTGATATGGCTTTGTGAATCACAGGATATTTGCACCAAATCATCTGCGCAGCAGATGGTGCTTGAAATGCTCTACCTGTAGAAAGAAACCATTTCAAAGAGCACACAAGAACATGGGTGGGGAAACTGCTGATAAAAGTGCCATATTATAGATCCTAAGTATTAGGTCTTATGAAGTTGTTGAAGCTGACTTAAGACAGGGGGGATAATTTTACTACAATTAAAACAGGAGGGAGGGAGGAGGGAGACTTGGTTCATCTGAGAATCTTGGTACTTCCCTGGATTTGCTAACTTTCTTGAGCGTTTGGCAGAAGGTGGTAGAATACACCATTAGCAGTAGAAGATACCAGAGTCCAACGTAAATATCTGAATAAAGAAAACTGCAGCGAGCTCTAGGAAAGGAGACTTCAGTTATTGTCCAACCCATTGCTATAAAGTACTCCTCAAACCAATAGGTTTTGTGTCAGTGGGGGTGTCACTCAAGGGCATTTTTAAAGGACCTAATTAATCGTGGATTGATATAAGAGTGCTGAAGGAAGCTTGAGTTATTTTCAAACACAAGAAGTGCTTTAAGGCAGTCAGAGATGGCCAGAGAGTCCATGACTTTTTTCTGTTACCTTCCACATCCTCTTAACCCAACACCCCCCTGAAGCTCAGAAGTTAATAAACAGAAGTCAAGTATTTTTATTACAAGAATTCTTGCCATCTGTTGACCATTTTGCAGGGGAAGTGTCTCTCTCTGACACGCCAATGCCAGATATTGCTACTGTTTGAAGAACTCAAGTTGCAGGTGAGTGAGCAGCCCCACCAGTGTCCCAGCACCGTGCTCTGTTCCCCATCGCTGCTGCCCGGTGGGTCTGTGCCCCTCAGCTTTGACTGCAGCCGATGAAACAAGGCCTGGCTTGCTTAGGGCAAGCTTGCTCGTGGGATGAGGTCTTGGTGGCGTAGGCTTCAGTGTGCAGCATGTGCTGAGGTCTGCAGCCATCCCTTCCCCACTCTTCCTGCTCTGGCTGGCTACGTTAACGTCAGTGTGCCACCGAGCTGTTCTTGTCCTGCCTAATTGCTGTGGAGATGAATTTCACAGGTCAAATTATCCATAAAATCCACATTTGCTGTAAGAGAACAGTGGTCATCGTCTAACTTCTCCTTTAGAGAAGTGTGATGTGTAACACGCACCATAACAAGTTCTGTGTGTGTCTTCCTACGTGACCCATCGATCTGTCTACAGAATGTCTTTGCCTAATACAGAAGACGAGCCTTGTGCCATCGAAAGGAACGCTAAAGGAAAACAAAATCAGGTGAGCCCTAATAATTAAGGTAGAATTTCTTTTACATGCAATTATTTTTAGGCTAAAACAGATGTTGAGGATAGTAATCGTCATACGTGGCAGAGTTTTCCTGTTTATCTCTCCATGATGTGAATGCAGAAGTTGTAAATCACCTCCAAATATCTGAAAGTCATGCAAATAGCTTTCAGTCACAGGGAAACAAACTCATTTTATTCCCAGGCAGCCATACATGCAATAAAGAAATGCTTTGCGTTTCAGCTGAAACACACCTTGGGATGTATAGATAACCCCGGCCAACAGCTGCGGATGTCACCCTATAAAACAAAGGTCACCATTTTACAGGCAATGCTCTCATCTGAATGCAGGCGCTGGCATTTGTTTTTCACCGATGGAGTGTTTGCAAACAACTCTGGAAAGCGTTTTCGTGATGAGACTCTATTAAACATATGGGGTTATATTACAGTCTGTACATAACATTTCAATTTGCAGTGGGCAGACTGGGTCTCCGGGAAGGACGGCAGTGCTCTCGGTGTGGACTGCAATGGCTCTTGCTGGTTCTTCATTATAGGAAAGGCTGTTTCTTCTGGGTCAGTTTAGCTTTTGGCAGATGTGTGATTCATGTGTGCGAGTGTTCAAGGGGCTCACCCACGTTTAGCCTACACCTGTAATAGCCCTAGAGCACACCATGAAAAGTTAATTTGAAAATATGTAAAAGTTTTCACTGAACAACAACAGTGAGGAGCTTTAAATCAAGAGCGGTGGGTGCGCTCCTGTCCAGTTTGTCACTGGTTTGCAACAGCTTTTTCTCAGACTCGCTCTCTGATGGTGTGGGAACCACACACGTCTTGTCCCATTTGATTGCACTCTGCAGTCAGGAAAAAATCTGTTTGCTGTAGCCTGGAGAGTAAACCCTGTGTATGTCCTGATACCTGCCCAGGGAAGGCGGTGGTACCAGCAGGCGGGATGTGGTATGAGACTCTCCTTCCTAGACCAACCAACAGTAAACCTGTCAGTAGGGTAAAACTATTTCATGCATTTGTCAGCTGTGTGGGCAACGTTTTCCCCCAGTGTCACCATTTCTGCAGCCAGTTACCTTCAACACTCTTACCAATTAGTAGCCAGGACCCCTCAGAAATGCAAGACCATTCCTTTTCCTCACGGCATGGTTGTCTGGTAAGGAGAGTCTTCAAATTAATGGAGATAAATAGCACACACAAAAAAAGGTGGTTATTTGTTTAGCTGCCCTTGGACTGAGATGGTTTGTATGGGCCATAGGTGTGGGAGGTTTTATTATGTATTAGCTGTGCTCGTACAATCGGACTGCGGATTGCGGTCAGCCCCTCCTCGTGCCCTGTTTGCTTAAAAAGCTGCAAAAGTTTGACCACAGATGCTTCAGAACTGGAAAAGTGTTTAGAAACTCAGGAGCGCTGCCAGAGGCAGAGCGGCTTCCCTTGGCGAGCGGCTCGGAGCTGGGGGATGCGCGGAGGCAGGAGCACGTCGATTTGTGTTGGCGGGGGGGGGAAGAATATCCCCAGCAGAACAGAAACTTGTTATTGTTGCTTCATCTTTTCATTGCTTTAAGGAGAGGCAAAAGGTGGTCAAAGCAAAATAATTGAGGATACCCATGGGTAAGTTCTCCCCCCCATTTGGAGAAGCTATTAGGCACCTGTCAGAGCAATTAGCCTGTAATGTAATTTCCATATAATTGCAGAGTAATTGCAAATGTGTCAATTTTTTTTTATTAAAGCTAATATGAGTTAATATGCCACTGATGTTTCTTATGTATGTGCTAAACTCACTTTAATACACAATTAAAATGTATAAATGTGCATTAATCTGAGTTAAAGTTTCCCCTGTCATTTAACGGGAAGGCAAACACAAAACCCAAGGTCCATTTCAGAAGTCTCTACCCCGGCACCAGTTTAAGTTGAGTGATGTGCTCAGGAGCTGCCAGAGCACCGCGGCTGTCAGCCCGCTGCATACCCCACTCATCGTGGAGTTCAGTGGGGGTTAGTTTTGGGCATCTCAAGTCATGTTTCAAAAGTTAAATGAGGAGAGAATTTTCCGGAGCTGCAGTTGTTATCGAGCCACAGCGCTCCTGATAATTTCAGGCTGCATAAAGGCTTATGGAAAAGCTTGTTTTGTGGTGGTATTTAACAAGTGCATGTATAAAATGATGGGAAGTCATTGTTTGTTTGCTGGAGGCGGCTTTGTGCCCCTCAGGAGCCGTATCAGAAAGAAACGCTGCATGGCAAAGGCTGGTACACATGCTGGTTGATCTTATCAGCTGTTTGCAGTTACAGCTACGCTGCACGGTGGCAAAAAACTCGTGGTAGCTCCTGAGGAAGAGCTTTCTGTCCAGAAAGGAGAGGACAGAGGCAGCAGGATTTTTTGGATAAGGATCAGGCTGGTGGGCGAGGGTGTCTGATAGTTTGGGGGTGTGATCTCAGTCCCTCCTGGCTGAACAGAGCATAGAGAGATTCATCATAGGGGAAAACGATCTCAGAAAATCTCCTGTTGCACTCGAACTTTTAAATACCCCTGAGCAGATACATTGTGAAACAGTTAATCTCGTTTTTGATTTTCTCTTTTTTTTTCTGCTGGAAAAACTTTTTTACTGAGGAAAAAGTAAGTCACCTTCTGTCGCTGCACCCCGTAGCACGCAGCAACGCTGAGTTGCTTTGCAGGCCAGAAATTGCCCTTCCTGGCTGGACCTACAGGAAAGGGAAAAGCAGGACGAGCTAGAGAGAGAAAAACATATAGAGTGAGTTTCTTTTTTCTTCACCTGCTTAGTAAGGGTGTAATTATACCTCTGGAATTTTGCCTGACTACTGGCAGGGAACGTACAGAAAAATGAACTCTGTATTTATTCCTCAAATCAATATTTTCTGCAACTGCTTTTTCTGAGTTAAATAGCAAACCAGAAAACTGCTGCAAAAGGTGATGTCTGGTCATTGGTGCCAAAGGGAAGCACAAAACCCAAACCAAGTATCTTCCTGATTTTTCCATGCTTGTTAGTTCTTTACTCTTTCATAAGAGCCCTCCTTGGGGAGGGCTGCAGAGCCCCCCGGTTATACCTTTGTATTTGTATCATGCTTTGGCATATGCTGCTTTGCAGTAAAGTCAGATCGTACTTAATGTTTCTCACTGGATTTTGCCCTTTCAGATTTGGAGGGTCGCGTGAAAACCGCTGGTTTGCCATTAAGGTATGTCTTTGATTTGATTTAAGGAAGAGAAAACCACGTTCAAAATAGTGCTGCCAATTGCAGGACTCTCACTTACAAAATGGGAGCGTTTTCTTTATGGAAGCTCTGAAAAATAAAGTAGCGTCGTGGCTGGCTGTTTAAGGTGAGTAGGCAGTGATCGATTCAAACCACACAAAATCAGCAAGGGTACTCTCCCATCCTCCTGCGTGACCCCACAGAGCAATGCAGTTTGAAGGACTAAAGTTTTATTGTCATTCATGTTACTTGTTGGCTTGAGCTGAACTCAGAATGGTTCAAAATCACCAGGACTCTGCATCTAGAAGAAGGAAGCTCTTACTGTGTGCTATAGCTGTGGTGGTCTGAACTTGGAGATGTTAAATGAGAACCTTGGTAGGGTTTATTTTGCAAAGAACTGGCTGAACTTGCGTCTTCTTGTTTCAGCACCCTTCTGACTACTGTTCATTTTGTTTTTAACGCGCTCACTGAAGCAGCTCACACTGTCTATAGTTTACCTTCATCTTCCACCACCATCCTGGCATCCCATAGGAAAGATCAAAACTGGGATCCCAGTGACTTAGTGTAAGAAATCTTTACCTCTCCTCTCCACAGAACTACTACAAGCTATCAGCAAGTCTAAGTTTCTACTCATTTTGAGGAAGGCTTTGGTCATCTTTTGCTTTCCTGCATCTTTCTCCTCTTCCTCCCCACAGAACAAGTCTGTAGCAATCCCAGCACTCTGGATTCTGGATGGCTGCTACAGAGGCAATGCAGAACTTCAGGTTTTGTATCAAAATTCTGTGTCTGCTTCAACCCCGTGGGCTGCTCTAAGGGGTCAGAAATTAATTTTCAGGAAAAACTTCTTTGGAGGTGAAAATAGCCAAGAAGCGTGTTTGAGAAACCTGTTGCTGGAGCTGGTCCTTCCATACTCTGCTCCTCCGTTGAAGTGATTCATTATTAATCCCCGAAGCTGTCCCGTGGTCAGCGCTGCGGATGCTGACTGCTGACTCCCTGTTTCCATAAGGAATGGCTGTGTTTCTTCGTTTAGCCCCCAGATAAAGCCATCCACCTCACTTGGATTCACTGGTAAAGCAGGAATTTCAGATATTGGCAATATATTGTTCTGCAGGCAGGAAATTATTTTTCAATTAATTTTTACATTACTTGAAGTAATTGAATGCTTAATATTTACAATATTTTTGCATTTGCTTTCTACAAGTATTTAAATATTTGAACATAAAATATGTTCTTTCACCATGCTAATAAAATCTAAGTGCTGAATAGTCACATTCATTATAAAAGGCAGTAAATCATCTCCGGTGAGTTTACTTTTCCTTCCAATATAAATGCAGATTTACAGGAATTCCTGTTATGTGATTTATTTGACCTTTTTTTTTTCAAGAAGACTATCTCCCTCTTCCTCAGCATCCAGTTTACATAAAAGGGGATTAAAGTAGTGAGGAATTATTAAACAAAATTAAAAATAATCAGATCACTGTTTCTTCAGCCCACGTTATCATGGGATTTTTGTGTAGAAGGAAACAGTGGATTGTGGAATAAGAAGAGACACTTGCCCAGTCAAGTAGAGTTTGAATTCAGGTATGGCTTTCTGGACTGTAGATGGATGAAGAAAAATGATGCACCCCTTCAAGACAGCATAAAAAAATGGCAAAACTTTCCTTTTATTTACCTTGCCCCCACAGATATGTGCACAGCTGCTTTTCCTGCTTGGTTATTCACTTTGTATTCTCTTTCACGCAGTCTTGTACTTGCTTTTCATTAGCAAACGTTTGTATTAAACTGTATTTTATGGAAGTTGAAGGCTGCATTCACCAATTGTTTTCTTGAACCAGGGGGATTTTTCATCATTCCACAGAGAACTGTCTCCAAGCTTTTAGTCTCCGAGTAAGATCAGCCATTCACCTTTTTCTGAGGCTCTAGAAAGATGTACATCTGACAGAGGAGATGCTTAGAAAATATTGTAAAGGAGAGAAATACATTTATAGGACTGGAAGGAGGAAAAGAACAGCAGTGAAATCCTGCTGCGAATCCACTGTGTGGCACCTGCCGCTCCCGTCAGGTTTTAATATCCTTCGTGACTTAGCGAAGAAACACGCACGTGGTTTTAGTAAACCTCAGTCAGGTTGCTAAGCGAGGACGGCTCTTCAAAACAAGTATGTATTTACCAGTCCACGAATGCTTCGTGCACTTCACCACATCCATTGCACTCTTCTGATTTATAGACTGTAGCTCTTAATCTGAAATAATTAAGATTTTCTTTTCCACAATATTTCTGTTCACAGTGGTTTTAACACTCCCATTTTAATGGCATTTTGTTTGCTTGAGTGTGTCTGATGTCATGAGATGCGTCTGCCTATTTCATTACATAAATTTTTCACTAAGCTGTGTGCCCCCTTTATTGGGAAGGGGGAGGTAAAATGGGGGTGTGAATACGAAATGACTTCTCTAGTTTAACTTCAAAGGCTATTTGGGCTGCTTCAAAGGGTTTCTTTGCCAAAGAGAAATCATGTTTTTTGAAAATACTTTAAAAAAAGAAAGAAAAAATGAAAAAAGAAGACTTCGTACATGTCTATACTGAAAAAATTCATCCTCAGACGACTCGAGCAGTTCTGGGCAGTGGTGATTTTAGTGTGCTTGTAAGACTTATTATGTAAGCTTAGATTGGCAATGGTTGATGCCTCCAGGCTCCTCATCTATATAACTACATTTAAATTAAAAATAAGGCAAAACATTTTGCTACAACACGTCCCTTACGCTCTCTATTTAGTATTCTCCTGCTGTCACAGAGATTGCTAAGGGAAAATTTAATTTATCTATTTGCCCTTGTGGAATGTCTGTTTAAACATCCTTCAGTGAAATTCTTTTAAGAGTCTTGATTTCTCCAGTAATTCCATCCCTAGTACTTCTACTTAATATTATTTAATTATTACAGTATCACCACGGGTGAAACACAGTGTCATCTGCTGGTGTTCATTACCTAAGCGAGTCAGATGACACCGTTATTAATAAACAATGCTGCGTTGCTGGAAAAAAAAGAGCCTCATGCAGCACATGCCTAAATGTATGGTTAACATTCCGCTTGATTTAATGAGGGTTGAACCAAGCGAGAAGTGCATTATAAAAAAGAATATTACTTTTCATCTCGATGCCATCTCTAGTAGGTCACCGCGCTGACACCAATAGAGATTCCTTGGAGTAACGCGTTTCTCTGTGTCTGTGGGTGGCAGAGGCAGATGCTCGGTGGATCCTGAATAGAAAAACAAGAAATAACTGAATGTAATTTACAGAACATAGATGGAGTTTTCATTTTGAAAGTTTGCGGTTTTTTTTCCCCAGGAAGCTACCTATGCTTTCCTTTTCCGAATTAAATGGAATTGTTCTCTAGGCTAGCAGTCCATGCATCTAAAATTACTTTTAATTTTTATTTTATGTTTCTAAATATAGGTCATCCTGGACTATTTCCGTAGAGATGATGCCACCTGAAAGTGAAAACTTGATCTCCTGGCTTCTGAAGTAGGATGCTTTCCTTCAGATAGGTTGAATGTGATAAGTCTGGGAACTTTTGGAGGGGTGCACTGGGCCAGTGTAGGTATATACACACGTGTGAACGTGGTTTATTTCATATTTTTAGCTGTCAGTCTGTTGTTTGGTGGATTTCCAGCAGATCGTGTTCTTTTCAGGCTATGGGGTCTGGGAGCAGCAGTGCACTTGATGCTCTAGAACCGAGCCAACATTTCTTCCTAACAGGGAGCATTCCGTAAGTCGGAACAGAAGTAAAATACCTTCAAGCTATGTACATGGCATACACTCAGTCCTGAAACACAAACAAGAATGTTGGTCAGACCTGGGGGCCTTTGGGACGGCAGCGATCTCTGTCTTCTGAGGTCTGGCCTTCCAGTGAATCTGCGTATGGTCCAGAATAAGAAATTAAAAGCTTCAGTTAAACTGGGAAGAAGGCAGGTGGCTCCCAGGTAACTTGCCCAAGTTGTTATTGTTTGTGGTCATCTTTGTTGCAATTCGGGAAAGAAATTATATATTTAATCAGAAAATGCCTCTTTTCTTCCTTTTGCTCACATTCACCTTTCCAGGGAAGCACCCGAGCATTTAGTTTTGGGTTGGATAACGTCCACTTCTGACTTCATGTGGGGAAAATGGAAACGTGAGCTTGACTGGGGTTTCTAAACCTTCCCGAAATCTGGTATGTTCCAAATGAGTATTCCTGAGGCATTGGGTGTCCGGGAGAAGAAGAGCTGGTTTGTCTGAGACAGGGAGTTCACTTTCATGAGGAAAAACATTTTCATCTGCCTCCCTTGTTCTCTGCGTGCCCCTTGTTTCAGGTGCTTGAGGAGCTATTTAATGGAGAGAAGGTTTGTTTCTTCCATTTCCCTTTACTGATCTCTCCTCTTATATCAAAATGACTTGATGACACAGGAGAAAATGAAGTGCACTTGCTGAGCCTTTATGGAAGAAAAACCCCACATCCCCTTAAACGCTCTCTATAGTGATAAATAGTCGGTTGGCAAGTGGCTGCTCTGGCTTTCCAGTGTGTTTTTCTCGGAGAACCTGCAGCAGATTGGCTATAATTGCTCATTGCTCTCCATTAGTAGCTCTCCCTCCTGGCAACTCTTTAATAGTTTACATCTCTTGGGGCTGAAAATTACTATTTTAATTAAAACAATTTGTTTCAAATGAGGGTCCCAAATCCCCATATGATGTTTTAGGAGCCTTGGGCAAAGAACGGGAAATGGAGAGCAGTGACTGTTTGTAGGGTTTAGAGTGAGGCTGAAAGCAGGAATTGGGGTTTTCACACAATCTCCGGGGCCTGCACTTGCAGTGGGGGAGACTAACCTTTGAAGTACTGAAATTAAGTAGGACTGAGATTTTTATCTTCCAAACATTCCATTAATTTACTGGGGTGGAGAAAACTCTCCTGAGTTTCAGTTTAGCCTTGTTGTTTGCTTTGTTCTCATGCAGCTTGAGAAAACCAATGATTTTCTGGTGAAGGAAAGGTGACAGCCAAGAAAAAGGGACCTTGGCCACCTCAATGCTACAAAAATGCACTTTTTGGAAGTGCAGTTGAGTAGTGAAGAGCCACAAGTGGTGTGCACCATGAGAGCTAAAGCCAGGTGGGCAAGGCAAGACTAAGTCTTGGCCAATCAAGGCTTGACCTCACTGGGTTGCTCTCCCTCTGCACCCATGGAGGTCCAAGGGGCTGTGTGATTTCTCAGCTCTTGAGGGTTTAATGTCCAGCTGCTGGGTGTGCCCAGAGCTTCTGCTGTGTGGTCGAGCAAATATTTCACCCGCATCAAGGTGCAGGACTTGTGGAAATTTTTGTTTCTGAAGTTGAGCCCTGAGGTCCCGCTGTGGGGAATTCGCTGCATCCCAGTAGCTTTGGGAACAGCACGAAGCTTCATTCTGGGCAGTGTTTAATTTATATATATATAATATGTACATTTATTTTATATTATAAAGGGGGCCTTCAGGGAAGATGGAGAGGGGCTCTTTATCAGGGAGTGTAGTGATAGGATGAGGGATGATGGTTTTAAACTGAAAGAGAGTAGATTTAGATTAGATATCAGGAAGAAATTCTTCACCATGAGGATGGTGAGGCACTGGCGCAGGTTGCCCAGAGAAGCTGTGGATGCCCCATCCCTGGAAATGTTCCAGGCCAGGTTGGATGGGGCTCTGAGCAACCTGCTCTAGTGGAAGGTGTCCCTGCCCATGGCAGAGGCGTTGTACTGCGTGATCTTGGAACTAGATGATCTTTAAGGTCCCTTCCAAACCAACCCATTCTGTGATTCCATGATGAATTTGTTTAGATTTATACTAATATATAATTTAGGTAGGTGTATTTCATATATATATATATATTTGTGTGATGTTATTCTGCAACGCTCTAATGGTGAGAACACCTACCGTGGAAACAGAAGATAGGAGTTCAGTGCTGTCCTCAGATGGTGGGTATCAGCCTTCCAGCCCACCTCAAACCAGCTTCCCCATTCCCGAGGGCCGTGCAACCGAGCTATGGAGCCAGGCCTCCC
Organism: Bucorvus abyssinicus; assembly: GCA_009769605.1. NCBI lineage: Eukaryota > Metazoa > Chordata > Aves > Bucerotiformes > Bucorvidae > Bucorvus > Bucorvus abyssinicus. Next base: position 5,274,251 of record CM020032.1, read on the forward strand.
TTCTTCTGTCTCTTCAGGCTCATAAATACTACATTTCTCCTCCAACATCATCGCAGCTTTGTTTTATGGTCCCCCTTCCCTGGCAACCACTCTTGCCATTAGCCTGTTGTACTACACAGAAGAGGCAGCTCCCCCCAGTGAAGGAGAGCTGGGCTGCTGGCCCGCAGGGCTGGGATTTAAGCACCTCTTTGCAGAGAGAGGTTTCAGACTCTCCAACTGTATCAAACAAGCATTTAATTCATGTCTGCCAATAATATCTGGTTCCCAGATCTCTCTTCCTGGCTCCCACACCCATGGGATGAATCTGGTGTTTCCTACGGTTCAGCGGAAGGTGTTAACTCCTCCTCTCCTGGCTGAGATGTTGGGGTCTGTAATTACAGACATTACAAGTGCCGGATGGTTGCATCAGTATTAATGAGGATTAATTAATGCAGGATGAAATGTTCATGGTAAGGTTCTCCAGCGATGCTCCTCTGTAGGGGATTGGAGCAGACGAAGCCCTGCAACATCAGCTTGCTAGGGTGCAGAGATGTGGGAAGCCTGCTGGCATCTCCCCAGGTAGGGCTCGCTCGCACCCACCCCTCCCACCCCAGCACTGCCCCGTTGGAGCTGGGCTGCTAAAGCCAAGGGTGTGATGCAGCGCACAGCTGCTGGAACATCTGCCACGGGGTTTGGCAGCCCGCGGCAGTCCAGGAGCCAGACTGGGCAAATGTTATTGATACAGAGCAGGTTTGTCTTGAAATGTCTTGTTAACTGCTGCTCAGCTGAAAACTCTGCGTGTGCCTGGGCACGGAGCCTGGGTGAGGCTGGGGCTGCTGGCTGACGATGGAATAGCCAAGTTCCTGCTGTAACTCTCTGAAGTGATGATGCAAGTGGTCTCTCCATACCGTACCGCACAGCAAAAGAAAAACAACCTTGAAGGCCAGCGTTACCGAGGGCTCGATGAGATGTATGACACCATGCAGAACATGAGAGAAAGTCTCAGGCTGGGGAGGGGGCGAATAATAATCCATGGTGTAAGTGGTGCAGCAGCCACAGTGCTTAGTCAGAGGCTAACCAAAGGAGACGTCGAGTGCAGCCGCTCTGGGCGGTGGGAGCACGTGGTGACGTGCCTCTGGCCTGGCACACCCCCAGCTTTGCTCTCCTTTAGGCTTGTGAAGAAAATTAAGCTGCTAAGGCAAGAAAATATATTTTGCCTTCCGTAAAACTGGTAACACATAATCAGCTGTTCTGATGCTGATGTTCTTTTCTCTCCAGCTTTTGGTCTGGTTTCCTCCTAGTCCACGCGCTTCCTGGTGTGCCCAGTTGGCCCTTCCTTCTTTCCACCATTTCTGTACGTGGTTCTGTCCAGAGGGGTTGTTTCTGTCTGCGTTCCTTGAGTGACCACGACCTTGGGGGTGTTGCTTTAAAGACCTGCTGGGTTATCAGGAATGCTTGGCTTTGTTACGAGCGTTATATGAATATTCTTTGTGCTGCTTTTGTTCTTGTTCCCCCACCGCTGTCAAAACTGTGAGGTCTGAATGGTTTCTGGTACGCGCTTAAATCGTATTGTTTGCTTGTGAAAATTTGCCGAGGGTCCAAAAAGCCTTCACTTTCAAGGATTTTGGTAATTTAAGATCTAATTAGCTGCTCTGCAAATGTATTTGAAGGTTCAGAGCTCTCCTATCCGTTTTGCAGGGCCATTTTTATCTTTTTGCCACAGATCCTCTCCCAGCAGGCAGCGGTTCAGGGCTGCCAGGCTGTTAGGAGGCTGCTGACCATCTGTTATCCTGGGGGGTTGGTCTCTGCCAAGCAGCGCACCGAAGGGATCGAGGCTGGTTTCTTCATGAAAATGTCCCAAAATTAGTCTCTGTCTTTGCTGCTATGACAGAGCTGCCAGAATGGCAGGAAATTCCCACTATCAAATAATTTCCACATTCAGAAACCCAAGAAAAATAGTAAATTCCGTATTGGAAGCGCAGGTTCCCTGACGGGCTGTAGGAGTGATGATTTTTTACTTTACAATTTGCAGAAGTGCTTTTCTTTCCTCCTAAGGAGATGCTCCCACCCCCCTGCAGCCAAGCGAGGTGGAGGAGGGAGAAGTTCTGGCCGTGGTGGTGTGCGACCGGTCGGGAGCAGCCGTGGGGCTGCTGGGGCTCAGCTGTTCATTCTTTTCTGCTTCTTTGCGTTTCAGCTTTTCCCCCCTCTTTGGCGTTTTCGCCTTGTTTCTTGCTTTTTACCATTCTTGCCTCATTTTTTTTGCATTGCCGCTTTTTGCATTTCTCTTCGCATCTTCACATCTCCGCAGGTTTTTTTACATCTGGGCACTTTCATGTCTCCTCTCACTTGGTGTTTGTTTTTTTTTTTTTTTTGCACTATTTGCGTTCCTGCACTCTTGTTTTGCATCAGGTTTTGGCCATTTCTCTTTGCATTGGGGTGTTTGTGCCGCTCCGCAGCCTGCGCTGGCTCCTCCGCAAGTGCACCCTGGGTCTGTTCCTAGAGCTGATGACTTTAATCGACCTGGATGCGGGGACACAGTTTCTCCAGTACGTTTCTGATCTATTTTTGCACCACTGTTAGTTCAGTTCTCAGTGCTGGAGCCTGTTGCTCTTTGCACGCTCAGACCCGACGTGGCTGCGAGCAGGGTGCCTTCTGCAGGCTCAGGGCTTGCTGAGTTTTCCCATCCTTCCTACTCGCGTCTCTGGGAGGTTGAAGTTAGAGGAGTAGAAAATTGCCAAGGGATTACTAAATAATCTACAGTGTCTGGGCAGCCCAGAGACATTGCTGAGGTTTCGAGGTCACAAATACTGTAATTGTGCCCAGAGCTGGACCCAGCACCGTCCCTGCCTGCGGGTTCTTTACCAGCTCGAGGCAGAGCACAGCGTACCCCCACCGCTGCTGGTGCTGCCGGCGGAGACTGCGATGTGCCGAGGCTGCGGCATCGCGGGCTCTGCCTTGGGGCTTCCTTCCCTCCACCAACCCAGCCTCTGCCCGGGTTGTCGCTGCCTGAGCAAAGCACGAACCCCGTGTCCAGCAGTGAAGCCCTCGCTCTGTCCGGGTCCCTGGGAGCAATGCTACTGCCTGACAGGGAACAGACTTCACAGCTCATGAGACTTAACCATGCCCTGTAATTCTTTTTTGTTGGTGTTGAACAAAGAATCAGTATCTACACATTGGTTCAAAGGAAAACACTTGCTATGATTCATAGCACCTAATTACCGACAACGGGCCGGGTTGTTGCTGTCGGTACCTGCGCTGTGAGATGTTTTTCCTGATACATGATGCTGCCGCGTTCCCGCAGCCTTGAACAAGTTTCCCTCTCATTACACCTGGAGATGCGAGTTTATTATCGGTATTTGTCATTTGCTTCCAGCATGTTTAGCAGGAAAAAAACAAATGCGAAGCATTTGCATTTTTTTATTGTTAGCTTTTTTTTTTTTTGACAAGGAAATACATACGATCGACTTGCAGATGTTTTAATGGAAACTTGGTTTCAGAGCGTGTTGTGTATCGTGATTTTCTTCAGATAGTCACAGACAGGTTCTGGAGGCAGCCAGGAGAAAAGGCTTGGGAAGAGACAGCCTGGAGAAGTGTTTGTTCTCTTGGATATATAACGATTTTTGCCGTGATTTGTGCTGTCTTTACAAAGACAGAAGGAATTCTTTCGACAGTTTAGATCCCTACGCTGAAGTGTTTCTGTGTGCCGTCCGTAACACAGCACACGCGTTACAGTATGCACAAAATAGCAAGATTTTAAAGTTCTTTCAACAATTTTACCACTCAATATAACTCCAGTATGTGTGAAAACGTATTTATGAATTGGAAGTAATGATTTAATTGACCAAACCCTCTAGATTATTTGCTTATCAAGTTGAAATGAGCATTAATGAGTGCAGCGAGCTTCGTAGATCTGACAAGCAATGAAAAATGAGGGAAAGCTTGAAACTAAGTACCCATTTTTCCTTTAGGATGTTTTAATTGGTCTCGAATTGTTGAGTGTTGATAAAGATTCAGATAAAATATGGTGTCCACGTTAGAGCAGACGCTCTAAGAAACCAAACCAGGTCAGGATGTGATAAAAGGTTTGGAAAACTTGACCTGCGAGGCACAATAACGCACGGATGGACCTCCTGTAACCTTATATATTGTTTTCTAAAAGCTGACGTGCCTTTGGCCGGTATCCTCTGGGATGACACTGACCTTGAGGAGGCATGTGGGTTTTCAGATGATGACTCTGATTTAGCGCCCGGCCACGTTGGAGGCACTGCTTCTGTTTTGGAGCTGAACGCGTCTGTGTAAGAAAACGCAGCAACCAAGAGGATGGTTTTCAGATAGCAAAAGCGATTAATGTTAAAGGACTGATAAATCTTACGCTTAAACTCAGCTTTTAAAGTAAAGAAAGCCATTTATAAGTAAAATTAAGGAACCCATATTGATGCTTTCTTCCTGAGTAGAGCTCAGGGCCAGGGGTGAGTATGTCTTGAATGTCTGGAGCCCACAGCCTCAGCCTAAATACACAAATGCCAGCTGGAAAGAACATTATTCCCAAGTTATAAAAAGCTGAAAATATTCTTTGTCTGATTGTCATGTTAACCTCAAACTCAAATGTAGCTCCCTCAGTGGATCTCTAATAAAATGAATAATCATTTCATGTCCTGCATAGCATTATATATAGCAGGCAAGTACCGTGCTATCGGTTGCTGTCACTGCTGGGAGAATATATATGAGAAAAAACAAATCAAGCTTTCCATGCAGCAAGAAGGGTTTTGTGGTTTTCAGTGTTGGTTATTGTAAAAAAACCACGTACTTTTGAAGCTCAAAATTTAATTTCCATCTGAGACAGCTGCTTTCTTTAGAGGTTAAACAAGCAAGCAATCCTGTAAAATTAATGGGATTAATTAAAATGTACATCTATTTGGGAAGTATCCGTACGCATAACCAAGACTTACTCTTTCATGCCAAACTGAATAAATTTTCATGAGTTTCCTGCGAGATTTTTTTAAGGCATTCTATGGCCTTGTTTATAAAAGGTAACTAGGGATTTCTAACTCGCCTGGTTTTAAGAAAATACTCACATGGACATATTCAAGCGTTTTGTAAAGCATTTCTGCTTATTACATAATTATCTTTCTAAATAAGTATATTATAAATGTATAAATATACAAAGAATTTACATCTCTTGCATTTCTACATCAGAACAGAGATAATTTTTATTCTGTAGTTTTTAGTAATCTTTTACGATTTAGAGCTAAACCATGTGACCAGCTTCCAACCAAGAGCAGTCACTTTGCCTTCTTCAGCAGGAAAAAGCCGTTCCCTTTCACTGGCTCCTTCGTGCTGCCTTTTCCCGGGCTGCCTGCCTACCAAACGTGCTCGCTCGGGGTTGCTGCCAGCCTGCGCGATGGTTCCTGGGAAGCTGGTGCTCATGTACATGCGAGGCACTGGCTGGTGACCGTGTAAACAGAGTTCCTTCTGGACCAAACCACCAACGACCTGGGTTTGTCACAGCTCCGGCTGTAGAGGTACAATTTAAGCTCTCGTGTATTGGCTGGTCTTCCAAAACCTGAAAAATGGGGACGTTGGTTTCCTGGAACTAACTGGAAATCTTGGTTAAGTTTTAAATTTTTTTTATTTGGGGTTTTGGGTTGGTTGTTTTTTTTGTTTTTCTTTTTTGTTTTCCCAGTGGCTAGACACAAAGTCCAGGAGAAGAAGGATGCCGTCTTAGCTGATGGCAAAAAGCAAATTTGCAAATGGTTAAGGCATTCTGAAATAGTTAAAACACTGGAAAAAGTATCCATCGAAGGCTACTAAATAAGCCATAAATGGTGTTTGGCAGTTGCTGGCATATTCTAGAGAAATGTAAGTACGTGCTGTCACGAAAAGTGGGGGGGGGGGCCAGGAGGATAGACAAAGAAAAATTCCTGGCCCAGAAGGGGGGGTTTTCCCAAACCCTTTACAATTTGTCCAGCCCACTAGCTTCCCAAGAAAGACAAACTCCTGTCACCCAACCTGCCCACCACGCTCCTGTCGGGGAGAAGGGGAACCTCCTCGGGTTCTTTACAACTTGGCCAGCCTGCCAGGCACGCTGGCAGCGTCACTGGAACCAGAGTCCCTCTTGGTAGCCCACAGGATTGGAGGATGTTTGCCGAACCTATTCAGGGACCCTCGCTAGCAGTTACACAAAGACAAATCCCTTCAGTATTAAAATCAACAATAGTAGTTTATTGTGCAGATTCGTGACTAAATGCAGGTTCGAATGATACCGGTGATAGGGTATTGACTGCGAAATGGATTTAGAACAAACACTAAACAATGCACACATACAAACCTAAACACACAAGTGAACCTAAACACTAATGATTATTAATAGCTGGCCTGATGTTAATATTTAAGCACACAAAACACAGAGCTCTTACCCAATAGGCGTCCCTATGGGGGGGGAGAAGATAGGTTCAGCCCGTCGACCGATCCCAAAGTTTCGATGGTGGTCTTCTGTTCCCCAAAATCCCCCTTTTAATCGCCACTTTTTATATTGTTTCTATACCTTTAGGTGGAGCTTGAGTGACTTTAGTCATACATTCTTTTTATTCTGATTGGATTAAAAATCTCTCGCTTCGCGTTTAAAGGTACAGGTGTAAAAATATAGAGCGCATGCCCAGTGGGGAGTGGTCACACCTTGGAGGTGGGTAGCCTTTGGGATGGAGGTGTGGTTTTATATTATAATGACATTATAATGAGCAAAGTTCACCTAGAGGACACGATTTCACCATTTTTGCTGGCACGGCAGTAGCAATCCATCTTTCTTGATAGCGGTTGATGCAGTTAACTACAGCAGCCCATTGTTACCTCCAGGAACAGGGACAGACCGTCTTGCCTCCGCATCACTCCTGTCCTCGTTCGGAGGTACGGTACGTTGCACTCGGCTGCAGTAGGCCTTAGCCATGGTAACCGCATTCCATTCTTGGGATCAGCAAACTGCTTCTTAGCCGCTTCATGGCTACTTTTTGTGTCAAGGTGTAAGCTAAAATCTGGGAAATAGGGTTTCCCTCAATTCCCCATTATCCATCGTTTTCCCACACGTGCTTTCCCTGTTCTGACACTTTCCTGCAGGTATCCACCACTGGCCTTGGCCCTGGACAAGGAAAGCCCACGTCTTCATTTGGGAAACAGAGGTTCAGCAATTTGAAACTGCTCCTCCACCCTCAGGGGAACATCCCAGCCATTGTATCTGTGGTCATCTGCAGGAGATGGCTCTACTGTGCCCTTCGCTTCATTTGAAGCACTTGAATGCCAAGAGGAATTCAGTCACCTGGTATTTGGGACCATCTCTCGTGCCGGGAGTAGGACTCCTTTTTTTGTCTTCTAATGGGTGGTGAAATAACCCGTGGAAACGAGCAGTGAGAGAACGAGAGCCACCTCCTTCCAAATACATTGTAAGGTGATGATAAGGGCCCTCCTTTCGGGGAGCCAGAGGAATCAGGGCGTTCAATCCAGGCCACCTACACGTTGGCTGAAAAGACCTTGTGGCCAAGCTGTTGGGTGAAGGAGAAGCAGCACGCCCTCACCCTGTGTTTCAATTCAATGAGAAAACAAAAAAACCCTACAGCACACAAAAAAAGAATTTTTGCATAATTTCAAACTATTTACTTTTCCAATTTGGCTACTGAACTGAAAAATCAATTATTCCTACAGCTCTGCTGGAGATCTTGGGTTGAGTGCTTGGTTTGTCTGCCAAGGTTTCAGAGGAAAGCTGCATCTATAAGGCTGTGTTAGTAAATCAGATGCCATATTCTTTTACACGCTGCTCTCCAGGGCTTTGGACCGAATTGCACTGTTTTGCTGGTCTTTGCTGTGACAAAATATCCACAGAAAATGAGGTGTGCATTCTGGGAACTGGATGAAGGAACTGATGGAAGAGGACATGAATTTTGCAGATTCCATTCATGATGAGACAGCTGATGACCTGTAAGTTGTTTTTTTTTTACATGAGATGATTCATTGCAGCATTGTGAAGGGGTACAAACTCATGTGATGGACGTTTCTGAGCCCAGGTTCTCCAGAGGCAGTTTAGTGAGGGCTTTCTGGCATCTTTCTGCCAAGTTACAGGCTGAAAACGGGGCGGGATGAAATACCAGTCTGAGATATTGAGATAAATATAGGAATGCTCTGAGTGCTCATGGGACTACACGGGCTCTTGGAAACCCTCTGAAAACTGCAGAAGCTATTGGAGAGAGCACTTGTGACTCCTGTTTTCTCTGTTTCTGCTATTCCTTTGTTTTTGAGTTGTGGAACGGGCAGGTTCTGAACACTTAAGCAATTGTGTCTTATAGTGTCCTGAAACAACCTGGTTCATGCAACTGGTGTTTTCTCTGTTTCGAAGAAACAGAAGGTCAATGGTGAAATGTTGGATAAAGAGGCAGATGAAGTTCAGGTGTTTGTCTAGAAGTAGACATTAAAAGAGCCTCCCCCAAAATTATCCCCAAACAAATCAGGAATCTGTTACAATTCAGTTCCGTGGTACGTGTTTTCGCTACTGGACTAAAGAACAATCAGGGAAGCCAGAGGTAAGGTTGGAGATCTGTCAGCGTACTGAAATCAAGAGGTTCAGTTCTATGCTCGAGGATTTCCCATGGGGGGGTCCTGGGTTTTGAGGGGGGCTGTGCCATTAGCTTTTCCATGATGGCCATTGCTGAAGTAGTATGGTGGCATTCTGCCTTCACCGAATTTTGAAGCTATTGAGGTAGGGGATGTGTGTATGGGATGGAGCTGAGGTAAACATCTGATTTCCAGGAGAAAACCTTCAGTTAAATATGGATGGAAATTTCATAAGAACTTTCCCCAATGGGGTCTTGGTTCACTCTGGTGTGCAGCTGCGGACAGCAAATCTCAGGAAGGGTTCTGGGAGCTACAATTTTTGTTCGTGGGAGAGAGAAGGTATTTCTGCTGTCACTGTGGTGTGCTCCAGGGATTTCTACCCACTCTGGAAGAGTTTTGTTAGCCTGGGAGGGATTGCTGGCAGGCACACGGTTCGTTGGGGAGGTAGAGAATTCATGAGCTCAACTGATCTGGAGTGTTTATCTTTTTTTAATTTTAGCCCATAATCTAAGTTCTGTACATATCCTTTGGAACTAAGAATATTTTTGTCTTTAAATATATGTTTGAAATATATGTCTTTGGGATCTGTATTGGCTACCCTATTTTTAACTTAAAAGGCCTTTTTTTTGAAATCTCTCATTTAATATACCACTATAGTTTTATTAAAGGGTCTTAGTATATTTGTTCCCTGCCAAATAAAAATTGAATTCCAGTGTGGGGTTTTGGGGGCATTTTTTTGGTTGTGAGGTTTTTTGTGTTGGTTGTTTTATGTTTTTTCTTTCTCTCTCTTTTTTTTTTTTTTTTTTTTTTTTACTGAAACATGTCTTTGCATTATACAGATAACGTGAGAGAAAGAATTAAATTCCGGAGCAGAATTACTCTTAACTGCACTTGTTCTATACTCACAAGTCTGGGTTTAGGGAATTTTGCCTGTTAAGGTTTTCCTTCATGCTTGTACATGTGGATCACTGTTATCTCTAACTTATTCAATCCCATATGCAAGCAAATTCTTAAATTAAATTACTTGCTATCTACTTGAATTCTCAAGCTATAAACAAGAGTGAACTGCAAATTCTTGTTAAAATGGAGCTATTTGATTTAGAACACTTCAGCTCGGAGTAAGAGATATTATTCAAATTTCTCCAAGGTTACAGGTGTCACTTTACCTGTTCCGCTCACTAAGATGGAAATTATCTGTATGTGGAAGTCATTTATGCAACCTGACTCCTCCTGTCACGCCTGTTAGATTCCATAAAATCATTGAAGCTTTCAACACCAGGGAAAATAGCATAATAATAGGGGACAACCCAGCTTGGTGCTCCTGTGAAGTTTTGTTGAGGGAGATCTTAAACCATTCACCTCTAACCTTGCTTATGGGTTTGAATGAATCATTGTGATCCGATACTAGGATTCTGAATCCAGACCTGGCCTGCATGTGCTGGTCTGCTTGGAGCCAGTTCTCAGCCTCCTGAAGGTAAACTCAGTGTACGGTCACGGTTTTGCATGAGCATCGTGTAGCTGCTTTTGGAACCGACTCATTTTTCTTAGAAAAGTTGTTAGGAGAAAGCAATAAATGTCAGGTCTCTTTTGATGTATTGTTTATACACTTACAGTGATATAGCCAAGTAATTGTATAATGACACTTAAGACTATTTAGCACATGCCTCTTCATGGTTCTATTAAACTGTTCCATCTGTTTTCCTATTAACCAGCATTCCATGTATGGTATTTTGTACCTCAGCTCTCTGCGGGCTGGGACAGCAGAGAGCAGGACTGCCAGTCTTCTACTACCACAATCCATCAAAAATGTTATTATTGATCACTATGGATAGAGTTTAGGGGCTGTTTACTACATTTCGACCCATCTATTTAAAACAAAGGAGAGAAGTTATTAGTAGAGCCTCAGAAGTTTGCATAAGGACCTCAGTGACTACGTGATAAATATCTCATGGAATAAAAAGGTGAAAGTCTGGGATCATGCAAATGGGAATATATATTTCTAGCCCCACCTATGCCAGGTAAACTCCAAACTACTGCTCAGGAGAGAGATCTTGGGGTGGGATACAACATTTCTGCGAATCACAGCCTCCAAGGTGGCTTGGGATCAGGCTGGTAAAGGGGTGATTCAAGGAGGGTGGTAATGCAGATAAATAACACCGTCAATAGCTGTGAGGAGGGGGATTGGGAATGACAGCTGGCTATCTCTAGTAGCAGAAACCTCACAGGGATGTTGTTTTGTGCAATGTAATTCCTGAGGAAAAAAAAATCTAAAAAAACCCTAAAACCCAACCCACCACCTCCCCAAAAGAAAAGCAATCGGAGTGCTGAACTAAACTGTAGAACTGCTAAAGGTGCCTGAAGTGCAAGAGTAAAGAGGTAATTAGTAAAAGTTATGGAAAATAAGCTCATCAATGGCTGTGAGAGCATGCAGAGATGTTGATACCATAATCTCCACCAAACTTGCCAGTTGCTGAAAGTCATCAGGGTGTTTCTGAGGGAAGTTTTCCTAAGCTGCAATGGTTTTTTCTCATTCACCAGTTATTGGCCATCCTGAGATAAAATGTTGGTTAGATCAACTTTAGAGATAGCCTTCCTTTGGGACTGTGAGAAAAGAATTCAGCTTGTTTAAAGAAGGTGAGTTGGAGGAGACGGATAATAGTAACAGCTGATCCAGCCCAGATGGAGTCAGTGATACATCAGAAGACACACATGAATTATAACAGACTACCCAAATCCACCAACCCTAAACATCTGAAAACAGACCACCACCAGGCCATGCTGTCTGCTAAGGGGGATTTAGTGCGTAATGTCATATAAGGTCAGTCGCTTCGCAGAGATGTGTCTGCTATAAATGTTCTCCTAGGCTGGAGAAATCACAGAGCTGGACTTTGCCTGATTCACTTCTGAGCAGAAAATCGACTGTTTTCCTTAAAAACCGGTCAACTTGTTGTAGCAGAGCCGAAGCCAAATCAAATTAGGAGGATGTTTACATTTTCGGAGATAATAGCAGCTGTGTTTGGAGTGGTATGACTAAGAACTGAGGATAGAGTAAAAAATCTCAGAGAGAAATATTTCTGCTGCCAGTAGACACAGGCACGGTTGTATTTTCAAAAAAAGTCGCTTCATTTGCAGTTCTTTCTGCGTGGTTTATAACTGTCAGCTTCATCTATGCACTGAGTGGACCACACAATTTAGTACGGACTTTGCAGAGTGGCTGAGAAGGTGTGTGGTGTGACTGTTGTAGTTCAGAGAGATTCCTGGTTGCCAGTAGCCTTAACTTCAGAGAATAAAATAGAGAAAAGGAAAAGAGAAAAAAAGAAAGAGGGGAGGAGGGGGGGATACAGGGAGTCCATCAACTTTCCTGTGAAAACCAGTCCCTTCTGCAAAATAAAGAACCTCCTGTCCTGCCTGCACATGGTGAAGCAGTAAGGTGTAGGGTAGATTAGAAACTTGTCAAGGAAGGCTTTTGCTTGAAGAGTACACTGTTGGTCTTGGAAGCAACACAAAGAGAGAATAAAATTCTCTGTATGCGCAACATCTGCTTCCCCACAGCCCCAGCAGAAGAAGCGGTAGGATGCGTGATTTTGACAGGAATTCTTGGTTTTACAAGCTTTGTTAGTAACAGTAGGCACTCAGCACCGTTTGGAGAGCAGCTCTGATGACACTCAATCGCCCGTTTCTGTGCTCCTCCAAATAGCCTGGGGAAAGGACTGGAGCTGGGAGCTACCTCTGAATGAGTGCAAAAGTACCACAAGGGTCTCGCTTGGGTTCGGTGCTTCCTTGGAGACAAGGCACCTGTGACTGTGTAGACTTGTGTCACGTTCCTCACCAATCACCCTGTGTCCTGGCTGAAGAACCCTCGCTTGCATAGTCCATCCTGACTGTACATGTTGTTGTATGTCTGGAATGACTTCGTTATCACAGCGAGAGATGATTTTATCAGTCCTCCTTCCAGGTGATGGCAGGTGCTCAGCTCCTTTCAGCGGTGAACTTCGGTTGCGAGAACGGGCAGGTTGTTCCTGCCTTTGTCGTGTTTAACCATTCCTGCTTGATTTCTTTAACAGCCTCTCTCTGCTGAAGGACTTCAGGAAAAATTCTCCTGGTCATCCATCACCTGGATCAATGTTTTCCACATGCCTGTTGGCAGCTGCAGGTTTGTAAAGGCGATTTTTCCTTTTCCAAAACTCAGGTCATTCTTATGCAGGTGTTCACTCCTGGTTTTCACTGTAATTTCTACTAATCCTAGTCAATAGGACACTGAGGGTTATCGAAATACCCCTTAAATTAATTGGAGAGTGGTCACAAATTCGTAATTATTTGAACTTTCTTTTCTGTCCACAGAGAGCAAGTTGGTACGTCATGTACATATTCATATATAGTGTTAGACCTTGTGAAGAAAATAGGAAAGATGTCAGGGTAATATTTTACTCTCGGCAGTCTTGGGGAATGGCTTTCTTTGGACATCTTTTCTTTGAAAAGGCCCCTTTGAACTAGAAAAGAATTGCATTTTGTTCCTCTCCTCTGCATTACAGGAGTTTTAGCCGAAGAGTTTATGGAGTTTACGGAGTTTACACCAGTTTTGTGGCTGTATAAAACGTCAGTTTATAACCTGCTATGTCATGAGCCATGGTAATAGCTCAGGATTTGATTTTCCAAGGGAAAATCTGGGACATGGGTCCAGTGACTGGGAATAGGGGAGGGAGTGCATGAGGGGAAAGGGGAAACACTTTTTGTTCAGAGAGAAATGAAGTGAAAAGGTTGTTCTTTAGAATTTGGATGGTAAAATGTGCATTCCTGCTTTTCCCTCACTGCTGTAATTCCCCACGCGGTTCCACGTTCAGCTTCAGTGTCTCCCTAAGACGGGAAAGGAGCAAACACTAATACTTTTGCTCATCTAGAAAATGCATTCCCAGGACATGAAACTGGAGCTGAGGAACCTGAGCAGTTGAAGGGTCCTGCAGCTGGAGTTTTGTGGTGTGATGGAAAACGAGCTGCGGCTGGTCCTGCTCCAGTCAGCTCAGTCCATTGCCCAAGGAGCGCTGTCTGTGAGCATTCTCCTCCGCTCCACCCTGGACCTGCCCTAATTGCAAGAAAAACAAATTTGAAAGTGGAAGGCTGGCTCTAGGGATTCTTCCCACAGCTAAAAATGGCTGGGCTTCCGCTGTGATTTGTATTCTCTAAAGTTTTCTCCTTGTGCCTTTTCTTTAGGTTTATTAAGGTCTGCTTCGATTCCCCTTTTTTTTCTTCTCCTCCCCTCTCCTGGTTTATGTGGTGAGGATCCTAAGTGGCAGCCACTGACAGTGATGTGCTTTGAACTCGTTTCTGATTTAAAACCTTTCACTCATTCTTTCCCTGAATTCTTGTGCCATTCCCCACCTGATGTTCCAAATCACTTCCTGAAGCGTTAACTCTCAGACTCCGCAGAGGCTTGTAAACGGGATGCAGAGAACAAATTTTGGCCAAGGACTATTTATGTCTGTCTGTCCAGCTGTGCAACCCAGTGGAGCATCCTCTGGCTGCTCGGAGGGCCCTCACTGCCCGCCCTGTGCTGCGTAGTACACTCATGACACGGGAAACATGAAGTTTCCTTATGGGTAGGAACATTTTGACATACAAATATATTATGAAAAATCATCTCGCAGATGCCAGAACGGTGGTCAAGTTAGTTAAAATCTACACAAACATTTATAATGGTATTTTTCCCATTCAAGGCAAGTTTTCCGGTGTTTGCAGAGTGCCAGATAACTGCGATGACACTCCGGATTTTTCTGGTGGGGATATATTTGAGATAATTCAGCTCCTGCCTTGTCAAATTAAGGAAGGCACAATCCCAGATTTTGCTTCCTCCTCAGTGTGATGGAGAAAAAACTCCAGTAATGTTATTACCTTTTTTTCACGGTGATAGGTGTCTGCAGCTGACGTAGCTGCTAATACCAGTTTGTGTTTCTCCATCTGCATGTCAAATCCATCTGCTTGCAGAAATTGTATTTACACAGACTGTAATCCTGTGGAGCCTCAGGTATTAGAGACTGTGGCTATAATGGCATAGGAAACCGTTTTTATTAAGTATCACAAATTGAATTACATCATGAGATTGATTGATGGGAAATTAAATTTAACAACTGAGAATTACCTTAAGTTAGCGTAGCAAGATTTTCATTACTCCAAATGAAAAAGTTTCTGCTTTAGTAGATGCTTTTAAGATTTTAAGATAGAAGCTGGCGTGCTTGCCTGGAACACATGATTCTCTGGTCACATCACTATATCTCATACGAGCTGGCTGGACTTTTCTTCATGAATGAAACATACATTTTCTATTTTCTAGATATTCAATATCTTGAAATAACAGGAAAATAGCTGTTCTGTGTATCTGATGCCTGTCTCTGAAGCAAGGCTGAAGCACCATTACTGGTATGTCTACGATGTGTTTCATACTCAAAATTTTTTTCGCAGTTGTGTATTCCTTGGACAAATCGTAAGTGATTTGGGCTGGAATTTTCTGTCCAGGTTGTCTTTCTGACTCGGACATCTAATTATGGAAGAAAAAAATTCCTGCCTCAGTTTCCCGTGGAGACAAGGTGAGCTGGGGTGGGAAGGATGCCTCAGGTACCTGAGGTATAAGGATGGAGGTTGCTGAGCCTCTGTTGGAGTGAACAATCTTGTGTTCGGGCTGAGATTTTCCCCCTTGACATGGGAAATGGAGATCACCAAGACTGTTTCATGCACAACTCACTGGAGGGGCAATAGGGTGGTGTGACAGATTCTTCTTCATTCCCCTGGGGTGTAACCCAAGGTCCTGATCCCTCCTCTGCAAAGAAAGGTCTGTGAACGTGCTGGCCAGGCTTTGGCAGTGTTCGGGTGGTGATAGCCACCATTGCTGCCTTCACTGGTTAGCTCCAATGAAGAGGTGTGTGTCAAGGACCTGACAGTCCTGCTCCTGCTGCCCTAGTTTAAAAAAACCCAAACATGAACATCAACCCCCCCAAAATGACATTAACAACATTTCTGGCATTTTTCAGCACTTCAAAAAAAGATCAAAGTCACATAAGAGCTGTGATGTGCAGCATTTAGATGAGAAGCTATTAAATAATTACTTGCAAATTACTTGAGACCTGACAGAATAAAAGTATTGATGCTGACACCTGAAGGAGGGGATGGAGAAGCCCTGATGGAGAAGCCATCACTTGAGAGCCATGCGCTCTGAGGTCCTGCGTAGGAGGGACTATGCTGGTGGGCAGTAACTGAGGGAAGTGGAACTTGGGAGTAAGAAGAAAAATAATTTGCTGGGACAGATGTCAGAAAAATGGGGTCAGTTTCCTATCGAAGGCAATGCTGCAGGGAAAAGTGTGATCCTCTTCTCATGTCCTGTGGGAAGCCCAACACAGTAATGTACCAGATGGCAGCCGGGGGAAGATGCGTGGACCATGCTGGGAGGATGAAAAGCAGTAGGGCCTTCGTAAAATCAGTTTACTCTTTTGCAGACAGCCACTGGACAGCCAAAATGTGGTAAAAAAATCAGGACAGCTGCTTCCTAAAATTCCCCCAGCAGATGAAGATACAGGGAAAACGGCTCTTTCTTTTGCTGGCAATTCATGGCTGCCAGAGGAGGAATTCCAGGTTGCCAGAAGATGCATGTTATCCTCAAACTCATGGATCTTTTTGTATCCCACATGGAACTCTTACAGTTTTAGGGCAAGAGTTGTACTTGCATGGGGCATAAGCTCCTTAACTGTGTGGTTTCAGCTCATGGCTGGAGGTGATGCCATTCCAAGCCCTGAAGTAGCTGCTCCAAACACTGGCATGGGCATCACTGGTGACATAAGCCCAGTGTTTCAGCAGGGATGTATATGCTGTCTGAGGAGATCAATGTGTCCTTCGCCTCGTTTGTGTTGCTTGACACCATACCATGTGCTGCTGCTGCTTCTCCACTGGCTGCAGGGCCCGAGCAAACCTGGATGGGACCCCAGATGTATGCACATTTTAACTACTGGTGCAAAACGCGTGACAATCCTAACAGCTGCCATCGGTCGTATAACCAGCTCCCGAGGATCCTCTGTCAAGTACAGTGAGGTTGTGCGAGTATTAAATCAGCAGATGCACTTTTATGACCATCTCCAGATTGGCTTCACTTGAGAAGAAGATGCAGTCAGATAACCTGAGATTTTACTGGTGTTCAGGGGACTTCAGTAAGGAAAGGTGGTACTTCTGCAGGGTCAGCCCTGGGCACTCAGATGATTTCATGAGCTGCATTAGGTGTTCCCTTCCCACACAACTATGCCGAATTACGTCAGTGAAATGTGCAGCAGATCAGCCCGTGCTTCTGGTGCTTAATTGCACAAGAATAAATAGTTGTTTTACTGAAGCACCCAACGTACAGAAAGCCAGAGCGCTCTACAGGAGAGCAGATGTTCTTCACTCTGTACAAAAATTAAGTAAAGAAAGCAAATTTGTCTGGTGCGATGGAGCTAAGGTAATGTCTGCACAGCTGAAGTGTCTCCCTGTGTTTCTCGTATCAATATTCAACATTTCTGAGTAAATGTTATGAGCCCGAGATGAAGCATTTTTAAGTCTGTGCCTCCAAACTCCAGCTTTGAAGACGATCTTTTCAGACTCCTCCTAACGTCATTTTGCAGCATCCTCCAGCAACTAATTCACTGTGCTGGAGTAAGGCACAACCGAGAAACCCATCTTTCCTGCTTTTAGGGTTGATTCAGGTTTAAATGCTGCTCAGGCCATCCCGTCAGCAGCCAATGGGGGGAAATCCTTTAAGCGTAAACCCCAGAGGAAGAGGAAATACTGGAGACAGACTGAAAATCCTGGAGAGCCGGATTTGTGCCAATAAACGCTCACGGGGCAGCACTGTCCAGGCAGAAGGAACTGCGTGTCCTCGGTGCAAATCTTCAGGTTGTCCATTCCTGTAAGTTTTCCTGTGTATTAGAATGTTGTTAGTCGTGGTGAACAGTTATGCTTCTGTTAATTCTCATTAATTCCCAATCCCACCGATAACGTAACCTGTCCTTCCCTTTTCCCTCTCCATGCTTAGACCTACTTCACATCAGCTACATCTCCCATTCACACGCTAACAATATTCTTTTCAAAGCCTTAATAATCTCCTTGTTATTTCACTGCCAGCCTTTTTCCTTCTTGCACTTTTTGTTTCTTCAGAAGAAAATGCTCCTGCAAAAACCCGGCTATTGAGATACACTGAACTCATTCATAAACTGCTCAGTTCTACATTGTAATTACTTTTCAGTCGTGTTGTCTTTATTGAGCTTACTTCCTTAGGTGTGATTTCAGATTTGACTATTTTAATATTTCAGTGCCTGTTTTCACACAGCTTTTGGATGGTTCGCTGATCTTTTATTGCATAATTGAGTTTCATTTTTCTGTCGTTTTTCAGACTCCTGAATTGGCGGGCATGTTTGCTTGGCTTTTCCTCTATTCTCTTCAAGGCTTTTTGATTGATTCCGGCAAGGATTTATCTTTTCTTTTTCATAATGGTTCCTTTTATTATCTCTATAAAAACTCCCATGTCACCTCAGTTGAACTAACGGTATCTGTGCCTGTGAAAACACATCGAGCTTATGATAAAAGGCATTTTTTGTAAAGAATAGCATTAACTTTCCATTCTTGTGGATTTGGAAAGTTTTCTTTATTTTTTCCCAGTTGATGCTGGCACCATTATTCTAGATGAAGACGTGAGTTTTGAGAGTTTCATTTCAAGCTCGGTGTTTCTTATATGAGGTGGAGCATCCTCAGGAAGCCGCGGACTCTTCAGAAGAGGTGCTGATGCTCCCTCTCTTGGGCCACCTTCCGTGAAGGGTGCTGCTGGCCACTCTGCGTGACTAAGATACCTTTTCTTACAGCTTCTGTACTAGTGCCCTGACCTGAGAAGCCTTTTTTCTTTTCTTTTTTTTTTTTTTTAAATTGCTGCCCCTCACATATATGTAGAATATTGATAATTTTTTTGGAGGGATTTGTTTATTTCCAGTGTAACCACCCAGCTGCACCTATTTTTTTCTCATCAACTCAAAATATTCCAACCCAGCGAACAGTCCACCTAGCTTTCAGATTGCTTTAAACAGGAAATCTCAAAGGGTTTTCTGGAGCAGTCGTTATCGCTGTCGCCACAGACCCGATGGTCCGGTGATGTATTTAACTGAGTTGTTGAGCGCAGGCAATAGCATCCATGTCTCCTGGCTCCCAGAACTGTCCAGCTTGCGGCATGTCACACCGCTGGCTGTGAGGGCTTCCTCTTGTATGTGTCTCAACTAATTTTCACCCTGGAGAATTGTCTTAGGGAAAATTTAAATAGTGATTGTTTTAACATTGTGTTTCTCAGCAAAACCAATATGGATATAATGTTATTGGGCTGGGACTGATGGTAGGACGATACAGGATTTCTGCTGGAGTTTTCCTGTAGCAGCATGTCCACCAGAAAGTTGATCATCAGTGTCTGGGGACAGTGGTATGATACTTTTGCCACTTCAAATTTTAACAGCACATGAGCCAAGGTATCTCCAAGTCTGAAATCCTTTTCTGCCCCATTTCTTTTCTTCTGGGGGAGGAAAACCCCCTAAGAGATATCAGAAGTAATCTGATGCTTCAGTTTGCTGACCAGTCTATCTGTTTATATTAGAGAGACCAGGCAGCAGATTGAATATTTGGCCTTCAAAGGGTTTGTTTCACTTCAGGGAGAAGTATGGATATTAAGACAGACAAATGCAGGAGACAGGAAATCCCAGACTCCTGCTGGGAATTACATAGATCAATGTACATTAACTGATGAGGCTTAAAAAGCGCGGCTGGTCAGAGACCCTCACCTGACAGACATTTTTAGACTGTCTAATTGTTTGTAATAAGGAAAGCTGAATATTTTGTGCTGGAAAAACCAATTAGCTGATTTTTCTTAAATGGCTTGTAACCTAACTTGTGATTTGCAATGAGCAAATGTCTTGCATTAGTTAAAATAATCCTTGATATTAGCAGCCCAGAGTTGGGTGACTCTTGAGCTCAGGGCTGCGTGCAAGCACAACCACAGTTAATAGCGTTTTCTGTCGGTGTGTGATTTAACTTCCATTCCGTGATACGAGCCATTCCACTAACCATTGTGCATAGGTTTAATTCCTCGTGAGTTGTTCTTCCGAGCGCAGAAGGCTTGAACTGCAAAAACTGCCACTTGATGCATATGCAAGATTGGGAAATGAAGCCTCTGTTATCACGGGCTTAGCTCCAGCCATCTGAAACCCCAGTGAACTGCTAATGGCTGCAGTCCTGGGCTGAAAAGTGCCCACTTATGCTATGGAAAATTATTCCTTGCTTTGGTAAATGCTCCTTTAAAAGTTTCTCCATCAGCTGCTAAAAGTCAGGGAAATACTGTAGAACGGTGGGACAAATGTGCTGTGGTAACTCATTTTCCTTAGAAATGCAGCCAGTGTAGAATATGCAAGTGATGCAAAGAAGCAGAAATGTGAAAGGTATCTGAAGTGTGGCTGGTTTTACTGGTGGAAGATGATTATGGTAGTTGTTTGCAATATGAACAATTTCAGGTAGCGGTTACCTTCTGAGACAGGCACTTTTATGTCCAGCTGGGAGCTTTGAGGGTTATCAGAGTTGCAGATGATGTTGAGCTGTTGTGGCTTCTGTGCAGTTGGCCTTCAGGTGGCTGTGGTGTGACCAGTGGTGCTGGGAAAGAGCATGCCCTCTACTAAAAGCCCCACCACATCCCATGTGTGTTGTCTTTGGGGTGCTGCATTGAGCCGTGGAGCCCTAATGATGCTGTTAGTCCTACCGCAAATCTCCCGTGGACCTCGTGGGGAGGCGAGCTCCCCACTGGGTTTGCAGAGATGTCCTGGCGTCTGTAAGCTCTGAAACTGCAGCTGGACCCTGGCAGGGGAATAGTGAGGTGTGGCAGTGCAGGCAGCCTGACTGCTTGCACAAAGCTTGCTTGCACAAAAGGCTGGGGTCTGCACAAGCACCACATAAAGGTCAGGTCGGTGCCCCAGGGCTATCTGGAGCCTCAGAGTCTGGGCTCCCTTAGCTGCCTCCTGCCTGTGCTGGTGAATTGCAATGACCCAGGTCACCCGAGCAGGGGATAAAAGGAGCCCTGTCGGAGAACCCAACTGGAGTTAGTCTTCTTTGGAGCAGCAGGTCATGCAGTCGGGGACCCTCTCCTTGGATCGGGACACCCATCGAGGATACTTCCCCGGATCCCCTGGGATACCAGGTGTATCTCCCGGGATCGAGTGAGCTGTCTCCCCCCAGATGGTGAGTGGCCCTTTTGGTCCCCTGGAGTGGGAGATTCTCCTTTGTAAGAGTGAGGGTGTGCGCAATGTGGTTCATCTTCCTTACAGGGTGTGCTTTGGTGTTCAGGAATCTGTTGTGTAGTGATCTATTCCCAACCGACATCCCAACCTGTCATTAATTTTGGTCAGTCGCAGTGCTGGGCAACTTTGATGGCAATAAATCGCCAGTTTTCGGATAGCTGCTGCTGTCTGGTTTGTGGGTGCCTCCGCGACACTCCTGGCGTAGTCGGCAGGATGTCGATAGAGGAACTACTACGGTGGCACAACTCGGTGCTTTCTCCCCCGGACTCAGAATGGGCGAGGGAGATGTGGTCCGACCCGGTGGCCGTCGTGGCAAGGCTGGAGCAAAGCCCTGTGGGGTTTTGGGGCTCTGTGTGCCGTCCGGGCGCTTGTTCAGTGCAGGCGCAGGAGCGTTCCACAATGCTGGAATCAAAAGCAGATTGTCTGGAGAGAGACTTGAGATAAGGAGCTGACGTGGACGTTGTTTGAACTTTTGTGAGCACAGACAAAAGCCACCCTCTGTGCTGTCCTAACTGAGAAGTTATTTTGGGGCGCAGCCCCCGAGGAATTGGATGAGGACATGTGGGTGGATGCTGGTGAAAATAGTCCTGATGAAACGGAGAAATTAGAGGAGAAGGCGGTGCGACCCGTTATTAAACCAGGGAGACGTTCGGGCCCTGCCGGCGGTGACCCCCGGGTCCGGTCGGGGGCCCAGCTAATAGCTGCAGGAGGGGATTTCGCGGAAGCGGTGGAAATTCGGTGTCGTTAGAGACCGAAACGGAATGTTTGTGGGCAGTGTCTTTAACTGGAGGGGTTCGGGTACTGTCAAGGGAGGACAAGGGCTCCGGGGTTTGGGGTCCCCGCGGTGTTTCTCAGCGGTGGGCTGCCAGGCGAGCAGTCGGTCACGTCCCGAGTGGCGTGTTGGGCTGGGGGTGCATCCCACAGAGCGGGGGCAGCCGGGTGCCGTCCGGGTTAAACGGTTACCGCAGCTGGCGGAAGGCTGCCGGCATCCAGCGGTGTGTGAGAGAGGGACGGGACGGGGCGCCGGGGCATCCCGCCTCGGACTGCTCCTTAAAGGGCTACCGGACGCGTTAAATATACGCGTCCAGGCTCTCAGGGAAAGGATCCGGAGGGCTGGTACGGGCGGCGGCGCCGACGGGAACCGGAGGGTCGCAAGCCTCACCCCGACCTGCCCCGCCCCGGGAGTCTGAACCCTCCCCAGGTACATCCGACCCGGGACGGAACGACCCGTGGCCATAAGCGACAGGGCTGGGTGCATCTCGGGCACACACCGACCGCGTTACCGGCCCCGCGGCCGCGGGCGCAGTGCGCGGAGCCGCGGGGTGGGGCAGGGCTAGCACTAGGACCCTGCGCGCTGCCCGAGGCTGCAGCCTGAAGCCGCCGGTGTTGCTGCGTGCCCGCGGCAGCCGAACGGGGCATCTCGGCAGCGATGGACGGTCTGGAGGAGAAAAGTCGCACCCTCCCCTTACAGTTCTCCGGTCTGGCCGGTTTGTAAACCCGTGGCATGATGGCGAGTTGAATAATAACACCCCGTCCCTGACAGCTGCTGCCCCGAGCATAACTGCAGCGGCGCCGACCCCTGGATGGCTGCCCTAGACGTGAAGGACTTGGTTTTCATGGTTCCCCTAAGGGATGAGGACAAACCGCAGTTTGCCTTCACTGGGGAGAGGATGCAGTATAAATTTAATCGGTTTACGTGAGGCTGCAAACGTTCCCCCGCAATTGCATGCAGTGCCCTGGCCAAACTCCTGGATGCTGTAGAGGTGCCAAGAGGTGGCCATGGCTATCAGTGCGTAGATGACATCCTGATGGGGGGAGATAATAAAGAACAAGTGGGATAAACAGCCAAGGCTGGCTGCGACTTGCTAAACTAAAAGTGGACTGGAGGTTCCACCCTCCAAATGCCAAGGTTCCGGACAGGAAATTAGATTTTTGGGAGCCCGATGGATATCTGGAGCAATAGCAGTGCCTGATGATACTTTGTCTGCTGTAGGCAAGGGGCAAATCCCAAGGAAGGAAACAGGCTTACATGCCCAGGAAACCTCGGATGAAAAAGGAAAAACCCACCATTTCAGCATCTGGTGGACAATCCCAGATTTCTAACTCAAATGCCCAGCCCCAAGGGGCTGAAGTCCACCTTTGTTTTTGGTTGGAGGATAATGGAGAAGCGGCTTCCCCCACAGTGTTTCTGCTAGCAATGGTGATGACCAGGACCTGGACCACAATGTGGTTGTGAAGGTAGTAGGATTCATCTGAGTGATGAACTGACATTTTCCTACCCACTGAGGACGTCGTGAGGCGGGGGATAGAACAGCACTGTGTGAAGTTCCAGGGAAAGCTGCAGAATGTGATGCTCAGCAGAAGACTCAGAAGCAATTGTTGCAGCACTGAGAACTCTTTGGTGGGAAAAATCTTTTAACATGTTGGGTTTTCTTGGTCAGGGTGGCTATAAGATTGTAATACCTCGATGTTTGCGGTGGGTGTTTTGTATATTGTTATTTGCAGTTAACCTTTAGTAGAGTGTTAACGTTTGGTACCTAGGGCTGGCCACCTGCAGAGTTCTGTGGGTGCGTTTGGTGCTACGTTCTATAGCACTTTGAAATACCTCACGTGTCCATTGTCATTTTAGAGTCAGCTGGGGAGTGATGACCCACAGTGAGCATTAGACCTCCCTGAGCCTGCCCTCCCTGTTAACTTTGGAGGCAAGAGATGACTGTGCCAGCACTCCGAGGAAACCAGTCGAGTTGTGACTGGTCATGGGGTGGATTGTGGCAGCGCGGACACGCTGACTGCTTGCACAAAGTCTGAGTGCTGGGCACATTTGATTGCAATACATCCCCTGTTTTCAGATAGGTGCTGCTGCTGTCTGTTTTGTGGGTGCCTCCACAACAAAACATGTTTTATTTTTCTTTTTTCTTTCTTTCTTTTTCTTTATATATATACTTTCTGCTCCTATTCCAAGAGATGTTCCCCAAGAATTGCTGTATTTTTCTTAGGGAGGGATAAGTGCTAAAAGCCTACTCAGCCTGAGTGTGATCTAAATAAGTAATGATGGATATCTTGTGATGAGTCCTACTATATAACAGACCTTCTGAAGGACTCTCTTTGTCCCTAAAAATGTGCTATTTCACATGTGAGACAAAAAAAAAAAGGTTCTCCATCTCTTTTGGAGTGTGTAATTCAGATATTTTTGAGTCCATCTTTCTATTTTGCTGGAGGCTTTTGGAGAATTAAGGCTCCTTATATTCCAAGTAATACTGAAATTGTACCTAGGTTGTACCTGGAGTGGTATTGCTGGATGTTCCTGGTATCTGCATGTCACCCAGTTCCCAGCGGAATCACCTTTCACCTTTGTTTCTCAAGGCTCTTTCATGTAGGGTTTTATTAGGAAATCTTTTTTCTTTGGATTTGTCGTTAATATTTGAGAGTTGTAGCGATGAACCTCCTGTGTCCTTGCAAGTTGCATTCACGCTATAATTCAACCCATTTCAGTGTGTACTGGTTAATGTGGCCTAGAGCACTGGGTGGGTTCAGAAGGTGTAAATGCTTAGAGGTGAAATATCTTCCTTCTCATGTGCGTGAAGAGAGTATACTGCGTATTTGGCCAAGTGCTGGTAAAATCTGAAGCAAAACTGTACATTAAAAGAAAAAAATGATTTTCTGTTTTTACAGCTTCACTGTGTAGTTGTTTTGCTGATGTTCACTAATGGTTATGGTTTGGTTTTCCGCAGAATATACTTTCTAACGTGCATTAAAGGAAAATAAGTGGTTGGGTATGGACAGATAGGACCCCTTCTCCAGGGCTGTATTTGCACTATTTTAATCTTACACCGGGCAAAATTAATGTGTAACAAACCCCATATTCTGAGAGGTATTTTGGTATCAAAAAATTGCTGTCTGGATTTATTCTGTTAGATCCCATCCACACTTATCCTACATGATATAACTGACCTTTTTATAGAGAACTTTGAAGTTATAAATTATGGTCTTCATGTGGGAATCACTTGGTGAAACTTATAGCCTCTAATGCTTGATTTGAATAGACCATAATGGTCTCCTCTGGCTCCAAAATCTATGAATCTTTGAAAAGCTTGTCTAATTTAATAAGTGCTAAGTACCATGAGGATTTCACTTGGGTTCAGTGCTGCTGTGGGGATAAGTGAGAACAAAACAGGTACGTTGGGTCGGACCAGTGTAAGGAATTGCGTTTCCAGCAGTGGTTGAAGGCAGTTACCTGGAGGAGACTTGTTATCTTATTTTTGACTTGTGCTCAAAATATTTCTACTTATCTCTCTCTGGTTGGGCAGAGCATACAGTCAGGAACATCCTAGCTGCTGAGGTGATTTTGGGGTGTGCCAGAACCATTCTTGGGTTCGTCATCCTTCACGACGTAAGACAGCCCAGTACAAACGGGATTGTTCCTGCTTCGTTCGGTCAGACTCCCCCAAACATGCTGCTCAGAGTAAGAGGTTCCTAACTGGCTTTCCTTCACTTGGAATCAACCTTCAGAAGAAGAGAGGAACCCCAAAATGAGCCGTACATCATTGCCACCCTGCAGCATTGATGAGAAAAGGGCTGGCTTGCTTTACGTCTTTTTCTTGCTCTGGTGAAATGGTATTTTTAAGTACTGTGAACAAAACCGTTTAGCGCTGAAGCAAAGTCGATTCACAGGATTGGCCTATGCAGCAAAGGTCGAGTGATCTACCAGTGCTGCTCTGTAACGTGACCTTCACGATATAGACATTTTTGTCTGTTACCCTGACTCTAAGCACGTCTGAATTTCGGCACAAATCCAGTTAAGATCTCTGAGGTGGAGCCTGACCTTTGAAGAACTACAGTTTTTGGAGCCAGGACCAACTAACACGTGTCACCTCTGGCAGAAATGAAGTCAACTGTAGCCAAGTTAATTTTTTTAACCAAAGGCATTAAGAAGAACCCCAAAATTAAAATTAAATTTTAATTTGTTCTTCATTCCCATAGTTTAATTATGCAGTGTTCCTCCAGCAAGAAATGTTTTAGTCTGGAGTGATTGTTAATTTATGAATGTATTCTGTATTGATTTTTGAGCAAGGCCATTTAAGCGACATCACCTTTCTTTCAGAGTTTTGTCTTTAGCAGGCTTAGGGTGTTTGGATTTCTTATCTTGCAGCTCTGGTTCAAGGATTTCTTAGAGCAAAGGGCAAACATAATTACATTAAAATACTAAATAAGCCTCATAAATGTAAGCACGCTTTATAACACCACAGCTGAAATGGTGCCGTTACGGTGCACGAGGTTTCTGTATGGAAGAGGCGTCAGGCTTTTCAAAATCCTTGCACTTGGGTTTTTTACAGTAAATCGATATTAGTGCACTGTATCAGAAATGTGGGGTTTGGGGGTAAAGGACTCTGGGTTTTAACTGTGATGGAAGAGCAAAAAGTTTTGGAAGCGACTTGTTTCAGGTTTTTTTTAGTCTGTTTGTTTATTTTAAAAATAAACTATAAAATTTAGGCTCATGGAGCAGGAAATCCAGGCTTCACAGCTAATAAAGGGACTTGCTTACTCATATATAGCCATGAAAAAACTCCTCTGGCAACCTGGATCATACTTGCTAGTTCTTGGCTGTGAGATTTTCTTGGTCTGAAGCCACTGCGCTCTCCAGACTGTATTTAGTTCACCTTGAAGTGATTTCTCTCCTCTGTTTCCACAGGTAAAAAATAAAGTTATAAACTTAGCACTGCTAATTCCAGGAAGTAATCTAGACTGTAAAAGGGATGAAGGCTCTTTTTTGGGACCGGGGATAGCTGTAGCCGTGAATTTAATGAGTTTCTCAGTTTGAGAGGCAGAGCAGAGAAAGGCGGAGCTTACAGAATTCAATGGTCAGTGTGATTTTTTTAAAAAAAGAGGTAAAAATTTTGTCATATTGATTTTGTCAAATTGTTGTCAGTTTTCAATACAGCCCTGTAAGCTCTCCCTTCACCCACAAACAGCCCCGCGCTGAGGGGGCTGACAAAAAGACGACGGGAAAGAAAGATGCCTGGTGTTGAAGAAGCAGGACAAACAATGGTATAACTGTGTTGTTTTTTTTTTTTTCTTGTTTCTGTGACTCTGCAAAGAATAATGGTTTATGGAGAAGTTGTCAAAACAAAGCGAAACAACCCTGCTGGAAAGGCAGAGGATGTGTTTTGTTGAGCGTTGGTTCATTCCGAGAGGTGCCCCAAACCCCTGACTTATGGGATGAGGGTTCGCTGCAATATCTGCAGAAAATTAAATTCACACCGAGGTGGTTTTCTATGACGGAGTGACCTTGGTAACCAAAGGAAAACAATCCACCCCTGTTTCTTATTGTTTTCCAAAGGTAGACAAAATATCATACCCGGGTGGAATTTCACTGTAATATAGAGGCTGCTGTTCCTCGCCGGGAGGAGAACCTTTGAGCCCTACAACTGCGGGCATGTGTTAACAGAGCTGTATCCTTCCTGTGCTGCTCCTAAGTCTGCATTACACTCTTCACTGCGTTTCTTGGTATTATAATTTCCTGAATCAGCGTTGCCGTTTGTTTTGTTGTATTTAACAGCTTGTCTAGAGAACCCCTCATCTGATTACAGCGCAGCGATAAACAGGGTGAGGAATTAACTCAGGGCACATTTCCAAGATTGTTTATTAGCTGCAGCCATCCCTTGTCTCAAAAAACACCAACAAATCTTCTTCTCCCAGATCATCTGGGGCGCTTTCCCAAGCAGCCTCTCTGGTATTTTCTCCCCTCTCCATCTTCTGTCATTTCCCCATTCCCCAGTCTGTATTCCAGGTGTGGGCAGGGATGGGGCATGGTTCTGCACAGGGGCTTCCAGGGATGAGTTTAATCTTTCCAGAGCCAAGGGCACCATGGTGCTGGGACTGTGCTCTCTTACCCATGTGGGTTTGACGTGTTCAGTGCAAATCCTCTTTGAGGTCCTGGTGGGCTCTGGTAGCTTGGAAGTATCATTATATTGCTTCTGGTCTGACCCCAGTTTAACTGGGGGCATCTTGTAGATGTCTTGGCTTAGGTATTGTGCCTTTTGCAAGCAGGGTCCCATCCCACAGGGTGGTGTGGGACCATCATCGTGTGGTACCAGCTGTGTCAGTACAGCATCCCATGGAGGATCTGCTAACCAGGGAGTCGGGTGGGACCCAGGAGGTTCTGACTTGTCTTAAAAGGAAATGGAATTTCATTTTTGCATCACGAGGTCATGTATTTATCAGAAATCAGCATTGCAATTTGAATTCATGCTGATGCCTGACCACAGCCAGTAATACAGATTGGTGCTTTGGAGTGAAAATTATTTCCTCTGTAGTAAAAATACAGGACGAGGTCTGAGACAATGAATAAAATAGCTTGTGTTGTAAGGAGATAGTCCAAAGGCCTGACTGTGGCTGTAATAACAAATATTTTCTGTGTGATTATTTTACAAACACACAAACATTAAACATCAGAAAAATAGAGAACGGTTGAGAGGGAAAAGCTTCCCCCTGTGTAGGGAGTGTCACCTGCCTGTTGGTACCCGTGGGCCGAGGGCTGCCCGGGAAGCAGGTGGATAATGACCCGTTCATGCCAGTTGGGGGCTGGCCTGTTATCCACAAGAACCTTTTCTGCCTTTATTTAATACTTTTGGTACTTGTACAGTTTGAGATATATGAAGGCTAGCAGCAAAGTCAATGGCTTTGGGGCATCGAAGGTTGAAATGAAGAAGGTTTTGTAGACAGGTGGCAAGACTTGCTTCATTTTATGGAATGGGAATGATTCCAGGGAAGAGCGTGGAAAATTCCGCAGTCATTTCAGCTTGTTACTGTCATCACCCTCCTCCCCATTATATTTTATGTTATAAACCAAACAAATTTACCTGGCCGTGAAGTTTTACGTTGTCAAACTATTTCATAGTGAGAACAATCATAGCGTGATCTCAAATGGGGCAAGCGCGGTAAGTCTAATTGCTTGTTTGAGAGGACTCTTGTAGATTTCTTGGAAAAGAAGAAATAAAACCTCCAGCTATGGCAGGGAGAACAAAGTTCCATAGCACAGAAAAAAACCCATTCGTTTGTTGTAATATTTATTTTGCTGTCCAGCACATAAATAGTACATGAGCGAGGGAGAGCGCTACATGCCTTTTACCCATGTGATCCAGACAACAATCTTTTGCTGGGTTTGGGGGTTTGCAGTTCCCAAAGCTGCTACATCATTTATTACCGTGTTGTTACTTGTCACAGCTAGTTACTGCGGGTTTTATCAGCTGCATCGTGTGGTGCATCATGGAAGTTGGTTATGGCTGGGGAAAGGTTAAATAAATACAGACAAATAATGTTAATGGCCATATCTCAAAGTCGATGGAATTGGATGTTCTGTTTGCTCCCTACCCAAAATAAGCGGGGGACAAGTGGAGGTGTTCCCAAAGCAGCTCGGCTGGAGGTGAGGGTGGGGGGGACCGCACTGGGGTGTCACCTGGGACTGTGGGCTGGGCTTTTCTGGAGTGTGATGAGTGGAAATGTGTCTTGCCTGGAGACTGGCAACACTGCAGGAGCTCAGGGCTGGAGGATGCTGTATCTGCTGTATCAGCTCCATTGGTTAAAAAACGCCCCACAACCCACAAAACCCAAAAACCAACCCAAAAATACCCCACGTGTGGTGCAGTTTCTCAGCTGGGACAGTCTCTTGGGAATTGCAGTGGGTTCTCCCCCTCTGTGTGATGGACACCCATCACACCAGCCCTGGCCCCAGCACATGCTCTATGCCATTGCATAGCCCAACAGAGCTCGCTTTCTCCTTCGCAGAAGGTAGATGCTCTGAAGCTGATGAGAATTCATCAAAAACCCGGATTAACCTTAGCAATTTACTTTGTTCTGCTTTCCTAGGCAATTAAATTTTAAACAAACCCATTTTTCTCAATGCTGACCCTGCTATTTGACTGTTAGAAGAAGCATCGCTACAAATAAAATGATACTGAGAACATAATGAAGCTGGTCTAAAATCCATTTCAAATTCAGATGATAAAAGGTCACCTATTAAGCAAGCTAATGGTTTTTTATGCATGCCTCAATGAAAAAGTGTCTATTTCTGCTAGGAAATTCATATCTAACCAACCTGAAGTCTAAGTGGTTGTAAAGAGCGTTTTTGGATTTTTCCACTGTTATTCCAGAGTGGTTGAATGTGTCCAAATGTGAAAAACAACCTAAAGAAGCCAGATTTCTTCACCCTCCACACACCTGCAATGATGCTTGAGCACACCAGCTTTCCCATCAAGTCTTAGGTGTAACTTATCTAATCATGGAATGGTTTGAGTAGGAGGGGACCTTTCAAGGTCATCAGTTTCCAACCCCCCTGCAGTGAGCAGGGACATCTGCAACTCGAGCAGGTTGCTCAGAGCCCCAGGGTCCAACCTGACCTGGAATGGTGGCAGGGATGGGGCTTCTCCCACCTCTCTGGGCAACCTGGGCCAGGGTCTCACCACCCTCAGCGTAAAAAATTTCTTCTTTCTCTCTAGTCTGAAGCTCCTCTCTGTTCCAAACCATTAGTTGTTTGCAATAGTAATCTATGTTTAAACCGTTAGTCCTGCTATAATGCATGACCTGCTGCAAGTTGGGCTGCACGATCTATTGCAAGGGTAACAATCCACATAGATAAAATGGATGATGATGCTGGAAGTGGCTTTCAGGTGACAAAAAGCCCTGCCAGCCCAGGGACTGCACAAGGTGTTCCCAGCTGTTTTCCTCCCTTTTTCTTTGTGGGGACAGACTTGTGTGTGTCTCTGGTGGGGAGACTTGTTCTTTACAGCTCTGAAATTTTCTGCTTGTGGTTATCCCTGGCTGTTGAGAACATCCCTTTGAATTTGGGTGTGGTTCTTCTCAGGTAAAAATAATTTGTTACAGAATTTATATATGGCAGGGGGTTATTACAGAGCAGCTTTAGCTGTATGGCAAATCCGCTTGGGCTCATCCCTCCCACAGCAGCTCTTATTTCTCAACTCTGCCTTTTCTTCCTTTTTTTGCTAGTGTTGCTGAAAGTTCATGAAACATAGATCCTGCAGTGAAGGTGTCCGTGTCTTGCTGCTGAGCAACCATCACTAAATCGGTGTCTGCAATTTGATGCAGAAAAGCCAGGAGCGAGCGAGGCTGTCCCACAACTGCCATTGAGTTTCCACTGCATCAGGAGGATGGATGCCTACACCTGCCTCCTTCAGGTAACAGGGATCTCTGGAAATAATCCTGGACAAAAGTTCCCAAATAGAAAAAACACATTTTATCCTCCCAACAGGCAGGAGCACCCACGATGCCAGTGACATGAGGAGCAGAGGACTAGCATTTGTGATGCTCCAGGCAGAGACCTGCTGGCATGTCCTGGCTCCTTGCCTTTTGGGCTTCAAGGTAGGATCTGGGCTCGGGAAAGTGCAGATTCTTTGATCTCAGCCATGGGTTTGTGCATTAAGGCACGTTTTTTTTTCCTCTCAACAGCAACACAACTGAAGATAACACCCCAATTCCCCCGTAAGGCTTTCTGATATTTTTCTTCTTGAGTTTAGAATTGGATAAACACAATTTTTTTTTATATAAAGAATGGATGCTGCTCCTAACTAACACTTTCTCTTTGTTTTTTATTAACTATGTCTGCAAATTCAGGTTGTTTCTAGGTCATGAGGAACCTTAGGCTTCCTATTAGTGCTCTTTGGAGACCTGAGAACACACAGCTGGGGGATCAGCGCGATTCTGCTGTTTACACTTATGTACACCCCAGTGACAGAAAAAGCCCCCCAACAACTTTATCAGCATTAATATGAAATAGTAGGTCTAACATCATTATTTTCCTTTTTTTTTTTTTTTAAATCCGAAAACAAACTTGGTACATCTCCCTTGAAGCTCCAAATCAATAACCTAAAGTAATTGCTTCTCATAAACGGGTTTCTGGACTGATGCGGATATTTCAAAGCGTGACTCCTCTTCTCTTGCTAAATAAAACAATACTAATGGTACAGCAAAATTTTATAGCAAACCCAATTACAAGCAGGGTCTAAGCTGCTGCGACTTCCTTCTCAAGGTAGAAGACGAGGGATTGGGGCTTGTATGTTCCATTTCAGATGATATAAATGATTTGCATAACAATGGAAAAGGTTCATTTCCCTTTTTTACTTGAATTTAACTCTTCATTGAAGATGCACAGTAATGTTTGCCTTGCCTGTGAGCTGAAACATTCGGTTAATGGTTACAAATTGCTTTGAAAATTCAGCATTGAAAGCTTTGATCATGCAACTTCATAATTACTGGAGGCTTCTAAAGTGTCTAACGATGAGTACTGCTGGTCGTGAGTCCTCAAGATTTCTCCCTCCTTGCTTGTTCGGCCATGGCTAAATTTAAAAATCCTGTGATTTATGTATATAGTTAAGTCACTGCTGTGACTGTGCAGCACCAGCTCTTTCCCAGTTTGTGCTCCATACTGGGCTGGGCAAGGGAAAGGATGGAGGGAGGTTCACAGCTTCTGTGCTTCCCTCCCAAGATGGGAGCAGCCTCTGCTAGTGTCAGGCCTTGGCCATCAGCCTGCTGGGTTTTAAGATGTTTTGCTTTGTCTGGTGGTAAAGGTACTGGCTTTACATGGAGACTTGGACGATGTTTTAGGTGGGAAATCCTTCTTCCCGAACGCAGACTTCAACACAGCTGGTGCCTGGCAGATCCCTGAGTAGGTATAAAATTATCTGTAATCATAGACTCATCATCCAGCCCCAGGCTGGAAGGGCTCTCAAGGATCATCTGGCCCAACCTTTCTTGGCAAAAGCCCAGTCTAGCCAAGCTGGCCCAGCACCCTGCCCAGCCAACTCTTAACAATGTCCAATGCTGGGGACTCCACCATTTCCCTGGGGAGATTATTCCAATGGCTGATTGTCCCTGTTGTGAAAAATTTTCCTCGTGTCCCGTCAGAATCTCCCAAGGAGTAAGTTGCAGCCATCACCTCTTCATCTTTTTTCCATGTAACTCCTTGTAAAAAGCGAGTCTCCATCTTCTTTGTAGCCACCCTGTAAATCCTGGAACATGGTGAGAAGGTCTCCCCTGAGTCTTCTTTTCTCCAGACTGAACAAGGAGAATGTAAAACCTTCCTTTGCTATTTCTTGCCTCAGGTTTTTTAGCATGCTTAAACATCCGTTGCTGCTCGGTTGGAGCTTCCATGGCAGGAGGTCTCACTGCTCTGCCTCACAGGTAACACAACAGGAGGCAAAGGAACAAAGTTTCAGAGCAGATCGCCTTTTTTGACTCTTAGTTTATTTTCCTTACAGATGGATGAAGAACTAATTGGTAAATAGATGTGTCACTTCTGCCTGCTGAAAAAACAGTACAAAAATATCCCTCCTCTCACCCAGGCTCTGTGATGCGTCATTAATATTACAACACATTTGATTTTCTTTTAAGCTCTGCCTAAACAGTCAGGAATCAGGATTCATTTTTCTGGGTAGCCTGTGAAGTACAGTGTGATGTGTTAATGGTCTGACCCGTCAGGTAATTTAATTCTCTATCAAGCCCATCCCTCTGTACAGCTAATTGACCGTCTCAGCAGTCTGCAGGCAGGCAGCTTCGGCAGAAATGTCTCCATGCCTCTACCTGAGGTCCTCTTCGTTACGCCCTCTGTATTCTGGGTCTCTATCCTGGGAGCCCAAATCAGTCTGACAGGAACCGGGAGCGTGGGGAAAGATGAGGTGGGGTGAACGCCTGTAAATTCCAACACTGCTCTATAGACACGATGGGCTTTCACCTCCAGAGAGGCTGCAGGTCGTACATCAGGAGACGGCCCTGCTTTGGAAGGTGTAAGGGACAACCTGCTCTCGGTGTCATTTGTAAAATCACAGAATCACAGAATGATTTGGGAGGGGATGGACCTTCAAAGGTCATCTAGTGCAACCCCCAGCAGTGAGCGGGGAAAAATACCAGCCTGCCTTTCCTGGACAGCTGTTACTGGGGTTTGTAGCAGCTACAGCACAGAGAATCCAGCTCAGTAACGTGTCTTTAATTCAGGTGGCTCTCTGAACCGTGAAAACTGCTTCGTCTGCTTACATGTTCATAGTCTTTGTCAGCTGAAATTATGTCCCTTACTGTCTTTTAAAAACCCTATTCAGTCGGTAAGCATTAAGCTTGCAGCACACCAGCCTTGTATCGTCACCGGTTACCCAGTGTTATCGTTAAAAAAATGAAATTTTGAAAAAATACAGTTTGACGCCTTTAATCTATGCAGGAAAGCTGCTTCAGCACCCATTGCCTTCACAAGGCATTAATGTATATTCCGCCCAGTGGATTTACACCGCTGAGATATTTGCATTACATAAGCAATTGCATTCATTAGTCCCTTAGCAGAGGTGATGTCCCCTCTCTTACACTAAATACCAGATATTAGAACATGCAGGTACATGATAGATGTGGTTAAGGATTTACCTCGCCGATATCCAAGGCTGGTGCATGACTCCTAGGTGGGCTGTTTCCTGCCTCAAAAGAGAGAGGGAGAGAAGGAGGGTAAGAATGATTGTACACTGTGCTTATTCTCCACTAATAGACTTCTTTTGGGGTGGAAAAAGCAGTTTATAGCGGCATGTTCCAGTGCTGACACTCTCTCTTCAGCAGCAGGTGTGTGCCGCCCTTGATGGATCAGTGTGCATGCGTGATCATCACGTGGCGTTTGTGTCTATGTGTGTGTCTGTGGTTTCTAGAACATCATTAGTTGGCTGCTGAATATTAAATCTGCATTTGCCCTTTTCGATTGTCACGTTTTAAAACATCATTATGTAAATATCTGACAATGCAGCAACGATCTGGTAGTTCTGGAGGGTGCAGCTGGATGGGTAATGGCCATAGGATAAGTCTGCACAATTATCTTTTTAACGAACTGTGTATTGCAGGGCACAGTCATTTAAAAAACTCTTCCTAACTGTACCCCACTGTTAGAGAAATTTACTTTGATCCTCCTTTTAACTTGGCAGTACATCAGCAAACGTTACCTGTGCACCCTGCTGTTTCTCAACCTTGGGAATTTTTTCATTTCCTTGATTGAAACTGGAATTGCTTTGAACTGTATTTCCCAAGTAGGATATTACAGAAAGTCTTGTACCTCTCATGCTCAGGAGTCTGATTTGTGCTGCGGTAATTTAAACTTGCCATGTTCTGTGCCATGTTCTTTTCCTGGAGAGATCCCATTAAATTAGTGTAGTTCAGTGTGATCCTTCCATGGTCTGTGGAGGAGCGCTGAGCCTGACGCTCCGCAGAGCTTCCCCCAAGAATCTGAATTCCTTGAATCTGTTGGTGACAATCAGATTTAATGCATATCTTCTTCAGTTCGTTAATAAACCAATGTAGTGCTTCAGTCCAGCCACTTGCGTGACTCTTTATTAGCCATTGTAGCACAGTCAATGTCTCCTCTTACAACTCTGGCATTTTGGGTTTTTTTCCTCTAGCACCTTAGGACAGTTTTAGTGTGGATGTTCTATCAGGTCAAGTGTATTATGAATTTCAACGGTAGCTGACAGTCAACAGAAATGCTCCCTTTACACCCCCTTTTCATTCTCTATGCAATCCTCAAGCTTTATTTTGAAGTTTTCTGTACACTCAGTTTTGGGACTGATCTGCTGTTAATTGCTGACCATGTTCTGACCAGAGTAGCACGATAGTTCACATGCTGCATTGGTTTAAAAATATGAAAATGCTTAATTATTCTATTGGTCGGAAATTAAAATAACAAAAATTATAGGTCTGTATTTTGAATGACCTAAATATTTTCCCCCACTTTTAAAAAATGTATTCCAGCAGAGTTTTGAAAAATACTGATGCATAAAGACAGTGAAAATGAAGATGAGGATTGTTGTTTTGATATGAATTTCTCCATATTTATTTTTTTAGGGAAAAAAAGGTAGTATTAGTCTAAATAAAACCAATTGTTGTGTAAAAGTAACATTTCACTTGGTAGTCTGATGCGTCTTTTGAAATCTCGTGTTACTGACTGTATTTTCCATTTAATTTCTTTCTGAGATTCAGTTTTTAATCACTAGTTGAGGATGTGGTTTTGCATTGACCATATCTGGGAATGGTTTCTGTACGGACCATGCAGGAACGAGTCCCCGGGGAGACTCATCCCTCCTCCTGCCCAAAGTGTGGTCAGCTCCACGGTCACACCTTTGGGTGGGGAGACGGAGCCTGCACAGCCCCTTGGAGCAGCCTCCCCCTTTGCTCCGCTGCCCTTTGCCTCCTGACACATTTGAGCAGATAAAATATTATAGACGGATCAAACAGACCTTTAGTCTTTATTTCATGGAATAGTACTGTGCACTGGATTAAACAGAGCCCTCCTTTGCTTCCCAGTGCTTGGAGGAAAATTTACGAGCAGTGAAAATGTGTTCGGGGAGATAAATGTGTGTTTCATTCTCTTGAGTTTTGTCAGTTTCAAATTCCTGTGTTAAAAAATCTGTTTATTTAAAAGTGTATTATGTCACCTCAGGGATGAAAGCTGAGTTTGCAGGACGCTGTAATGAAGTCAGCATTGTAAATAACCGCACAAGAGAGCTTGTGGGAACTCCGGGATGCTGGATGTTTTCGGACCTGAAGAAGCCCTTAATTCATCAAAAATCGGGGAAGATATTCCACAGGTGGTGTAAATTTTATGTGCTTTTGATACGACTTCGTTAAAAAAGAGACAAAAAAGGTGAATCATTAAGTTTTCAGCAGCAGTCCTGAGAGACTCTTTTGCTGAAGAAATTCCCTCGTGAGAGATTAGTGGTGCTGACTGAGATGGTTTATATCCAGCACATGACAGTTTAAGAGCCTCTTTTAGGTAGAAAAGCTTTTAGGATGTTAGAAAACGGTGGGACTTCAATAGCGTTCAGCCAAATTGCCCTTCCTTCGAATGAGCATCTGTATTGTCTGTGACTGCTAGAGACCTGCCAACATAATGTTTCTCTTTACTGTCTTTTTCTCTCTTTATATAGGAAAAGTTCTCGGCAGGATAGTTTTAAAGGTCACTGCAGCACCACATCAGTTATTGCTAAATCAAATCTTACTTGTGTGATTGGTCAGACAGCGTCTTTTTATTGTTCTGCCGCTTGCTGTAGTTTTAGGACGTTAGTTGTATGAAACAGAGATGCGTTGAACTCCTTATTCGCAGACGCTCACATGATGACATGTATTTTCTGGAGGGAAAGTAATATGCTCTCATTACCATCTTGTGCCTGGGATAGGGGAAGGAGAGAGAAATCAGCTAAAAACGCTGGGCAAAATTCCAGGCTTATTTCAAATTCTCTTTAATGCTCAAAGCCTTTTAGAAACCTTTAGAAACTTGTGATGAAAATCCATTTCATCATTAAGTCTATGCCTGTATTACAAATGAAGAGCTTTTCATCTTCCTTCAGTAAATGAATTACTTAAGACCTTCTTTATAAAAGGTAATTCTGTGCTTCTGCCCAGTGTACTCCCGTGAAGATGCTGTGAGTATCTCAAGCAGTATCTCAGCTTATAGAATAAGCTCATGTCCCTTTCCTGTGATACTAGGAGTCACCTAGTGAATATGCCATTATCTGCAGCCGTGTATTTAGGGGTGTTCTTGGCTTTATCGGTGGCTGCCCGAGTGATTTGGGTAACTCTGACTCTGTCTTCCAGCATTCGTCAAACGACTTCAGTAGATTTTGTTCCTAATGTGCTCTTACATCTGTGCATTTAAAAGAGAATGTGTCCTAAATATTAATTGTCCTAGAGTTTTACGCCCCTTTCGGGTGTGTGGTACCAGAGTGTTTCTCCAAAAACCAGCTCATTAGGAGCCGGCCAGGAGCCAGAGGGGAGAAGCGAGCCCATGGTGGCATGAGCGCAGGCAGCAGCGGCTGCATCCTCCATCGTTTTCAGGCGCTCTGATGTTTTCACATTTGGCTTCAGATGGGATAAAACACAAATACTTTTTTCGCATAAAATACAATGCGAAACTCATTGCCAGAAAATTCTGTGGAGGCCTAAAGTAAAGAGTTAAAGAAGGATGGGTTTACCTGGGGTTATTGAGCACGATAGCCTCGGCTCAGGGTTGCTGGCACCTGTGGTGTTTCTAACAGCCACAGACCCGTCTGCATGGGGTGTGTTTCTTCTTTCCCTAAGGAAAGGATCTACCCCTGTGCGACTAGCCGCCGCTGAGGAAGGGTGGCTGGGACTGATGGACCTTGGCTGAGTGAGGGCATCACCAGAGTAATCTCATGCGATTACCTGGGCTGGTCTGAAGTGGCCTGTCCCCAGGATCTGAGGAGAAGTTCAGTATTGTGTCCTCTGAGCACACACACATCTCTCTCTCTCTCTCTCTCTAGATATATACAGGGATAATATATTTTTCTCCAAAAAGCATCTCAAGCGTGTAAAGTAATTAACAGAAGTTCCAAGCAATATCTGTGCAACACATACTTGTATCACACGACTTTGCCATCTTGGAAATCTTTGCCTTTATTGCAGAAGGAGTTTAAGAGAAAGCTTAGTAGGGCTTGAGACTGTGCTCTCGGCCAGCCATTGGCAGTCAGCCGGGGGTAGATGAGAGGCAGTCAAATAACACTCCTTCTCTGTTAGCGGCTGCCTGACGGATTAAATGTGGAGCGAGAAAGCTGCTGGTGTGCGGTCAGGTTGGCCAGTCAAAGCCAACGCCGACATTGCGTGCCCAGTCTTAGCTGAAATCATCCATTTCTTTACTCGTGTCACACGCTGTGCTGCTTGTCCTCCTTAGCGCTGGGTCCAGTCAGACATCTCCGGTGGAGATGCAAGGTATGTTGAAATGCTGCTGTGCGCTCACTCAGTGGCTGTGTGGATGTAGCCTTTCCCATTAACCCACCGCCTAGAAGCCTGCGTGCACGTACGGCTCAGCAGATTGTGACTGAACTTCCGTAGCAGTCCTGCCTTGCTCTCAGCTTCCTTCCTTGAAGCAAGAAGACTTTTATACTATCAGTTTAATTGGGAAAGAGATAGGAGACAAAAAAAAAAAAAAAAACAAAGCAGAAAAAATAATACTGAGTGTGTTCAGTGGAAGACCAAACCCCTTCTGGCTGAACGCACGCGAAGATAATCAGATAAGTGAAATGATTTCAACATCCCGTTCCCAGTGTAAGAAGCATTCAGTCAAATTTGCCCTGATTGTGTAGCAATGCATTACTAATAGGACTTAATATAAGCCTTTTAAATCCAGAGCGTGTTGTTAGAAAAACAGATTTCAGGCCCTGCGTTTGTAGGCAAAATTCCCCTTGATATAAAGTAGTCAAAGGCAATAATTTAGTGCCCCTTGATTCTGTAGTCAGTATTTCACTTAATTACAAAGTTTTGTCCAAAACCCATCAAGTTCAATGAGCTCCTCACTATGAATTTAGAATTATATTATCCAAGGAGTTTTATTAAAGGCCATTTAATGACTGATGAAATTCGGCTCAGTTCAACAAAGCAACGTTAAGAACGAGATGAAAAACTGCAAAAACTCTTAATGTCTTCACAGATGTTTTGTAAACAGTCTGAACACACCAGGCAGACTTTTGCTTGTCTATTTGCAACAGTTTGCACATCGTTAGCTGTGTTTAAAGCCTGCCAAATTAAGAAAGATGAGCTTGTTGAGACTTGCCATGTGCTTGCGTTAACTTTGCGTTTATATGTATGAGTGGGGCGTTTGAGTTCGTGTCTAATTGTGGCACCAATCGATAGAGGGATATTTAAAGCAAATTTTTATGTTGTGTGCAATAAAGAATAAACAACTTGGGAAGATAATTTGATCAAATTTTGAAGATTGATCAAATCAAGGAAATCGTGTCGATCTCGTCAGTCAATCCCGTACAACAGGCCGCGATGACGTGTTCTTCAGAGGAGCGAGCAATCGCAGCCATTACGCAGTTCATGGAAATGAGAATATATGAAAAGGAAATGCCCAAACTTTCCAATTCTGGTCTTTGCAGTGACAGCCACAGTTTCTGAAGGGCTTCAGGGTATGGTCTTGCTCAGCTGAGGGGCTCAGCCATGGAGCTTTGCTGATGGGTCTTGGTGCCGTTTGCGGCAACATGTCAGCACTTGGCCCTGTGCAGTTGTAACCTCCAAGGAACTCCGTAAGGAAATAAGAGGGTTTTTTTGTGTTTCCTTGTGACACATCTAAAATTAGCCTTTATTTTAAAAGATACGGGTCTGTACGTAAGTCTTCTTAAAAACCCCAAACTTTGGAAGCTCAGCCTATGCACTGGAATGTCACTGATAACTGACCCTGGGCTGTTGCTGAATAGGTACAAACGAATGAAAACCGGAGGCAGGAAAGCACAGCCTCTGCTGCTTTTCTGGGCTTCTCGTGTCCATGTCAGGTCGATGTGTAACAGTTCCAAACTGAAAGAGGGTAGAATTAGGTTGGTTGTAAGGATGGGGTGGTAGGACACTGGAACAGGCTACCTAGAGAGGTTGTGGATGCCCCATCCCTGGCAGTGTTCAAGGCCGGGTTGGACAGGGCTTTGAGTGATCTGCTCTAGTGGACGGTGTCCCTGCCTTTGGCAGGGGTTTTGGAACTAGAAGATCTTTAAGATGCCTTCCAACCCAACAACCCAAACCATTCTATGATTTTCCCTGCACACTTGACAGCAAGAAATTACAGACATGATACCTCTTGGATGTTTTGGCTCTGTGGGTTTCTTTTTTCTTTTTTTTTTTTCCCCCCAGTATATAATTTTGAAAGCCAAACCAAGACCTAGCTGGTAGCTTTTATGAAGACTGCCAGCTTGAGTTCCAGCATGCAGATGGATGTTTGGTCTTCACAAGATGTGCTATGTTCTGTTATTTGCACTAGCCCCTTTTGGAACACTGGCTGTGTGTAAGAGAGGATTTATTCTTTCTTGCTCTCAGTCTCTGGTTGAGAAGGATCTTGAGTGAAGGCTCCCTGTGGAGCTGGGCGCTGGGCTGGAGCTCTGCAGGGCTGGTGACTGACAGCTGGTACCTACAGCACCTCATTGCCTCTGCTGAGGAGCTGCCCGGCAACGCCACGTCTCCTCTCCGTTGGTAGAGGGGCGGTAAAGCTGCAAGGACTATAAAGTCGAATGGATATCTACTCAAATCAGTTATTTCAGTCTATTATTCTATGACATAAAGGGAGATAAAATAACAAGTGCTGAAAGGCATCAGGATTCTTG
Organism: Bucorvus abyssinicus; assembly: GCA_009769605.1. NCBI lineage: Eukaryota > Metazoa > Chordata > Aves > Bucerotiformes > Bucorvidae > Bucorvus > Bucorvus abyssinicus. The sequence goes on from CM020032.1 coordinate 5,315,280, forward strand.
TCCCTGAAGTCATCTCCTCTCACACCCCCACAACCTACGGAGATCCCACGGCCGAATTCCTGTATACACGCATGCAGAAGTGTTTGCTGTTCTGTACATTATTCATCAGAATGGAAATGAGATTATCCTTGACATTTCGTGAGTGCCAGGATGAGGGCAGCACGTGGCTGGTGGCTTCATGAACTCAAATGTTAGCTCCGATTTCCTGGCAGCTGAGAGGAGCCGTATTTTCTGCTGGGCACAAAGAGCAGAGGTCTGTTACTGGAGATCTGGTTTTCTTCAAGATTTTTTTTTTTCTCTGCTTGCACATTATATATTTGAATGAGCACAAAACAAATGCTTTTTATTCCCATGTTGTTCAAAAGACTGATCCGGCTGGTTTTTTAGAGCAGTGCAGGGTTTCATTAGACCGTTCAGGGTGAATAGTTTTGATTACAGCACATTGCCACGAGAGAAGAGAATGATGCGCCTAAAGATAATGAATACCGAGACAATACAAATATGAACTTCTGTAAGTAGTTTACTCGCAGCTATTATATTAAAGAGGTCTAATGTGTCTGAGGGGAGTTCAGGCTGGTGGTCAAGGCTGGATATGAGGTTTGTGAAAGGATTGGATGAAAAGATTTATTTTCAAGGTCACTACCTTGATGTGAATGAGTAAGAATAGCAACCACCAGCACGAGCAGAATAACTCCACTAGCAAACAGCTACAGCGCACGCGGCTGGGACTCTAGAGGGAGAGCAAATCTCACGTTCTGAGCCGAGCAGCCCGTCGTCTTGAGCGCTATGTTATTTCTTTGGGATTGGCGTGCGGTGGGTTTGGTGTTTTAATTTTTTGACCTTGAAGTTTACTCGTGCCTTAAGATTTGAATTTAGAAATATTGGTGGAAAACAACAACTGACTTGCTGCCATGCTACAGATGTGGGTGACTGCATAGCTTAACCCCTCAGGTGAAAGTCCTGGGTAGAGGGGTGGGAGCATCAGCTGAGCAGTGCTTGTGTCATCCACTCGTGCAATCTGATCTCTAGCAGTTTTTTCAGCCTTTTACTCTGAATTCCAGTAAGCAGCTCAATCCCAGTAAACAGAGCTGGAGGCACACTCAGTAACGTATAAAAGCAGAGTCCCTATCAAGAAGTCAGTGTTGGTCTTGCTGGCAGTAAGGAATTTTGATTCCAGTTAATAACGTGAGTGAAGCACTTTTGAAAGACAGACAGATGTTGAGGCCAGAGGAGAAGGGATGAGTCCATCAGTGCCAGCCCTCAGCAGTGTCACAGACCCTTTGACGTGGGAGGAGACCTTTTGTGATGGCTTTGCTGGCTTTGGGGGAGGCCCTCAGTAGAATAGACCATCTCGTGGAATGTGTTCAACCTGCGACGCTGAGAAGGGTACTGCAAAAAGTGCCATGAAATAGAGAGCTTCAGTGATTCTGATTCAACTCTATAACAACTTTTTAGTAAGTCTCAGCTTCGGCATTTGCAAATGAGCTTGGCTTTGGAATAGCAAAATCTAACATATGTTGTAAAAAAGGCAGGGAAAAGAAGTTTGATATTTAAGATTTTATCCATTTCTGCCTTGATCCAATTCTGCAAGTTTTATGATGCAATCTTCCAGTAAAAGCATTCTGTTAGTGATACATTGCGCCTATGGAAGCAATATTGTTTTAAACGTCAATCATATATTCAGCCTGTCAAAAAGGGAGCGTCTGTATTCATAACCTAGAGAACCGAGTCTTGAACTTTATTGCTTGCTTTTCAACAGGCCCATTTAATTCTCTTCCTAGAAATCCATGCATGTTTAGCAGTGTCAGCACTTGTTGTGACTGTATTTAACTCAAACTAACTTGTAATTAACCTAGTTGACAGGAGTACATCAGGATACCAGCGGTTTGTATCACTTGTTGTATTCAATTGGGGATGCTGATGATCTGGAAAGGTTTTGATAATCCAGGAAACAAACTACTCACCTTGTTTTAACAATGAAAAAAAAAACAAAAGGAAGCTCTGATAACCTTTCTGTGATTAAATTGAATTCTTTGGTCAAGGCACAATTGGCAAGCGTGTGTACACAAGGGGACATCCCTTGGGAGAGAGGGGAGATTGAGAGGCAGCAGCAGTGACTGAACAGCTTCACAACCCGCTGCTCTCATTGCACCATCATTTTCTGACCATGAATATCAAACGTGGTTCAATATTATTAAGCATTTACGTATTAAACTTTCATATTGTAAATGCATAAGAAGGTTGGGCTGAGGCTGAAGCAATTCCTGATTTTCAGGGCTTGACTTTGCCGTATTGCTAACGTCATTTTGGGGTAACTTCTGTTTTGAGGATAGAGGATACAAGTCCACCGGCACGATGTTGGTGTTGGTTGAACTCTCTGTTTTATACACACTATGACTTATAATACGATTCAGCTGGGCTGAAATTTGGAGGAAAGAGGGCTTTTATTTTTATTTTCTCTTCGTGAATCAGAAGGAAATGAACAGAGTTAAAGAACAGGCTAGTCCTCCAAATTGCTTACAAATATTTAATTTCTTTGCATGAAAATTGTGTAAATACTGGTTTTTCATGCCAGCAAACCTCAATGATGTATTTGTTTGCACGTGGGTTAAGTCTGTAGGTTCACACACTGCTGTTCTTATTTTAAACTGCGTTACAGGAACACAGTACAAGGGAACAGTTGGTCCCATGAAAATTTCAGTCTATTTATTTAATCTCCTCCACAGAGCTGGTGAATTCACTAGGTTACGGAAGCCACAACCCCAAATTATGTTTTCCAAACAATTTTTGATTCATCATGTTCTTAATTGCATCATCGTTTTGTGCTACTGTTCACAGTATTGGTCTAATTGAAGCAGTAATAGGTTTCTCTTCGTTTAGTGGCAAAACAAAGATGAAACACTAAACCTCTTTGGGTGCAGATTATTGCAACCACAGACGGATGGTGCAGAAATTGTTGAAGGACGAGATTTATGATGCCCAGCGTTGCTTCAGTGGTCAAAATGTCTTGAATATGAAATTAATCCATTATAGTACTTGATATGATGCTTTTCAGACCACGCGCAAAGTCGTTTATGTATAAATGTATACCTGGTCTGCCAATATTCTTTAAATTCCAGGTTGTTTCTGGGGTTTCAATTTTCTAGTGCCTAAACGATTCCTTGCTGATGTTCCTTATGCCATTTCCAGATTTTGAGACTCCAGGTCCTTTTTTTCCCCCCTGAATCACAATTTAAGAAGTACTATTTTCCAAGACAAATACTTTGGAAAACTGCTCCTGCTTTGCTCTCTGAGGTTTCTGAGGAAGGCTGTTGCTCTGGAGGTATCTAGAAAAGTGATAGTTTGCAATAGGTGAGTCCAGCTGAACTGCTGGATTTGTGCGTGTTTCTAGTCCAGCCTCACTGTGTCTGTTCCTGCAGCTTTGTAATTTGACTGCAAGACCGTAGAACCTGAATATTCCTGTAAGAATCTTACAAAATCAAATGACTTTCTAGTTCGGGTTATTAAAATTATTGCAACCAATACATTGATGAGTAATCGGAATAGTTTCAAAAGAAAATTCTCTATAAACTTTTATAAAACAAATGCTGCTGTTGATTGCTGTGACCTACAGCCTGAATCTGACTTTAGGAACAAAATCGATCTTGAGACAATGTTCTGCTCATAATGTCTGTATAGAGAAGTCATACGTCCTTTCCTTCAAACTTAAATACTGCCCGTGTCTGATTATTATGTATTTTTTTTTTTTAGTGGTACCCATTTGATGGTTTTTATGCATAGTGTAAAATAATTTTTCATTTATATAGTAAGAAGTAATCTGCTTTCAGTACAAAGTACTGAGTATTCAGCCTTAACATCTTGATTACTGTTGTCATTCCTGATAATTTAGTTGAAGAGTTTATTTTGTATATGGCAGTTATTGTTTAATCCTATAGTAGAAGCAGCTTTTTCTTCTGTCCTCTGTATTAATAGGAGAATGTACCTTACATTCTCCCCAGTTCTTGAACACTTCCATTGATAATTAACAGCCAGCATTTAGGTTGCTTAATTGGACATTATTTCTTTTAAAAGCATTAATGCAAGTTCAATGCGTTTTGCATTTCACTGGGTAATTTTGTAGCATTTTTCCTTCTCTTTAGTAACTAAAAGAGGTTTTTCCGGTGCTACTACATGGAAACCACCACCTGATATTTATCGTTTGACACTTGCCTATGGATTTACAGCCACAATTAAAAGACAGGATTTTGCCTGTTTGGAATAAAATTCCGAAGAGTTTCCCAGAGATTCAGGATTATATTAAGTAAAACCTGAAATAAATGGTTATTGCAGTATGTGCTAATTGCTTTGGATTTTAGGGCAAAAACCTTTCATTTCCTTGAAATATGGTTTTATAGATGGGTTTAGAAAACGCAAGATGTTTAGTAAGGAACAGGAACAACGTTATTCTGTTTCAGTCTGCCAGGGTAAGGAAAGGTCTCCAAAGCATCTCGTTCTGCAGAATTTGTGGGGTGTTGGTGGGGCAGGCAGTTTTCTATCCCGTGGAACCACATTGTGTGTCAGACCCGAAGTCCAATGACATTTTCAGTAATTTCACATCTTTAAAGGTAAGAAATGTATCAGCAATACCTGGAAAACAGACTTGTATGCTGTTTTGTTCCACTACGTGAAGCTGGAGGCTGCTTGAATAGATTGGAAAACAAACTGTCTCAGGGAGAAAAGAGGACGTGAAATTCCTGCTTTCCTGTTTTCCCTTATAGTTCACGAAACAGTGTTGTAACAGAAAACGATTGCTCGTTCTGATGGCCGTTGGCACCAGAACAACAGTCCTTGTTCATAAGGTCTGGATCCTCGTTATCAACATGAACAAAGCTTTCAGTCTTCCAGCACTCTTTTTATGCTCGACTCCTAAAAGGCCGTGGAAAAAGGTCTTGTCTTTTTTTCAGAGCAAAGATATTTCCCAGTATCTTGTTATTAGTAGCCTGGTAACCTGGGTGTGCCAGGAAAACAACTGAACAGCCCAGGCGCTTGGGTTGAAATGGCAATACCTCAAACTTCCACTCTGCAGTGGCGAACACTTCAAGAATTAGGTTGGTAAGATTTTTTTCTTTAGCTATTGAATGTCAAGATAAAAAGCATGAAGTGACTTTAAATTGACCTCTCAGAGTTTTACCTGGAGAAAAGTCTCCATCATCAAGAAATCTGGCATTAGTTTTGCAGCACCATGAATGTTGTGTTTCGAAGGGTTAGTTTAGACCTCGGTCACAAAGATCATTTTGTCCTTCATACAGAAGAAAGATTTGCTGATAAGTGGGAGACGCTTCCATCTCACCCTGTGTTTTCCTGGAATTTATAGGAAAACGCATAAAATGCACATGGAGCCTGGTTCACGTGCAAAAGTTACGCACTAATCCGTTTTGGATGGGTAAGCTTTACCACCTGTTTGTGTAAACCACGGTGGGGTGCACCCATTGAGACATGTATGGGTGTGAACTGTGCCTTGAAAGTTTGTTCTTAATTGCCCCTTTAAATCTGATTCACACCGAGTGCAGGATTTACAGACTTTGCAGTGTGGGAGAAAAAATAACTTTGCAGTAATGTATTGGTTGTTTCATAAACTTTTTATTGTGAATACATTTAAAATATGTAGGATAACACATGAAATATCTTTTGCATATTAAGAAGGTGAGTAATTTCCTTGATGCTTCAAGCAAATGCTCTACCCGTGAGCAGGCATCTGCCCTTGGGCAACCTCACAACAAGCCTTTGCTGTGCTGCAAGGGATGTGCAATGGCCATGGAGAAGAGCTCTTCTCTTCCTGAGGCATTCTTGGTTGGCTTCATTTATGCCATAGGGTGACAGAGCCAAATTCCTCCAGGATTTGTGTAGAAAAGTCTTAGTAATAGCCAGTTCTGCTCAAACTATGGGTGAAGAGGCAGGGTGAATCCAGCTGAGGATTGTCAGGAGCAGCATGAGCTGGAGTGCAGAAGTGAATTGAAAGAAAGAGGATAGGTTCATGGTTTTCAGCACATGAATTTTTGATGTTCATAGACTTCATCTGTGCCACACAGACACCAGAGATTTAAAATGATTGTGGAACGGATGCCTAGAAGCAGAAGGCACGTCACATTGAGTTCCTTTAGTGGGACTGAATCATTATTCTTCTTTATTGTACTTTCCTGTTACATCAGATGTAAATGGACATGAAAGGTATAATTTCCCTGGAGACTGAAACGATACTTTTGTCAAGTTTGGCCCTGCACCCTGACATTCTGTTTCCCTCTCTGCCTGATTTTGTCATGTATCTCTCTGAGCTTTCCATTGATAGTTTCATAATTGCCTGAAGCTCTACTAATTAATAATTAGCATTCACTTTTGTCTTCTGCTTCGTGAACCAGTTTTGGTTTTGTGGGCTCTGGCAGGGTTGCTGCCTGTAAGGATGCTGAGGTGGGTTTCCCGTAGAGCAGAACTGCCACCATTCACTAAGGGATGCGCCATTGGGCCATCTCTGAAACAAAGTTGGTGCCTTGGCTTCTCTGTGCAAGAGATCCCACTGAAAGACTCGCTCCTTTCCTTCCCTCCCCAGCTCTGCTTTGCAAGAAAGACCAAACAACAGCCCCGTGAGATCATTTTCCTAATGAGGGTGAAGTGTGTGACCCGGGATATCGCTTTGATTTCCTTAGTAAGGTTAAGCACAGCTACTCTAAATGGTATTTAGGTATCTAGTTTTGTTGGCTTGTTCAAATGGAACCCCAAATAATTTTGTGACATCGAAGTCTTTCATAACAAAATGTTTTGTAAAAAGTAGTCACGGTTTTATTTTCAAAGCAAAGGGGGTGAATATCAAGGTCTACAGTCAGAGAAATTCTAAATCTCTGCTGAAACCGCTTGGGGCAGATTTTTGCACATAATTTGTGTTGAATTGAGGCTATTTTTATTTGCCATATGAGGGAGATTCTGTTAGGAATGCTAATGAAATATTGAAATACTGTAAGCGTTCCCTTTCCCAAGTAGTTCTGTTGGTGAATCTCGGCTGTTAAGCGTGATTCCTGTTCATTAAATGTAACGACACAACATTAGAAGTTGAAATAAATGCTATGCGGGGGGCCCTGAGAGACCTGGGCTCTGAATTCACTTGCTGCTTTTCACGTAAGTATGTTTAAATTCTATTTCTTTGATTTGCATACTCTTGCTCTGCTCAAGAGAGATGGTTAGAGCCTTCTGAGGTTAACGTAAAGGTCCTGTTGGCTTCAGAATATTTTGGAATAGACCCTAAATAAAGAAGCACTAATCCTAAACTGCAGGTCTGCATTACAGCGATGAAAGGATGTTAGTTATTTATTCCTTTACTTACAGGGTTTTTATTTACTGCTGTCTGAGATGTCACTAATTATAGTTGTCTAGAAAACAATAGTTGTTTGTAACTCTTGACTCACCTCAGTTGTAAAATTTGTTATGATTTCTTAGTGAAAAGGTTCAAAGAGTCCATTGTCACTGAACTAAGCTGAAAATCCTTGTAATGACAGAACTTCTCTGACACTAAGGCTGAGCAATCCTATTTAATTCCCCACCTCGGGATTTATTCTGCTCTGTCAGTGGAGCAGCTGATGTCTTTAGTCTCTTAGCAGCAGGTTATGTCAGCAGCATTGTGGAAATAAGAGTGAGAAGAGCATCTGTTTTTTTGAGAGTTGATTGACTTTGGAAGAAAGACTTCCACGAGTTCAATTTCTTGGTGTAGTTAAGCCTTCCTAGATGTGGCCAAGGGGCAGAGAGTCCTTCTCTGTTGACAGCTGCATCATCCATTTCTTGCCTTGCAACAACGCTTCGATTTGTCTGATGACTCAAGAAACTAATTCAAGGAGTTAAACTGGCAAAGAAAAGTCTGCTGGTTTTGGAGGGTGATTTTTCCTGAACCAGCTGGGGATGGGATCTGACAAGCACCAGTGATAGTGGCCTGTGGTTGGATCAGCTCAGCTGCACTGTAAAGCCATTCCTTAAGGAAAGTCTTAAGCCATAGCCTAGGGCATTGAGTCATGAGTATTTAATCTTCAAAAAATGAGCTTAAGAGATAAAACTCGCTGAAAGTGTGGTTTTTGGTAACTGAGACCAAGCTGTGAGGAGCAAACTGTTCACAGCCTCTGGAGGTTGGCGCTTTCTCCCAAGGCGGGGAGCCTTGTCAGTTCTCACCGCTGCCATCGCACTTACCTCAGCCTTCCATGGCGTTGAGATGCAGAACACGGTAATTTTATCTCCAGAAAGAGGGACCGGTTTTCTTCTCTGCTGTGAAATGTTCTGGTTTACAGCAGGAACAGCTGTAAGAGATGTAGTAGGGAAAACGATCTCTCTGTGCAGCTTGCGCAATCTGTAAAATTCATCAAGCTCTATGCAAACTGCTCGCGTGGAAAAGACATTATCAGTTTTATTTATACATACATAAATATATCTGTGTCATTATCACTATTATATATAGATAAAGTGTGTTGAAGTGTTTTTCAGAAGCCTGTCAAGAAATCCAGTAGTTCCCATTTTTCTGATGTATACTGGATGTCTCGCTTCAGTTTTTTTTAAGTTAGGTGTCTGCAGCCATTCCCTGCTCTTGAACTGTTTCCTCTTGGAGAGGGATGTTTCAGTTAAGGTATGGAGGAATGATTTTGGGAATGTAGGGAGTCACCTCTGTAGGTGTGGGAACAATATTCACCAGGATTATGTTTCCCTTTCTGGAGAATTGGTCATTTCAGTCTCTTGGCTAAAACTTTATTTTCTGTTTTATTTAGGAGATGTTTAGGAGGTATTGTGACAGGGAACAACCGAGACAGCAATTTATTGATGCGGAATTTGAGAGAGAGCTGAAATAGGTAACTTTGGTTACTGAAATCCCATTCTTCCCGGTCCACACATGCATCAGCAGCTCTGAGGATCAAAAAGGAGTGCAGGTTGCCATGGGCTTGGCAAATATTCAAGTTACCCGAACTCAGGGTAGTAATCTTCGGAGGAACTTGTGCAATGCATCACACTGCTCTTATTTAACTACCCAACAGAATGTGCTCTGTGCATGTTTTCCCATTTCCCATATAAGAAATAAAGCACAGAATATTTAAAATTATTTTTGCCATGTCATTTAAAGTTATATATTATTAAATAATATATAGAATTAAATTAAATTATTAGAACTTTTATAATTTATAACAACTTTGTTTTGCTTTCAGGTCTTAGAAAAAATACCCCCAGGTAGACACCAATTTGTAATGCTTTTTCTTTTTTCCAGCTATTTCTGAATTTTCTGTAAAATGCTTTCTAGTTTCAAATACTCGTCCTCGAGTTCTGCAGTGCTTTAAAAATACCAAAGCCATTTATGTTAAAGGTACCCATCAAAATTTTTGCCTGCAGGAAATTCAGATGTGGATATTGCCTCGATGTTTCACTCCACATACAGATAAGATGTCACTGTCAGCAGAAAAGATCTCTTCGGTACAGGGAGATACCTTTCACTGCAGATCATTTCTGCAAGGCTTGTCTGTCTGCGGCGAGGATGTAACTGCAGATATGCTTAAGCAAAGAGTGAGTCTGTAGGTACAGAGTTAGGCTGATGGAGTGAGCGGTAGATCCCTGTTCATCACTGTGCGTGGCATTGAAGTTTATGTTTTTAAAGAAAAAGAACCAGTATTTCTTGCAATGGTCATTTTTAGGCTCCAGCCCAGCGTGTGCTTTGTCCCTTGTTGTCTGGGCTGTGCCCAGAGCTCCTTCCTCATCAAGTGGTGACAGGGAACCCATCTCTGCTGCTTTGGCTATGCTGTGCTCTGGCCCTCTGGCTCTCCCCTCACTGTGTTTGGATCAGAGCGGACACAAAAGCCATTGTCTGCAGGTGATAATCCTGTGACCCTCTTTCCACAGAAGAATAAGCAGCTGGGATCTGGCTCTTGGGGCTGCGTCACTCTCCGAACTTGATTTTTCCCCGTGCCGTGGGAGTCTCCATTTTTGGTGGTTTCACAAGTCAGTGTCCCATCAGCAACAGCAGAATACAGACTTGGAAAGAAGTCTCTTCTCATCACTCCTGTGATGTTTCCGAGAGTTTTCTTCAGCGCTTCCTGCGGGGGATGAGTGTGGAACAATAAAGGAGACGGTGTTACAGAGGTGGAAACATCAATTGCACTGACAGAAATGAATTTTTTGATGGTTTACTGTCAGCGTGAAAAGCAGAAGATGAGGTTGTGTCCCTCCACCAAAGCCCAAAGGTGTATCACAAACATATTAAGGTGCTGGACTTGTGCTTGCTTTGAAATACCAGTATGGAACACATGGCAGAATCAGATCCTGGCAGAGTAAGTTCTTGTTAGACAATGAAACTTTTCAGTACCTCTTACGTCTCCTGAAGGCGAAGCCATACACGAGGTGTCAGAATGAGCGAGAGCTTGCTTTTTTTGCCTCCGTTTCTGTTCCCTTCACATTGTTTCTTACTTTCTCAGATGTTTTCTGACTTTTCCAACTCTCTCCTCTCCTTTCCTCCGAGTACTTTGCATTTAGGGCCAATCAAGATTGAAGTACCTTTTGCGTTTAGTAGGCATAGGATTGATCCTCTGTTTTCTTTCCCGTCCCTCTGTCTCCCCAATTTCTACTCTTTATTAATTCACATGCACAGTTTTAGTGTAAAAATTGGAGATGGCCAAGCTGGAATGGAACTGGCTTGAAGGTCAGAGGCCCTCAGGTCCAGCCGGTTTTAGACTCACACTGATAATTTAGTTCTTTTAAAAAGAACAAGACTCTCAAGAGTCTTGGTGTCCTCCACAATTTCAGTATCTATCCATGATCCATCTTTTATAATTAAACGGCTCATGCCTTTGCCCTGCACTGGAAACCCCATTTGTGGCCTTTACAGATGTTATTGATCATGGGCAGCATCTTTCCGATGCTCCCATGTGCTGTGGATAGGTTTACTCACCTGTCAGTACTTTTTAGTGGTGGTTCCAATGGTATGGCATGTCTTTTATTTTTAAATGAATTAGATGTGTTCACCCACCTGGGAACCACTCCCAGTTGAGAGCAGTAAGTTTTAGTTGAGCTGTGATTAGCTGCTTAAACTACCCACGTCTGATGGCAGAAATACATTGCACCTTCCGTTAGTTGGGAAATTGATTGCTTGGCTGTGCATCCCTGGTGGTAAATACGATGATAACCTTTAACATGGCAGTGGATCGATAATTCAGGGGTTTGATTTCTTTGTTTTAAAGCAGTCAGACCTGAGTATAGCTTCCCCCCACCCCCCACTGAAAAAAAAAAAAAAAAGGGAAAAAATGAAAAGGTGTGAGCAGCTCTGTGAGTTCTACACAGGCAGTGTTACGTTACATCCCTTCTTGGTGCTTCTGAGTGTGTATTCAGACTCGGTGCTGGAAATCAAAACAGGGAGCAGGAATGGTAACTTCTGCCTGTGAACTTACTCTTCATTACCTCAGGGGTGTCTCCACCTCAGCATTGTTATCTTCTGTTTGCCTTCAGGAGGTGTTGACAGATGTCTATGTCTGTAGAAGCACCAGAATTTGATACCTGTGGTGTGATTACCCCTGGCAGCTGTCACCGACCCCTCTGCCTACCCCTCCCCTGAGTATTTCAACTTGGTGAGTTGTATTACTTGTGTTTTCACTGAAACTGAGCTCCCTTCTCTGAAATGCAACAAGCTGTGCTGCCTGGAGGTGTATTGGAATACTTTACGTGCCTTGGTGTGAAGAGCAGGTTGAGAAAGCGAAGAGGACTTGCTGGCCATTGAAGAGCCAGTCACACCAGCCCTTAACAAACCCTTCCTGCACCAGCTTTCCCAGTACGTGGCTGTAACCTGGTTTGGGCGGCATTCTGATCACATCCTCTTACGTCATGGATCAAAGCTATGCAAGGCTGACGCCTTTCTAAGTGATTGCCAAGTCTTCATAAAGAAATGGTTAAATCATGCGCGATCAATCGCCAGACTGCTTTAAGTACACGTTCAGTCCATGGTTTTTTGAGTGGCTGCATTGATTTCTATGTCTTTTGCCTAATTTTTCTGAAAAAAAAAGTACATAAAAGGTGATTATGCACATGGTTTAGATACTTCCTTTTTCAGTGTGAAGTTTTGGAAGGTAAGAAATCCCTAAACCAGCTTATCAGCAAGTTGGTGACTTCTCAGATAGTTGTCAGAAATGTCTCTGTACAAGAACTTACCTTGAAATTTGTGCCCGATGGCAGGACGTTGTTGGGTTTTTAGGTAAAATTAACTTACCTAGATCCTTTTTAAAACTCATGCCTGTTCCAGTTCCTCAGAGGAGCTGGTGGAGCGGGTGTGAGCAGTGTGGAGGCGCGGCTGGTTCTTCCTATTAAGTCTCTGCTCCTCACAGTGGCTTGAGGTCTCCTCAATATTTCACACGGTGAAATCCCTCGAAGACCTGCCCTCTTGAACAAGCAACCTGAATTTGAGGGCATGGAATACAGTAATACAAACTCAATGACCTCTTTCCAGCAAATTTGAACTTTCCAGTTCAAGTGGAAAGTGTCTCTGCTGAGACCGATAATGTTTTGTCCTTCTCCCTATAAATCAGCCCTGAATTATGCAGCGGGATGTTCAGGAATCTCAATGCCTGGAATGGGTAAGAATGACAGAGACCAATTACTGTCAAACTGTCAGCTGTAAAAAAACCCTGTCTATATTCAGCTTTTTTACACACCAACGTCATTACTGTTTTACAGCAGGGCAAACCCTTTCATAGTCGTTACAGAAAAACGATTCCAGCCCTATTCTTAGGTCTCTACAGTAGAGCTGTCACATTATCACCCTCACGTGTGGACGGGAACATGCCAACTCAAAACAGCCCAGGAGATGCACGCTGCTTCTTGTGAGAGACTGCTGCTCCCATTGGTCGCTCGAATGCCTCCACTCCCAACTTTTACTATTATTTATGTTTCACTGTATCTACCTATAATCATTATATATCATCATATATAATTATTTCTGCTTCTGTTTGAGCCTTAGAGTCACTTATGGAAAGACACCGTTTGATTCAACAGACATTGGTTTGGAAAGGATTCCAAATTCCTGCCTCTTCTTTGCAGTTTTTAAAGGTAGGATGAGCTTCCTCCAGTGAAACAGGCATATTAAAATGTTTTACATGTTGAAAATCTTTAAATCTTGATAGTTAGAAACAAGACATGAGCTTACCAGTCTGCAAAAATGCACAAAATGTGATTTTCTGTGTGGGAAGTGATCTCTGGTGTGGGATTCCTGGGGTGAGCTGGAGTGCTGCAAAAATTACTGACCTGTGTGAGACCAAAGCAATGGAAGTAGAAATGAAGATGAACGTAGGACCTTCTCACGTGGCTTTTCTGTCTTGTGTCTGCTAGCACTGGTGGGGATGTCAGCTACTTCTAGTAAAATATTCTAGTGATAGAGGGGAATTGTTCTAGCTTTCAAAAAATTTGTAGACAACCATCAGCAGTGTCTCTGTCATGTATTGGATCTACAGAGCCATTCACTACTGAAAGAATAATCAACCAACCATCTTTCTAATGCAATCCGTTTTCTAAATGTTTCTTTAACATTGTACTCCCGAAGACCCATTTCAGTGGTCGCTTATTGCTTGTAATTACAGGTCTACAATGAGATACAATAATTCCCTGTCATTGGAGGCACAGTCCCGAGGATGAAAGAAGATTTTGAAGTAAAATAAACAGTGAAACTATGGTTAGGAGGAACATAAATGAGATCCCATAGGAGAGGAAAAATTACTGTCATGTTACATTTTTCTCTCTTGAAGTCCCGTGGGTTGTGTGATCAGCGGTGAAGGAAAGATTTCCTCGGAGGCTAAGGGGCAGGGTCGTGGGTCAAGGTGGACCATTACAGATGCTGTTAGACTTCACGTTAGTTAGACATCGTAGTGGTTAGACGTCACGAGTGGTTTGAGGCTGGGTATGCCTTCGCGCCGGTTATATAAAACAGGATCCTGATCCATGCGAGACACATTTTTTATATAACTGCTAAGCCTCAATTAGTTGATGTTTTTAAAAATACTTATTATTTGTTATAGTTAAGAGTAACTTTTCCGATCCGGTGCCTTGCAGATATTAACAGTTTTGCCAGCACTCAGGGCCATTCAAGGAGCACTGCAGTCTGAAGTAGTTTCATCCATATCTTCTCCAAAGACTTAGATGGGACTCAAAGCTAAAATAAATGTTCAGAAACAACATCGGCATTTTGAAACCCAACATAATTTAGAGCATATTGTGTGATTGAATTACAACCTAATACCTCATAATTTTTCCCACGTGTCAGAAAAGGTCATACAATGCTGTAAACAATCAGTGTCTAAAATGAAGAAGTTCAAACAGTTTTTCATGAGCTGTGAAGGTTAAATGAGGCACTTGCCAAGATCTATTGAGAAGTCATCCAGGCTTTACATATTTTATAATATGCTTAGTGGCATACTCATTACCATTACCATTAATGGCTTATGATTAATCAAAAGAATTTGGTTTAGATCCCACACATGGAGATCATGTAATTTATCTCATCTTCTGGGGTTTATCCTGAAGAAACTCCTATATGAACGATCTTAAAGTGTGCTGGAGTTTATCTGGGATGTTACGTGCAGCTATGCCAAACATTGCAATCTGAGAAAGAAAAATATGGTATTTGTGGGTAATATCACAGCACTTACATTTGCACGGAGCTGTGGTTAAGTGTTTCTTGGTGGCTGTTACGGTTGTACGCCGTTGTTACTGGCGAAGAGCTGGCCATATAGAAAACACTATAGACGGCAAACTGGCAATTGGCTTGTCGTGACTGGGGAGCAAATTAGATATTACCAGTTTGGGGAGATACTGGTGAGGTCGTGCACTTGTGTAAAGCCGTATTGACAAAATGCGTGTTTGCAAAGACCTATCGGGAGACTTGGGTGTTCGATATAGGGAGTGGCAGACGGGAATCTGGCTTCAGTGACAGCTGGTTCAAAATGGGTTGTGCAGTAGGTCTTCAGAAGCAGCAAGGAGGGTATCTGTGGTCTCACAGGAGGGAACACAAAACCACGCATGGAAATAGTGGATGTGTTTGGAGTACTCTGCATTAGAGCCTTTTGCCAAACTTGGGGCTCGGTGGGAACTGGGAAAGCAGAGCTGTCTTGCACTGGGGAGAGTGCAAATTCAGGGTGAAAGGAGAAGGCTCTGACAGAGGCAGATGGCAGGTCTGCAAGCAGACCACCTTGGACACCAACAGCTCCTGCCTTTCTGGGAGGACCTGGCCTCCAGCATTTCCCAGACTGGATTTTTGGCAGGAGAAAAGAGCCAGGAGCTGCTCTGCCTGGGGAGAGATGCCAGCTCAGCAGCTCCTGTCTCTTGGGGAGGAGACGGGACTTGGTCATCCTGCCTGGCACTGAGTGTGGGCTTTGCTGAGTGCCCAGAGGTGTGCTGGATACATCCATTTCCCCAAAGTGTCAGTGTGGCGGTGCTTAGAAAGTGGAAAAATGACACATTGTCTACTGCGTTCCACGGTGGACAGCCAATGGAGAGGGGACAGTCGCAGGGTCCATGACGAGTGCTGCGTCTCAGCTTTAAAGTAGAGCAGGTTTAGTCATTGTGTTTGATAGATATCACTCAGGAATGCTTAAAGATGCATTTCTGTCAGCCCTGCAGCACGGAGGTGCCTGGAGATGCCTGACTCAACCCAGGCACTGGGCTCAGGACCGCGCTGCCGAAGCTGGTCATCTCTGCTGCCTGCCTTGTGCTACAACCCGCCTTTCAGCCATTTATCCAGCCCGGTTTTGCTGTTGAGAGAAGTTAATGCCCACTACAGCGACAGCAATAGCGGTTCCACAGCTCCATACCTGCCTTTTAAAATGAGGCTTAAAATATTGTCATCTTGGAGCGCAGATGATAAAGGGTTAGTAAAGAAAGCAGGGCATCAGTTTTGCCCCAGGACAGTGTGTTGTCTAATCCTTGCCGTCTCAGTTTCGCTCTCCTGTAGATAGGGAAGCTGGTATCTGTTTAGGGATCTCCTGAGGTCTTTGGGAGGATTAATCACTGAGTGCTCGTCGCTGGTTTTTTAAGTGCTAAGTGTTCTGAGCGATTTCTGGGGACAGCACGAAGTAATAAGCTTCGTAGCAAAGCTGCAGAGTCTGTTACGTTCGCTGCCTGTTTTCTTCAGAAGGGCTCAAGAAGCTGGATTGGGTGAACTTTATTTTACCGCTTAGGATTTGGATGGTGACCGAGCAGTAGCGCAAAGTTACAGATGACCAAACCACTGATTTACTGTGGGTCTGCTGAAGTGCTGCACGTCTAGTTTCTGGTTCCCAGTCCTGAAACTCCTACTGCACCTGCAGATAGCACAGGTCTCCACCTGGATCGCGAGGTTCCCAGCTGCTTCTCTCGCATACAGAGATATGAAATGCCCAACAAACCTATAACAAGTTACCAGGGGCTTCTAATTTCTCTAATTCCAAAAAAGGAAATAAATAATAGAGGAAATGCAAATCATTCAGGGCTCTGAGCAACCTGATCTAGTTGAAGAAGTCCCTGCTCACTGCAGGCGGATTGGCCTTGGTGACCTTTAAAGGTCCCTTCCAACCCAGAACATTCCATGATTCTATGCTTCAAAGCTTGTTCAAACTCGTAACATCCCCCCCTGCCCCACTTCACTCCAGTAAATAAGTTTGAAATGCTCTTTGAGCCTTAGAGATGGCAGAGAGCCCAGGGACACACCTGAGCCCGAGCTCTCGAGGAACATCAGCTCAATTCTGTTATCAAGTTGTCAGTGAAACACCTAGGAGTTAACTACTTACAGCAGTTAATTTTAATATCAAAAGTTTGCAGTAATATAATGTGTTCGAAGATGATAAACTACTGAGGCCTTTGTAGTGCTACACAGAGAAGTGGGTAAGAAAGATTTGTTTTTTTAAGGAAAAAGACATTTCTTCTAATTTTAGAAATCACAAAGGAAAAGATAAGCCAGTCTTGACCTGTAGTATCAGCGTCAGCTTTCCCTGTTTGCTCTGGACACCCAGTTTATGGGATACCCAGCGCGGCGCTGGGTAGCTCAGCTACGGTACTGCATGGGCAGACAGAACCCTGCTCATGGCATTGTGCTCCATGCTGCAGTATTTCCCTGTTTATTAACCCTGTCGGAGCACCCTGCAGCCTTCAACACCTACATGTTAGGTACAAAACTTCGGGGGGAACCCAGGCTCCAGTGAAGCCACTGCTGTGGTGGGGCTGGGCTTTCATCCTTAGGGTGAGGGGTCCCTGGTCAGGGATTTGCACAGTGCTTCACCAAACGAGGGGTTGTCTTACCGTGATGAAAAGAACACTGTGTTTTGCTTAGGAGTGAGGTGAAAGGTTCAGTTTTGGTTTTGTTTTCATGAGAGGGAAGCAGTTTAGCAAGCACAGAGAGGATGAATGGGAAGGCAGAAAGTTCATGTGTCAGAATTGGTGCTGATGTGAGATAATGGTCTTAAAAGAGTTTCACAAGTTGCCAAATTTGCTGATATTAATTTTCAATGAGGAACAAATATTGATTAATACTATTGGGATTATAAATAACCCCTGAAGCTATGGAAGCTTGATGTGGAGTTAAGAGTTCACGTGGGTAATAAGCCTACTCCGTGTTAGCAGCGTTGGGCAGCAGTGTGAGCAGCCCTGAACCCCTCTTAAAGTCATGCAACATCTCATTCCTTAAAACCGTGAGTGACTGAGTTTTCTCATTAACCAGGTTATTCTCTGCGACAAAAAGCAGGGGTTTTTCTTTGCCCATCAGCCAAAGGCTGCAGTTTCATGTCCTGTTCAGATGCCTGTTGGAAATGGAATCAGTGGACACTTGCCGGCACACAGACCCTCTGCCTTCCCTAAGAGCTCTAAATACTGTGAATTATGAGAATGGTGTGTGGTTCAGTTTTCTTTGTTTGTTTGTTATTCTTTCGTTTGTTTTCTTTCTCTGCAAGTTTGCAGTGGCAAAGGAGGTGGTGGAACAGGCGTTAGAAGTGAAGGACTTTATTGGACCACTCGCATATTGTAATGTTATTCTGCTAGCAAGGCTGGCAGGGAGTGTAAATCTCAGGGAAAACAAATTCATTTCAGAAAGGTTATATATATGTAGATTATTTACATCCTGACCTCTGTGTGTGCCTCCCCCACCCCAACAAACAGCTTTTTTGTGCTGCTGCAGTCTCTAAGGATGTTTGCAGAGATGAACCTGCACTGAAGTCCTCGCAGGATGGAACGTTGAGCGGGAAGCAAAACAAAACAGGAATTTTCCCACCATCTTTCTTATTCGAAAAGAAAAGGTACTAAGTTCTCTCTGTTGAACCCGAAATACCCTCCTGGACCAGGGCTTGGCCTTGCACTGACTGGTTTGTCCTGCTCAGGAGCAGGACACATTTCTGGGGGACTTGAAGGTGAAATCAGAGTGACTGTGCTTGGGAGAGACAATGCCTACCACACCGACTGTGGGAATTGTTTCTAGAAGAGACGCCTCAGCTCCTCATCACATGGGGGAAAAAAGTCCCCCACCTCAAATCCCAGGCTGCTGGTGTATCATATCGACCGAGAAAAGCCCAAAAAACCAGTGACAGAATTATTCCCAGCAGTAGCTCCGTTACTGAAACAGGAGCTCCAAGGAAGCCCTTAGAGATTTTATTTTATTCTACTTTATGAGGCAGGAGATCAGGCAAGGCGATGGAGAAAACCGGCTTAAAAATCTCTACAGTAAGTGCTAAGGATTTACCCTCCCAATTTAAACTCCAGACAGCTGGGTAGGGTTGGCCGTGGAGTGGAAACCCAAAGTGGTGAACAACCTGTGAGTCCCAGGAGCCTGTGAATATGTTTTGAAGTTCTTTGCATCCCGTGGGGCACAGGGAGTATTTGCCAGCACAACGGGGGTCCTCGACCCCCAGGGAGGCAGGGGATGGGCTGGACCTAAAGGGAGCAGTGCCGTTGACTCCTGTCTTGGACACATCAGGCTGCAGTTTGCTGTTGTCCTTTATGGCATCGGTCTGATGTCCTCTCTTCTGTTACAATACACCACGTTCTTGACAACAACTAGATGTAAGTATTGTTCTGCAGCGCTCATGCAAGGCCAGGTGTAACGAGTTCATTCAGCAAGAACTTGTGCGCTGTGTCTATCATTGCACCATCCTCATCCTTGACCCTGTGGTAAACCACAACTCTGGGCAACCTTTTCATGTCGTTTTACCAAAATTAAAGCCCTTGTCAGGTTATTTCTCTTAGGAGAAAGTGGTGTTGTGAATTGGTATTTTTGTGACAGAGTCCTGCTTTTTTATTAAATATTTTACCCTTTAGGACAAAAGAAACAAGCTATTTTTTTGTGTTTGGAATTGTATGGCCAATGAATGCAACTGGTGAAGGGAAGGCTCATATTTGCCCTTTCAGATTGTCTCCAATCTCCTTGCAGAGGAGGTTTCTCCTTTCCTGCCCCTCGTTGTCAGCCTCGTGCAGTTGCAGACCACTGAACCCTCCCCTCCTGCTGCATTGGCTGAACAAGCCCCTGACCCTGCTTGTCCCCGGAGATGCTCAGCCCCTGCCCCTGCGCTCCCTCTTTGGAGCATCATGCTCCTCCACCTCACCATCAATGGGAAACAAAAATTCACTTTATCCATTAGTCTAGAAAGGCAGAGGGCTCAGCCAGTAATGTGTAGCCGGTGGCAAACTTTGATGTGTCCCATTGTAGCAGTGCTGCGATGAGGTTCAGTTATGGATTCATTAATTCTCTCCATCTTCGTTTTAAAAAGATCATTTTCCATGGGTGGGTGGCAGATCTTCCATGTCCTATAATGAAACCCGTCTTCTCCTAGCTCAGCTTCCAAGGCTGTCTCTGCTGAAGGCTGATGTCTGAACAGACCTGAGAGCTGGACACATGGGGTTTCTGCTGTCACGATCGGATCATCTGCTGTTGCATGTATTGCTGTGAGTCAGGAAGGGCTTTACTTTTACTACCAGAAGCTAATTAACTAATGCAGTAGCTTTGGTTGTAATAATAAATCTCTGGTGTTTCTGCCAAAAATGAGTCACATTTTCAGCTATGCAGACGTGTGGCTACACTTAGCTCATCAAATCTGTGCTTAGTCCCCTGAATCTGCCTTTTAGGGGTGCTCATTTCCCATGGCACAAGTGAAATGAAAGTAATGGATACGTAGCACCCCCGAAAAGACAGGTTTTTCTTCTCTCTAGGGAACTGATATGTCTAATGAATTTAGAGGAATGGTTGTTTATCGAGAATATGGACCTCTCAGGTACAGTCTGGGCTAGATTTCTCCTTTTCCATCGAGACCTTGCCAGAGAAGCTCCCCCAAAACTCATTGCTTGTCATTCAATGTGAAATGATTTAAAGATGCTACTGATTTCCAGAAAAAATGAAAAAAGGTAATAGCAGAGAAGGGATATTAGACATGGAGGAGGTCAGCGCTTGCTGAATGAGTCCGTCGTGCTGTAACCAGCGTTTCTGCCTGGATGGAAAGCGTTATGGAGTTGTGGTAGCAACTTCTTCTCTTTTAATAAGAAATAGCTGATCTCAAAAGGTCATAATCATATATAGCATCACTCTTCTGGTAGTGAATGCACAATAAATACATGCAGGTTGCTTACAGAGGTCCTCATACATGGTGGCGTAATGCAAGAAATGAAGAAAATGAACTTATTCTTAGCCTAGAAAATGTTCTCCTGCCATTGGATTAGCTGGGTGTTCATTTGCACTTTTTTCCTTCATTTCCTCTCTCTGATCACTAACAATATCCGTGCTGCTGGTTTACCCTAGCAAATACTTTTTTAGCTTTTATTATACTAATGATGAGTTCACAAGCACTTCTGAGCAGGTCTGTAGCTTACGGTATAGTTAATTCCTAATGTGTTTAGGTGAACAAACTGCATCTTAACAACAATTAACCGCTTGAACCATTTAAAATGTGATAAAAAGAAAAAAGCACTTGGTTTTACACACTTAGCCAAGGTGTTTAATCACCAGCACTAGTCATTAAAGCCACTATAAACATTTATTTCTCTAGCTCTGCCTTCCACGAGGAGTACGGGAGTCCTGGGGAAGTGTCCACGGCTCTCACCCGAGCAAAGGCAGAAAGTCCTGGAGAAGGAGACATCAGCGATTGCCCGGGGAGGGAGCGGATGGTCTGGGTGGAGGGTGGAGATGGACTCACTCCACCCTTCCTGGCTCCTTCCCCTCACACGTGGAGAAGTGCCTTTTCAAGCCCGAGTTTTAAAAGGCCACAGGACTGTGAAAGAGCAAGGTAAAGCTGGGTGAGGGGTTGGGGGAAAACGCCGAGGAAGCCCCTCTCTGTCTGACGATGCTGAGCTGGGCACTGGCACGCTGGTGTCTGCGGTGCGAGAGGAGCGATGCTGCAACCAGGCTCCATCGCAGGAGGGATTCTCTGCTCGCAAACAGCCCTTGGCTGTGTTTGCCTTTTCTGTCTGTGTTCCTTCGTGAGCCTCTCCTGTGTGTTATCGACTGTCTTTTGGTCACACTTACGTAAAAACTGATCAAAGTTGATCTAGATTCAATGAATACGGGAATTAATGCAGTAATTAAAGGGACTCAGGTTCTGGTTTCTCTCCCCCAGCATGCACAGCTTCCATCCACAGAGTAACTCCAGTGTTTTCTGCTCAGCCATCAACGTTAGCCGGGCGGTCGCTTTTCCTTCTCATTGTAGTGGTCAAAACAGCATGTGCTGCCAGTAAACTGAATTTCATTGAGGTAGGAAAAAATAACCAGACACCATCATGAATGCTGGTTAGTGCCACGAACCCTCCTAGGTTGGTGTGTGTAAAATGGCATTTGTCTTAAATACATTTTAGCAGAAAATTGTGGTTTCTTGCCCTGGCTTTTAGAGCACGATGGGTCTGGGATGTTTTCAAACAGCAGTTCTCTGCTTGTGGTTCAGTGACTGATACTGCCAGTCTTGCCCTCAGGCCACTGTTCCCCTCCCAGAGTTAGAGCAGACCCCACGGAAGTGACACCTCCTCTTCATCCTCCATGGAAGTGAGACCTCCTCCTGCTTTTCTGTCCCAGGAGTCAGGATGCCGGCATGGGCCATGTGTGGAAACAGCAATTTCTGTCTAATCGCTTTGTTACGGACCTGAAGCTGTGCAGCCTGATGAGCTGGCTGCCTTAATGATGCCCTGGTAATGGTGGAATGGAAGAGATTATTATTTTTATTTTAAATGTACAAAGGGCTGAGAGTAATGAAGCGTGGAAGGGTGAATCGTCTGGGTGGAATATCCTGAGCTCCTGAGTCAGGAGCCGGGATGCTTCAAAAAATCAGGTATTTCCCATAGTGACATTACCTTTGATTTAAGATGCTCATTATAATTTTCCTTAATTTTAACCCACGTGATTATAGTTATTACATATCTAATAAAATCTGTCCCATCTGATCTGTGATAACTTAGGTCTAGGGTCACAAAGTAATGCTAAGCCTCCTAACGGCATCCAGATGATAATAACCATTTTATTTATCGACTATTTTACTCACCTAACTGTGAACTGGATCGGGGAAGGAAGCACAGTCTGCACGGAGCTGATGGTGAGCAGACTGAAAAGCTGGGGTTAAAGCAAAACGATTTGTTCAGTTCTAAGGGAAACACAAAGATATTTTTTTTTTTCTTTTCATTTGCGTTTTCAGAGCTCAGTGCTGGCAGATGTTTGGATTACAACTCTGTTGTATAAGTAATATACATTTATATGAATAGCAACGTATTGTCCCCCCAGACCCCTGCTCCCAGTACCTTCAGGTGCATGGCAGTGGCCGGGAACTCGGGCAAGTTCTCATGGGGTTGGATGGAGCAGACAGGTTTTGCTGCTGTGGTTGGTTCGTTAATGGCACTTCTAAGGTGAAACTTGGGGTTTTGTTCGGACATTTATTCAGGTCTTTGCTTTCGGAGGAGTTGGATACTTTGGTATTGGTTTTGCCCTGTATTTCTGCCCTGTACAGGGGGTTGAAAAGGCTGTGACAGCCCCTTGGTGCCGTCGTCCCATCATGGGGTCCCCAGGCAGCCAGGGAACGGACCAGACCACGGCACCTCATCCAAGTACTTTGGCAAAAATCATAAAGATTTTTTTTTTTTTGATGCATGCAGATCCCCTAGTAAGAAAAGAGCTTGGAGCAGAGTGTGCTTTTACTCACCCACCAGACTCTGTGACTCATTTTAGTGGTTTTCAGTGCTGTTAGAAATGCACCGTAAAACTCAAGTGGAAGGTGAGGAACAAACCACCAAATTACTCTGTTGGACTGCGGATATTCAAATTCAATGTCTAAACTTCTGAATCTCATAAGAATTTGTCAGGTGTCGGTGTAAGTTACTCTATTATTATTATTGTTATTATTATTATTATTTTGGCAAACAAACTTGGTTTTCCTGAAACCTGCAAACTCTTTCACCAAATTTCTTCAAGTGACAATTTTTAAGGGGCTGATAATCACAGAACTGCTGCCTCCTCCTGAACAGCCCGGGCAGGGTGTGAGGCCAGAGGAATGCAGAGTGATGAGAGCTGGAGCTGTGATCTCCTCACCCCCCTTCTATACCCCAACGCCTTCCCACACCTGCAGCACCCTCTGCTCCTGGTGACCTGGCCCTCTCCTGTGTGACCCTAAATGGAAGGATGCTTCTGTTGTTCGGTAGGTGCAGGAGTTTAATGTGGAGAAGTGGGAGGAGAAAGTTGGGAGGAGAAAAGGGAATGATAGCAATGGGGCAAGCTGGTGTCTGCAGTGTGCTCTGGAGCTGAGCGTGCAGCCACTCGAGCGTGCTGCCATGCAAATGGGAGGGAAAAGGTTTGTGGGATGTCTCCATTTCAGCTACATAAACTAACGCTAATGTGCACGTTGCAGAGTTCTGCCTAAATTCGTTGTGCGCTGGGTTTGTTAGTAGCCCATGGAACCGCCTTCACACTAAGACCTTCTGCAGGAGCTGAGCTTTTGAGAGAAACGGTCCCCAGAAATGTTGCCCCAGGGGCCACAGAACCCTTTCCGAGCACTCGGACCAGGGCAAGGTGATTGAACGCCTCCTAATTCAGCCTTCTACTAAGTAAGCTGTTTTCTGTAGGAGAGCAGAACTTGCTGAGGCAACGTTTTTTTGCTTTCTTTATGTTTGTAGAGAAGCATCGCGTGCATGAGGACCTGCTGGGAGGGCAGAGGGGGGACAGAAAGGACCTGTAGAGCACAGCAGGAGAGAGACATTTAACACAGCTCTTTAACCGAGACCTTTATTCCCTGTCCAGTATCTCTTACAACGATTTATACGAGTGTGATACAGCAGTGCCAGATCTGCATGAATGCTTCCAGGATCAGAAAAATAATTTCCCCACGTGCTTATCACAAAGCACTTGTCATTTTTTAACTGTTTTTAAAAAAAATTGTATTTATGCAGTGCCATTTCTTTTTTGCAGGTTTTATGTAAATATTTATAAACCCCTGCATATCTTTGATATGAAAGTCATTTCTCTCATGATGATTGTTCAGGAAATTACAGCCTTCTCAGCAGACGTTAGGGGAACCCTTGCTCATCGTATCCCTTCTCCCTCCTGGCCTTGTGTGGACGAATCATTTCTGTGGTCCCTTCCGAAGGTGACAAAGTGCAGGCACAGCCCAACTGTCATTAGCGCTGAACGATGTGTTTGGTCTTGTGAATTTTGAGCACGTCTTAACTTATTATTAGCATCTCAAAATCGCTATGTAATGTAACCAAAGAGCTGGCCTTTGCCCGGAGGAGTGCTGGGGCTCGATGGTGGGGGAGACTGGGGGTCTGGTGCCAGGGCATCTCACTGCCCGTGTCCCCATGGGATGGGCAAAGTCTCAGTGAGATGTCACTGAACTTCATGGCGCGGCAGCAGGCTCAGATTTGTCTCCCTGCAATTAGCCCTTCGCCCTCACAGGCACATACTTTAAATTGTTGAGCCACTTACTTACTTCCCCCAGTAATTGTTTTAGGAATTATTCATACCGTGTGCTTGGCAAGATTCATAGAGTTTTCCCTGGGAAATTGCAGATCTTCAGGGACTCGGCTGGTTTATATTCACAGAGCTCATTGTTCAGAAATACCCAACTTTCTAACTATTCTTCAAAAAAATAAAGTATTCTTTCCTTGGCTGAGCTAGAAACATAATTCTCATGCAGAAAACATGTTTTCTTTTACGTTCTGGCAATTGCACAGTAAAGCAGGACAGCAACACCACTCCAGGGCTAACAAGGCCTGGGACTGCTGGCTGCCTTCTAAGCTCTCGGTGCTTTGAACTCGGGTCTGCTGCATCCGTGGTGAGCTCCAACCTTGAGCTGAAAAGGCAAAACATGGGGGCTTTGTTGGCCGATACTCCTTGCTCGAAGCTGAAGTACGGTTCATGCGGTATGGTTCCTTGTTAACTGCAGGGAGGGGCAGTCTTCAGGGAAGCATTGGGTGTCTGCACAAGCTGAAAACCTGACCCCAAAACCTGTCCAGAGCTGCTGCATGGGCTCCCTGGTACATGGTCAGGTTTCTCATGTGGGTTGGGAATTGGCTCGGGGATTTAAGCTATGTTATGAGTCTTGGAGATTCTGCAAAGTGCAGCAGATGCCACGAGGACCAAACATTGATGAGATGTGGAAAGCAGCCCAGGTAATTTGGGTTATGTCTGCTGGTGGTCATGCTTTGTGAGTGCTCAACACTCACATTTCATTTTGACTTCAATTCTTGTGATGATATATGAGCTTTTGGGAAAAAAGCTGTCTGTCCCCAGAGTGGCAGCATCTCTGTGGGCGTGAAATATCACAGTTTCTTTCAACGGAGCTTCTGACAGCTCATCCCAGCTGAGGATCTGACCATGTGTGTGATGCAAAATGTCTGGTCTTTCCCCCCTAACACCAACCACCAAGTGAGCCAGGATGTAACAATGAAAGCTTGGTGGTCTTCTCACCACGGGCTGCTCAAGGACCCAAAGATGGATAAATTTCCACTGGCACAAGCAGTGTTTGCAGCACAGCCTGTGCTTGGACAAGCGCTTTGCCCCAGGGGACTCCTTGCGCTCTTGATGTTTTCAGATATCTTTAAAAACACACAATGAGTTTTCAAATTGATGTTTAATGTTCTGGGAATGGATGTGCAATTTCCTTTTCCCTTTGTTGCGATCTCCTGCAGATAAGGTTCCTTGTGGTGTGCCTAGAGTGGTCTGATGCCTATAGCAGTGCTCATGCCCGAAGGTTAATTACTAATTCCCTAAATAGCTTCTACTTTCCTCAAGAAAATGCAGTCAGTGATCTCGGTATTGAAACAGGAACATACGTTGTGAAATGTCAAAAAATGCTTCATGTTTCTTTGCAAAGAATGGTCCAGGATGCTGTGGCCGAGCCCACCGTTTAAAGTCATCCAAGAGCGGAGGCAGGGAGTGCCTGATGGGTGATGTCTGCAAGCGCAGCATTTGTCAAAACTGCAGAGCAAAGAGAAAAACATATTTTTAAGACGTCAGCTGCGGCCTCCCTAAGCTGATGCATCCCGTCAGATTGGATCTCTCATGTCAAGCTACAATCTGACTTCAGATGTCACAACCCAGCACATCAGCCACAAACCTGCCAAGCTCGGTCTTCGTGTGAGAGCTATTCAAAGAAGGAGCTGATGGGAAAAGCTTTTATTTTTGGCTCCACTTCTCGCAGACTGTTTCAGACCAGATACTACTTCTAAAAGCTCTCCTGATGAAAATGAGGGTGGTAAGTAGGTAGCTGCATCATGAAAGGCTGTTTCAAGTACAAGACTGACGTTTGATGTCTTCCAGGTCTTGTTTGTCTCCAGCTGTCATTTCCTCCTGTCCAAGCTATCAGGTGCCTGATCGCTGCCACATCCCCTATGTGAGACCGTGTTTATGCTTGTGGGACACATCGTGGCTTGAAAAGGTCTGCAGGTGTGAATATCAGATTTTCTTCTTGAATAAAAACCATTTGGCGTGTCCTTTCCAGAGTAAACCCACTGCTTTCAGTCCGGAGAGGCTGCTTATATTGCCCAAGGACTTGTCCCAAAGCTCCTCTTGAAGCCAAGTTGTCTACTATTTCTGTAAATAATGCACTTGGGTGAGTTCATGCCAGGGAAAAAGGCTGATTTGGCAAGCGAGCCTTACTGGCAAAGTGGTTTTATTCGGCTATACACAACTGGGGGATATGTTAGCCTTGTCTCAAGGCAGAAATATCTCCCCTTGACTGTATGGGAACGTCTGTAGTGCAATTCAGGCTCAGTGGTTATCTGGGCTCTGCTTTGCAGAGATAAAGCACGTCTCTCGCCTTGTGTTGTATTAGCTTTACTATGTGCATTCACATCACGTTAAATATAAAAAATTAGCTCGAATTGTACTTGAATGACAAAGCAGGTTTTGTGCTGCCACTTGGATTTTGGTTCTTACAGATGCTAAAATAAAGATTCTGTGCTAATGGCATAATGTGCATATATTAGATAAATACCCAAGAATATGTCTTTTTAGTGAAAAGGTAAGTAAACTAAAAGTTAGTCTATATCTGAAGAGTTAGTGGCTACGCTGCTATTCGGTGGGCATGAAGGCACAAGTGGGAGAGCCATATTTTGCGTTTACACTCTCTATCAGAGATCTGCCTCACAATGAAATCCCATGCTGGCTAAAAACCTCCTCTCCTTGTCTTCCTCCTTCCCTTCCATTGTTTAATGTCCCTGCACTATGTTTGAGGCCTCTATGGTAGGTCCCGAGGAGGAGATAGAGGGTCACTGCAGAGAGCTGCAGCAACGGAGGACGCCGAAGGCTGCACATCTGGTGCAACCTGGTCCCTCACAACTGGTTGATACAACCTGGTTCTTCTCATCTGGTTGAACAAAAAAGGCTAATTTCATCCCTGGGACTCACAGGCACGGGAAAATTAAGACAGTGGTTATGTAGGAGACATTTTCAGAGCTCTGCTGACTGCAGGTCTCTGCTGTCCCCCTTCTGTCACCAACGATCAGACCCTTCCAGATGTGAAGCTGTCTTTAAAAAGCTCTTTCTCTTTACGCTTTATACTTGTGACTGTCCCCAGTGACAAGTCCATTATGTGTTCCCATTATGTCGCCGGGCCAGAGATCAGAGCCTGTGTGGAGAACAGAAAAATCCATCCTCTTCATCAGGCACCAGCATCTGCCCTAACAGCAGATATTAAGTTGGTTGCAAGTAACACTTTTTACAACCTATTTCCTGCACAGTTAATTAATCTTCAAAACCAGAGGCTGAAGCAGTTTGCGAGGCAGAAGTAGTCTTTTAGGACTATGATTTAATTAACATGACTAAAGGGAGGTAGTTGGTGGAGGAAGGTGTTTGCAGAGGCACCGTCTGACCAGCGCTGGGAATGTGGCGTTGAACGGGAGTAAATAATTGCATTTGGCACCTGCTTAGTATGGCACTTCACCCGCTGTTTCTCCAGACCCGCTCCTAGGAATTAAAATCATCACGTTATGTTTTACAATAGTTTTTTATGTATTATTGATGGCACCTTATAAAATTAAATTGCATCACATTCATAGTAATGGAATTGAAAAGTTTCAGTCTATTAACGTTGTATTGCTGGAGGGGACAGTAGCTGGTTGGTTGAGCCACGCAATATATCCCAAAGGGCACAAGAATTTGCTGAAAATATGGAAAACGTAGCTTTCAATAAACGTACTAAATTGCTACAACTTGTTCATGGTAATGGCTCACTCGCACTATATCATTTTTTTCCTTAACATTTAGGAGACGGTGGTGCCTTCTGTGGGATTCGCTGTGTGCTGCAGGGACACCACCATACAAGAGGACGACATTTATTTATCGTTATCTTCAATGTTATCTTTGTATTTCTCAGTCAGCAGCGTGGGACGTTTTCGAGAGAAAAAGACCTACTCTTGCACTGGGTGTTAAAATCGACAGGACAGGGTGCCTCCAGCTTCCTGAAGCTTGTTAGGCGCCTTTCCCAGCCAAACGCATCCTTTTTCCCGTGAGCACTGCTTCCCACGAGAAATCGCCTGCTTGTTTTAGCCCCTCACCAGGCATAACCCCCTCGTGCTGTTTCCCCTTAACGTCCAGTCGAGACACAGCAGTGGGGTGCAGACGTGCTGCTGTCTAAGGAGCATGTCCTCACGCTTGCTTTCTCCGCTCTCCTTGCAGGAGTAAAATGCTTCCCAGTCCTCTGCTCTTCTGGAATGATGCCACCCACATCTCCCTTGCTGAGAGCCACTGGGAAGCTGGATACAGGCTGTTGGCTGATGAACCACCTCTGCCTGGTGAGAGATGTTCCTTAAGTGGGGTGAGGAGTCCACGTAGCAAAAACCTGCTCTTGGGCAGGAAAGAGGGCTGTTTAATAGAGAAGTAGGGCTCGAACCCAACTTTTTTGCAGTGTAGCTGCTTGCTTGGCTAGTGACATTGCTACAACTGGCAAACTTGATAAACTAAAATAAAAACTCTTTGCTTTGAGCTAAATGGAGTGTTTTGTGTTAAAGTGGGAAAAATAAGTTGAAGTAAATTCAGTTGAATTGGGAATTTCCTCATCCCAAACCAGTGGAAAGCCACTGCAGAACTTTAATTTCACTAAAAGGAGAATGGATTTATATTACAGTGATGCTGTTACACGTATCAAATACAGCTAAATAAATGTGTAGTGCCAATATAAATAAGAAAGTACTCGTGGAAGGGCGAAGTCCGAACAAAGTGAAGAAACCAGAGGAGTGGACGGTGAGTTGCGGGCCAGCGCCGCACATGTCTTCTGTCTGTCACGAGCTTTTTTGAGTGCTGAATGACGCCGAAGTTGAGCGGTACAGCCTAAACCCCAAACTGTCGGATAAAACAGCCAGTGACCCCGTGGGACAAAGAACTGTGTTAATTCTTTTCTGGAACAAGTTCTTCTTCAAAATGTCAGGCGAAGGGGGGAAGCTGCTGCTGCTGCAAAGATGAAGCACTTTTTAAGGCCCTATTTCAGATTCTATTCTCTCTCAGTTTGCATTATAAAATACTGATGATCTCAAAGTACCTGCTTCTGCTGCTCCTCAGCACTGGTGGTTCCTCTTTCAGGACTGCAGTTGTCTCGATTAAGTGAAATTTGAGGTGTGCGGCAGAAGCAGGGGTTTTCATATCTAATATTTATATTTTAATATTTATAATAATTCTTGGCAAAAGGGGGGTGTGCCAAGCATTGATTTAGAAGGTCGTTTCTATTCCCTCTCTGGTTTTTTGTCCTCCTTCCCATGCAAACAAAGCAACAATGAGCCTCAGAGTAAAAATGCTGTGAGGAAGCAGAAGCAAACACTACTCGCATGAGCTCAGCCTAAAGTTAAGCTTCAAAAGGCCTGGAGAAAAATACAGCTTACAAAGGCATCCCACTAGATTTTTGTATTCAAAGGAGAAAGTATTCCCCTTCTGGTGCCTGAAATCCAGTTTGCAATGTTGACTGAGCACCTGAAAGTTTTCAGATTAAATCCTCCACAAGTCTGCGCAGCAGCGGGTTTAGTCCTGGCCTCCGATGTGAGGGAAGGGAAGATTTCCTCGGTGAAGTTTCCTCATTCAAGGAAAGATCAAACAATTCCAATATATGACATTGCCCACGTATGAAGTTGTGGTTCCCTTTCCTCTTTTTTTGCTTCTTTTCAGAAAAAAGCAAACCCAATTTGCTTGGCTTTCTGCTGCTTTCTTCTGGGCCCACGAGTGCTCAGCAGAGATATCCCTCGCAGAAGAGGAGTTTGAGCTGGAGGGAGCCTCTTCTGCACAGCCCCACATCCCACAGGCAATCAGTCCCAGGCGTTTTCCTTCTTGTCCCTCGCTGGGAGCGGGTTCGCACTGGTGCGTTTCCGCAGGGCTAAGCAGAGTGTGGCCCTGGGCTTCCCTGGAGCAACCCTAATGCAAATAATAACGAGGTACTTGGGCAGAGGGGAGCCGCGGTACAGCTCTGCATCGCTGAGCTTCCATAGGTAATGTATTCCCACAAGGATCCTCCAGTAGCAGAATAAATTAGAGCAGCCTCGACGCTGTTGTAATTCATGCTCGAGCTGGCAGAGAGTCCCCATTAGACCTGGGAACAGGAGTGCCCCCAGCGCTCTCTGCCAAGGAGAGCCCAGCATCAGGACGTGTTCAGCAGGTGCTCGCTGCTTTTGAGCTCTGGGTGAGTGTGGAAGAGAAGGGAGAAGTATTGCCACTGTGGGTTTCTTTCCCCCTTTTTGTCTGGTGCAATTTCACTGGTTTAATCGAAGGCAGCATGTAGCCCTTCTGCTGGTGCAAGTGTATAGAATGGTAAGAACCCACTTGGGTTTTTGTTCTTGGGTTTACAGGATTAACAATAAAACAGAAGGAGGGGGCTGTTCTGTTTACCTTGAAAGAACGAATATTTGAAAATACCTCACTGAGAGATCAGAGGGAAAAGGGTAAGAAGAAAAGGTGAATGCAAAAGTGAGAAGGGACCTCCTGTAGGAGACCGTAGACCTTCACTTTGGTATGTAATTTCAGAGACAAATAGGATGAGATAATACTTCAAGAAAGCTTCGCTCACAAATCGTTGAGTAACTAATTCTGTTATAAAATTCTCACTGCCTGTTTATGTGATGAAGGGTGCTCTGTATGTCTTTACAAAGTTTAATGTTCATAGAATCACAGAATGGTTTGGGTGGGAAGAGACCTTACAGATTATCTAGCTCCAACCCTGCTGCCATGGACAGGGACACCTTCCCCTAGAGCAGGTTGCTCAAAGTCCCATCCAATCCGGCCTTGTTTAAGAACACAAGAAAAGTCTCTTAATATCAAAGAAAATGAGCATATCCGTTCCTTCTTCCTATGTCAACTTCTGTCAACTTCTGGCTTCATTTTTCCAAAATTCAAAGTGCTTGATGTTGTTATCCAAATGGATGCTGAGAAAACTCAAGAAGTGTTCTGGGTATTACTCAAGTACAAGTTTCTCCTAAAGAGCTGGATATGGTAATGATGTGCTCTAAATCTAGTAGAATTCA
The DNA here is from genome assembly GCA_009769605.1 of Bucorvus abyssinicus. Taxonomy (NCBI): domain Eukaryota; kingdom Metazoa; phylum Chordata; class Aves; order Bucerotiformes; family Bucorvidae; genus Bucorvus; species Bucorvus abyssinicus. Next base: position 5,347,215 of record CM020032.1, read on the forward strand.
GTGGAGTTTGAGAATTAATCACGTTTGCAGCAAGAGACTTTGGAGCCATCTTGGATGGAAAGAAGAGCACTTTAATCACCACCATGGAAAGGTTTACAGAAATGAGTGAGTTTCTTTACTCTGTTGTAAAATTATTAAGTTTTGAGAACAAATTCAAACAAGCAGTTGTGAACAAAAATGCTGCTGCAAAGCCAAAGACAACTAAACCCCTTTAATTTATAGTTCTAGTATGTATTGACTTTACATGCTGGCATCAGACGTTCAGAGCACTCAAACCCTCTGGCAGCAAGAGTGGGGTGATCTGGGGTGGTGGTGGAACCTCCATCATGGCAGGGGGTGAGTTGGACAGAAATCTGCTGGAAATCCCGCCAGGCCAGTTGGTCCTGCCCTTGGCCATGGTCCCTCGGTTGTGGTTTTCTGTACCTACATCTACTTTGCTCCACCACCCCTCCTGGCAAGGCCTTTAGGAAGCACATCTGCAACCAACAAATCTTTCTGGGCTTTATGTCATTGGCAAATTGGACTACAAAGATTCCCTCTTCAGCAAGAATTATATTTATAAAGTTTGAAAGGATTAGCTTGGCATCTTGGAGCAACTCAATAAGTATTTTATGATCAATTTTAGCTAACAGCAGCCTTTCTGCAGGCAGTTGGTCTCTGGTTTTGACGGGGCTTTTGCGGGTTTTCACTGCTGGGAGTGGGAGCTGAAGGACCTCGCCACCTGACGAGGATTAGATGGCTGAAAACAGCCATCAGCTTCTGAAAGCTACAGCCTCCATCAAACTCCCAAAGCAGGAGCAGCGCTGTATTCAGCCAGTATCAATCAGAGAAGTTCCACTAGGTTTAGCAAAGCTGGCTTACATCACTGGGAGGTGTCATCTGATTTTCAGATGGTTTTGAGAGAACAGCAAAAGGGGTTTTTTTAATGTGCTTCTGAGCCTTTGGAATCACCAGCAAAATAGGCCAACCATGCAGAAAAATGTAAAATGGTCCAGAAAGTCTCTCTAGTTCGTTCTGGTGAAAACTAGCTCTTATCGACATTGTAATTAAACAGGTTTCCAAACTCCCATCTAATTTAAATAGGCTTCACTTCTTACGGTTCAGGGGTGCCAGTGAAGAGTCCTCATGCTGGCTTTTAAAAAAAAAAAAAAATCACTGTTTGGTTGTATTTTAAGATGAAGCTCTTGCTCCTCATAGCCGATGAGGTGACGCTAATGTTTAACTTCAGCAGGAACTGGCAGCAGTTGCTCGCTCCTAAAGCTCCAGCCGCTGATAGCTCAAAGTTGGGGACTGCAGGATGCAAAAGTACAATTTACTCTGAATTAAACCCCAGTGAAGCAGATTTAGTGACATAAACACAAACACCCGTTGCTACACCAGTTGCCTCCGTGTGCTGCGAGTAAACCACTGCGTTGCCTGCATTTGCTTTCTCTTCTGGAGATTCCTGAGTCGGTCACTGGTGTTTTGGTCGCGATGGCAGCCGTTGCCAATGGCTACAGGGAATTTTTCATCTGAATCAGGTATGAGATATGTAGCTGCATCATGTGGGAGCAGATAGGCGCTGGCCAGGGCACTTGTAGCTGCATAGAGATAGGCTTTCAAAATGTTCTGCTCTTTATTTCCCTACAAATATTTCTTGTTCCAGATGGTATCAAAGATGCTCTTTTGGCTTTTGAGGTTTTTTGGGCTTTTCGGGTATTTGAATGGTGTACGTGTGTGGCATTGGTAGTTCAGTTCCCTCTCGGAGGGAACAGCATTTCCTCGTGTAGTGATAAAATTACCTGTTGCTTTTGTAGCAGTCAGGGTCTGCGCGGCACGTGGTGTCCAAAGGAAAGAGCTTATTTCGCTTATGGAATATTCTTTGGGAAGTAATTCTGATGGGTTATTATTATTACTTATTATAACTTATGGGTTATTATTATTGCTTATTCAACAAAGTTACTCTGATTTGTGTAGGTGATGTTTTGTCTTTTGCACAGGAATTCTTTCTGAGAAGCAAAATGTATGAACTGCTCGAGGTGCTGTTTCTTTTAAGAGAAAAATAAAATAACAGCAACAAGAAAAAAAAGGTTACACTGCGGGGAAAGGAATAGACACTGTTAGCTCATCCTGAGTGGTTTTGTTCACGAGATACAACACAGTTCAACTCTGAAATCAAGTCAGCTCATACATTTTCATGGTGGCCAAATAGGAGGGTCTTTTCTTCTAGCATGGAGGATTCAGAGTGGGTAAATGGCAGTCTGTCCCCTTCCAGAAAACAGAGGAAAAATAAGTGGATTGTTTTCCAGTAAGGGGGCAGGTCTGTGGTTTTGTTTTGCACTTCCTATTTTTTCCCTGAGGGAAATAAGACATGGTTTGAAAAAGCCAGCGGAGCTTTGGCTCAGATTTGAGGGCTCTCTCTGGCTGGGGAGTCTGGCAGGCTCCTCGGTCGTGTGCTCTGTCTGGGAAGATGCCTAAGAATTTCATTACTTCGGGAAGGGGAAAAAAAATTCCTCTTTACCTGCATGGCACAGCTTGTACCCTTGTGAGGGATGGCAGTGATTTATGAGCCCTGCCGTGCTGCAGAGCCAGGAGGAGTGGGGCATGTCAGGACCAGGGAGCCGATGTTTCCACTTCTCCGTAAACGCTGTCTGGCTTTGCATTTGGATTGTTTTCTGTCGGAAACTGAAGAATAAGTGATTCTGGCAATGACAAGTTCAATAGATGTAAAATATTGGTTTCCTTCTCGGCCTTGAACAGATACTTAGAGACTAACTTCAGTCAAGCCAGAGTGGGAAAGCATCTTTTCAAAGAGACAGACAATATTAAAATATATTTCCTGAATGACAAGGGTTTTCTGAGAGCACCCCTTCCTCTTCAGCCTGAGGGCTACTTTGACTTTAACTCCCGGTTTTGATAGACAGAAATATAGCGCTTGGTGTGATGCAATAGAGAGAATCCTGATTTTCCCCCACTGGTTTTCTGGCTTGTTTCTTGGCCAGTTGTGGGTGTTCCCCGCTCTTCCCAACCCAAAGGGAGAAACACGTCTGCCCGCCTTCCTCCCACTGTGTTTAGCAGATGAGATGTTGTGTTCTCTTTGCTCCCACTACCAGTACAATAATCCCAAGAAACGGCTGATTGGTTTTTTGGGGGGGAATTTTAGTGCTTCCTTCTACCGCTACAAATGCAGGCACTGGATTCAGCGGCAGCTCAGGCTTCTCCTCAATTCATCCCCTTCCACTCTTGGCTGCTCTCCCAGCTCAGCCCCATGAGCCCAGGCTTGTTTTCTTGGTTCATTATCTCTTACATTCGGATTTCCACCAGTTAAAAGCCCATGAAACATCTCCTTTGAAACCTTAACCTGAATGTGTCCAGATTTATCGACAGCTTAACTATCCCTTGATGACACCAAGGTGTGAATGCTGATGCTGCCGACAGGCACTGTCGGAGTTTGGGCATGGCAGCACAGCACGGCCAGTGATGCCGGAGGCAGGGCAGGAGCTCGTTAACCGGCCTGTGCTAATGGTGGCAGGGGAGGAGACGTCTCCCTTCCAGGCGTGAGTGAAACCCACTGCTCTTAGATTAACACAACAATTTTTCTCGTAGTGTGGTTTGAAAGAAGTCTTGGATTTCCTCAGATAATGTCTTTGGAGCTGATTCTCTGATTGTCTGCCATTTTAACCTCTTCAGTGAATAGTATTTTTTAATTCTCTGATAAAAATATTTCAGATACTCCTGGTATTCAGGAGAAAACAGCTTGACTGTACAGTGGTTAAGAACTTATCTTCCTCTGTTGCCTCAAATTCCCTTAAACATTAAGAAAAGGAATCGGAGAAGGATGCTTTGAGACTATTTCCTGAAATCCCTGGTGATACAGGTGAGCAGTGTTTGTACCGTGTTCTTTCGGTTTTAGAAAGAATGAAAAATTGTCCGCAGGTCACAAAACAGCATAACCGAGTTGCAAGGCTAGACATTAAAGCCAGAGTCATGCAGAGATCTACAGACACGTTTGGTTTATGTATCTAAGTAATTTCTCTTCATCCACACAAATGGGTGTGATGGTCGCGGTGCAAAAAGGCTGATGAAAATCTCTTGCTGTGTAACTCGTGCTCTGTTTGTGCAGCCTTATCCAGGATTTGTTAAACTTCACGATAACGCTTCTTTAATTTTATTTTTCAGGACAGGCAGAGTTAGTTCTCCCATTTTATGGAAATGTATTTACTACTCCAGTATGATTATGCCTAAGGATCAGTTACATATTTTGATCCACATGTGGTGTCTGTAATTAATGCTGCTGCAGACTTTGTCCTGTTTATCCAACAAGGATTTGAAATTTGAGGGCTGTGGATGTGAGTCTCAGCAGCAGCAATGATTTAGTCCAACATGATGCCTTGATACGGCAGTGCTAAGCGCTGAAGTACTTGTTACTGTGATTAAAACAGGGAAACATCATGGGGGAAAAGGACGCTAGAGCATAACAGTCTGACCATTTTCCTGCTGATCTGAGATCAGATCATTCCTAAGCATGAGCTCTACGACCTGCCTGACAAAATGAAGAATCTGTGCTCAATCCAGCTTTTGAATGTGCTCCTTATTTTGACTGTATTGTCACCCATGTTTTGCACATCGCCCTATTCATTCCTTCCCTTTTAAGTGTATTTGTTACTATGGAGACAGGAAAATAGTTCACAAGAGGGGAAGTTGGGAGCATGGATGGGGGCATAGCAACAAATTGGTTTATAGAGGGGTTGGAAAATTATATGTTGGCTAGTGGATAAACGGTATTTTACGTAAGAGTTAGATGTTTGCAATATAATAGGATGCCTGTTTCATTTCTTCTTTCGGATATTTATTAGCATCTGAAGAAGAGAGAAAACAGCCGCCTTAATTGAGGACCTTAGAGGATAACAGCAATAGCAATGGCCCTTCCCAATATTGTGCTTTTAACAGAAAGTAACAGTTTATGCTTCTGTGAGATTTTATGGATATCAGTTGTGTTTATCCTCATGCTTGTAATATATTTGTTTACTGGTGTGTGTGCTTGGAGAAAGAGAAATGTCTCTGAAATTGGAACAGTTTCATGCAACATAAAAAATGAGCTCAGATTAAATGGTCCCTATCAGAGTGCAGAGGAGTGGACAGAGGAGCATGAGGGATCTCAGCAGAACCCAAATCTGCATTTTGATTTCTGAGTCTGCTTCGGTTACAGGGTTTCTGTCTGTGGAAGTCATAAGTGCAGGGTTCAGGCTCACGCCGTCAGGCACGTGCTCATGTGCCATTATTAAACTGAATTCAAATCTTAATTACAAGGGCTAAAAGGGAGGTATGATTATATATAAAAAAAATTCTTCATCTTTTAGTTCAAAGAAAGTGTGTTTATTCAAACCCAGCCTTTTTTATTCTTCCATAACTCAGAACCACTTACTGTGTTTAATTCTGTCTTCTGCACTGGGAGGGTTATCAACGGTGCTTTGATGAGGGATAAAGAGGAGCGAGACGGAGCTGACGTATTTTGAATTGTTCTGTATTTTAGCAGTATTGATCTCGGGGTATGTGGTGGCTGTACTCTGTTTGACCTTTCCTTGTCAGGTTATTTTTAGGACAGGTTGTTTATGGAATTACTAAAGAAAAGCGAACCTAGATAAGTGGTTTAGGATGTTTGACGTTTTACAGATGTTAGCTCTTCTAATGGGAACTCTGAATTCTCAGCACAAAAAGTTTTCTGGACAATCTCCAAATATTAGATTTCCAGTTTCAACATGGCAGGCTTGTGTGTTTGCTGTGTAAGCTGTGTGTGACAGCAGGTTGAACATGAGAAAATCATCCGCTCCAGCACCAGGCACCACTCTAATTCCCAGCACCCTCCCTGGCACAGCTTTGGCTTGTACCAGCGGATGCCTTCCCACGCCATGTCCCATGGGTTTCACTGCCAAATAACCATAGAACCACAGATGGTTTGGGTTGGGGGAGACCTTTAAAGGTCATCTAGTCCAACCCCCCCTGCAAATCTTGAGGTTCAGGGGACAGCACCTACCTGGGGCTGCTAATAAATGAAGTGAGAACTGCATTTAGTGGGCGAGAACAACCAATTTTGGAAGAGAATGGAGAGGACAGACAGGTATGTATGAGCTGTATCACTTGCCAGAAGGCTCGGAGACCACAACCCTAGCTTTATAGCCTGTTTCTCCTAAGTGTTATTAAATATTCATTCATGAATATGTTCACAACACATTAATGTAATTAACAGTGCCCTATTTTTGTCTAGTGTCACAGGAGACCTAGGCCACGGGCAAGCACTGTCCCACAATAAACTCATTTTTCCTCCACCCTGAATAAGACCTCACTGCCCCAAGCTTTACACACAGCCTTGGATGAGAATTTGTGGTTATATGAGAGTTTTCTGGCATTCGCTGTTCTTGCTTCTCCGATACCTCAGGGGAAAGCAGTGGAACAAAATACATTTTTTTCTTTTCCTATAGAAACAAGCTGTTTTTCCTGCATCCTCAGGGCATTACTAGGGCTACTTCTGGGCAGGAGCCCTGCATCATGGGTTGCAGCAGCCACCTTCGGAAGGGACAGGCGAGTTCACACGAGTAGGCACACAAATCCTCAAAAGCAGCAGTAGGTCGTGATGAGCCCCACAGGTTCTCGCAGGGAAACCTCTAAGTGGCACTGGCTGTTTGGCAGGCTCGTGCTGTTAGACAGGAAAACACCTAACATAGTGACCACTTGTGGAAATGTTGGCCTGAAGGCGTGTTGTGGCATGCATGAGGAGTAACTTGAACTCAAACATATATATGTTTTTGATTGGAGCACAGAAGCTCCCCAGAAGGCATGGATTGCAATGACAAATGTCAAGAACAAGGGAAAATAACAGCATTAGCTCTCCATAAAATCTGGGAATTTTCTTGCAGTGGGAAGGTGAGTGCTTCTGAGCACTGATGGGGAGAGATGCGGGTGAAATTGCGAAGGAGCTCATGTGAAATAGTCAGAAAGTTGGGTTTTTTTCTGCCGGTATCCAGGGTGATTAGAGAGCTTCATGTGCTGGTGGATGGAGCTCCCGATGGAGCAGACAGTGACTAAGCTGGCTGGCACTTCGATGCCAAGTGTTGTGAACCATGTTGCTCCTCTGAGTGTAGAGAAAGGCTTTGTGGTGTTGGTGGTGGGTCTTCTAAAGCTGTTTGATGGATCCATTAAGTTTAATGAGGATTTGCCATCCAGAGCCTTTTTGCAGTTTTGCAAATCTCACCCCAGCTTGCTGTGAAATCTCCAGCACATCTGATGGGCTCTGGGGATGGCCAAAGGTCGGGGTGCTGGGAGGGGTTTGGTCGAGGTTCACCTCAACTCTGGGCAGCTTTGTTTAATTTGATGCAGCATAATTTACAGGATTTGTTATGGACCCAATCTTGCTTCTTGCACAGGAAGGTTATCAAACGATGTCCTTTATCCTGGCTTATGTGGTTTGGGTTTTGTCTGCAATCTTGTTTCTTTGGATCGGTTTAAAATCGGTAAAGAAAGGAAAGTTTTTCTTACCTTTTTCTTTATTTTGTAATAACACCTCAGTGGAGAAAAACTGAGCTCTGCTTCCCTGGTGTGTGATTATGTGACCATGTACTATGTGCTCTTGAGAGTCCTCCCCTCCTTCGGAAGGAGTGAGAAAAGGCTGAAAGTGGTAAAACCTGGAATTGTTTATGCGTGTGTGTCACTGGGGTGGGGGTGGGAGAGCCGGAGCCTGCACGTGGCTCTGCCCCAGCTCTCACCCTAAGCATGCAGGACGATGCTGCGCTACATCTCCAGGGGAAGAAAGAAAACGTCAGAGGCAATTTTGTTTCTGGCAAATTTGGGTTCTCACATGTTCTTGTTTCCTGGAGGTCTGGCAGGTGGGGTCATGCAATTGGTTATTTTTCTGTGAAAATTCATTTTTCTGGGGCCAGAAAAGACTGACTCACACAAAAATTACATTGGAGAAACGATTAATTTGATTTTTCTGGCACAGTCCTGACTCTTTAAAGCAGGACCCTGAAGGATCAAGGGCGCAAAGCGATCTGCCTGCTTAAGGGGCTTCGTGCATCCCAAGGCTGGGCGCAGCCAGTTGGCTTGTGAAGCTGTGCAGCTCCTCACCCACCCAAAAAGGTGGGAAAAGCTTTATACATCGTCCTTGCAGAGGTACCGACTCGGCCCAGGGCTGTGCCCTGCTCTTCAGCTGATGGGAGAAAAACAGCAAGTGTTTACAAACAAAAGCTATCAGGGCTTTATCAAGGGGCTGTTAAAAGGTGTGTATTTCTGATACGCTGCAGCTTGTAGATTCCTGGCAGTTTCTGGTTTTCTAATGAACATTTGTAGCCTGTAGCAGCAGTAAGAAAAATTCTTTGACCGTGAGTCATTTCTGTGCAATAAAACTGATTTAACAGTAAGAGTGGTGTCACTCTTCCATAGGGAATAGGTCTCTACGCCAGCGGTGCAAGGAGGGAGTCAGGGCTCTGTGGTGTCCCGTGGGATGCCCGGCTTTGCTGTGCAGAGGATGATCTCGGGAAAGATGAAGTCAGGAGCAGCTGGGAAGTGTGTAGGGCTGAGCTGCCCCGGGCTCCCTGGCAAGAGGCAGGAGGACCTGAAAGAAGGTTATAGCGAGGTGGGAGTTGGTCTCTTCTCCCAAGTAACAAGTGACAGGATGAAAGGAAACGGCCTCAAGTTGGGCCAGGGGAGTTTGAGGTTGGCCCTGAGGAACAATTTCTTCCCCATTGGGGTTGTCCAGGGCTCGTTGGAACAGGCTGCCCAGGGTAGTGGTGAAGTCCCCATCCCTGGAGGGGTTTCCCAGCCATGTTGAGGTGGTGCTGAGGGACAGGGGTTAGTGGTGACCTGGCAATGCTGGGGGAAGAGGTTGAACTCGATGACCTTAAAGGTCTTTTCAACCAAAACTGTTCTATGATTCAGTGACCACGGCGTTGAATGAGGTGCTCTCCTCCAGCGGTCCCTGCTGCCTCTGGTGAAGCTGACTTTCAGTGCGGATCCTGCTGCAGATCTCCGTGAGAAGAGACGTGTTGAAGGGAGAAAGACCCACCCAAATCCGGCCCCTGCCCCACGAGCGCTGCAGCAGCCACGTAAGGTCACGTAAACCGCCCTCGCAGCAGACCCCTGGGATTTCAGAGCCAAAGGCACCGCTCCTCAGCTCCCTGCCCGTTCTCGCTGAAATACTGCCCTGGTAACTGTGCTCTTCATCTGTCTTTTATGAATTGACTGGTTTAGCATCCTGGAGTTCCTTGACCTTAACAAATGGAAGGAGTGACTCCTTGTCAGAGGTAATAGTAAATAGGATTCGAGGCTGTTACTGCATTGTCTGCGTCTCTGAGCACAGTTGTAGCAGAGTTTTGTGAAATGCAAGATGAGTCCTGATGCTTTAATTAGAGCAGAAATAAACAGAAGTGTTTTTAATGCATATCAATATTGAGACTTCATGACGCCAGGCAGAGCAGCTGTTAGACAGTGATTTGCCAAAATACCTACATTTAATTTGGACAGTTGGTGAGCTGCAGTGTTTGCCAGATCGCGAACAAGAGGGACACTGATTCCAATTACACGGTCTTATGTGCTACAGCAATCAGCTGGGGGTCAAAGAGCTACGCTGTAAATTGAAAGTAAAGCGCTGTGGCTAAGTGACTCAGACCACGCTCCGTCCTGCTGCAGCTCCACTGCAGGACGTGTGGATGTAAGCACCGACAGAAAAGCGATGGGAAATGTGAATGCTGCTTGAGCAGGAGAGTACCAAAAAATGGTAAGATGTTTATTCAGTGCGATGAATGTCATATAATTGAAACGTCTGATGGATCACCAAACTTATGCAAAGAATTGTGCTTTCAGAGTGCTGTCGAGTAATAGGGACAAAGACAGGAGCAGCTGAGGGAACTGGGGTTGTTCAGCCTGGAGAAAAGGAGGCTGAGGGGAGACCTTATCGCTCTGGACAACTATCTGAAAGAAGGTTGTGGAGAGGTGGGGGTTGGTCTCTTCTCCCATGTGACAAGTGACAGGACGAGAGGAAATGGCCTTAAGTTGCACCAGGGGAGATCTAGGTTGGATATCAGGAAAAATTTCTTTACCGAGAGGGTTGTGAGGCTTTGGAACAGGCTGCCCTGGGTAACTTAGCGTTCATTTTTTGTTGACTGGGGGGGTGTAGTTAACAGATTATCCTATATTTTTTCACACCAGGAGACCATGCGGGAGCATTTGCTCCAGTGCCAAAGGGAAGGTGCGTGGCTGGGTGGAGAGACTGAGGAAGTGGGACTGGGCTCTGCTGTGCTGCCACTGGCTCAGTTGGAACCGATAATGGGAAAAACATTGAGGAAAACCAGTGAGAAACCCAGAACAGCAGCAGATGATTTAAAAGATAAGTACTTTTTGGACTCTTTGGTAGTTCTCCCTCCTCCTCAGTCACTCCCACCCATCCACTTCCACTTCAGCTTCCACCACCTGGGCAAACAAAGTAGACTGTAAATGAGCCGAGATCTCTGATTTCTTGTGAATATCTGGCTTGGAGAAAACTGCCGCTCATGCTCGCAGTGGATTCTTAGGAAGCTACTTGCAGAACAGGGGACTCAGTGATACCATCGGAAGTGAAGATTTACAAGTCCTTCGTAAATTTTTTGCCTGGATCAAATTTATCTCCAGGCTTGAGAAAATCTGTTTGGGAGAGGGGGTGAAGTGCTTTGTTTTTCATGAGGATTTTTTGGTTTTGCCTTTAAAGCAAATTACAAAGAGCTTTTTGGGGTTTTGTGATGTTTTTCCTAATGAATTACAAGCATGCTGTGTTTGCAAGCTGCAAATTGCTAAATAAACTGCCAGAGAATGGCATTTAGTGCGTGTTTTTAATTTGATGCCACTGCCCACAGCGTTGCAAAATGTTATTGTGACAGAGTGCTTCTAGCAGTGTTCTTCCATCATTAGGTACCTTCATTTAGAGGTTTCTGAGACTACATTATTAGTTATAACATCATCCCAGTCTGTACTGTGCCAGCCCATGCAACTCTTCCCTCCAAAGTGCTGCTAATGGGCTGCATGCGATTTTCTCTTGTGTTAAAGTGATAGATGAGTTTTAACACTAGTGAACACTGTAAATTTCCCTGTAAAATATACTAAGAAAATTAAAAATTGATCATATTTTCATAGGAGGAAAATATTTACTAAAACATTTATGTAAAAATAGCAATATTAATTCCTGAGTGTCACAGGAGGACACATGCATTTTTATTTGGATATCACTAATAGTCTCTGAGCAGAAGATTTTTCAGGAGGGCATCAAAGCTTTAAATAGCTTGTTTTCAACACTGCTAATAGAAGACAAAAAAGAAAAATCCTGTGGCTAGATATCCAACATCCACAGCTGACGGGGGGGTTGGGTTTGAAAGGGCTCATTGTGCCTTAGCCATTAGGAAAAGCTCAGGATGAAGCTGTGCAAACCCCACGCCAGGTGTTTCAACTTCCATAGATGTCTGCTCAGTCTGTTCTCCCAAGTAACCAGTGACAGGACGAGGGGAAACGGCCTCAAGTTGTTCCAGGGAAGGTTTAGGTTGACCTTGAGGAACAATTTCTTTCCCGTAGGGGTTGTCCAGGGCTGGCCCAGGCTGCTCAGGGCAGTGGTGGAGTCCCCATCCCTGGAGGGGTTTCACAGACGTGTCGAGGTGGTGCTGAGGGACAGGGGTCAGTGGGGACCTGGCAGTGCTGGGGGAACAGGTTGGGCTGGAGGATCTTAAAGGTCTCCTCCAGCCAAAACAATTCTGTAATTCTGTGATTCCATCCTCTGGCTGGTGACTAGTATCTCAGGTCCCTCAAATTCAGGGCTAAATCGTCAAATTTAACACTGTGATTAAAGAAAAAAATCTGCAGCAAGTATGACTGGGCCTGGGAGGAGTGTGGAGAATAATGACCGGGCTGGCTTTATCCTGGAAGGAGGCAGATGCTCTATATGTATTGCCATGGGCTCTGTGATACGTTTTAAGGACAATATCTGCCTAAATATAAAAAATTAAACAGCTTGACAAAAGCACCTGCATTTTGAAAAGCAGTGAAAAATTATCTCCTGCTTCTGCAAATATCCCTCGTATTTGATTTAAGTTTGAAACGCTGCATGTAATGACCTGGAGCTTGAGAAACCTCCCCATGCTTCCACCCACCCTCCCCAAGCCATGCACAAGCGTGTCCTTCAGCGCCCGGCTGTGGAGCAGGAGGCTCATCCATCCTCCACCTCCAGAAGAATGGGACTCACTTTTCTCCCCTCTGCTTTGTAAATAATCTTGCAATGAAGGGAAACGGAGAGAACATCTGTCTTGAAAGTAAAAGGTGCTGGTGTTTTCACACAGCAGCAATCCTCTGGATGCTGGCCAGTGTGAGCAGGGGCACAGCCACCCGCCCCCATTACCAGCCTGTTGGCAGGGGTGGACGGGGGCAAATAAATACAAAATCCTACTCCATGCCCCGCTAAGGGTTTGTCCCCTGTGGGGCAGGTGGAGGTGGCCTGGGGGGTTATACAGCCCATTGGGCTGCTAAATGTAGGGACATGAGTTAGGCTGTTTTGAGAGCTGGGCATCCACCATGCTCGCTGTAGCAGTCTGGGGAATAAAACCTTGCTTCAGAAGCATAATGGACATTAGTTTCTCTATGAATCTTTAAATAGAAAGTAATGCCTGCGGGTGGTGGGTTCAAAGGCTGTATGACCAGCAAAGAGGAAATATGGAACATCTTACAACACGTTTGTCTTCAAAATTTCATCTGAGAGTGCCTTGCTCTTCTAGTTGCTCAAAAGTTGTAAAAGCCACCACCAGAATGAGCAGCTCAGCCAAAGGACTCAACAGTTCAACCAGCCGGGGGTAACTGCTGCTGTGCCTGTATAAAATTCAAAATATTGACTTAAAATGCCTTTAGTTTGGGTTCGGTGAAATTGGTGCTGAAGCTTGCTTGGGAGAAAAAGATGCTAATCATCCCCAAGAAGGCAGGCACCTGCGGTTACAGAGCTGCTCGCATCGTGCTTTAACTCATCCGGCAGCATTTTCTGCAGCTCTTATAAATACATTTCTACATAAAAGCCTTTCTTTTTTAGAGTTGGTGATAGGATGGTCAGGCAGTGCGGGGCATAAGGGTCACGGGCAGTCCCACCAGCCCCATGCTCAGTGACGGGGGGGATTCCTGCAGCCGCTTCCTAAGATCCTCTTCCAACAACCAAGATGGGAGAGAGTGGACATGGCTGTAAGATGATCATTGATTTGGAGTGAGGATTTTATTCTGTGTTTACTAAAGACGAAACGGTGCATTTCTTCATGGAAGCAGGAGTTTTTGAACATATTTCGCGAATTTTTCATGTAGGGTCTTGTCAGCCTTTTAATGACAGCGCTGTTAATTATGTCGGATCGGGAAGTACTTGCCACTCCTAGGCTGCCCATGGCCAGCTCCACCAGGAGATGCTCTTTGTCCAGGCAGCGCTTGTCATACTGAGGATCTCTCACAGTACAATACATGTTCCCCGTTACACGCAAGCTCTGACAAAAGCATCTGCTGCTACGAGCAGGTGCCAGTAACACAGCGGCTGAGCTGGGCTGCTTGTGGTTTAGATGCGAATGTCCCAAGAATAAACCCTATTCAAAACCTTTGCAAAATCTGGCTCAAGAAGTGCACACCAAGAGCATCTTCAAGCCATTCTGCATAGGAGCACTTGCTCAGTGACCGACAGCGTGAGGCTGTGTCTGGGATTCACAGTCTCTTGCCTTAGTGATCCCCATCTCTCCTGAGCTCTGGCTGCTTCAGGCTTTCCTGGGACAAACCGTGTGGAAAGGAGCTGGGTTCCCTTAAAGTGGTTGTAGTTACACCAGCAACTGTAGGAAAATGCTGTCTCCTCACTGAGCAGACTTGCTCACCTGAGCACTCAAGTTGTTTGGACTTACCTCAGTTCGCTCCATTTTGCTTTTTTCTTTCCCTGTTTTTCATTCTGTAGGTTCTGCAGAGTTATGTTATAGAGAGTTGGTGCAGGGAGTAGCAGACCTGCGCTTTCCAGAGGAGCAGATGATCTTCTAATGCTTCTGGTCTCAACGATCTGATCAAAGATCCTTTGAAAAATCTTCTCTTTCAGTATCTCAAGACCATGCAGTGATGAGTTGCTCCTGAAAACGCAGGCACAGAGTTTTTGTATTTTTAGTGAGAACTGTCCTGCTCGTCTTCGTGAGCTTCCAGCAAAGCTGGATCTTGGCATGTTCCCATTTTGGTAAGACTTCAACAGGTGAAGTGAAGACAAAGGGCTGAACTTCTTACTTGCTGCAGTAAACAAAAATCACTTTTGTGTGGGAAACATTGCAATGCTTGCAGGTTTCTGGATGGTGTTTTGAGACATCATTGCAAGGGTTGTCAGCTCTGCCATGCTCCAGATAAAGGCGAGTGGTTCTGGGTAGGGTGTGAGGCTCTTGGAGGTTGTGGTGAAGAAGGGACCAGGACTTTGGCACCATGCATAGACAGCTGGGGGACCACAAAGCTCCCATACGTGCAGGACCTGGGCCATAGGCACCCCAGCTCTAGGCCTGGCTAAGAAGGAATCGGTTCTTTTCAGGTGTATTGCCAGCAGCTTTTCCTCTTGCCTTGAGCTCTCATGCACAGCACGAAGTGCAAGAAAGGTGGTGGCATGCGCCCTGGGCTCCCTAGGACCAAGCTGGGCTGGTTCAGTGGTGCTGCAGGCTGGGATTTCGTGGTTCCTGACGACTGCTGGAAATCCTCACCAAAAGCACAGCTAAACAAAAGTTCATAGAATCCCAGGTTGGAAGAACCACAAGGATCATCTGGTCCAACCTGTCTTGGCAAAAGCCCAGTCTAGACAAGTTGGCCCAGCACCCTGTGCAGCCGAATCTGAAAGGTGTCCAATGTTGGGGGCTCCACCACTTCCCTGGGGAGATTATCCCAATGGCCGATTGTTCTCACTGTGAAAAATTTCCCTCTTGTGTCCAATCGGAATCTCCTTAGGAGTAACTTGTACCTGTTACCCCTTGTCTTTTCCATGTGACTCTTTGTAAAAAGGGACTCTCCATCTTCTCTGTAGCCACCCTTTAAATGCTGGAACATGGTGATAAGGTCTCCCCTAAACCTTCTGTTCTCCAGGCTGAACAAACTCAGTTCGCTCAGCCTTTCCTCACAGGGCAGCTTCCCAGTCCTTGGGTCATCTTTGTGGCCCTTCTCTGGACCCTCTCCAGCCTGTCGACATCACATCCCACAGCAGGGACCAAAACTGGACACAGTATTCCAGGTGTGGCCTGACCAGCGCTGACACAGCACACAGCAAAATGTGGCAGGAGCTGGAGCTAACGAGGCATTTTGAGGAGCTTCCCTGGCGTGGGAGAGGCCAGCATCTGCTAGAGGTGATCTGCAGAGACCTTGGTTCCTCACAATCAACAAAACTCCTGGTTTGTATCTGCATGCCCTGATGGGTCTGCTGTATACAATGACATGTAAATCAAAATACTCCCTGAAACACAATCCAAGTGAAAAAGAAGTATTTAAAGTTTGCTGAAACTGAAGTTTCCGCAAAACATTGATTTTCAGCCATGTCAGAATATTTCATGTTCATTGCTATTTTTTCATTTCACCTTCAATATTAGCATGTTCCACACAACCAGCTTTATTACAGAGAGTGTTCTTGAGCACATTCAAATTGCAATCCAACGGATACTTGAAGAAGTCACCTTCTTCCACAAATTACTGAGGGCTTTAAAACTGAATTTTCGGGGTTTTAGGGAAATGGTTTCTATGAAAAAATGTTGAGATTGGTATAAATTCCACTGTCTCTATTATTAAACATTTATAAATCTGTTGGCTGTCTATGGCTGCTGCATGGAAATTACAGCGATCTCACACTGGCCCAGGTAAGGAAGTGGTAAAGGTCTGTAAATCGGGGTTTTTCCGTCCCTGCTGTGGATGCTGCCCAGGGCAGTGGTGGAGTCCCCATCCCTGAAGGGGTTTCCCAGCCATGTCGAGGTGGTGCTGAGGTACAGGGGTTAGTGGGGACCTGGCAGTGCTGGGGGAATGGTTGGACTCATTGAGCTTAAAAGACTTTTCCAATCAAAACAATTTGATGATTCTATGTTTCTTCATTGTGGTGCTGGGTTTCCTCACACTTCATTGATTTTGTCTGTAGTTATGGGAAGCTCTGCCTGGAAGGTTTCTTATTTCATTACTGTTTAACAGTGAATCTCTGCTGGAGTCGTAGGATGTTACTAAAAAGAGTGGAGGAGGCAAAACTTCACTTGAAAATATATTTTACGTTTATCTTTAGTCTATCTTTGTTTTGTGCAGAGCTAGAAATGGGCATCAGTATCAAAATTTGCACCCAGATTTGGATCCTGAGTTTATTTCTGTTTAGCGTGATCTCACTGGTGGATTTGAATCCATCTCTGTTTAGCTGGAAAAAAAAAAAAAAAGTGAGGTGAACTGTAAAGTCACCTGTTGCTCAGATAAATCAGAAATTTGTCAGGTGACAATTTTTTTTCTTCTAAAGGACCAATTCTTCCTCAGCGTGTAAACACTCAACTCCTTCTGTAGCTGAGAGGGTGCTGCTCCTGGTTGGGTCTCTGTTGAACCTGAGGCTCAGCAGTGCCGTGGACACTGCAAAGCTGCAGCAAACTGTCCCAGCTCAGGATCGGGCTTCTCTGCATGAGTCAGCTTGAAAACTTCTACTGACACTGTAAGGAATATTTTTTATTTTTTTTTTTCCCCTGTTGAACAAGTGTAAAAATTTGCCAGTTTCTCCCATGCTGCAGGGAGAAGATCTTTATTGAAAGGAAAAATAATGATACGATCATAGAATCACAGAATCTCAGGTTGGAAGGACCATCAAGGATCATCTGGTCCAACCTTTCTTGGGAAAAGCATCATCTAAACAAGTTGGTCCAGCCCCTGTCCAGCTGAATCTTCAAAATGTCCAATGTTGGGGACTCCAGCGCTTCTCGGGGGAGATTATTCCAATGGCTGGTTGGTGTCATTGTCAAAAATTGTCCTCTTGCTGTATAACACATTAGTGTTGCAGCGCAAGAGCTGTGGGGTCAGATAATTTTGTGTCTCACGGAGGGGGGTGGTTTTGGTAACCAGCTTTGTTGAATTAAATTCGATCAATCAAATGTGAGGTGGGGATGGTCAGTGGTGTCGTGTAGTGAACCCTGTCAAGGATGCAGATCCATCGCACTGTGCCCTCTCTGACCTGTCCTTGTGCTGTTTTCCTACTGCTCCAAAGGACCGTGGAAGGGGAGGTTGCGGTGTTTTGTGGGGAATGGCTCCTCACCAGGGCTGTTACTCCAGTGCTTCTTATTGTCTAATTAAAATGGTTTATATTGGGAGCAAACCTTGCTGTATTTATGGAAGAAGAAACAAGTGATGAATCCTACCACCTCTTTAAATTATTTTGGTTAGTGTCTGTGTTAGTTATCAAACACTATGTCATAAAATGTGTGGCTGTAGAAAATTTCAATAGGCTTGACATCAAGGTAAGAGAAAAATAGTAAAAACATCCCAGTCTCTTTTATAACACAGCCCTGTGTAACCAGGGAACACTACAGCAAAAATGACTTTTTGCCAGTAATTGTCTTTTGGTTCTTTAAAGCAATATAGTCAAACCTCTGTAGACATAATACTGCTGGTTATGGGATTTGTAGCTCTGCTAAATGCAAAATTTAATTCAGTGTTCAGTTGTTTAAAATTTAGAATCTAAACTTTAGAGTGTCATAAAAATTGGACTCGTACTTACTAGGGTGAGAAAAAAAATCTATCCAATAGAATTCATGGGCATTGGTATCACATTGGAGTTTATTAAGGAGAAAAAGTTATTTTAATATATAAACCATGAAAAGGCTGCAACGTCAAGCAAATCATGCAGATTCAATTGTGTGGGAAAAAAAGGGAATCGTGTGCATGACAGGAAAACTTAGGAGAACTTAGCAGGTTTGAGCTGTGAAGGTCATTGTGGCTTGCACAGGGTTACAGATGTGCACAGTCAAACTGGGTTGCACTTCTTCTCCTGTTGGCTAACGTGTTATGGAAATGAAAAGAATTGATTCTGGAGGCCCCAGCAGAATTTGAAGCTGCATCATGCAGGTCATTGAATCTATACGTAGCCTCACCAGCCATGGTGGTAGGGTCTGTAGCGTGCAATTGATGTGTGGACCTACATCCATGTGATGTGGTTTGCTGTACGTATTCACTACCGAGAAACCATGGTTTGCAGGACTGGTTTGAAAGTCAGTTCTGGAACGTGGCATTGGGGATTGCGGATGATCCGTTGCATGGGCATAGAGCCCTCTCCTTGCATCTACCAGGTGCTGTTTGTGCTGTTGGAGTAATGGTGGGAAGCCTGAAGTGTTGGCTTGGTGAGAACCAAGAGGTTCTCCACGAAACACCAGTGATACTCCCCTTTCTTCTCCCTTTCCAAAACCAGCTCTGTCTTAAGTTCGAGCAGTGTAACAAGAGGCCGTGTTTAAATTAAACTGTCTCCGGTTTGATCAATGCCCTGCTCGAGGCCATCATTTCCATAGCACAGCATTTCATAACTCTATGGAGTGCACTTGCAGCTGAGATGCAGCCTCCGCTGTTTTATCACAGCAACTTTGAAAGAGCTTTTGTGGCATCCAGGCATCTTCCTGCTGATGAAAAAGATTCCCATAAAGTTTAACAATGCCGTTGGCGGTGGTCGTAGCAGGTCAGATGCAATCGCTCACCCTCCTCCCAGAGTCCTGCTGCTGGTGGCCACTGAAACCGCTGCCTGCCCAGCTGCTCTGGCAGCCAGGAAGGGTAGCTCTGGCCACCATTTTCCTTTGCTCACCTGCTACAAATATCTGCTGAGCTACCATGTGGGTTCAGACCTGTGCGTTTGAAGCAGAAGTAGAGAAAACAAATATGCTTGAAAAATTCCTAGTGTTACTGTGGAGTGATTGTAGATGGATCAGAAATGGAGCTTGTCTCTGAATTTTGGTGGACCGGTGAAGATTGCATGAGTCAAGGCAGTGGGCCACTCCTTCTTCCCCTTCAAACAGAGGCTTCTTGTGATCTAGAGTATTAAACTCCAAATTAGAGATGAGCAGGCAGAGTTGGAGTGATACAGGACATTATGTACTTTCAGGGAAAAAACATACTATGAAAATCCCATTATGTGAATTTTCATAAAAGTTTAAAGTTCCATTTTAAAAAGTTACTAAACCTTGAAAACACAGTCTTTGCATTTAATGCACTAAAATAGCGATGAAACATTCCAGGATACTTTCAGAGATTTTAATGAAAATATTCATAAAAGATTGGAAAAAACCTTTCTAAAAGTACCCATAATTCCATCAAAAGTCTACTAATAAGTACATCCTCCTTGCAGCATCCTGCAGACTTTTATGGAGGAAAAAAATGACATATCATACCAACTCCACTGCATGTTAAAGAGGGCGTTAAAGTTTCTCAAAATGGAAAATAAAATTTTTAAAAATTGTGTGAAAGTTGACTTTGCGCATCTAAGAAAAGTTCCATTAAAAATGCAGTTTCTGAACATAAAACCATGGTCTAAGTACTGAAGATTTTGTAACACTACATAAAGCCAACCATGGAATATTTCACTTCAGACTGGAGAAAATCTCCCTGAAATTCTAATGAAGTGTTCATAAAATATACATGGCAAATGTGCAGAAGAGTAAAGAGGACACCTCCAAAATTTCCCTGAAATTTAAGATTGGAGTTTAAATGCCTCTTCTTTTAGAGAACAAAGATCTGTTTTGGCTGCTCATAATTGTCTGAAAGTCTTGACTTTCAAGTCGCCACTTGACAGCTCTGGCCTTTCTCCCTTAGCCCTTTGCATAATATTTCCATGCTGTTCAGTGGGTGTTTGTAGCACAAGGCTGGTGGTGCCTCAGCAGCCCCGTCACGAAACAGTCTCCTCAATAAATACTGCTGAAAAATGGGAAAAGTGATTAGGTGGAAAAAAGAGGTTTTTTCCTGCAATACCTTGGTCTGTTAATTAATTTTTTTCATGTATAGGACAGTAGAGGGGTGCTGCATCACCTGAAATGGTCTCGTTGTATTAATGCTGTTCATGAAAGCAGATGGTGAAATGGAGGTTGGGGCTGTCCTTAGCTGTGACCAACGTGGTCACACCTACTTGTTCTTAAACCTCATGCAGACAGTCTTTATCCTAAAACCAATTACTATCAAACTGCCACTTGGCAGGACTTTGGTGCTTGAGAGACCCTAAGCTGCTGGGTGATGCTTTGTGCAGCCATTGGTGGCTTCAGGTCCCTGCCTGCTAAGGGACATGGGTGTTGGAGCCCTGCCCTGGTGGTCATGAATCTCATTCTCCTGTTCCTCAGCTTAGTCCAGCACCCAATACAGCACATATCTGCCTCAATCACCCTTCAAAAGGAGAGGTGATGCAGGAAAAATGGGCAATAATACTGTAGCAGAGGATTTTCCAGATAAATCGGATGCAGACTTGCTGCAGCACTCTACTAGTCATCTATGTAGCTCTATTCACAGAATCCCAGGATCCCAGACTGGTGGGGTTGGAAGGGACTTCTGGGGATCATCCAGTCCAACCCCCTGCTGGAGCAGGGTCACCAGAGCAGGTTGCCCAGGATGGCGACCAGGTGGGTTTGGAATCTCTCCAGAAACGTGGAAGCTCTTCTGTTCTTCTGCAGGTGTCAGCTGAGCAGGTCTACGTTGAGCGTATGGAATGAGGCAACAAGAATAATGAGGCTTTTTAACCTTGAAACTTAAGTTAAATCTGAGCCTAAAAGTATCTAAAAAAATCCTTGTCTGCGGTTTAAAATGTTCTTGAAAAGAGCAGTGATATTCTTAATACTTTCTCCTGACAAATATAAAGATTCACCCTTTCCCTTTAAAAATACCCCTGGGATTCCTGACCATGAAGTTGCCCTGATTATGAAGATATTTGGGATTTTATTGGTTTCCATTTTCAGCAATTTTTCCAATGTAAATGTTGGATTTATAGACTCCTGTCAGACACTGTGCAAAGGGAATAATAATCACGTCCTAACATTTTTTTGCTTTATGGCTTAACGTAAATCTTTATTAGAGTTTGCAAGTAGCGAAATAACCTTTGGCATGAGGCACTTAGGAGGTGATGTACAACCCTCCCGCTGCCGAGCGAAAGGCTGCGGCTGGGCTCAGCCAGGCTCTGCAGTTCCCCTCGACTCTCTCTTCGCAGACATCGCTCGTCCATCACTTTATTTAAATCTCCTTTTCTCTTTACGAACTCGGCTGTTGGTTCATCCTTGTTCATCCAGATGGTCAGGGGGAGAAAAGAGAAAAACTGGTGTGCCAAGAAAGGGGGAAATCCTGCAAGGCAGAGGTAAGGCTGGAGCATATTGTCCTTCAGCATGAAGACCGCGAGGAAAATGATAACGTAGATGCCTACCCTTAATAGATCGAGTTATATGTACATGTTGTAGCAGCTTCGATTATTTATCAGCCTGGATTTGCATGCATTGTGTGCATATGTGGTCTGTTAATTTGTCGCCGTTCAGCACTCCTGTATCTATATTAAAGAAAAAAAGAGCTTTTCAGCCTCGTTTGATGAATTAGCCACAGCGCTGGGAGTTCTGGCAATCAGCACTTGTTGAGATTCCCAGTGTTGTAGCTAATTTGAATATAAGTTAATATGTTTATTAAAGGAAATTACAAACTCATTCTTTTTAAAAAAGTCATTTCATTCCTTGCCAACAGATTTTCATTTGCGTTGCAAATTATTTCATGAATGTTCTCAAAATGTTCATAATCCGTTCATTAAGAATTCCTTTTGTGCTTCTGGTAACATCCAATAAACTCCAAAGGAGAAGAGTGATAATCTCCTTCAGAGGAACAAGCACAGCAGTGTGGATTTCCACAGAAGCACGTTTACAAACCTGTTTCGTGCTGAAGTTAAACTATTTTGTAAAAACTCTGATAGAGAAAAGTGATTGCTGGCCGCTTTGAGAGCTGGATGGTCCTTCGCTGGTGTTGGGGGTTGGGTCAGGTTTGTTCTCCCCTGACGATTCCTGAGAGAGCACGGCTCATGACCATGCTATGGATTCCTCAGTTGACCCTCAATCCACCATTTTCAGCCCGTGCTAAGCGTAGCATTCTCATCAGCTATCAAACTGTAGAACTCTTTTGCCGGTTTCTTTGGAGTTAGTACTTCCAGTTAAAAAAAAAAATAATTGCTATAATGCAAATGTACTTAAGTTATAGAAAACATCTTAATGTTGGCAGCTCCTAAGATGTGGAGGAATATTCTTCCTGTATTGCTTCACGGTACCTTAGAGTTACTCTGAGGTGTGTTTTCCATGATGTAGTGATCCCGAAAAGGACCCAGGAGGCTGCACTTGCTGCTCCGCTGTGAGGTTCTGCTCCTTTGAAGTGTTGCCGGGAGACTCTCACCCATTGGGTGATGGTGGGATAAACTCAGAGTCACCTAAATTAGCTTCCAGGTCTTAACTTGGCTGTTTCCTTTTTGCCCTTTTGAATTAAAAGGAAAGCAAAGCTGCCGGCAGGACCGAGGCACACCCTCTGATTGTGCGTTCAACAGCGGTGTCTGTTCTTACAGCCGGTAGAAACACGAGAAGGAAACATCTCCTCTCCTAGGCTTTGCTCCTGGGCGGCTTTGCTCCAAGCTGGGAGGTTTTCCTGACTTCTTACTTCCCCTTCCCAAGCACTGGGTGGGAGCTGGAGGCCAAATGCGAGGGCTCTGCTGAGAGCCAGGCAGTGGGGATTTGAGAAAGGTTTTTCCTCCTCAGCATCCCAGGAACAGGTGAGAACTTTCTCCCTGGGAAGTTTAGGCTTTGGCACAACAGCGACACAGAACAATTTAAATTCTCACCTGACGTACGTGGGTGCAGCCAAGAGAAAATCCAAAAGATTTAGGGAAGGAGGAGACAAAAGCTTAACGGTAAACATCATGGGAGAACTGAGGTTTGCTTGGTGGGGCTGGTGGGAGGTGCGTGACAGTGGTAGCAGTTTGCAGGACAAATTCCTGCGGATGCACGAGCCCTTTCCTCTCTTCATGGTCTAATACGGTGACTGCAATTTCCACTGCTTATACTTTCCACTGCTGGATAACAGGGAACCTGGGAATATCATGGGTTTAATGGACAACATTATGATTTGCCTGCAGTTCTTCCCAGCTCAACGCCATCCCCAAATTTAAAATAATTCCGGTTCTCGGTCCACTTTTGCCCTTGCCTTCGTCAGGTGATCCAGGCTGTGTTTCCCTGGCCTGTTCCTGAGAAGTGGGGCAGTGTCAAAACCTTCCTGGAGTCAAAGCATGGAGACCTGCTCTCTCCGTCCTGTCTGCAAGAGATTTTGTTTTGTCACAAGAGAAAACTTGGCTGATTTTGATGGCATTTATTGATGACAAATTTGTTCTGGTTGTTTCTTGTTTCCTGGTTGGGGTGTTGGTTCTTGCTAAGGGTCGTTCCAGCATTTGGGAAGGAGCTGGAGTTAAACTGATTGGGCCAAAGTCTAAAAAGCAAGACTTACATACTGTTAAGTAGAGTTAAAATTCAATCACGCATGTAATGTCTCGTTTCAGGTGGTCTCTCTGCAGTGACCACTCATGAACTGGATATAGGACACCCCACCACAGGGGTGGGAGGAAGGAGACACTTGGTGCATACGGGCACGTGTTCGGGACTGTGACTTTCCTCACATCATAGAAATATAAAACCTTTATAGAAGACACCAGATGGAGGAGGAACATGGGGCAACAGTGGTAAAATTTCAGCAAAGAAGATTTAGAGTGAAAGGGATGTACCCGCATGTGATGGGGTGAAGAAAAGGAGGGTTTAGGCAGAAGCTGAACTGTTGTAGAACAGAGTCTGGGGAGAAGTTGTTGGAGACCTGTGTTTAAAACTGAAAACGACAGGCAAAGCTACTCCAAGAAAATACCTGCCAAGAATCATGCTATGCGTTGCGTTGAGGTTTGTGGTTAGAAAAGCAAGGTACAGCTTTGTTGTGCTGCATTGTAGAATAACGTGTTTAACACGGGAACTCCAATCAATGGGATATAGATTTTGTGTTCTGTCTTGCCCTGTATTTCGTACCCACCTGCACACGCTTCGTGTTGGCTCTGACTCTGCTCCGAACGTCAGATGTGGTCATTTTAAATTCACAAAGCTGCACAGGATTCACTTGCCTGGGTATAGCTGGTTGCCGTTGAAAGTGTGTTCATGGTGAGACATTCCTCTGGTGTTTTAGAGCTGCCAGAAACTGCGAATGCCTGCTATTCTATTGTGTGATGGTGATAATGCTGGAAATGACATTTCATGATGTCTGATGCCTTAAAGACGCTGCAGTCTTTATGCTTGTGCTTTGATTTTATTCAAATATATTTATTATAAATGCTTATAAATGTCAGTGGCTGCCATTAGTCATCTGTCTCAGATGGCATGTTGAAAGGTAAGAGATTCCACCCGCAGGACACTTCGGGGGGGTGGAAGTAAGGTCTTATAATGAAGAGGGAATTGGGGAGAGTAAGGAAGCAAGTAAATACCCGAGGCAAAGCCATGTGTATATGTAATTAGATTAGCTTCAGAGCTGTTCTCAACCTGGGGAAGGAGCAAAACTGGGATAAACAAAGATAAATAGCCAAGTACAACTCAAAACCATGCTTGGTCTAATTACTGTAGGACATATTTCCTGTTGGAAAATAACATAATTAGTGGTATATTGAACTTGAAACCTCTTCTGTGATCGTTATTAAATTCCATGACATTTCAGCTTGGTTAACGTTTTAACAGCTATGACTCGGGGCTGTTACAGGGAACCTTCTGAGGTGGATGGGAGATCTGATGACCTACCCCACCGACAGTCCCAATTATTCAAACCGAAGAAAATGTTTTATGAAACCTCATTAGCAGAAAGGAAACTGATAAACCTGTTGTCTGATCTTTTTCTGTTTCAATGTTGGCTGAGATGAAGGGATGAGATGTGGAAGAAAGCTTCCTCCTGCCCTGGTGGGTAGAGGCAGAGCAATGAGAGCTTTCCTGAACTCCAGCTCTACCCCTGCCCTGACAGTGACATTTTACAAGAATTAATTACAACTTTTGTGTAGCATATTTATTTATAGGGGGTTATTCTGTTCTTGAGAGTAACCCAGCACTTCAGCTGCATTTGGGAGTCCCTTTGCTCGTCTCTGCTAACCTATAGCTGTTCAGCAGCATGGAACAATCTGTCCAACAGCTTGGCAGTTGCTGCCTCCTTTCAGCTTCTCTCCACTCGAGAAGGACGACAACCTTGGGTACAATAAAGGGAACGAGGCTTCGGGTATGTGGAGAGTAATTGGCATTACCCAGAAAAATGGTAATAGAAAACTCCCTCTGGTGACATGGGGTCTCTGAGAGCTGCCCCAGCCCTGTGCGCTCTCCAAACCACAGCCTCGTGCTTTGCCAGGTTTTTGGGCTGAGACCCTGCAAGGAACAACCTGGTGTTACCATCACCGTTACCATCATCGTTACCATTACCGTTACCATTCGGATGGGAGACTGAGATAAGCGTGTGGTTTGAAGCAGACCAGCCTCTCCTCATGTAGTTTATCAGGCTGACAGCACAAGGGCAGGAGGAAATGGTTACCCAGCTGTGAATATTTCCCTACTTGATATTGGAAATATTTATATATAATTTTGAGCGAAATGCGTGGAAAGCCGTGCTCACCTCAGCATTGCCCAGACTAACTTTCTAGGTTCTAAAACAGCAATATAAAACTTATGCTTTTCCTTTTTTAGGAAGAATTTAGTATTATTTCACAGGCTTATTTTTGGTTTTTTTGGTCTAAACTTGTACCTCTGCTGCACAAACCCGCTTGGTGTAATGCCAATAAATAGCTGCTGTGGAGGTGTTGTTTCCTGACTGCTACATTTGGCTGTTGCAGGTCTGGGGCTTGATCCCGCTGGTAGGTGCTTACTGCCGCAGTTCCTTGTGTCCTCCCAGTCTGATGTTAAAGACTTCCAAAGATCTGTCCATGTACAAGGCTTCACGGAAATAAAAGAAGAAAATGTACTATAACCTCAGGGCATTTCCTGGAAAATGATCACGAACCATGGTATTTACATCAAATATTTAGGGAATTAGTGTGTAATGTTCTGTGGGTGCAATGTTGTCCCTTGATTCTTCAGGAGTTTTCTGTGCAAGGGCTCGCAGGTATAAATCTGGCTGCTTCTACTATCATTGGTTGCCCTGGAGGTGTTTAACAGACGCGTAGATGCGGTGCTGAGGGACATGGTTTAGGGACCCTGGTAGTGCAGGGCGAACGGTTGGACTCGAAGATCTTAAAGGTCTCTTCCAACCAGGTGATTCTGTGATTCTAAGTAAAATAATCCCTGTAAAAGAGTTAATTTTTGAAAAATGATGACAAAACACTGAACGCTGATGTGAAACAAACCCAAAGAAATAAAGCTTCAAACCAACGTGAGATTGGCTGAGTTGGTGAACAGTTGTCAGGGGGGTGATGGAATTACTTTCAAATTGCTCTGTGCTC
This sequence comes from Bucorvus abyssinicus, assembly GCA_009769605.1. Classification (NCBI taxonomy): domain Eukaryota; kingdom Metazoa; phylum Chordata; class Aves; order Bucerotiformes; family Bucorvidae; genus Bucorvus; species Bucorvus abyssinicus. The sequence continues at coordinate 5,373,703 of CM020032.1, forward strand.
CAAAATACTGGAAGTGAATTTCATTTTTTCTGTAAGGAAGACAAAAAAGGCTGTGTAAATCAGTAGTGTGCTTGTTATGCACATAGGAAGACACAAAGGTTATGAAAATATGGCACAATCTCCTCAGTTCTGTGATTTAATTAAGATACACCTCTGAGGAGAAGCAGCAAAAGGGACGCTCGCTGGAACCGTAACTGATAAACACGCGCTCTGTTTCTTGAAGGTGCAAAACAACAGCGGCAGCAAATGACTACTTGAGAGTATAAAATGTCAGGAGAGGAGCAGCTGAAAGCAGTGTGGAGGAAAACAGGATAAAGTCAGTTTTACCGAATCTGTGAGAACGCAGGAGTAAATAAACAAATATTTGTTACGCTTTAAAGCAGATCCTCGGGTCACGCGGTAATCCTCGGTGTGGTACTGGCCTTTCTCGCCATGAGAGTCCTTTGCCCACTTTAATTAATAGTAAGTTTTGAATAGGGAACAAATATGTGGCAAGGCAAGTTTCCAGCCGTTCTGACTCCTGTCTCAGCTGGGAGTCTTGGCAGATTTTGTCAGCTGCTCCAGAAGTTTCCTTAACTGCTTAGTAACCCTTTGCTGGCATTGCCTGGGGATACAACACAAAATGAAGATAAAGAAATTAGTTGTTGTCCATTTAAAATAGACAATGTTCATATTATTTCCCACTGGAGCACACCTTTGGGCTCTCGGACTAGAAACACAGCCCTGGCCAGCCTGAGGCTTTGCCATTGGAAGAAGAAGAATTATCGGGTCTCACATGGGGCACGAGCCCTCAGCTGAACTTAGGGCTCAGCCTTGCACACCAGTTCCCCACGTCAGACGGAAATCGTGCATAGTTAAGGGGCTCCCTCAGCTTTCTCTGGACCATCCCTGTGAGTCAGGGAGCAGAGGTAAGAACATGTCATTTGATAGTGTTTGCTGTCATCAATAATAATAATAATAATAATAGGAGCTCTTCTGGCAACTCCTTTTATTTTTTCTGTTAAACTGGTCGTTTCACACTATCGACACCTTCTTGCCAGTCTGAGCTGCCGAGAGATAATCTAGCAATGATGAGCTCATTAGTCTTACTGCTGCAGTATCTCAGATACAGGCTGGAGACTTGGAAGATAATTACTATTTAACCAATTAGGCTTGTTGTGAGTTCATGAACACAGCTCTTAGATGTTTTTTCCCTGGCAAATTCAGAGTGAATCCAGTAATTTAATGGCATTTTCAGAAATAAGCAGAGGAACCCGTCAAAGACATTTAAAAAAGAATTTATCAGCAACGCTGGGATTTCACCTTTCACTTCCAGATGTCTCCCAAGCTCCTTCCCCCCCACCCCCGATCTCTCGTTAGACATCGTTAGAGTATAGTTGTTAGAATATGGCTCTGACCTCAGGTAACCTCACAACATTTGTTTCCACGTATCCTTAATGTGAATTAGGATAAAGATCAATGCAGTTTTCCGTCCCTTTTTTCTTGCAGACTGTGGCCATGTCCCAGCTGAGCAACTCCCAGAGGTGCCGTGACACCTTGGGCTGGGTCCTCCATGACAAACTTCAAAGGTGCTCACCCTTCTGGAAGAAGAAAGTGGTTAACAAAGGATTCGTGAGTGTCTAAGGGGAAAAAAAAGCTTCGTGGCTGAACAATCCCTCCTGCGTTTCTGCAGGCAGAGCTCTTTGATGATGAGAGTTCTAAGACAGGCTAATGTTTGTGTTGATTACTAATTGACATACTAATTGCTGCACATTTTTTTCACATTGCATCACCTTCACGTGAACATTAACCTTCTCATCTAGCAATCGTTTCTTGCACTTGTCACAGTGGGCAGCTATTAGGATGGTCTGGTTTTGAGATGTCTTTGAGTGAGAAATGACAATTAAAACTAATTTAGGACCTCAGGTTTCTTCCACCACTTTTGGCTGAATCCCTCACATTGGTGAAACAAGGGGATGGGGCTCGTCTGGTGGTGGGTGAGGGTCAGTATCAGCTTTCAGCATCAGTGGTGCATGGGAGAGCTTTCCGACAGCACCAATTTTGAGGGACGGGCTATACCTCTTTATATGCATCACCCTGATGTGATGGTCAGGTATGGTCCTATGAGAAGAATTCTTGAAATATTGGCTTCTGGTGCGTGGAAGTTTTCCTTCCAAGTTTCTCAACTCATGATTTTTGTTATCTTCATTTAGGATTGTACCTTAGAGCTCTTGGTTTGCAAATCATGATGGATGTCCTAACTTAGTAACGCTCCTTTAAAGGCAGCTAGAAACGAGAGATTCCTGTCCTGTGACTCGCTTGGTGTCAATCAGACCTCATGTACTGAGAGACAACACCTAAGAGTTGAGGGAGCAACCCGGGCAGCCCCAGGCTCAGCAGCAATGGTGGATCTCAGTGCTGCTGGGGACGTGCAAAGCCTTTTGCCTTGGCTGAGAGTGGAGGATTTACTGTAACTGGGCTTATAAATGAGCCGAGGGAAAAAAGTTAATGACTGTGTTTATGAAAATCTAAGACATGTATAAAAATGTTATCTCAGAAAAAATGACTCATGAGAAGTTACAGGTAAATTCACGGCTAGCTCAGTCAAACAGCTCTATCTACGGTTGTGCCTCTGCGAGTGTCCCATCTGAAGGATTGCACAACGAAGCCCAAGGTAGGATCTCGCTCTTTTCGTGTCGGTTCATCGCCTGGTTTCTGCAGAAACTGCACTGGTTTATCTCTCATGAGAGCAAACTGCTCTTTCCTCTGCTGTCCCACTTGCTGTAACCTCCTTTTGTGCACGTGAGCTGGGGGGGGAATACCAAGAGGCTGCTCTAATTAAGATATGCTGGAGCAAAGTTAATTTTCAGGGTTCCTTTCAGATCCTGACAGAAGCATACTATAATTAATACACAGTTTGGGTAATTTACTTTTATTTAGTGTGGTACTTGCTTACAAACAGCCAGTCAAATGTGCCAACATAAGCAATAAGGAATTTCTTCAGAAACATTATCACTATTCTTGAGATAAGTACTGTGGAGTGTATTAGTGTTTACACTTCTCTTATTTTGGTGAAGAGGAAAGAGGATGATGAATTCCCTGTGTTTTCTCTCAGAACAATGAACAGGCTGTAAATGACTTAGGAATTTGAAGAAACAAAGTAGTTTTCTATTTTTTCCAGCCTGCCGTATGTTTGTATTTATTCTAATTGTATGTGAACATGTTATTGCTAGGGGGAAAATAGGAAAAAATTGTTTTACAGTTCAGTAATGTAAATATGTTGGCAGTGGAGACTGTCTGATAGACATATTTCACATTAGAAATTTTTAGTCTTTCTTCAACCAGGTTTTATATATTTAAAGATAGTTTAGAAATCACACCTTTTCTTTAACTTGTATTGATTTGGGGATATTTCATGGGCAATGCACTCCACAGAGGGAGGCTGTCAGATGCATTCACAGCTTCTCAGGGCAATCACAGTGGGGATAAAAGAATGATGAGGAGAGCAGATGGAAAAGAGGTAGCATATATATGGATTTTCCCTGATCCTGACATGGCCTCTTATTACTATTTTATTTCTATGAATCTCATAGGCACCAGAGAAGCTGATCCTCTCACCAAGGTGGGCTAGTTAGTAATTTAGGAGGAAATTTACTCTTATCATGAGGGATAAATATGGTAATTCTTTCTGAGAGCTTGGCATTTACTGGGGAATGATGAGCAACTATAATTCCTGGAAATCAAACATGTCCATTGAGCGAGATGTGTGCTGTGCCAGTCCCAGTGCAGGCAGAGATGTCCAAAACCGCTCCTCCCGTGCCCTGGTCCAGCCCTGCTCCCCATGGCAGGGTGCCCTGTGAGGCTGGTGTTGGGGAGATGCTCTTGGCCACAGCATCTGTTGCCTCCAACCTTGCTCTTGTGACAAGCAGCTGAAGAAAGGTGTCTGTCAGATAAATTTGAATTAAAAATAAAAAAACCAAACCCCCATAATGAATCAGTGCAGCTTTTGGGGCTGAGGGTGTCCACAGCCTGCACCATGAGGACAGAGCCCTGACAAGTCCTCGGTGGGACCCTCTGCAGCTCCCACATGAGCACGTTCCCCTCAGAGGGGGTTTGTAACTTCGTGTTTAGGATTCACAAGCCGCATCTAGATAAACAGTTATTGCATTTAAAAAGTCAGGCTCTAGTGGAGCTGGAGTTTGCTTCTGAGGCGGGTGACAGGAAGGAGAAGCCCTGTCATGCATGTGACACACCAGCGTTTCTGCCTCGTAAGAGGCAGCCAAAGCTGTACATTTTGTAGACAGCGAAAGAACCCTGACAAGCTACTTGTAGGCAAAATATACCAGAGATACATTTTCTAAAAACAATATTCTAGCTTTTGTTCATATATATTTTCTGAATCAACTGCATTAATTTTTCCTGCAACACTGAATAATTAATTCTTACTCAGAAGGCTGGAATTACAGCCTGCAAACTTCAAGCATCAGTGCAATCTGAAATGAAACCTCTACTATTTATTCTGTATTTATTTCTGCCTTTAGCATTCAAGTAATGCAGTAGATAATTCAGAAGAATATATGATCAAATGCCTCTTTTGAGCAAAGAGGGCAGCCAGTGATAACAACTCCTCGGCTGAAATAACCTTTCATGATATCTTTCCCAGGCTGTTGTCTACCTTTGCCTTTAACTCTACTTTTAATTTGACTCTGAGCTGTAAAATACCAACCTTATCTGCTTTACGCTTGTACAGAAACCCACATCTTCAAAGTGTTGCAGAAGCATTAATTAATCCATTTTTGCTGCGTGTTGAAGGGCAGGAGTATTCTGGCCTTGTTTTTGAGACAAGAGACCTGAAAAAGAAGAAGCTGGGCCCTTGATCCCAAAGTCTTGAGCCAAGGCAGTTGTTCATGCCCCAGCAACGTGCTGTAAATCTCTTTTTCCAGCACCTGGCTCATCTTGTGCAGTGGGTTGGCAACTGATGCACTCGCAGTGGAAATGCTCTGGCATTGCCCGTGGCATCGCAGTGAGGAGCACAATCTGCTGAGATTTGGGACTTGGCAGCACCCGCGGGCTTGTTTGGAGCCTGAGCTACAGCTGGAGCTAAGCTCTGCGTGTCATGGGAGAATATTTACTGAGGGTTTATTCCGCTCAGAGCTCAGCCTCTACACGTGTATCTCACTGGGTGAGACACAGGAACCAGCCCCTGGCCGCGCTGTGTCAGGCCGTGCACGGATCGTCATCTTCATGGTGTGGCGACTGGTGAATTGGGTTAAAATCTGTCATTTCGAGCTTCTTTAGGGAGAAAGGTGCCATTGGAAAAACAAGTATCAAACTTCATGGAGGGATGGTTTCAGCTTGGAGCTCCTGGTGGTTAAGGTGTTTGAGGTACCGCCTATAAGAGGACCTCATACTGCACTGCACTTCTGCTTCCAAATTAAAATTGCAGGGCTCAAAGTGCCAGCCCTTTGTGGACATCAGAGAGCTGATGGCCCAGCCAGGCTCTCAAAAAGCTGAACAGGGTGCAGAGACCAGTATAGATGGATTCAAGGGTTTATGTGGTTATTTAGGATTTTGCAATGTGGCTGCTGAAGTGAAATCTGAACCTCTTTTTAAATGAGAAAACAGTGAGTAAAGGAGTGTGACATTAAGAGCCCTCTGTATTTGCCTTTTGGTGATAAAGGTCCTCGGGCACCCGTGGCAGCAGTGTCCCATCTGTGGAAACCTTTCCTGATGGATGCAGCTCTCCATCAAGAAGATGCTGGCACTTTCCAAAGGCTGGTACAGAAAACGATGTCACAAAAATTGTATTTCTGACACTGGTGTCTGTACCATGCCGATACTAAAGGAAGATACTCTGCCAAAATCAAATCCTTGTCCAGTTCATGTGTAATCTTCCTTGTGACCTCTCCATCTCATCTGCTGGGATGTCACTCGAGTGCGATGGCAGATGGCTGTCACTGCGCTGAGCGGTGCGTGCTCCATAACTGTGAGCTCTCTGTGGTGTGTAGCGCTGGTCTTGTCACACTCCCGTGTGTCAGAACATTAGGATTTGGTGCGTCATCCTAATAGCACAGCACGAGAACATGTCAGCTAGATTTGTTGACGTGTCAGGAGGGAAAAGGATAGCAGCGATACTGGGAGCAGGGTAAGTGTGTAAAGAGCATCAGAAAAACATATGCATTATTTATCTATTAATCTCTGAGGAGAACCGAAAATGTCTTTCATCTAACATGGAAAAGCATATCTTCTTCTCGAGAGTGTACCTTTTTGTCCTTCACTTCTTTCTTGGCTGTTTCTAGATTTTTTATGACGGTGATTCAGGAAATCGCATACTCATGGGCTGCCTTAAACATGGGTTTAAAATTTAGCCAAGATGAATAATTTTGATGAAGCAGAGCCTGTATGTTCCAGAGCAATTTTAAATGCCACAAATAAACCTTTCCAAGTGCTGTCTTGAGGATTTGATATTGTGACCACCTGAGGGATGCTATTTTCTGTAAGAGGAAATAAAATCACGGTGCTAAAAATGTCCACGCATCAGAGCTGTTCAAATCACCGTGGGTGAAGTTCACATCAGCAGTTACTCACCTGCTATTTCCAAGGGCTTGTGAGTTGGCTACAAAAATCCTCTTTATGACGAAGCTTTAAAATCTCAGTCTAAACAAATTTCTTAGCTATGCAAATTAGAAGTGAAAAGAAATTAGATTGTAGAGGTGCCAGAAGTGTTTGAAAGTGACTGTTTCAAAGAGCGATTTCATCAACTTAATTTGACCATGCATGAACACCATGGTGGTCTGGTACGGTACGTCGAGCTGTTAGCGCGCAGTGTAGAAATGTAAACTGCTTCTATCTGTCATTGACAGATGGTTCATTTCAGAGAACTCCATCAGCAAGTGTATAAAAAAAAAAAGAGAAATCCCAAAAGTTTCTCAAGGGCCTATGGGTTTGAGTTGCAGAGACCATGAATCTGTGTTGGGTGATCAAAATGACAGCCGGTAACTCATGCTTCCCTCTAATTGCAGAGCTTGAAATGAGTTGTGTCTTACTTCTGACTCTTCCTTTTTCTCTGTATTGCTGACATTATTATTTACGCTGCTCTGTTGGGTTTAAATTATAATTCACATGCAAGAGGGAACAGTTCCTCTGGTGGAGAGGTTGAGAGAAAATCAGTGTGGCGATGCACCTACGACAGCTTAGTGAAGCAGGAAACGCTGAGCTGTACGGAGCCTCGAGGATCAAGGCTGTCCGAACAAACTGTGGCAGGAGCAGTATCACATATCTTTTAAAAATGTTACAAAATTTGGTTTCTTTTATTGTATGTTGGAACTCTGGAGTTTCTGAATTGGGCTATGTTTGTATTCGCTCACCTACTGATGAACATGACGCCCCAGCCAGGTGTCTGAAAGGCAATTTTTTTTGGTGTTGATCTTGTAAACGTATTAATTACTATGTTTGATACACACCTAATAATTGAAACATCCCACACTTACTGTCCTTCTGTTGAACATTGAGTGTATTAGTGATGCTGGGGAGACTTGTCGGAAAGAACAGGAGGGGAAACCCCGAATTTGAATATGAGGGATTGGAGAGGTTTTCTGCTAAAAGCTCTTGAGAATTAAACTGTGATGAAGATAGCGTGTTCTCTGGAGTCTTGCACTGGAGGTAACAGAAGCAACTACTCTGTCCTATGATGAAAGACCTCCTAATTCTCTGATTTTTCTCTTTTTCTTCCTTACAGAAGCTGGTTTGTTGTACCAGCAGAGCTAAAAAAATGGCTATTTATGAGCTCTGCGGAGGCTGAGAGGAAGAGAGGAGTCTCCAAAAAGTCATCTTACCAAAGCAGTTGGTGACAGAAAAAAATTGCAAATTAGCTGTTTGCAACGGACTGCAGCTAATGGACCCTACAACATCTCGAATTCTCCTGTTGGGACCAGGAAATGCTTGCCGAGGGTGGATGAGCTGTTCATATTTGCACTAAATTTAATTCTTACAGTTGTAGTCTAAAAATGTTGGTGTTGTTCCAACCTTTTCCCTCACTAACAGAGTGGTGGGGGAAAGCCAACACTGGATTAAATGACAGATGAAGTTTTGAGGCACTATTATCTTAATTTTCTTAATATTCAGTTATGGTGCCTGATCACCACTTGAAAACATTTTCTTTGAGGTTTCATAGCAATACAGATAATTTCCATCTAGTGTGTTGTCAAAACTCGGTGCCAGCAGGCGGAAAATTGGGCATAAAGATTTAAATCCACTCACAGCAGAATTGTGAGAAAGAAACTTAAACCTAAGTCTACCGTGGAACTGTGCACTTGACAAAACTCTGCAGCCCTGACACACCTCAGGGTCATTAGTCAGTGCTGCACGGTGACTGACAAATCATCAGCTTTTCATCACCAAATTCATTCAAGGGAATGAATTATTTACAAATTCATTCAAGGGAATGAATTATCTGATAAATGACTACAACCACTTTACTAGCTAAAGGTGTTTTTAAATGCATGCTAGGGGCAATTCAAACGTGTATCCTTAGTTTTATGGGAGGAAACTCTTCCAAACAAAAGACTATTCCAAATTTTTAAGCCAATACCCTGGCACAAAATTCTTCAGCTGGCCTGTGTACTCATGTTTGTCTCCCAGCAAGAATCCAGGATTCCAACTGTCATTCAGTTTTTTTTTTTTATAAAAATTCTTTAGAACTCAGTGCTGCACAACTTCAGTTTCAAAGCCAAGGAATGAACGTGAACTCGAAACGTATGAGTTAAAGAGAGCAATAATCTGTCAGGGGCCTGATCCAGGCTAACCAGAGGTGTCACCAACAAGTGTAAGTGGTTCCCTGAGCTTGCAGAAATCCCGCAGGCAGACCAGGGGTGGGAGCTGCAGCTGCTGGTGCAATGGGAGTCCCTAACCCTGGGTGCTACAAACAAAACCAGTAACGATAGTTAAAAATATAAAAGCACAGAAGTGTTCTATTTATTGTCTTTTTTTTTGCACTTGCAATGGAAAAAAAACCATCACAAATTGTTACTCTGATTAAACCCGAGGACACCTGCCTCTGGTAATGATGGAATTAAGCAAATGATCCTTCTATTGCTTTGTTCTCAAGTCTTTATATAATTCTCCTCGTATTTTTCTTGTCATTGCAGTAACTGAAAACCTCCCATTCAAACAGCATGACTGATCTCTCTTGTAAGTTAGTCTCTTCCCTTCTCTTTAGAGGGAGACACTGCAATTGCCTTGGTTGGTTGATGTCTCTAGGTTTTGTTATCTCTTCTGTTATTAAATAAAGCCTAATTATTAATTGAGTATTTGTTAGGGGAAAGAAGACCCTGCCGAGCCCAGGAGCAGAGGTAGTTTTGTAAGCGATGTGGCATCAAGTCATCCCTATAGAAGGTTCTTGCTAGTGGGCCCGGTGATTGGGAAGGCACGAGGTGGTGGAAGGAAGAGCACGGTGTCGATAGCGAGGTCTGAGTTACTGGGAAGTGGTGACTGGACACTGTGAACCCGCTGGAGCTGTATGAAGAGTGAAGATCCCTCATGGCTGTGGTGACATGAGCGCGTCAAACTCATCACCCCTACTGGGTTGTCTCCAGGCAAGGCAGAGCCTGGCTGTGTGGCTGCTGTGAGCACCACATGCATTTTACTTCGTCGATTATCAGCCTCTTCCGGATCTGTGTGAGCTGTGGTATCGATGTGTCCAAAATCTGGTACGTGGTACCTCTTTCTGTACGTCATTACACAAGTCTTCCCAACTCCAGCTGAAATAGCTGTTCTGGGTACAACGTCATTAGAGGGTGCAAGTCACTTAGTCAGCTTTGTTTGCTTGTCCAAATGCGTGTTTTGGTTCAGCTTCACGTAGTTTTTTCTTGCTGATTAACAGACCTCTGATATGCGTTGTTTTCCAGACAAATGGCAACCTGTTAGTCTTCCTTTAAATGACTTTTAAATAAGATACTTGCCAAAAAACCACATATGAATGATTGAAAAATAACATACTTGCGGATTTTTAGAGTTACCTGAATTTCCAGGGAACTGTTGTGGAAAGAATGTTCAAGGAGAGCTTGTTTCCCTGAAGCCATCAGTTCATGGAGGTTAAATTCTCAAAACAGTTTCTTACATTATTAAATGTATTAGGGCAAATTTGAATGCTTCAGATTCATCACTCGGTGATGAGCTCTGAGGCTGTGGATCTCTGACCCAGAGATCATGAAGGCAACCCCAAACGCCCTGCATGAAGGTGACCCTACATGGAGTGGACCCAAAACCTCCTGAGATCCCTTCCAGCCTAAACCACTTCATGACTCTTTGTCCAAGAAATACGAGAGGAAAGCACTGAATCCGTGTTCCAAAGGACTCATTGGATTCAGCAGACGTTCCTGTTATTTCGGATTGTCAGACTGCTGATCTCTGAGAAATAGGAGCTTGATTGCAGGAAAAACAGCCCCTTAAATACCAAAATAATAATGCAGAACAAGCAAAGACCTTGGTAACAGCGTCTGGAAGTTTGCTGTAGGACATGACCTCCTAACGGCAATTGTCTGTGTGGCTTGTTTGTGGTCGGGCTTGGCTGGTGGGATGTCACTGGCTGATGGTGAATGTCACAGCATGAGCAGAAAGCACCTTGATTTACCCTCTTGGGGAGGGGGGAGCGTGCATGGGAGAGCAGGGGGTTCGTTAGCGATGCGATGGAATGTTTTCCTGTCTAAGGGACACAATATGGCTATTTTGCTATGGATATTTCTTTGGATATGATGGCTCTGGGAGAGACAGTACGTTTCCTGCTGCAGATTGGTTTTTTTTTTGTATGTTTTTTTTTCTTTTTTTTTTTTTTTTTGGTTTTATATCATTTGGGTTTTTTTTCTTGTCCCTACTGGTTTTTACATATTCCTTATAAGAGTTCACGCTTCAGGTGATGTGCACTCCTGGAACTGAGTTGGAATTGCCTCAGTAACAGATAAGAGGAAATGCAGGAAATAATAGTCTTCTTTTGATACCTCCCCTTCTTCATACTCTCCTCTCCCAAAGAGAAAACAGCAAAGTCTTGGAAGGAAAAACACAGACTGCACCCATCTGCAGCAGAGAAAATAGCCTTTCCTCAGTGGTTTTGTCCTTTCCTGGAGGGATTTCTTCTGGTCTGTAACTGGAACAGAGGGTTGCTGAGCCTCGGCACTCCCCTGCTGCCAGCAGTTCCCTGTGATCTCATTGCTAAGTTTTACTTCTCTTCCTCTGCATTAATTACTGCATTAATTACTGCACGGTGCTGTTGGTCTGTGTGATGAAGCCGAAAGTTCTAGATTTGGTGCGGACCCGCGTGCGTGTGCAGGAAGGTAGATCAGGACCATCGAGATACTTGTATGTCTGGGTGTGCAGGTACATATATGTGGGTATGTACATACATGTGTAGGTATGTACATGCACATCTTGCCTACAAGATGGAATTTCTGTGAATTTTTAACAGCTTAAAAGAAGATCAATAACAAATGACTTGCGTTGAAAAATCAAAACAATAAGGAGTAAAAAATGCCAGCACTGAGATTTCACTCCTTTTTTAAGCTTTTTCTGTGCTAATGAAGCCTGGCTGAAGCTTTTGTCACCAGAAGGGTGGGAACTTCCCTGAAAGCCCTGACCCACCCCTGCCCAGGGAGCCTGGGCTGTTTGTTCAGGAAGGTTTTTGTGCAGATTACCTCCTTCATGGTGAAGGATGCTCCCTCTCCACTGAAGTCTTTTTTCATTTGTTTTTTTCTTGTTGTTTGGGGTTTTTTTCCCTTGGAAGAGATGCGAGATCAACAGGCAAGGGCAGGTGGCCATAAGGGCTGCAAATTTTCACTCATAGCATGGCCTCTTCATGGCCCTGTTCATCAGGAGGAAATTTAAGACACCAGAAGGAAACTTCAGGGCAGGAGGATCTCTGCTGGGTGTGTTGGAAGGAAGCAGCTTATGATTGCTCTTCTGCATCACCCCAGCTCAAGCACGCAAGTGATTGCCCTGAAGGCTTCCTGGAAGTGCTTATGACCTTCATGGGGTCTGGCTGGTGCTTAAGGACTTGGTTAGGTAGGGGTCTGATACAGTGAATATGAATTGCTCTGAGGGCAAGAGCTCTATATTAAAAAAATGCCCTGAGGTAAATAAAGTTGTTTCTCATGGGCCTTTTAGCTGTTGTATGATTCCAGTGAATAAACCCACTAAAATGACAATAAAGATTTTCTTTCCCTAGGTGATGTTTTGCATCAGTTGCTCTGATAGCTGTTCATTAATTTTATATATTGCTTTTACTAAACTCATTTTCTTCTAAGTGATATTTCCAGTGCAATGTAGTATGTTCTGGATATGTCAAAGTGGGGTGTTTGGGTTTGTTTTTTATTTTTAAGCACGGAAATGGCCTTCAGTTTCTCTGAATGAGACAATCAGTTTTCTGCTCGGGAAGATTAAGGGCCAGAGCCGCTGTGGCATGAGGCCCTGTGTTCGTACCCACAGGTCAGATATCACACCAGTTCATCGTATCGCTCTGTTCAATGTGCACTTGGGGGTAATACATTGAATATTATGGCCGAGTCCTGGGGTCTGCTGAACAGAGGTTAAGTTTGCTACATGGTGATAAACTGTGCCCTGTGGCTGTGTGACAGACTGACTGCTCTGTCTTCTGGAGATGAGGAAGGGCTAAGTGTGGTCTGCTTGGTGCTCACGAACATACTGAACGTTTAATTTGTGTGGTGTAACCATTTATATTCTGCCATGCAACCCCCTTCAAACAGTCTGTTAGACTGCTCTAGTTGCAGATGTCCCCACTCACTGCAGGGGGGTTGGACTAGGTGACCTTTGAAGGTCCCTTCCAACCCAAACCATGCCATGATTTTCCTCCCAGCTGTATCGATCGTGTACCTCAGATGTACTGCCTGTAAGCCAGCCCCAGCCACATCTTGCTGTCCTTAGGCAGACCTCATCCTTCAGGGAAAAACTGTTGTGTAAAAGGAACGTCCAAAGATATGTCAGAGAGGATAAAACTTTAAACCCTGAATCTCTATTAGCGATGTCAGCTGGGGAATGTCTTGTACTAGAATAAGCTTTTTTTTTGCACAGGTTATTTCATACTAGGGTATGTGCTGGGGTTTTTATAGCATCTTTGCAGTTGCTGGTGTTTTCCCACTGGCTCACCCTGTTTACCTCCTCCCTTTTCCACATCTCGATATACAGCAAAATTCCATACAAAAATTACTACAACTGCAATTTTCTCTAGAAGCTTTAATTTCTTCAATGGAAATCAGCCCTGGCTGCCCAGCGCGATGGACCGCAGGGCAGAGCAGTACCATGCCATACAATCCTACCGAGTGGGGAGGCAGGCAGACAAAGGAGCTACAATCAACCTTGTCTCCTGAAAAGATGGAGGGAAAAAATCTATAGCAAACTGCTTTTAGTCTTGAGACCATTTATCTGTATCAAGAGCTTCACCACTGCAAGATTCAGCGATTCATCACTTAGGAACAATTTCTTCCCCGTTGGGGTTGTCCAGGCGTGGCCCAAGCTGCCCAGGGCAGTGGTGGAGTCCCCATCCCTGGGGAGGTTTCTCAGCCGTGTCGAGGTGGTGCTGAGGGACAGGAGTTAGTGGGGACCTGGCAGTGCTGGGGGAACGGTTGGACTCATTGAGCTTAAAGGTCTTTTCCAACCAAAACAGTTCTGTGACTCTGTGATTGTCACAGATATTTACAACCTGTGAGCAAGAAAACAATCGCAGATGGAAGGCGGAAAAAAGTACAGACGCATAAATTTAGTGAACGTACATCTGACCAACTGCGGGCACAATGGCAAAGCACGCTCCTCTGGAAGAAAAGAAAAAAGTAGTCAGGAAGAGTTATGGGTAGCATTAGTCTCTCGTGATGGATGTGGTGACATCACCTCTCTAACAATCACTTTTTATTTCACTTTAAGAGACTGAGGATAAAATGAGTTTTTAGGAAGGGTTCTGAAGATGCTGTGATTAATTGTGAGGCATATCCCAGACTTTTCTGAAGAAGCCTCTATGAAGCAAGATCCTAATTTTATCCGTTCCCCTCTTTTCCAGATTTTCCCATGGGATATAGTCAGATGTTCTGAGTGTTAAACGATGTCAGTCTCTTGGTTTTGCAGCTAAAGGGAGCAAACAGGACAGCCCAGGGTGGATTAACTTCTGTTCGATTCTTCAGGAGTCACTGTGAGTACGAACTCCATTCAAGTACCACCGTCAGGGACTTAATTTATTATCTAATTGATAAAAAGTACAACTTAGGCACCTGAGACAATGAAAGCAACTTCTACAGGAAATATTTTACTGCGAGGAAGTTACATGGGAATGTGCCAGGGGCAGAAAATTGAGTTACAAATTAAAAAGGTAAAAAAATATTTCTTCATATATAACAAAACTGTACTTTTTTTTAAATGCGACTTGGGAGGGCCTGGCATGATTTATTTGTAGATGGAAAAAGCAGGGGAGTGATTTAAGCAGAGAGGATTGGAGAGGGAGAATAAAAAGGGTGATGGAGGATAAATGGAAAGGGAGAAGAGCTGGGAGGGACAGGGGGAATCGGGGAATGAAGAAATAGGTGGGAAGAGGGAGCACGAGGCAATGGCATTTCTGAGCTCTGGGGGTATCTCGAGGTGTGAAAAGCTGGAGCATGCTTCATGCCAGGCTCTCAGAGGCCCATCACCTGCCCCAGAGCAGAGCCCTGTGTTATCAGGGATGAATTTGTGTCTCTGCAAAGGTGTTTCTGCTGCAACGAGGGGCTGTTTCTGATTCGTTTGTACGTGCATCTTTTTAGGAGTTTGGGATGATCTAATAGATGCTGCTCTATGGAAGTGTTACTGCGGGGTGCAGGATGATTTCTCACTTCTGTACGTGCTTGGTAAATGTAAGAAATCTGTTGCTAGATGAATTTCTGATTCTTGCGTGCTGTGACCAGGGAGAGGTTTGATTTACCAGCTGCTCTTCTGCAATTTGTCCTTTGCCGTCGTTACCCCTGGGGCTAACAGCACTTCCCCTCCCCTGCCCTTCTCCAAGAGGCAAATGCGGTAGCAAAAGCTGCTCTAATTTAAGGTGGGCAGAGCAGGAAGACATGATTTAAACTGTCAAATGGCCCATGTTATTACCATTTTGCCCTTGTAAACTGTAAACAGGAGGGTGATTTCTCTGTGAAACCCGCAGGCAGTCCCAGCAGACCATCCACCCCAGTTTTTGTTGCTCCTCCAGCTCTTCCCAGCATGTTCCTCTGCCCAGACCTGCTGCTCTGCACATCCCTCCCACCCGCATGCTGAATCCTTAACGTGTGTTTAAAACTGTTCCTTCCTTTGCCCTGTAACTTCAATATTTACGCTTGGCTTATGGAAATAAAGGTGAAAGTCTGAACTGAGGGAAAGAAAAAGCAAAGGGGGAAAACCCCATCAAACCCTTGACAAGTTACCAAGGCAACTTCGGGAAGATGAAGGCTCAAGTTTGGAATTAAGCAGCAGGTATGAGGAAAGGTGCTACAGGCTGAGGAGGGAGTAAGAGCCCTGTGCTGAGCCGGGGTATGGCCCAACAGCTTGCAATTAATTCAAAGTAACTATAAATTAAATAAACATAGGGGAAACTTGAAATGTTTTCGACCCCATAGGGTTTTCAGCCTTCTTCAAAACAAAGACATCCCCTCCTGTTTCAAGGCTGGTTTGCAAAACCAGACTTTTTCCCCCCCTTTTTTCCCCTTTGCTCTATTCTGTACCTAATGCTATAAAATACGGAAGATAGTAACATTTCTAATTAAGTTTTTGAACTCTACGCCAAACCTCCCTCTCAGAGATGAGCGAATACAAATCACTCGGTGGTTATTTCTAACAATGATCAACCAATCGGTTTGAGAAATACAGATCAAAAGGTTGATTCTCAAATATTTATTCTAATAAGCTGAACAAGCAGCAGGCTGTAATTCATACGGTAGAACGAAACCCTTGCTAAATCATCACATCATAAAGAAAATTGCTTTTTTAGTTTAATATTTCTCTTTCAGCTGTTTCTATAGAGACATGCTAATTTAGGAGCTTAATTTATTATCTGGAAGAATATTACGCTAGATACAAGTTTTCCCCAAATCACTTTCAAGTGAAACCAGGGACTCGCGTAAGTGAAGCGTGTGAGCAGAAGCGCAAATTGCCTCCTTCATTAGGGCATAATGGGAAATCATGTATGGCACCTCGTTCCTTCAGCAGCACAGGAGTGGATAATGACGCCCTTTGCTGATGGTTTGGTCACCAAAACGCTGTAACATCAGCAGTGAAGATCCAGCAGCCCTTTTGCTAGAGGTGCAGCATGGCCACGTGGCAGAACGTTTCTTCCTTGAGATCACGTTAGTCCTGTCTCACAGTTGACCCAGCATGTGCTGAAAATTGGTGAAAACTAATTGCTTTGCTATAAATCTGCCACCGGAGCCTCGTTAGCTTTTCAACAATTGGAAGAAAAGTTTTGGTATGTGTTTTCTCTGTAATTTACCCAGAGTGAGAGAACTTAGGACCACAAACAGTAATGAGAAGAGAAAACATTGGCATCGTCAACAGGAATGAGTGGCCCGTCCCATCCCTTTTCTCACAGGGATGCTGCGTGGCCAAGTGCCAGTGCTGTTCCTCCCTGGCTTGACCAGAGCCAGGACAAAGCACAGAGGGTTTGGAGGAGTTCTGCTCCTCGGGTTTCCCCTCGCTCTCTCACCTCTGTGCTCCTCAGCTATGGCACAGCTCTTGGCCTGAAGAGCAGAAGGTCCCACTGGTTTTCCCAGCTAACCAGTTAGTCCTGCCAGGGTGTAAAGAGTGGGATTAGCCACTGGTGAGGGATGCTGAACAGACACTCTGTAGACCCCAGGAGCACCTAATTTCCAAGAGGTGCATGGTAAAGGACCAAAACTAACACAGTGGCTTTGTAAAGTTTCTTCTGTGACCTCAAGCTAGCACTTAGCTCTTTCCAGAGATATTTTACTGAAACCATCGCAAATAGAGGACAGCTCAACCGAGTTGATTAGCTATAAAAGCAATAAAAAACCTACCCCAAACCTGGATACAGATGATTTTTGCCCAGCAGTGCCTGGGAAAGGAACTGGTGTTGTCCTACACAACCCCCAAAGTGCTGCGTTTGCTGTTGTCGTGTCCCCGCGTTTGCATCTCCCTTGGGGTGATGGTGACCTCCATCCCTGCCCTCAGTGCCCAACACAGGCCAGCCCACTGGGATTGCTTGTTTATTTATTTGTTATTGTTTTTTATTGCTCTGGCTTCTCTGTAGGGTTGTTTGGAACATTTTTTTAATGTATACTTTGGAATTCGTCAAACTACTGGTATTAGTTTCGTCAATCCACAAATACAAGCATCCAGAGTAGTTGCCTAAAACACCTAGGACACTGGCACATTATATGAGAGAAACATTTTGAAAACATCACAATAAAAGGTGTGTTCGATGTGTGGCTTTCAGCAGGGAGAAAGCTGCATCGGTGGTCTGTTTCTTAAAGATAAGCTTGGGGAAGTAAATTTATTGCTAATGGTTTTATTCTCATTTTCCAGCATGGCACTTGGAGGCTATTAATTTAAAGAATTATGTCATTTTCATAAGATAGATCTATAAAAAAGAAAAGGTATCTTGGCTTCTTCTGGCTCAGAGATGGAACAGTGGCTGTGGGCTGGGAAAAACCCTGGAGAAGAAGGTTTTCTTCCTACCGCTTCTCTCGGAGTTAGGGAAGGCAAGATTTTGGAATTTTTCTGAGGGAAACTGAAAATTAGTCATTGCTCAAAGGGCTGTAACTGAGTCCCGTGTTGAAGCTGCATCACCGATGAAGCTGCTGCTGAGCGGCACCAAAGAACGAGTTGAGAAAACCCAGTAAATGCTCAGAAGAACTATTCAGCTTAAGTTACTGAATGGAAACATCTCCGCATTTTCACCTCTTGTGAAGAATTTGAAACTATTTGCTACTGGCATATGTAACTGCAAAATTAAGGACTTTTCAGTGAATTATAATGAGTGGCTGTGTTTTACCAAACAGAGGCTCTGTTTCTGAGCAACCCGTGATGAGTTACTTGATCTGATTGCATGGGATCGTTTGGATTAGACATTTGCGTTTTTCTCTGGCCGCTCCTCTAAGAATAGTCAGGTTCTTACTGTAGCAGCAAGCGGTACTATTTTTTGGTGCTTCTTTGGGATGACTTAAAGTACAAAGTCGTTATGGAGAAGGTAAGATCAAAACCGTCTTCTGGGGTTGTGGATTTTGTTGCTGAGCTTGAAGATTTTTTTAGGTTTTACCTGCTTTATCATTTTCTCCACCCTAAGTGCTGCTCCAGGAGCTGCGTTTGCAAGCTTACAGGAGTGTTCAGCAGCTCTGCACCTCTGGCTCTTCAGAGAAGATGTTGCAATTAACGGTTGAGATGATGAGTTAAAGCAGTGAGCCCAGCGTCAAAGAGAATTCTGCTCCAGGGCAGGATCAGGAGTTTTCTAGCAAAGGAAATGCCTTTTTTATTTTTCACTAACATGAATGTCTTTTCTTTCTTGGAGTGTCCTGAGGTACTCACCAACTGCTGGTCCCTTGGACCAGGCTTGGTTATGCCACCCTCAGTCGCCTCAGCATAAGCGGGCAGACACTGAGACAACTGTCTACTGGGGTATACAGTGTTGTCTGAAGCATTACAAGTTCTTCAGTGGGTCAGATCAAAGGGCCAGAAGCACCCTGGTCATTACCTCGAAGGGAGTAAGCTTCTTCGCCTAAAGACATGATCAGCAGCTCTGAAAAAATGTCTGAATTTCTCTCAATTTGCGTATGTTACAGTTGCTTGTTTGGTTTTTGTGGTGAGCTGTTTCTAACACACATCACAAAATCCACTTACGTGTTGTGCCACCCTGGCGTCTGGCCTTGTCAGGAGAAAACAAAGCGGGGACCGCCACGTTTCCCAGAGTTTGCACATTGCTCTTTCATGAAGTGGGAAGATCACAAGGTGATAAAAGCATCTTCAAAGGGAATGGCTGATTTTAGCAGCGAGCACTTCTTGTGTGCCTCCAAACCACGCATCGTCCCTTTCTTATCAAGAGTGGAGCTTCTGTGTGTGTGCATTAGCTGCAGACCAGATGTACTCGCGGTACTTCCCAGTGTGGAGCAGACTTAATTGAACAACCAGCTCAGGAGGAGTGCAATTGATTTTCTCTAGTCTGAAGGTACAGGGCAGTGGTTGGAGAAGCCACGCGATCCTTGCCTGAGGAAGGATTACTCAATCTGTATCAAACTGAGATGAAAAAACAGCAGTTAACCTGCATCGGATGCAAGTTCAGCATACAGATGTTGAAATCGCCATCTATTCAGTATTTTTAATGATATCCACGACTATATCTAGAAAAAGACTAAAGAAAAAAGTTGTAATGATTTACCAGTGGTACTGTATAGACTCTAGTGAGGCTTTCATACAAATGAATAATTCTTTTCCATGTAAGCAGGGCACGTCCCACACAGCGGTGAAGTCATTGGATCAAACACTTCACACTGCAGGGCTACAATGGCAGTTTGCAAACAGTTCTTGCTCTTGCAAGTGCAATAAGTCGTGGTAGAGGCTTATCAAGTCTACGGTTTTGTCTGATAAGGAAGTTATTGATGAGCGAGGAAAGGATGAAGTGAATGAGTAGAGGCTAAAAGTGACTGAAAGAAATCGGGCGATAAAAGTCGTATCTACATGAGAAAGAGGAGGCCTGATAGGATGGCTGGTCAAATGATGGAAAGCACAGAAATGAAATTGGAGAAAGAAGATGGAGTAACATCCACATGACAGGGTTAGGAACATTTTTGGGAAAGAAGAGGAGGATTTGAAGAAATCTCAAGCTAACGTGTAAGGCATGTGGTGGGAAGAGAGATCTTGGGTGGTCTGGAGGTAGGAGGTAAAGAAGCAATGGTGGAGCAGTGGGTGTGGTTAATGGCGATGTCCTTGGTGCCCATGGAAAACACCCCCAACATAATGAGAAGGTCCTGCTGTCCCATGTTGCTCTGACTGCCGCTTGCTAAACCCATCAGTGCTCTCTGACCCTGCTGTTGGAGTTTGCTTTCCCCACGACCAAGCAACCTTCCTGCTCTGCTCCGGGCTCTCCAAATGCTCTGCAGGTTTGTTAAGCTCAGCACCAAAAGCTGGATGCAGTTGTTGCTGCTGGGATTTCCAGTTCCTGAGTGTGGACAACCACGTCCCGCACAGAGCTCCAGTAGGTTCGGAGACCCCTGATGAATCCCACTTCATGCAAAGGGAGTGATTTTGTTCACCAAAGCTTGAATTAGCTTCTCGTGACATTATGATTGTCATCTTCAGTATTTCAGTAGAGGAGGAAACATGGTGCTTGGGCTCTTGCAGATGAATTTCCAACACTGAGCCTATGAACGAAATATTTTTCTGCCAGGACAAACCATTTAAAGCTGCTGTATTTTCTTAGAACGGACTGAAAAAAAAATCCCTGCTGATAGTTTTTGTATCCCTTTACCTGGTCTTAAAATCATACTTTTTTTTTTTTTCCAGCAGTATCATAAAAATTATCTTTTCTTTGGCAGTAACTACATATTGACGGCTGATGTGCATTCACTGCTGGATGTATTTGAGAAAGATACAGTTTTATTAGAAGTGGGGAAAGCGCGTGCAGCGAGCTCGGTGGGAGCTCGAGCAGGAAAGGATGGCAGCTCTCTCTCAGGACTAGGAAAACGTTAACTTCCTGCTTTTTTCTGAACTATTATTTCTGCAAACAAAGCTGAGTATTGCTTTGCGGAAAGGCAGTATTCGATGTCTTGACAACATCCCTTAGTGTTTAAGGACTGGCCATAAATGAGGCATTTTTGCAGACGTTTGTGGAGTGGTCTGGTTGCCTGGCATGAATAGGAGCTGCAGGTCTCCAGGGAGGCTTTTCTGTGACGGTGGCTGCTCCGGTAGTTCTGCAGAAATCCGTGGGGCTGTGGGGAGCAGCCTCCCTGCAGCTCTTTTCCTGTGCCGCGGTTTGCTTTGCAGCTCTGCCATCCTTTGCTGAACGTGCTCTGGTGTGCAAATATTCCAGCTATTAAACCATTAAAGTCTAGCAGTGAGTTAATTACGTTAGAGGTTACTTTTCAAACCTGCTGGTGATCCTCTCCTGAGGACTCTCCTGGGGAGCCGCATTTCAAAGGTGCCATTCCTCAGCATCCCCACAAGAGAGTTCTTCGACTAAACTGAGAGCAAAGAGGATTGAATGTTTTCAGCACTTCTTTAAATTGATGTCTCTGAGAGCAGCTCTGGTGCCAGGTACTTGAAAAAAACTGCAGCGATGCTGGAGATGAAATCTGAATAACCAATTTTAGCTGATGTTCAGGTTTCGACTGCGGAGTCCTTAAGCATACATTGCTTCTCTCCAGCTTGAACATGATTTTCTCATGTGGCTGGCAGCGGTGAGAGCTGTGTCAGCGTGGCGGCAGTGCTGTTCTTTGAAAGTTATGGATTCAAAGGGGTAGAAGAATAACCAAGAGGCAGGTTCCCACTCATCACTTCCTTTACATGTCTCAGCTTCATCCCCTTTGCCTCCATGAGCTTGTGCACATCTTGCCAGGGGACGGACGTGCATCGCACAGATGCTGTTGGCAAGGGTTGTGTTAGAAACTCGGGTAGAAGTAGGGTTGGGTGACAAAATAGCTTGTGACTCTGGGTCTTCCCAAAACTCAGTCTGGATTAAACTACTAAAAGAAGAAAAAAAAAAAAATCTAGCTTTTGTTGGTTTTTTTTTTTTTTTCCTTCCAAAGAAGGTAGTGAGTGATAGTGAAGCTCCTCTGGCTGAACAGAAATACGAGGACCACCCATTCTAATTCCAGAGAATTAAAAAACCCCTTCATTTCTTGTATTAGCCGTAGTTTGCTCATGCAGGTCACTGGTACCAACAGCACCGAGTTTAAGGAGATTTGAAAAGGATTAAATATTTATATGGGTGATAAGAGTCTTCAGGTATTCATTAAGCAGGGTGAATGTACTGAAGGTTAGATATCAGGAAGAATTTCTTTACAGAGAGGGTTGTGAGGCATTACAACAGGCTGCCCAGGGAGGTGGTGGAGTCGCCATCCCTGGAGGTATTTAACAGACGTGTGGATGTGGTGCTGAGGGACATGGTTTAGGGACCCTGGCAGTGCAGGGGGAATGGTTGGACTCGGTGATCTTAAAGGTCTCTTCCAACCAGATAATTCTCTGTGTGACCCGGAATGCTTTTTTTTCAGGGTGGAAACATACCACTGAAGGCTGAAATCGGGAAGAGTTTTTTTCTGTGATCTATGGAATGTTTGTCCACAGCAAGGTTTTTTTACACAGAACCAACAGAGGTAGGAGAGGGTCACATCGCTCCAGGCAGGAGTAGTTTGTGATCAGGAATGCGTTTATTGCTTGTTCTGTTCCTATGAAATAAAGGAGTTTGATCAGTGCGTAAGAGACTCCTGTAAGGGAAAGGGGAAATTACCTATGGGAAGCCTGAGAGCAAAACCCAGAGATCTCCAGTCGTCATAAAACCTGAGCGAAGCATTTGTGCAGAGCCTGGGAAGGACTCTGGTGTAGATGTGATAGTCCATGAAGCACTGACTGAAAAAGAGAATAAGCATCAAATATCCTGATGTATTTGAA
Source organism: Bucorvus abyssinicus (assembly GCA_009769605.1). Taxonomy (NCBI): domain Eukaryota; kingdom Metazoa; phylum Chordata; class Aves; order Bucerotiformes; family Bucorvidae; genus Bucorvus; species Bucorvus abyssinicus. The sequence goes on from CM020032.1 coordinate 5,396,296, forward strand.
TTAGCAGGTAAGCTTTTTTACCTAATTGATTAATTATGAAGTTGCAGGCTGCATTGGGCAAATTAATTATGGAGAAGGAAAGACAGAGGAAAGTGAAATACTGTCACCGTTGTAGCGATGTTAATTGTTCTCCATCTGCCTGTGGAAATGAAAGCAAAATGGGAGAGATGACACCTCCTGGAACAAAACCGGAGAGCTCAGAATGTTGGTTCTTAATGTCAGAAGTCATCACTACAATTTTGGAGGTTCCCTGCACTTCAGAAAACACGCCACTGCTAATGGGGAATAAAACCAGATTTGAAGCAAGTTGAAACAGTAAAGCCACAATTCCTGAGGATTTCAGCAGGTGAGGGGAATTTCCCCCAAGGGGGAAGGTGTTAGCTCAGCTCTGTGATGGCCGCTAACCCCTCGAGGTCCTCCTGAGAGGGCTCTGGAGACCATGAGAAGCAATGCTGAGCTCTCTCGCCATGGCCAGCCTCCCTCGGGCTCTCGGCTTGGCAAGGAGGTGTTTTTCCCTTGGATCTATGAAAGATAATATTTGAAATGGGAGCAAAACTTCAGCTGGTAGCTGGCTTAGACACCAGCACAATTCACATTCATGCTTAATTAAAAAATGAAAGTACAGAAGTCCTTTTTATCTCACTAAGGGACGCAGTTCAGAAGCTCACTGTGATAACTCAGCATTAGCTTTGTTAACTTTTTCACTGTTGACCAAAATGTAAAAACAACAAAAAAGAAGAGATTTACTGGCTGTATAATGCCTTAATCAGCCTCATTAAAGAGATTATCCTGTTTCTTCCTAATTGCTTCCATTCATTTAAATGGTGTGTCTTTAGAGACGGAAATTGTGTTTGATCTCAGAACCGAGGGGCAAAACCCTGACTGGAATGACACTGTGTTTAATCTTCTCTTTTATCACGATGGCATTATGAGTAGGTGGAGTTTGGGGGCGGATACAGCCTGTGGTAAAAAGTAGATCACAACTTGTTCACCATCTTTTTGGTTCCCAAGCTACGAGAATATGCTTTTTAAAAACGCAGAGCGGCTCAGCACGGTGCTCAGCCGTGCCCCTCTGCCCATGTGTGAGTGCGGCTCCCATTGCGGGTGACCTGGGGATGCTCCTGCTTTCGTACTGTCCCGAGGACTAAATTCGCAGAAGGGATTTCTAATGTGGAATTTACAATGTGTACTTAATTTGCAAAGGTTTTTGCCTAGAGCTCACAGGTAGCCAAAGGCAGTCGTTACTTACCCTTGGGAATGCGATTTTCACGTGGGAATCCAGGGGTTCAGCTGGTGCTGGACCCTCGTTGCCTTTCGGGTCCCTGTCCTGATTTCCTGTGGCTGTTCAGAACCAATACCGAGCCATGCTCATCCCCTTGAAAACTCCTCAGTGCAAAATAAATCTTCTGATTATGGAGATTTCCAAGAACAGACCTTTAGAGGTTTTTCCTTTTCTCTCCCCCAGATCTTTACCATGACTCCTGCTCTTACTCTTCAGACACTTTTTTTTTTTTTTAATGCTGAGCACTCTCTGACAGTGAAAATCCTGGACCCCTTTCAGTGCAGGTGGCACCATGTTGGAGGAGAAAGGCTCTGGGAAGTTTCCCTGGGACCTGTGGGTGCCTGCAGGTGTGGGTGTGGGACAAAGAGCCTTTCTTTCCCGCAGGATTAAAGGAGAAAAATTAAATTTTTAAAGTAAGTTTATGGATTTTTACTGGCTAATCGTTACATCTGTGTACCTAGCAGCGAGTTCCTTAGCAAAAAGTCTTCAATCTGCGTTCCAGGTTTCCATGTTGCTGTGTTCACATAGGTCAGGTACGGTCTTTCCCAAGTAACATAGCGAGGGAACGTAAACAGCACCCAAAAAGATTGTATTTGGGGTTCTGAAGTATATACTACAGGAACCTGAAGTCTCTTAGTGTTTCCTCTTGGTGTAGGACCTTCACCTGGGTGCTGCCATGGGGTACCTTGACCTAAATGTCTTCATTCAGGAATTGAATTATTAGTTATGTAAACCAATACAGACACGTTGCTGTTTAAAAACAAACAAAAGTTCTGCGTTGTAACACGCATGATCTCCAGAAGAATGTCAGTGGGGATTATGTCCCACCTTGCTATACTTTATCCTTCCCATTTGTGCACTTGCAGAGAGGGTAATGATTGGAAGAGAGAGAGGAGGAAGTGTGAAAACCCTCCAGGACTCTCATGACTCCAGCCCTGGTGGCCGTGGTTTCAATTCTCTTTGGGACAGAGATGCAGCAGGATGCACGTTGGTTAAAGGCAAGGAGTTACGATATAAACAGACATGCAGTGTAACTCACAGTGGTCACTGCGGTCAGACTGCTGTAAAATTCTCACAGAAGCAACAGAAGGCAGGCAGCTGAATTCTGATTTCAATCAGAGCAAAAGTTCCATTAAAAGCAGAATTATTCTGAACGCTGAAACTGCATTTGGTTTCTGAGCAGTGCTGCTTGTTTAAGATGTTCAGCCCAGGTGGTTTTCTTGGGGCACACGTGCGCATATGCAAGTTTGGTGGTCTTTTTTAATGCGGTTTTGCTCCAGATTACAGTAAATAACACCGTTCAAAAGCGACCGAAAAGGCCGGTCTGCAATTTCTCCCCGCAGTGGCTGACCAGGGGTTTTCCATTTCATACATCATTTACAACTCGCTGCAGTGACTGTACAAAGCCAGTACACATCCTCCAGACAGAGCGAGGAGCAGAAGCAAATACATTTATTTTTTTTTTAAGAGCGCTGTTGTCATTATCGTGCCTGTTTGGCAGCAGTTTTATTTTACTGTATCTCGCCAAATTGCTCAGAGCGCTGTTTGGCACCTGCGTATAGAATCCAGCTAATTTAATTTCTGAAGTCAGCTTTGTAATTGCATCTTTTTCCCATCGCGTGTGTGCATACCCGCCAGTCTCCGAAGGGCCGGGGCAGGCTGGCGGGTCTGCCCATCCAAAGCCACTTCTCTCCCACCCCATACGTGCACAGCAAACCCCCTTCTTCCTATCGGGCCTCCTCTCCTGTTTTGGCTCCCCGTCTCCTCCCCTTCCTTGGAGGGAAGCAGGTTCCTGCCTTTTCCCCCTTTTTGCCCAGGATGGTGCAAGGTAGAGAGTCATTCACGATTGTTACCTTTGCTGGGGGTTTGGTTTGGGCCATTTCAACCACTGAGAAGGTTCAATCCATCTTAACCTTTGATTTGCAAAATGAGTGGTGATGTTTTAAAACAAGAGTTGTCTCTTAAGATCTTCTCTTGACAGTGGCAAGCGAATCATGGAGTCATTTAGGTTGGAAAAAACTTTTAAGATCATTGAGTCCAACTGAGAAGGAAGCAGTGTCCATCTCTTGGTGCCTCAGAACTGCTTTTGCTTGGGGGAGCCTGGAAGTTATTTTAATGTGTCAAAAATTTCAATCATTTTAAGATTTAAAGTATTCCATCCTGTTTGCTGTTGCAGCCCCATGTTCCTCCTTTTCCCTCAATTCATGGCTAGGTTTTTTACCTTCTCCTGGGAGTGCCTTTGGTTCCCTCTTTCACGTTATTGGGGAGATCAGAGCCTGTCAGTTCTCAGACGAAACAACAGTATTATTATTAACGTCAGCTCTGACTCCACTGCACACATCTAGGGACCTGGTCTGTCAAATTATACAGGTTTTCATAAGTTTGCCAGTTTCCAGCATTCCCTTCATCAGATTTAATTGAACTTTAACTTCAGTCATTTAAGACTTAATCATTACTTTCAGGGCATGTTAGAGTGGGTAGTAATTATATCTATATAGTATAGTGTAAGAATCCTGATGGGTTTTTAAGACACTTTCCCAGTTTCTCCACTTTAATTAAATAATTGCTATAAAACCATTTATGAGGCCATTATTTTTGAACACTGATTTAGTATTTTGACCCTTTTTCATGCAAGCAATAAGTTATTTGGAAGGCAAACATTTGCAGATAAGCAAGGAAGTGCAGCTGGTTGAGTCACTGCTCAGAAATGGAGCAGAAATTAAAAGAATCGTGAGCTGATTGCAGTGAAATTGCCTGATTGCCTTTCTTCTGTGGCTGAGAACTGCAGCAGAACTGGGAATACAGCAAAGGTTAATGGGTTTGCAATGTTTTCTCGTAAAAGTGGGTGAGTCCTTGGGCAGACAGACTCGTGTCTTCATCTGAGGAGACCTTTACTGAAAGATATCTACAGAAAGGAGAGAAATTCATAAAGGTGTAACAGAGCCAATACTGTCAGAAAACCAAGTCTGGTGTGAGTCCAGCTGTGGCTACGGCTTGTACAGAGGTGCCAAAACCGCTGTCAGCCGCCCTGGTTTATCTTGATGCTTGGTAGGTTGGGCTCTTGCTCTATGTTATCTTGAACCCATCCTGGCATGGGTTTGCCACCAGCAAACTTCCACTAGCTCCATCCAGGAACGTTTTGGGGTCTGTTTTCTACTGGACACTTAGAAGCCTACTGGGATGTGGCAATGTCTGCCCTGTGGGACTGGGCTGTGCGCTGTCCTGCCATGTCCTGGCCTTATCTTAATTGCAGAGGTAAGGATGGGTATATGGGGACATACACCACATTAGTTAGTAGTACTTGACTGTGGTTTTCTCCTATTTTTCTGCCTTCACATGATTGGTCAAGCTCATTCGAAGCCCAAATGATTTGCAGAAGAACCAAAGTAAAACCAGATAGGAACCAGTGAAGAAATCCACCCCTGGAGTTTGGTCCATTAAGGTGTGGGGTCTCAGACATCTCACTGCAGATTTGGGTGGGGTTTGGAACAACTCAGAGTAGAACAGAGAAAATAAATCAAAAGATTGCAACATTTCAGTGTTTCCATGAGCTTTCAACCTTGACGGCACTTAATAGACTGTGTTAAAACTGGGATGATGATGATGATGATGGTGTTGTAGACTGTGTTATTTATTCACCAGCTCACAATCCCAAAATTATTTATTCAGTTCACAGGCCATTAATTCATGATCATTCCAAGAATATAATCAGAATTAGCACTGAAGGGAATTTTGCAGCCTGTGTAAGAAAACACATTCATTGCTGTTGTTCAATGGAAGGTTTCTCATTGAACAAATACATTTCCACTGCTAATTAAATGTTAAATGGAAAATTTTAAGAATATAGATCCACACTGGCTCTAATGCTAGAATAAGGATTTAAAATAATACATTTTCAGCAAAATCCTATACGTCTATTTAATATCAAATCAGAGCATAGAAGTAGTAGAAGCACTAGAAGTTGTGATAATACTCGTTAAGTGTTGTCAAAACTTGGGCAGTTTTGAACTGAACTTTACTCATATGTGTTGGCCAGGGGATATGTGAGTTACAGATAGTGCAAAAATGTGTGTTTGATTTTAAATATACTGTCTTTTTTTTTACAGGAAAACAAAACCTGTTCAGATTCATATCCCCTTTTTGTATCTCAGGGATCAATGTATCCCTCAGAATTGGGAAAAATCCAATGAAGTTATTTCTCCTCATTTGAAAAAGCTAATCTGGAGAAAATTCAATGAATAGAAAACTTTTCAAAGCTTTCTTGAAAAAAAAAAAAATTTTTTTTTTTTTACATGTTTGTTTGGGAGGCTGTATGATATGCATTTTATTCATCTTAGAAGTGCAGATGTTAAAGTGTTTGGATCCACTGGGTTTTAACAAACCTGAGAATTGAGGAGAACACTGAATAAAGGATGTGTAGAATATTAACAGGTTACATCATCTTTCCGTTTATTTGAAAACAAGGACCTGTTTTCCTTTATTTCCTAATCTGTTGCCCTACCCTTTATATACAGTTAGTAGACGCTTTGCCCTATGCTTATCCATTTTGGTTCCTGGAACATTATTGAGTGTCGGAATGATGTTAGGCTTTTTAACTTCATTAGGTCTGAAAATCATTGCATAATACCTGTGTTTTAGGAGGAATTATGGAGCAGACGTACGGCCCTCCTGCTGGGGTGGATGACACACACTGGGAATACTTGAGGAAATTAAAGAAAATAAAGTATTTATTTCTGTTTTTAATCTATACGAATTTAACATGATGTTATCTTTGGGAAACCGGTGTTTTGTCACCCCCTGTGATGAAACAGCCAAGAGGTAAGAAATTACTTTTTGTTTTTGCACTGAATGTATTCACTCTGTCTCTTAACTCTGCTCTCTCCAAAATTCTGTATTTAATCCCGGCTTTTGCAGCTTTTCTTAAAGATACGGACTGTGATAACTGCTGAATTTTGGAGCTGCATCTACCTTTGTGTCCAGCTGAATATCTAGCAAATAATAGAGAGCAGTATTATCACTAAACCATCCTTATATTAGTTAATTTAAAGTATGTGATAAATAGACTAAGAACCACAACTCTGTTTTTCATGGATAACTCAATTATGTCATCACTGGAAAAGTCCAAATATCGTTTGTTTGTACCACATCTCAAAAAGCAGAATGGAGCCGTGAGTTTCTTCTGACCAATGACAGCATTTGCTATTAACCCTATTGAAAATTAGCAGCCCCTAGAATTTTAGGATTAGCATCCATAAGGTGGCAGAACTGTTGAAGGGTGAATGTTGGGAACGCTGCAGGGCTGGAAAACAGCGTGTTACCAAACTTGGTATCATGATTGAATGGACGATCCCTGGAGTATTTAAATAGGCGTTTATGAGCAAGGAGATCCAGAAGAAATAAATTATGCAGGTTTTACACTGGTGTTCATGTGCAGCAGGTCTGCATTGGCACTGACATGGAAACCAGATACGCTGTAAAAGAAACCGGGCTGCATCGGGCACTTACCGCCCGTTCATCCAGGGGCTGCTCGAGATGTGATTTACACGTCCTGCTCTCTGCAGTGGTTCGTTAGGGGGAAGGTTATAATCACGAAGAACCCACAATTCATGTTTGTTGAAAAGAAAATTCATCAAGTAAAATCTTGATTGCTTAAGTGAGTAACAGCTTTTCTTAATACCCGGAACAATGAAGAATACGAGGTTTGAACAGCTTTACTGTTTTAAATTAATAACTTCACATCTGCTTAAAAAGATAACACTGTCCTGAATAAAGCATGACTTTCTAGCTTTGTGTAATGACTCTTTTTCAGATGATATTACAGAGAGCCATAGAATATGAGATGAACCCTAATTAATAATCTTTCAATTACAATATATTTCACTGTCATATTCTTCTAATATTCATGAACTAGTGAGGAGCCGGTTATAAATCTAATGACTTGGAAACTAAAGGAATATGAGAGTACCACTCCATCTCCTTCTGGAGAGGACAACTCTGTAATTCCCACCTTCCATGCATTATTCAAACCTTTGCTTTTAGAAGTACAGTCAGTGATCCAAATTCTGCCATCGCTTATATGTAGAAAATACATAACTATTAAAATTTCATTCAAAGTTCATTTCAGTTTTGTTCGATTTTCGTGATGGAAAGCTCAGCTTTTTGTGACTTCCATTCTGGGCCAGCACACAGCTTGTTTCGGCCGTTTCTGTTGGAAGCCGCTGTGATGACTGTGTGTTACAGCAGCTTTAGCGATGGTGGAGTGAAGCTCTTTGAGAACCAGAGCTTAGGTTGTGACGTTGCCATCGGCAGGAGCAGGGGCTCCACACCAGGCTGTGGTGTTTGCCATTGGATAACACTCTTGTTTGTTTAAATTGAAAAAAGAAGTCATAAAAACACTAGAATTAGTTTTTACCCAGCACGTTGGAAGGGAGCAGTGCCACATGCTCTCCCTTTTGAAATATAATACTGATAATTTGGCTTTTTTTGTGTGCATGTTTGTAACCTGTTGTCATCCACTCACGGTGCTTTACCCACCCTATCTCTGACCCTGTTCTGAGCAGTTTGCAACTGCTTATGGTGGAACCCAGAACTGGCCATGCTTGACCCTGAAGTAAGAGTTGGATTGCTGGGTTTGAGACAGAGAAGAAAGCTTTGCTTTAGACTGTGGGCAAGACAAAATAATAATAATAAAAAAATTCTGTCCGCAGAACATTGCCACAGTGACTTAGCAAGACATAAATTTGGTTTTTTCTATTTTATTTTTTCCTATCCAAGGCCAGTTGCATCTAGTCAATGTAGCTGGCTCCACGTAGCCCACGTTCAGGAGACTCACCATGTGGGGTGGCCTTTGAGGGCCGGTGCTGCCAGCATTGCCAGCCCCGTGTGGGTGCAATCTTTCTTTCGGGATAACTCCCAGGGTAACAGCCCACAAGGCTGCTCACCCATAAGTCTGTTTTCAGCTTCATGCATTTGAGATGAAACCCACATTTAATAGAGGTTGGCAAGGCAAACAGCAATATATACTGTTTTTGTAATTAGCAACCAGCTTGCCTTTACTATGGTGGTTGAAATATAAGATAGGACAGGGCAGTCATAAAAAGGAATAACTTCTGAAAATCAGCTGCATTGTCAGTAAAAAATAATCATTTTTAACAATAAATAAATCAAAAATCTTGACAGCTCCTGTAGTTTAGAAATAACAGCTGACAAAGGAAATAAAACCTTGGTAGTAACATACAAGTGTGAAAGAAACCACTTCTCAGTTGACCTAATCTAAAAGTCATTAACTAGCAATGTGCTGACAACACAGCAAAACAAAACCTCACAGGGACTTTTATTAGTTTTCCTACTGAGCTTCAAGCAACGTGAGTCGGTTTAGGAATTTAATGCAACATTTATATAGCATGTCCTTAATGATTTCATATCGCATTGTTGGGGTGGGTTTTGTTGACTAGTTCATGTAATGTAAAACTCACTGTTCATTTCAAACATCAAGTGCCAATTACTTTCATAGTGACAATTGATCCTCCTTGTAGTTTAAGATCAAACCAATCACCACGCTTCTGAGGTAACGGGACTGTTGGTATTATTAATAGATACTATAGTCTAAATTCTTTCCTTCCTTCCAAATTTGCTTAAATAGCCTATTCCTAGAACTACCACTTGCAAAAATAAACTACCACCTGCAAAAACTGCTTTCTCAGCAAAGGTTGCCAGGCCCCATGATGAAATCAGCACCGTCTACCATTGCCTGGATGGGCGAGCAGCGGGCGATACCTGCTCTGGGGAAACAGTGATGCGCTTCGATGGAGCTGGAGTGACGCGACAAAGTGGAAGGTGATTCATTGTCTATATAGATATATATAGATAACCTTTATCTATGTCTATTTATGAGGAGGACAATGAATAGTAGAAACCACTGCTATTTATTTGTACTGTTCTGGGCTTGGAGTGTGAGTGAGTGATGCTGCATCATCCCTTACAATACAAACAACCCAGGCACTTCCCTTCCCTCTGGCCACTTTGTAATAACACTAGCTGCGCATTACCTAGAATAAATCATATTTTTCTTTATCAAGACAGGAATATTTTTCAGCAAAGGAAACACTGAACTCCTCAAATAAATTTTTTTGTAGTTTTGTTTTTAGTAAGTGTCTCTAACCCTTTTCTGTGATTAAAGTACACTTGTACTTGAGCACTTGAGGGCTCAGACCTTCAAGATCCATCGTGTTGCATCTTTCATAAGTCAGCGATGATGGGATTTGAGTAAAATTCTCGTATCGTTTATTACAATTTCAGATGTTCCAGTTATTAGAGGACACAACCATTAATTCTGCCACTTCCTCTCCCCCTTCCAAAGGAAGACAACATTAAATTTGGTAATAATGAAGTCCAAGATGTGACTAGACAGTCATAGATGATCTTACCTAGACTTCCTTTCCCACAAAAGGTTGGACCAGAGGGTATCTCAAAGCCTCTTCAACCCTGGGCTCTTCAGTAACTCTGTGAAGATCACAGTGTGTCCAGACATTGCTGGTACATCAGTTGTTCTCCCAGAGCTGCTCCTGAAAGGCATTCTGACCAAAAAACGCAGCCAAAACCGCCCACAAAGAGTGCTCAGCTACACCAAGGGCCCAGTTGGTTTTAAAACCACATCTGGCTTTGAAGTGCCTGCCACCATTTCTCAGAAAGAAAACAACCCCGTTACACTCAGCAGTCAGTGCAACCAAGTCCCACGGGTAACGCTCCAGCAGAACACCAGCGGTGCTGGGAGACCACGCCAAGGGATGGTGTGGGAGCAAGGGGTGGAGGCCATGCTGCCCGACAAAAAGTTCCCTCTGCTTTTTGCGATTTTTTTCCCCTTCTTGCTCAGGAAGCTTTAAAAAGGAGGAAAAGTACATTTTGACATAGAAAATTATACCTGACACACCTTTTACTTCTGTGCCCAGGTCCATTTTCTGTGCTGGTTGACCTCCCAGCGATGGTTCCCAGGAGAGCCTTCTCGAACACGAGGGAGTCCAGCACTTGTCAGGTTTGCCCCGTTTTGAGTTCTCGGCACTTGGCTGACGGGTGAGAGCACCGGGGTGCTGCTGCTGCGCTCCCAGGTGGGAGGGACACCGCAGGCTCTGCAGAGCCCTTGAATCCCGAATGTGTTTCCCCCTCAGTTTGGAGTAACCCAGATTCCCTGATTTTTATTTTTTCTTTTGTTTTTGGAAAAGCTTATTTTCCCAGCCCAGAGGGATGAGCCAAAAAATAGCTTTCGCAGAGAAATGAGCCAAAATCTCTCTCTTCTGTATGTCTAAAGTGAATTCTTCTACTGTCATAACTTGTGCTGGAATGAACATATTTCCCTCCTTTGTTAGTATTTATAATTATTGTTAAAGAATATGGTTAAGAGGATTATACCAGGCAATATAAAGCAGTTAGCAATAAAAAAAAAAAGTCTTCCTGATTTAAATGCAATAAGATTTTTATAATTAAAAAAAAAATTTAAAATATATGTTTACGATTATATTTTTTTAATTTCAAGATAAAAATGAATTTTAAAATGCTATGGTTATTCCAACAGTCCTGCTGACAAAAAAAAGAAGAAACACAGATATTTATTTAACTCTTTTCATGGCCAGGTTCACAACTTGGAGGCAGTCTTTGAGCTTTTATTGACAATACGTTAATTTAGTTGCTGTGGAGTTAGCTGTTTAACTGGTCTAACGCCCGACCTCCAGTAGACTGTAAATTAAATCTCTGGAATCCACTGGCTCCCTGTGACACAGATACCGGTGTTTGGTAATTGCAGTACAAATTGCTCTCCAAGGAGATCGTGTTAAGCTCTTGATTTCTTCCGTGATGCTCCTGAAGAGGTGAAGTACTTTATATTTATCATTAAACCCAGTGATCTATACAAATCGCTGCCCCATGGGGCACTCACCCCGTTACTCGAGACAGATAACCGGCGCATCTCGGATGAGCTCCAGCTTGCGTCTGGGTGACAGATAAGAAATTTTGTTGGACAGGTTTCTGCTGTGATAGACAGCAGCAATACCTCCAGCAGCAGGAGTTCTCTGCCACTTCCATCTCTGTAAGTTAACGCCTGTGGAGTCAACAGTTTTTATGCAAAAGAAGGTTCATGGAGCGTCTCAGGAAATACTCCGCCGCGAGGGCTCCGGTACGGAGTTAATGTCTCGCTGCAGGCAGAAAGCCACCGCAGATTAGCTGATGCTCTGACACTGACCCAGAAACTGACCCTGGAATCGTCCGGCTGAACTTTTAGGGAGGAAGGTGATTAATTCAAAATCAGAGATCTAGGGAAAGTTCTGTGTTGGTAAAATTGTCCACCCGTATGTGGCAGAGGAGGGGAGGGAGGGGAAGGCAGCTCCACTAGCTCCCCAGGTAAAGCTGCTCTTCAGCATCACTTATCTGGAAAGTGATTCTGATTGGCTCAGACTTATTTTTTTCACCTCTTCTTCAAGAGGGAAACAGTGAAATAGAGTCAATAAGCAACGCAGGAAGCTGTAATCCACCTCTACTCTCATGGGGTACTTTTCATCTTTTATACCCCCAGCTGCACTCTACACACGGAGGAGCCAAAGCCAGAGAAGAGGCTTGAGGTGCCAATCACGCCCCTTCCTGCTGCTTTCCTCATTGTGGGTGATCAGCTGAAGATGGAAGAAATGTTGGGTTCTTGGGGTAATTTTGAGGAGCAGTGGCAATCTTTCCCATGGCACGTAGGTAACTGCTATGAGTTCAGTGGGCATTGGTATCTTCACCCACATAAATAGGGAAGATGTCATGAAAATGAAATGTCGAGCCCTTCTCTTTATCCACGGGCCCGTATATTAGTGTCTAAATGTGGAAACAGTGCAGGCAGGGAATATAACTTCCAGACTGAAGGGTCAAAACTTTTAATTCAAGACCTTTTAATTAATGGAAGTACTAATCAGGCACATCATTGCTGCATTTGAATTTAAAGCAATTTAAGACATTGTGTTCTCATGGGGAAACACATCCCTTCCAGAGGACAAACCTTTAGGAGCTGGAAAAATGACCTGTGGGATTTCAGCTTTCGAGCCACATTAGGATGTTTGCTGTATCTCCTCCAGGGAGGGAAATTATTTCTAGATTTGTCTTGCAAAAAGTATTTTGTGCCCATATCATCAGGAGAGGCTTTAGAAAAATATCCAGGAATGAGGATTCCAGCCCTCCTGGTCAGTGTTCAGTTTTCAGGGCTACTCAGCGGGAAGGTCCCTGTGCACCAGGGACGCAGGCAGAACGGTTCAGAAAAACACCTCTTGGCATCAGAGTTCACAGGTACCTAAGAAAGCTTCTGCAGAGCCGTGATGTTTCCTCCTGTGATCAAATCTTAGAGAGAATGTCTGGGTTGTTAAAGAAGGTAGTTACTGTGGGTTTTTCCTTTTTATAAAGTATAGTTTTTTTTAACATTTGGCACTTAATCTTTGATGTAATCAGGAGGGTGGTTGTTCCTATATAATGAGGTAGAGCAAACCAGCAGAAACTGTCTCTGCTAATAATAACGGTGTTTGTCCCGTCCCCGCCGTGTGTAAAACCACGGCACAGTTAAATGCAATATAGGCAGGAAGCAGAGCTGGCTTTGCAGTTGATCTAGTTATAACTAACATGCTCTTTCCTTTAGAAAACACAAGCAGCCATGGGTAAAATGTTTTGGTTTCTCTTTTTCTATGGCAGGCATAAAAGGGGACTCGAACACAGACACTGCATGGAAACGAGTCTGGGGACAACGCGCCAGTGCTGATGAGAAATGCTGTTATGGCGAAATAGCAGTGCACTGAGTGTGCAGGGTGGTGACGAGCCAAAATCGGACCTTAGGTGACACTCCAGCTCATGGTGATATCGGGGAATAAATTCAGGTCAGTGCCATCTGATTTACAGCTGAATTACCTCACTGCACTATAGAGCACCTAAACGTCCTTTCATAAGGGCGCAACAACTGGTTGAGAAATGTTATTATAAGATGCACTCTTTCCACCACCCCCCACTAAAGGGTAAATTCCTGTCAAATGCTTTCCACACCCAGAAATGCTGGTTATACTCAGGAGCTTCGAAAAAGATCAACAGGTATCACGGAAAGGATGAAATTAGGGAAGGGTGACCCAAGAGCAGACATGCCGTCAGCGCTGTGCCCACAGCACAGGCTGCCAGTGCTCCGGGACAGACACCCAGGGACAGGGAGCTTGGGCAAAAAACCTTAAATGAAGTAAAATTAGATCTAGTAGGAGAATAAGGAAAGGCATCCAGCATGCTTGTTGATTTACTATTTCCTAAGATACTTCCTATCCTTCCAAACTCCCCCTCTAACATTATTCTTCTGATGGAGGAAAGAAAAGGCAGCAGAGAGAAATCTGTTGTGGAGAGCAGAGGACATGCATGAAGAGCATGGGAAACCCAACACTCCCATGCCCAGCTCCCCTAAAAAAGAGTGGAGAAAGCCAGGCATCTGCCGAAGCGACGATCCTAAGTACTATCTCACAGCAGAGATAAAAGAACCAGGTTTGTCGTGTTTTATCTAAGGCGGGGAGGTTCTCTGCAGCAGTGTTTTAACTGCCCCCACGTTCCTCATCTCCCACAAGCTGTGGGGTTTGAATGGGCAACAGAGGGCTCCAGATGCTGTGGTGAACACACAAAAAAGTACGATACAATTTCCCCATATAAATAAAATCATAGTAATGAATTACTCATATTCTATGCTAAAGTCTAAAGTCTTTTTATGAATTCGAAAGATATGAAAGTATCTAATATGTCTCTCTGAAGACATTTTAGAATATTTATGAAAACAATTCATAAAATTAAATCCCATTAGTTCTAGATTAGCACTTGACATTTGTCAGACTAATAACTTTCCTTAGCTGGAGGGGACACCCTGACTTTCAATAATGCTTAATGGGTTTTCTCCCTGATAGCTGTTTGGCAGCGTTATTCTTATTCTTACTTACACAAATGGCATTGATCTGATACAAATCCTGATCTGACAGGATTGCATTTCTATCTGGGATGCCCTTTTCTGCCAGGTACAGGTGGCATTTCCAGCTAAACCACTTCTCACGGGTTTTTTGTGTGCTTAACAATCGGCTTAAACATGGCAATTCACACCCACTAATAACAGCTAAATCATGGGGTTTTATGTCAGTGCTGACAAAGTTGTTTATGTGGTTACCTGCATATTTGGAGGGATGCTCTTACTGGAATACAGCGTCCCCTGAGCCTTTGCAAGAAAATGAGTTGGGGGTCTTATTAAACAAGGAGATATGTGGTGAGTTTGGATGCTGTCAGCTGGGGCAGCGGTTGCAGGGGGTGGAGCTCTGTGCTTCACCTGCATGTTCACCTGCTTCAGGAGGGTGCTCCCACGTCCTGGCTCTGCAAGACACGAGGAGCATCTGCAGTGGAACATACAGAGGATGAAATAAATCGGATAATCCAGAGCATATTCACTGACTTCCAGTTGGGCTGTGGGGTGTTAGTGGAGCACGTTGCACCCCGGGCGGCACGTGTTAATGAGAGTTTAGTGGAGAAGCAGCTTTGGCTTCAGGTGCAAATGCTGCTTAACATGATGATCTGGAGAGAAACCACACAGGAGCTCCCCTTAGGTGCACTGTTTATTTCCCTCATTGTTGTGGCAGTTATCGTTATTGCATCATGTGCAATTTATTCCAAGTACTGATACCGGCAGGTAGCACTTCTCTGGGTGGAGTGCTGTGACTCCGTGGTATCTCCATCTGTGGCACAAACCGCCTGGGGAGGTGCAGCAGAACGGGAATGGGGTTGGAGTTAATGTGCCTGTGGACAAGCCAAAGGGCGATTTGAGCTAAATATCACCCTCTCCGTGCTTGAGACATCCCATTGTCATGGCAAGGGACTGGGGAGCAATGTCTGGCGTGAAGATTTTGAAGAATTTTATAAACGTGTTTATTCTTTGGTTATTCAATTCTGCGTCTCCTAATGTTTTCTGGCATATTCCTCATGTGGAAAAGGCGCGTTCTTTGGTTCCAGTGCTGTACAAAATTAGCCATATCTCAGGAAAAACATCTAGGGGTCATTGCTGCTAGACTGATAAATATTGTATGACTGCTGAATGTTCAGTGGCTGCAATTAAAGCTAATGGGAAGCTCGCAATTAGTAACGGGGAGAGGGGAGTGATAAAAAGTAAAGCTGCTCGAATTATTCATTGCAGACGTTTAGACCTTGATCATCCAGAGGCCCTCATGTTTGATAAGTGTGTCCTAACTACCTGGTTTGGGTTTGGCCATCATCTTCATTTTCAAAAATGCATTTTCTATGAGCAAAGGAGGGTTCTCCCTCACTGTTTTGGGGCTGTATGTGAACGGGGCTTGAGCGGGGACTTGGCAGTTCTGGTGTGTAAAGAAAATTGGGGGTGACACCAGTGCACTATGCCCCATGAGAACCCAGCAGAGGGACTGGACCAGCCTTGCCCAGTTCTCCCCACACCCTCTGATCCACTTCACCAGCGGCTTGTGAAGCTTGGTCTTACTCTGCTTTTGAGCAGTTTCAGCAGTAGTCTTGGTTGTTAATTTGGGGACGAGCTCTCTGAACAGAGCAGGTTTTCTGGGATACTTTTAATATTGTGCAGTGAGGATGTCTGCAGCCCTGACAGCTTCAACAGCCTCTGCCAAACCCTCTTACAGGCTTTATCAGCGTTACCTGAGCTGCCCTCCAGCCAGTTTTATATCCAGATGAGTATCAGACCCACCTGCAAACCAGCCCCCGAATCTCAAGTTAGGCACACGCAGAAAATGAGGAAAAATATCCACTGTTGCCATCCCGAATTTTAAACTTTTCTAATAAGCATCATAATTCTGGCGATGTGAATCGAGCTTTATGTTGATGTTTGACACACTCGTCTGCTGCAGCAGTCCAGAAGGAGAAATAATTACAGATGTAGGCAAGAGATCTTGTTATGTGTTGGAAAGATGGCATAGCAAACAAAAGGATGGTTTTTTAGTCTTGCGATCTTGGCTTGTGTAGCTGGAAAGGCCCTCGTGTTTGTTTAGCGGTACAAGATTTCCATTTGTTCATTTTTTCTCAGCCAGTGCACAGATCTCAGATTCACTGGGCAGAAAACCAGCACTGGATGCTGGAGTTTGGTATGGAATCAGGTGGTTTACCAGAGTGAAAACAGAGGAAGGAAATGCGAATTCATACGGGCATACCACTGGCTGGCTGGACCAAAAAGTACCGATCTAAACTACTTTTAATTGAAAAACATTTTTTTTTTCCAGAATAAACCCAGGACTGTTACATTAAATTGAGCCTAGTCATGACTCTAATATTCATTCTTTCCCTTAAACTTCCCATCCACACTGACATTATCACAGAAAGTCACAGCTTTATTTCAGCAAAATTCGAATTAACAGCGTGTGGTAAAAGGATGATGTTGAAAAAAATCATCAGAACATTTCCAAAGAACCACTCTCCACCTGCCTTTGAGACCATATTTTTCATCTGATTTACTTTCCCAAAATTTTCTCTGTTACTGGATACTTCATACTATCAAGAAATATATATTCTTATTGACTACATGCATCGCTTATTTATATTTTTGTCAGTCTCTCATCACACGTGTTACTTTATTACCATAGTTACATTGTTACGAGTGTAAGTTAACCTTGGTCTTTATTAATATGGAAACCAATTTCACCAAACAACTCAACTGTTCTGACAAAAACACCACGCTTGCATTTTCCCTTCTAAAGTATGAACGATTGACTTATGTTGAGCCAACTACTTAAGCTTATATTTTACCTCCTTGCATTTTTGGGAAGCTAGAAATTATCTTAATAGGATTGCAAGGCACAGTTCCAACAGAAGATGCGTGCGCTGGATGAGAAATACCAACTATTGAGGCAAAACCAAGCCCCCGCAGTGAGGAAGCGCTCAGTTGGGCTTGAATTGAGTTCCCGTCCCCCACAGCCTCTGTTCCCTGGCAATGGGAGGTAGCTCGCTGCAGGGCAGGGGACCACCAAGTAACCACTGCCATGGGACAAGACTTCTACTGATAATTAAAAAAAGCTGAGAAAAACCATCCCATTCCATTTCTGGCATCAGCTGTGGGCTGGGGGAGAGGGCACAGCTCTGCACCAACATGCACGATTCATTCCTGCTCAAAGAAATCTGTTGATATTGAGGATTTCCCCCCTCCAACCTGCTATCTGGAAATTATTAGTGTCTAGACTGCACTGAATCTGAATTTGTTCTGGTGTTTGTTTATTTTTTTTTTCTTTTGCAATCAAGTTTCTATTAAATAGAAAAGGAAAATGCTGCATTAAAAATTAAAATACAGCAGAAAGTCTAGGGTAACCGATTTGCTTACCATCTTCCGGGAACAATTAGAAATTGCCCACGTACTGCAAGTATCCAGATATTGTCTTGTGTGTCATAGTTCATAGTGATTTGATGATGAGAAAAAATGATAATGCGGTTTTATGAGAAGCTTTTACAGAGGCAGTTTGTGAGCATGGCTCACCTGGGGCAGGGTTGCAAAGTCTGGTAGATAATATCTCTGAATATCTGATAATGGAAGTCACTTTCTGAAGCAGGTTCCTGGACGTATGTGAATTTTTCATATCAAGCTAGGTGGATTTTTTTTTTTTATCATTTTCTCTTGAAAGACTGGGTTTAACTTCATTTGTTTCAGTTTTTTGCAGAACTGTAAAACCACGTACCCCGTGGGGAATGTAGCGGGCAGGGGCTCAGGGGGTTCTGTCCCACCCTCTCCCAGCCGGTCCCCACAGCATGTTGCTCAGGGACATGAACAGGTGGGTTTGAGCACCTCAAGGATGGAGACCCCATGCCCACGCTGGGCTGCCTGCTTCAATGTTTGACCATCCTTGCAGCCAAAAGCGTTACTTGTATTTAAGCTTTTTCAGAATTGAACTGAGGCCTTTTTCCTCCTGTCCTGTCACTGGGGCTCACTGAGAAGTGTCTGGCTCCATCTTTACATTCACCCATTAGGTATTTGTAGACACAGAGAAGATCCCCCTGAGCCTTCTCTTCTCCAGGCTGAACCACCTCAGCTATCTTCATGCTCCAGTCCTTTCATCATCCTCATGGTCCTTTGCCAGCCTAACTCCAGTAAGTCGTTGTCTTTCTTGTCCTGGGGAGCCCAGAGCTGGTTCCAGTGCTCCAGATGTGCCTTACCAGTGCTGAGCAGAAGGGAAGGATCACCTCCTCCAACCTGCTGGCAACACTCTGCCTCATGTAGCCCAGGATGATGGTGTCCTTCACTGCAAGGGTGCTTTCCTGGCTCATGGTCAGCTTGTTGCCCACTGAGTCCCCCAGGACCTTATCTGCAGAGCTGCTCTCCAGCCAGTCACTAGCACGTCCTCGTGTGGGTTTTTTTTCCTCTGGTGAGAGCAGGACTCAGGATGTCCCTTTGTTGAGCTTCATGAGATTCCTGGTGGCCCATGTCTCCAGCTGGTCCAGGTCCCTCTGGCTGCCAGCACAGTCACTGGGTGCATCAGCCGTTCCTCCAGATAGTGCATTACCTGCAAACCTGTTGAGGCATTGTGAAGCTCAGACGTGTCCAAGCTACTTGTACACTATGAGCATGCACAAGGAGTTCAAAAGATGCAAGAAGAACAAATGTTTGCTAAAAATGTCTATGCGAAAGCCAGATAGCTGGGCAAAGTCTTCAACAGGATTCAACCAATGGTGAAACCTGAGCTGACTGCCAATGAGGCTTTGTAACTCAGTTTTGAAATGAAGTCTTCGGTTTCAGTGTCACTTAGTGGTTTTGAAAGGGTCATCTTTGACTGCTATGCCATTCTGCAGAATTTACAACCTGGATGGGAGAATTTGTGAGGAAAATGAGATGCCAGTAAAAATGAAAATGAGGGAAATGAACTGTAGAGAAATGTCAAGTGGATTATGTCAGAAATTTCTTCCATTTCACTGTGTCTTATCTAAAAATTTGATTCAAATGGAACCTCTAAGTATTCATATTATCTTAACTTTCATCTGACATGAAGTGGATTAGCTAACACTAGCAAATATAGTATGCAGGAAAATGGAAGATGGATTTAAATAACAAATGTATGCAAGAATCACCATGGAAAACATGCTGAGAGCCATTTCACAAACCTGCTCTGAGCTTTATAATCAGATGTGTTAATAATTCTCCCAGAACTGCTATCTGTTTGGAGGTGGTACAGTCTAGGGATGGAGTGAGGCTCCTGCATCTTCAGGACCGCAGGTTATTCTCTACCAGGAGTTGCTTTTGATCCATACCTTGGAGGTTAAGCAGGGCATGGGCCCAAAATTATAAATAGGCTTAAGGTGGCAGCCCACCTGTCCCAGAGTACCAGAACTCCTAGTGTGGATCTACGCAATGCTCACCATGTCTCACCTGTCTCCCAGGCAATGGCAATTACGAGTCCTCAGCTTTTTTTTTTTTTTTTTTTTTTAGAGTGCCATTTATTCAGAGCAAAAGCATCACTAAGTGAATACATATTGTAGAGAGAAGGTGCACCTTCCCTGGACACATATCAAAACTCCTTACCTTGGCCCATGGTCTTGCTGGTCCTACTCAGGTCTGGTGCATGCTGGGTTTATTCCTTCTTGAGCAGATCATGGCTGTCGCTTTGTGCAGTTTTCCTTCTTTGTACGGGAAGATTCTGGAAGCAGAACAAGTGCATATATGAACATGTGGAGCAGTGATTTACATTAATTACTCCCTCAGTGAGTGGTTTCCCCAGGAAACCTTCCCGCTGCGTGATGTTCTCAGATGCATATGGCAAGCGCAGCAACGATACGCGGCTCTTTGAAGATTCGGTGCTTCCTGCGCCACAGTCAGATTTGTCATGTAGGAGGGGAGCAGCTTTTCAGGCACTGCTGCGCTGGCAAGAGAAACAACATATGCTAGAAATGCAAACACGTGTCATTGCCTCTATGAAGGGAGCTGCTGATGGAAAATACAGAAAAATGAGTCTGTTGTACGTGCTGAGCTTGACGACCTTTGTGCATTGCCGGTGAAAATGTGATATCACTGCTTTGTTATTAGTACGGAGACGAATGACATTAATAAACAACAACAAGCATGTTGTTTTCCAGAGACATCATGTAATTAATTATTTTAACTTGTTTTTGAAGGGAAAAGGAAATGTAATGTCATCTAAACAGAGAGATGGGAAGCTTAAGCAGTAAAAAAGTCACGGTTGTGTTGAAAGCATTGGACGTACACACCAATATAGATATTTAAAGATATATGGTCTTTCAAAAGGTGGAACGCAATTGATCTTATGCCTTTCTGAGTCTTGAAAATGCACAATTGTCTTGATAGTACTAGCTTTTGCATAAAACCAACCTCGTCCCAGGACTGTTTCCCCCTGACTGCTCAGGTGAGAGGTGTGGGTGGCTACCGGTTGTGTGCTTGTGCCCCTCTTCATCCCACCTGCCCGCAGTGACCTTTGGGATAGCATCATTTTTATTCCAAAGCTGGCACAACGTGGTGAATGCCCACCATGCTGCTCGGCCGCCCACACCAGTGACATTTATTGTCTCTTTTTTGCATTTGGCATATTGTGTTTCTAATTTTCTGTTTGCAATAGGCAAAGGAGAGACTCCGTTTTTCCTCACCCAGTGCTAGGGGCAACAGCTTGTGGGCTGGTTTTCTGCCAAGGTTCCCACTGAAGACTGTCTTAGGTGTGTTAGGTAGACATAACATGTCCTTCTCTATGGAGGAGGTGGCATGGCCATGCCAGTTGATGGTTTTTGGACTCAGGACAGTGGGATGGGGGTCAACCCTGGTGCTGGTGCCTCCTGGCTGTGTGGGGACAAGGTCCAGGCACCACAGGAGTTAACTATGGCAAGTGGCAACCAGCAAGCACTTGTCAGGGAGAAATGTGTGTCAAATGAAACTCATTTCCTTCTGCAGAAAAGTGAGAGACCTCCAGGTCTGGGGAACAAAGGAAGAGGTCACAGGCTTTATTCAGTGGTTAGTTAGAAAAGAGTCTCCGCAGAGCAGAGACCTCATACATCACCTCCACAATCGCTGAGCACGAACTGTCCCAGCTCATTGTTGCCCTGGCAGATGGATGTTACACTGGTGGTGAGCAACGTAGAAAATACTTCAACTTCTTCTTAGGGCACAAAGGTGTCATTCTGTCTTTTTATAAATTCAGAAAGAGAACATCCATTGAAGAGCCCTGATTTCTGCCCATTGCTGTTAAGAGTTGTAAGCCCCACCCACTAAGGGACTTACACAATTCCTATGGTTAGTTTTGTTGCTCTTACACTTAGAACTCTGAGCCCTTTCTCTTCCATATTGGTGTTACTGCTTCCAGAGACATATTTTCCCCTGCTGTTCCTGACCATACAAACCAGCTCTCTGTGTTTTGCAGGCTTCTGGGGAGGTGCCTGGCTCCGCACCTGATCCCTCTGCATCGCTACCAGCACCGCCCGTGAGTGCCAGAGCTTGCCACAGCCTCTGCTCTACATCCGAGAGGTTCGTTATGCTTTGCAGGGACTTTTTCTTTGATGTTGGATGGCTCTGTGTGTGTATATATCCACAGATAGGCTCTAATGCACCTGGTGGGTGATAGCAAATGCTATATTTACTCTTTCAGTGCACTGTTCTATTTTGGTAATGCTTTTTTCTTTTTTAAGAGATAAAGGCAATATTATCCAGGGAAAAAAAGTATAATTAGAAATGGTGAAGAAATAAGATTTTTAGTATCTTTCTGAGATCCTGAAGAATTAGAAGAGGAAAAATGCCAGTCATAATACTGTGACCCTGGTATATTAAATTCTGGAACCTTAAGTGTTCAAGTCTTAAAGTAGACTATAAAGTAGACTTTTTGACATGTTTCTCTTAGCTTTGTCGTTTGGCAAATCTGTCTGCGTATGGATATCCCTCCTGGCTGGATATGGCAAGTCAAGAAAACAAATTGAATAAGAATATAATCACCCTCCGTCTGCCATATTCATTTATGTTCTGCACATTCAAGGCCTGGAGGATCAGCACTGGAGTGTTTTTGTCGTGTTTCGGCTCTCATTGACTCAGAGGAGTTATTTGCTGAGGGATGGAGTTGTCCCAAGGGAAGTCTCTCTCGTGGAAAGTGAATCTGTTTTGAATACCTTTATCAAAAAATGCCCACCAGACAGATGAAAAATCTTATTTACATCTATTTGGAAACAGGCTCTGACTTGGCAATTGAGTGCTACTTGTGTTTTCTTTCCCTCCCATTGATGTCTCTGGATCTGCTGCACATTTGTATTTTCTCAGTCCAAACTTGCAGTGCACAACTAAAGATGCACTTTGTGGCAGTGTCTGAGCAGAGCGATGTGGCTTCATCATGGAGAGTGAATAAAAAGCAGATGCTTTTTTAAGTAGATCAAAGCTGCCGTCATGGTAATTTGGAGTAGGAGGTAATGACTGGCTAAACAGAAATAAGTCATTTAGCTTTTGCTTAAACTGAAAAACTAGGAAAAAACCCACCAACTAGCAGACAAACAAGAATAAGCCTAAGAAAGGATGAGAAAAAATCCCGGTAAACATCCCAAAGACAAAGAGGTACCATTCTCAAACCGTGACTGAAACCCACTCCATGCAAAGAGCTCACAGTGTCCTGTGATACGTGTGGAACTCAGCACTGGTGTTCTGAAACACGGACCTAAGTAGACCTAAAGTTGGTCCTAAAATGTTAGTCCTAAAATCAGTTTGTTAGTCCTAAACTTCGGTTAGTCCTAAAATTAGTCCTAAGACGTGAACTAAAATGGAACACTCAACAGTGCCATTGCCAGACTGCTGTTCTGTGCTCAAACCATCACTGGCTGAAGCAAAAAAGGGGTGTGAAAACAGGCACGTACAACTGAAACTGCAGCACTAGCCTCTTGATGAGGTGTCCTCTTGCTGCGTGGCTGTCGAAGTGTTGCTTTTACTTTACTTCTCTGCCTGCACCCGTCCATGACTCAATTTCACTTAAGCTGTTCTACTTTTTGTGGATTTTTAACTGTGCACCAGTCAGAGCAGGAACTTTGCTTGATGGAGCCTGCCAAATCTGGCCACTGTAATTAACACATTTTTTGAAAGGCTGTGCTCAGAGGAAGTTTTTTAGATTGTAAAGGCAAGAACTTGAAGGTCAAATTCATATTTGTCCCTTCAACCTTAATGCTTCTTCATACATTTCCATCCTGTGCATTGAATGGAAAAGATATCATGTGGGCATGTAATTACAGACTGTATTATAGCACAATAATTCCCCAGCAAGACAGCTAAAGACTGACTGAGAGCTAATCTATCCAAACCCAATACACCAGTCCCAGCACAGGCTGGACTCGGGCCAGGATGTAAGCCAGGGATGGCTTTCATGACACTGATTAATGCGGTTTAGCTGCTGATAGATGGAGAACAGACATCCCCTTTTATCCTCCGAGACCACTCTGGCATTCAATCCCGTACCACTATCCTGCCTGAAAGTACGGGCGAAATGTTAAAGAACATACTAACCCATTTTGAGCCTGTTTGCCAAGAAGCGGTGGCAGAAAATTGAATTTCCGCTGCTGGGGCTGACCATGGAGCTCATCAAGACTCAGCTCCAGCCCAGGCTGTCCAGCAGCAGAGCTCCAGTGCCCCGGTGCCGTCTGTAACCTGTGCAGTGCTAAAGCTGTGAAGATTGCCCGGTCCTAGGAAAGGATCTGCTTCACAGCTCTACGGGCAACGGCACCAGGGTGCTGTGAGCCGAGGACATTCTGGTTATAATACTGCTTTTTTTATTATTTAAAGAATAATAAGGTCAGTGCTGAACTCGTGCAGTGTTATACATGCACAGCGGCCCTGTCCTGTTGCTGTTTTCAACAGCTTCCTGAAGAACCCAACCGAGAGGAAGAAAACGGCAATTTTGGGCAATTGATGGCTCAGCCAGAGCTGAAAGGAGCGTGAGGGGATGAGGGAATAGATATCTCCAACGGCAAGGCTTTGTTCTCACTAAATCTGAAAAACCTGCTTGGAAAAATGGCTTTCATAGCTTTGCTTAATCCCTCACCCAGCAACGATGATTCTCATAATGGAAAACAGGAAGGAGTTGAAAAGAAGGTGCTTATTATGCAATTTCCTATGTTACTTAAAGACTCCGACTAGCAAACCAAATTCAAAGCAACTTTGGGAATGTTTAAGGTACTTTTAAAATCAGTGGATGTTGCTGCTATATTTCTGTCTACTGGATCAGCTGAAGTGGCAGCGAAACAGAAAATCCATTAGAAAATTTATGTGTGTACTGCTGTTTGGAAGTTGGGAGAAAACGCATTTTGATGTTTAGATACAAGAAGTATGATGTTCGGGGACTGGGATAATCCCCACAGGACACAGTTCATTCGCAGTACATCATCCAAGGACAGTCAGCTTCGGGCTCCGCTTTAATTTCCTGGTGAGCGTCAGAGTAATATTTATTGTGCTGACAAAAGAAACTGCATCTAGTGAATATTTACATCGGAAAGGGAAGGATTTTTTAATAACTGATAGTACATAAATCCAGGGGTAGGAGAGAAAGGAACAAAAATCGAAAGGTCTAAGTAGGCGGGTAGTTCAGTCGTAATTTCTAATTAGAACAAAGTGTAGAAGATCAGCATTATAGTCGTGAGTCATTTTTATACAGAGGGGAGAGTAGGAGTTTCAAGCCAGTATTTTGCCAGAATTTCCACTCAGAGCACCTGCTGTAAATCACGTCGCCTGCTATAGCCAAAGCACCTCGAGGGCTCTCTGTCACCCTGGGCTGCCACATCTGCACAGTGTTGTCACACCCTGCGGGCTACAGCATCGGTCCCCTCTGGGCGTGGAGGTGTGGGGTCATAAACCATCGATGGGGCAAAAGCTGAGTAATGAGAGGGAGCGGTGCAGGCAGGGAGCAGGGTGCGAGCGAGTGAGCTCTTCCCTGGGCATGCCTGCACCCAGAAGAAATCGTATCTGGGAGGTATTTGTTTTATAAGGGGACAGATTCGGGATACAGAAAAAAATGCAAAGATTTGCACTTCCTTAGCAAAAATTGTAGTGCTTTATAAAACTTGACAGCATCATGCAGTACCTGCTGCCTGCTACATACTCATTACTCCAGGATGTAGTCAATGGAAAAAGGCCTCTGGTAAAGAAATAATAACAAAAATGCACACTGAAAAGCACTTTAAATCCCTTCTGGGTATTCAAAATGAGTTGAAAATGCAGCAAATGGCAATATCTACGTTGTCTTTGGAAAAAAAAAAAAAATATAGTTGAGAGAAAAATTTTGCCATTTGTTAAGGAAAAATGTAACCACGGAATGATGTGAGTGGAAACCGATCTCCAGAGCTCCTCCAGCCCAGCCTTCTCCAGGTCATGTAGGGCCCTGCCCTGTGGAGTTGTCAGCATCTCCAAGGATATTAAAAGTACTAGAAGATACTGGAAGATTAGAGGAGAAACCACTATCGTTCAGAGAATGGCTGTAGCACTGAGTGTCGTGTGAACCCTGGCTTGGAAAACCGTAGCCTGGGAAATAAAGTTACTGTTGAAAATGTACAAACCCCCTGTGCCACTTCCAGTTGGCAGCTGAGATCCGTCAAAATCTCCTTAAGGAAATGCCCTCCTTACATATGAAAGATTGGGGGGGGGGGGTGGGGAGCAAATTGTGGGTATTTCTGAGCAACCATTAAAGAAAAGGTAACAGGTGTCATGAAAAAAAAAATGATGGTTGAGAACTGGCAAATGGTGGGATTGTGGTAATAAAATCTATCTGATGGAGAGACCTGGCAAAGGGAAAACACCTAGTGAGAAGCAGCGTTAGAGATGGACAGAAATTTCCTCAGCATGAATAACTCCCTGAGCAGCAGAGACAAATGCACCAGAAATTATAGGTGTCTTTTTCAGCGACATCCCGATCTGGCTTTCACTTTGTTATGTCAAGCTCAGCGTGCGCTTGTGCATCATCATTGGGGAGAAAAATTTACCTGTGTCCAGAAAGACAGTGAAGAGCTTTTTAAACAGTTACCTTACGCTCTGACAAGCGGCAGCCCAGGCAATGAGCAGGAACGTGCGGTACGCGGATGAGTGATGCCATCGCTCGGTCTTGCTCGTGGAGCGGTTGAAGTGTGAACGTTAGTGATTGCAAATAAGGCGCAGTTGGGAACTCACTGGTGGAACAGATGTAGAAATGTTAGTCATTCCTCTCAGTTATTCACTTCCAGCCCTCAGCTGAGGTGTGGTAACTCAGGAGCTTGCCACCACTTGTAGCTGTTTCTCTGAGGAGCAAAGCAGATGAATGCAGACCCCGTTCAGCCATGGTTTGAGCTAATCTGATCTGCTTTGACCAGGCAAGGTGGGTTCCTACATCCTGGGAGATGGATGGTTGGGAGCGGCTGGAGAGGGACATCTCCTTACCCACTGCTGCCGCTCCACTGGGAAAAGCTTGGGGATGTCCCAGGAAGGTCTCAGACACCCACGCAGAGCCAATGGGTCTGTGGATGTGTTGCACGCATCTCCTGCCTCTCCTAGGACTAAAAACCAAGGTTCAGGTCTTGCTCTGGATGCAGAGGCTGGGCTGCGAGGGATGTCGGGCTGCGAGGGATGTCGGGCTGTGAGGGATGTTGGGCTGCGGGGTGCCTCACTGCCAGCCCACCTCACCCTTCCAAAAGAGCCATGAAGGCAATTTTAAACCAGAAAAGATAAAAAAAATATGCTGACAAATACTATCTCTTCTCTTTTCAACACCTGCAGATTTTTCATAGAAAAAATGAATTGATTGTAGGAGAGAATAATATTATAAATCATGTTGTATTTCTATTACCATGACGAAGGGAGAACACACTTTCTATATGCTAAATATATTCATGGAGTTATATTATAGTAACATTCCTTAAATTGATGATATTTATCAGTCGGGGAAAACAAATTGCTATATACAGAAGAAAATAATTAAAGGAAAAGGAAGAGTAATAGCAGCATCACAGCAGTCAAATCTAGCTACGTCTTAACAGAAATATTGATGTTCTTTTAGATGCATGTCAAGGAGAAATGGGAAGATAGCAGGGGCAATTTCTTCTGTGGTTATAACTACAAAATATCTTTAAACCAGCAGTCATGTATAGCCAGGATGAAATTCTGTTTCCAGCAGACTGCCTTGTCTTTGCTTCCTCTGATAGGAAAAAGAAAAATCGCTTACAAGGGAATTTTTCTTTATTTGTCTTTCTAAGAACTGTTGAGTGTCATCTGTGCTCTGCTTTAACCTGAGGTATCACCGGGAAAAGGAGGAAAAAATACAGCCTGTAAGTACAGGGATCATTTTGGTGAGGCCCAGCAGTGCTGTTACACTTATTTAAAGGGGCTATTGCCTTTTCCATCATTTCCCCTCCTTTTTTTTTTTTTCCCAGCCACTAATAACTTGTCTGATGTGTTTGCCCAGGGTAAAAATTCATGTGGAAATGTACATGTCAGGAGCAGGCTCGTTCCACGGAAACAGAATGAATTACATCCCATGTTCTTAAAGCAAGGGCTTGTTTCTCAAGGCAACCAGCGCACATCTGGGAACATCTGGAGGGCAAGAGGTATCGCAGCAGCCCTACCTCAGACTCACCATAATGCGCAAAGCGGGTGGGGAAGGCACATACCAGCTCGTTATCAGGCTGCGGGTGCCTAATTGGACCAACACGGTGCTGCAGAGTGCGTGCGGCGTTACAGGTCCATTCACCTAATATACACACACACCAGAGGCGCTTGATGGGCCTTTTATTACCGTGCTGGAGTATAGCACCGTTCCTAAAGCTGTCAGGGCTTATATTGCTTGAAAAATGATCGTCCGGTCTCTGAGGACCTGGTTGGTGCTTAACACAACTGTTTTTCTAGGTCATAATACGAAGCGTGACATTGATGTGCTGCTCCTGCACCTTGCGATGCCAAATGCTGAAGCTGGCTTCCAGAGTCCACGTTTCCCTGGCTTTACGCTGGACTTTCACAGGAAAATTGTACAGAGTCATGGCAAAACTCGCTTCCAGAGATCCCTCTTGGAAACAATACTGGTTGTGTCTCTGTAAATACTCTGATCCCAGCACACTTGCACCAATGAAGATGTTGTGGTGGGTGCCACGTTTTGCTGCCCACTTTCCTCATCCTCTCCTAGAGGATTCCCTCTTTCTCCTGAGGCACCCAATGGGCAGCAATCGGCCAATTTTATATCTGAGTTGCTCTGGAGCTCTCTCTTAATGGTGGCTTTGCCCAGTACCTTCCTTGATATATTGAGGCTTACACAGTAAGTAGGAATAAGTGGGAATGGATTGAAAACTTCCCTCAAGTTTTTCTAAACTCTGCATGTTTGTTTTAAACTCCAACTTCCTTTACAGATGTTCTTCTTATAAACAAACCAGCTTGTTAACAGCAACAAAATGGAAATTTCCTCTGTGCAAAGTAAATCTAAGCGATATATGTTTATGGATATGAAACACTCGCTGTAAAACTACACTCCTCTTTGCAAAAACAAATGTGCCTCTGTGTTCCACGTGAAACTAATACATCACAGTCATTAACAAATACATAACATTGACATTAATTGCAGTGAAACGGGGGTATGCTCGAACTAATAGAAGTGGGGAAAGCAGGTGAATTGGGGTTTGGAGCTGATGGAGCTGCTGTGTAGGAGAATAACTTCTGGGCATGCTGTGACCATAATCCATCAACAGCACGGGAAGCGAAGGGGGTTTTGGTAAAAGCATCTACCTAAAAGTAGATTTATTTTGCAGGTTACCACAAATGGCTGCGCTCACCCAGTACAGTTAGCACAGAAGAGCAAAACTAATTCTTGGGTGGCTGCTGCAATGTCACCCAGGCACATTCCCTTTCTGGAGACAGAGATGGACTAAATGACATCCAGCATGAGGACTGAGTAAGTGGAATGTGTTTCTGATCTCTCCCAGCTGTGTGCATGTGTAACTAACACACTTCTTCCACGCATACCCCTCTTTTAGGGGTATCACGGGTTTTATTGTACTTCTACTGCCCGGTACCATATAACATAAACCTTCTACTCACCAAAGGAGGACTCGCCCGTGGCAAACAAGGCAGCAGTTACCAGTGTCCTGAATGTACGGGAGGTGCAGCGGGTCGCTGAAGGGATGTCCATGAACTCTAGTGTTTCTAGTGCAACATTTATGTTACTTTTCAAACCGCTGAAAAACGGTCAGCCTGACGTTAAACCAAGTCTTGTATTAAGGGTAAGGGTGTAATTTTTAGCTAATGGATTGTTACATTTAATTTACATATCTTTTCCCAACAATTTTATGCTTAAAAAACCATTGCCCTTTTGAATTATGTGAGGCTCTTTTTACCGTGAGGCTCCAGCAATTTGCCAGCCTCATGTGTGTAATTAGTTTAATTAGCACTACAGCTTTATTGAGAGCAGCAGTGTCTACTGTGTGCACTCGGTTCTTCACCGGACAAGGTGAAAAATGATGTTTCTAATCAGCGGCAGCTGAAGTACTCCGGTCCTTGCAAGTCTTCAGACAGTGCTTGAACAGAGGTAATATATTCTGCCTTTTCTTAAAGCATCATGCTCTTTATTTTGGCTAAAATGTCTGCATCCATCTGGGCTGTACTTAGAAAATGTACATACACACCGGGCATGTTCAGTGAGCTGCTTTTCATGGTGTTTCAGACGCATTACCTTGGCCTTTCAGGTAATCCCTAATTATTAATGGTACACAAAATACACAATATTCTTACCATCTGTGAACCACGTCTGCGTAATGGATGGGGAGAATGCGACGCAATGCATCTTCTTAATGCAGCGTAAGGATATTTCACCAAACCCAGTGAAAGCTTGACATTGAAAACAACTCTTGGGGAACTGTCAAGATGACAATAGAAAAAGCATTAACGATTTATCAACGTGCCATTAGCCCGGCACGTTAGACCTGACAACGTACGAAGTCTATAGATCATGTTTATGTTCTACAATAGAAAAATCTGAGTGGAAATGGAAGCGTATGATCTCTAGGCTACATTAAACCAGTATTAAGAAAAAAGATCATTATATAAAAGGGACAAAACCCTATTAATTCTGTGTAGTTGTCAGTCTGACCCTGAGTGTTTCTGATTTGTTTACTCCCGTGTCATCTGGATATCAATGTGTAAACGCTGAACAGAAGCTCGGTAACTCAAGCACAACGTTACGAAGGAGAACGAATTCCTCAGTATGAAGACCAGCATTTTTAAAGCCAATGGTGGGGTTTTTGTACTCCAAACTCCACTTTCCAGGGTGGTTGTGGCCACCTTTGAATTCAAGTTTCCCTTTACGAAAAAACTACTTTATATCCTCTGTATGTTTTATGAGAAACAATTTTAAGCAATCGCAACACATGCACAAAAATCAACGTTTTTCTCCTCAAAAGCACAGTTCTTTAGAAAGGAAACTTTCGGGAAGGAAGCTCGGCTACTTTGGTTCGAAGGACCGTGTTTTTACTCACCATGCAAACCCCACCAGCGTATCAACCGCCGAGCTTCCCCTGCCCACACTAGCCTTTGCGTGGAGTCTGAGAGCAGCTGCTTTAAAAGTAAAACTCCATGATGGGCTTTTTTATTGTCAGAAAGAAACTATCATCATCAACGCACCACGGTGTGTCTTTGTCATTTTGCATCTGAAGGCCAAACGGTTTTGGAAGATTACGTTTCACCTGCAGATATTTGTAATAAAGAGTATCCGAGCGCTTCCCTTGTTTATGTGGTGACTGTAGCAAAACTCATATAGTGCTTAATGTTGTGTTCCCGCTCATTGCAGAGCCGGTGCCATCAATCCGGGAGCCTCTCAAAATGAGAGATTTCATTTCTAGCCTCACTTCTGCCCTGGCAATAACTGTTGTTTTGTATTGCAGGCAGAGAAATGGGAAGGGACATCTGCTCGCAAGGGAACTGCTGCCCAGGTCCATACCGCTTGCTTTCTAATGTCCATGCTCACCAGCAGCTTCAATTTGTTTTATTTTAATTTCAGTTGACTGCATTACTCCCTTGCACGTTGATTTCTAAACACCCATTTTTCTTGATTTAAGACAGTAAAGCTGTCAGAACAACGCAGTAATAATACAATACAACAACAACAGGTCTTCGCTTTGCTTGGCTGCAGAACAGCCTCATCTTGGAGCGTGCAACAAGTCCTCGACAGAAATGCCCACCACGGTGCTAGAGTTTGGCACATAAATACACAGTGAACCACATGGTCTGATTTTCACAGGAATGAGAAAACTTCAACTAACGTAAATACCAACTGTGAGGGTTCACCCCTGAATCAATCCGGTGGCGGCTGAATGACTGACGGGAAACAAATAGCAAATCTAATACCTAGGGCTGCTCTGGGGACTGTTGTGCAAACACTAGGCAGACTCAACAGACAGTTTGAGTTATGCTGGTGTAAAACCGCCAAGGAGGGGAAACCCGCTGGACGTTTTTCTTGTGTCTCACCAGCATGGAAATTCATAATAAGTATGAAATTTAATATTCATTTTAATATGCTTCCAGTCAGTATGTATTCCAAACCCAGTCTGTTTGGTTTATTTATTTTTAATTCCTAATTTTAAGGTTGGATGTTTTAATCACTGGTTTTTTATCCTAGTTCAATCCAACAATTGTTTGGAAGGGAAATGGGTCTGAATTATGAGTTGTTACAACCCAGAATGGCATCAACCTGTTGTAAACTGCCATGCAGGCTACTGGGGAAGCCTGAATGGGCAACAGGGTTTGGACTCAGAGCCATAAGACACTTACTGTGCAGCTCTGCCCCAGGCAGAGGAGGAGAAGGCAGCAAGGATAGGGGAGGATGGACCATGGGAGGGACTTTGGGCATCAGATCCTGCCCGAGCATCTCCACAGGAGGAGCTTGGGTGATGCTCAGCCCTCTTGCACTTGGGTCAACGAGAAACAAGGCAAAATCTCACCTTTTGTTTGAACAGAAACGTGCACAGAGTTGGCCCTGGCAATAATTATGGAACTGGAAATAATCATATCATTATACACCATTATTATGACTTCATTTAGTTTTTTTCCTTGCCTTACATTATTTTGGTCGAAGGTTCTTATGGGCTCTCTGGTGGCTGAGGAGGGTTTGATCCAGGAGAAAGCAGCCATTCTTACAAATGCTGTGGAGGCATCAACACTTTTCAGTTCCAGCACTAAACAGCGCTGAAGGGCCAAGGACCAGTTGTGCCCGTGCCGTTAACAGTGTGTTTCATGTGCCTCTGGTTCACAGAACTGCTACTTAAAGTACGATGTTCATAGCTATATAGCCACATATATATATGTATCTCAAATGTTGTGGGGAAGAAAAAACCCAACTAATTTATGCCTAAAGATTCAGGATAAGAATTATGGCTTTCTTTTGTTAAATTTGTTAAATTTGTTAAATTTTTTACATTTGTTAATTATTATTTTTTTTGTTCCCAGGGAAGATAAGAGAAACTGGGTGAGATTCAGATGGGGAGTGGCTCCTTCCAACATATTACATTAAAATTTAGTACTAGGGTTAGATAAATAAAATTAACTGCCTTATTTAATGGAAAACAATAAACTTATACCCGGGTAAATATGGGTATTTGAACCTTAAATGAGATCTACAATAGACCATGTTTTAGTTCAAAAATTTGTTTAAAAATAATTTCATATTTTAAAACCATTTATAGAGTAACTGTAGTTAAATGTATTCAGCAGGACACGGAAAACAATCACTGTTGGGGCTTTGGTGATTTTGCCGCTCAGGAGAGCGAGTCTGAGAACCCTGAGACAAGCCAGGAGATGTG
Source organism: Bucorvus abyssinicus (assembly GCA_009769605.1). NCBI lineage: Eukaryota > Metazoa > Chordata > Aves > Bucerotiformes > Bucorvidae > Bucorvus > Bucorvus abyssinicus. The sequence continues at coordinate 5,429,360 of CM020032.1, forward strand.
GTGGACACAGTCTTTTGTGCCTGGTGAGCCAAGATGCGTTAGTCTGATTTCTTACCTCAGGGCTCTGCTCATTTCTCTAAAATAATTGTTATGCAAGAAATTAGCCATTCATGAGTGTCTATACTGCATAAAACAAATAAAAAAGATTTAGGTTTTAATTTTGGAGGATTAACATCTTTGTTGCACAAGTATTACCTTAATCCGGTAGCCGTCCTTCAGCACGTCATAAATGAGAGCAATGTCTTCTTCTCAATGGGTTTTATTTAACCACCTCAGGTTATTTATGAGATATTAGCAATTCTGAGCCCCTAAGAGTAATACCTTGTCCAAATAAATTAACATGAAGCCTCCCTTGATATCCCCCAAACAATCAAAGTCTTCTGTCAACAACATCCACGAGTAATTTTCGTTGACTTTAGCAGAAGTTTGTTAGAATTACAGACTTAGCATGGAGCCCAACTCTTCTGCCGCGATGGGAGGACTGTTCACTTCCAAGTTAAATAGTCGTTCTCTTTTGCAGAGGTCTTCCATTGAGCAAAACTGGTCAGAAGAAATGAAATCTAAGGTTGTTCCGTGAGATGCATGGAATGGGAAGCGCCCTCTGACTGCCACCCTCCGCGGCCTCGCGGCGTCGGTGAGTAACATCTTAATCTTCCCAGCAGCAAAACTCGCGGGACTGCGCTTTCTGCTGAAGCTTTAATTGCTGGGTGTTAGGAATGTTGTGGAAGTCAGAAATACCGTGTGAAGGCGATGCACAGAGAAGCATCGCAGCAGCAAGGAGCTGCGCCGGATTAAGCCGTCTAGCGGGGCTCGTTTGCTGCGACTTCACAGATTGCTCAAAACAGGACCAGATGGCTCTTCCCCCCCTTTTTCCTTCAGAGATGCTTCGGCAGAGCAGCACACGTGGGAAGAGTAGATATTTTATGCACAGGAAAATAGCACAAAACAATTTTAATAAAATATCTGAAACTCCTGGAGGATCTTTGTGTGGGGAGCTGAGCAGGCTGTAAATAATTGAAGCATTAACAGTAATTTACACCCCTGGGATGAGCCGTAGAGGATTACAACCTCATGGAACCATTTACCTTGAGACAAATGACAAAATTTCCAAGGCCTGATGGTTCCTTGAGAGAAGATTTGAAGCGGAGGCTGCACTTGGCTTAAGCCTATGCACTATCAATTCCAGCCCATACAAAGACATTTGCTCCGATTATTATTATATCCCTGCCCTTTCTTGCCCTTGAAGTATTGGCATTGTGGTTCTGGAGACAGATTCAATTAACAAACCGGATAGATGCTGACCTTTCCGAGATTGTTATTCTATCCTTGATTTGCTTTAGGGGAGAAATATTTCTTTCTTGTATAAATATGAAACAACAAATAAATAACCTACAATTGATTTGTAGTTAAAAAAAAGGAAAAGAAAAGAGAGAGATGGAAAGAAAGGAAGGAAATTAACTGGTTGAGCGTAGACGCTGGTATTATCTGAATGGCTTCAAGACTTGGCACTGGGATCACTCACCGAGTCAGTTGCCATCCGTCTCGATTAAGGAGTTGTTGGAGGATTTCTGGAATAGTTCTTCCAGGGGATCAGGTAACTTAGAATAGCTCAGTGCTTTTCACACTGTTGTTTACTTCATGATTGATTTTCTGCAGAGCAGTGAGGAAATTTTCTTTTTGTTGCTCTTTCACACGTTGCAGACCACTGTTTCACACTATCACATGTAATTGCCAGGCTGGTGATGTGGGATGATGGGGTCAGGAGCCCCCCCAGGCAGGGCAGGACTATGACCAGGAGCAGGAGCAGGAGCAGGACCAGGGTGCTGGGCAACAAATACTTCTAGGCAATGACTTTCTTCTTTTATATTCAGGTTCCAAAACTGATTAGTTTTATCCTTCAAAACAGTTTTCTTCCCCTCTCCACTATGCGCGTTCTTGGGACAAGCTCCAACAGTGCTTTGTTTTTCTTTAACATCGACACGATTATTAGATAGTATTAATGGTAGAGGAATTTTGAGATAAACCTGCTCAGCATGTAAAAATACATAATTATTATTATTTGCACCATAATTATTATTTATAATTATCATAATTATTTTAATAATTTCCATGCTATCATGTTATATGTGTTAAATTGAAACCTTTTAAAATGCTCATCCTGAATCACAGAATCATAGAATCATTGGGTTGGAAGAGACCTTTAAAATCATCGAGTCCAACCGTTCGCCCTGCACTGCCAGGGTCCCTAAACCATGTCCCTCAGCGCCACATCCACACGTCTTTTAAACACTTCCAGGGATGGGGACTCCACCACCTCCCTGGGCAGCCTGTTCCAATGCCTCACAACCCTCTTGGTAAAGAAATTTTTACTGATATCTAACCTAGATCTCCCCTGGCGCAACTTAAGGCCATTTCATCCTGTCCTGTCGCTTATTATAGGGGAGAAGAGACCAACCCCCACCTCTCTACAACCTCCTTCCAGGGAGTTGTCCGGAGCGATAAGGTCTCCCCTCAGCCTCTTTTTCTCCAGGCTGAACAACTCCAGTTTCCTTAGCTGCTCCTCATAAAACTTGCTCTCCAGACCCTTCACCAGCTTTGTTGCCCTTCTCTGAACCCGCTTCAGCACCTCAATGTCCTTCTTGTAGGGAGGGGCCCAAAAGCTGAACACAGTATTTGAGGTGTGGCCTCACCAGTGCCGAGTACGGGGGGACAATCACTTCCCAGCTCCTGCTGGCCACACTATTGCTGATACAAGCCAGGATGCCGTTGGCCTTCTTGGCCACCTGGGCACACTGCTGGCTCATATTCAGCTGTCTGTCGACCAGCACCCCCAGGTCCTTTTCTGCTGAGCAGTTTTCCAGCCACTCCTCCCCAAGCCTTGTAACGCTGCGGGGGGTTGTTGTGGCCCAAGTGCAGGAGCCGACACTTGGTCTTATTGAAATTCATACAGCTGACCTCAGCCCATTGATCCAGCCTCTCCAGATCCCCCTGTAGAGCCTCACAACTTTCAAGCAGATCGACATACCCACCCAACCTGGTGTCATCAGCAAACTTACTGAGGGTGCACTCGATCCCCTCATCCAGATCATTGATAAAAATGTTGAAGAGGACAGGACCAAGTACTGACCCTGGGGACACCACTGGTGACCGGCCACCAGCTGGATTTAACTCCATTTACCACCATCAGTTACTTTTTACCCCACTGCCAGGTTATTCTATGAGTTGTGCCCCTGACACCAGCAGAACTCTTTTGTTGCTGGTTTGTATTATTTCTGATAACATCACTTCAAGTTCTTGAAGCCAGATTTATCTCCTTTTTTTTCGGTCCTTTGGATTGGTGTTAGTCAGGTGGGTATCTTCCAACCTGATTGTTACATCCTTTTTGGAGAGAGCTGTCAGGAGGAAAGCCAAAACCCATGGGGAGTATGTCTTGATCTCTTGCAGGGCGGGCAAACCAAGGTGGGGAGTTTGCACTGGTAGCCCAGAATGGGGTTTTTGTAGAAAATTTGTACACCACTTGTTCGTTTAAGATTATCTATGCTGGACAAAATGGGATGGCATCAGCTGCTGTCTCCTAGTGTTTTTGCAGTAGGGGTGCACGGGGAGGAAAAGGACTTTTCTTCATTCTCCATTCCTCTTCCTTGCCTGTTTAAGTCCTATGAATTTCCTTCTTTCCATTTTCTGTCTCACCTTCTCTGACCATTTTTCTATCCACTTTTAGAAAGTGACAAACCACCAGAGTCAGTTCTGCCAAGTCTAGCCATTCCCTTCCTCAGAGCCAGACTTAATGATTGATCTGCTTTTCTGATGTCCACATCATCACATCATAAAACGCATTGTTACTTATGTGGGAAGTATATTAACTGCCCTTCCATTTTTCTAGTGTATGTCATGTTGGATCAAATAACGTTGAGTCTTAAATAAGCCCCCAGGGAACCAGCCGCCACCATCTCACGAGGTAGATGGTGCTGCCAGTTCAGCAATGGGGCAGCCCAGCAGGATGGAGGGGAGATGTTAGGGGTCCTCCACCGTCCTCTGCTGTGTCCTGGGTGGGAGGAAAGAATTCCTCTGAGCCTGACAAATAGATCCTGGTCCACTACACAGTACCCTGAGGTTTAGCAAATGGAAGTGTTCCTGCAGCACTAACGACCTGCCTCGGAAACCCTTTATTAACTTGTCAGCTCATCACGGGTTTAGGGCACCTAAAAAGCAGAGTGACAGATGTGCAGTTATGCAATTCCTACCAATTATAATACCAAGATGGTCTTTATTTTGTGTGCTGCTGAACACCTATTGATCACCTAGTTTTTTCAGCTTGATGCAGACAGCCTTACAGATGTGATTTATGAGAGATTTGTTTTCTGTTTTGTCAGAAACTGTAGACTTTTCTGCATAACTTATTAAAGTATGGATTAAAAGTGACGCATTGATTTGTCACCGACTTTGAGGATTTCTTTCGATGCCGTTTGCCTCCAGCATTAAGCAGCCCACTGAACATACAGCTTGTGCATGAATCCTTCTTTTTTCAGCCTTGGGACTCACTCTAATACTATGCATGCTGCGTTCAACCAATAAAAAGGTAAACAGAAAGACCGAGTTTGTGCCAGTGAGTCACAATAAGCTGTGCATTGGCAAAATATTTAATCATGCTAAAATTGCGTGCTGGGCCCTCCCACATGGCTCTACTTTGGCATTGCAAAATACACCTTTTTTAAAGGTCAGAGTTGCCAATTTCCATATTCCTGTGTTGCTTTTTTTCCCCCTGAGAGTCCTGCTCCTTTTTTTAGTCTGTTCTCTAATATTTCACTACCAGGACATCTGACCTTTTCTGTAATTTTTTTACTCCTGTAAATGAGCTGTCCTTACTGCATATTAGTCCCATGCACACACTCATGTACCCATTTCTAGTCACCTGAACATGAGAGTACGAGTCAGGTGCCAGCGGGGTGCCAGGATGCATCCAAGTGCATCGACACTGTGCTGAGATCTATTAGATCACTCCACGTTTAGAAGAGTCTAACTTCAAGGGTACAGTTCTTTACTGAATTCAGATAGTTTTGCTCTATCAAGTTACAAACAAGACAGAATCCAAAGCAGATTCAATATTGTCTCATATTTGCTCTCTGCTTTACCGGCTCTAACAGATACTCATCAGCTGGGCAGGAACTGGTAAAAATCCAGCTCTGACTTGTCTCACGCAGGGATATGACTACAAACCCTGATCTTACACAAACTGCAAGTCAGTGTTGTGTAAATAGCAATACTGGGGCTCTGTAATGGGATCAAACAGCCACGAGCCATTGCGGCATTGTGAAAAATTCTCAAGGGTGAAAAGCACCTTTAGCAGCTTCTATTAAGTGTTGAAGTCGTAGGCGTTTTTAGAAAGATAAATGTATACACAGATGATCTAGTATGGGATCATTGTACGCAGCCATCTTCCATGGTGTTCTCTTCAGTGGGGTGGATGGTATCATTATTTCTTGTTGGTCATCTTTTAGCATACCATTTTATTACTGTAGTTTTTTAGTCAGCGATCATGTGCCTGGTAAGTATCAAAGTGAGCAAAGGTAATGTGATAATGCTTTCCTTGATTGGGCTGTATTTTCTGTCGCTAAAGCGTTCTTGAAGTTTCTTTTCCTAGCATCAGCCTGGGGTCTTGCATAAATGCATCTGAATGGTTCATCTTCCATGACATGACACTCTGACTCTCAGTCTCCGCTGTCGAGCTGCCTGCTCGATGCTGTACGCAGCGTTGACTGGCACGCCTGGATCAGGGTGTCAAGTCAAACATTGATGTGAAGCTGGATGGAAACATCTTCCTTTTAGTTTATCATTTCCAGTTCAGCCCAACAGAGTGACGGCAATGTAGTTGCCATGTATATAACTTGAATGACAAATGAGAAGCCAAAAATCCAGCCTGAAGAAGTGTGTTGCCCATGGACAACCTCAATTTTGGTTATCTAGGAGAAGGAAGTTTCATTTATAGCAGATGTACAAGGGCTTTTCCAATGCCACAGGTCCCAAAGCAGTTACACCTGAGCTGAACCGCTGCTTTTGTCACACCTAGAGAGTCAAAACCTTCTGTGCTGAGGCTGGATCCTCTAAGGCTTCTGAAAGCTGATTCCACCCCAAACTGCAGAAATAAATCTGAATGCAGAAGCCCCCTCATGATTTTTGTTCCTGATGATTCCAGTCTCAAGTACCTGGAAAAGACGGAAACTTTTTTTTTTTTTTTTAAGTATATGGATTTGCTTTAGGACCAGGTCGATGTTTGTCAGAAGACTCCAACCTAGTCTCCACACCGAAGCAGGGCATTCGTTCTTTTCAAGGCAGAAACCTAAGCATTGAGGAAACTCCTGGCTCATTTTCTGTTTCCTTTCAGAAATCCTCATCAAACCCCTCTTGATCTGACCAGTTCCAGTCGCCTGGTTTTCAGGCATTAATACCTTTTCTTTTCCACCTGCTTTCAGATGCTTGGGGCTGGCATCACCCAGCAAGGCTGCACAGGGAGCTTGTGCTTGAGCTTTGACCCTGGTCTCCTCTCCAGTTCCTCACTGCTTCAGGTGCTGTGAGAGTCAATAATGGGCAGTTGAGTAGATCCCCCTTTCTGCCGTTTCTGGGAGGTAAAGAGGTGCCGTTGTCTTCTACCTTACAGTAAGGAAAGCTCCAGGAGAGTTAATTTGATTTGAGAGGTTTGGCTGAGGAAGGTAACCTGGAGGTCTGGGGCACAGCAAGGACATATCTCCCAAGTCCCCAGCCAATGCCGTTGTGGTTATATCAATTTTCCTCATCATTTGTCACCTGCAGAGTATTTTTATAAGCAGTGCAGTAGAATGCAGACAATATTATCAATGATGTCATCATTTTCTTCTCCATTTTTTCTTCCCATCTTCCCCCCAAATTAGGGAATTGTTCACATCTGTCTCCTTGGGATTTCTGCGGATCTCTGAAGTAGTGAATTAGGTATTGACGGAAATTAGAGACAGAAATAACATGTATTTATAGATTGTATAATCTATTCTCTCGGAAACAGCAAATACATTACATTTAAGTAATTTTCCATTTCTCAGATGCAAGACTATAGAAAAAGTATATCCCTTACAGGTGTTCAGATGACCATTCTTAGATCGAAATAACAGACACTGCAGTGCTTTCACAAATGTGTTGTCTGATGAATGAGTATGAGCAGAAAGGAAAATTAGAAATTTGACAATCTAACACCAGCGATGTTAATTTTTCTACAGTTTTGTCATTTACTTGCAAGAAACTTAATCTATTTCTTCTGTAGCTCCTTCTATCAAAGCTCTACAGACTGTAATATTCTGCTCAGTGAACTGAAATGTCTGTCAATATAAAAGCATCATTTCATAAAAGTATTGGGAACTGTTATGGTATATTGTTATGTACACCAGTGTTACCTAAGGAAACATTTAAAGATTGGAAGAACCGACATTTTTTTAGAGGGAGTGGAAAACAAAGCTTCTAAATTAAAAATACAATTTTTCTTTATTTAATTCAACAATATATTTCATCCTCTAACAGAACTCATATGCATGGTGGGGGAAGAAATAATATTTTAATGAGAAACAAAGAAAAGAAAATACTTTTTTGGTGTCAGGACTCACCTGCTCTAAGCTCTCTCCCTGTCTGTAAGGCTGAAGCCTCATCACCTCTCCTTGACATGATGTTTCCACTCCCTGGACACCACCCAGGGATCCCGCACATCCTGGCCAGCCCTGCAGCTGTACTGCTTCCCTTCCTCTGGAAAACAGGCTCTGGGTCTTGTCAGGGCAAACAAACCATTTTTCGTACTCTTTGGAAACAGTCACGTTTCATTGCTTTGTAAAAATGAACCTCATATATTGGTAAAACGCGGCACAGAGTGCTGTACCCCGGTCAAAGGGGAACGAGCTGGCTAACGTATGGCAAACGTGTCACTTTCCCGGCCCTGACCCTCATCCCATATGTGGATCAGGAGGAGGCTGAGGGTGGAAAAGCAGCTCAGGATAAATGAAAAAACACAGGGAGCAGTCTTGTAATTTTTTGCCCAAGATCATGGTTTCTTGCTTGCACACGCTGGTGTCGAAACTAACCAGCTCCTCTGTGACCAGGAGCACAGAGACAAGGAGCTACTGGAGAGAGCCCAGCAGAGGCTGCGAGGACGCTGAGGGGGCTGGAGCATCTCTGTGCCGAGGAAAGGCTGAGAGCCCTGGGGCTGTTCAGCTGGAGAAGAGCAGCCTGAGAGGAGATCTCACCAATGCTGATCAGTAGCTACAGGGGGGTCAGGAGGATGGGGCCTGTCTTTTCCCAGTGGTGCCCAGTGACAGGACAATGGGCAACAGGCTAAAACTGGAACATGGGAAGTCACTCCTGAACAGGAGGAGAAACTTCTTTGCTGTGAGGGTAAGGGAGCCCTGGCCCAGGCTGCCCAGAGAGGTTGTGGAGTCTCCTGCTCTGAAGAGATTCCAAACCCACCTGGATGGACGCCATCCTGGGCACCCTGCTCTGGTGACCCTGCTCTGGCAGGGGGTTGGACTGGGTGATCTCCAGAGGTCCCTTCCAACCCCACCAGTCTGGGATCCTGTGATCTGCACCATAGGAGGCATCCGTTTCTTTCAAGGCATGACCCCAGAACAGCTTCATCTGCAGGAAGGTCGTCAGGCAAAGAGCCGCTGGAGCCGGGAGACCTCTCTGCACAGGGCAAGCCTGATGAGCGGCTGTGCTGTGGCTGCCTTCACCACAATCTCACAGAGGAGGAAGCTTCAGGTGAAAGTGATGAGTGATGTGGATAGAAAACAGAGCATCCTAGGGAAAAGTATGGCAGGAGTCAGGGGCTCAGTGGCATTCATTTTGGTAGAAATTGGGTTACTGCTTGTATTTTGATTCTGCCGCCTGTGATAACGTAGTACGCACGATTTCCATCCTCCTTTTATTCCAGTTCATACATTTCCCTATTTTTTGCGTCATTGAGTCTGTTCGTGAGTTTAACAGCAGACAGTACTGTGTGCCCTGTAAATATTAGAATTTTATGGAGCAGATAGCCGTGGCATGAGGCAGCTGATACAATGCAAATATGCTTATTATTGTTCAAATTCCAGCCAGGGAAAAGTCCAGACATTATCATTTTGAGAAATAAGGCGTTTTTCTATCTTATTTACAGTGCACAGTTCACTGGTAAAGACTGTTAGGGCTGAAATTGCTAAAGGAACTCAACCTCAACTATGTTCTAAGACATTCTGAGGGAAGCAGAGCACGCTTGTAATAATGGTGACAATAAGTTCATCGAGAGGCATCCTCTGGAAAACTTGACAGTACTACAGAAATTATGTGCAGAAATTATCAGCACTCACATTTGATTTAATATCAGCATCCTGTAATTTATGTTGTATTTACAGAAAGGATTGTAAATACAGGGCGGGGGGCGGGGGGGACACTGCCTTTGCATGAGGTGCGAGGTCCTGCTCCTGAGCTGGCTCTGGCACCTTGGCAATATCAAAGCCAGGCGTTTCCACTCTGCACTGCTGACACTCAGCTTGGTGACAGCTATTGCTGAGCAGTTTAACTGACCGCTGCCTCAGTTTCTCCCCTCTGTTAAACACGAAGAATTACACCTGCATGCTGCAACTCCTCAGCTCAGGGATGTATTGAGAACCAACTGAAACATCTGGGAAGTGTTTTGATTGGGAAGCTCTGGACATAATCTCTTGTCTGTATTTGGAGTGACAATTATTACAAATTTATGAGCTTTTTAAGATAAACTTGAAAAAATACATGTATCGATGCACTGGGGTGTATTTATTATATATAATGCTGTAGCTGTACCTGCAGCGCTACATTAACAGACCACTAAAGCACTTTAGGTGGACATGACTAAACGCTCAGGTTGGTGACCTGAAGTGTTTTCATATTATCATGGTTTAAACCACTGAGGTGTGCTTGAAATGAGGGCATTTACTAGTCCTTTGCTTTCACAGTAAGTTACTTAACACCAGCCACCTAGTTACAGAAAGACAGAAATAGTCAGTCAGAACCCGAAGGCAGCTGAAATAAAGAGTTCACAAACCAGCTATAGGTTACAGAGCCACACGCGGATCCTAACACAGACCAGTGTCACCTTTCCTGGTGCACCCAGAGTACCTGGAAGGACACTTACCTAATGCCCTGCATGGCTGGTGATTTAAATTCCTCCTCTACCATCAGCTCAGTGAGTGGGATGAAGCTTCGGCCGTGCTGTTTGCACAGCGTAATGGCCATTGGCACCTGGAGCAGAAGCTGCTCGGCCACATGCAGATGATCTGGGCAGGAGGAACCTGCCAGAGAGGGAGATGGAGCGTTTTGCAGTGATGCTGGGTTTTGGAGGTCCCTGACATGGGACAGCAAAGCTAGACTGATAACTTACTACGTTTGCTCTTTCCAGCTTCTCCAGGCGCCTGGTAAGTCCTTGTCCTGAGGATTGACTCTAATACATAGAGGATATGGGAGAGGAGATAAGCAAGGCCAATGATTATTAATATTTTTATGAGGATTGCCTAGTTTAGCCTGTGTTTATTTCCCTGACATGAGTGGCCTTCAGAACAAAAAAAACCAAACAGGAAAATGCCAGGAAGATGAACCATTGTTACATACAAAAAGCTATTTGAGTCCTCAGTGCACAGGAGGAAGCAGCCGCAGTCCTTACAGAAACCTGGGGGTTTGGGGGTTTTTTGGACAATGCTATCAGCTGCTTTCTTCTTCATTTGAAATAAAGGCAAGAACATAACCTGACATGCCAGAAATTAAGCACCCGAGTCCCATTTGTCCCTATGCACCCATATGACAAGTGAACAGATGGCGTCCATATGTCTCCAGGCATGTACTCCAGAGCTTTGCTGGGCTCCCGTGGGCTCTGGGTGAGACTGTCCAGGTACATGAAATCAGGCCTGCTATTTCCTAATGCTGAGATAAAAATGCTAAATCCACCGTCCTGGTACAGTAATTACACTGGTGACAGAAGTGGACTGGGTCATCCAATGAGTGAGATGGTTTCCATGCCCCAGAGCCTCCAGAACAGCCCCAGTGAGGGGCATGGCCCAGCAGTGCTCATGGATCTGGCCCCTGCATTAGCACTATCGTGTGTAAACTGCCTGGTGTAAAGTGACGTATGACAATGCATGTTATTGAGTTTCATCAGTGCAATGAATTTGCTAATGAACCTGTTAATAAGCTTGCCACAGCTAATGCTGGGGGTTTTCTCTTCTTTCTCGTTTGGTTATTGTTGTTTCCATGTATAAAGAACTGTTGCAGCTGCTTGGCAGGTGGGTTTTTCACTTTAGAAAAATGATGAGAATAAGTTCAGTTACAATTGCTTTGATGTAAAGAAAAGTTAATAGAAATTTTAGCAGCAAGAGCAGCTGAAGAGGGTTTGAGTTCATGACCTTTGCTTTGTAATGAAGCCAGTTTAGCTGATGGACTGGCTCCTTCATTCCCATACATGGGGATATTCAGTTCCTGGCACCGGGAGAACAGGTTTGGAAGACTTCAGAAAGGTTTGTTCCATCTTGTCTGTATGTGGTTCTGTGTGTTCGTTAGATACACACCCAGTGATGCAGCACATGTCCTGAGCAGGGAGCTGGGCATCCCAGGAGGGTTTCTGCCCCGTGATGCTCTGGGCCAGCATCATCATTGCTTCTCCTAGCACTCAGTGAGGCCACACTACAGGATGGTGCTTTCGCAGGAGGAGTGGAAGGTCCCAGTATTAGTCCTGTTCACATCTGGGTTTGCACAGTGCTCACCTTGCATATGTGCTGCAAATATCAGCCAAAATTCCTGTAGTCTCCTGTACACCTTCACTAGCCCTCCCCAGGGATGCTGAGCTGTCACACTGGGCTCCCAACTCATCTGCTCCTGGAGCACCAGCCCTTGCTCAGGTCCCTCCTGCCTGTAATTGAGCAGCGTGTTCCTGGTGCCACCAGTTAATTCCAAAGGACAACCCCCTTGCCCAAGGAACGCTGCTGCAGTCTGCTGGCACGGTTTGGTCCCCTTTGGGACTTCTCCACCGAACAGCAAGGCTCAATGAAGGGGCATGAGGAGATTTCTTTGACTGCAGCCTTTGTCAAGGTGACAGTGGCAGCAGTTTTTGGCCTTGACTTTTCTTGTCTTTTCTTGGCCTTGATTTTCTGTCAACGCACTGGAAAATGGGAAGCTGGCTGGAAAAGCCTCCCTGCTGTTGGTACAGCATCCCCAGCAACTCACAGGAAGAGGCAAGGCTGTCAAACCCTTCTGTGTGCTGAAAACCTGCTATAAGGGTGCTGTGCAGGACAACTTGTTTCCCTCATTCTCAGTAAATATTATGAAACACCTTTTGCTTGGCAGAAACACGGAATTCACTCATGAGAAGGAGAATTATTAGTAGTAAAGAGAGTTTTATACTCTCTTTATGAGTATATACAAGTATTCCATTATTCAAGAATGAAAAAGGAGTTTTGGACACCAAAGTCAAACTAGAAATGGACTGGGTATGGATAACAAAACAGGTCAGGTATCTGGAAGAAGAGTATCTGTAATGGAAGCACAGGTAAGCTCTGGGAAGAAGCGCTGGGCAGGGCTGAGGCTGGTGTGGAACTGCTGTCCATGGGATTTTAACAAGGTATTGGGCACATCTCTGCCAGGATTGACACAGTCAGCATTTGGTCCTGCTGTGGGGTCCAGGGTGGACTAGAGGATCCAAGGAGATCAGTCCCTGCCTTACTCTCCCTGTCTATCATCAGGCATTTAGCATCTGCAAGTAGTGCTAGCAGAGACAATAACTCTTAGGGATGCAGGTAACACAGGCATGAGATGAGTTATATGCTCTGAAATCCATTTCATGATGTGAGATGAAAGTCACCCGTTTTGGCCGGACACTCATCCCGTGTACCTCCAAACAAGTACCTTGCCCTGTCCCAGAGCCCCAGAGCCTGCTCACTTTCTGATGGCTCTTGCATTAACCCTTGAGTTAGAAGTCCTGACAGTCTGCCAGCTTGGGTTTGCTCATTTTCAGGAGGTTTCAGCTTCTTGTTCCTTTCTAGAAGCATGTTGTAACAGAGTCAACATAATGGACAATTTCCAGCCAAGACAAGCTAGAAATTCCCATGTGTGTGCTGACCCATAGATGGAGCTTAGGTTTGATTGGATGCAGCACCAAAGATTTTAAAAAACAGCTTTTGAGGCCAAATCAGCCGTGAAAATTTCAGACAAAATACCACGGTCAAAAATATTTCCACCAGCTCTTTTTCCAGGTCTGCAGAGTCTCTAGAGACAAGCTGGTTCTTGGCCACCAGGGTGGTTGAGGGCTCAAGCATAATAGCAGAGATTGCTTTGGAAGTGCAGCAGGGGAGCCTGACAAACTTTATGTTGTGTTTGTTCACCTTCAGCTGTCCCAGGGGGACTGCACGAATTGCTTTTCATACGCACCAGACAGCCGTCCTTATTTATGACACTCGTTTTTAACATTATGAGGCTTCAGCCTCATACTTCATAAAGCCCAAATTAAAAGGTGTCCCTCTGAGCTTTCACATGGTGCACACGAACGCTGTAAAGTGAAGTGGGAGATGAGCAATGACAACTTACTGAGTCTTGCATCACAGTTAATGGTAACCCAGAGTGTATCCTGACAGGCTTTATCTCGCACTCTACGTATAACATTTTGAAGCACATCCTTTAATGTTCCTTTATACCAGGTTGGCTTAGATTAAGATCTACAGAAACGTTAAAAACGGTCAATGTCTCTATGCTCTTGATGTCCCTGACACAATAGAAAAATACTTCCCGCTGGTGGTGGTAGAATTTGAGATAACTTACCTTCAATGAGACAGCTGGCTCCATATCTCAGAGCCCACGGCTCCACTGCTCTCCCTTCCTCCTGCTTTCACTGCTGAGAAAGGAGCACTGACACAACAGTGCTGAAACCTTGTTTGATTTGGGATGATTTTGGGCTTATAAGGTTGTAAATTAGTGTCTTCTTGGAGACAATCTTGCTCAGTACCTCATTGTGTTAGCTGGGCTTTACCTCGAGCGGTGGGGTGTTGGAGGTGGCAGCATGGCAAAACAAGTGTCCCTTGGCAGAGGCAGTTTCTAACATACACAAAGTTTTAAAGGTGAAATATGAATCCCTCCAACATTCCCAGGGGCAGATATTAGATTGCCCTCCTGGAGAAGAAAAACCCGCCACTTCATACCAGACCCAGGCACATGAGCACTGCACCGTGCACTTGCCTCTGCTCCATGACACAACGTCAGTTACAGCGAGTCAATGAGGGTGAGGAAGAGGATGTCCCTGCCATGTGCATTTTCCCAACGTGTTGAAAATCCCACCGAGCAGCTGCAGTTCCATGACGAATGTACTTGGCACATGGTTCCCTTGGCAATAGCCATGGCGATCGGTGGCTGACCTCTGCGATGCAGCAAGGCATGGGTGCTGATAGCGGGTGGCACTGCAGGGACATGAATAGCCACCTCCTAAGGAACAGTCATACATATCATGCTGCTCTGTTACTTTAAGTGAGCATCTTCAGTTTATAGAGACAGAAAAATGGAGATGTTTATGGAAGAAATAAAGAAGTGGGAGCTGGAGGCCAGAAGACTTTTCACCTTGCAAGAAAAGGATGAATATTGAAGGAGGAGATGGATTGGGAGCTCATTTTGAAGGTCAGGATGGTCTTCCCTTCCTTTTTGTTTCTCCCCCATTCATTCCAATGAGAATTGCACAGAATAATAATCTACTTGTTTTGTCTGTGTGATAATTGCATTGATAATTTAGTATGATTTAAATAATAACATTCAGAGTGTTTTTTATGTTGGAGTCTGAGAAAGGGTTTTCTTTAATCTCCAAAGATGCATATTCATGATGCCATTATATATAGCTAAAGAAATTACACTACCATTGTCTGCTCCACACTAGTCATCCATTGCTGCTTTTCAAAGGAGAGATGAAACAGTCAAAACACAAGATGATTGATTTGTACTTTCAAAGTTCACCTCCTCTCACTTCGGTAATGGATTTCTTTATCTATCAACAGCTATCCTTGTCATTTCATGTCTGTCCAGGGCAACCCATACTCAGGTTTAAGTGCTGTGTCAAGCAAATCCATGCCTTGATGTTTTTCTGCCATCTCCAACTCATGGTTTGCTCTTGCCACCACAGCAGACTGTTGTGCTGACCGCGTTTTCTTGTGTCTTGCTGCTTGTGCTGGGAGCTGTCCTGAATCCCAAACTCAGGATACAGCCAGGAGGTGCCTCCGTCTGCTGGGACGTGAGCCATGGGACATCCCATGCTGTGGTTTCTCCTCCATTGGTTGTCACTGCTGGGCTTCGGCTGGCAAATGCTGGTGCTCCATTTTTGAGTGCCACTATCCATCTTCTAAGCATAGTATATCCCTATGTGCTAGATTATTGTGTGTGATTGGAGCTACGGATATTATTAAATGATGAAAAATAGCAGTTGTAAAAAAAGAGCTCTAGAACAGCCCCACTGAAGACCGTGGGAGTTTTGGTCAGGGTATGTATACATCAAGAGGTCACCAGAGACCTCATTGCCGTGCACAAGATAATGAACTCATGATAAGAATTATCTCAGATTTTAATACCAGCCTATTTGTGTATTGGATTTGAACATTTGCTGGATCAAGATTTAACTAATTTATTGTACCAGATAGTGAAGCATCTTTATGGAATGGTATGTGCCTTTGAAAGATAAACAAACAACAAAAAAAGGTTATTCTAGGAATATGAATATTAACATTCCACAGGTCAAATACCTGTAATTTAGTTGAGTTTAAAATTTATTTATTTATACATTGATACTGAAATGCGTTTGTGAAGAGAGGCAGCCACAGGACAGCACCTGACATACATGGGTGAGACAGTTTGGTAGCAGTAAAGCCGGATTTTCCTGTTCTTTGTGACTACTGTGGTGAAATCCTCAACGTAGGGTGGAGAAAAAGTCAACGTGTGGAAAAATAAGATTATTTTCCATGAAAACTGGCTGATATTTGAGATGAAAATATTACATTGAATTAGTTGAACCAGCCACAGACTAAGGTGTTGTGTTTAAGAAGAGAGAGAAGAATCCAGCTGAGATCACCGTGGGTGAATTGTTCGCTGCATATTCCTTGGTGAGCTATTTTTGAGTCTTTTGTTCACAAATCATCTTGAAATAGCTCATGAATTTTCCCCATTCATGTGCTTTTGTCCCTACGCCAGTATTGTGGATGGCTTGTGGGACTCACTTTCAGCTCTTTGCTGTCTCGTGGCTCTGGCACGCTGGTTGGTGGCTGTTTTCCTTGCCGTCCCTTGGAAGGAGACAACATTCAGGCTTTCTGCATGAGCAGTTCCAAAACGTATTCCCCATCGTTGTCATTTAATGTTTGCATAGAGCGGTGCTCACAGGAATTGGATTAGAATTCAAATAAAAGAAACAGAATTAAAACATGTTTTCACCAGAATGGATAATTTATGCCTTGATAGGAAGCTGTGCAGAATAACTGAAATAACAGCAGGAAGGGGGTGGGTAAATTATTTATTCTCCATGTCCATATTGATATTTTTTATATATGTTATCGAGCTGAGAATGGAAAAGCTTTTGCTCATTTCTTGCCTTTGTGTATAATTCCTTTTCAGACTGGATCCGGGGTTTGCCCAGTTTGCTTAGTTCGTAGCAGCAGGGACTGCTGAATTTGGACAATCTCACCTGTGCCTTTCTTCTTTGCTTTTTCCCTTCCTTTTTTTTTTCTTTCTTTCTTTTTTCTTCCCTTTTTTTTTTTTCTTCCTTTCTTTCTGTTTCTTTTTTTCCTTCAGACAGAGCCTCGGTAGAAAAGGAGAACACAAGATTTATTGCACAGAGCAAAGCCTCCCCTGTACCTCTGGCCAAGCAGTCTATTGCCGTGGTACTGGATTTGTACTTAAACTGATGTTTAATCCCCGGAGAATTCAGTCCATTGGCTGTGAAGTCAGAGCTAATGCAGAGCGATTCCTAAGTGTGCAGTTCAGGGAGGGTTTTTTAAACTTTTTCTTTTGTTCTTCATGGAGTAATGTTTCTTTAAAAATGTTGGTGGTTGAAATTAAAAGAATTAGATTTTTTCTACCATTTTATCAATTAGTTACCTAGTTAGTGAAGACAACCTTTACCAGTGGCCGTGATGAGGCACAATGCTTCTGTTTTTTTCAGACACAACCATCAAAGGCTTTTAGTTCATGAAGAACTTTTAATGAAGAAAAGATTCCTCCAGTGGGTGATTACGTTGCAGTGTTTAGATTAAATTATTGGGTATATTGAAAAGCATTGAGGGTATATGTAAATGAAAAGAAGTGAACTGTTTAACGGCACAGTTAGTGAAGCTACGGCGTCCGCTCATGTGACTAAACCAGGTTTTAAACAAATCACCCCAGTTTATTATCACACGCCTTTCAAGAAATATTGTGTGTTGGGGCCCGAGAGCCATCATAGCAAAATCCCAGCTGGGAGAGCCGCGGGAGTGAGAAACCCACAGCGGAGAGAAAAAAAGCCCCTGGGAAGATGCACCCAGGGCAGTCAGTGCCTTGCGAGGCACCAGGCACCGTCCTGTGAACAGCAGAAAGGTTTGTCCATGGGCTGGGATGTTTTCTTCTTTGAATTGTAAATATGGATCTCATTCTTTAACCACGTTCAGTGAAGCTCAGACAAGCTTTGGGGCTTAAAAATGCTCTGGTAAAATAGGAGATTGTAAAGAAAAGTCCTTACGGTGCCAGCAACTGGAGTAAAAGATTGATGTGCTGAAATCCTTCAATAGTATCATTGATTACTATTTTTTTTTCCCTGTTGTCTTGATGTCAAAGTAAATATTCATTACCTTTAATTAATTAATTGTGGAGTCAGGACTGAATGCTTTCATATAAACAATTGACATCGAGTTAGGGTCTTTTTTTCTGGCATGGCACTGCTTTGTAAAGCTCCAAAGGCAGGAGCTGAGGGCAGAGAGACGGTGTCATTTCTCATCAGTTATATTTGCATCACCGAACCCTTGTTTACCTGCGCTCCTCTGGTGATGGATTGTGGTGGTGGCTGTAGGTGAAGGAAACGGCTATAGCTGACACTGTCCATCATCAGATATTAAACTGCACTGCCTGGAAGTGTTGTGAGTCAGGACTTCAGTTTCTTAAGTACCAAAATTAATGATTCTTTTTTTTGGCTGATGAGAACTCTGAGTCTAATTAATTTCCTGTCACAGCGAGCGGCACTTGCAGAGGAGGAAATAGTGGGAGAAAGCAGATGAAGCTCAGGTAAAAGATGGATTAATTAAAAGCTCAATTGGCTGTGGCCATATTTCTCTCTTCAGATTTACTGTTTACCTCATTTATAGGAAGTAAAGCCCAAGGCTGCCATTGTATTAACACAGAATAGAAAACGGCGTAAAATCAAGTTGTGAAGAGAAACTACCTGTTTTCAAGGTAATACCAGGATAGCACGCATCTTTAACTATCATAATCACAAACTGAACACCCGAGAACAGTGCATTAGGCAACCAATTACCTGAAACACTCTTCAGAGTGATGACTTTTTTCTCAGTAGTGCTGCAAGACTCCTGTTTTTAAGACAGCAAATGTGCTGGGCAGAGATGAGAAATTAAAACAAGTTGGACTTGTTTAGATGTTGAAGCTTTACTGTTCTTGCTCCAGCCCTCTTCCCTGGGTCGGGGACATGGGGTCTACCAGGCACCATGTCCTTCTGAATGGGCAGAGCATTGGTCCTCATGGTGTGCTCGACATAGAGCTGCACTGCTGCTTTTCACGGGAACCACACAGTTGGACCGACTCTGGTTTCAGCTCTCCTTCATGACATCTGTCACCTCCAGTAACTCAGACAGAAATATCTGAGTGGTTAAGGCAGCAACGCCTGTGGTTCACCCAGAGCGCACATTTGAAGTGGGGGGAAAGGAAAAAGATGAATATTTTAGGCACCTGAAGACAAATATTTGGAGAGGCTGAGACTAAGGTTAGTTACCTGGGTGTTTGTACAACGTGGAAAACTCAAATGGTGGCTCAGTTCCTCATTTTGAGATGTTTACTATTCCCTAGCAGAGCACCTTGCCCCAAATACCCTGGAAGGCTTAAAACACGATACATCTTCTCAACATATTGCAGGAGAAAGGCTCTCCCTGGGAATGTTAGTGACTCTACAACCAGAGAAAATAAATTCTGCTTTCCCTAAGTCATGCAGCTAATAGTGTGAATCTAATTTTAGATTCCCTCTGTCACCTCTGAATCTCACTCTGTGTCTTTCCCAACTTGATAGAAGGGCATATTTAATTATCAAGAGTCACATTTGTATGGACAGATCTTTCATCAGCAAAGCATATGTCTTTTGGTTTTGTAATTGTTGAAGTGCCATTATTTCTCGTCTTTGAGTAACTGAACATATAAACTACATCCGCAGTTTGTGTCTGAAGCCGGTGATTTAAAGCAGGCACGAGGAGGCAGCTGCCTTCACCAGGAAGCATGTGTGTAGAGACAGATATTCCTCCCAAGTTTCATTTCCGTGTCCTAAAATATTAAGCAAAACCTTGCCCCCATCAGGCCTGTGAGTTATGAATCTTCATTAATATTTGTGCATTCCCCCCGGGAATCTGTTGGATCTGAGCTCTCTCTCTGTCTCAGGGTGTTTGCTGGGGTGCGCTCCTCACCCGCACGGCACAAGGCTCTTGCTGTCTTTTCCAGGGGACACCCCAGTTCTTGAATTCTAGAGGGCTCGAAGCACGAATCCTGTTGTGCTCAAACTCTTGTAGTCATCAACAGGGAACATGCCATAGACATGGGCAGAAGTGTTCCCTGCTCGTGCAGCCCATGGCTAACCCACACACCAGCGCTGTAAAACTGCAGCCCTCATAAGCACACATTGATGACATTTTCTGTTCGTTCTTCTGTGAACAAAGTCTGAATCAGCCTCTGCAAGAAAAACGAGATGTGAGTGAGAATTTGTTCTTTGTCAGGTTTCTTCAGCCATCAGACTCCAGATGTGAACTGGTCCTTTTTTTTTTTCATTTGTGATTCGCAATAGCAAAAATGCTTTGGAAATCCACTTGTTCTTTCCAAGTACTAAAGATAAGACACTTTCCAAAGACCACAGCGCAGCTTCTGCAGCAGCAGATTACTCCTGCCTAATCTAATGACCATTCCACACTGTAGAATGAAGTAGTGAATAAACAAGACACAAAGCTCTTGGCACAGCTGTTTAGACAGCCAAAAGCTTCCCACAAAACATTGCTGGTGAGGAATTACATAGTACCAGGGCAAGAGGAGCTCAGCAGAGGGTGCCAGGGTGTGGACTGCAATCAGACTTATCCAGTGTGTCCTTAATTATCAGGCGGAGGTGGAAAGTGGAAGGTGCCTGAGTGTGCCTATGGTAAGATATTTCAGGTTGAGTGGGAAACTTCCACAGGATTTAGTGGAGGTAGGAGGGAAGACAGCAGCATGACAGATTAAATGCTCTGCTGACAAATGCAAAACAATGCACATTAGGAAAATATGAACTTCTGCTCACTGGTGACTTCTAAATTAGCTTCAAAAATCAGGAAAAAGACTTGGGCATCATTGTGGAGAGTTAATAAAAATACTTGCTGAGTAGGCAGCAGCTTGTGAAAAAAGACAAGCAAAATGTTCAGCTGTTAAATACTTGGATCAGAAGATGCAACTGAAATACGATGATGCCACCATACACGTAGGTGGTACTCCCTTGGCTCAAATGCCATGGTCCTGCTCTGGTGTACAACGTGGTGGGAAGGGACAAGCCTGTTGGTCAGAGCAGCTAAAGCCACAGAAAGAGCTGCCTGAACCTGTACTGAAAAGGCTGTGAAGAGCCTGGAGCCTCTCAACGCGGGAGTCCTGGTGGTGAGTCCAATCTTCATTCCCCTCGATACAGTAGAGGCTACACTAAATTTGAAGTAATTTCTACTAGCATAAAATAATCCAATCATTATCTTTCTAATGTTTATATGGAAAGTTTTTGCACTTTACCTCTTAGTATATATTTCTAAAGTACAAATTTATTTTGAAAATTATTCAATAACATTATAAAAATCAGTAAAGAGGAGCCATAAAGTCAGGTTGGAGGCATCTCTGTACATCTAGTCCAAAGTTCTGCTCATTGTAGGTCCGATGTTAGGTCACCCTGTGCAATGCCTTGTTCAGTCAAGTTTTGATTATCCTGCAAGCATTGTGTGCCAAGAATTTCCGCCTCAGATTCATTACTGTTCGGTTAAAAAGCTGGTCTTCAGTCCATAAATTTATTTTATTCTAACTGGTACATGGAAAGTCATAAAGCAATTTATGAGCTGAAAAATGCTCATCTTACTGCCACAGCAATTTGACATATGCCAGCTTTAATTCTGCCCTCCTAAAGCCTCTGTGCAGCTTCGTGGAGGAAGGCGAGATGTGATACGGCCTCGGCGGCTCTTCTGAGGAGCGAATCCTCATCACAAATAGAAGAGGATGTCTGATATATTCATTGAATTATAATATTGCAGGCAAGTATTTAAAAGGCTCTTGTGCTATCAGTGCACATACGTAGCGGTATCTCCTCAGAGAGAGGGAGCGAAGTTGGTGTGGGTGGTACAAAGGAGCTTTTAAGCCCCCATCCTTTCATCGCGCCCATTAGCGTGGGGCTGCGTCTGCCGTGCAACATGAACCCTCATTTTTGCGTCCCCTCAGATTAGAGGAGCAGCTGTTGGATCTGCTGATGGTCTCGGGAGAAGTGTTCAGACGATCAAGAAGTTTCTGCCATCTGCTTATTGGGCCAGGTCAAAATCCGCATTTGTGTGATCTCCCTGTAGCAGTCCTGGCTTTCCTCCTAACAACAACCACCTCGTCAGGACTCTGACATCTTCTCAGCAATGCAGGCTCTGCTGTGCTGTCTCACACTGGGCCACAGCCAGTCTAACACTCATTCACCATCTAATCAAGAGCCACAGGCTTCAGGAGGAGCAAAAGTCAAAAGAAGGGTTTGGATGTGAGATCACCCGCTCCCAGTTACGGTCTCTTTGTAACCTCTCTTAACTAGTGAATGATTTGTGCTCCGTTTATACCTTCTGCAAGGGCTTGGGCTACTGTGGTGCTGAATCATCTCTTAGGTTTAGTCATGGTCCAGTCCCTCTACAAAATCTGCTCCGCCCTCGGTCTCTACCATGCTCAGTTCCTTCTCCCTGATAACCATTAGAATTTTCCATCTGCATTATTGAAACTTCCTTAGCCCCCAAGATCCGCCCCCGGACCCTCCGGTACTCCCAGCCACTGTGCTATGCTGCTGTCTCTGAGTCCTCAGGATCTCCATCCTTTGCTGCTTCTCTTGATGCTTTTCAACCCCATGAACCAGTCTGATCTCTTTTCCTCCTCAAACAGCCTGTGACTAGCATGCAGCCTAATTTTACACCATCCATCCCAGGGCTTTGCCCTCAGGTCATTAAGATTTTATTCTGTTTCTGCTATTTTGGTCCTTTCCAGAGTCTCGGTGCACGAATTTTACGAAAGCTCAGGCAGGGTCATCACCTCTGAGCACTGGGTGGTAATGCTGATAACCTGCTCGGCACTACCACAGGGCTCTAGGCAGTCTGCAGCGCTTCCCGTCACACCTGAAGTCCTCTTCTGCATATCTTTGCTTCATTTCCATCACTGCACTAAATAAAATATAAAACGGTAAGAAAGAAACAGAAAAAACTGACTTTGGGAGACCGTTTATGGAAGGAAGATGAAGCAGAGTGAGTTTGAGAAACCTTATGGGTGGAGCTTGAGCATATTGGTGGGGACGGTCCAGGGCTGCTGCAGCACCCTGATCCTGGCCTCTGGTTTCTGGTCTCATTGGCTGAAAACCTGTAGACTCGTTTAAAAAGTCTTGATCTATGGGCAAAGTTCGGTGAATCAAGATTTGTGAATATCAGACTGTATGTATCCACCACAAAGCAAACGGATTATTTTTACTTACTCCATCTCCTCCTGGGAGAAATCCCAATACAGAACTGAAGGAACTCTCCTTTGCTTTGATCTGGGCAAAGCTAAGTTCTGTGCCTTTTGGATATCGTTTTCTTGTCATTATTGCTCTAAAAAATGGGTGAAAACCGGTGGAAACCACCACACCTCATACTATCATCTTCCGTCTATGGTATTCTCTCATTCCTGTAGTTGCTCGTTGCATGTCCCTAGTTTGTCATTATTACAACGAGCAAAGCAAGGCTAATATTTAGAGTTCTATCAATGAACACAAAAAATAAATGCGTTTTTGTGACTCATAAATAAGCCTTTTTTGTAGTCAGTACAACAAAGGCATCAGCACTCTTATCGTAACATACACATTGTAGACTGTTAATAACGTTGCGAATCATCAATAATGGTCCTATAGCACAGTGTTCTGAAAAATATGCTGAAAAAAAAATGAAACCAATCAAATTACTTGCAATCCACAGTTAGTGCTGCAGGGCGCAGGAGTATTTTCCTTTGTTCATGTCATATCCTATTTTAGGGAATAAATATGGGGTTTTTTTAAGGTACTTCAGCACTTGGCTCATGTTTATTTTGGTTGGAATCAGGAGCCTGAATTCCTTAAAGGCTTAATCCTATGTTCTTATTTATTATTATCAAACATAATTCAGTAATCTGAGAAAAGATTATCAAATTTTCACAATAGATTTCAGGTTGTTTTGGGGGAGTCTTCTTCATGGCAGAGCTATGTTTTGCTGCATTTCACTGTAAATTTTACTGCATGTGGGAAACCCTTCGTAGCGTGCAACTGTGATTCAAGTATTTTACATTGATCTTGCCACAAATTTGTCTCCTAGAGCCCAAATTACTGCCAGGTTGTTTTGCTAGATGGCTGATGGTGAATGCTCGGGTGACAGAGCATGGTCCTGGTCCTGGAGCCAGCTCCCACCTCGGTTCTGAGTTTATGGTGTACAGAGAGGAGAGGCACAGAAGTCTCATAGGCTCATGGGTTATCTCCTCAAATTAATAAATGTGTTTGCAACCGTTGTTGGGCTGGAATGAGCAGCTGTGCCAGCCAAGGCAGGAGTGGGCAGTGCTTTGGCTCATGATGCATCACCACCACATGTCTCGGCATGGTTGATGGCATCGCTCTCCCTGCCAGTCACTCAGACTGCAAGCTCCCTCCTACCCATTCCTGTGTAGAAGAGAAGCATGGCATACCATCTAATTGAATCCCATGGCATAAAATAAATGCCAGCTAAGAGAGACACCATACAAACTGGTTGGAAGAAAGTCCCTAGGATGATGCCTTCCAGGGCACCACCAACAGAAAGTTTGCAACCCTCCTCAAGACACTAGAGATGGAAAAGTTTCTTTCAGGGTAGTGACAGGTAATATCTGCAATAATCACAGAATCATGGAATGCTTTGGGTTTGAAGGGACCTTTCAAGGTCACCTAGTTGAACCCTTCTGCAGTGAGCAGGGACATCTACAACTAGAGCAGGTTGCTCAGAGGCCCACAGTCCAACCTGACCTGGAATGTTTCCAGGGTTGGGGCTTCTCCCACCTCTATGGGTAACCTGGGCCAGTGTCTCACCAGCCTCAGTGTAAAAAGTTTCTTCCTTCTCTCTAGTCTGAATCTCCCTCTTTTAGCTTAAACCCATCACCCCTTCTCCTGTTGCTACAAGCCCTGCTGTTGAAATCAGTGGAGTGTGTTCTCATCTACAATAAAAGTCTGTCCAGGATAAGGATTATCATGGACCTCAGCATAGAGATGCAGCGGTGTTTCATAGAACATATGAGGATGGGACAGCCTGTGTCCTGCCCTACCAGTGTAACTGTCTTCTAAAGGTCACATTTAAACTGAACTGTGCTTATTGCACCAAATGCTTTCAGACTGGCGAGATGTCTGAAAGGGAAAATGTCAATTTGCACTATATTCAAAAATCTCTAAAATATGCATTTTTATCATTTTTGCCTTTTCGCTTCATGACAACCACAAAGCAAAGGAGACACCTGCTATACAGCTTCTGTAATTTAATCACCTGTGAAAACTTCAATTAATAAACCACTAATAAGACTTGACAGTTTTACTAGAAGATGGGATTGAAGCAATCTAAAGCAGGAACAATTCACAGAGACATTCTGTAGAGCATTGAAATACATACTTGAAATATGTTCTTGAAAATACAACCACAGTTTTAAAACTGTCCATCATTTTCTTGATAACAGACATGAAGTTATCATTTTCTTGTCAGCAATTAGTCAGCCACCGCAAATAACAAGCCATGAGAGACACTGAAAATGTGAACTCGGAGCATGTGGATGACACGCAGAAACTACAACACATACACAGTTGTGTAAAGTTCGGCAGTGGAACATTTATTATTGAAAAACTTATTACTGTGCAACCGGAAGGTTAAGCACCGAGGATCATGTAGCGATTCTGCAGCTGTGACACAGCACATCACCAGAGTTTGTCATTACGGAGACAGCTCCGCTTTGTCACTGCCAGCAAGAGACGCTGGGATGCTCATCTACAGCAAAGCATCGGGGTTATTAAAACCAACATGAAACTGCAGGAAGGTTCTTTCTTCGGTATTTTGGCAATGACAGTTTGAAACGCTTCCTAACAAACCCATAAGTGGCCCGTACTCTGATACACGACTGGTATTTCAGTGCTCGGAAATGTCTCAGGTACCACGTTCCCAGGAAGTTTTCTCCGGCGGGTGGGAAGATTGCCAACTTCCTCGCAGAGTAGCAAAGGGGGGATTAGAGAAGTTGTGTAGGACTCCATTTGCTGTAATTGCAGAAGCAATTGAGAATAAAGACTGAGCAGAGAGGTCAGAGCTCCTTTTCTAAGTAATTATGCGTGATTCATATGGAGGAGGTAATCGTGGAGAGATATACGTGTATGTAAGTTGTGGAAGTGATTTCCTAGAGAAAATGATTATAAGGTTGACAGTGGCATCCTAAAATTAGAAATAATTTTAAACTCAACATTTTTGGGGGATAATCTATGACACAGGAAAATATATCCATCTCGTTAGAAGCAATTTGGAAACAAGAAAGCCTTTCTGATTACTGTAAATGGCTCTGAAAGAAAAACATCTTATAGCTAATGTTCGTGACAGCCGTGTACACACGGATTAACGCACAGCCCGGCTTGGCAGAGTAGCAGGACACAGTCAGCGTTTCCCACCGCTCACAGGAGGCACCACTCCTGAATTCAAATATTTTTAACGAGCCAGCGAGCTGGGAGACCTTCGGGCTGTCCACCCACACTTCACCATCTCAGCATTGAAGTCCCCTTTGCAATATAAAATTCCTGCTACATGTTCAATGAGGAATTTTTACCCTTAAGCCATCACAACTCTCCTGCTCGTTCATATTCTCCTCGCACACTGCTGGACTAAGGAGACCAGAATCACCCAAGAATATATGGAAAATTTTACCGGAGCACCTGATAGCACATGCCCCATCCCTGGCACTGTTCAAGGTGAGGTTGAATGGGGCTCTGAGCATCCCAGTCTAGTGGAAGTTGTCCCTGCTCACTGTAGGGGGGCTGGACTCGATGACCTTTAAGTTCCCTTCCAACCCAAACCATTCTGTGATTCTCTGAGTCTATGACCGCGGCTGGTAGGTATGAGTGATGGCCAAGGAAGCCATTTTGAGCCATGTCCCTTCCCATTCCTGCCCACAGGACTTCTCCAAACCTCTCAGTGTAGTTGGTGCCTCTCCACCAGAAATTGGTCTGAAATTGCTTTTTTCTTCTTTTTCTGCTTCCGTTTTCTTAACTGATTGCAGAGACTTACAAACCCGCCCACGCTCGGTTGATGTGCGTACATCTCGCTGATGTCAGTTGGGTGCCTGCCATGGCATCACACAGCAGCACGAGACCTTGCATCCTGCCCCTGTTCCTACGGCCCTATCACAGGAGCATAAACAGGTCAGGCCATTAATCTCCTTCATCTTTTCATATTAATTTAACCAGGCTATTTTTATCTCCATTTAAGACCTAAGTTGTTGATGGATTTTGATGGAATAAAAATACTGCTGGTAGGCTGACTAGATTGTATGCCTACCTAGAGTTAGCTAAACTGTTATTTATATTGCAGATTAAAATCCACAATCTCTCAGTGCCAGTGTTAAGAAAGGTCTTCTTGAGTTTTCCTGTGGAAGTTTATTTTCCTGCCTGTATGTCTCAAAAACATTTGTAGAAGTTGTGACGTGTTCCTTACACCATGTGTCTTTGTGGGTTATACTGCTTGATGAACACAGTTTTGCCTCTGAAACACCAAATATGTGCTTCCTTTTTCCCAGAGCGGTTTTAAATATATATTCAGTCTTTAGGTCAAAACAGCAGGGACCAGCAGCTCCTTCTATCTGAGGGTCTTGGTCAGAAAAGGGCTGGACTCAGGCTTTGCATCTCACTCCTGGCTCCTTAAGGAGGTGTGATGTTGGCGTTGACTGAACATCAGGCTCGGAAGAGGGTCTCCTACGCGCTCTGTGAGGAACTGTAAGTAAATTAAGAGAGATAACTAACAGCTAAATTTGCCGATTCACTGGCCTCCTATGTATTTTAGTAACCTCATTTGTAAAACAGGAATAATGTCTGCATCATTGTTTCACATCAATGGACTGAAATGGGACTGTGAGAGCTAACCATGAGGACGCTTACTCTTGCTTTAGAAAGAGCCCTCTGATTTGGGGCAGGTCAAGTTTTTATTATTATTGAATTCCTATGTTTCAGAATGCTCAGCTCCGAGATTGTTTTATTAAACTCATCTGTCAGATCAGGAAGACTTTCTGCAGAGCTCTGGATTGCAAAGGACAGATTCGATGAATGTGTACGTATTATGTCCATGAATGTTTGTTAGAAAAATTATTCCCAACTGATATGACAAAGATATGAGGAACTAGATCACAAATCTCATTAACAATACAGACACTGAAAGAGAAATGAAGCCAATTAATGTTGATAGTACTTGTCAGAAGAGTGTCACGGTTCTCCTCTTAATGCCAGTCACATACCCTGAGCTGAACGACTCTACAAATGACAACTTTCCCCTCACCAGGAGAAGGCTTGGGTGGATAATGAAGGAGATCTCTGGTTTTCTTTATGTATATCGAATTACCGTAGTTTACCTGACAGATGTTACGTTAAAGTTGTGAAAGGGAGTGGAGGCAGCAGGGACAGGGCTCATTGACCTTGCAGAGCCCCTCCACTCTTATATTCTGCAGGTACTTCAGTGGAATTAAATATCAGGCTGCTCTGTTACCATGACAACTTCACTTTTCATGAAAAAAAGTAGTATATGGTTTGTGATGTGAGCCCTCTGAATGTGGCTGTTAAGCACCATCCGCTTTGTCACTGGGAAAAGTGAAAAAGTTAAAACACGTACTTCTAAGCTTGGATATAAAAGGAACTTTTCTACCCGCAAATCAGAATACGGTAGAAGTAGTTAAAATTATCAGACTTGAAATTTTCTGTACGTATGCAGTTACATATGGGACTATATACACACACGTTACCTACGCAGGGACAGAGGTGCATAACTCCATGGGGTTGCTTTCTAAGTTATGAGCACATCCCTTTCTCAGCTGAATTAAATCTTGAACTGGACATTCAAACCAGAGGTATGAAAGGCATTAGCTGCTTTTTTAACTTGGACAAAACCCTTACTTCTTACTTATGCATATACACAAGATTACTTTTATCTTAATGCTCCTGTATAAGGCAGCGCTAAGACCATCTCGCCACTGATGGCTTTTTGAGTGCCATGGTGAGAGATGGGCTGGTACTGGCATAGTGATAAAAGCCTATGTCCGAGGAGATGCTTGGCCTGATCCTTGTGTGCCCCCACCACCCTGCTCCATGGTGGTCACAATCAACCTACCTGGGGCAAGTGCTTCTTCTAAACCAGCTCCAACACCGATTAGAGGAAACATCATTTTCCAGCACAACGAACTGCAGGGGGTCATTATGCAGAGCTGAAGACACACAGATTTATCAGTGAGCCCCCTGCAGATGTGCTTACAGCAGACCCATCTCCCATGTCAAGCCCACCGATGGTGGCTGAAGGTGCTGTCCATCATGTCGTGGTAACATCTGGGCCTTCCTCCCATACTGGCAGGGAAACCACGGGAGAAAAAAAAGCAGCCTGGTCTCAGCTGGGTCACCATGCGATGCGTTTTGTACTTCCAGAAGAATAAGAAGCAGCTCGTTTATTGTACAGCAAAGACATTTTGGAGGGGGCATAGTGGTTCCAGCTCTGGCTGGAGGTGAAGCAGCTCCTTCCTGGGCAAGCACAGGCACCTGGCTGAACAAACCTAGGGAGATCTTGTGGACATCCAGTGAATTTAGCCAACATCTGGAAGACTTTCTCACCCCCACCCCACCCCCCCCCCTTTCTATTTCAGTTTTGCTTTGACTCTATAAGTCTGTGCAGCTGCAGCTTTAGGAGCTGCAGTTTGCTGCCCAAAGCAGCGGGGACTTGAGCGTTCAATGGGAAGCTGGAGGCCAGAAGACCTCAAGGAAGGACCGTGAGTGAAGCAGATTCCCAGCAGTGCTCAGAGGAGAGTGTCGAGAGTTCTAGGAAAGAGGACCTGGCACTTAGTCATTGCTGCGAAGCTGCTCACTGAGGCTAAAAACAAAATAAAGGGCAAGGAGACTCGAGGGTCTTAAAGGTCTTTTCAAACCAAAAGAATTCTATGATTCTATGAACTCCAGAGGTTTTGTCACTAGCAATGCCAAGGAAAGACACCATCATGGCATGAAAATCAGTGTTGAAAGGAAATACGTAAATGCTACAGTGAAATAAATGTATTTAATTTTCTATTTCGGACTATTAATCCCAAGGTAAATCTTGTTTAATTAAGTGAAATTTTGAACAACAACAAAGAAGTTTTAAAAAGGGGGTATGGAGGGAAAGTCCAAGAGCAGGATGTGCCAAAAAAACTTCAGTGAGACCGGGTGGGAGTTGACCCCAACCACAGAGAACAGAGATACTGCCGGCTTCACGAGAGCAAGGGACATGTACGACACCCCGCCAAGGGCTGAAGGGAGCACTTTGCCTTGGTGTATCATCAAAATGTCAACTTCTGGCAACAGGGTGCCAACATATACAAAAGCTTCATTTGTTTATAACTTAGATGTTATAACCTGGATCTTGTCAGTTGTGAGGCTGAAATGCTGCTCGGTGATTTAGTCGCATAATTTTAGACGCTGTCTGCAAACAGGTCATTATTTCCTAAAGTTTATTCATTACCCAGTTTAACTTACCTGAGCAACTCCCATTAAAAGTGAGAACCACACTATTTTTGTTACTTGATATCAAGGGTAAATAAGGGTTTTTCTAATTCTTGCTGCCCCTGGATTCACTAACCTGCTGCAACGGTCAAGTTAAACATTTCATTTCAGTAAATACTATCTCATATTATTTCTGTTTTCATTAAATTGCCTTTCCAGTAGCCTGAATTACTGGAATATCCCTAACACTTACAGCAGCACATGAACCCAAGTCCTCAACGGCTATTAACCTGCTGGGTGTTATCTAACCAGCCTGTGTGTAGTGTAGTCAGAGAAGAAAGCCCCCACCCTCCCTGAGGCTTTTTTAATTTTTGACTGTTTACCTTCACGAGCCCTTACACAAATTTGCAACAAACTGTTGAGAAATGCTTAACTGGTTCCTGCCGTACCCGCGTACCTCCACCCGGTTCCTGCGTTCTCCGGGAAGAAAACAGGACGTCTCACAGGATCTGGGGGCATTGAAATGGAAATGCAGAGTTCTCTAACGTCAGAACCCAAGTAGGTATTAATGCAGGTCTTATAATAGTCTTATAATGGCTTTAAGTTGGTTGTTTTCTCTGCTCATTTTGCAAGAACCTGGGTGAAAATAGGGAAGGAAATGAATGATAACCTGGTAGAGCAGCTGTGGAGTAGCTGGGGTATCTGTTCAGGGACACCATTTGGTTGAGGTCCTTCATGAGGAATTAGGGTCATTACTGTGATTTAGTAGGAAACATATGTGCGAGTATACACAGAAACTACCAAAAAAAAAATTTTCAAACCATACTCAGCAGTGGATTGCAGAGTCGAGCTGCTGGATATAATATACGTGCACTAAATTGGATTGTGGGTGAATAAAGGAGTAGGTCCTAAATTCAGCACTGGAATCCTGCTCCATGCTCAGTTGCAAATGCACAGTCTTGTTGTTTGGTTTTTGCAACTTACTCAATATATATTTTGGCATGCCTGTCTGTTATGCTGCCTTAATCTTTTCTTCTACTGAGCAGAAATTAGCATTTGTAATTTATTCACTGGGGGAAACAAAAAAAAAGCTCAGAACGGCTTTGAAATTTAATGCCTAACAGATAACGGGATGCTGAGTCAGCACAAAGTCCAGTTAACAAATAAACTCATTGCCTGCCTATAATTTAATAGAAGATGTGGCAGAGTCGGGGGGCTTTTATCTGTACTGCATTAAAAAATATGTAAGCATTTAATGGACCTTCAGATACTCAGTTGTACTGCCAAAACGCAGCAT
The DNA here is from genome assembly GCA_009769605.1 of Bucorvus abyssinicus. Taxonomy (NCBI): domain Eukaryota; kingdom Metazoa; phylum Chordata; class Aves; order Bucerotiformes; family Bucorvidae; genus Bucorvus; species Bucorvus abyssinicus. Next base: position 5,460,865 of record CM020032.1, read on the forward strand.
TTTCCAAAGGCAGCGGTGCATACAGGGTCTGTCCTGGGAGCAGCAGCAGAAACACAGGTGTGATGGGAAGCACCTTGGGGACCCTCTGGTTACTGGAGCTGGTTGGTTGTTACTGTTGTCTCAATCGGGGTGAGGGAGGAGCTGTTACATGCTGGAGTAATAGTCAAGCTGACAAAATTTACTCAGCCACAAGTCCCTCTTCAGGTATCAATTCCCTCATCTCTTGTGCAAATTTATCCCTGGGTTTGATCCAGCTTTTCTCTTTAACTGTTTAAATTACAAATACTATTGTAGGGATGCAGGTGCCATCCGGGCTGAGCTTGGGAGACCCCCTGACCCACTTCTTCTACATTTAACTTTGGGATTTTTAACTTAACCATCATCTCTGTGGCATTTATACTGGTGCCTTGTGCCCCGAGAGCAGCCAGCACAGAGCGATGCTCTGGGCATTACTGGGGGGCCGGGGGGGAGATGTGATCACAGGCACACTGGCACCTTTCATTGAGTCAAACAAGTAGGAAAACTTTGGGTGTGTTTTTAATCTTAAAAGCTTAATTAAAGCATATTAGAGATAAAGCAATGCTGTGTCTCCAACATTGCCACTGCTCACCTGGACTAGAGCAACCCATAGTGAATAGCAGCAGAGTTGTTGTCCTGCACACAGAGAAAACATTTTTTCTCCTTAATTTTAGAAGGAAGAAAAGAAATTTTGCTGAAGGTGGAAAAAAAAAAATGCAGCTTGAGATATATATCTAGAATGGATTAAATGGTTAAATGCTTAAAAATAGCAAAGTTACAACAGAAAAAAATGGCTTTAATTGGAAACATCACACAAGCTTAAGTATGCGTGAAATTATGGTGTCTGACCAAAGCAGCCAATGGCTACAGGGGTTATAAAAATGTAGTGCCGTACACTGTAGAGTGGTGCCACAGCATCCGTCTCCGTGGCAAGGGCTGGGGACCTGTGCCAGGCAGGGTTACGGGAATGGAGACTGGGGCGTGGTGTGTGCAGCCGGGCTGGATGAAATCCCCCTCTCCCTAGGCACCTCTCACCGTCCCTGCCCACACTCCCCTCCAGCCCCCTTGGCTGCTGGAGAGAGGAGCGGAGCAGCACCTCTTGTAGCGCGAGTCGATATCAAACCATTCACAGCTGACGTAGACTGGACCTAACGTAAGACAGCAGCGGCTCCACCCCAGGGTAAACGCAGCCTTATCTCTAGCACAGCGATTGCGGTGGCAAATCATCTGCAATTTCCTCACTCCCGTGTGAGTTGTAATAGCAGAACAATTTTGATCTGTTGCATGAGCATCTCTGCTGGGGCTGTGACTGGCATAGCTACCTTGGAGGGGGAAGATCCTGCCCTGCCCCATATGGCCATGTCAGTGAATTCAAACACCTTTAGTTTTTCATTCGAAAAAACAATAACAAGATGCCTATTTTGTTTTCTAAATGGCAGCTGGATTAGTTTTTCAAACCATTATAATACTGAGAAACCTAATGACGGTCTCTAATTGGATTATTTTTTTTTTCCCTAATCCAACCTCATGCAGGTTTTAACAAATTATCTCTAAAAAGCCAACCAAATCATCCACTCAACAGATTTCAGTGGTTAAACAGCCGTTGCACTTGCTTGGTCCTCATTCTTCACTCTCGGGAAGAGTTATCTATCTTTTTATTAGCTTGAGATCTAAAGCTGCTTTACTGCCTAACCCTAAATTACGTTGAATTTACATCTGAATCACCTAGTGTAGTCCATAAACAGGTTCCTTTTCTGAAAAGAGGCGCTGAGTGTGTGTCCAGCACGACCAGCATTAAAGGACCAAATCCTGGTAGACACCAGGGCCCCAGCTCCCACCCACGGCCGAGCTGCTCCCGGCTCTGCCGCTCGCACCGCGTCCCTCTGCGATCATGAATACAGCACTAGGGTTGCTGTTTTGGGGGCATTTGCACCCATTTCTGCTTTTTACTCTGTATCAATCCTATTTTTTATTGATAATGGGGCAGCCCATACGGCAGACACTAAGGCTGTTCTGAGAAGCCATCAAAAGGGCTGTGGTTTATGAGTGGTTTGCATGATCGATTTTCACTTTTCAACCGAGATAATGGGCACTTTGCATAGAGAATTTATAACCAGAAACAGCCTTCCACATTGGCACATGAAACGGCCGTGACTTTTATTGCGGCAGTATTTTATTGATTTTACAATACGCTGTTCAGTTCCAGGAGCAACGGGTCTAATTTTGCCTTACCTGGAAGAAGAAGCTCTCCCATGACTATAGATTCATGATTTAACTTCCCAGAACCGTTTTACAGGCTCAAGCGCACGTGACTTTCAGGGCAGCTTTATGTGCATCTGACTTTGTTAACACCGCATAAAAAATACAAAAAAAGAAAAAGTGCGGAACGTGACACCAAGAGCTTTAAATGTCTCTTTATCTTCACGTAGGCGAAAGGAAGCAGGAAGGATGCTCGGAGTTTGAAGCATGGTCGCATACAAGCAAATATTTGGTTAAAAGGTGGAAAAAAGCTCCAAAATGTGCAACTGTGTTTCTGAATAAGAAAATGAAGGAAAAGTTACCACAGTCTGCTGGGGGTGGCGAATGAGTAGTTACTCTTTCCTGCATGAATTACTTCATTATTTTTCTTCCTTTTCAGTTTGTTGTAACCATAACTTTAGTTAAGTGTAGCTTTTCTTTCCAGTGTGACTGTAATAATTTCTTAGAGAACATGTTGTAATAGCTTGACTGTATGCTCAGGATTTCTGTTTGCTTCTGTAATTGTTTCGTAATTATTTTCCAAGTGCTGAAACAACAGTTTTCACAGTTTATTAAAAAGCATTTTTTGAAAGCATTACCCTAAGGCATTGTCAACATTTTATTACCGTCACTAACAGCCAGCACAAATGAATAATCAGCACTGGTAGCTTGTGTCAAACAGATGAAAACTGTTCGAGGCTTATGGGGAAATTGTAATAAAGTTTAATGTCAGAGCGGAGCTGTTTTCACGCAGGAACACAGACAACTTTCTGCTTCCACATGTCTGGCCCAGCTCCATCCCCTCAGCTGGAACATCCCCAGGAGGAAACCTGGGGGCTCCCAGGGCTGCGATGTCATGAGGACCTTGCGTGGGCAGCAGCCAGGCTGCTCCCAAAGGCTATTACTCTTTTAGAGTTAGCGTTGATTTAAATTCTCTTTGGCTCTCAAATCATCAGGCTTGCCCAGATCCTGCTCTTGCTGGGCTGGCTGGCTCATTGCCATCCTCCAGATACAGTGGTTGGATCGCAAGTCCTGTACATGATAAACCACGGCGCTGGGATGCTCAGAAATACATGCTGTAATTCCCTGGACCGTTGACAAAGGCAGGAGGACATGTCCTGTCCCTCCAGTGCTACCAGACTGCTGGTTAACACACAAAGCTGCGAGCTTGCGTGGCTTTGTCACTCCGTACCTTCACCACCTTTCCTGTCTTCATCACCTTTCCCTCCCCTCCTCGCGCCAGGCAGCGATGCCAGCCCTGCCGATGTTCCTTTGCTGCTGGAGGGACAGACACAAAGGAGAAGTTGTTCCTCCGTGAAGATATTTCTGGGTAGGGTTGTTAACGCCTGCTGCTGAGAGCTGTTTTGTGATGGACGGGAGCGTGGTAATGGAGCCCCCTTTGGTTCTTTCAAAACTTTAAAACAACGTAAGGCAGCTGTTTTAGCTCTACTTTTTCCCCCAATCTTATTTACTTTAGGGAAAATTTGGCCTGATCCATTTAGCTATAACAAGCTGGAACATTCTTAAGCCTGGATCATTAAACCCAACAGCATTTAGTGCGTGGAAGGCGTCATTTTAAACTATTTCCATCCATAGTGCTGATTATACATCGCCTTAAAGTGGTAGTTAAGAGACATCAGCAGGGCTTGCATGACCTTATTCTCACCTATGTAACGTTTCAAATCAAGCCCTGTATAATTAAGACTTCCTAAGCAGCAGCCTTGGCTCTGAGCTATTTGCAGGCGCCTTTCCAGCAGATGACGTTCACAAAATATTGTGCCTATAGGAGTTGCCAAGACAGTTGAAGTACTGCTGCTGGTCACGGTTCCTGTCCCCCTGCTGCTTTGTCCCCCTCGGATCCCTGCCAGCCCCCACTCTGCCTGTACTACTTCTGAATTTCCACACTACAGCTCACTCTGCATGATTTTAAAGAGAAGAACTGAAAAATTCTCCTTGTCCAGGGATCCCTGAACTTCTCGCCTACAAATAACTAAACCGCTTTTTTCCATATGTTCCCTTGGAAGTTAAAAAATCTAAACAACGTTTTGGCTCTGACTTCTCTTTCTAAAACCTGAACGTTAATTATCTACAAATTAGTTGGGAAATTTGTGGCAAACTTCATGCTACATGTCAGACCTGAAACTTTACAGGAAGAGATCAATATTGCCAAACCTCCCAAAAATTCAAAATTTGTCTCTAGCATAAAATATTTCTTTCAAAAAGGACAATAAAGATCAAAAGAATCAAAAGGGTTATGGATTATTATATTAGATCATAATTATAAATACCACTATTATATTATTTTATTACTATATTATTATAATATATATATAATTATAATAATTTTTTTCCATTCATTGGCATTTTCATCACTGCTTAATACAGATAGTATTTTACTTTTGAAAACACTCACCGTCCTGTACCCAAATGCTGCTGGGGAATACGTCCAGCCTTACCCACACCTTTGTGCCACCGTACAGCTTCTACTGCTGAACATCCTTCATAGCCCCATCAGCTCCTGGAGGTTTCTGCCTTTAGAGGCCAATGGCCTGGAGGGGAAGAAGTCAGCTGGAATGAGTAGGGGCTGAAGTACCATCAAGATAAAGACACACAACACTGACATTTGTAAAGAAAGATATATTAGAAGCAGCATTTGCGTATTTATACAAGTGGGAAATAACCGTTTTGCTTATATTCTCTTCCTGTGCTCTTCTCATAAATTAAATCAAGTAAACGATCCCTGGTTTACCTCCATCAGCTACGAGCAGCGTATTGCCTGCAGATCAAACTCATATTTTAATACTTCTAGTATTTTATAATCAGAGAAGAACTGATGCCTTGAAGGCATTATTAGCATGCGTGAACTAGAAGTTTTCTCCTTGCTGCAAAGGTGGGAGGGTTTCCCCACCTCTGGAGCAGGACCCAGAGGCTTCGTTATCAGGTAGCAGGACGATAAACCCAGGCTATGTGCTGAGACACCCGCGTGAGGAAAGCTGATGTGCTGCTCAGACACAGTGTTTCAGGGAGCACATTGTGCTGACTTTAAAATGGGGGATAAGCATTCAGAAAATAACATTTATGGCTTCATGAGGCTGTGGAGGTAGGTGGAACAAATAGAATATAGTCCCATGAATTTATAGTGGCACGACGAGGACTGTATATAATTTACTAATGAATATGCAGATTATCCGGCTCGGAGATGTAAGGAGGGATTTATTACTGGTTCATCAGGGCTGTGCCTGATGATTATACTTTGCTACTTGCTCTTCAGCTTCTTTATGCCACGGTGGTGAGACAGAGAACGTGTTTGAATGCTCCATCAATGTACTAACCTTATTCAGCACTGGAGCTAGCAATGGTATAATGACATTTTTCTTCCTTGGTGAATTTCAAAAAATTTGTCACTATTTAAAGCAATGAAGCTAAAAGAAATACATCATTCTCCAGAAACAGATTCAAATGAAAACTTTGCGTGTGCCAAAGCCAAGTCCTCTCTGTGATGAAACTCAACCCGGGGTTGGCCAGGAGGGGAAAGAGTCTTCCCAGCCCATTGTGTGAAATGAAACCACAGTTACTGAAGGGAGACCTTCTAATCACTTAAGACAGTTTCCAAAAAGTGATCATAAAAATCTACTTTTAAAAGTTCTGCCTCGAAATTGTATATGAAAAGCCTCACCAACGCTAATCGACAATTTTTATGTTTAGGTGAAGCACTTTTAAATGTCAACATGCTTCACCCAGGTCAAATTGACATGTTTGAGACAAGACCTGCTCTCTGTGGTGAAGAGATCTTTCTCTTTGTAGAATTTATTATTAAGCTTGCATGCAAGTTATACCATTATATTATACATAATTGTATAACAGTAATAGACATGATATAATGTTATTTTATATATTATACATGTAATTTCAGGTTCATACCGATTTTCCATTCTGTGCTCACAGGGCACAGGGAATTCATAGTTTGGAATTTCAGTCTAAGGCACTTTCTGTTCTGAACTTCCCTTCGTACCGCTGTACTTAGCCGCTAACAAGGCAAGTCTCGACAGCACTATTTACGTGAACAGTCTCACCAAACCGCCCTGCAGAATCGTAATTGAGTATTGATTTAAGTGAAGTATGTGGATAATTACAGGCCTCTTTTCTGAGGGCACCTGAAAGCACAAAACCTATTCACAGCGGTCAGGAGTTTCAAACCAGCCCAATATTTCTGAAATTGAATAAAAAAAGAAAAAAGAGAGGGAAACAAAAAAAAAAAGATGAGGGAGGCGGAGGGTGTCGTGCTCACAGATTCATATGAAATTCCCGACGGTACAATTCCAAGTCACATCCATTAATGATCTCGCTGCAGTCAGAGGCACGAGACGGCACTGCTGGCAGAACAACACGATCTAATACCCCGTAGGAAATACAGGGCTGGGAGTTTGCTTGTGGCGATGCGCCTGCCACGCAGCGCTGCTGTACCGATGTTTTCATGAGCCTATACCACGATAATTAATATGCCAAAAGATTTTCTTTGGGGATAGCAGAGAATATCCGTGCCTGCTCTGAACAGCAACAGCAAGGGGCATGGGCCCACCCGCAAGAAATAAAGGCATTTTGTCTTCACTTACTCAGGAAGTTGTGTAGCAGCTGCTAGAAACAGATGGACTGTGCTTATTAGAGAAACCCGAGCTATCTACTAAGACTACGTGGAATCACGATGTTATCTGATATCACTTGCTGTCAGTTCCTCCTATGGCAGAAGGAATTCACAAGGTCACTTGAAGCGTGAGCAGTGATCCCGCTTTCAAGATGCACTTTAGGATCCAGGCTCCCTTTCCACCTTCTGACAAACGGCAAATCACTCCACAGACTGTCCCTGGAGAATAGAGATGGAGGTTGAAGATGATGGAAAGTGTCAGGAGAAGAAAGGCTCCATAACTCCTTCAAAGACTGAAACATCTTTCCAGCAGTGCAGGGGGAGATCAGCTGAGAAAAGGTGATGTATGTGGTGACGAAAAAGTATGTGGTGACGATGGTACAGAATTAGGACCAAGGAGACCCTCTTGTCACAGCCAGGCACCGCGCTGCTGCTGCGAGGGGCACGGAGTCACCGCCATCTAATAAAGCACCTCCTTGGTGCTGAGCAAAAGCAGAAAGTAAGAACATTTATTGACACAGACTACACTTGGTACATTCAGCGCTTCATTATTCCCTCTGCTGTGCCTTTACATGCAAGGGTTTAGGTTTTTTGCTTTTTCCTTTTCCCTGTCATAGGAAAACCAACATAATTTCTTCTGCAGCCCCAGGAAACAGCTCTCTGCCAGCTGAGTCGCTGACTGATTTAGGTATCAGCTCTATCTGCAAACAATGTCATAAGTGAAAGATTCTCAGTGTATCACAATCCTTGTCAAAGCAACAAATGCTTTATTTACCCAAGAAGAGCTCTGTGAAAGAACAGGGATTTCACCTAGGAATTCACTTCTGACATTGATGTTAGTTAAAGGTTATCACATGAAACATTGGATTATCTGCTCAGGCTGCGGAACTGCAGCAAGATGAGAGAGAATTCTGAATAATAATTGATAACTCCGTGCTGAAATCAATGCTATTAGACTGCATTGATGTAGATATTTCTTTTATCTATAAAACACAACTAGAAATTGAACCGAGTGCGGGTCTTAAATGTCGGTGCCATTGCCAGGTTCATGCTTGTCCACACCTGAACCAAAAATTATGAATATGCAAAAAAAAAGTAGCCCCTGCAAAAATGGCCAGGAATTCATTTACGAAGTCTATTCTCTATTAGACAGAACAACACGTGGTGTATTAGATCACACACCTCTGTCTCCAGGAAGGCTTTTATCAAGCCAAGGCATGCCCAGGATGGACAGACTCATCTGTGGGGCATAGATAAAGGAGCAATGCCAGGTTCCTACACTCCATCCAATCAGAGCAGGTTAACCCTTGCTAGGCATCATTTAATTTTCCAAGGAGTTCCCCTTTCCCTCAGCATAGTGAATCTTGGTCACTCTCTCTCTGTGCTACACAAAACTGGAGCTGAGCGGGTGGATATTTGGGCAGGAAGGAGCACGGTGTTTTTCACCAAGCTCCAACTACCACAGCGAGGGCCAGTATAGTGTCCAGGAGAAATGCTCGTGAAGGACATAATAGAAAATACTACTGTAGTGTTCACAATCATGGGTTTTGTTAGAATATTCATGGATATTGTCAAAGCTGAATTTCCAGCCACAGTCATCAAGGTGCAAACCTGAGTTTTCCTTATGGTCTCACCTTTAGAGAATACAGTGAAGATCGTTGGGTTGGGGTTGATTTCTTATGACATGCCATGTTCTTTAAAGATAAGACGAGTTTCCAGCAGTTACCTGGGAAATCAGCACCCCTATTTTGGGTGTAATTCATGGTCTGCTCTGGATTTGGAGGTGTCAGGACTGACAGAGCTGAGGAAATGCTGCAGCAGCGTGGCTCACCCTCAGCCTCGTGAGCAGGACAATGCTCGCAGCCTCCTCCAACCAAACCAGTTCCCTTCCAGCTCATCTCAGGGTCACAGCAGCTTTGTGCATGCTCTTCTTGTTCCTATCTTTGGGTGAAGAGGGCTCTTGAACGGGCCTGGTTACAGGCTTATTCTCAAAGCATTTAAGCACACGCCACACAAAGAGCTCTGTAAACTCTCAGGCTATTCACAAAATCAGTATAACATTTAAGCACAAGTACCTCGTTCAGCTGCAGTTTACGTTCTTCTGTTGTTGGTAATAACTTGTCTTTTAAACACAATATAAGCTGCTTGATGAAAAGTAATTAAAGTACTGAAGTGTTATCTCATCTTTTAAAATATTGCTGTGTTGAAGCTCTTGTTGCCTCAACAGAGAAGGGTGTCAGACCTGGTGCTTGTCATGGAGAAAGAGTGAGCACAACACAAAGAGCTCCATTCCATACGGTATTCTTTGAACTTGAAATGAGGCAGAAGCGGCAGCCCTCTGCTAGAATGGGGAGACAGAGAAAAAATAGTAAAAAATAAAGAAATATTTCCCTGAAACAATTGAGGAAGGCGATTTCCATCTATTTGAGTTACATCTCAGTTCTCATTCCTTAATTACTTACCCAGCTATTACTTTTCGTGTTGAGAAGCACACAAGTCTGCAACATCTACATCAAGTTTCTGACAGAAGGATATTATCTTATGGCAGGTGTGACTTCAGACTCAGATACAAAATACATCAGATATGTGACTTCTGCTCTAATTCAGGTCTAATGAAGACCAAATAGTAGTTAATTGAATGGATAGCAGTTACTTAAAATAATATATTTGGTCTGCCTAAAGGTGACAGAAAACAAGGCCAATAGGACATGTCAGCGTGCTGTATGATAGATTGTAAAGCTACACAGTTTTTATTTGAACAAATGTTACAACAACCCCCAGTAATTTGACTGTATCTCTGTATTTTTTGTTTGTTCTACAACACGATATTACTTCCTGGCATCCTAGAGGCCACGGGCAATCTTTTATCCTAGTAAATAAAATAATTTCTTATTACTCCATGTTATGAAAATACCATTTCTTTTAATTTGAGGAAGTGACTACCGGTTTGCATCTTCACAAAGCAGAAGGCTTGACGTATTTTACTCTGTGTTTTCTTATTTTTTCGTGCTTAGTTGTACCTATTAAACGTACACATAGATATATCTGCAGAATATTGCTGTTTTGAGGATAGTGCCATACCACACTGAAATACCCCAGCCAATTAATTCTCATAATGGTTCGATAAAGGGATGAGGAGGGAGCTCCCCACATAACTACTTTGATTGATTTATTTAAGAGAGTGTACATGTGGATACACAGTCATGCATATGGCTCAAACAAATTCAAAGAATAAATACCTTTATTATTCAGTGTTATTCAGTAACAAGCAATAGGAAGAGAGGAAATGGCCTCAAGTTGTGCCACGGGAGGTTTAGGTTGGGTATTGGGAAAAAATTTCTTCCCTGAAAGGGTTGTTAAGCCTTGGCCCAGGCTGCCCAGGGCAGTGGTGGAGTCCCCATCCCTGGAGGGGTTTTACAGCTGTGTCGAGGTGGTGCTGAGGGACAGGGGGTAGTGGTGACATGGCAGTGCTGGGGGAGCGGTTGGGCTGGAGGATCTTAGAGGTCTTTTCCAACCAAAATGATTCTGTGACTCTGTTTTAGAGGGGATGCTAACTAGGACTCCATGGAACAAAATGGCAAAAATTGGCAAAAGGGAAAGTTCAGCAGTGTCTGAAGATAATTACAAAAACTTTTCAAAGAAAGCGAACATGAAAACGTTAAAATGTGACAAAACTTCTCAGGAAAAGTAACACAAATGCCCAGCATCAAGTTCTTAGCGATCCGTATTACCAGCTGTCAAGCCTGAACCTCCCCATGGCAAAACTCCACTTGCATTATCATCTCTGCCTTGTTCCTCAACTTCCCATATGAAACCAGAAACAAGTCCCACAGCATTTTAGCCTTCCCAGGCAGTTCTGGGGAATTTATCAGGCCTCAGGGAAGACTTGTGGAAGGGTAATGGGTGTGCTGCACGCAGTGAGAGCGAGCAGGGAAGGAGGATTGCACCGACGTGCTCCTGCAGGATCTTACAGCAGAGTAGATGAAAACGAGAGGAAAGGCAGCTGCACGGCAGTATGTCTGGCAGATATTTGCAGTATAAGCTGACTCATTAGAAGGCATAATTAAAGACAGCTGCCTACATAGTTAATTACTGTCAACAATTAAACCTAGCAGTTCATTGCGATAGATACCCAAAGAAAACTGAAACAAGAAATGGCCTCACCTGGGCAATGTCTCTTCTCTGGCCTCATCAGATCCCAATGTCTTCTCCCCCATGACTTTCAAAAGACTGCATTTCTTTCCTAGGACATTGTTTTCATCCTCTTGTGTAGGGAAGTGGCTGGCTATAAGCTCAGGAAGGCATTTTCTCCCAGGATGCTTATCCACCTGCAGTCAAAGGGCCAGGCTAACCCTTTCATGGTGACCGGTGGGATGGGATGTCCTCACTCTCCTGCAGATCAGTCCCAAACCTCCCCTTCCAAACAGAGAACTGCAGTCACCTGGACCCTGGTCCACAGGAGGAATAAACCATACAACTGCAAAGAAATCTTTGTACAGATGGTGACATGACAGAAGATCACAGAGCTGGGAGAATAAATGCATCACATCATAGGTTAAAAGTGTCTCAGTTTACGGTATTTTGTATGGGAGGAAAGCAAGGAATGTAAGTTGCCTCACTCAGGAGAGAGAGGCAGCGAAATAATAGTCTCAGTATTAATTTTAATATTATTTGTTGTCCACAATAGCTTGCAAAATACAAAGAGACCTCAGCTGGGCTTATAAGAACTGGTTTATTAATCTGCATCCAGGGTATAGCTTATGAAAAATTAAAATTACACCACTAAAATTTTCTGATAAAAACGCCTTAAAGTCTCATCATAATTAGTGGTTGAAAAGTCAACTGAGAACAATTGTCATCTCTAAAATATCTTAGATTGTATTCAAGTCATTTCACCATCCTTGAGGTTCCCTTGAGAAAGGCAGAGCAGTGACAGCTTGCTCAGGAGAAGGGCTCCAGCTCACACATCCATCCTAAAGCAGAGCCCAGCTCAGCTTCACATTAACGATTCTTTTACCAAAACCAACCCTCCAGACCCCACATGCCACCTGGAAAGAACATAGTCAAACTGACAGAGAATATTTGCAATCAATTGCCAGTTCTAAACATTCCCATTAAAAAAAAAAAAAAAAATCAGCAGCCCATTTACTTGCAACCATCCAAATAAGGCAGAGCCAAGGACCACCTTCTCTTTGGGAAAATGCAGGCGCATCACTTTGCTCGCAGAGATCCCTCACATGTCCCAGACAGCACAAGGCATCGTGGCCACCCATCTCCCGTCCAGCACCGATATTGAACGCTTCTCTCCGCACAGCTCCTGATGCAGGGGCACAGAAGAATTGCTTTGTCAGTACTTCCAGAAGCAGCTTAAGAAAATTGTCACATAGGACACAAAAAACACCTTTATACTATGGCTCTGGAATTTGCAGTGTGGTGGCATCTGCTGATGGCCCTTGACAACACAGGATAGTAGATTTTGGATTTTTTCCAGAACCCTTAATGTAGACAAAAATTCCAACCTATTTGCTACCGCTGACTGCAAATGGTGCCTCTTTCCTAGTCGTTACTCATCACTAAAACTTTCCATATGGAAACTTGCTTGCTTGCTAAATAAATCTGAGTCCAGCCATATTTGTCCCACATCAGCATTCCTGGCCTGGAGGAACAGCAGGAGGCACCATCACAGGAGTTTTAGCTGATGATGGTCTTTAATTCCCGAGAATATGGCCAGAACTTACTGTACTCCATTCCTTGGTCTGCTGCACTGACTGAGATCAGAGTGCTCCAAATGCTACGTCTCCCAAGAACAGAAATTTTTACTACTAGAAACCTTTAATTTCCCAATAGAAAATAAAGGATGTAAATGGGATTATATTTGAAGGAATCTTAATAAGTTTATTATGAATTATTATTTTATATGCATGTTCTGATAACATTTTCTGATCCCTGAACTATTCCTACAGTCACATTCACCAGAACAGATCCTGTTGTTCGTGCAGAAAACCACTGAGACCCCAAAACCCCAGCAGGATCTGTATGAGCGCGTGCAGTCTGTACACTCGCTTTTGAACATGACTTTAAATCAGAATTTCCACATCGTGGAGGAGTGTTGAATTTTTTTAATATTATATTTTTGTACACATTTTCATTCAAGGTTTTGACTTAGTGGAAGCAGACATGCATCACCCTCAAATAAAAAGGAGGAAAAACTTCAAAAGAGAAGAGGCAGGAAGTTGCAGCAAAGTAAATTCCAAGCGGATGTAAGGAAAAACCACTCTTGACAATCACGGTCATTAACTGCTGGAAGAGGGAACCCAGAAAGACTGGGCAACCCAGCATTTCAGGAGATTTTCAAAGGGCAGTTGGACAGGGTCTGGAAACGCCTCTCATACCCTTCAGGTTGGCTTTCTGTTAAGCAGAGCGTTACAGTGGGTTATCTGCAGCTTCCATCCACACTTATTTTCTCCCCCCCTGATTTCAGAGTCCTGTTGCCCAAGCAGGCTGCCCAAGGTGGGCTAGATGAGCCAGCAGGTCCCTTCAGAGCCATAGTTTATTTTAGGGGGAACTCAGCCAAAGGAGAAGAGCGTTCCCGAAGCACTTTGGTTTGTTCAAACTCTCAGGATTTGATAAAATGCTGCTCCAGAACACTCGCCCTTTTTTTTCTTTTTTTGCTTAACAGTTACAACTATATTTTGTTAGTGCGGTGACTAGATGAGCTTCCAGGTTATTAAGGGACGTGGATATGGGAGTGAAAAATTATTTTACTTGTTTAGAGATTGCACAAGACAGACTTACAGGAAGAGGTGATGTATTGCTGTGCTGCAGAGAAGCCCCACAGAGGAAGAATTTGCAGCTACCGAAGCCCCAAATCCCCCGCATGCCTACTGCTTTGGAAAGGTGACTTTGCCCAGCACGCTGCTCTCCGTCAGCTGAAGCCTTAATTTTTAAAATAGGAAAAAATGATACTAAACAATTATTTATCTAGCTTTTTTTGTTCACCTAGTTGTGTTCTATCTAGACCTGACACAGTAGTGAGTAGAACATTTGATGTGTTAATTATTACTTGCAATTCTTTGGTTTTTTGGACTTGTGATGGACGTGTTTATCCCCAGTATAAATTTGGACAGGATTACTTGCTCTGTCATGTACTTCTGGCTCCTCCAAGAATATTTTTTCTTCCTAAGTTTTTCTAGAGATTGATCTTCTGCTGAGAGAGACACTGAAATATTAAACCTTTGCCATCAGTATCTTGACATTATCCTTAAAACCCAATAACATTATGGCACTTCACAACAATTAAACAAAACTGGTCCAAATAAGTAACATCAATTCTTTCCTTTCTAATCCTTTTAAAAGTCCACAGATATACCATGATATACATTTGATGCTAAATTGCTGCTTTTTTAAAGCAATGCCAAGAGAGGTTTGAGAGTCATGCAAGAAAACCACCATAACCAAAGTCCAAACCAACATCTTAAAAAAACCCAGATGTTTTAAGTGAACTTACCTTTAGAGACAACTCATGTAGCAACCTAAATATTTCTGCTAGGGATTCTGTGGTGTGCTCCTCACAAGAAAAACCCTCAATAAAGCAGGTATTTGTCATCTCTGAGAACATCCTGCAGGAAGGCAAAACATGCATTTTAATGCACCGCTCTCCTCAAGTTGAAAACAATCCTCGTTCTGGCACCTTAAAGTACATCTCTAGGCATGTCATGCACCTTTAGAAAAACTCCAGGTTTTTAAGAGGAGGCTATAGACAGCTTAGGAAATCACTTCAACCTTAAAGCCACCTGCAATACCTCTGTGACTCTGTCTGGAGCACTCAAGGTCTCTAGGAAGACCATCCCAAGGGTCCTCCAACAGCATTGTGCCAGACCTACAGCCAGCTTGAGGAATGGCTGCCGTGTGCCTGGTGCTTCCTCCAACCTGGCAGCACCAGACAGACCTGTCCATCCCCTGCCCAGTGGTAACGGATGTCACAAATAACCCAGACATATCAGTATATGTATGCCTGGAAGACATACACAGCATTGCTCAGATGTTCTCTTTATGGAGGTGGAGTCAGTCAGAATGACTGCATGCAGCCCAGTACAAGAAATGGTATCTACTGAACTAATCAAGCCACTAGTGAGGAGAAAATTCCTCAATGAGGGGAATAATAAATTTCTCAGGGTGGTGGCTCAGCTGTTCCATTGAGGTGTTCCCATCACTCAGCCCGGGAAACATCTCTTATCTTCATCTGACAAGAGGGAGCGTGTGGGCAGCTGGCAAGAGTGACCACCCAAGTGCCTCCTGGCATGAGCTATACTAAAAGTAAGATTAAGATTTAGAGGGCAGAAATTGGAAATCAAGTCAAATTCAGATTGTTTGAGGTGATATGCAAAGGGAATTCATGTATTTATGTAAAATACATATATTCTTCATGTTCTGCTTCTCCTGAATAGCAAAATAAATATTTTTAGCTGGATCAGACACCATTTCTGTGCCTTCAAAATTATCCATACATCACATATACACAACACCGCCAGCCATGAGAGATGTGCAGTGAGGTACGAGAGAAGCCAGCAAAATCTCCAACTCGCACAGTGCTGGAATTCACACTTGACCAGCGCTGGGACACGAAGTGTTCCTTTGCTTACGTCTGAACAGTTTCTGCAATGCAAAAGTAATAGGAACTGTAGGACATGAAAGCCATGAACGACTAATGAAACGAGGGACACGATCAATGAACATAATTCGATGCCAGGCTTTTACTTCTCCCAGTTTCAATGTAAGCTGCTTTATAAAACAAGAGACAGAGAAACCCAGTTACAACTCTCCATTAAGGTCTGGCATCACTACTCTGTGAGGGAAGAAAAATGACCCTATTTTATATAGCCAGCACACTTAAAATGATTATTAGTAGTCAGGATAAAACTGAGATACAGTCCCTTAAGTAGAATACAAACTGTTAGCAATAACACCAGCAGCAATAGCTGTGGAAGCATTGGGAAGGTGCTTGGGAACACTGGGACCTCCTCAACCTGTGTGATCATGAGGCATCAGTCCTGCTCTCGCCTCTCCTAACATCAGCACCACCCAACGCGCTGGCGGGGAAGGATGTAACTGGGATTAAATGGCTTGGGTTGCTCTCTGCCAGCACACCAGACTATCACACCCCAAGGAACCCGCAGCCTTGTAACAGCCACATGCGCATGCGCCCAGTGCTGGGGCTCAGAGACACTGATGGAGGAGAATGGAAGAAAACCCCCAAATATTCCCATTTGCATCTTTCCTTGTATCACTGGAGAAGCTGCAGTGGTGGAAAGTTTTAGAGAAAAAGCTCCAAGTACGTGAGGAATGAATATTTATTCACCTGCACACTCTGATATCCTGTCCTGGTAATAAAATGAAGATATAGAAGCTTCCAGGTTGTCTTTCTAACATGCCTTTTCACCAGGATATTCTCTTAAAATACGGATCTGTATATATACATACATATATAGGTATGTGGCAGAAGACTTGCCTCACGTCACATTTACTCTGCTAACTGATGCCAGGTTTTATCCCCTTTAATGCTTCAAGCAAGCAGCCAAGGAGGTGCTCATATGCACAGATAACAAATGACAGGCTAAAAAAAAATTATTGTGCTTATCATATCCACGATATCACTTTCCCTTATGCATTGTTTTATCTGCTCAAAAAAAAAAAATGCACTTAAGATATGACACTAATCCCAGGTGGATTTTGGTTTATTTCAAACTGCATTTTTGATAATTAGAGGGCTTATATTCCAGCTTGATCTTTTCTGACCAAGGATGAATTTGTTACGAAAGAAGGCTGTAGCTATAACTTCCCATTGCACTGTGCTGGCAAAACAGCAAACAAAACCGCCGTCATTTGGGTGGAATGAGTTTAGAATTACGACATTAAGCAGTGAGTCACTCCGCCACAGCAGGAAGAGTAGCTGCAGTTAAAATGAATTATCTTTGGCCATCGAAGATGCAATTTGACAGATAAAAACATGAGCTAGGGTGAAGTTGCAGTTATAATAAATGAAAATGATGTATTTTACCAAGGGGAGAAGTGCATGGACCATATTCAAGTACCGCTGACATTTACATCGTGCCTGCAGGTGTATCAGTTACACCTTCCAAAACTTAATTTCCCACACGCTTTTTATGCCAAACTAAGCAACATTATCAGCACCTTAAGCAAACAATGCAGAAAACATTGACGGTTTCCATACCTGCAGGCTTGGCTGCTTGGCTTCCATACCTGCAAGCTCCTGCAGGCAGGCCAACCAGACAGCCTGTGCGTGGCAGCCCATGGCTTTGTGATGTTCTGCAGGAGCTTGAATTCACGTGGCTCCTCATGAGGAGCTAGCACCTAAACAGAGGCTGGATGCGTCCCTAAAACCTCTGCATCTGGCCCTGAGGACCAAGACACACTTCTGCAGCTAAACAGGCAATGGCTGATTGAATCCCCCCATGGGCTCACCAGCTGATGAGGACAAAGCTGAGGGCAAAATGGCTAAGAAGGCCATTTTTTTCCCTAAGCAGCATATACCCAAGTGAGGTAACCCACCTGCAGCTCCTAAGCTTGCACAACCCAGACCACGATCTGATCTCTAAATTCGTCTGCTATCGTATGAAATGCAATTGCTGGAGAAGCAGATTCAGACAGCCGCGTGCAGAAGGTGCCGAGGTCAGAGCGGGGTCTCCAGTCTGCCCGTCCCTTGTGCTCAGGTTATGCAGGAGTCCTCTTCAACATGGCTTGTTTACAGACCCCACAACGTCACCTGACAGTTAAAACTCAAAGAGAAAGATAGTGACAATGAGAAAATTGTGAAGACTTGTCATACATTCCAAAAAATATTGTCCAAGGGAAATGAAAGATATTTTGGCAGTATAATAAAAAACAGAAATACCAAGGCTGAGAAGGGAGATCACCACCACGTTTTATTGTCTCCTTGAATATTAAACTACTCGGATATTAAACATTTACTAGGAGATGTGACAATCAGGAAGGGGATTGTATCTATACAATGAATTTTGAGTTTATTGGAGATAACGAAGCGGGGAGCAGAACTTTTTAGAGATACGTATGGACAGCCATGAGCCACCTGCCACAGCCTGAGCAATTCCAGTCCTGAGAAAACACACGATCCCCGTATGTCCAGGGACAGCAGCACATACCTCAGACAAATTCAGTGTTTTACTAGTTTATTACTATATGATGGCTGTAAGTACCAAAACTGTATGATGATGTTTTCAGTTTTTCATCCTCTGTTTCATTTTAAAAGCTTCTACTTTGCCTTAAAAGCAGGTGCCAGGAAAAGAAGGGTAGAGGCACGCAACAACCATGCAAGTTACTGGTTAAGTGACTTTAAACTTTACTGCAACTTCTCCATCATCTGGAATGAACCACCAGCTTCAGGTTATGACTCCTCTCTGGACGACTTGAAGAAACACTCACCCATCCAGGTAAGAATTTAGTCTGAATGTTATGGATGCTGAGTCAAACCAGTGATGCACTGGCCTGAAATAGCATTTCACTGGTCATCTCATGGTGTAACTAAACCTCTCAGGAGCCTTTGCTTTCCTGGAGAGAAATACAGGCTCCTCTGGGAAGACCATCACCCACGGACCCCTTTCTCCTCCTGCACAGCCTGCCGTGCCCCTTCCCAGGGCTGACCATGGTGTCTGCCAGTGACCCCCTCAGCGCCTTTCTTGTGGCCTTTCCGTGCTTAAAGGGGCCTGTGAGAAGGATGGGGAGGGACTTTTTAACAGGGCCTGTTGTGACAGGACAAGGGGTGATGGGTTAAACTAAGAGTGAGATTCAGACTAGAGAGAAGGAAGAAAACGTTTACACTGAGGGTGGTGAGACCCTGGCCCAGGTTGCCCAGAGAGGTGGTTGATGCCCCATCCCTGGAAACCTTCCAGGTCAGGTTGGACCTTGTGGCTCTGAGCAACCTGCTCTAGTTGCAGATGTCCCTGCTCACTGCAGGGGGTTGGACTGGATGATCTTTGAAGGTCCCTTCCCACCCAAACCAGTCTGTGATACAGCAGGGATTGCACAGACCCCGTGGAGAGAAATGTTTTTCCCAGAGGACAGTTCAAGAGCATTTGGGCTTTTCTTCCCTCAGTCCCTCCTCGTGTATCTGACAGATGTACGTTCCCTTTCAGCACCCCCTGAAAGGACAGAATCTGCCTTTTCCTACCTGCACCCTATTATCAGGGCAGTAAGTTCGCTTTTCCAGCTTTGTGCAGCTGAGCCCCAGAGGCAGAGGCTGTGCAGGGCTGGGGGGACACCATGCCCAGCTCCCATCACAGGGCACACATTGGCACTGGTACCAGTTCATTTTCTCCCTGACCAGCAAATTAGCTGCAAATGGAGGTCATTGAAAGCAGTGATTTTACCTCACCATGAGCAGTGAGTAGCTCCCCCGCTGCATCCAGAAGTCTCTCAAAGAGGCAAGCGAGCCCAGCAGAGACCATCCAAAGCACGTACAGACATTACTGGATTATCTCTGATTGCCATAATGCCACAGTCAACTCTCGGTGCTGTCAGTTTACTTAAAAAAAAAAAAGTAAACAATAAAGATGAAGCTACTTAAGGAGCAAAAATTTTTTCCCTGACTAATATGCTCTGCCTTCAAAGCAAACATATTTTTTATAGCACCTCTAAATATAAACAAATTTTTAATCTGTTTGCTACACACTGAGCACAGTCAGCAGAGGCAAACAGAAGCTCAAGTAAATAATTTATTTTTGCCTGTTTCTCAAGCAGAGAAGTCTTCCCTCTGCCCCACCAAATGCACTGACAGCACACTTCCCTGTCACACAAATCTACCTGCAACACTCTTTGATGCAAACTCACCTTCAAGATGAAGCAAAGTGCCTGTTGGAACCAATACCACCCACCTCCCTTCACTACCTGCAGTGCCACAGGAATTTCTCTGCACTGTTTCCTAGTATTCTTATATAAATGAGGTTAATTAAAGCACTATCTATGGTTAAGAAGCCCCAGCCCTGCCTGATGTTCAGTGTTAGTCCCAGCAGCGCACAGCAAGTCTTTACCTTATAGAAGACAGAAGGTTTGGCAGATGATGGCAAAATGCTGATACCATTAACAGAGCTAATTGGTTAAGGAAAGGGTGGGGTGGAGGATGTAAAACACTTACTCTCCTCCCTCCCCACCCAACACAAACTCACAGCAAAAGGAGAACGACCCTTGAGTGACAGGGAACAGACCTACAAGCCACGACAGCACAAAAGTGAGACGGGGAGTTTGTTGAGAGTTGTTCCAGGCACCACGAAACCTGGCTGCAGCCCCATTTCTAACTGACAGCTCCCGGCTCCACTTCAGCAAAGCGTGGACTGACAGTGACTGATGTGAGATGAGTCAATAAAGATACTACTCTTATCGTAAATAAATGGGATTCATTAGGCTAAACCCCATAATTCATGCCAGGTAATTCATACTGCGCAGGTAATTTAGGTAATTACCCAAACAACTGGGTAATTTGTATTACACAGCAAACTTACTAAACTCCTGCCCTCACAGATTTACTGTTGTTATCCTTTGTTGAATGACAGAGAACCTTCTCATAAATCCTGGTACAGAGTTTTTTTATGTGCTTTACGAATTTTCACGTGGAAAACAGCTCTTGGGCAGAAATCGTAAGTGATGCACCGGTATTCTACTGGGTCATATTAGTTCCAGGATAGGAGTTATGGGACTAGTTGCAGCAGAATAAAGCTACTATATACAGACATTTTCTGCCTTGAGCTCAGCTTTCTGACTACAGATCTCATGTCCTTTCTCCCAAGGTTAACTGCTCAAAAGGTTGGCTCTTGGTCAGGGGTAACTGGCCAGTGGCAGAGACAGGCACCTCCTCCCATCCCCAAATCCATGCCTCCTCCTGGGTGATTAATTTCAACAAGATATGCTGCTTTAGATGGCTCGTGCTTCTCTCAGGACGGACCCTGTTTGCCAGCCTCCAGACTGTTGCTGTCCCCTAGCCGTGAAATTCACCCCACAGCAGCAGAATCGCATCAGCAGAGCCGCAGGACTTCACGTACATCACTCACACGGCATCCAGCCAACTCTCATGGCCAACACTCAGAGATTTTACTGCTGCAGTAAATGTATAGTGCCATTGCTGGGAAGGTGCAATGGTATAGCAGATCATGAAAATGCCATTACTTGGCTGTCAACAACAAATACAAGTAGTTTTGGCACCTCAGCAAGAAGCCCGAGGACTGCAAGGAGGCCGTGCCAATCCCATCTCCCTCTGAGGGTTAAGGGAAATAAGGACAGGCTCTTTGAGTGCCACAGCTGCTGAATGCAGTTAAAAAATTAGCACTGGCAGAATATTTATTAGCACCTACTGCTTTTACCGAAAGTGATCTGTCACAACAATTTTCCCATTACTGATTTTTGCTGCAGCTGAAGTGTTTTGATATCTATCAAACCTTCCTTGCCTGACAAAACAAAGCCAAAAAATCCTCCCACGCCTGCTTAACAGGTTCAAAAGATTAGCAGAAGAGAAAGAAAGAAGCTAAAGCCAAAATACAAACAGATTTCACTTGTTCTGAAGCAAGTCCTTCAAAGCCCCTCTGCTGGGTTTTGGCCAGTGTCCACAATGTGCCGCCAGAAAGCCTCAGGGTGAGGGACACGATGGCTGCCAGTGTCCCCGCTGTCACATCTATTCACTGAACCATGTGGATCGGGGCCAACCCTGACCTCCAGATGCGTTTGCTTTGGGTTTGTGATTCCATTCGACTCTTTCCCAGAATTCAAACCCCAAGGAAGTAGGGAGTCGTGTCTGTGCATTGATCAAAACGAAGACATCTGTCCGCACCCAGGATTGCGCTTAGGTGGCATTTGCGCAGTGGAGTCGGTAACTTTGTGACCAAAAAGCATTAAGTTAAAAAGAAATCTGTAACTTCTGACAAGTTGCCAGCTCTCATGTATGATGAACGCTGAAGAATTGAGCTGTGTTCCCTGACAGCTTCCAAATTAAACTTTGGGCTGTTTAGGAGGTTGTCAGTCAATAAATTCAAGTGTATAAAAGGTCCAAGGCTGTTTCTTCTGCCTGTTAGACAGGATATATGGTTTGGACTGGGTGAATCTGGAAGCAACAGCTCTTCTCTTTCACTGTTTCTGGATTGCGTTTGCGTGACTGTTAAGGGAGATTTTGTCTTTTAAAAAGAACTAAAACAAAATACTATTTCATTGGGCTGGAACAATTCTATTTCCTCCGCACACCCATTGACTAGAACTGTGCTTGAATTGAGAGGCAAGCTGCCCACTTACATGCACGTGAGCAACGCTACAAAGACTTAGAACAGATTCAGCAATGGCTGAGTGACGACACTGCATGTCTCATACAGCAGCATTAGCTTAATGTCTACTAGGGAAAATCACACTAGCAGTTTGGAAGATAAACATTTATTTTTAACCTAACAGCCCAATTTTTACCACACTGTTTACCCTAAACCACTTTTGAATCCCACTGGGTTTCAACAGCTTTAAACCACACACTTGAGTTTTCCAAGTCCAACTCTCTGGAGACTTGAGCTTCTCATACGAAACACCCTGTCATTAAAGGCACCGTGCCATCGCCCCGGGTGAAGCAGGGCAGCTCTCTCCGCAGCTCTCGCTGCTCCGTGCCATCTACCTGCACCCTCGTTACCTCCCATCTGGCCTCTCCAGAACACACACTCCAATTTGCATCTGCCTTGAGAAGATGAGCATCAAGCACCGGTATTGCACACCATGCTGCCTACTGGAAAACCAGGCAGAGTCATACGTAGCATCAGAAGAGCAAAAACCGAAAAGCGGCTATAAAAATAAACCCATCAACTTGTTTCTGAGAACTGGTGGCTCTGGGGTACCCTGGCAATGTGGGAGATGGTCTAATTAGCCAAAACACAGACCTAAGCCTTTGGGTGATACTCCTGTGGGTAAGCTCATCCCAGCCCTCTGGGTGCACGTGCAGAGCCTCCTCCTTCTTTGGGCATTTCCATGAAATTTAGCACATTGCTGGGGCAGAGCTTCAGTCTCAACAAATAACACTCCAAACCAAACAGAACCCCCAAGCAGCATGTTTTGCCCAGAACGGTTTCTGGACAGCTCTGTTAAATATCTCAAGTAGCAGCACTGAGCGGATGATATAGATGTGCAAGGCAGCTTCTCGGCTGGCACACACCGGCACAGCTCCCCGCTCATCTGTCTCATGCATATTTATGTGCAAGAGGCAGCATCCTGAAACTAAAACTGTCTCAGCAGATGCTCAGCTCAAACAGGGAACTTGGCTTCTGCAGTTAGTAGGTGTGAATTGCCCCAAAATAAATCAACGTGTCCCAATCTTTGAAAACAAGATGTACACTCCTAAATCACCAGCGGCTTAATCCAAAATGGATAGAGACACCAAAGCTGACATTTAGACAACACTTAAGCACATCAGAAAACTACTGCCCAGACAGATTTGGAGATTTAGTTATTAAATGCTTTAGAAAAATTTTATTTTTCATTTCCATACAATTTAAAAGCATGAAATTATTTTTTAATTCTTCAGTGCATTTGTATTTCAGAGGTGGGTTTATATCACACCGTGACAGACCTAAACACCCTCTATCCTCCTCGAGAGCCAGCATACAACACAGAGCCTAAGATGCCCTTAAAGATGACACACGCTGGCTCATATGCGGTGCTAGATTAGCTCCATAATGTGGTTATTTTGTACTATTCAAAGGACAGTAAGAAGATGCAGAACATCCTGTATTCAAACTCAGACTTCAGCCAATTATAAATTCATACATTTTGGATGAGGAAGATTTTGCACGGTAAGAACTGGGCATCTCCTGGGTCTCTCTCCTGGGGTCTGACTGGCTGGATTGCCTACAGCAATACTCTCCTTATTGTTTATAGAAAAACAGCTCATCTGCCCCATGGATGGAAATCCATGGCTGATATTCGTCATGATGGCTGAAAATCATAATCCCCTATCCTATTAAGTAGGTACACACGACTCAGTGGATTTATTCAATCCAAAGCCACGCTTCATTATCTGGAAAGGGAGATCACATTTCAGCAATGGTCTTTCACGACCTAAGAACAATTCTTACTACAACAGATTGGTAAAGACATTATATAAAACAGTCGTGAGACAAACGACACAGGAAAGTCCAAAAATTAGACTAATAAAAACATCTGAGCCATAACGAGTACATTCGGGGATTACACGTGCCAATTTCATAGCCCTTTTCAATAAATTATTTTATCAGCCACTTACATCTTGGTGTCTAAAGCTTATACTCCAACAAGTTAAGACACTCCTGATTGGAAATGGCCTGCAGTTACGATTTGAATAAGGCAATTTAATAAAGAAACTTTAGCCTCAATAGAGATGGAGCAATAAATCTGAGATTTTTTTTTTTTATCAGCACAAAATGGCAACAGAGTGTGATATGAAGGAAAACTCTAAGTTCCCATACAAAATAATAAACGTCAGGCACAGAGCTCTAACACATTTTTGACAGTTCTGATGACATTACAGTTCCCCCCTTCCCAAAATAGCTATAACTGGGTATACATTCATACCTCAGTTCCACAACCTAGTTCTGAAACTCTGAAATAGAATAATGGTGGCATATTTTTCTAGAAGTTAGGGGAAAATTCAAGCTATGATAAAATGATGTCATATTTGATACGGTTAATTGAAGTTTGAGGGTTGGATCTAATTAATACTGAAGGTAATGCTTTAGGAAATGTTAGAAAATATTTAAAAAGTAACTTAAAAAAAATCAGTGATATTTGAAAAGCTTCACAGCAAACTGCAGTGTTTGGACGTGTTATCTTACACAATGCATGCACGAAACCTGTGGAATGTTATTTTGGAAAATGGTTTACCTGTTTTCCTGCAGTCTCTTTTGTATCAGACTAATTATTTTATCATTGTAATGGTATGTCCATAAACAAGGTGGAACGAGCTCTTTTAATGACAGTTTAAGAGACTTGGAGGGCAGGCGAAAAAGACTTATTGCTTTATCCCTACATTTGTTTGTTTTTAAAATTATCAGGCCTTTTCCTAATCTCTCTAATCATAGAGGTGAAGCCTTATCCCCATGGAGCGGGCAGTGACCATGGCAGGCTGCAGGTTGCCAGGCAGAACCTCCCCGGCTGGGTTTGCTCCCAGCACAGCTTGTGTGCTTTGTGCAGGAGCCACGCTGCCTGTCCTCCCTTTTGGAGCCGGTTAAAGGGTCTGTATGTGTCTTTAGAGAAAAGAGCACTGAATGTGCTTGGGAAGGAATTGCTTGAAAATATTGGCTGTCATCTCAGACAAAGAACGGGTTTGTGATGGTGCCGTGCCACCTCCGCAAACACCAAGTCAATGCAGTACTCCCAATAGCAAACAAGAATAATAACCGGTTTTCTTACAAAACCCAACAATTTTATATTGCAGTGTTTCTTTTTTCCCTCCATACTACATTCCCTCAAGCTTCACCCTGGTAGGTGGCCCCACCTTATCACTCATGTCCTGACCCAAAGCCTATTGAAATCTTTGGAAAAACCCCATGGACATCAGAGGATGAACTTCGAGGCAGAACTTACCTTTATATATATATATATTGCATCGTATCTTCCTGATTATAATATACGTGTCAGAAGTTCCTATAGCACAGAAGATTGGCTTAATGTGTAGGGCAAGGACCAAACACAAAGTCAACGATTGGCTCGAGAAGCTCTTTTTCATCTATAGATAAACAGTACTTTTTAGACTCTTCAAGACTTGAAGCAGTCACTTGAGTTTTTCAATACTTTGGCAACAGTGCCTTTTGCAAACAGAGCATGTCTTTCAGAAAGTAAAATCTCCTTCTCTTTCAAGAACCTGACATCTATAGAAGGCTTCCGGAGCGCCACATCAAAAGAGAACCTGCAGAGCTGGGGATGAGCTGTGAAAAAACCTCAGCTGAGCAGCAACAAAGTCATCAAGGAATATGAAAAACAGAAGGGAAGGTCTGGAACAAGAAATTAGTTTATTAACGTTTTATTCCAGGACCGGAGGCATGTAACATTTCATCCATTCCTTGTGATGCCATCTGACTTTTTGCAGCTACCAAAATGCACATCACATAAACAGAGATTTCCCCCCCCCCCCCCCTCTTTGGCTGTGTTTAAACTCCTTGCAGCTTTATAGTTTCACGATTTTTGCGTAAGGGATTTTAAATGAATATGCAGACAAACCATAGTCTTCTTCATATACCAAGACTCTATTTGAGGTACCTTTATTTCTTGTAGGGTGATAAAAATTTGTTTCTAAGCTAGAGGGGAGACCACCTTTCACGGTCTGATTTTGAAACAGTAGCTTATGCTTAGATGAAATTAGTGCTAATAAGGAAATGAGTTAATAGCGGAAAAAAACCAAGACTAGCTCTCGAAAAGTGGGGATCTTCCTGAGAAGCTGTGGCTGAGCATGAAGGCATCAGCTGCTGGGAACTCTCCCAGCAGTTAATCCTGCAGTACAACACACTTCTCTCCTCTCCAGATGATATGCAAGAGATACACAGGCAAAGTCGTGGCTTTCTGTGCTCAGCACTGCATTATTTCTCCATTTTTAGTACATGAAGCCTTTCACTTTTGTATTCCACCGCCCAAGCAGGTCTGTTGTGCACTGCGTTTTCAATCCTGAAGATTAAAATGAGACCGTGTGTGCAGAAGGTTCATCTCTCCAAATTTCCAGGGCCGGTTAGCGTTCATCTGCTCTGACCTGTCGCATCCCGCTGAGGAATACATTAGCTATCATGCAAATCCTGTACCACTGTAGCTGAGAGATATTCTTAGAAAAACAAAACGTAATAGAAAAATATTAATGTATACAGCAGCAAGCCTGCACCCAACCACGAATTTCAGTATAAAGTTGAGGTAAAGTACAGCCAAAGGAAAATTGCATTCAAAATTCTTACATTATGATAAATAAATAATTTTAAATACATTTTATTGAATTAATTTGCATGTTGCAGTCAAGATAAGTAACACGTTCAGTGTGGTTGTGTTTCTGCTGTTCTTTACTCTGCAGTTTGTTTCCCCACGACGGGCACCATGTTAATTTGCTGCAGCCGTGGATGGGAAATGGCCCTCACAGAATCTGATTGCAGCACACCTCCCTCTCTGCTTCCCCACAGACTTAGTAAGACGCATTGCCCAAATGTCTTCATCATCTTGCATCAACAACAAGATTTAACAACTTCTTTTCTGTAGGCTTTGGGCTCAGAGTTGCCTGCTCCATCTCCGCTGGGCAGTGGGGACCTTCTGCCAGCAAGGGTGGCTTGGGGTCGCAGTTCATGGGGAGGGAACACAGCCAGGCTGGGAACAACCCTCAGTGGTAGGACAGAGGCAATAGCTTTTTTTTAATTATTATTATTTTGCATAAGCAAAACCATGAGATTTCTCGCTCATCTTTTGCGAGGATGTGTTAATCAGAATTTGGAGATCCTCAAATCCACAACACAGTGCATTGTAAATCTGATTAATTTCTACTAATGCAGATCGTACTAAGCCTAATTTCAAAGGTAGCATATAAAAGTCAGTCTCTTTTTTAACAATATGTTTTGTACACCCTTTAGAAAGCCATCCGGACTGAGCCTTGATACACACTAAAGCAGATCTGTACACTGCTTGTGTGGGAAACAAACGGAGTAATGGGAGTAAATCCCACAAAGAGATAAGAATGATGTTAATTGGAAGTCAAACGGTGATGTTTCAGGCTTACAAAAGACAACATACACCTTGGTCTAGCTTCTGTTTTCTAAGGTAATAAAAAAAAATTAGTAGATGAGAGCTGTTGGAGGTTGTTAGGGATGCACTGGCAGCACACTAACTGAATGCATAAGCGTGGCACCATCCTGTCAACACCAGAAAGGTCTGTCCCATGGAAATTGCCGTACAAAACCAGTGTTACACAAAGGCAGTATAAAACCCCCACTATTTCATGTTTTTTCAGAAGACTCTGAAACAACACGGCTTCTGGAGAACTGTACCCACGAGTGGCCTTTTCCACAGCAGCAGCACTCTGTAGAAACATTCCCCTGTGCTGTTTAGTTATTCCAGGAAACCTGATGAGTCCGTGAATTCTGTAACTGTGTCTCCGTATGGCTATAAATCCCTGAATAGTGGCGCAGTGAAATTTCCTGAGCTTCCAGGTTGCTTTGGAGCCAGCACTCCTTGCTGCCTGGATGGCACATCCACTCATGCAATGATCAACAATGACTCTCCTTCATTTGGGAGATTAACCAGCAATTGTGGCACTAGTTACATGGCAAAATAGGCATCATGTGGGAGCAATGCCGAGGCGGGATGTGGTGTCATTCCCTGCACTTGGCATTGAAATCCACCCCGTCAGCATTTTGTGCCAGGATGGGCTCTCTAGGCAGAGCTGGGCTGATGGAGATGCTGGCAGGCCAATTTCTGGTGCCAATGCTCTAATTTCACCATGCACCCATGCTGTCTAGAAAAGGTGCTTCCATACAAGAGAAAGGAGGATAAAACTTGTCCTGTGTCCAGAAAGCACCTCCTGTTATGTCCATCCCCGAGCACTCTGCTCAGAGCAGCCAAAACCCTCAGCCAGGACTGAGCAGAACTGGCCTTATCCACAATTTCTGCCCAGCAGGAGCCCTGTGAGCTCCTCCGCTGGTACAAATGCGGTGAGTAGCAAATATCCTTCCCACCCGCCTTTCCTTGTGCACCGCACCATGGGACATAGCTGCAATGTATTCAGTTATTAAGGCACGATTTAGCAGGGGGTTTCTGCTTTCTGAGGCTAACAAAACAGTAACAGAGAGCTTTTTTATGATGAGCGTAAACATGAATTGAAAGTGGTCTTGTAAAGTTTGAATCGAGTTCTCCTGAATAAAAGGGGGAAAGCAAATTGTCGCCAGTTGCTTAGTAACCAGCCAAGGCTCTTTTCTCTTCAAGGGAAACCAATTAGGACTTTTAACCTATTTTAATGGGGGGGTGGGGGGGGAAGGGATGAACTATGAAAACTGAACTTCTTGGCTGTCTTTCTGGTCTTGAGGATAATCTTTTCTAGGCTAACCTACACAGATAATTTCAGGTGCGTGCTCCAAAGAAGGTGTTTCCAGACTCTTCTCAAGTTGAGTTCTCCAAGGTTCACCCACCTTCCCCTTCAGGACACGAGACCACTCTCTTGAAATACTGCTCCACAAAATATTGTAATGCTACATGCAATCTATTTAAAAAGCAACTACTCTCAGGTACTGATACATTAGGAATCAATTACATTTTTGCAAATAGGTCTCTGAAGTACCTGGGAGCTGGAGCTATGGATATGGGAAAACAGACAAACATATTTTCGAGATTTTGGGGCTGTTCCTTTTGGTTTGTGGGTTTGGGTGTGTTTCTACTTGTCTGCCAGGTCCTGATTTCCTGAAAAGTAAGGATGATGAGTGTACGTTTGTGGGTTAAATTCCTGAACTGAACTTTTTAGGTCAAGCTGGCCTTATCTAAGATGATATTAGACGATTTATTAGGTCCTGTCCTGCTTCAGCTCAATATAGTGACAAATTTGCAATTCATCTTGATTCTCCCAAAAGTAACTGTATACAATGGTAGCAAAAAACATTGATTTAACCGAGTCCTAATAGATGAGAATTAATATTTACCCAGCTGCCAGAAGCCAGTACCAAACCCTGTGAGGTTTTCCTACTGCCTCAATCAAATTCAACTGATCTGAGCTTGGGCACTATATTTATATAGAACATTTATAGATTTTGATTTCTCTTTATTTTCTTGGAGAACAGTGGCTAGGAATCAGATAACTGGTTCTCAGGGTGTTTTCTTTGCACACATGATACCCATGGCCATGAGGAACTCCCAGCTCTAGGGGCCGACTTCATCATTATTGACAACCCTCAGCAGGGAGAACGGTGGAAAAGCACATTCTTGGATACCAAACAGCAATACTAGGAACTCTCAGGCGTTTTCCACCAAATGCTGAACTACCTTAAAACACAGATTGGAGGGCTTCATTGGGAAAGGATTTCTGCTTATAAATGTCTAGAATTTGTGTAATTAAAGGAAATCCATCTTTCAAACTTACAGAAGTACATTATTTTGTGTCCTGCTTGCTGGTCCTGCAGCAGAAGTTAGGGGAGAAATTCTCTGATGTCTGCCCTGACAATGACACTGCTCATCCATGTTGGTCTATGCACAACTCGCTAAACCCTTCCCTGCACAGAAGCACCAGTAATGGTGTGTGGAAAAGAAATGACGACCGATGTAATTAATTGTGTTCATGACCAGACTATTACACGCCGCTCTCTTTGTTAGAAGACAAAGCCACAGGCTTACGATGATTAGTAGCTTTTATTATTTATCCCATTGTCACAGATCTGATCAGTGTTGCTGAACAGCAGCCACAATATGAATATTTATGATTAACAATTCTGAACATTCTTGTTTTGGCTGTGCTTTAAAATCATCTTCAAGATGACAACAAGTTACAGCACAGCCAGCTGAAACCCACGTGTAATGCAGGAATTATTTCAAATCACCTCTTTAATGAACACTGGCCACGACTTTGAACTGAAATCCTGATCTTGGAAGCTTTTTTGAAGGCACAGGAAGATGCCCAGGAAGAACAGATGACACGTATGGGAATGAAGAAGAAGCCAGAGAAAAATCCTTCCCCACAAGATGCCACACACATCTCCACACCTCTATCTCTGGGACTCCTTAACCTCTAGCAGAAGTTAAATTAGTAGCGAGTGTCAAACCCCACTGATCATTGTCAAAGGATGCAGAAGAGTACTTGTCATGAACATACCCGAAATCAAGTGTGTGTGGCTTCCACACAGATAACTAAAAACATAAATATATAATGCATTAACCAGAAATCATGAACATAACACAAGAATACAGCGTGACATTCCAACACTGTTTTTCTGTGAAATGCTCTGCTGGTTAACTGTAAGGACCTGCTCTTACCTTAGATGTCTGTTAATAAACTGGACGCAGGCAAGAATTTTTCTAAATTATTTTTAATCTGTTCTCCCTCCTCTGCCATGTACAGAGTCCATTTTCACATTCATCTCTAAATACTTACATTCTCTATACTGCAGTTTTAAATCAGTTCCGCTCATCTGAATTTCGTGCTATGCATCCTGTGACATTTATCTTTCAGTTGCTGGTCTGTGCTGATGCTCCTTTTATTTATTCTATCTGATATTCTCAAATAAAGCAGTGGATCTTCAAAAGAAATCTTCAATCAAAGAGCAGTTCAAACTAAATCATGGTTCTGGCCAGTTTAAACCTGTGACTTGCCATCTCTAATGGAAAGATGACAGTGGAATATTTCACTATTGGTCCCTAAAGAAAATTCTGGTGATTGATAGTTTTCTATTTCATTCCTATTCCCTCTCATCTTCTCAGACTAAAATGTAACATTCTTCTTTTAAATAGAACATACTTTGGTGGTGCTGGGAACTCTGGGTTCAGCTAATTCTGACAGATTTAATATTTATTTTTCCTGTTGTTATCACTGGCTTGGAGACACCTATTTCTTCAGCTCTAAAAGAATTAGCTGCTAATACTATTCCAGGAAAGCAACAAGTTTGAGACAGTTTTGTGGGGTGAAAGGAAATGGAGAACAGTGCTTCTAGCTTCAAAAGGCAATGAGTCAGGGCAATATGACCATCTCTAGCACGCCTGTCTCATAAACTGTGGGTTAGCAGAGACAGAGTTTTGGGGGAATTTGGGGAAGACCAGCAGCCACGGCCAGGACTCATTGCTACACAATGTGATAAGGAAAACCTCCAGGAAGGCTTCAACTCTGTCTTCTGGGGCAGTAGTCAGTGCCTACGGTGCCTGGAGAGACCACGGAGTATTTTCACATGGTTTGAACCCCGGGTCTGGGCCCCAGCATGCCTCCCTGGGTGCACAGCCACATGGACTGTGACTCTTCCAGAGCCTTGCAGTGGTGTTTTCTTTAAATGCCAGTTATCTTTCACCACTAACTTCCTCCAAGAGTGACACTGCAAGGGACCTGGACCCTCCCCATCACAGTACACCTGCCATCCCAGTTTGAGAGAATAGGTTGAGCCAATCTCCACTGAAAAGAACGAGTTTGGTAAAAACCACTCAGGCAGAGGCGGACGAGAGGCAGGTGAGGATCTGCCCTGTGGAGCAGGATTTAGCCAGAGAGATGGTGGCCTTCACTTGGGAGTGGCAGATGAAGCACTTAGCTCATCATTCACCACATGAACAACCTCTCCAGATGGAAAACACGTTTTCTGGTGCAGTTCAATTACAAAATTTTAGGCTCAAAGTTGTGTGAAGTAAGTTCAGTTTTGGAGTCTGATGAAATTGTTTGATAAAGTAACCACATAAGATAGAAATATATACCAAATACTTTCAACCTGTAGGTTTAAACCCTACACGCTCCATGGCCACAGCAAGGTTTACTGCAGTTTATGGAGCACAGACACTCCCATGACACAACTACCAGCGAAGGCACAGAGTCCCTGTGTGACTCCAGAGCACTCCACAGGTCCAGGCACCTTTCTTTGTTGCCATACCCAAACCCTCAAATAATTATTTGTTCTCAGAGATACCATCACTGGGAGAGGTGTAACATACCATCTTGCACTACTGGAGCATGTTTAACCTACCATTGTTCATGATGTAGGGAAAAATCAGATCTACCAGCTTTCTTCACCCTGAATGTTGCTCTGAGCTGGAAAACCACTCTGACAAACGGAGATGGGAGGAAAACATCCCACCCAGATTTTCCCAGCAGATGATATTTAAAAATGGACATAGCAGTCGGGTAGGAGGTGGTACTAAAAGAATCACTGGGTGGTGGGTGTTATTGATAGAAGAAAGCCAAGGAGAGGAGGGTTGGGGAAAGGATCATCTCCATAGCATGTTCCTACCTGCATTTTTCCTTCTGGCTTTAGCATGGATAAAAGCGTATCTGCCACTGCCACCCACGAGATGAGCATTACCGTTACTCTGCTATCTCAGGAGGTGCTGATAAGATAATCCTGTTACATTCCTGAATTGCTAAAATACAAATTTCCTAGTCAAACCGTCACGAGTTTTCTAGTCAAAATAGCCACCGCTAACAAGAAGAAGATTGGAATAAGCCAATATATCTGGTTTTGCTACACAGAAATACAGAGAGTTCAGTAATGGTCTATTTGCTAAATGTGAGGAATTTATTTCCTGAGCTTTTAGGGCATTGAGAATTTTTATTGATTCTTTATTTTGAGTAATTTATATGGTACAGTGATAGCCTAATAGAAACAGGTGTTAAGTGGAGTACTGTCAACCATTCTTCCTGACATTCAAAAAGAGCCTAAAGATCTCATGAGGGCAGATTTCTAAAGGATCACATCTGGAGGAAGGCAAATTATGGGGACATGACCATATCCTGGTCTCCTCATGACAGGGTCTTGGGCAGCGACAACCCTGGGCATGCACAGACCATTCCTGGGGAGACCAGTCCCGCAAGGCTTGGGTCCATCTCCAGTACATATTGAGTCAAAGCCTCATGAATCAGTTAGGAAAGAAGAGATCTTTTCATGTGCTTTTCTTGAAGGTCTCCTTTGAAGTGCTGATCCAGCCAGGGTCTGACCTCCCTAAGTTATGTGAGTACAAATTTACTTCCTTGATTTCACTGAAGTCAACTCACTCTTTCATTATTTATCAGATTTAATAAGACTTTTTAACTTAGCAGAGTCATTCGCCCTGAATAAAAACTCTTCAAAGGATTGATGCCAATTATCATTCCCTCCTCGCTGCAATTATCATGTTTGGGTGGGTTCAGGTTATCCATCCTCCTCTGCACGTGCAGCTCTCGTGGTGCTGCTGATCCTGGGTGTTTCCAATGCTGTCAATTGAAAAGACAAAACCAGCCTCTGAAGGAGTGAGCACTGCGACATTTTGTAAGAGAAACCTGTGCTGGTTTAGGTCAGAAAAGGTTTTGTGTTCCTTGCTGTTTCAATGAAAGCTTGGACATTCCCCCAAGAGCCTCTGGAGATGCTGTTGTTCATTCCACAGCATCTTGGTGCTCCGGCAGAGCATGGTCCCTCCTGCAGCATCTCAGTGCTGAGGCTGAGCATGATCCCTCCTGCTCTGCCCTGGGACACCCCAGGGGTGAGCCTCACCCTGGCCAAACGAGAGCTGCTCACACTGGTGCTCTGCAACTCTCCCCTCTCACTGAAAATGGGTTGTGAGGTACTGAATTTATCATTACGATTGCTTGCAGAGATGCTGCAAGGCTGAAGAAAAGCCAACAGTTTAAATTTACACCCAGCCATTTGTTTCACCTTATACCTCATCGCAGCTTTTGACTCTTCTTGTATGGGCAGGTTTTAGCCATTTGAGGACTTTGGTGGAGCTACTGATATACATGAACACTTGGAAGCCTGAGGCCTCAGCTTGGAATCTCTTCAGTGCAGTTTGTAAGATCAAGACACTAAAATACTGAGATTGAAAAATGTTAATATTTTAAGTACTCACATTAAAATAGGAGACCTTTGCACTTGTCTGATTATAAAAATTAATTTTGTTAATTTGCCTATAGTGCTTTCCAAAGCATAGACCCTTGAGAATTACCCAACGAAATTTCCATGAGCCTTTCTTCTGAGTTTGTTTTTATTGCTGCGTTTGCTCTTATATATGATGCTTCTTTTAACATGTTTTAATTAATTCATTGGTGATTTGAAAAAAACCCCCCATAAAATGGAAGATACAGGTTAATAATAGATCAAAAGAATGAAAGAGGAAGGATCAAGTAATGTTTAGTGTTTGGTTGAAAAGATCAAATCCATTATTCAGAGGACAGACCCGCTGCTTTAAAGGCGAGCTGAAAACACGCACCACTTGTATCCTGTCACTTTGTGGTGAGAGGTCTTGGGGAATATTGTTAATATTGCCATATCAAAAAGGCTAAAAAAACTGGCTTTTTCTGTTTATTTTTTCACAGAGCTTCTCTCCTTTCCACCTGTGTCATGTTCTGCTCGTGAGCATCCTCTGCAAAGAGAGCTCTCGTTATGCTGAGAAGGGAAAACCCTCCTTAAAATAGTGTATTTTTATGGGTGGTGATCGTAATACCTCAAAACACAGTCTACCATGTGCATTTGCACAAAAATCACAACAAAAGGGATGGATAGTTGGGACATTGTAAAGGAATTGGAAGCATTTTAGAAAAATGACTCATGCAGAGCTGGCAAACATCTCTGTTCTTTATGGGTGCAGAATCTAAACTTTTGTCAACCTAAGGAAAAGTTGTTTCCTAGATAACACACGAGGGAAAAATACACAAATTTAAAGTGTATTTCAGAGGGCGGTCCTCCCTGCGGAGTTTAAAAGGAGGACATCAGACAATAAAAAAAATAAAAACAATTTTTTCACTAAGTAAGGAGATATTTGTCACTGGTTTGTACCCAGAACTCCACGGATGTTGCAGAGTCCAGGCAAGATGCAGAGCTTGCTCCCATTTTTTGCAGATGCCTGTGGGACATGGTGGAGTGAGTCCTGAGCATCACTCCCCTCAGAGCTGTACTGCCTTGAGCCTTGGCAACAGGATGCATTTCAGCCAGGGAAATACGCTCATTTGAATATTCATGGGGGAAAGAACAAAAGGCTTTGCAAACACTGCTGAAGTGGGTGACCATATTTATTTCTAAGCATCTTCCAAAACCATGTTTGGCTTTAGTCACACGTCTTGAGAAAATGCCTGACAACACTGTCGACTACAAGTGTAACAGCTGCTTACACAGAATTAGGACAAATTCCCCACAGTTTTTGAAAGCGATGTAGCTTGCTTCCTGGTGAGGCTCTTAGCAAGATTATACAGTAATCGTCTTTATTTATTTTCAAGGCATATGGAATGCTGCACTAAAAATTTGCCTGAGACCAATGTGCATCGCAGACACACCTCACAGGTACCTCTCTACACCTCTTAAATTACCAGAACTGGCTTATCATTAAGAACGTGAGACTTCAGTTATTTCACTTACAAGGACTCGTCAGTTACCTCTCTGGAGCCCACGTTTCCCAGCCTTCCAGGAGAAGATGGCTTTTACAATGGGTGGGCAACGGACAGACGTGTCTGAGCTATTGACGATGATGGCAGCTTATTCACCTCTGGCTGTTTACACCCTATTTTTCAGCCTGGGACATCAACGGGCTGGTTAGCAGGATCCAGCTTTGATGAACAAGCCCTCCTATGTTTCACGGCATTAACCTGCTCGGCTCCATACAGCAAGATTAAACTCTGTGCTATTTGCTTTTGTCTAAGGGAAGATTTCTGCAAAGACAGACTGTGTTTGTAGCCAGATGGATGAAATACATGAATTTCAACAAGGAATAGAAGGATTTCTTCAAAATTCTCATGAAATAAACAGCTTCAGAGAGCTTTGAGGGGGAAAAAGGAACAGTTTATATACCCGGTATGAGTTGAAAGCCCTTAATTAAGCATTTGAAAATGAGCTGATGACTGTCACAGGCAGCCTGACTGTGCAAGGCCACTGGCAGAGAACAATCACGAGTTTTCCCGCCACCGTACGAGATGAGATGATGACAGGTGATGGGAATATCATCCATTACCCACAGAAAACACAAGCATTTGCCTTCTGAGTTAAAAAAAAAAGCCAAACCACAAAACCGTAGGGAGCTATTTTTCAATAACCCTGTTTTCCAGCATCCACCCAGGAGTAACTCGCCAGCAAACACACAAGCCAATTAATTCTGGACACATTGCAAAAAGGAAGTATCAGCCAACAACCTTTTTCTGGTGACAGATTTCTGCCGTTTCAGTGGTATATAAAAAGGACAGCAGTGCCTATCTTTGTTCCTTCAAAGCAATAGAAGGGGCCAACTCATTATGTATCTTATCCATCTTCATCCGAAGAGCAGCTGCTTGTCCTGCCCGCTCTGCGTTCTGCAATGGCTCGCACATAAGCTGGAGACAATTTGGAACAAACTCTGCCCAAAGGCACACGTGACACTTGGACTTCTCTTGCAACAAAAGGGCCTGTTGCGATGGAAAGGACGGGAAGGAAGAAAATGGCATTTATTACTTTTGTCTGTTGTACAGAGGGATTCTGAAAACTTATGAGCAACATGGATTAGTCTGAGGAACTTTAAAGTTCAAGTCATTATTCATGTTCTTTTATACATTTTGTGGAGGCTTATACATTTTGTGGAGGCTTATACATTTTTTGTAAAGCAGATGAATCTCTGTTCAAGGTTTACCCAGAGGCACAATGATCTCTGCCAGCCAGCACCCTGAGCATCAATAACACTTACCACATCAGTTATGACTACAGAAGACAAAGCACTTATTCTAATATGGATCACAATAAAAAAGCATAGCTCATAGAACCTGATCAAGAAATCTGATCACTGAACAAGGCAATAGCTTTGAAATATATCTGCTTCACACACAAACTTAAAAATCACTCCCCAGACAGTTCAGGTTGCTAAATCGAAAGTCTCTGGTGAGCCCACAAAGATTAACGTGGTAAACGATGTTAAATACTATTACACGACACTGTGATTGAGTTAAGCAGTGCAGCTAAAATTTGGTTATGATAGTGAAGGAAAACTAGACTATGATAGAGAGGAATGGCAATTTTAATTTCAAATTCTGAAAACTAAATTTAAACTAATTTGCTAAAGACCATTTAATGACATGGGAAATGAGTTTCCCTGAATTAACTTATTATTGAATTCTTTTGTTTCTGAATATAGGAACCCAACAAAGCACAAAAGCTTATTACCTGAGCTTTTTGCTACTGTCATACTGCAAATTGTACATCGCTATATAAGCCAGAGAGAGTATAAAAGGCTGCATAAAAACTGCTCTGCAATGGCTACTCTTTAGGCATCAAAACTGCTCAAAATAGCGGTTTTGGGGGTCTGTGGGTTGGGGCATGTTTCCCCCAGGAAAGCTTCCCTGGTCCTGGGCAGGACCTCCTACCAGCAAGGACAGGTCAAGGTCAGGGCTCAGGATGGGAACAAGTAGGATGCTGGTGGTAAATTTTTTGTAGGATAAACCATGAGGTTGCTTATCTTTGGTTCAGTATTTGCCTGAAAAGAACAGGATTTCCAGGCTGTCTTTTCACATCTCCAGACCTTCTACGAGTTCCATCGTAGTCATCACCTGGGCACAGTAACAGGAGAATAAGAAGGCAGAAAAAGATAGAGATAAGTGGTGGAAGAAAAGGGGTTTGAACTATGAGCAAAGAAACTCCAACCACTTGAGCCTGGCTGTGTGTGGGAACTGATGCCTTGTGCAGCCCAGGTGAACAGACCTGCATCACAAAGCCTCACTCCATCTCCAAAATTTCCCTTCCTCAGAAACCTAATTTCAGCTAAATGCTGGAGTGACAAGTGTAATAAAAATAACACTGTAAAATGTATGAAGAATTTCCTTCCCTAAATATCAGATTTTAAAAGCAAAATAAACATGAATTCTCCGCTGTCCTGCCGGTGTCACTGATGTGATTCATGGCTGTTCGGCTGCACAAGGCTGCGTTCCTTTCCGTGAGAAAAAGAGTATAAATCTTC
Organism: Bucorvus abyssinicus; assembly: GCA_009769605.1. Lineage (NCBI taxonomy): Eukaryota > Metazoa > Chordata > Aves > Bucerotiformes > Bucorvidae > Bucorvus > Bucorvus abyssinicus. The sequence continues at coordinate 5,499,353 of CM020032.1, forward strand.
AGATGAGCTATCAAATGGCTTTATGATTAATTCTGTGTTATCCTCGAATTTAATGCCAATGGGTGGGAGGAAAAGAGGAATATTCCCACAGAAGGGGAATGGAGCAGCAGGCAAACTTTGAAGCTCCCCACAGTTAATCTGAAAGAGCTTCTTTCTCATCCCTCCCACGAAACGTGACGCTTCAGGGCTGACTCGGGCAGTTCCTCCCCAAGTGCCCCCAGGAACCGACCCTGCAGAGGAGTTGCCACAGGCTCTGGAAAGCATGACGGAAGTGTTGGGCTGGCGGCTGCTCCCTGTTACCAGCTGTGCCCACGCTCAGCTCAGCTCCCCTTGGAAAGCCAAAGCTCTGCTGCTGCCACATCGCGCAGGGAGGGTTGTTTTGCAAAGGCTGTGCGAGCGCAGGCGGTGCCTGCCCAGCTCCCGAGAACACCTACGGGTATCTCACAAAGGCTGAACAACTCTCTCTTTCATCGTCTGTGCAATTCTAGTAGGATTTTCCTAATTTCAGTTTCAAGAGGGGTGGAAAATTCTTTTTATTTGCCATGAGTTTAAAATTAAACAAAAGAAATGAAGATGTGCCTGGGTGTCTGATAAAAGCATGGAATTTAGGTGAAAGTTGTAAAAGATTTCCTATCAGCTCTTATTTGCGCAGACCACAGATTAGCCACTGCCTGCTCTGGTCTCAGGAGGTTCACGTGCTCTGATCACTGAGTTGTGCTGTGTTAAGAAGCACCACGTCAAGCAAAACGGATCAATAGCACTGATGATATGTGACTCCCTGATAAAATTAACTGATAATTCTATTTTTTAAGTTCTTATTCTTTTTAAAAGACCCTGGCCAGTGTAGGAAGTTATGTTTACAGGAACAAAGAGGCTAAGGGCAGCCCTGACCCCCGTCCTGTGCCCAAGGGACCTCAGGGTAGGGACCCCCCAGCCTCCAGCCATACATGGGAGATGTCCCTTTGCTGAGTGGTCTGGTATTGGTCACAATTACCATGAGGATGGGAATTTTGTTTTTCATGTTGTCGCCTGTGCGTTAGCAGCTGGAGAGAGGCTGCCAGCCCCTCCACTGAGCCAAGAAGCTGTCGGATCATGTTAAGGAGAAACCTGCCACTGACAGGTTGTGAATGAATATTCATGGCCATTATTCTACAGTCTGCACCCTATATAAGCATTATCTGTAAAAAAAATAATAAATCTGAACTGATCTCTCGAGCTTGGGTCATAAAATTCTGTCAAAATAAAATGTGGTTAAAAATAACTGAGGTGGTAGACGGTGATGTCCTCAGCACAGACTGCTGCTTCCTCGGGCATCTCCAGTCCCCAGCAGTGAAAAACACCAAAGTTCCCCAGGGAGAAGCTACAGATGGGTGTTGCAGATGGATCTGTTGTACTAAAAGAAATTGTTCCACATTTCTGGGTATTTAGAGAAAGGAGCATTAGTGCTCAGGACCCCTTCTGCTCACAGCAGGAGGAGCGACCACCCTCCCAGGAGCTACCACCACAGCTTTCAGCCCTATGACCCCAGAGAGCTTTTAAGAAACTTCTGGGAATTTTCTCAGGAAATTCAGGCTTTTTATTTGTCATGACTCAGAAACCAACAGAAATCAAGGTCAAAGCATGAATGGCCAAGATTTTCTAGAGTTTAAATCAGCATCTTTTGCTGTCTGTATTCTGGAAAAAAGACTGAGCAACACAACGGGAAAATTGCTGATGACACAAATTCCTTGAAACCAATCAAAGGTCAAAAAAAAAAAACCCCAAATAGACTGTCAGGACATTTAGTGGGTACCAAACAAGTCCAGGTCAACTGGCAAGATGATGGTGAAGGAATCCGCACCTTACCAAAGACATGTTAACATAAATTTTGGAAGATTTCTTGCAGTCGTGCACGGACGAGACCTGGGAATCATTTGTAAGAGGAGGCTCATTTGCTCACCGCCTGGTATTGCTCATTACACATGAAGTGCTCGGCAGCATAAAAAGAGAGAGGAAATCAGCAATATGAAGGATACCTTAGTATACAGCCTGTTTGTTGTAGAATCTTCATCCAAACCTAAACTTATATTTATTCTAAACTAGAGTGGCCTTCCTTGGAAAATGCTCTCAGTATTCTCACTATCTCAAGAGCTGGGCAGACATAGAAAGTTATCTGTCCCAATAATCGGTTAAGACATGAGAAGTCAAAAATGGGATAGTTGAATTCAAGAGGAAATAAATATGAGGGTGTCCTGTAGAGATGTACGGAATTACAAGGAGAAAAGTAAGAGACATTAAACCTGACTTGATCTGTCTTGGTACATATAAAATAACAATTTCTAAACACAAAATTAATTTTACTTTTGACTTATTTTGTTTTGCTGAGGAAAAAGCCTTCCGTGGACTAAAGCCTGCCATCCTACAACGACATCCGAAGAGAAGGTCCTGCGAGCTGGAAACGCATCTTGCAAGGCTGCAGGCAATGGACCTGAGCATGACTCTGGTGTGTATGACTATAAACAAAAGAGCTGAAGGCAGCTTTAAAATGGGCCAGAACTGAGCTGAAACAGCCAATGCAATTCCATGCAGCAGTTGAGAAAACTCATATGGTCTTTGAATGCAAAAGGAGAACAAATGAAAGCAAAACTCCAGTGTTCTTCGAAAGGAGCGTGTCCAGGCTGCTGTACAGCCTAGAATATTCAAAACTCAGTGTTGAGGGAAGTCCCAAGAGCATCACCGGTCAAGATGAATCACCAAAATGTTCCACTTTCATCAATTTTCAGCTGGGAAGAGTAAGCAACACATCTGCCATATCGTCCCCATCCATCAGCAGGAGAGGAAACTACCTCCGTTAAAGACCTGGCTCTTTAAATTCCATCAGTGCTTTTGAAAAATCTCCACAAGAAGTTTAAACAAGAAAGGAGAGAAGATGTGGCTGGTATACTTGGGAGTGAACGCACACGAAGAGCAGAGAGCCTCGCATAAATAATGGCTATAATTTCCAGGGAGGTTGTCAGACAGCAACGGTATCAGCGACTGCTGACTTTTACTTGGCAGGTTGAAGATCAAATGCCTCACGAGGTGAAGGCTTGCTGGAGATGGCACACGTGAGGGATAGCTGCAGGAAGGGGCTACGGTGTCCCCCAGGGTGCCAGCAAAATCCTGCCACAACCCTCTCTACCCAATCCTTCGAAAACAATTCTCTTTTAGACAAAAAGAATGTGAAATAGACAGTAGTAACCATGCTACAGCCCTCTAACACATGAACTGGAATTACTTAAAACATCATTAAATTACAGTGTAATGTTGATTCCGCTTTGCTTATGATCTACTTTTTTCTATCTCTTACAGTCCCAGAAATAAATGATTTAATTTCTCCAGCCTGCACTCCAGATAAAGCATTGCACTTGGAAGCCATGGAATATATATGTTAATCAGCCCCTCTGCTGCCCATGCCATTACTACCCTACTCATTTGTTTTCTGTTGTCATTGCTGATTACCCATTTTTAGAACAGATTACTGTAATAACGGGGGGTGGGCAGCGGCTCCCCTGCCTCGAGTGTCCTTGGATCAATCTTCTCATTGCAGGTGAAACACATTTTTCTAATAAACTGCCGGTCTGCTTTATGTTCTCGGTAACTTTTCAGTTTTGGAAATCAATTAATATTAGTGATTCCAAGAAGTTAGAGCTCTGAAAACAACATAAAGAAACACTATTGAAAGAGTAAATGAAATGCAGCACTGGTACTACTTGAAACAACAAACCGAGGAATTGAATGATTTTTCTGCCCCTCTTAATGCAGCACCCTCTGAAAATAAAACTCTGCTCAGCCTCAGAGCCAGAGATCTCAAGTGACGCGCTCGTAATGCCAGCCTTTTCCCGCTGCTTTGTTCTGGGCTGTTTGTTTGGGTTGGCTGTTTGGTTTGCTATTGATTTCTTTGTGTTTTAAAACCATCCTGAGCAAATTGTCCTCCCGAGTGAGGTTCTGAATACGGAGCTGCGCTGTGCTCTGTGTGTGCGGGGCTGGATGGACCAGCCAACGCTGCTGCTGAAACGGCTGTTCCCTTCTGGGCTTCTTTTCAGCAAAAGTAAAGAAGACTCTATATTGAATGTAATATTGATGAATTACAAACACACCCTCGTGTACCATTCACAGTACAGCGTATGTAGCTGCCGCCTTTGGAACAGAGTAATTGGGGGCTTCTGATCACGTACATCCTGCCAAAACACCACGAAAGTCTGTACCTCACAAGAAAGGTCAACTAGCAGCTCTCCCCACCTGCCATTTCCAAGTGAGCAGGTACTGCTACAACTGCTAAATTTTATCAGAAAGCCACAAATTGACAACAAAGCCCAAGAGCCACACACCACTACTCAAAGGTCATCATTACACCTGGATTGCCTCTTGACCAGCCTTCAAAGACCACCTCTTTCCATTTCTGCCGCTGAGCAGATATCCAACTGCTCCCCATGCAAACAACAACTTTTGGACCCAAACTGCCCAAGAAGTTTCCCCAGAGCCGTCATGAGCCATGGCTGCAACCAGACATAGCACTGCACAGAGCTCACCTTGGCTTCAGACACATCTCAGCCTTTTCAGTTGTTGAGGCTGCAGCAATGAAAGACTTAATAGACAGAGGAATGACTCGATGCTTTCCATCAGCTGAAACAAAATGGGATAGGAGCCAGTCAGAGCTGACAATTAGAGTATAAACTCAGACTCAGTAACAAAGGAGAGCAGCAGAAAACCCTAGAAAGATAAAGCTGGACTAGAGAATAGGTTGTTTCACCTCGTTTCTTTTATTCACATAGTAGAAAACTACTCTTTCTCAAAACACTCTCTCAAACCTCTGTTTTTGGAGGTGTAGGTCTCCGAGAGAACAGACTCCTTAGATCCTTCTGAGGTCTAGTAAACACCGGGTGACATTGAGACCTTCTCACCGCAAGCCACCACATGGATACAGGTGGCTGCTGCAGGTGAGACCACAGTTACCCACATGCCAAGGAGCCGTGGCACCTGTCGGTGACCAGAGCATGGAGCAGCCTTGCCTCCCTTCCGGTAGAGGGGGAATCAAAGGCACCCCCCAGACCTGCAAGGGCTGAGGCATGGAAAACGCTGACTCCGTGCTGAGGTCAAAACTTATCATCCACTGAACAAGGCAGCCCAGTCTCCCCAGCATTACTGCAACCTCAGCAGCTGGCTCAGCCCAGCAGCCCCATGTGAGCCTGACTAGCTCAGAGGAGCATCCCTGGACACAGCATCTCCCCTCTCTGTTTCACCTTCCAAGGCTGCAGGGTGTCTTAAAGGTCTCTCCAAGGAAGCTTTGCAGTGAATTCTAACAGCAGAATACTACAGTATAAAATATTTCCTCCTCAAATAGAAGCAGCACATCCCAATTGCAGCTGTGCACAGCAAAGCAACCTGCTGGAAAAGCTCCGTGCCAGGAGGAGGGCAGGGCAGGACACAGCAGGATCCCGCCAAGCAGCACTAAGAGCAAGCTGCACCTCCTGCACCTCCAAACCAGCTCACCTTCCTCAAGTATACACTCATGAGGTGAGGAATGAGGGTGAGGAACGCACTGTCCCGGTGGCCAACTCTTCCCAGTGAACTCGCTTTGTAAACACAGTGATTCCCTCAGTTTCCAGCACAAGGCAATAAACCCCCACGTGTCTGTGAGGGCAACTCGGTAACATATTCAATAAAGAGCTTTACTTCAATTAATGACTTTCTTTCAATAATTACTTCACTTGTTTTGAATTAGGAACTGTGAACCCACTGATAAATTGACTGATTTGAAAGATTTATTCCCACCATAGCTTCTGAAATCTGGCTTTCCTGCAGCAATGAATCTCGGTGATTTACACCCAACCCTCGGCAGCCCCTGCAGCCAGCGGGGAGGAGAAGCCCCCTCCCATTCCATCGCTCCTCCAGCCCTGGGGATGTGGGGATGTGGCAGAGCAAGTGCACGAGGCACGGGCTGCCAGCCCACAGGTAGCCTCGCTGCCGCAGCTCGATTGAGCTCTCTTCGCTTTTCCCACCCTGCCCCACACACACGGTGCAGGGCATAGACCAGCGCTTCGCCTGCAAGTGCCCAAGCGCCCAGTGTTGTATGTGGGTGAGACATGGTCATGCTCCAGAAATAGCCTCTATATGGCCAAGGTCAAGGCCTCTCACATTTTCCAAAGACAAGGGTTAATTATTAATATCTAGTTATTTTTGATATTAATCTAAACACTGGCCCAGGTTGCCCAGAGAGGTGAGAGAAGCCCCATCCCTGGAACCATTCCAGGTCAGGTTGGGCCTTGGGGCTCTGAGCAACCTGCTAACTGCAGGGGGTTGGACTGGATGGGCTTTGAAGGTCCCTTCAACCCAAACCAGTCTGCAGTTCTGTGATCTCTAATGAAACATCTTTACCCCTTAAGACATCTGTTGTTACATTAAAAACCTGTTATGCCGTGTAAGTGCCGTGTACAGCCACATGTATCCATGCAAAAGGAATCTCTTCTTAAACTTTTCCCAATTCTTAAGTTATTCCAACTCTGGTCTGATTTGCCTCACTGCATTCTCCTTTTTCTCCCCCGCCCACCCCAGTATTTGCAGGAGACATTATTATACACCAGCTTCTGTGACAGGAGAAATAAAATCCTGACATAGAGTATTTTCACAGAGCTTTTTTCAGGTTAAATGTAAGCAGATTTGGTATGGAGAAACTAATCCTTTCAAGGCATATTTAGCTGTCTCCCCAAGCAGCGGATCAAGTGGTGCATATTTCAGAGCTCACCAATCACATTAAAAAAACATTTCATTCCGCTGCGGATACCCCTAATACCTCCCTGCATGAAATAGGAGCCTACGCAGGAATTTCGGGCACTTGCCCTCTCCTTACTGGTGTCATGGGGGAGCAAAGCCTACGGGAGCTGGATGGGGCAGGGATGCAGTGCGGGATGTGAGTGTGCTGCCCAAAACTACCCTGTGCCCATTGAGAAACGGAAAAGAAAGGGACAATTCTGCTGTGCCCGTTTAGACCAGTCATTTGCGTGATCAATTCAACAACCTGCTGAACTGCTGAAAGACCTCGCAGCCATTCAGTTGCTACTCTAAGCTGGTTTATCATCTCCAAACCACTTGCAGGCTCTTCAGGTATACATACGTTTGACTGTACTCAGAAATGCCATTTTGTAAAAATCTATTTCACGTTTGCTTGCTTATTCACCTTTTTTTATGATTTCACCGGTTTAGAAACAGAGATATCTGAATGGAAGACATTCCAACCTGAAATAAATTTTAGAGGGCGCGGGCGCTGAAATATCAGGTATCTCTATGTTCACAACCACAGCAGCAAAACATTTTGCTAATTTAAGCGTTGTGTATAGTTTGGTTATACAAGACACATAAAGGTTTGTTATCTCCATTTGGCCCTTTTCTGCTGGTTTGCTGAAGGCACGGGTTCAACTTTGAGTGCTCCTCTGGGATGGACCTGGCTTTGGCCCCACAGGGACGCAGCTCTCTGGGATTGAAGGCTTTATCATGGATGTTCACCTTTATTGAACCAAAATGTCCAACACCATGACCAAACTGGGGAAGCTGTGCTTCTTAGCAGGGTCTCGCTGCTGCCTGTGCCACCACTGTGTAGCATCAAGCAGCGCTTCTGCTACAGGAGCTGGAAACCGGGATGAAGAGGGAATCCTCCAGCACTGCTGGGAACTGAAACTGGGAGTTTTTATAATTAAATGTGCTGGAAAACTGGTAGCTTTCTCTGTGGGAGTTACGGAGCAAGGAGCCCAGACGCATCTGCCTGCACTCAGACAACGCTCTACCGGACTTTCCTGGCCGGTAAATGGAAAGGGCAACCAAATCACTCCCAAATACACTCCAGTACTCTGATCCCCCAAAAGCCTATTCTTGCTCTCTTTTCACACTGAACCACATTAAAAGATTAATAAGGAAGATGTGATCTTCAGGAAAAGGGCATACGGGATTTCTGTTAAGAAGTCTATAAGCCAGATCAGCAATACCAGCGGTAATAAAGTATCTTTCTGTGATCCTCACAACGGAGATTAAAGCCTTCAAGCAGCCCACAGGATTAAGGAAATTACTTCCATAAAGCATAATCTCTTACACTGTCTGGACTTGGCTTAGCCACACAGTCAATCAGGAAGAATATGTTCTCCTACTAAGAAAAAAATGTTTTTACAGTGACACTTCTTCGCAAATATGAGACTTTTTAATGATAACAAAATCCAATTTTCTTTGGCCTGGCTCTGCAGGACAGCAACCACCAGCTGGATGCTGTAAACCACTTCTCAAACCTCCCAAGGCCAGGGTTAGCTCAATTCCTGCCTTCTGGCTTCTGTTGCACGTCCCTCTCCCAGACACCAATGACCTGCTCATTCCACACACACCGCGTTGGGCTGCACTGCGCTGAGCACACATTAGATCACTAATCAGCTACAGAGAAACACTGTTCTTCTGTCGTGAAATCAACTCTATTTTGATTTGACTGAAAGACCAAGAAATCTACCCGGAGATGTTTTCAGGTGGCCTCAAACCAGATTGTGCTTTCCACCTTTAGCCACGTGTGTGCAAGGGGTCAAGAGTCTTCTCCAAGTCACTGCTTTTCACCCAGACCTGCCACAGGGCATCAGCCACTACCTGCAAGCCGAGCAGCCACCACCACTGCTCTCACACGGTGGCTTTCACCGGGCAAGGGCCAGAACCAGAGCAGGAAGGAGAACAAACCAGAAGAGTCCGTTACAACCAAAGATTAAATATTTTTTCTGCAGCTTATTAGAAAGATTAACATGTTGAATTAGCACCCGGGTTATTTGAGGACTGGATAATTGCACAATTTCTATAGACATAGTTAGGTATATATATATTATGTAAATGAATAATAACAGCACTGTTTATGCTGTTTTACTGTAAAATGCTGTTTACAAAAGTGTCAGCTGTTTAATTGTCCTGCCCACACCAGTGCCTACCAGTAGAGCAGGCTGTGCTGGCCTGGCCACAGCGGCTGCACCACGCTTCATCCCTGTCATGGCCGCAGTGGGTGAGATGCAAAAAGGTGTCAGGAGCACTCAGGAAGAAGGGGTCCCAGGACCGCTGCCAGTAAAAATTTCAATTTTGGATATACATTTCATCCACATTTCAAAATGGTTGTCTTTAAGCTTGGAATTCGGTGGGGATCCAAATCCTGCCAGAAAATTTGGTGGCCTAGAAGGGAATTTTTGTAGAAACATGGCATGATTAAATACTGACCCCTGAGGAACACCACTCCTCACTGGCCTCCACACGGATGTTGAGCCATTGACTGCAACTCTTTGAGCGTGATTTTCCAGCCGACTCCTCATCCACCGAGTGGCCCATCCATCAAATCCATGTCTCTCCAATCTAGAGACAAGGAGGTTGGGCAGGACAGTGTCAAATTCTTTGCACAAGTCTATGAAGAACATGAAAATGTCTGAGACCCTCACAGAGGTGCTCCTTGGCACCTGTGTTACCTACAGACATGACAAAGCAGAGAGGAAAAGCAGCTGGCCATAAGTGAAGACCATGAGCTGTCAGGATGAAGCTGCCTGTACCCCCACTCTGCTGTCCTTGGCCTACACTTGGGTGTAGGTACAGGGTCCAGTGTCATCTGGCCTGTAGTTAAGTGAAGGCTGAGGGCAGCTATGGAGCCATGGGGGCCAGGAGGACGAGGACCCCATTGACTGCAGAGGGGCTCACAGCCTGTCCCGGCTCACCAGCCCACACACGTGTCAACGGGATGTTGTCATAATATCAGGCAAACAGGGTTTAAGAGATGATGTTGGGGGGCAAGGTCAAAGCCCTGTGAGTACCTCAGGGAGAAGCACCCTCCACTGCCTCATGCTTCAACATGGGCAATAGCTTGGCAACCACCAGATAGTCATCCTCACACATGGAGAGTTACAGGAGTCCTATGTCTTGCACTATCTTCAACGAGCTTCGCCTGGAAGAGGAGCTGTGCGATGTGGTCACCTGTGTGGATAATGTTGAATTCAGGGCCCACAAGATCATCCTTTGTGGCTGCAGTAACTATTTCAGGTCAGTGTTTGAAACAAGAGGGGACAGAGGCAAAGAGTATTTCCTCGTCCGGGTTACACTGCCTGAGTGTATCTCCAGTGCTTCCATCAGCACTAACACTCTCACCCAGCAGTTGCCCATAGTCCCAGTACCTCTTTGGACACCAGAATTAATCCACAACCTGGTATCCAACAGCAGCTCTGGAAGTGGTGTCTGATTAAGCTCTAGATGTGGTGCAGGGCTGGGAGCGTGGACCGCCTGGTTTATCCACCATCGGGTGGGAGATTTTCCTTCCCCCACACAGCATGTTTTGCTGGTATTCTTGTTGGAGCAAGGTGGCCCTGTTGCGCTCTGGCCACAGCAGGAGGTTGTGACTCCTTTTTAAAACAACCAGCTAATAACACACGATTTAATAAAAGACACTGTCTCCCAGCATGGCTGCTGCTGGTGCCCACATTGTGCCTGGGAAAGGCAGCACAGGGGATAACAGGGTCTGGGTTTTCGTAGCAGAACTAATTTTTCCCCCAGTGCTGCTTTGTTTTTTCAGGGTTTTGTTCAGCAGCAGGTGGAACGACGCCGAGAAGAGAGTGTATAGTATCCACTATGCTTCACCTGGAATGATGGAGCTTATAATCAAGTATGCCTACACAAGGACCGTACCAGTCACAGCTGACAACATCAGGAGTTTGCTGGCCACAGCAGCCTACTTCAACGTCAAGGGCATTGTTGAGCTGTGCTGCAAGTTCCTAAAATCCCAGCTAAGCCCAGAAAATTGCATCAGCACCTGGAAACTCACAGATACTTATAATTGCCCCGACCTGTGAGAAGCAGCCTATGTTTTTATCCTCCATCACTTCAAGAAGGTGACCAAGGTGTCTACGCAGTTTCTAGAGCTCGCTGTCAATGACCTAAAGAACATCACTGAGAAGGACGAGCTCAATGTGAGATGAGAAACTTCTGTGTTCGAGGCTGTTCTGACATGGATCGCTCATGACCGGCACAACAGGAGGCAGCACTTCACAGACTTGCTGGGCAGGGTGGGTGTTGTCACAGCATGGCCCCGGATGGCTCTGCAGAGCTGGGCACGGGGCAGCTGAGCCAGAGCTGCCTGGCTTTTCTTGTAGAACTGGAGGAAACTGGAGCCTCCTGACGTTGCTCACAAAGGAATGAGCTTTCAGAGTGCTGGGTTATTGCTGCGCTGGGGAATCAATCAAAGATCCTGCGCTGGGGTGGGGCAGACCTTTTAAGTGCACATTTCCTCAGCTTTAGAGCTTGAGTTTAACTGTTCCTCATACCCAGGAAGGGTCGTGGGAAGACATTCTGTCTCCCTACATGAAGTCGATGAGCATTTGCCCAGACAAGCTGCACTATACCCACAGCAGCAGGCATTAGGGCAGTTTCAGTCCACGTGCAGAAAAGCACCGTGCCAAAGCTGTGGCAGACTCTCTGCTGTGAAATCGGGTGATTTACCCTTGCACAACGCTTTCTGGACTAGTTTAAAATGACGGATTTAATTCTCTGGTTCGCTAGTAAGCTTTAGACAACACTGTAGCCTGAAAGCAAAGCCACCCAGCATTGTAGTCATCCACCGAGGTGTAAACCATCTGCATCAATACTCTAACCTCCCGTTTGCATTTTTCAGGTTCGATTGGCACAGGTGGAACCAGAATACATCCTAAACATCAAAATACTCAACTACGTGAAAGATAATGAGGAATTCGAACTCCTCATCATAAACACACTGACAGAAATGTACCACCTCAATATGCATGGCCCCGCTTCTTCTGATTTCACCCACCCGCTCAATTGGCCTCGCCTGCCCTATGCCATCTTGTTTGCTATCAGAGGCTGGAGCAGGGGTAGTCCAACCAATGCTATGGAGACCTATGATGCCCGTGCAGACCAGTGGGTGAATGTCGCAGGTGAGCAAGAGAGTCCCATTGCCTGTCATGGCACTGCTTATTTGAAAGGCTTCATCTACATTACTGGGGGATTTGACAGCGAGGATTATTTGAGCAGTGTCAAGCGGTTTAACCCGCTCCAGCAAACATGGCAGGAGGTGGCACCCATGTACTCACAGCGCTGCTACGTCAGCGTTGCTGTCCTCAACAACAACATCTACGCCATGGGAGGGTGTGATGGACACAGGCACTTCAACACAGTAGAACAGTATGAGCCAGAGACAAACCAGCAGACGATGATCGCCCCCATGCACGAGCAGAGAAGTGACACCAGCGCAACCACACTGCGTGAAACGGTAAAAGGCCCCTGAGATTACTGAATCACAGAATTGTTTAGGTTGGAAAAGTCCTTTAATATCATCGAGTCTAACCACGGAAGTAGTTGAGGTTGAAGTATGGTGAGCAGGACAAGAAATCAAACAAACACCAGTGTGCAGCCTGACACAGAGGGCAAGTGCCTGTCCTCTCACACAGTGTGTGTCGAGGTGGGGACTTTCACAGAGCTCAGCCTATTACTAAGCTATGTGCCCAATAAACACAGCTACCACTCCGAGTTCATCATCGGGGTAGAAAAGAGGAGCTGTAGGAGCAGGGAATGTAACAAATGGTCCCTTTAACCATTTAAAATAAAGAGGAAGAAAGTTCACGTAAACCTCATTCATTACATCCCGGAGCTACAGATATAAAGCTCTCCAAGAGGCCACAATGACTTGCACAGCGGAGATGCAGACATGAGTGCCGAAACTCTTCCAAAACTGCTCACCACCAATTACCCATTTTTTAAATTTCCCATTAAAACCAAAACAAATTCCCCCAAAAATTCCAGCCCCACCATTCATTTTCTCTTCAATGTGTTCTCCCACCAAGAGTATTACCGCCCTGCTCACACAATTTTTCTCCTGTGAACAGGTGTATATATGTGGTGGGTTCAATGGAATCGAATGCTTGATCACTGCAGAAGACTATGATGCCACCACAAATCAATGGACCTTTATAGCCCCAATGGACAGCAGCAGAAGCGGAGCAGGTGTGATGGCGTATGACAATGAAGCGTGTGTGGTAAGGGAGACATGGTACTACTGCCACACCACCCCCCAGAGCCTGTAGCATTTGCCGATCTGCATTTCCTAGATTTTCAGGCTGGCCATTTGCTTGTTAAGTTTAGGGAAGAAAGTCAGAGCCAGGAGGGTTGATACGCCTTCTGAGAACATGATCACCTGCACACTTTTTGTTATGAAAAATATACGGACAATTGTCAAGCAGCTGCAGCAAAGAAATGATTTGCTGCTGCCGTTGCCAAGAGCCTTAGCAGCACAGGACGTTTGCTTGGTCCTGTTTATCCTGGCCATGACCTGCATTTAAACACTGCAGAATTGTACAGTCTGACAGCTCCACAAAATACTTGTGGGAACTCCAGAAGAACAGGGGCCAGCGTTGTGTTTGAGATCACACGCAGTGCTTCAAAATGAAGTCAGGCAGGCACGGCCAGTGACCATCATCCTTGTGACGTGGTGGTTGAGGAAAGGCCTATTTCAACTCTGTACCTTCGGCATTCACAGGTAGGAGGATTTAATGGTGCTCTCTTGCTTCGGAGTGCAGAAGCTTACAACCCCGTGACTGACACATGGCGAGATATCCCCAAATGCTCAGTCCCCGCTGCAGCTTCGGCATTGAAGTGATGGAGGACCTGTTGTTTGTGGTTGGGGGCTCTGATGGTTTCACTATTACTTCCAGCACTGAGTATTATGACAAAGACACTATTGAGTGGTATGATATTCATGACATGAGCATACATCGCCTTGGTCTCAGCTGCTGTGTGGTGTCAGGTCTACCAATTGTCTGGGACTACACTGCCAGAAGAAACTGCCATATGAACAACTGAAGAGTTCAACAACCTATATGAAGAGCTCCACATACTAATAGTCTTCTGAGCAGCAACAAAATATATTCAGTTATTCTAAAATAAAAACAATTGAAGTAGGCTGAAAGAATAGTTAGTATTTAAAACATTCATTCCATGGCACCACAAAAGGTGTATCAGCCACAGCCTCCACAGCAACTTAAAAAATACAAGGTACAACAGAATGCTAGAGAAATAAAAGGTCTGTTTTCATTAATTCCTTATCATAGAATCATGGAATGGTTTGGAAAGAATGTTAAAGATCATCTAGTCCAACCTCCTGCCATAGGCAGGAACACCTTCCACTAGACCAGGTTGCTCAGAGCCCCATCCAACCTGGCTTTGAACACTGCCAGGGATGGGCATCCACAGCCTCTCTGGGCAACCTGGGCCAGGATCTCACCACACTCACAGTGAAGAACTTCTTCCTAATATCTAAATCCACACTCTCTCAGTTTGGAATCCTTACCCATATCACTACACTCACCAATAAAGGTCCCTCCCCATCTTTCTTACAAGCCCCTTTAAGTACTGAAAGGCCCCACGAAGGTCTCCCCGGAGCCTTCTCTTTTCCCAGCTGAACCACCCCAACTCTCTCAGCCTGTCCTCACAGCAGAGGGGTTCCAGCCCCCTGATGATCTTCTTGGCCCTCTTCTGGACCTGGTCCAACAGGTCCATTTCATTCAAGGTCGCTCTGGATGACAGCCCTTCCCTCCAGCGTTTTGACTATGCCACACAGCTCGGTGTCATTGGCAAACTTGCTGAGGGTGCACTCGACTCCACTGTCCATGTCACTGACAAAGGTGTTAAACAGCACTGGTGCCAATACTAACCCCTGAGAAACGTCACTCGTCATTGGCCTCCACGCGGACATCAAGCTGTTGACCGCAACTCTTTGAGTGCAACCATCCAGCCAATTCCTTATCGACTGAGTGGTCCATCTGCTAGATCTCTGTCTCCCCAGTTTAGAGGCAAGGATGTCATGTGGGACAGTATCAAATGCTTTGCACAAATCCAGGCAGTTGCTCTTCTCTTACCCACCAACACTGCAACCGCATTGTAAATTTGTGAGGCATGATTAGCCCTTGGTGAAGCCATCTTGGCTGTCACCGATCACGTCCTTGTTTTTCACGTGCCTTAGTGTAGTTTCTAGGAGGATCATCTTTGTGATCCTGCCAGGCACAGAGGTGAGACTTCACTGGCCTGTAGTTCCCCAGGTCTTCCCCTTTTCCCTTCCATTCTTCCACAATATCAACACCACTCGCTTCCGTGTGTGCCGGTGAGGGAGTTTTTGGCTCTTTGGCTGTAGGTTCACTGTAGACTATACCTGGAACCATCTATCCAACTCATTCTCAGCCTCCTTAATTCTACGCAGGCTGCTTACTACCTCCTGCAGCTCAGCCACCTGGTTTTGCAGAGCTGCTTTGCCTCAGCCTTTGTGCAACCTCCCATTTCAACCAGAATCGCACGGTTTCAAACACCTCTGCTATCAGGTTTTGATAGTTTTGAATTATTTCAGCAAAGTTGACCAAGAAAAAAGAGGGAGGTTGGTTAGTGAAGAGAAGCCTGAACCTGCAAAGCCGAAGGGGAATGAGCAGCAGTGCTGCTGACCCCATCCAGCACAGGACATGCCTTTGGTTGAGACATTGTCAGTCTTAAAGGCAAATGAAAAGCACATTTGGAGGAACCTCAAGATTTTCGACAAAATGTTCTGGAGAAGTGATGCAGGGCAAATGGCTTCACTAAATATACACTCACAAGTATTGCAGAGGGATGCCAGCACCAATTTGACAAAATTAACACAGAAGTAGGAGACTCTGGAGCACCAGCTCAGCTGGGAAGGACCACTTAGCTTTCCTAAGTGACATGATGTCAATAAAAGTGGGCATTACAGGACAGCGATGCAAATATTAAGAGCCAAAATGTTGGCAAACCCTTGCCTGGCCCATGGGGATGCTCCTCCTGCCCGGCACTGCATGAGGTCATGGTACCACCCTCCACAGGAAGACAGGGGATGCCAAGAAATGAACCTTTGTCAGGGAAACTTTCAATTTATGCTAGGAGAGAAAAAAGAAAAAATAGTAATTCCAGCAGATGAGAGAGGATAATGGGCAATGGCTGCGTGCACAGAGAGCAGAGTCTGGGCTTGCCCCTTCGCTGTGTCAGGAACAAGGAAACTGAAATTTCCAGCTGCAAACCACAGTCCAACTGAAATGAGAAGCACCATCTTAAAACTGGTAAGTTTTTTCCCGGGAAGTTGGCAGTTTCCCACCCCAAGCGAGAGCAGCACAGGCAGCAGCTGCGGGAAGCACCACGTCTCTGTCACTCCCCACTTTACCTTCCTGGTTAATTGGTCATAACGGCAGCTATTTCTTGCCTGGAATAAATGAGGTGTCACTTTTCTAGGACAGCGCTGGGGAAGCAGCTGTGTGCTCACCCTCCCAGCATCAGCCAGAAAAAAAATAACTCTGAAAGCGCTACAAAAAAGGAGCCTAAATATGAAATTTAATTTGCCTTGTACCTCCAATGTCCTCGTTGAACAGCTGGGAACTTCTCCCTGAGAATCCTTTGGTTTGGCATTTAACTATTTCCAAGTCAGACAGCCCAAAAGGCCAACAGAGTCAGTGACTGAAAGTGTCCCAGAGGTGTTGGAGAGGTGTTGCTGGGGGAGGCAGCAGGGGTTTGATGGTGACTGAAGCTCCTTAGAGCACCCACGTACGACAGAGCAGGGGAGGATGCTCTGATGACACATTTAGTCTATGAATTCTGAACATCCATTTCTCCCTTGCTCAACAGAGATGTCAAATCTACATCAGCTACGTTTGCAAACATAACGAATCATTCTCAGCACACCATTTCCTAGGCATCAAGCAGATGTTCACTACAGCAATGTGAGGGACGTGCTCAGGCACTAACACAGGAGACGGCAGATCCCTCCTCTACACGGCAGATTGCGGAAAAACACCCTGAGTATCGCAGTGAAGGGGATGCTGTCCAGGGGTGACGGGATGGGGCTGGGTGGCCAAAACTTCCCACCCCTGAGGGAATTGCCTTGCAAAGGCACCCGGTGTGCACGTGGGAAACGCAGACTTCCCCAGGGAACATGGAGTGAGCAGATTTTTGGCTAGAGCTCTGTTCTCTCAAAGAACAAAAGTAGCTTAAATGGCAAGTCTAGAAAGGCCTTGCTCATTAGACGAGTTTATTATTTCCTGAGCTCTGCTTAATCACCCTTTTAAAGCCTCTGTTTGCTAATTGAATGCTTCCCCTTTTAACAGGAGATAAAAGGAGCGAGGAGGTGTTGGAAATGGTTGATTATACACATGTATAAGTACACCAGGTTGCTTAATGAATCTGGTAGATGAGAAATTTATACCTACCCTAACCCAATCAGCTGTTTTGCTGTCCCTGTTTTCTGGGGACTTTTCACAGTTCCTTTCGCAAAAGCCCTTATGCATGAGACAGGTTCCTCATGACCATCAGCCACTCGTGGTGGCTACAGCTCAAGGACACCCAGCACCGTTCAAACACGGGCAGGTACCAGCTGCATCCCAGCACGTGTGCATCAAGTGACAGACAGCAGGACAGTGACAAATGCAGCGAGACAGAAGCGTAGGGCAGCAGCAGGACATCCTGCACTGATGGGGCTGGGACATGGCTCTGTCCGAGGTCTGACGCTCACAGCTCTGTGGAATATTTGAACCTATGCAATAGGGAGATCACTTTGTCTCTATCTCTAACACACCATATGTAGCAAATGTCACTGGGGATTGAATGAAAAAATCCACCAACTTTTGGCAAATACACCCATAATATTTAGAGATAATGTGCTCTGACCATGTTCTTTCCCTGTTTTCTTTGCTCTGAGAATATTTGCATGAATTAATCTATACAGCTGTTTGCAAAATATTAACTCCAAACATTCCACGTGTAATAGTTGATGGAAAAGAGAATTTAACGTCATTTACCTGCCCAGAGAAGTTGTGGATGCCCCATCCCTGGCAGTGTTCAAGGCCAGGTTTGGACGGGGCTTTGAGTGACCTGGTTTAGTGGAAGGTGTTCCTGCCTATGGCAGGGGGTTGAAATTAGATCATCTTTAAGGTCTCTTCCAACCCATACCACTCGGTGATTCTATGATGCTACAATTCTACACCCATGCTGCCAACAAAAACATGCTCACCTCTCCAAACAGCAGCTCCGTCACTCACGACAACTACTCAGCTCCCCCTGCAATAACCAAGACAAGGATTCCAAAGTCTGCAACCACAGCTTTCAGGGGTACTGAAGACATTCATGGGACAGTCATGAAATGAACAATGAGATGTGAGCTGAGGCTGGGCTAGTGTGTGTGCAGAGAAGGCAACATGGGCACAAGAGGCACCCAACGAGCCAGGGCAAACCCCCCAGCATTGAGGCACCCTGCCCTGCCCCAGCCTCCTCCAGCAGATCTTGCCTTGAACCAGAGAAGGAAAATATTTTTCCAGTGCATCATGGAAGACTAACTAAAAGCACGTCAGACTTCTGCACGACTGTCACAGCTTCTAAATCAAGCCCAGATATAATTTAAAAATATTATTCCTTTTATGGGAAAGGATGCCCCATATCTGGGCTGCAGGAATCAAACCAGCCAAGGGATGTCTGCAGGATCTGCAAGAGCGGTGGAGAGTGCTTTGGAAAGAGCTGGCTTTGCTAAATAGATAGGCAGTTTTGGAACAAAGTATTCCCTTTTTCTATCCCCCAAACGTAAATTATCAGTTATAACACATAATTGTGGCGAGAGAGAGAAGAAAACAAAAGTTAAATGAGTTAAACTGTAAACACAGACACGTTTTGGAAACGGTAAGTGAACCAAAATGGGCTTAAACACAGGGGAGAGTGGGTAATCGAGTTCAGGAATTAGAGTGAAAAAATAGGAGACGGAGTGTAGAAGGACGTCTGTTGCGCAGCATACCAAGAGATCAGGAAAGTCAAGCCAAGGATAATCTGATGCCAGCAGGATTTGTGCAAAGTGCTGTTCTCTGACTCCAAACACTCTGCCCAGGCCTGTTTACAACTCTGACTGTTATTTTGGTTTGTTGATACACACTGTCTCACTTTCCTGAGTGATGGCGGGTTTCAGACAAGCTATGGAAGAACTTGGGATGGATTATGACGGACAGACTCCATGCTTTTGCATTGTGAGAACCTGCCCCAAGCACATGCAGGTACCCACCAGCTTTCAGCCAACAGCTCATCCAACACCAATAAAAATTTCAGCCCCAGTCTTTAAATTGACTTACACATTTACTGGCGGTACTGGGCTTTGCAGTCTTCAGGACAGCATGGGCAATGGGGACCACAAGCCACAACCACGAGGGTATAACTGCCCACACCAGCCCTGCGCGGGCTCAGAGCAGCAGGGCACACGCTTGTGCTTTCCCGTGCCATTTCTGCCTTTTTTAATGTGCTGCTGCAGCTGGTCTAGGAGCATTCTGAGCAGAGAAGGAAGCAGATGAGATGGTAGAGGTAATATCAATTCTTCTGCCAGTCTCCGTAAAGCGGTATGATTTCCCATTCGTTAGCATTCATTTCCAAGTGCATTGCTTTGACAAGGCTGTACCCACGGGCTAATGCGTTGCAGGTGGAGCTCGGGCTGGATTGCAAAGCGGTTTTACACCAGCCTGAGCTCAGCAGGGAAACAGGCTACGAGCTACGTGTTTATTGTATTTGCTGTTTTGGAGGACGGGAGTTTGGGCTTTTGGTTGTACGTGTTTCATCATGGCAGCCATGCCAGCAAGCGCCCAGACGAAGGCACAGAGCCCCAGCACAGGCTCTGTCCAGAAGCAAGGGCTTGCATCTCTGCTGCTGTCTGCTATGGGGAGATGAACCATCTTAGGGGCTGAGGGCCCATGGCTGGACCCCTGCCTGCTGCAGCCCTGCCTGCCAGGCTTCCCAGCACCCCAGGTGCATATGAGGTACACATGTCCATGGGTAGGGGTCAGCTAACCCACCTCTCGGGGCTGCACTCTGTGTTATGGGTTCCTCTGCTAACAATGCTATCAATGACATGATGCTTCATGAAAAAAATTGCTTAAAGACAAAAAAAACTCAGCCCAGAGAAAAGCTTGGAAAAATCAGGCATGCCTGGGCAAAACACTGGTACATGGCCCGATGGCCACATTGAAAAATGGGGGACTCAACTTCCCAGGGCTCCAGGGGCAACAGGTCCAGCAACTTGACCTGCGAACTGAACCACAGCCTTGGCCTCCTGAGAGGGAAAAATGGCAGTGCGGGGAAACGGGTTATTTCTTAAAGGCGTTGGAAACGCAAAACATCCTCCGGCCACTTGCTTAGCGAAGAGGTGGCTCAGGTGGTCTGTGCTCCCTGCTCCACATGTTCATCTCAGGCAGGAGCAGGGGAGCCTGGACCAAGACCACCTGTTCTTGTTAAGCAGCATAAGTCTTGAGTTGGTGTCTGGGGGGAACCACAATCCCACAACACAAGCTGAGGGGAACCGTCCATTACCTGGGGTTCTCCTTGTTTTTCAGGCCCTCCTAATGCAGCGCTGGTACTGTCAGCAGTGCATCTGCCTGAACTTATCATGGAATCACAGAATGTTTTGGGGTGGAAGGGACCTTAAAAACCATCTAGTCCAACACCCCTGCCAGGGGCAGGGACACCTTCCACTAGATCAGGTTGCTCAGATCCCCATCCAACCCGGCCTTGGCTTCAGGATTAAGATGCATCCAAGCACTTGCTCTCCCTCCCAAACCCCAGTTTGATGATTTTCTCTGATTAGATGGAAGAGAAAAGCATCTTGTTTAATTAAAACCTGGGAACATTTACCGGAATTGCTGGGAAGATGCAGGGAACTGGTATGAAGGTTTACTGCACATTTTCTTATAAAAGCGTCATGTCAGAAGTACAAGGAAGAACAGAGCTATCGCATATTTCATATGAGAATACCCTCAGCAACACACAAGACAGCCATGAAGATTGCTTCAGAAATTATTCCGACTGTGGAGCATTAACTAAAGGTGGCTCAATTTATTATATTTTTTTGAAACTTTGGACTGCTGTCACTATATTCATATATATATATATGATATATATATATCATATATTCATTTGCTGTGAAGTAGGTGTCAGACTCTACCCATAAACCCAACACACGGGCTGGGTAATTACCGTTACTCATAGTAGCAGCCAAGACCATTTAATGAAGTATATATATATTTAGCATAGTAGTCAGAATAAATGTTTGTTTATAGAAATAGAAATAAAACCCATGTGCAAAACCATCTGCTTCTGTCATTACTGTCAGAAGGAACTGAGTTACTACCAGCCACCGAACCTTCAGCTTTACCGTGGGGTTGCATCAGTGCGATTGAAAATATGAAAGGCATCAGCCACAATAGGTTCTCCGGTTTGTTTTGCTTTGCTTGGCTCTTTTTCATTTACTTGGGAATCAGACTGGAGCTGGCTGGACTGAATAATTCACTTGGACCAAAATCAGCTTTTCGCTGGCCTTCCTGCAGCAGTTCCCCTGGTAGCCCTTAGGGATGCTCGTACGGGAGTGGGGACCTCGATGCTCCGCTGTCTGCCCACCTGCTCTGGGGCTAATCCCACAACATGCCCCAGTAAAGGAATACACTGATTTCTGCCACTTCCTTAAGATACAGGTCCAGTCTGCTAAATACACATCAAAGAGCCACTGCGAGAAAGTGAGTGAGATTTGAAATACAATGTCTTGTCTTCCCAAGTACTACGGACAGACCAGTGGAGTAAAACTTATCATTTTGCCTGCTCTTTCAAAATAAACATATTAAAGAATGTACCAAAACCCACATGTCCTCCTTATTCTGTCCAACACCACCAAACACCAGCTGGAAAACACAATGGTTTTGTCACCGCAAAGGTTTTATCGTGGAAAGATAATCACCAGCTACTTAGGTAGCCCAAGAAACAGCTGACAACTCCACCCAGGGAAATAAAATCCTTTCTTCTCCTAGTTAAAGCCTAACAGCCTGGATTAAAGACATCCAGAAACACGGATGGAAATCTAGAAACGTGGTTTTCATGCAAAGAGAATTCCCACCCAAACACTGAGGAACAGACCTGTGACCAGCTTCAGGAGGAGCTGGGCGTATCCTGCCTCGGCAGGACAGTCTGGATTCGTGATGACTGGCGGAGATGGCAGCTACCAGTACTGGGATGAATAAATCAGTGCTGGGATGTAAAGCCACAATTCCTTCTCCTCAACGCGCCTCCACTTACTTTTGGTGTTCTGCATAATTTGTATGATAATTCCCAGCATGGACAGTAAACAATCTTACAGCATTTTTGTTTTCCTCTTCCTTAGCATCTCCTCTGTGGCAAAACTTTTCTGCTAATAGAAGACAAGTGCAGAATACTTAAAGAGACCTGCAAAGCAGAGAGGAAGAAGTTGCCTTTTCTCTTCCCAATCTTCAATTTGAGGAACAAGAAACACCAAACTCCACATTCATGGCGCAGGTGACCCGCATGATGAGCACAGCAGGGCACAGCCAAGGCTGCAAAAAGTAATCCCTTCCTTTACTGGAAACACTCCGTACTGGACAGCCGTAGGGGCAGGCTCTGACAGCTGTCTGAGCAGGAGGTATTTTGGAAAGAGCCGAGGTTGTCCTCCTGGATAACAGAAGAGCTGCTCTTCCACCGCGTGACTCTGGTGTCACGCTGTGAAAGCCGAGAAGTCTATGTGCTCAGGGGAGTGGCGCAGGTGCTCACTCCTCCGTTTTCTTTTAAGATTTTCCTACCCACAATTAAATAAATGTGCTGCTGTAAATCAGATGTATGAAAGACAGCTCATGTCAGCACCGACTTCAAGATCCTCAGCAGTTAACAACTTATTCTGCACTGATGCTGTGACATAGACTCACAGAATCATTTAGGTTGGAAAAGACCTTTAAGCTCATCGAGTCCAACTGCTCCCCCAGCGCTGCCAGGTCCCCACTGACCCCTGTCCCTCAGCACCACCTCGACAAAGCTGTTAAACCCCTCCAGGGATGGGGACCCACCACTGCCCTGGGCAGCCTGGGCCAGCCCTGGACAACCCCAGTGGGGAAGAAATTGTTCCTCAGGGCCAACCTAAATCTCTCCCTTGAAAAGCAGCAGAGGGTGAGGAAGACCCTTGGGCTATATGTTATAATTCAGCCAGTTTCTCTTTTATTTACTGCACTGTTTTTGGGGGGTTTTGCTTAATTGGTTTTTTTAACTGCTTATCATTCATTGCTCATCAACACTGCCCGTTTATTACTCTCTCAACCAATACCCACCTCAGTGGTTGTAATACAAAGAAATTCATTTTACTTTTAAGTCAGAACAGAATGAAATTTTTTTGAAAAAAAGAAAAATTGGCAGAAAAGAAGTCACTCATGCAGTTCATAGAAACAGTGAGCAGAATATTCATGCTCTTTATTTCAGTGTTGAAATTAGTAGCTTGCATTTTATTTTAAATTAAAAAGTCAGAACAGATTTTTGTTTTAATTGCCTGAAGCGAATACGTTAAAGCACTGCACTGATCTGCTTCTTCCAAAGCGACCTGCAGCGATGGAGATTTTGGTGTAACAATCTCAAAGCTGACACACCAGCAAACTCTCTTCATTCATAGTGACCGCAGAGAGTTCAGCTACATGAAGAGATGGCACATTTGAATGATCTAATACTTTTTAATCAGCCAATATTGGTGCAAATTGGCACTGACGAAAGTATTACCTGCATAGCGCATCTGCCACCCGTAAACCCTCCCCTGCGAAAAGCCCAAGCCCCTGGCAGCGCTTCATCTGTGCTCACCTGCTCTAAACGTCAGAAGCCCGGAGATGATCCATTCTGCTTTACGAGACCTTCCATTGCTCACCAACACCAGCAATTTATTACTCACACAACCAATACCCAGCCCAGTGATTGCAATACAAAGAAATTAACTGCACTTCTAGGTCACCGGCGTTAAGCTGGGACGACTGCATGGAGGGAGAGTTACCCTGGGGGAAAAAGTTACAGCATCCCTTATAAGTAACTGCTTTGAGGCCAGAATAATATATGGAGATTGCTAGGGTTGAAAACAACGTCTGCTTAGACTCAGAGAATCATTTAGTTTGGAAAAGACCTTTAAGCTTCATCGAGTCACCACATCGACACGTCTGTTAAAGCCCTCCAGGGATGGGGACCCCACCACAGGCAGTTCTGTTGCCCAGATGTCAGATAAAGGCTTGCGAGGCTCCTTTTGGCCTCTTCCTGAACCCAGCATGAAGGCTGCAGACTGCCTTGGGGGTGTGTGCTCCATCAAAGGATGTCTAGGATAAATACGGACCGACTACATCAACTGTCTTCTCTATGCTGTGGTCAGCTGTGCCTGTTTGGAGTTACCAGCTGATTATATATTTGGTCTTACAGAATAAGGAAGTTTCAGTGCTGAAAATTATTTTGTCTTTCCTGTAAGGATGTCAAATACTCAGGAAACCCTGGCTGTCTGACAGAGAAAAGAGAAGAATCAAACACCATAAGGATCTCTCATAAGACAGGATCCCACCCCAGGAGACCAGGGCTGCAGATGACAAGCAATAACTGCCCCTGCTACTCACTTTGAGCTAATTAAACACAGTGCAAACCAGCTAGGGAACATATTTTTTCAGGATATTTTCCCCCCGCCCCCTTTACTTCTTCTCAGTGGGGGATGAAGCGATGGCCTGCTTCCAGAGATGCAGTAATACACTCAGAAAGAAGAGTAAGATCCAAGAGAAGCAGTTCAGGTAGGCAACCTCCCTTTTGGCTTCTCGCTGGTCTCCCTCTCCCTGGAGGAGGGACCTCCCAGAGCAGCTCAACATACCCAGAAAGGCTGGAGGCGGTGGGCAGGAGAGGTTCCTGAGCTGCAGACACAGCCCAGACGGCCACCAGCACTGACCCACCGTTCCTCCATTAATGCACTAACAACAATTTGACGCTACTCCCCTCCAGCAAAGAGCCACACGCAGCTCAAGAGCAGAGGTACCTTCCTCCCACTTATTGCCCATCACCGCTTCTTGCTGGTTTGAGCTGCGATGCCCACGTTGGCATCACGTGCCAGGCTGGTTCCCAGGGCTGAGCAGGACCAGGACTGAAGTCCAACAGATGCTTCCTCTAGAAGGTATTAAAAGAGGAAATGGAAGAGAAGAGAGAGCTCTTCAGAGGTCTGTAAAGAATACATTTTAATTAAGACCTGAATTTCACCTTAGGCCACTTACAAAAACTTATGAATGAATTAAACGCCTTTAATCTCCCTTAGGATTATAAAGTATTAAACAGCAACTGAGCAGAAAGAAGAAAAATCGCACGTTCTGCCACCAAACCCAGCTCAGCAGCATTGCTCGAGGAGTTCTAAAGCTTCTGGTTTTGCTGTTTTATGACCTTGCCCGTCAAAGCATCCGAACAGATTTCCTTTAACCACGGACAAGTTCTGGCAGAGCCCCCTGTGCCTCGTTGTGCCTGGCACCCTGCTCCCAGCACACTCTTCCCTCTTGGAAAGCGTGATCAGGAGCTGCAAGGAAGAGGATTTCCCCCACTCTGTAACATTGCAGCTGCCCTGAATATTCCTGAGAAAATTTTAGCAACTTTTGCTTAAAAATATAAACGTACCGTTGCGATTTGTAAGAAGACCTATGCAGGTTAGACACATCAACCTCAGTCTGACTTCGTCTGAATTATTAAATCAATAGTTTATTCTTTTAGGAGGAAAAATACCACATCTTATGGAAAATTATTTTTGATACAAACAAAACAGAAGGGCTTGAAAGTCTCAGCCTGCCGCATCTACAACCACGGCCTTCTCAGACATAGAAGGTCTTCATTAAAAATGCTCTTTAAAGTTAAATATAGTCTTGTTTTTCATGCAGCACTTGTTCCAAGCAGAAACACTGCTTTACTGTGGAGCCAGGGAAGAGTTTTTCTCTTCAAAGCAGGAAAAGCAGAAATATATTAAAAAAAGACATTTTGCCTCATCAGGGAAAGCCTGATGGAAGAACACGGCGATGTGATGCTTGCAGCTTGCCTTGCAGACCGCTGCGCCCCGGCGTGGTGCTGGGCTGCCCGTGGGTTCTAACACTCCTCTCTCCTTCTCCCTCCCCTGTCACATTGTTCAGCTGCTTTTGGGGCTCTATTTAGCATCAGTAGCAGTTTATGCTGCTCACGTCAGGGGAAGGTGGTGAAGAATGGAGCCTCTAACAAGTATCTCTTGAAGTTGTTTTGTTTTATTTTGTTTAATATATTAAAGGAGGAGACACTGTGGGAGTGTGAGGAAGAGTCAGAGGATGTTCCCAGATCAGGGAGGACAATGTAGGAATTTAAAGCTCACTACAGTTGCACTCTGCCATGAGAGCAACAAGGGAGAGGATTTAACAGGAGAGCGGCTGTAACTGAACACATAACACAAACATAACTAACAAAGATGATGCTCTGTTAACAATAGGTGTGAAACGCTGGGAATTGCATACAAGAACTCGATATGTACGAGGAAAAAACTCCAAATCATTTTGATTGGTTAATCCTGAAGCAGTTTGGTTCAACCTTGACAGCTAAAGAAAAAATAGATTCCAACAGGCAAATGAGGACTTGTTCTCATAGCACAGCAACTCGCACGTAGCGCAGAACCGGAGACTCCTTGACTCAGCTGAAAAGCTGAAATTTGCATCTCAAGCAAGACCAAGAGCTTGCAAGGACAGGCTTTTTCCCCACTCTCTAGATAAGTAACAAGCTCACAGAGAAGGGGGGATGTTCAAATAAAAAGCAGGGTGACTGGGCAGCAAGCTGTACCTTTTTATCAGAAGTGGGCTCAAAAAAAAAAAAAATCAACTACAGGAGACATCGTGATATATAACTTGAAGATTGTTTTCAGAGTTAAATACTGACAAATTATTCCGTTACATAAACAGAAAGAAAAGGGGGATGTGTTGTGGTCTTCAGTGAAGATGAGAGGACAGGAACAGCTCTCTGACTGTAGTTTAAAAAAATCTCCAAACCCCTTTATTTCTCTCCCCAAAGCTAACCCCTGCTGAACAATGGATTAGGAGTGAGCTGTAAGCAAACGAAAACGCTATTGATACCATCACAGTCTGAACACCTTTAATGGGGAGAAACAGCAGGAGATACACACCTAGAGATACACACCAAGCACGAGAAGGGTGGAGAACAACCTGAGTGGAGCAGTTCACAGCCCCATGACTGAAGTGGGGCAGAGAACTGACTTTTCAGGCAATTTGTAGGCAAGCACAGTCCTCATGATGCAGAAGAGCTTTTGAGGTTGCCACACTGGCAGCAGCTGGGCAAGAGGGAGGAGCTGGGGGACAGAAACACCAGGATGTGCCGCAGGAGAGACTCAGGGGCTATGCGCTATCAGCTTCAAGGTATTGCCTGACCTCCACCACTGCTGAAGTGCTATTGAACCCCACTCAGACTCAGGAGGCTTAAAGAGCAGAAACGGGGAACCTGGCAGGTGGGTGGACAGCAACGGGAAACGTTCAACAATGGCAAATGTGAGATCGGGCACCTGGGGATTAATTTATGCTAAACCAAAGGGTATCATCGAGCAGAACCATGTAAGATTTATATTTACCTCATACCTGAATGGTAGCTGCATCTAATCACCATGTTTTGCTGTGATCACCAAAAAAACCTTCATAGCTATGAACTGTGGTGGGTACAAAGAAAAGCTAAGAGACGCCTGCAAAAACGGGGAAGAAATCTGCCTTACTCGGGGTGAGCGATGGCAGGGCAGGAGCACTCTTTACCAACATGCTCAGCAAATGACCACTAAAGGAGGGAAAGAACAATTCTTCCGTGTTTTCTTGGTTGCACTTGGAATTAGATAAAAAGTAATATCAACGTGAAAGGACTAATTCTGGGAAGGCGTCAGGCATCTCTGCAGGGATGCAGGAGAAGAGGAAAGACCTGAGAAGTGAAGACCAAAGTCTCTGTTTCTTTGTTATTTTCCAAATTTCCAAATTTAAGTATTTATGTCCCAAGAGGTGAAGCTTGACTCTGCTGATGTCAGCAGGAACTCTGACAAAACCCTTTACCTATGCATTAACTTAAGGTTATCAGTTATTAGGAGATTTGGATGCTTAGAAAAATTTAAATCTACCATTCTCAATGTCACGGACATTCAGCCAAGCCAGAGACTGCGGTGGCCCGTGCGCTGACACTCAGAAGTTGGGTTCCCAACAGGTTTTCACACATCCACCAATTTACACAGCTACATATTTGACCTTGTATCTTGAAAACCAGGTTAACACACACCAAAGCTGCAGACGGACATCCGCAGGGTTTTGCATTAGTATCTCCCCCCCGACCAGTACAGGATGCTGGAGGAAAAAAATCCAATTTATAGCAATTATAACTAACTACAGCATTCAGCCGGGGGCAGACTGAGGATCCAGTTCACTATCTCAAGGTAACTTCTCACAAACTCTTTGAAAGCTCAATACCTCAGCCCTCACCCTGCAGAAAGGTGTGAGATTCCATCCCCTTTCTGAGAGGGAGCGTTTTTCCTGCCCTGTTCTCCTTCCCAGTGTGAAGATGTTCTTAAGTATAACAACCTCAAGACAAGTAAATAGAAGAAAACCATGAAAAACTGTCTGGATACAGAACCGCTCCAGTACAAGCCAACTTGCCAGACGTGCATTCATTATGAAAAGCGTGTGGAGAGGCAACAATTCTGGATGTCACAGCCACTGCTGAAGAAATACAATATATAGATATTTCATTGACGCTTGGAAGGATAAATCAAGTTAAATTGCTCACAGACGCAAACCCAAAGCATCTCGCTGTGAATCTAGAAAAGTAAATTCGTAGTCTCTTGGGAACGTTGCCGTCATTTGTTTTCATTTCTTTGACTTCTCTTCATTTATGCTAGAGATTAGCTCTCCCAACAATGATCACGGCAATATAAAAATGTGTTCCCAGAGGAACAGGATGAAAGCAATATTTACCCAAGTAAACCCCAGTGAAGAAATCAAAATAGGAAGAATTCAGTTTAGAAAAAAAGAGCCACAAATCTACTTAGGAAAGGGAAACAAAATGACTTTAACTGTTGCTGAACCACTAAACATGTACCCAAAAATCTGTAGCCTTGTTGTGAGGCCAAAGAGCAGAGAAGAACCCCAAGCCAAAACCCATAAAAACCTGCCATCAACAGTCTTTGGTACATTTTCACATGGTTCAGGATTTATTCATTATTTTTCATTCTTCCTGAAGAAAAAAACCCGTAAGATTATCGTCTTTGTTTTTCTTTCCATTTATCTCATTTTTAGCCAAAGGATGCTAAGGATGTAAACAAACAAATTACTCTTGAAACAGCATTATTCCAGCTGAGTGATAATTAGTATTTCATCAGCATGAGAAGCTAATATGCCACAAGCTCGAGCCTTTGGCAGTCTGCTTCACCTCAGCTTAGAATTAAATTACAATTCCTCAATTTTCAGTGTTTTATTTGTAGGGGAGGCAAAACCAGAGCTCCTTCTGGACACCTGCCCTGTGGTCAGCTCAAACTCATTCTTCTTCCTCAAGCGGTTTCCCAGTGACAGAACCAACCTATAAACCTGCTATACATGTCTTGCTCTGGGTACTTTTTGAGGTTTCAGGGCTGTTCTCTCTATGCTGCTGGTTGAACTGGGAACCCTTACACGCTTTGTAATGTTTGGGGGTTTTTTCCAACTTGAAAATTAAGAGCAGATATCCAAAAAATCCCAAAGCACTTACCTGAGCAGAAGAACACCAAATCCATCACAGATACGAAATCACGGTGCAACCAAAGGAAGACACAGAGAAACTGGGGACTCCAATGAGAAGTAAGGACACCAGTACCTAGACAAACATCGCCATTGCGAGCAGGCGGCAGGTACTGTGGGCGTCTGGAACGTGTGGCCGGACAGGGGTGTGAGTAGCTCTGAGGAGTGATGGAGCCTGTTCCCTTGTCCCATACAAAAACTGGGTAATGCTCAGACAAAAGAGCCGTTTCAAAACTTAAATTGGGGAAACTTACCCTGCTGAGAGCCTTTAGACGGGAATGAACCGCCTGGGGAATCTCTGAAACCTCTGCTTCTGCAGGTTGAGAGACCCAGACCAGCCCAGTGCCTGTCAGGAGGGATCACACACAGCTGAGGCTCCTGGCCACGGGGAACGGCTTAAAGGAACAGGGGCGTGGTGGTGGGATTCCCCCCCTCCAAGTATTCCAAGGTTGATTCCCATAACTCTTTCAACAAAGCAGACCAGCAGCCGGCGTCCTGAAATGCAGCGGTGTTCGACAAACGCTACAGGGTCGCAATCTTTTCAGTCTGATAAAAGATTTCCTGGCCCTAAGAAATCCAATACGCTGAGTTTCACCAGCACTGGCAGCTTCTTCCCAGAGGTGTGTTACTGCATTCCCAAACTCATTTTTAGTTCCGCCCCTCGCTGCTACAACAGCATCAGGCTCTGCTGCTGACTGCATTCCATTTTCTTGGTACTTTAAAACATAGCAAAGGTTTTCTTCCTCTTACCACAGACTATACTTATTATAAATCTCATTGAAGAGCCGGTTTTAGTTATTTTTCCCTTTCCCCCCCTGTAGAAACAGCAAATTCAAGGCCGTTACGCCGTTTTACTGGCTCCTTTAAGACCACTTAGGGTCTTTCTAGGGTATTTTTCTGACTTTACCAACAAGAAAAAAGGAAAGCCTCCCTCACACATACCTTGTTTTCATTCTCATTTTCATAAATCCAGTATAATTTGACCTTTTTCTGCTTCCAGCAGCCAGACCAACACTGCGCACCACAGGCTCAGGACAAACTAGAGACCCCAAGTTGTCTCCTCTCACCCAACCCTGGCCCAGGAGATCCTGGCTGGGGCTGCGACCAGGGAAGGGCTGGGCAGGGCGAACTCACCTGAGCCCACAGCTGAGAAATGGCTGCAGGTGGGCGTGAGCCTTTGTGGGCTCGGGCTCAGTACCGACCTACAGCTTAACAGATGCCTGTTGAAAGGCTGAGTGATTTGTTTGAGGGTTTCTTGGTCAAAAACTGCCCATGTGTGAGATGGAGAGCTCTCGAGAGAGGGCAATCAGGCTGTTGTAAACAGAGATGGGTTGGATAAACTTCACTGGGTTGGAGGAAGATGGGGGGGAGCACGATCCCTGCGATAAACAAATCCCCCTCATCAAGCCACCCACGATCCTGCTGAGCACAGGACTCAAAAGATGGATTGCACTTGTTTTAATGTGACAGGTATTAGGAGATGTGGGATTCCTGGAGAGCTGGAGATGAGCAAAATTTGTAACAAAGTAATTTGAAGGATCTAGTCACAACCCACCCAGAGTGCTACGCTCTGGAAACCACTCCAGAAAAAAATTCAATGGGTTACTCAAGTCACGAATAATTAGATTTTCCTCTCGGTTCCCCAGACAGAAGGAAGAGTGCCCTAATTTTAGAAGGTAAAAAGAGAGTCCTGAAAATGAACTCCTAACTCATGCCAATCAATCAGTTTACTCTGATTTGTTCTTGCAGAGCTGCTCAGGTTTGGTAAACGATGTCTGCCACTATGCCACCCCCTCCTAGCGTGACCACGCAGAGTAACGATCTCCCTTTCCAGACTTAACTGCACTGGCCAAACACAGTCTGAGGCTTTCAGGTTTGGGTTTTTTTTTTTAGTTTTCTCTTACATGAGCACCTCCTCTTCTCCTGGGTGTACTCTAGTGATGGGGCTGCGCTCCCCTGCCCGGCTGGTGCTACATCACCTCGCACCAGTGAGCTCCACTCAAAGCTATTTTCCATGAGCTCTTGCCAATGATGCAACGAGAGGCAGGTTGGTTTGTCTGTCCTTGCTATTCTACCTCCTTGTACTTTACCTCAGCGACTATCAGCATTTTGCACTATAATGTGCCTTAACAGACACGTTTCCTTCTGTTGTATCATGGGGTTATTGCGTTTATTTTAATATCCCTCCATTTTAAACGTACGAAAACAAGAGGCAAACTTGGAGGGTTTGTAACGGATACGGATCAGCCCCAGCACTGATCACGTGTCTCTCAGCATTCCACAAGGAAATCAAACACGTTATCCATCCCCACTCACACATTGTGATGAGGACTTCTGACGTTGTCAGGAAATGCGGAGATCAAGGAGAATCCTCAAAATACTAATACCTCATCTTATTTATATTTGTAATAGGGGATGATAGTACAGGGCCTGGATAAACAGACACCAGAAAACACCACAAGGGGTACAAGCCCCCAAACAAAAGAGCTCTCGGTCCTAAGAGCCTCATTGGTTTACTGCATCTTACTTTTTTTTTTTTTTAATAGGAAAATTTGCAAAACCTTATGAAAACCCCTGTGAAGTCTGTCCTCAGCTCTGCTGAAAGACCTACAGCATTTTTCTGGGTCACATCTTACCACGTGTACGAGGGAACAGCTTTTGTCACATAATTCCCATGGGACTCCTGAGCCACGCAGGGGTGGGAACTAACCGGCCTCTTCCAGTGACGTACAAATAATTGTAAATAAAGTCGTGAGTGAGTGCAACTCTTGCAAGCCCTGTAAAATCAAAGTGCATCCACCAGCTCGCTGGGTCTGGTCCAACCCTTGCTGGCAGCATCTTTTTACCCTGGGATTTCCAACACAGCAGCATGTCTCTTCACCCGCACCACCAGCAGCCTTGGCTCAGCTCTTGCTCTCAGAGAAATATTTTTTTTTTTCAGGTAGAAGTTTGAAACTCTGAATACTTTCTAAACCACATTTTTCGCTTAGTACTCTTCTTTGAATTATTCTGGGTTCATTTTTCCAAAGCATTAAAAACCACCCTTTATTTCCTTGATTGTAAAAAATACCCAGCATGCATCTAAAGAAAAATTGCCATTAGTTGGAGAAAATATCGACATCACTCCTGGCAAACAGAAATCTATAAATCTAATGAATAATAACTTAAAAATTAGTTAAATTGAGAAAATTGCAATGATCACAGAGGAGTGTGTCTTTCCTGCGGCATAAGGGATGGGCCCCACTGATGTTCAGTGGAGCTGTGTTGGTTTACTCCAGCCAGGACACCCCTCCTTCACAGTCAGAGTGAGTATTTTGCTCTCAATGTGCTCAGAACTCCAACTGGTATCAGTGGAACTCAGACACAAACCACAAGCAATAGGAACCGTCTCTGTTTTTCTCCCTCTCAAGTGAAAAAACCGAGACCTCCCTTATTCCCCCCAATATTTCAAAAACTTTAGAAACTTAAAACTCCCTGAAAATTGGCTTAAAATATTTATTAATTAAAAAAGTTAAATATTTATTTATACAAATATGATGAGAAAAATCTCATGCAGACTTTTCACATACAGTAACGTAATTCAAACCATACTGCGATGGCTTTACAAAATACCTTGGTTCGGGATCTATGACGGAGAAGTGCTGCTGTCGCCGGTGTGCCTGAAAGCACCGTTCACGGAAACAAGAAAAGCTATTTCTGAAACTTAATGGAACGTACGCCAAGATTCTCACACCCTTCACTAAGATTAACAATTAATATCTTATTACTACTACGCAGAGAACTGGACAGAGACGTATGGACACCAGGTGATGGGCTCCTGCGTACCACCGCACCTCTACACACGCCACGTGAACGCATGAAGTTGCCAAAAGATTGCTTTGGATAATCCCCCTAAATGATGAAAATATCTTGAGATCGTTATGGATGGCATCTGCTTCTGCTTAATTACAAATCTGCGCTGGATTCATAATTTGTGTATATTACAAGTAATTTGCATAATTAAAACAATTAAGGGATTGACATATCATGGTAATTAGAAATGCATCAAACTCTGGATGTTGTACAAAAAAGAGCTTCAATATGAAACATTAATTCTTTGAGAACAAAATATCCTTCAGATTCCTGCAGAACAACCTTCACAAAGTCAGTACGTGTCCAACCTCCGCTTAGAGAAAGTTTTTCTCAGGGATGGCCACTTCTGCGTCAGGCTCTTGCAAGTTGAACCCCGAATGCTTCAGCCTTCGTTTGCATTTCTTGCTGCGGTCACAGCACGGGCTTGTGTCTTTATTGCCAGTTTCAGGAGGTTTTATCTCATTTTCCGTAGCCTTATCCTGTTTTCTTTGTCCCTTTTTTTAAGAATAAGTATGAACTGATTGAAAAAATGCTCTTGGTCCTTCTTCTTCTGAACAAGGCGAAACCGCTGATCCCTTCCGTACTTCTCTGCAAACTCCTTAAATGTAGTTCTGCAGAAAAGAGACACATTTTAAAGCCAAGACTTTGCCAGTCCCCTCTCAGGCTCTTGGACCTGGATCTCACTTAACTGCTCGCACAGACACCAAAATGAGGCGTGTCCTGGGCAATGTTTGAGAGGAACATGACGATAAACCTGGGATGAGGGAGGTGAGACCCCGCCAGACCTGCCTGGGCTCTGCAGCCTGCAATAGTTACATTCCATTTTTTGATCTAGAAAAATCTGGGTGATCGTTGACAGGACCATTTTGAACCGTTAACACGGCACTTGCTGCAGCGCAGGTTCCTGCGGCTTTACCCTGTGCCTGCCGGTACTCACGGCCCGTATTTCAAATAATTAGCCTGTAACAGAGCAGAGATGTTCGCCTGTGTCTAATTGCAAACAGGCGCCCTGTGACCGCCAGCAGTACACGACACCTGAGGACATACCACGCTGCTTTGATCTTGTCTAAAACCAGCCAAAAATTAATTGTAACTTTGGTTGATGGACACAGCGCAGCTGCAATCCACAGGCAGCTCTGCCTGAGGATTTCATCGTCATGTCCAGCCTTTTCCAACGCAAACACGACATCTGAGAACAGACACGGTCACTGGTTTTTTTGCCCGGATGCCTTTGCTCATCCCAGTACCGTTCCATAGGTCGAGGTCTGAGAGCAGCATGGTGCTGACACCGTAATTCACAGCCCAGCAAGGGGTTTTATTTCAACTCCTGGCCTTTCTACCTTTCCAAGGTGTACGTTCTTCTAGCAGTGCTTTCTAGTTCAGTTTTCTTTTAGGCTGCGTTCACAGCACCATGAGAAATGATGGAAAACTGGAGGTAATGAAGGAGAGGAGGAGAGCAACAAGGATGGGAAGGGCAGCAGCTCCGCACCACTGCCCTGCTCCTCCTGGCAATGACCTTGGTCAGTTAGCCTCGATTCGGAATACTCAGTGTTGGTTCAATCAGGGCTCTAAACTATGTGTAGATTTGCAACAGTCCCTTGGGGAAGGGCCTGTTTGCTTTTTATTGGAGATATTTTTGATTTATTTATCTCA
This sequence comes from Bucorvus abyssinicus, assembly GCA_009769605.1. NCBI lineage: Eukaryota > Metazoa > Chordata > Aves > Bucerotiformes > Bucorvidae > Bucorvus > Bucorvus abyssinicus. The sequence goes on from CM020032.1 coordinate 5,534,518, forward strand.
TTGCATATCAAAATCAAGCCAGAGCCTAGTGCAGGTAGGTGAGTTTCTTGGATGCTGTGGCCTCGCAGCCAGCTCAACAAAACCATTAACGGATAAAATGTTCTCTGTCCTGTTGGCCAGCACGACTTTGCCCTTGCAGGCTGAAAATGTCATTGCTGGAACCAGCCTTTAGCTGCTACTTTAGCATGGAATATTCTCAGTTTTGTTGTAAAAAACTTCCTATAATTATCACTTCTGTGGAGCCTGATGTGGTGTTTGTGTGTCTAGGCAGGGAGTGCTCTACCATTACCTGCACATTTTAGTAGAGAAAACCATAATTTCTTAGTTCCAACCATTTAATCGGATTTATAATAGATATAAACCTTTATCTTCCTATAATTTAGAGATGAGAAAACACTATCCTAAGCACTGCATTCGCTATTGCACAGTTTTGGAACCATTCCTTAAAAAGCAATGTAGAAAAATACATTATTGCATCGGACGCTTTATTTTAATTTAGCGATGTGGCATTAATACTAACTTTGTTAAATTACATTTCTCCTCCACCAAAACCAACCCCTAAATACAGTTTTTCACTAGTCATACTCGTACACCTAATAAAAAGGAGATTTAACAGTCAGGTTCTGATTTCATATAGCTAATATGTACGTGTGTCTGTTCTGTAATTATAGCATATATATGCATATAAAATAAAAGTGTTATGCAAAATATTGCACACTGAATGAGGGAGAGATGGAATGGTCCCTTTCCCAGTAATACAACACAATATTGTAAAATATTAGGGAAGAAATGTCAGCCCAGCGTCGTAGCAGTGGATGTACGAGCTCGCTCGCAAGAGCCCGTTCAGCATTACGGCGCTCTGGGGCTGACGAGCACCGGTGAAATGAGAAAGCTTATCTTAGCAAATCTTCACGAGGCAACGCTGTACCTTGGTGATAACTTGGATTCTTCAAGGAGCTTTTTGAATTCTTCTTTGGCTAACAACAGTTTATTTTTCTTTTCTTTGTATTCTTCTCTGACCCTGGTCTTGACAAACTGTTCAAATATCTTTCCAAGAAAGGGAAACAAGATACAGCATTTATTAGCAAAGCCTTTATGGTACTGATGCTCGACCAAAGGGCTGTCAGTCTCGGGAACTGCCGATCTTATCTGCCCTCGGTATGGGCTGACCCACACGTGGCTGACCCTGCTTCCTGCAGCACCGACTGTGTGTTCTCACAAAATAAGTAGCTGGAAAAAGGCATAATTTTGCCAGAAAACATCTTCACTCAAACACCAAGTGTGACATAAATCAGAATTCCCTGACTGCAGTGTCTAACTCCCATTTTCACGCCTATAGCATTGGTTTTGTGCATCTGTACAACCTACTGCAGTTATTTAGTCTGGATCTCACATCTTTCCCAACTTGCTAGAACTCCTGGAAATGTCTATAATGCTAAACATCAATATTCTTTAGGTTGCCCCCAAAAAAGCCTGAAGACCTTTCAAATCAGCTGTCAAAATCCCATGAACTTACACATGACCCTCTGCAGACATACACCCAAAAGCTTTAATGTGTTTGGAAGGGTCGACAACCTTCCTCTAACAGTGTTTGGCAGCTAAACATGCAGCTGGGTGCTCAGTACAGGGAGCTTGGGTGTTTTAAAAAGGAATTAAGGAGTTCACTATGCCACAAAATCCTGCCAAATGTTTTAATCACATTTTCAACACCAAAAATCTGATCCTGCTGGGTTTTACGCTCTAAAAAGTGTGGAATAAAAGGAGCTACTCCTCAAAATGCTGTTAGCTTTCCCTATTTGCCATCCTTTCCACCGCACATTACGCACGTTAAATACGATCACTACGGTTACTGCCTCCGCTGTTTCCTCATCAGCCAGGAGGCTGCGCAGGTGCAAAGCCACATTCATGAAAGCTGAAGTAACCCAATGACAACTGGTATTTATTTAGTATGGCATGTGGAAAAGGGAAGAAATAGCTCTGGAAAAGGAAACATCAAAAAATGGCCATGAAAGAAGTACTTCGAAAAACCTCAGAAATCTGAATACATGAAACTGTGAGCAATAGGCTGAGTGTAAGAGGAGGTGGAAAAAATGGAACAAATTAAGTAGGTGACACTGTTATTCCTTTCCTTTCTGGTATCAGCAAAGTTATTATGAAGGCAATAAATCAAAATTAACACATAGCTCATTATTTTCATACAGTTGCTCCTTTACCCTTCACTGGTCCTTGCTTAAACATAGGAGCATCTTCCAACTGTTAATAATCCCTTGGAAAATATTGGCAAGCAAGCGGAGCAAACCGCCCATGTTCAATAACAGATCGTTATGTTGTTCGGCCAAATCCACCTTGACACGAGTTCAAGTTCAAGAGGAAGGTCCCTCGGACACATGCGGATCACAGTTAAAACACTTTCCAACCTATTCAGCTGACCATGGAAAGAAGAAAACTGCAGTACAGCCAGCCATGCCCCGACACTCCTTCCATCCTTCCTTCCTTCCTCACTTTCACTGTGATCCACATCACTTCTCACCTCCTCCACTATAAACTCGTTTGCATAATTTAAAAAGCCCTCAGGCACTCACTACTCAGGCCCCACAGTCAGCAACTGTAAAGGTAAATAAATTTAGGTTTCCATAAACCTAAATAATATCTTCTACAAATCTGAGCTACACTTCAAGAAGTACTTTCACTAAATCAGGCACCTACTTTTGTCCGAGTCTTAACTTTCTTCTTAAACTGTGTCTTGGAGGAAAATGGGGTCTAATGAAATGGCACTACCCATAGTGAACGTCCAGAAACCTTAACTTTATGCTTAGCAGCTAAAATCTATTAGACAGCTGGTGTGTGCTTCCAGGCTCACTGTGCTTTTTAACCACGTTTTGCAGAAGACCACTCTCTTCCACCTTAGCTCTGAGCCTAAATTACTGTCACTCTCAAAGCCAACCGCTACCCAACCACGGGGTTCTATCTCCAGGACTGTAACTACGTGCCCTTTCCAACCCTTTCCTTGAATATTAAATACACCCCGCAGAGGAGGTCGCCCTCGGCAGAGCTTCAAGCACATTATATTATGTGTATTCATGATGTATTTCTATTGTATCATCTCCAAGGCTGGTAATGTGAAAGAAGTAATATATCTTGATTGACTCATCAAGGTCTAGGTTTTGTCCTTGCTGATTCCCTGAAATAAATACAAACCTCCCTGCTTAGTCTCTTGTCTAGTGGTATTTTCCACTCTAGCAGTTTCTCCTTTTCATTCTTGTATTTCCTTATTACTTTATTTCATTCTTTTTTCTTAGGAAAGAAAATATTGGAAAGGGAGTAAATGAAAATGTATGTGCCCAGTCCCTCGGTAAATATCTACAGGGAGCTCTCTGGAGAATCACAAGACTATACGGACCCCAGTGCAATGGAATAGGAATAAGTCCATTTTTCATCATATTCCTTTAAAAACCGGAAAACTCCATATTCCAAATTCTTCCTTCTCCAGGATGACAGAAAACTGGTCAGGAAAAGAAGTAACTACAGAATAGAAGCACTGACCTCCTCCGCAACGTCCTTGCATTGCTCCTAAATTTTTTAGACTAACTGCAGCCCTCGGGTCCTTTTAGATCCCTTGTGATAATTAATACCCAAATAAACAAGGCAGCAAGAAGTTCTCCTCCCTCTGGAGCTTGCCAGATTAACTAAACCCTTTCAGCCAGACACCAGCAGAGCCACAGTGCTTGATCCATCTATGTCCAGCAAGTTTAGTTATTGCAAAACACAGCAGTAAATACAGTGAATATAGCAGTAAAAAACTCCTAGAAAACGTACTAAGTGAGAAAAATGAAGCGGTTTCTCTGCAGTGGTTGAATAATTCAGAGTAGAGACATCGCCTTACGGCCAGTTCCCTTCCTACAGCCCAGTTTCCCAGACTCGGTGGGAGTTGTTCCGACAACCCAAGCGACCGTAGCTCATCTCTACGGACAAACTCCCTTGTCACTGCTCGCTTTTCAAAGGACACGGCACTGTCGCATGAGCAGAGCCTAAAGGATGAGTCTCACTGAAAAACTCAAAAGCGAAGTTTTAATTGTAGGCAATTTTTTTATCCTCCCAAGATTATTACTCAGTTACTAGGGTTAAGGTGGGAGATGTGTGTGGCCCATCCGCAGACGCGCTGGGGGCAGTGCTCACCTGTTTACGTTCTTCTGAGTTTAGCAGAAGGTAGCGTGGATCAAATACTATTTTGTGTAACTCTTTCTCCCATGTAGAAAACGCCGAAACCTGTGAAGTACACAAACACAGCTGCATTAAGGAATTTTAATACGGATACGAAAGAAGAAAATGTTTCAAGGTGAAGCAAAAGAGCAGTTCTGAAAGCTAATGAACCCTCTAAAGGATGCCTCGGAGCGGCTGAGAGCTGAATTTTAATCTGTTTCTGGCAATGCTCTGGTCGCCCCCAGACCATTAGTATTGATTTGCTCTAGGACATCTCAGCGAGTATCTGGGAGACGCTCACTCCACATCTTTGGTGGAAAGAATCCGTAGCAGAAAGGGAAATGCCCGCTTTATTATCCCCTTTGTACAACAGAAGCATCAATTTCCATTTAAGCAATTATCTCAGCTTTAACTCCGCTCCTCTCCAAAACTTACAGCACAGCCCAAACGAGGCTGCCGGTGCACGCACATGCTGAAGGACTAATAGGGAACATCTTCAAAGTACTGTGTGTTCATAGCAAATGTTGCCACTTCCCTCCACCAGCACGACTGTCACATCTCCTCGATGTCAAGGCTTCTCCCCTTCCACACTGAATCCAGCTCTCCAGGGCAGGACCCTGTGTGTCCACCCACGCCTCGAGCATCATCCACATTCCTGCAGCCACCTCAAATGAGAATATCATGCTCCTACCGAGGTTCTTCCATCTCCTCTGAAACCTCTCTACGATTAGTGGTCTGTGAGGACCAGCGCAGTCTGAGCAGGTCCCTCACTTGCCCAGTCCCCTTTGCTCGGGGCTCTTATGAAATGATTCTGGGAGCGTAGGATTGAAATCCCCAGCCTGATTTCAGTACCTCACACATCACTGTTAATTAGTTTGTTACAGAAAACTCCAGAGTCACATAAAATATTCTAATCACTCCATCTAATTATGAAGAAGAGTAAATTCACTGAAAACTTTAAGTACGTGAAGTGTCATTAAAACAGAGTGATTAGCACTCGAACAGGAAAGCTCTGACGGAGCAAACTGGGTTTAAACGGGCTGGGTTTCCTCTTAGAGTGGTCAGAAACTGGAACATCCGAAGTCCAGGCTAACTTTCTGGATGCACAGTGATTCCAGGCTTCCTCCTCCTGTGGACGTCGGCTCCTCGCAGCTTCTGTTTCACCCTCCCTGCCCTGAGGTCGGGGGGTTTCTCCCTCAGAAGGGTCAGCAGCAGGAATCCTTTTTTTTCATGTGTTTTATACTCTCTCTTGGACATCCACTTCGTTCCCAGTGCAAAGGCCAGTTTGAACTCAAAGCTAAACGTGGGCTAATTTACCATGGAATCATTCCTCCTTATGGTTTTTTATTTTTAGTATCTATTGCATTTCACATAAGATAAAATAAAAATTTCACACCTAAAATAAATGGTGGCTACTGATAGTTATAATTTAATTCTAGCTACGCGTCATGTGCTGCTCAGGATACTCATTTTGGAGCTCTGCAACTTCATATAAAACACGAATATTCTGACTAATCTCCCAACACGTGTTGTACTGTGGTCTTCCCTGCTACGGGACATTCAACCAGGGAACATGTGCACTGGGGATGGTGGGGTGGCGTCTCCTCTCAGAGAAATAATGACTCCTGTGGCCTAGGATCTCCAGAGAGGAAAAGGAATAGAGAGATCTGAGCCTGTCGTGGGTTTCCAGTTCCCAACTCCTGCTCTTCCAGGGAAAAAACTCACAAAAATTCAAAGCATTGAGTTGGAGCAGTATGTCTAGAAGCGATGGGACATCTATCTGAATAGCTGATTTTATTGTTAACCCCCTCTGGAAGCCCAGCAACTATGGTAGGTTGAGATTTTGGCTTTGCCTACACGAGTTAGAAGATCACCAAGGTGATGTGCCTGGTATTTTCAGCATCTATCTTCATCAGCAAAGGAATCCCAGCTCTCAGGAGACGTGGTTCTGGTAGGGAACCATGTGCACCCCGGACACAAGCGACTGAAACACGCAAAAACCAGCAAGAAGGATGGAGCGGCAAAGGGCTAAGAGGAAGCACCTGGGTTGGCAGCAGCAAAGACCCTTCCGATCCCGGGCTGGGAGCCACCTCCCCACAACATCGCCTGCTGCTAGCTCCAACATGCTCCCGGCACCCCAAACCAACCGACCAATCCCATTAAAAGGTATTTCAAAGTGGGATTCAGTGGCTTGTCCTGCCAGAAAGGGGCTCTTTGGGTCTGTCCGAAAAACAGGCTTGAGGGAAAACAACAACAAAAAATCCCCTTTTTATTTGGGTGTTTTGATTTATTCTTTAGGATAACGCTGAGGCTGCAAGAATTGTTTTGAGATGGGAAGGTGGGGGTTAGGACCCCAAACCCCCTTTTTCCTCCCCCATATTAAGCAGATAAAACTTTGAGAACAAAAATGCCATTTGAACCCTTTGGAAGTCTTGTTTGAGTGGCAGCCTCCCAGCCAAGAGAAGACATTCCTAGACCAGCCGGCTGTAGAACGTGGATGTTTGGATGCTGTGGCTGGGAGGGAGCCAGGCAGAGGTGTGGCTTTTCCCCTTCCCCTCAGGGTTTTGTGGAAACTTTAAATCTTCCAGGAAGAGATCAGCGATTCCATTTTTACACAGGAAAACTTGCCACAGACTGTAAGAATAGTGCCACTGCCTTGAAGCTACACCAAAAATCACATGTATTTTTAAAATGTGACCATAAATGTTCTCCTGTTGATATAATTTATGTAGGAAGATTCAGGACTATGCTGCAGAACTCCAGCTAGTTCAAACTCTCCATAATGCCATCGAGTAATTTCTTGAGAAATAACAACATTACGAGAAAATGGCAGGAGATGTTCATTAAATAATCGGTTTAAATTAACACTAACGGCCTCACTGCATTCCAAGCAATGCCAACGAGCTGGTGCCAGCCAGCGGCTTCTCGGGACAGTTAAGAAACACTCAGGGAGAAAGCAAAGTAACCTGTTATCCATATGTTTTTAAACAATAACAAAACTAAACAGTAAATTCCCTGAATTTCTTATTTTTATGAGCAAGTCTGACTCTTAGGCTGGAGACACTCGAGGAATCCTATTACAGAACATCCCTAATACTTTTCAATTTTGACTTATTGCCTCCAACCGAAAACATGCCAGCAGAAGTCTTCAACCAGTATCCATTTATGGCACTTCTGCTTTTTTTTTTTTTTTTTGAGCATAAACAACAACACGTATTAATAAAGCAGGTCTGCCGTGGAGATAATTTACTGCTGAGCTTCTGAAGCTCTAATTATCTACCTTTAAAGCCTGCTGATTACTAGTGATAAATCTTACAGGCTTTACTGCCTAACAGCAGACACCTTGGATTTGTTTTCTTTAAGGAAATTACAGGAACTTCGACAGAATACATGTCTGCAGAGTGTTGGCGGGAGGTATAAAATCTGCATGCGCTGCCCCATTATACACCCATTTACATTTGCAGGGTCAGGACCTAAACCTGCTACGCTCATTAATTCCACCCACACTCAAAATCAACAGTTCTTTGGAAGATGGGATGCTGTGAGATGAACTTTTGTGGAGGTGATTTTATGTTTATAAATAACAGTATCCAAAATTCCTCCTATTGATGGCAAACTATGCGGCCAGTGCAACACAGGTTTACGAGCGCTACCACAGAAAACAAAAATCAGGCTGAAGCTCATTACAAAATCAGTCACCTAAGCTGTGACGCGACCTGTAATTCATATTTCCCCACCGGTCACGAGGCTCGTAGTGCTGACGGGCTCTATCTGCAAATTGAATTTATGCTCCATCTATTGACTCATTGTCTTGGCTAGGTCACAGGAAAACGGCTGCCATAACCCGGAGCCCTTCAGCTCCACAGCCACCAGGTCTATGGGAGGGAACGATGCTCCAGGTGCTCTCACCTGGCTGGCCAGAGAGGGGACATCTCTTCATGTCCCCATTCAGCACAAAGCCCTGAGCATCCCACGCTCTTGTACCTCAGGTTCAGCTGGAACCACCAGGTCTTCCCAAGGAAGTCCAAGGACGGACAGGGAGGACAAGGGAAAAGTGCAGGTTGTCTTAACCCTCCTGAGACTCCAGTACGTCCTTTTCTAACAAACTAGGCAGATTTCCGATGGCCAGTAGAATCACCGAAGAGATGGAATGGTTAGGTTGGAAGGCACCTTTGAGATCATCTAGTTCCAACCCCCCTGCCATTGGCAGGGACACCTTCCACTAGATCAGGTTGGTCAAAGCCCCGTCCAACCTGGCCTTGAACACCTCCAGGCATGGGATATCCACAACCTCTCTGGGCAATGAGAAGTGAGTTCGGCTTCCCACTGCTGGGTTTATTACGGTCATGAAACCTTTCCCATGCCAAAAAAGAGGGCAAAGAGCTTGGCAGGAACATTTCTGAGCCTGGTGCTGTCTTTCGGGTGATACCACACAACTTTCGTCTTTTGCTTATTAGGTAATGAACACTTCTGGGCTCTGTGTAGGACCCCTGGAATGGTGTGTGGCTATGGTCCCCATGCCCTGCTGAGCTCCTGGTCTGTGCTGGAGGAGCCACCACCTCTGGGTATCTTTGGGTCTGTCCTTAGGAATTCATTTCGAACTGCACCTGCAAAGCACATGGCCAGAAGAGAAGTCACAGCAAAGTACCACAAAGCCTACGTGGTTAATAGACAGAAAAGCCCCTCTCCATAACTCTTCTTTTGACTGCTAAATTATAGTAATGAAATTATTTCTGGTCACAGATGATGCCCCATTTTCATAAATGAGATATGTCAAAGAAAGCAAGTGCCTTTCTTACCCCTCTCTCCAGCAGCATGTCTCGGAAGTGAGTGATGCGCTCTTCTAGGGGAGGCGTGATCTGAGGCGCTGATGTTTCCTCATTTTTCTCCTCCGTTTCAGCCTTCCCTGGATCAGCAGCTTGGGAATCTTCTGTTCTTTAACAAGGCAAGATAGAAAACAGTTCAGTAATTGTCAGCTCGGGAGAGGATTTTTAACCCTCTCCAGAAAATCCTCCAGGCCGGCAGGAGTTCCTGGCGCGCACGGAGCAGCCGCGGAGCGGATGCTGACAGCTGAGAAGTGACCCAGACCTGCGGTTCGTTATTAAACCGCGGGGCTTGCGGGTCCTGCCAAGGAACCTCCGACAGCTCCTTAAGCGGAAGGATGGTCTATCGGTGTGATCGAAGAGGAGCTCAGCAGCGAAATACTACGCTATATTTCAAGCTACAGAAAAGTGACAGCTTTATATAAAATTTGTCGAGGAGTGGAGAGTTTAAAGGAACGACTGAAGAGACTCATCTTGTTTTATCTTTCTTTGCTCTATTTTTGTGCCTCCACACTTGAAACTCAACACTAATCTTGATTCCCACGCACCCCATGAGCTCGCCCCTCAGGGAAGCCATCCGGCAATGCATCGCACACACAGACCTGCAATAAGGCATCGGCGAGGAACCTGCCCTTTGTCAGTGCCAGGAGGTCTGTATCTATCCCGACAGCCTTCTTCCAAGATTGCACCGGATTAGAATAAATAGGTGTTTCTGAGAAATTACTACTCAGTCCCCTTGCTTACCAGACCCCCTGGATAAAGGCACAGGCGTAGCACCGCTGGGCTCATTTCAGGAAGGGACAGTTTACTGCAACCTCCCACCATAAAGCAGCAGCGGCGTAAGAGTGATGCTCTCCTCTGGTGCAATCCTATGTGACCGGTGTCATCACTGGAGCTGAACTGCTTCACACCAGATAAATATCTAATAATTCCATCAGAGACCATTAACGCCGCTCTCTCACGGCGCTGGAAGCGAACACCGATCTCCCCACTGTTTGGAGGGCTGCAGGTTTGCCCCCGTGGGCCCTCAGCATCTGCAGGGGGAGGTCAATACGATGGGAACCTCAAAGGCAGGTAGGAGCCTGCTCCAGGAGAGTGTTGGGGTTTGAGATGGAGACACGAAAATCCTGACTTCAGAGAAGTTGGCCAGATCAGACCTCGGAATCAGGCTTCTGCTCCAGGTCCATCCTGCTGTTCCTTAATGCTTTGAGCAATGGATGAGTTCCGCACAAATTACAGCTCTTTCTGGAAAGATCAGGAGCCTTAAAATGACCACAAGGTTCAAGTGAGGGTAATGAAAGGAAGGCAATCTGATTCTAAGCCTCCCACTAGGCATGACTGCTTTTTCTACTGATGTCATTTCCACCACTATGGAGTAATATTTAGACTGAAATTTCAAGAGGAAAACACATTTATATTTCCAAGCAAATGAATTAGATCAGTATGTAATGTGAGCTCTAGCGTATTACCTTCCTTCTACACATAATCACATTACACTTACATTTATCCTAAAATGATGCTGCATTACTGGTGATCTGAGAGATATCAGATTGGTGTTCCTCACAGAATGACAATGACTTTTATATCGTAATAGCAAATCTTAGTCTGTGACTTGAGCCATGAAAGGTCTAACCCAATTTCTAACACAAACAAAGAGCTTTTTCAGGCAGAAGCTGAGAGAAATACTGTGCACTACTCCACCAGCCAAGCACCAGAGGAGTCCCTCTTCCCTTCAGCCCTCCTTGCACCATCGAAAACCATGCTGAAATCACACAGATGTTCTTCTCGTGCCGAAAACTACAATAAAGGATATAATTCTCTTTAGCAAATAATACGATAATCTGCACAACAAAGTATGTGACTTCCTACTCAGAGGGACACATACGGGCAGCCTACTAGCAGCATCTTGGAAGCAAATCTCAAACTGGAGAGGGCAGTGACATGGTTGTGTAGAACGGAAGTACCAATGGACACAAACTGATGGTCCATATTCGGGTCTTAACAACTGTGACAATGTCCTTTCGAGTGTAAAGAAAATAAGAGGCTCACAAACTCAAGGTTAGCCTTTCAAGAATGAATAAGTCATGGAACTCCAATGAAGATGAGACAATATTCCTTACCCTCAAGCGGGCAGTGGAAGAGGCACTGCCTGACGTGCTGCCACATGGCACAACAGGCCCAAGCCTATTTTGATACAGCAATCCTTGAATAAGTGCACTTTTCTGGCGTACCAACAAGCTTCTGGAATTTTAGAATTTCATTTACGTACATTAATGGAAAGTCGTCTTTACCTTTTCTCCACCCATCTCTGAAGGGAATCCCCTCAACAGCACATGGAAAATACCTGCTTCTGTACACAGGTCAAAATACTGGACATTACTGCGAGACCCACTGATGTCAATAAAAGCATTCTGAAATATTTTATACTAAATACAAGCTTTTATACCATTTATGAATGCTAAATACTATGTAAACAGTAAAAGTGCATGTTTGGTATATATAAAGTATAAATAGACTGTTTTACACCAAGCATTAAATGCTTAAATATTCTGGGTATTCCATCTGAAGGGTTTCTGATTCTTCCTTCATAATAATACAAATCCACAGCGAGTCTTAACGAGGTCAAGAGAACCAGTAAAATAAGAACGGCAGTGTACGAGAGAACAGAATTTTCAATATATTCACTTGGAAATTCAGGAATTTGTTGCGCTTACTCATCACAACACCCTCAAAAATATCACACACGCTATCTGTGCAGATTTCTTTTACAGATTTTTTTTTTTTTTAATAGTCCAAACCAGTATCTTAATCACAGCCAGCCCACACAAGCAGCTAACGCTATATGCAGTTACTGGCCAAAGGTTAAATAGAACGCAATGTCTTTCAGGTACTGCTTAAAACTGAGCAGTTCACTTCACTTTCTGGCTGTTTTGGCCAAGGGGGAGGGAGTTGCTTATTTGGCACATGGTTTTGTTGCCTGTTTGTTACTTCATAAGAACTTGAAGCGCACATGGTAATAAAGGTCAAATAAAAGTGCAATAACGGAAATACCGCCGGTTATTTCCGAGCTGGTAGCCTGGAAATGGTGTCACCAGTGAAAAACTATCTGCTTCACTGCAATGAAGACAAAGCTTTTATCCAACGTCTCTGAAATAACCACATCTCCTTACAGTCTTTTTTTACCCATTTCAAAGTACGTAAGAGTTACTCAGAAACAGATGCTGTTCAAGGGAAACAGATATTTTAGAAAATCATGGAGTTTGATGAAGACAGACATTAGCTTCACAACATTACATGTAGATAAGTAAACTTTAGAACTTACTTATTTCTCTTAGTTTTGATGCTAAGATCATCGTTTTCATCCCCTGGACAAGAACTAACACATTTATCTGCTAAAAAGAAATAAATAGTTATTACATTTGAACTCGATAAAAGAGAATACAAATTCCTCAGATTAACCTTTCACTTCTTGTCTTTGGCCGCTGCTCAGGTATTTACTATTTTTCACTCTCCACAGAGTGTTTTAAAAATGACACCTATTTCATCAGCTCCTCAGAAACACCTTCATCCAAATGAGAGGGTAATAAACCTGACCATTTTCACTCTGAAAAATTGCTCGTTGTTCCTGCTGTGAACAAAATTGTTCATGGTTCATTTGTGACATGATTATATTTAAATCTTGTTATTGTTTCCCTTGATACTTCCTCCTCCCTTCCCGTAAAAATGCAACTGCAAAGACATTTCTGCACGATTATTTCAGTCCTGGCAGCCTGAAGGATTCAATAGTGTTAACTCGCACCAGAACTTCTCTCCTTAGCCCAGTTCTCCTTCTTATATAAGCAAATCTAATGCTGCTTTTCCAGAAGTTCAACCACCAGTACAGCAAGGCTCTGGAGACACCAACAGCCTCCACACTCCTGATGGTGCAGAGTAACTCCAAGGCAATGGTACACTCCGGGTTTGGCCTCAACACTCATCTTTGAAGGGCTCTGAAGTTTCTTTGTCAGTTATGAAAATCGTCAAGCCTATGGAACAGATATTGATTTCTGGAATCTACATTTCTTTTTCCCATGTACAAACTGCAGTTTTCATCGACATTCAAAGGGATGGACCACCAGAAGTCGTGTCCACCCAGTGCTTGGTTTGTGTTGGGGGCTCTTCAGTAGTTCACCATGAATTAGTTGAGAAATATAAAAATCAAACTGTATGTGGATAGCTGGGGAGTATCAGAGACACCAGACCTCAGCCTTTATATGTATGAGACTGCTAACGAAGACACCTCTTGCTATTTAGGAAGCTATGAAAAAAATGAATTAATAATAAATAAAAAATTTAACTTAGGTTATGGAGATAAAAGGTGTAAATCACTTGAGATGGTGAGATCTGACCTCACTGAAATCAGATGAAACTCAAAGACATCTGCTAGAAAATGGGTCCAATCTTCGTATCGTTGAACTAACAGAAATTTGGCCATTTATTTCAAGGTTCAATTTAAGAATCTTCTTCTTAGCTCATTTTGCTTCCCTGTTTTAGGGTAATTACCTGTTTGTTAGTATGCATTCAGCAAACATTACCTTTCATTTATACTACGTGCTTGAACACAGCATCCACTAAATCACTGCAAAAGGAACAATAAACAGCAAAGAGCAGCTGGAACATTGCGGTGTGTGAAGACCAGGAACAGAGAACGTGTGAGGAGGAAAGACAAAGCTGGTGGAAATGGATGCTCTACTAACTAAAACTTAAGGAGAAATGAATGACGTTCCAAACTAAGGGGCATTTGATCTCAACATTCCTGACATGATATGAGAATTATGAATGCAGAAATTAATTTAATGATGTTTTAAATAAATATAAATTCACTGGATCTGTTTTCTCGGTAAATTCTTCTTTGGGACACACCATTAAAAATATAAAGAAACGGGAAAAACAACCTGCACACCCAGAACATGGGGTGTGATTCAACAGAGATAATATAAAGCTGTTAATAAGGAGCCGAAAGACCTGCGGAGGCAGCAGTGGTCTTAACTTTAATGAGTTCTGAAGGTGATAATATGAAATAACAGAGTACGTGATGGTGTTTGGCAAGAGAGCTGAGGTTAACGGAGACTGGGCAAGCACAATCCTGTCCCTACCAACCCTCACCACTGCTAAAGAAAAGGAAAAGCCATGCCCGTGGGGTTGTCACACCCACAGCCAGCCTCTCCAGGGTCGGCTGAAGGACGTGCGCTGAGCTACGCTCAGACACTACAAGTCCTGATCGGATGTTCTCGTCGCAAAGTGAGTGATGTCTGGCCCATGCAGTGAGACTTTCCTGCTCGACACTTCCACAGGACCAACCTCACTGGTGATGACAAATGATTATGTGAAGTTCTCCAGCTAATCGAAGGTGAACTCAAATTTGCAGTCATCTTACAAGATCTTTCACAGATTTCTGAAAAGGATATGTAGATTTTAAATTTTGCTGTGAAAAATATGTGAACTGAGCATTTATAAAACTGAATCTTTAATTACCGTATATAGAACAATAGGATCACGGAGTACCAGGTTGGAAGGGACCTCAAGGATCATCTGGTCCAGGTTTCCTTGGCAAAAGCTTCTAGACAATCTGGCCCAGCCCCCTGTCCAGGTGAACCTTAAAACTTCAGCTTTCAGATAAGAGAACTCTGACACAATACACCCTGATTTCAGTGTTCACGTCCATCCGCTGGCTCCTGACACACCTTGGCTTCTCCCAGAGAGCAATGACAGCCTCCAGGAGGGACGGACACCAAATCCTCCTCGCTGTGCCTGCACGAGTGACTGCTACGGGTATACTGTCGTGGATAAATGGGACAAGATTACAGTCGGCATCTTCACTTGGAATTTCAATGCAGTGGAAAGCTCAGTAAGACGTGACAAACGGTGTCTGTGCTCTCACTCAGGAACCTACTGAATCACACCGCACCGCTGGACCTGCGGTGAGATTATCAACTGACTTTGAAAGGGAAGAGAGGCAGCCAAGCACAAAATAAAATAATTGATTTAAAGCTTTGAGGAAGAATATTACTTGACAGTAATCTTCCCACGAAATCGTGCAGCGGAGCAGTGCCCCAATCTGATGGTCTGTCAAGCTTAGTGCTGATTAATTAAATCATTCAGCTAATCCCAGCCATGTCGTGAATTCCAGTTCATTATTCAGAGCAAAGAGGAAACACCAGCATTTACCAGGTGAGTTAAAGCATCCTCAATCCACTGGCCATACGCAAAAATCTGAATTGATGTTTTTCGAAAAGACTTGGCCCCCCTGTATCACACGTACACCCAGGAGCTTACCTGTGCTCTTCCTCGGGACCCTACTCCATATTTCTGCCTGAATGCTAAAGGGTCTGAAGTATTTGTGGAGACAGAGTAAACTATATCATAACTGACTCTGAACTCTGAATACGGGTCATCCCAGGAATGAATCCACATGCCATCCTCTGTACTCAGAATGCCAGTTTTCTTCTAATTGGCTGGAGAAGTAACTTGCTCAGCCTAAATATCCAGACAAACCACTTGAGCAGGTGGAGGATAGGAGCAGATAAAAATGTTTTTCACCACTGCAGTAAGACAGAATCTTTGAGGGGGAACAGGGATATTATGGTCCATCTGTGACCATACTGAGACAGAGGAGTAATGACAATCAGGGACAAGAAAAGACCTGTCACGAGAAGATGTTGCACTGTGCTGTCAGACTGCTCTGACTTGGGAACGTGGAAGACCAATGTACGAAGGAGGGGAGATGTAGATTAGATATTAGGAAGAAGTTCTTCACTGTGAGGATGGTGAGGCACTGGAACAGGTTGTCCAGAGAGGCTGTGGATGCCCCATCCCTGGCAGTGCTCAAGGCCAGGTTGGACAGGGCTCTGAGCAACCTGGTCTGGTGGAAGGTGTCTCTGCCCATGGCAGGGGGTTGGACTAGATGGTGTTTGAAAGTCCCTTGCAACCCAAACCATTCCATGATTCCATGAAAGCCCTGGAAATGCTGTATCTGTCCTGGCCCGCATCTGATCAGCAGTAGGTCCCCATTGGAAGGGCTGGGGTGGTGCTAGGCGAGAGCTGCTCTCTCGCAGCAGTGGTGCCCACGCGGCTCTTCCAGAAGCACAGGAGGAGCTGTGCCTCCTCCCCTCCACTTCCTTGGGATGGCCTGGTGAGAGCCCATTAGTACAGAGCCACCACACCTTCATAAATCTCCCTAAGAACTAATACTTGGTGGAGGGGGAGTAATTGATAAATGAGTAATTCTTCACTTATGCCTAAATTATAAATGCATTTGATCTTTCAGCAGAGCGATGCGTGGATAACCTATAGCACCCCATGAGTAACTGTGCTTGCCAACTTTTTTTGTGCCGTTGATTTAGAAATTCTAATTAAAACTCAGCAGCAGCAACTAAGCTACATAAATTTGGCAACCATTGTCGCAAACACACAGCTCATTTGCATTATTTATTTACTCGAGATTACAAGCTAAGAGAAATGGTAACGAATAATTCCTTTCACCTCGGCAGCTAATATATACTAATTATAACCTGACTGTCTCAAATACCGAGCAACTGCAAGTCCCAATTATATCAGGGAAGATTAAGGCTATTAGCAACAATGAAAGCCATGGTCATAAAGAAACCGGTGCATGAATCAAATCTTGGTGGTACATACAGATAATAAATAAAAAGGATGGAACACAGTGAAAAATAGATTTTTGAAGAGGTACATAACAATGCCTTTAGACTCTTCTCAATAATTAATTATAGACCATGAACAGTGTCCCTCAGTTTTGTCTTTGGCCATCATTCCCCCTTGTCAGTAATTAATTGATCTTTCAATATACTCCGTAATAAAAAACGTATGCTGTGTTTTTCTCCTGAAGAATGAACTTCAGCAGACACGCTTTGGAATTATTAGCTACACAGCTAAAGTGATTCAAGCCATATAAAAAAATGACATATATACAAGCACCTGATGATTGAAATTTATATTGGAAAACTTAATGACATTAGATAAGGACTATGCTAATAGAAAAACATTCTTGGTAGATCTTTTTTTCAGCAAACTTTTGCTAATACTGATAAAATAAAACCTGAGTATTGCTCACTTCTATCTACCTGCAGACACAGTGTTTCACTTCCACAAATGCACCCTCCCACCCCATTCTGCAGTAGTTAATTGGGAGCTACACTTTAAAAGAATGACAAAAGTCTTGTTAGTTTCCCCCTCCATTTCCCAAGACCTCACCACTGAAGATCAAACATCAGCTGAAGGAGGGTCTCCACTGAAACCGCTGTAAAGCAGAGTATTCAACAACTACAAGCAGCTCTGGCCATCTTGGGGAGGACCTGATAGCAACACCTTGGATCGCTGACCAGCCAAGGGGTGTCTTTTCAACTGTATTTTGAACCACTTAACACGTATTTATTTAGCCAAGACTCCTTCCTTCAGGAACCCACAGTGACTCTTGTCGAAAGGTGACTAGCAGAGTCATGTTTAGATGGAAGCACCCACGTTTCCACCAAACGTTTTAGCACTTGTTAGGGATTCACTACTGGGATTTTTATCCCCTCTCTACGACTGGGTTGGATAATCATTAGCTATGGAGTAGCCGCTTTTGAGCACCAGCTGAATAATGCATTGGTAATGAGCTCCTAATGTACATCTTGGAAGTAAGTGTCATAAACCATGAAGACAGCGCCTTCCAAGATGTATTTCATACATCAAAGATTCATCCAGAACAAGAAGCCACCTGTTTCTTCACTGCCAATAACCAGAATGCTCCATCCCCCAGCTCAGCATTATAGTGAAAATCAGGATTTCGCAATAAACATCAATTTTACCGCAATATTTTATATGAAACCTCAAAAGGAAAACCACTCTCACTATGGTTATCCAACTTCCACTGAACGTATTTAGCAGCCAAGTTTCATTTGGTATTTGAGTTTAAATAGAGACAAATAATCACAGGGCTTTAGTTACTTGCTGCAGCTTCCAGCTTGCGCTTGTGAGGAGGATCCTCGATGATCCGGTTGATGTCGCCGCGGTGCTTCAGGTCCACTGGCTTCTCCCAGACTGACAGCTGCATTGTAGGGTTGAAGAAGAAGACCCGGTCATCTCCAGTCCAGACTACACACCTATTCCAAGTGATAAACTATGCTTAGATCACGTCAGATAAACCCACGCACAAGAAATTAACCCGCGGCTGGCTTATGGCATCTGCATTTGCAGTGCCTGGGTGAGACTCCTCTGGGACTGACAGCCTGCCCCAGGCCCTGCCAGTCCACACTGGTCACCTTGGGTAGAGACCTCTCTCTGTATCAATAAAATCTCATAGAAACGGTCTAAACACCCCCAAAAAGCAGTAGGTGAAATACTCTATCACAGAAGGGAAAAAGAACCAGGTGAAGAGGAACCTTGTGGTGCTCACAGCAAGAGAAGCCACAGGAAAAAACATTTCACATTTTAAAGCTGTGGCTGGGAGCAGCAATCGGCAGAAGCCTTGGCAGCGGGGCTGGGCGGCCGTGGCCTTGATGCCCATGGGACGGGGCTCTGCCTGCTTCTACCAAGTGGCACTGGGAGCCTTACCTGGCTGAGCTGGTGGGAGGAAGTCTAACTACAGCATCCCCATGGCATCCCCGTGGCATCCCAGCAGGGTCCCACCACGCTCTGCGCTGGACAGGTACAACCAGGCACGGCAGAAATCTGCCACAAGGTTCAGGTTGATCATCATGGGCTCTGGTTCGACTTTTGAAAAATGCGACCAAGTCACTGCTGTGCAAACCACAGTTCCCTGACTTGGTCAGTTAAAATATGCATGAGAGCAGTGCAGCTTTGTGTCCTGACATTCATTTTAAATCAGCTAAAATAACGTGAAAGTAAGTATTGCACCACCCTTAACAGACACTCCAAACGCTCAAGTTTTCCTTCACTAAATCTGTGTGTGATAAACAAACAGAATATCAATCTCAGACCTGCACTTTCTGAACTGTAATGAAAACTAACAAACATCATATACCCACTGTGACTTCCTCACACACACTTAACAACGGGGAAAATGTTGGTCTCTCTGAAGCATAAATACCTGGAAGGAACCAATCTTATCAGCAGCAGCTCTGCTGATTAACTGTTATTAAAAGCAGGAGACAAAAAAACCAGCCTGGTCTGGGTAAGAGACTGCAAATATGACAAATGCTCCATCGCTGCAGAGTGTGGTAATAAGATAATCCAACACGCTCTGTGTACCACTGCGGAGACATCACCATTGATCTTGCCCAAACGTGTAATGAAAAATACATAATGTCTATAGAACCTGTGGAGGAGCTGCGGGGCTGCAGGGTGCCGGGAGCAGCTCGGTGTGAGCGTGTTACTGAGCCCCAACAGCGCAGTAATTATGTCTGGTAGAGTTAAACGTTCTCCCGATGAACAGGAGCACAAAACTGGCTGTACGAACCCAGCCGTTGACTTCAGCCACACTCACACCCCTCAGAAGTTTTGGCATCCCGAAGTCAGTGACATGGACGTGACATATTTTAATAAGGTTCTGGTCATTCCAGTACACAGGTGTTTTGGATCACAGAAGAGCCTCATAAGACAGATGCTCTGACCCTCTGCTAGGCAATGATTAGGTCTAATTACTTCTTCTTGCGTTGTACCTCGTTGCTGTGGGAACCTCTGTACTCCCAGAAACACGGACCCACCAGCCCTGAGCCTCTTTGCAGAACACACCAAGAGGGACTTCGACAGGAACAATTCCAGTCCAAGGCTCTGCACTCCCATAAACACCAGTGTCCCAGAAGGAAGGGAATCTTGACATTTAGGTGAAGAGGACAGACGTAGCTGATTAATTTAAATGGGTTATCATTATCCTTTTATAAATATTAGAATTATGGTCAAGACATGGGCTCAATCCTGCCCAGGGGTAAACACCCACTTTGAAACACCCCTGGCTGTAATTTCTTTCATTGGTGAGTCTGCACACTGCAGGACTCGAACCGCTTGGGGAACTGGTGGCAAATGATGGTAAATGCAGAACCAGCATTGTTGGGGATGTGTGATGCTACCCCACATATGCAGGACTGTTGAAGCTGTTATCTGACAGAGATTACCACCCGTGGGTTTGGACACGCGCGTTTTGTCTCTGTGGAATGCTGCTGTGCTCCCTGCTCCTCTGGCCACACACACAGATGCTGACGCTGCTCATTAAACACCGAGCATCGCCAGGTCTCTCGTGCCATCACCCCGGGTTAGAAACTCTGGGGTCCTTTGTGACACTGCTTCTCTTTTCCATGACTAATATAATTGGACATTTAATTTAAAATTAATGTCCCTTTCCCCATGTAACACAGCTTCTGGTCCTCTTTGGTATAATAACGGTTTCGGTTATCCACAGGGCACACGTGGCACATTGTTTCAGTCACAGAGCATAAACTGGATGCTGCAGATATTGTTATGCTTGTGATTCCCTTTAGAAAACTGTAATTTGAGTAAGGGCACAAAATAATGAGACACAGCCTCTTCTCACTGATACAACCTGAAATCAACCCCATTCTTGCAAGACAGTAAGAATCATCCAGTGCCAATGACATAACTGGGAGATAAAGATCTGGCCCTAAAAAGCAAGAACATTTCTCATGGATCTTGTATTTCCCCTCTGATCCATCCAAGCTGGATCCTCCACACATATAAGACAGAGTCCAAACATCAGTTGCCTCCTGCCAGATCCGATCGCTGGATGAGCCAGAGCTCTGCAGCCCTTACCTCGCAGGTCCCAGGGAGCTGCCTCACGCCTTTGTGGCAGCCTTTGTGCCTACCTCCCTGCATCTTCCTTAAGCACACAATTAAGGAGGAAAAGCTCCAGTGGGAGCTGGAGTAGGAACTCAGTGTTGCTGCTGAACCCTCAGGGCAGCGTATTTTACCCACATACCAGACCACTACCACGTTTGGCAAGGGAAACGTCATTGCTGAATGGTTCTATCATGTCTGACTGCATTTGCTTACCATGGCGATCCTGGCACTGGAGTGGATGCCACGGGCTTGTTGCCGTTGGATGTGCTGTCATCCTCATTTACTAGTTTAAAAGAATGATCCTTGAAAGACAGATAGAGATTAGTCAACTAATAAAGCCAATGCAGAAGACTGTCATTGTTATACAAATTAGCACCAAGTGGATCACCCTTATTATCATTATTCCATGAGTGGCTTTACCAACAACCAGCTGCCTTGAGAACAGCCCAGATAAATGGGACATAAGGAAAACGTCGCCCCACTTACAGCAATACACATGAAAAAAACCAGCAGACATGCTTTAGTCCATGCCAACAGCTCACTTGGGAGGGTGGGTGAACTCTCGTTATTGCAATACCGAGGAGAGCTGCCTCGTCAGAAAGGAAGGGTGGGGAGGGAGGCCAGTCCTGAGCAGGGGCAGCAACAGGCAGGAGGGTGCTCCAACGGCTGCCAGCCCCTGGGTCTGCACAGCAGGAACTGTGGGGAAACAGCCAGGGAGGGGGTGTGGGTAGCACAGGTACCAAGAGAGCGCTTGGCAGAATCCCAGACTGGTGGTGGTTGGAAGGGACCTCAGGGGATCATCCCGTCCAACCCCCTGCCAGTAACTTGTAGACATTCAGTAACTTGTCCCGCTCTCCAGTGCGTGATGCAGCGTGTGACCGAAGGGAACCACTTGCACAGCAGGAACAGCCGAGCAAGTCTGCGGAGCACTCGCTGCCAGCACTGGCTGCTCGTTTCACCCAAGATGTGAGTGCCATAAAAAATGTCTTCCTTGTAGCTGGAGCTGACGTTGCGGTAAGTGGCACCAGGTCCAGCGAGCTGCCCCTGCTCTGAGCAAGGGCTGACCCAGCTCCACAGTGAGCCTGGGAGAATCACAGATGTCCCACCTCCACATTTGCATGCACACCCCATCGACCCTTTCTCCTCCACCACGGGGAAAAACCCAGCCGTGAGCATCTATCCTCTGATGTTCTGATGCTACTGTGACAGAGACCCTATAAAGCACCAAGATAAATTAAATAGATTGCTCTGGAAAATGGGCTGTAGGAAACAACCCCATATCACCAGCACAGCTCTGGCCAGAGGACAGCCCTTCATCCTGACTCCAATTTGTACAGTAGTTTAAAGAGGTTAGTAAAAGAAGAAAAGCCATCACAGACCTTATCGCTGTCGCTCTCCATGGGGGTACTCTTCCTCTCCGTGTGTAAAATCAAGGTCGGTGGACAGGAGGATCTACTCGATTCTTTGCCATTATCTGTGAGGAGAAAGGATTTCTTTTTACTGTGCAAGAAATACGTTCCCAACAAGCCAAATCTGATGAAGAAAAACGAAATCACTCCCTGGGTCTCAGTCTTCTCTCATCACCTCCTCCTCCTCACTCAGTCCTTTACTTACACGCACACGCGTGTGCCGAGGACCACATCACCTTTCTAAATACCATGCTGTATTTTAACGGGACACACTCATACACTTTAGAGTGAGGTTTTTATTGCACTGAGCTTTTAGTCCTGCATTCCCTGAACCCAAAACATGGTTTTTTTTTTTTATTGCCCCTGGGAGGAGCAGCCTCCCAGCCAGCCCCCTCTCCTCCCAGCCAGGAGACACTGGTGTGCTCTGGGTTAACTCGACAGGAGTCACCGATGAGTATTTAATTGCATTTCCACAGGGAAGAGCTGTAAGAACACATTCCCCTCCTCTACAAACAGCTGTCTCCATCCTGAAGTGCTGAACGCCAAAGTGTTTTCACAGGATACAAAACGTGTGTTGGGATAACAGAGAGGCCATAAGGGACAGTAACGAAGGCAAAAATGGCAGCAGGTACAAGCCACAGGCCTCACAATAAGCAAAAAGGAGTTTACACAGTAAGAAATATTTAAAAAGATGTTATCTTTTTTTAATGTGGGTTTTTTATATCGTCTTGTCCTTCCATTACTCTTAAAACACATACATGGGGGTTTGAGCAAAGGGTCTTTCTGGTCGCCTGGTCCATCTCGCTGGCACCAGAGAGGGCAAGATACAGAAGTGCTGTGTACGTTAACCAGTCCCAGGGAACACGCACGCAGAGCCTGTCACTCGTTCTTCCCAACTCCAGCCATCATCTGTGCTCAGCAGCTCCAGGGGGAAGCATGTACACTGCAACTGCAGGCTGGTACGACCAGTATCAAAAGTGCTGTAACGAGGGCAAGTTGTGACCCACCTCACCCTCATCTATCTCAAGAGTTATGGAGCACCTTCTGTCTGCCAAACTGCTTAAAACGGTGGTAGAGCAGCTTCAAGGAACTATTTGCAAGCACTGTTGTTCTAGGACTGCCTATTGTATGGCAGATTCACAAGTCAAAATACTATTAGATTAAATTTTAAATTACTCAGGATAGGCACACACGTGACAGGACCGACATCGAGGAAAAGGCTGGAGTTTGAGCCGTTGGACTCTACTTCACCACGGAAAGTACCGCAGTAATAAAAATTTATATATGTCATTTTTCTCAGAAGATGACTTACTCAATTTTTATGGGTAGTGAAAAAGAAGATTTATAAACCATATCAATTAATTTCCATATGAAAGGAGCGAGGAGTAGGGAGCAGCTAACATATCAAAAGGGTCTTTGAATTTACCTTCCTTCACAAGACATCTGTTAATCGGGAATCAAAGCGTTACCGGGCACGTTGCTCTGTGAAGGCAGGACAGTCGCACCCAGCTCCAGCGAGTGCCCACCTCTGCCTTCTCCTGCTGGGCTCCTGCAAAGGTGACGGTGCCCCATGTTTTCCATCACGCCGATTCCCCCACTGTTTTTCCCTGGGATGTCCTCGGTGGTTTGTCCTGTGCTCCCATGGCACGCTGCGAGCCAGCCCTCGGGCGCTGCCCTGCCTGGCACAACAAATGCCATGTGCCTCCTTTCTGACGAGGTTTAAACCAAAATATGAGTGTGCCTTCTGGAAATGTGTTTGGAGAGGAGGAAAGGAACCTTGAGACATCCCCCTCTGCAGCAAACGTTCCTTTGCAAGTCCTTGATTTTGCAGCAATTTAAAGGCAGCCGAAACAGCCCAGGTCTGGGATGGCATTTGCAAGCGCACAGTGGCACTGGCCACATTCTGCTGGCACTGGCCACATTCTGCAGGAACCACAGCCAACCCCATGCTAGGAGCCTTTAAGGGCAACGCTGTGGAGCAGCGCGGTACATCTCGGCATTTCCAGCTCTCGACTCTTCTGCTCTTGCCATGAAATAATCCCTGAAGCAACAGCTCTGGAAGGCCAATTAGCTGCTGATGAACCAGCCACAAACAAATTGCTGTGTGGATCCTGTCACTCGAAGACGGAGCAGCTGGACATGGAGCAGCACGCCTGGGAAGCGATGCCTATCAGCCCTGGGATCTATTTTTTCTTTTAACAGGGAAATCACATCAACACCTCTTCCAGCTCTACTTCTTTCTGTTCTTATAAATTTCTCAAATCCTAAGAAAAAAGCTTATTATTATTATTTTGATTCTTTTATAGTCTTCTTTATCACTTTGGTTTAAGAAGGAGCCAAGATCTTTCATTCGCGTATCTGCACAGGCACACATGCACGAGGAACAGGAAAACATGTTTACTCAGCTGATGTCAGCTTTTAATTAATCATTCCAAGCATTAATACAAATAGATAAATGTCAATTGGCAGATTTAAACAAACCGTTGCACAGGAGAAACTCGGCAGAGGAGTTTCCCACAGGAGAAATAGGAGAGAGAACCTAAACTACAGTCGCCCAGCTGCGGGAGCTCCAGTTTGATGCTGAGGAAGGTACAAGACACGGCAGAATTGCTTTTTCATGGCTGCCCTCACCCTGCTTGTTAATTTTTGAAGATGGGGCTGAAGTACAGAGCACTACGGTGCGGGGAAGCTCCCGTGCACGGGCAGCCACCCTCACCTCTGATTGAACCTTGCACATCTTCGGCGTGGAGACACTCTGCACTGCCAGAGCCTGGGGCAACCTCTTTTTACCTCTTTGGAGAAGCTCCCTCACAGCACCTGAACGGGAAAGCTGAAGTCCCAGGGAGAGACTTGGGGGCTGTAGTTTTTACTCGAAATACAGCCTCACTGGTGCGGCACACGTAGGGAACTCCTGCAGCACGCAGTGCATTAGGCATTCACATGTGAAACATCCTCCCACACCATTTTGGACATATAAAATAAGATGGAAATAAAAAAAAATAAATAAAATAACAAAAGAAAGTCCTGAAAGTCACCGCGCACAACAGGAGTAATTTATTTTTATAGCTACAGCTGAACACCACAACCATTTTCCCTAAGTACAACGTCAAGACAAAAATTCAAACTGGTGTTTCCCCCCACGAGCTCAGGGCTGCCTGGCTGCCCTCGGGGCTTACTTCCAACATAATCATAGAACTTTTTTCTCCCCTAAACTTCACAGCGTAATTGCTGATGATGTGTTCCTGCACTTGCTGCCGAAGGATGCGCTGGAGACGGGACGATAAAGATACCGATTACAGAGACTTCTCCGAGGTTGCGCGGCAGGTAGAGACATGAATAATGCAGAGTGTGAAAAGCAAAGGTGAAGTAGCAAAATTATCCTGAGTATATCACAGAGGATGTAGGTGTACAATCGTAAACATCTTCTTAAGAGCAGAATTAGAGAGGAAGGGGAAGAGGGATTCACTCCAGAAGCAGCTATGGAGAAGAGATAATAAGAATTTGTTTTGCAAAGATGTTTAGAGGTCAAACCTCCGGTAATCTCAAAGGAAGTTTAAAATTTTGATTCTAAATGTTTTAGAGAATTGGATTTACTTCAAGTGCACCCATCTAAACACGCAGCTTTCATTACCCCAGCAGTGTCTCCGCAGGTCGGTTCTGTCTCTGCCCACAACCTTAACGCTTTTGATTTTGAGATTAGCCTGAAAACCGCATCTCCCTGACTCTCCATTCCT
The DNA here is from genome assembly GCA_009769605.1 of Bucorvus abyssinicus. Classification (NCBI taxonomy): domain Eukaryota; kingdom Metazoa; phylum Chordata; class Aves; order Bucerotiformes; family Bucorvidae; genus Bucorvus; species Bucorvus abyssinicus. The sequence continues at coordinate 5,560,477 of CM020032.1, forward strand.
CCTCTGTTGCTTCTGGCTCGAGCCACGTGTGGGATTTCAGTGTTGACTACATCAGCCAGGTCCAAGCCCCTCTTCACAGGCAGGTTCCCACCTCCAGCCCATCATCACTGCTGCAGGGAAACAGATCCTGCTTCTGTCTGCACACTGTATTTCACCCTTTAGTTAGTCTCTATTTCTGCTTTGGCCAGTTTCGCTGTGCCTTTCCTCGCAGAACCAGTCTCCTTGAGCGGTGTCTTTTCCCTTCTGCAGCAATCTCTTCCCATGCACCCCTTGATTTTTCTCGAGGTTTGTAACGGGAGCAGTAGAATAACAAGGACATTTTTTGGACTCCTGTACCATACCATGGGCTATATGGTTGGTGTGGAGCTCAAGGACGAACTCCTTCCATTGCTGGACCTTTCAGGCACACAGCCAATAGATGCTATTTGCCACTACCCTGAAAACAGTTTCTTTGTTAAAGAAGGAAAAGATGAAAAACGCCTCCTGGGATATTTATTCCCTCAGACACCAGGCAGGGTGGGCACGTTCCATCCCCACCTCCCAGACTGGCTCCATGCATTCATTTCCCACGGAGCCGCACAGGCAGGAGCATCGTAAGGAGCTCCGCAATGAGCATCATCGCTGCCCACAGAGCAGCACCAGCTTCCACCAACACCGGGCATAGCACAGGCTCTCCACTTGTTCACCTCCTCCCTATCCAAGCCCCAGGCAGCTGCAAGCCCTTCGCAGGGTATTTCTGCCTGGTTTTGCATTTCCCCCTCGTTCAAGCTGCTGTAACACTTCGCAGCTTCTCTCTCTAGCCAATTCTGCACCCCTGCGAGGCTGCCCCAGGCTAAGCTGGGCTCTCAAAGACCTTCGTTGATTCTTGACGACTTCCCTTCCTCTGCTCTTCGCATGTGACTCTTTTTAAATATCAAGTTCAAGTTCTTGGCATTGACCTTCAAGGCATTTAATGGCCCGAGCTCTGCCTATCTATGAAATGATGCAGAGCTCGGTGAGGGTGGCAGTTGCAGCTCCACCTCTCTTGTATCTACCGCAAAGCAAAACAGTTGGGTTTGTACTTGAGACTAGATTTTTCCAGCTTCCAACACAAAATTAAATGCTTACTAGAAGCCAGGACCATTGCAAAATTTAATCCCTCTGCTCCAGAAATACAGAACATTTTGTCTTCAGAAAAAGATGGATTTTGTGTTGTCATGAGCAAAATCCAACTATGCCAACCCTTGCTGAACACCCAATTTTCTCTTTAGAAACCAAGTCAAAGAAAGGCTTATATACACTGCAAAACAAAACCCATATAATGCCATATAAAGTCTGTATGCCAGCTTAATCCTGCCACTGCGTGTCTTGGCAGCAAAGCACGCTGGCACAGGCTTGCGTAGGTCTGCTGAAGCACTCCACACACTAGATGTAAGATTCATGGCTTATTGGGTTGTATTCCAGTTGTCCATCCTACTCCTCTCTTTGCAACAACTACCCCTGTGTTTCAGTGCTCCTGAGCTGGAGACACTCAGAGCATTTTTAAAGGTCCAGAGCTTCTAAATAATTAAAAAATCCCCCAAATTCAGAGGATGGGATCTTCTTAAGCCATGCCTCCACTGTACCTGGCCGGTGCTGGTGGCTCAGACCAGGCTGCATGCTTGAGTTTGCCACCCCGGCTCCAGAAGGTCTCAGCCCCAGGTCCTGCTCCGCAGCATCCCTGCAGCAGCTCAGCCCAGCCCAGGCTGACCCAGGACTTTGTCAGGTTCCCAGAGTCTCCCAACAGCTTCCTAAAGTGCGTGTTTGCTTTTCTGTAGCACCGTGAGGCCAGTGTGTGAAAATACCTTTATTATTGTCATTTGCTCTTAATTATAACTCCTATTTTGACTGTTTTTCCACTGGAGATAGTGACAGTTTGTAGCAACCCGTAGAAGAGTGTGACCACCTCAAAAACATGAAAGAAAAATCCATACTAAACCTGAGTGAAATTATTATCATTTTTTTCTTAAATGTAACTGGCAGCAAATCAAAGATGGCAAAAGGAGGAAGAAGGTGGTATTTTGTATTTTCCAGAGAAAGATGGAAACTAAAATAGGATGTTCATGTTATTTACATTACTTGTGTCCATATAAAAGTGTAACGATTGCTCTTCCCAAGGGAATGGCCCCCAACAGTACAGCCACTTGATTTGGGCAGCCTACGACCAAATGTCACGCTGGCCTTGCCGTCAAAGGTCATCCAGACACCTAAAGGCTTTACACGGTGAAATTCTCATTCAGCGTGAGGGATAAAATCAGGAGTGTTTGTGTTTTCAAGTCTGCTGGTGAGAAGATTATGAAATATATTCGACATGAAATACTCTAGAAACCACGACTTCAGTTTTCAACAAGCTGCGGATCAGCACGACCCTCGCACAAATCTTCATCTTTCTGTCCCTGCATTCTGGGAACAGCTTTAGTCATTTACTCCATCCCACTTGTGTCTGACAAGGAAGGAGGTGAATATGATTCTGGCTTGAAGGAGGAGCGTGCAGGTCTCCAAGAACAACAGCTACAGACACTGAAAGCAGGAGGTGTTTACCAAAACCAAACCAAACCAAACAAGCAACTTCAAACTGAAGTATGTCGAAAGAGACGTGTATGAACTTCCCTTCAGTTTTCAGGCATCTGTGTCGTAGAATTTTCAGCAATTTCCAGATGGAGCTGGAACATTCAGCAACATAAATTCCATCAGAGGCTCCTATCCAAGACGGGTACGGCAGCGGGCAGAGCTGCTTCCAAGTGAGCCTCCAGCTCCACTTACGGATTTGCCTCGCCCAACTGACCACAGAGTATTTTATGACACTTCTCTCTTAGCCGTGGCTAGAGCTGTTGAGCCAGAGGTACCCATGAAGGAAACAGCTTAGCTGGACAAGTGAGAGCTTCTGTACCAAAAATCTGTACACGAACACAGACAGTGCAAGGACACTCAATTCTAACTCTCCAACACCTCCACCACCACGCTGATCCCGAGCTGTGGAGGATCAGATAAATTATGCCTCAACTGACACTCGGTAATTCCTGACAGACACCAGCTTTTTCAGTGGAACACGGCTGCGAAGGTGCATTCGGGACCCCATGGAGAGGGCTGGCTGACCCTTTCCATGGCCATGAGCACCCAGATCAGGCAGAGACTCAACCCATCTGGCCCCACCGCAGCATCTCACCTCTATTAACGGAACTCCTGACTTCTCCACACCAGTATTGTAAGAGAAATTGCACATTATTAGGAAAATGTTCCCAGTTTCCCATCAAAATCTGGTTGCTTTTGGATCGTGATTTGCAACGTATCTACGTGAACCTGCGCAAAGCCACGGGATGTCCCCCAGCCGTTAGGAAGAGCATTGCCCCTCCTCTCACCACAACACACACACATTTGCAATACAGTGAATTAACCAGTTTTATCACACACTACAGCATAAAGCATCCTCGGAGGCTTCCGCCAACGAGGCTTCATGGAGCAACCATCCAAAAGACAACCACATTATCACAGTAACGCTCCTGAATACCACTGGCATGGGACACAAAACCCCCAAGGACATTTCAGGAACTTGCCTTTTGTATCATCAAATGCAAAGCTACTGCCCATTGACAGACCAAGCAGGACCCAAAACACTCCGAGTATGCTCATAATTAGCTAAAGCAAACGTCGTAAATCGAGTGGATTTTTTAAGGGTCCCCCATTTCCGTGCAGCTCAGGAAGCACAGCTGGGGGGAAGCACACAAACACACAACATGTGCTTCAGTATATGAAACGTAACCTCACCTGCTAGTGTCTGATCCATCAAATTGGTCGCCATGAAGGTCACGGCCGGTGCCGACACAGCAGTTACCCGGGTGACTTGCGTCGGCATCAAAGGGCCCACAGGAGTGTCCATTCTGGAGGCAGAACCTGCATTCAAACCATAAGGAAACCTTTTTTTTTTTTTCCCAGCAAATAAAAATGGCTTTAAAAACCTCACTTTTTTCCCAGCTGTACTTCACAGGCTGTTCTTTTAACCTCCTACCCGTTTGCACCGTTAAAACAAGAGGTGTTGTGTTTAGTTGAATCACTGGTCTAGTCCGGCCATCACGTCCATTGATTCCCAGTAAATAAGTGTCAGTGGAAATTTGAAATTAGTAAAAATATGTCCCTCAAAACAAGAATTTGGAAACGCTTTCTGAACAGATTACAGCAAGATCAGTTTTCTTATTTAAGAGAAATAACGCCTCCAGTTTCTACAGTGACTCACCGCCAACTCCTTGCGTCCCGCTCTATCCACGGGGAATTATTTTGCTGATCATTTAAAACAGCAGCTTTATCCGAGGGAATCACAGTCTGCTCGGACAATTCACAAAACAGAAAATCACTAGATTGCTCATACACGATATTCACGATGAAGTAGGAATCCAGGTCTGCTGCCGGAATTGCGCCAGTTAAACCAGGCTACTTAACCCTTGAGAATTTGCAGCCGTTGCTGCATTTGAGGTCAAACGTGGAGCATCCCATTAACTGTGCACGTGTCCGTGTATGCCCAGGTGTGGTGGTGCGTGAGAGCCCTCCACAGACCTGTGGTGGTCTAGAACAAAGAAAAACAGGTACCAAGAGATGCTCCTAGATTGTTAATATCAACGGAGCAGAGGGAGAGGGGAGACAGCAACAACCAGAGCTCTGTGATCCACTGTTGCAATAAAGCAGCCTCGTGCCATTCTCCTGGTGGTCTCCTCCCTGGGGTGGCAGAACCGGCTGCGGACAGTGACCCCAGCACAGGCTACCCGTGGGGCACAGAGAAGATGAACTGCAAGAAGCAGCCTCAGGATAAACACCACAAAAGGAAACATTTTAGTATTTCTCTCTTATTTTCTTTTTTTCCTTGCCATTAACTCAGCATACGGGAAATCCCTGCAGGACACCATCAGTAGCATGATAAAGAAATTACCCTGCAAGGTACTATGACAAATTTAATCCATATTCACTTTGAAGAAAGAATGAGAAATAAAGCAGTTACGGAAGAGGAACAGGTCAGGGTGATGTTTGTTGTGCTACCTACAGCGCAATAGCGTACCTGGAGGCACTTGTACCTCGGCCATCTCTAACAAGACAGTGAACCATTTTCCAGCTCAAGATGACGTTCGGACTTCAGGCAAAGACAATTTCTTTTTTCTGCTTCTGTCAAAGCCCCTGGCAAAACTATTAACTTTGGTGAGAAACCTGGATATAAAGAAACACTCTGGACCGTCAATTCCACCACTGAAGTCAAAGGTGCTTCTGATTGTAGGGAGTCATCCCCGCAACAGCAGACCCACAAGAGCCCCTCCAGTTTTACGGAGATGCCCAACAGGACACACGCGTGAATGGGCTGAAATTCTGGTTTCCATATGCTCGGAGACCATTTTTTAACCTATTCTACATCTACTACCTCGATGTAAGTAACTACACAATTAATTCCAAGAATAACATCTTATAGAACAAGAGCTGTTTGGTTTTCTTCGGTATTTCAAATTAATTCTAAAGACAACGAAAGGGACATTTCCATCCTATCGCTTCCAGAGTCATCACAGACAGATTAACATGGTCTCTCCTGAGCCTGGTGAGGTTTGTGCACGCGGCTGCCTTGCTCTCTACAACAAACTCAGAAAAGCCTGTGCAGCGATCCTGGGTTCATCCAAAACTACCAGCTTTAAAGATAACAACAAATCAAAAAATGCTGGAGATGAGCATGGCCGGGGATCTCTGACTTGGCCTTTTCCACCTTGAAATCTGCAAACGAAGGGGGAAAGGTTCATGTCTACAGATACCAACCTGTGCTACCCAAGGGGCTCAGCCCAGGTCCCCTTCTGCTGCTGAAGGTCTCCCCGGGGGCCAGGCTTGTCTCAAGCAGCCCCACGCTTTTGGGACAAGCTCTTTGAGAAACACTGAGCTGATTCAAAACCCATCGGACCCAAAATCAGACCATGCAGCGCATGAACCATACATGAGCTACACACGCAGACACTTGAAGGTTCTCACCTAAACTCCGAGGTTTATAGGGACACCGGGGAGATGTAAGCTTAAAGCATGCACGTGAATTTCAGTGCATAAGCAATTCTCTACACCCAAAATTGGGATGATTTTCATAACGTGCTTAATGACCCCCCTGCAGTTAGACATGAGAGGAGCTCTGCTCGTTTCTTTACCACAGCGTATGCTGCATGGTGAAACGTGACTTTCCAGTATATAATTTCAACTGCTTCTTTATGGTGATTTATAACCGCATCCAGGAAGAATAAAATAATCAGTTCGTCTTTTGATATGATGGAAGCAATTAGCTCACAGCTTCCATCCATACTGGAATCAAGCATATACATACATATATTATACAAATATATGTATTATTTCATACATGCAGATCAAGTTCAACTGCTTAGTGTAATTATATCTGACGCTCACCAAAAAAGCTTGAATGATTTAAGGCAATCACAACCTTTAAGGAATAAATATTTATGCTTTCTAGTTGTTTGTGCTCATAAAAAAGCAGACTTTGCAGTGGATGAATCTGGAATACTAATAAACCCTGTGGACAGAGTTTAATGCCATAACGCAACAGCAGCTTTCGGTATGAACTGAACATAACCTGGGCTGGAATTAGAGCTAAACATGAACCTAACACCCACCCACACATATTCTGGGCATTTCATGATTTAGTTTAGGCACATTTTACTATAAAAGAGTACTGGGAGGGGGGAGGATAAAAGTGATCTTTTCTCTGAAGTTTCTGATGACTGTTAGAGACAGGGAGCCCTGAGCAGCAAGTCAAGCGTTCTGAGAACAGCTGTCCAGTTTTAAGACGATTTCAGCGCAGATGCATTTTACTGTTGCTTACAAACACAAGTGACCTACGTCTCAATTTCACTGCAACGAGGACATTACAAGGACAAAGGAGGAAAACGGCACGAGTGCAGGGGTCAGAAACCTGAAGATGCTCTGTAAGTGATTTGCATCCCTGATGAGCAGATGCCGATTTGCATCCCTGATGGGGGAAGCAGAGGGGAGCACTGGGGTGCTGTCGGTCTGCTTCAACCCCCAGGAAGGTTCTTCTCTCTCCTCTGCTCCTGGACAAGGGGAGCTCAGGGAGACCAAGTCCCATGGCTGCCCTGGTCAAACTGGGAATGGTTACAATGAACAATGCCATCACCTGGCATATCTGAAACGCCATTTAAGCTGCTACTTAAGAACCTGAAAAAGTGAATGGGCAATTCCCCATCACATAACTGACCCGCGGTGCCTCACCTCCAGCAGACCTCACTGTCCCCAGGCATGCTCCAGGAGTCAAATTCAATGAGACAGTAGATTTTTCCTGGAACAGACAACTAACATTTCCACCTTTGTTATTTCTAGTAAAGAGTATTTAAAGGCTGTTTCTGTTTTTACCCCGTGGCAAACAGACAGATCACTGTTGCTAGCTCCCATCTCCACTTGCCCATGGCCAAAACAGACCTCAGGAGAGGAAGCAGATACTTTACTGACACTCATGACCCGGTTGAAAGGGATAAGATAGACTTTCAGGGCAAAACTCTTCTTGATAACTGTTGTCTCGGTGCCTCAGCAGACCCATCGGCTCTCATCACTCCGCAACGCATGGATGTTTACGACCCGCGTTAATGGGAGTCACGCTGCCCACAGCAAAATAACGTGATGCTGGTCCTGGACCACACCGCAGCTGGCCATGTCAGCAGATGTCTCCTGCTGTTAGACTTAATTCTTACCTTGTCCAATTAAACGGTGGCATTTCCAGCATTATCTTAAAGCTGGGTTAGCAGTCTGGCAACGGTTTAAGCCTAATTTTCCTCAGGGTGATTCAAGAAGCCTTTAACAGCACCGCACCCAACAGGGGCCACATAACTTATTTCATCATATTCATATTGAAAATATCCATTGTTTGGGTCTAATCTTACCCTTGGTGAAGTCAGCGCAAGTCTCTCTGTTGAGCTTTATGGGCACTGAATCACGCACCCAAAACCAAAGCTTTTCTTCCTGCAACGTTCTTCTTGCAAAGCTGCCCTTTATGCCATGGGACAAAAGCTCTTAGTGCAGTACTGAACAGCACAGTTTGTCACTCATTTATTTATGCTAAATATATCTCAGAACTTGTTTTTATTAATGGGTTTGTAAGACCAACTCAGGAACAGCATCAACCATAAGAGCCCAGCATGCCCGGGTGATGGCAGCGGCACTGAGCTTCTCACACACAGAGCCAGCCCAGCGAGGTGCTCAACCTGCGTGGGAGTCCATCAGGATAATGCACTTAAGAACTTGGGAAATTCAACCACACCATCAAAATGCTTGTTTGGCGAGAAACTCCCAAGTAAATAGGAAATTGAACTGGGACGGGGGGCTCCTCACATGGAAACAGCCCCATTTGTTCACCTGCTCAGCGAAGTACAACCGCTGGTTGTTCACCCAAACCATAGCCATGGCCATGGCGCTCCACACAGACCCAGCCATCGGACCTGGTGCAGAACAGGATGCTCCTGACTGGGTTTGTTTATGACTGAAAAGCTCTCGTCAGAGCCCGCTGGAGTCCAGAGGAAAACACCAACAGCCTCGGACAGAGGACAGATATCTTTAATGCTTATTCACACCTGGAACAGCTCAGAAACAAGATAACAAATGGAAAATACATTTTAACACCCTTGGATATAGTTTTCAGTGGTAAAAACCCAAGAATGTAATTTTTAGAAGTGTGCCATGACCAAAGAGTTAGAAAACCCATTAACAGTATAATTTCGTTGACTTTCAACACTGATGTAACACTGAAAATCCCACACTCAGTGAGGAGCCCAGCAGGTACTCCGAGATATGCTGATTCCTAAGTCAAATGTGAGCTGCAATGATTGTTTTTTCACATCCAAATTGAAATGTAATGAGAATGTATTAATAAAGGGTATTAAATATTCAGCGGTCTGGCTCTGATCGGGAAAGGCTTTGCCTTACCCTTCCAGGGGGACCCGCAGAGCGATGCTGATGTAAGACAGGCTTTGGGCTTTGCCTCTTTGATACCCTTTAGAGCAATTCCACTTCTGCATGGAAAAATCAAACAAAACCCAGCTAACCAACACCAGAAAAATCTAAAGCAGGAGACAACCTATAATTATGAAATAAAAAGCTAATATTGAATCTAAACACTCACAAGAGCTTTCCTCACAGCAGCATATTTAGCTGCTGCTTCCTTCTGCGGTGAGTACTGGCAGAAAGCAGTTGTTTTGGGAGCAGAGGACACTACTCACAAACTTACCATCAATCCTTATTTCTTACTGATAATAATTCTGAATTGCACAAACTCATGGAATGGATGAACACAGCCCTGTAACATCCAGACACGGGGAGAAATTCTGGTGCCGAGCACATCTCAACCTCCAAGGTTTCCAAGGGCTAGACTTTCACTCAAAATTTTCCAGAGTTCTGTGGGTTTTTCAGATGACAATCTATGTGCAGCAAAGGATGGAGCTACTATTAATAATCAAATGGGATATGAAATCAAATTAAGAGAAAACTGTAACAAACCCTTGGACATATCTGGGAAATAGCCACGAGTGCGCTGGGTGTGCTGCAGATGGGCAGCTCCTGCTGACTGCACAGAGACCCTTGGTTTGAAACGTGGCCTTAATTCACAAACATGAACAAAAAAATGTGTTGTAATGTATCCGTACGAATGGTATGCATAGGATGGACACATTGCATCCGAGCAAAGGTCCTTCCTGACCAGCTGCCACCTCCCAGCCCCAGCTAATTGCAAACATTGTGGGAAGGGGGTAGGAATGGAGAAGGGATGCAGTGATAGCCAGGGAAAAGGTGTAAGAAAAAAGCACAGAGATAGTGTAATACTTGTTACACTCCCCATATCTCTCATGACCTTACAGACCTCCACCAGGTGCTCTACCATGCTGCCCTTCGTCCTCGTCCCAGCTTATCTGTTGTTCTGGTGTTGCCTTGAACATCTGGCAGCAGAAGAGCCATCAGCCAACAGGAACCAAGGCCTGCTGTTCACTATAGACACATACACGGATGGATCTGCCGCCTTCCAACATAATCGAACCGCTGCAACACTGCCGAATTACAAACCTGGCTTACAGAAAAGCATTAAACTGTGAAGGAGTCTCACTCAAACTCCTGGGAGCTGCTGGAAGGCACAGAAAGCTGAAGCAGATGAGACAAGCCACACAGTGATCAATCCCTCAGCAGCAGCTAAGGAGCACGTCCACACTGCCAGCCTCACCCCGTACCGGGAAGATGCTGCCCTCCCATATAGACACAGCCATTGCAACACGGGCACCGCGACAGGTACGAGGGAAAAGTGCCTGTGCCAGCGCAGCGTCTACCTCACCGTGTCCCTACGGCGGCTGACCCACTTCACCAAACACCCCTCTCTCGAGGCAGTAAGTCTGGAAGGGATCCGATCCCGGGCACCTCACACGGCTTTGAGAAATGCCTGTAATACCCAGCCACTGCCGCAGGCAGCTCGGGGCTTTGGAGCTAACAACTGGGAATGAAAATCCAGTGTGCGATGCTGCGGGGAAATCACAGCTTGCTTATCAAAACCATTGACAACGGTTCACATTTAACTCATTTCTGTTGTCTCCCTAATGTCTCCTGCGGGATTTGGACTTGAGCTGAGAGAAACAAACAGGGGTAAAGTTGAAAAATCTTGAAAAATAAGATAATAACCTAAAGAACTGTGTAACTAGGATTAAAAAGGGCAGGCAAGAAGCATCAGAGCGAACCCACTACCTGATATAAACCAAGCCCAGCAGAGAAATGCCGTCTTTCTGCTGCTGAGGAAGGTCACAGGCAGAAGAACCCACTGCAGGACGGTTCGGTATCAAGGAAACAGAATAAATCCCCATCTTTATGCGGTCCAAATCTTTCATTACTTAAATACACCTTTGGAAGACTTTGCCTGTTCCCAGCCCCAAGGGAGCTCACCCAGGTGAATGACACCCCCAGGCCAAGGTGATGGGGACACTGGTCATCCTGCTTCCCCGTGAGGACCGTCCCCCTTTGCTCATCTGGGTCCGGCCAAACGGTTGTCGATGACAGGGAGATTAGTTTGTAAGAATCCCTGGAACACAAGCACGTGGTTTACTACTGAAAAGAGGAGAACAATGAAATTAATAATTTCAGTTGCTGCGTCTAATAGCCAGTAACACACAGAAACACACCAATTTAGTTTTATTATTGCTGTTATCATTTTATGGCCCCAGAAGTTAGTGAGGATCAGGGCCCAGGGACTAGCTTCATTTAGAAGCAACATCCATCATGACTAGGTAATTTGGGCAATACTGCTGATTTGCAAAGGACAAGAGAAGTCTCTTTGCTTGAACAAAGGAGGAATTGAACAGTAACAAAAAATCAATTTTTTACAAACCATGCAGACTCCTCCAGCTCCACTCAGCCCCTCAGCTCTGCTTCCACCTTCTCGTCAAGGTCATACCATGCTTTTCCTCAAGGCCATTTTCAGTGGACTAAACCCAAGGCTGCCTGGAAGCCACCTTTGCTGAATTACCTCTCCTTACTCTGCTTCTTTGAAAGGCCCAGACACATCCATTGAAAATATTCAGCACTTGCTGAATCTGATTATCTTCTTCCCTTCTGATTCGGAGTGCAAAGCGCTGTTTTCTGAGCAGCAGCTGCCCTCGCTGGTCTGTAAAGGTGCTGCTAGGTGAATCCTCGCAAGAAACACCTCCAGCACAGCTGGCACAGACACCGCCCAGCTGCTGCAAGGTTCAGCAAAGCCTGCCCTGCCCTGTCCTCCCTCCATCCCCAAATTCAAACCAGCAAAAAGTCAAAGACTCACCCAAGTCTGGCAGAGCAAACCCAGCCTGTCTCCCCTCCTTCCCTCCCCTCCAGTGTTGGGTCACTGGGGGAAATCTCCAGCACGCTGCAATACACGGTGATGCTACACGGGAAGGTGCAGTGACCACAACCACCTCAAGAACATCAAAAGCTGGGCTGGGGGGGGTGGAATGGCAGTCATCGTAATTTTCTGTGGTATCTGCCATGAAGACGGTTCCACAGGGCAATGATGATTGACGGCGCATCCCTGTGCTCCCCGGCCGAGCAGTCCCTCACCTGGGACCTGCTAATGGCACCTTGACTTCTCCACTGGAAATCAGAAATGGATGCAAATTCAGCAATGGGCTGCAAAGGGGATTTGTTTGGTTGCTGACAGAGGAGGACAGGCCTATGCAAACTGCATTTACACCAGGAGTTTAAAAGCCCCTTTACCTCAGAGCCCATGTAAGCCACAGCCAGATGTGCTGGGTGAAACGGTGCAGGATTCACCCTCATTTTCCCCTTCCTCCTCGTGCAATAGAGGGGTAAGGGGCTGAGCTGCAAGCAGGTCCAGCTTGGTGCAGAGAACGGGACTGAACTGGCAGCCAAAGCAAAGCCACACATCCACTGGTTCATAACCAACCCAGCAAGGTGGGGAGAACACCTGGAAAGATGGTTAGCCCAGCAAAGACCCTTCCAAGCATGGGCCATAAAACTGACTCAATACGGTCTGGTCTTCAGCAGTGAACTACACAGATCTGCCCTTAAAAGGGACAGTTTCCACGACAGTGCCCAGCTGTACATGCACATCTAGGCAAGCCTTTACACAAAACAACCCCCTGAAGCATCAGCAGCCCTCACAAGCCCGCGGCTGTTCCCTCCGCAGGCTGGGAAGCTGGAGCAGCGCATCCCCAGAGGTGCCTGACTCCCAGCGCCGGTCATGCCCCACAGGATGCACAGCTCCGACTTGTGAGGGCAGGGAGAAAAAAGAAGGAGGATTTTATAAATCAAGGCTTTCATAGTTCCCTATCCTAACAGAAACACCACTTCACATTTTGGCAGCATCATTGCTTTTGGCAGAATTAGCCTGATTGCTCTGCAGTTCTTTGTCCAGGTTTCCTGTGGTTTTATTTTAGGGTTTTTCCTATTTTTTAATTAAAAAAAAAAAGAAGGAAATTGCTATTGAAGATCTATTTTACTACTGTACTGGAAAGCAGCAGAAGTAATATATTGAATGAGCTGGGATGGAAAACAGAAGACATTCCAGTATGGCTCCAGGCTCAGCCCGGCTCCTGCACAAGCCCGGTTTTTACTTCATACCTTCTTTTTTAGGAGATATTTGCCCAAACATACCTGTTCCTCTACAAATACATTTGACACTACCAGTAGCTTTTGTACAGCTCTGAAAAGCAAGGGTTGCCCTTCCACAGGCTGAAGGACCACCCCTGTACTCGTAAATGGCAGGCCAGGGAGGAGCAGAGAGGCTGGAAGTCCTCAGAGGAAGGAAGGCAACAGCAACACCTGCTCATTTCAGAAGTGCCCGAGCATCCACGAGAAAGGAAAGTGCTCTGAATGTCAAAACAGCTTCAACTGAAGCTTGCACTTATTCAAATACCAGGAGGCATAAATCCATAGGAAACCAGCCCTCATTAGGTCAGAGAACTACTTAAGGAGGTAATTGCCCATCTCCTCGTACACTTACTGGTCAGCAGACACAGCCATCCCAGCACTCCAGCGCAAGTCACCTCCTCCCACTGAGATGAATCACGTCGCTTTGAAAGCCTTGTTTTATGTCCTTTACCACCGAGGAAATCAGGGCTGTTTGGTTCCAGCCGCGAGGGCTCTGCCCAGATTTAATTCCCGGGCACAACGAAGGGGCGAGCGATGCTCCCCGGCACGTCACCGCCGAGCTCCCTGACACCCCTCAGCGGGTCCCCGACACCCAGCAGCGGGTGCAGGGCCCCCGTGTTCAAAGAGCAGCCAACCCAGGGCTGGAGCAGCTGTTTGAACAGCGTGTGCTGGGTACGGCTCACAGACCAGCAGAAAAGCGTTTGGAAAATATTTACATCTCATTACAACCATCCTCTGCTCCATTTGCAAAACCCAGGCTGGCAAGTGAATTCTGCTTAAAACCCAGATTTTTGGAAAATATTTATGTTCTAAGTAATCTTGCATGTAATGAGCCGGTTTGAGGCACTTGGCATGCAGCAGCTGAGCCCTGAGCGGTGGGAGAGGCATCGCCAAGGGAGGGGAGGGCAGCAGCAGCACAGGCAGCATGGTCCAACTGCTGCGCAGAGCTCACAGAGGGAATCTTCATACTCATCGACGTAGGAAACAGCTGGGACGCCCAAGAAAGGTGCTTGAGATTCAGCTCTCAAAGTGCAGTTGAAATAGAGAAAATAAATATTTGTTTGTTTTGTTTGTGTTGGCTGGGTACAAACATGTGTATTTACTACGGTGGCTCACAAAACAAACAATATTTCTTTTTGTTTAGTTCTCACAACTCAGCTCTCTGACTGGCAGCATTTCAACTCAGGCATTCACAAAGCCCTCCACTGCTTTCCATGACCAGGGAGCAGCTCTAACACGCACCGTGACTCTTCCCTGCATCCCCCAAGAACGTTCAGTAACATTTTTCATATTCAGATTTTCAAGGGAAGTGGTTTGAGGGTCTTTGGCAAGTCCCAGAAGTCACCCAGTGGAGACGTGGGCATCTGTACAGCAGATCCCTTGACAGGATGGTGACCATCTATGGTTAGTCTTCAGGCTTCTGAAGATGAGAAAATAACCTCATACCTCTCTCAGTACATCTATAGAGATGAAGTATTTCAGTGTGATAAAAAAGCAGCTCACCCATGTCTTACCTCGACCAACAGAACTGACAGATCCATGGCACCACTGCGGGTAAAATTGAGATCGACCCTCCAACTCTTACATCCTCCTACATGCTAATTTAGATTTTCTTGAAAAAACTTGAATTTCTCATGGGATTTTGAGACAGGACAAACACTTCAGATTAATCTCACTTGAGGAAAAGCTTCTCACGATACAACCTCCCTTAACCATAAACCTACCGCCTAGACTAAGGTTTCGGCACCTGTAGCTTTTTCAGACACACTTAGCAAAGAAACAAATTCTTTGACCTTCCTTTTCCTGTAGCTCTTTCTTTTGGGAGAGGGGTATTTTAAAAAAAATGGGAAAACATCGGCTTGTAATATGTCTCAACACAAGTTTCTCTGCTTGTATCAGCCATGACCCAATCGTCATGTATAAATTTCTCACAAATTTTAATGAAATCAACATTTATATGCAAAATAAAACCTAAGATACAAAAGCCCCAAAACTCATTCCAATTTTACACAGCTTTCTACAGACCCTCCCTGACATCTGCATGAGCGAGTACTCAGGGAGCACCGGGAAGATCCAACACCAGTGTCACCAGAGCATTGCCTGACCATGGGTCTGGGTTCGGTGCCCACACAACCCCTCGGCACTAAACGTGGCTGCTCTCCTTTGGGAGAGCTATCAGAGTCGGCAGATGGGCAAGCTCTGCCAGGGCTCGTTGGAACAGGCTGCCCGGGGCAGTGGTGGAGTCCCCATCCCTGGAGGGGTTTCCCAGCCGTGTCGAGGTGGCGCTGAGGGACAGGGGTTAGTGGGGACCTGGCAGTGCTGGGGGAACGGTTGGGCTCAATGAGCTTAAAGGTCTTTTTCAACCAAAAAGGGATCCTTCTTGAGCCAAACCAGTCTGCTGCAATGCCAGCTTACTGGGGAGTGACGTGTCTGACTGTCTGCCAGCTACACACACAGTGGCTGTTCTGGGCTAGAAACACTTTTTATCATGAAATTTTAAAGGAACCAGAACATTGCGCCAAATCCAGATCAGCTGGGAGGTCTGAGCAACAGCGACAGTTTTCTTCTGAAAAAATGATTTTAAAAATATGCAAAACATGCTTAAAATTATGCATGTGTTACAGTTCATTAAAGAGAAATTAGGGGTCTTAAGAAAACAAATTTGTTTGGCACCTTTTTTCCCCTCACCAGCCTCCTTGGTTTTCAGCGATTCTCTGGTCTGGCTCAGCACAGGAACCAGAACGTGGGCTAGTGACAACCGCAAAGAGAAATGTAAACAAAGCATGTTTCACCCGATCCCAAAAGGGAAATAAAGTACGTGATCCGTGTGGATGAACATCCTCTCCCAAAGGCAGGGAGGCTTGGCAGTGCTGAAAAACTCCCTGTCCCCTCTTTCAAGGGCACAACCTGGGAGTCTCACTCATGCCACTTCCCCAGGTCACAATTCCAGTGCGTAAGGTGTCCTTCCTCTGGAAATCTTCTGCAGTGAACGATAAACTGGTCTCCAGAAGGGCACAGGCTCCACAGCTCTGAGCTGGTAGCAGAGCCACCAGTGCACAACCCAACCAGCTCACACTGGCAAGCGGATTTGGGAACGGGAACGTGTAATTGCCTCTAAATCCATAATTTTAAGGCTAAAGTGGAGGCGACACTGGTTTTCGGGAGGTTTTTTCCAAACCCAAAAGGGCAAACACATCTTCACAGGGCTGTTCATTCAGCAGTGCTCCAGGCATCAGACATTAACAGAAGCGAGATTGAATTTTTTGGGTGCAGAGTTGTACGTTCACCTGCAGCAGGTGACGCTGGACACATCAGGGTTAAATTTTCACTGGTGGCTTATGAAGCAGCTCAGTGCTTCTGCCACTGTAGCTGTTTGAAGAATAATCCTGGGAGCGTTTTAGGATTTTCTAGCTATATTTCCCTTGCCCAGGAAGCACTGGGTTACATTGAATCTGAATCAGTGTTTGTATTCTTCAGGAAACCAATACAGAAAATTTCATAGAAAAACAATACACGAGAAACTGAGAAAATTAAAAAAAAGAAGATAGTGAGTTTATGGTTTTTATATTTTTATATGCAATGATCCCTCGTTTCCTTAAAGATAAAATCAAAAATAAATTGTCATGTCAAATAATAGTCAAGCTGTGTGTCACTATCAGTTTCAGATAATTAAGTGAGATATATTTTGGAGCAGAGCCAACCCCTGATAATATGGCAATTACTTCTGCAGAGCCCAGTCAGGACCATACACCGCTCTCCTCCTGCGTCTTCATTACTGCCTTATTTTAAACGTGGGGCTTAAACTATCTAAAGAGCTTTGGGAAAAACAAAACCACTGTGTTCACATCGCTGCTTGGTAACGGCAGGCACGGTGTCATCCTTCCGACGCCAGAATTCACACGGCATTTCTGGATGACTCGCTTGAGTGCGAGCATGGGCCAAGCCACCACAGCCCACGGAGGTGGACGGACCAGTGGTCCTTCCTGTGCAGGGATGAAGTCTTCCACCTCGGGATGCTCTCAGGCCCCAAGCGTTGATGCACAGATTGGTTTGGTACCACTGATTCCCTTCTCCTCTTCTTACAACATTTGCTAGTTCTGCAGAAGCCACATCAGGGTTCAGGAGACCAGGAGAAGCTCAAGAATCCCAGTTTGGGTTCCTGTTTCCAGCGTCCTGGCATTATATTTTTTACCATACTCCAACAGCAGGTTCCCCACTGCCAACTTTGTACAAACTGTAATTCCACAAATAGCTGCTGCAATCATGCTTTGAGTAGCAGAAAGCTCACGGTTTGTCTCTGAAGACGTATTTTGGCTCTGGTGTGTGCTACAGAACCTCATGCTGGGTCCCTGCTCACCCGGTGTAGGAGCTGGAGACGTGCCATGCTGGGGTGTGTGTCCCCCAGACCTGCTGTGGTACACAGCCATGTTCACGTGTCCTCAGCTACCTCCTACATCCCTTGTCCTTTACCAAGGACATAGCCAGAAACAGAGCAGAAAAAAGGGCGGACCACTCTACGCGATTGCACGTTACGATACCGCTTTGCAATGTATAATCTTCATTCACCACAATTTTAACAGGACAGTTGATTTTTAGGGACGAGGAGAAAATACAATTTCATCTCATTTCATACACGCAGATGTTTACAAGATACAAATCTTAAAGATGACACGGCTACAAATACTAGATTATGATCTGTGCCAGACCGGCATGGGTTTAAATTACTTCACTTCTACTAGAGCTCACCTCGGAAAACTTTTCCTTCAAAATGATCTGTATTGATACTGCGTATATATTGCAGACACACACACACAAATAATAGTTTGAGGGAAGGAGAGCAAGAGAAGCCACTTCACTTTTGTGGCGAGACATTAGCAAATTGTTGGTGCTCTCCAGCTTGGATTCCCTGTCACCCTGAGCCTTACAGGATGATCACCCAATGTGCGGACAGACAGATGGACACAGCATTTAAGGCCACTCAGCACTCGTCTGATGCATACACCAGCAGAAGAGGTTTGCTGGACCCCTCGGACAGCCTCAGCTTTGGAAGAGCCATTCCCTATAATCCAGTCGCAGCTGCTCTATGCCGCCCTGGCTCCATGGGCAACTCCTTGGCTTCTCCTCAACTGACACCAAGTGCTCTCAGCATCACCACACTTAGAGCATTAAAAAAAGTCTCCAGCTCAAACGAAGCCCATGCAGGGAACAATTACCAACTGCAAATACACCTCAAGTTGACTTTAAAATCCTGAAAAAGAGCAGGGACTACACGTGCTCGAGTAGATGCATGAAGAACATGTGATCCACACACTCACAGCCAACTCCAGCCTCCTCACCAGGGCTCACTGCTGCATCGCCACCCTTGTCCCTCACACCTAACTGATGCCACAGCAGCAACCTCAAACCCAAGTGATGCGAATTCAGTTAAGTGCCAAAATTCCCACAGAAATCCCAGAGAAGTAACTGGA
The DNA here is from genome assembly GCA_009769605.1 of Bucorvus abyssinicus. Lineage (NCBI taxonomy): Eukaryota > Metazoa > Chordata > Aves > Bucerotiformes > Bucorvidae > Bucorvus > Bucorvus abyssinicus. Next base: position 5,579,103 of record CM020032.1, read on the forward strand.
CATCTCACGGCTGAAACTGGCTTTGCAGGAAAGCTGAATCAGGAAGCGTTCAGAACTTTCCATTTACGTCCATTTATGCAATTAAATGAATTTGCCACGGGCAGCTGACCCTGCCCAGTACCTTTAATACTTAAACAGAGCCCCAATCACTCCTGTAAAACTCTGAAAGTGAGTTTGGTCATCTTTGGGTCAAAAGAGGAACCTATAGCTTATTCTCCTTTGTAGGCTGGAAGGAAGGCGAGTTTCAGCCCTCTCCCTCACAGCTCCCTGTGATGTTGCTCCTCAAACATATTCCTCATGTGAAATGGTTTCCCTCTGTCCTCCACCACTACCTGCTGCGATCTGGTCTCATCCCACCTCCCGCGCCTCCATGCATGTCTCCCTGCAGGGAAGCCTCTAAGAGCAGTCCTCCTCCCTACTCACGGCCAACACAGCAAGTCCGACAGACTGTCTCAAAATTTTCCGTGTTTTAATTTACCCAAGCTCCAACAGCCTCACTCCGTATTCGTTCCTAGTACAAAATCTCTGTGGCTTTGTCCTCACTCTCCACCGCGGGTGGAAATGCTGAAGTCACCACATACTTCCAACAGCAAATGCAAAATCCCTGCTGGGACGGGACCGAGCGCACTCGAGTCCTGCACCGCTGCAGCTCAAGCAGTAGCTGCACTTGTGTTTCAGCAGGATAATTCTAAGCTTTCATTTCAGTATGCATCGACATAACCGCTTCAGGAACAAGTACATGCTGAGGTAAATTGCTCATTGGAGCAGGAACTGAAGATGTGCGGACGGGAAGTCAGCAAGTATTGCTGGCAATCTGCAGAGTAAGTACTAAGCGTCAACGAGCAGCTTCTGCCAATGAGGCGAGCCGGGGTAAGAGTTTTCTATCCACTTTCTCTTCATTTAACAACCTGTTCTTTTGCAATTTCCAACAGATGAGCAGAGAAACAAGTAAAGTCAAAGTGGCTTCAAAACCAAAGCAAAGTCAAAACTAGTCAAAACCTCTTAAAACCCAACAGCTGAGGGGCCACGTTTAGCCTGGTTTTAAAATTGTCCACTCTAATATTGATGCTCGTAAACACCGTCGGTTAAAAACAACCACAGAAACTCTCCCCGACCTGAGGGAGGGGGAAGGCGGTGACAGAAGACACCAACCGCCCTCTCCACCACTGCCCCATCTCAGTCGAGGAGGGTGCAGCCTCGGCAGCCGCAGGCATGGCCCCACACCCCCAACCAGCTGTTTTAGAGGGCATGAAATACCCTCCGAAAGAGAAGCCTTGTGCAAATCTCCCCTCTCCCCTCCGGTTTTGCCATTCAGCGGGTGTTAATTGCAGGCAGTGACGACTCCGATTGCTTTTTGAATGTCTTGTGGGAAAGGTGAAGCTTCTCAATTTAAAAGATTTCTCGGAGTGATTATTTTTAGATGGGTTTTTAGCATTCTCATTTCTTCCCTTTTGGGGAGAAACGGTTCTTCAAGTCCATACACCCTTTCTGACACACCTTGCCTGGACCCAACCGCGCTCCCCCACTCCTCGGCACTGCCTGTACACATCTGCGATGCCAGGCAGGAACAATCCCCTCCGTGCACGGCGGCAGCTCTCTCCTGTCACTGCTGAATAACTGAAAACAGTGCCCAAATCTAAACGAGAGCTAAGTTAACACAAACCATTTCCCAAATTTTTATGAGTTTTCTCATCACAATAGCCGTAAAAGCAAGAATCCTAATAATGGTATTAAAAATGTCATATTTAATAACGAAAACAACAAGACTTAAACACCACTTTAAGCCCTATAGTTCCACAAGCAAATGCTGCAAATCCCCAGCCTCAGCTGGTGTCCCCAGGTACCTGCTCAGCTGCCTGGACTCCTGTTAACCCACTGCTCAAGACCCTTTGCCTGGGCTCAGATTCCATGACTTTAGAAGACAGAAAATATAAACCCTGTCCAGGAGGTTTTTTTCTCATCCTTTTTAAAGACAAATCGTACAACCCGGACAATACCCAGCTTCTGGGCCATCCGACGCTGATTCCCCCCTGAAGTCATACAGGTGGAATTCCCCATCTCTAACATTTCAGGTTTTCCTGCAGTTTTATGGGTCAGGTGGCCACCGAAGGGAACGGAGATAGCCCCTAAGTTTCAACCCCGAGAAAGATCTTGATATATTTAGCAACGGAGATCTTAGCACATTTACAGCGAGCTTCCCAACAGCCACATACATCAAGTGTGAAATTAGATTCCCTGCTTTCGCTCTCATTAATTAACTCCTGGAATACATCTCAGTAATCACAGACTGAACAAAACCCAGGGCTGCAGCTCCAGCTCTCCCCCTTCCTGGGCCTTCCTCCTCCTCCTCCTGCCGAGGAGGCTGTCCTTACCGAGAAGCTCCTTCAAACCATCCGGCCACCAGCCAGGCTACCCTGGCCCCAAGTTATTCATTTCTCGGTATTAATCACAGAACCACAGACTGATTTGTGTGGGAAGGGACCTTCAAAGCTCATCCAGTCCAACCCCCTGCAGGGAGCGGGGACATCTGCAACTAGAGCAGGTTGCTCAGAGCCACAAGGTCCAACCTGACCTGGAATGGTTCCAGGGATGGGGCTTCTCCCACCTCTCTGGGCAACCTGGGCCAGGGTCTCACCACCCTCAGTGTAAACAATTTCTTCCTTCTCTCTACTCTCAATCTCCCTTTTTCAGTTTAACCCATCACCCCTTGTCCTGTCCCAACAGCTCCTGCTGAAAAGTCCCTCCCCATCTTTTTTTATAGTCCCCTTTAAGCACTGAAAGGCTGCACTCAGGTCTCCCCAGAGCCTTCTCTTCTCCAGGCTGAACATCCCCAACTCTCTCCCCTGTCCTCCCAGCAGAGGGGTTCCAGCCCTTGCATCATTCCTGTGGCCTCCCCTGGCCCCACTCCAACAGGTCCATGTCTCTGCTGTGCTGAGGACCCCAGAGCTGGACCCAGCACTGCAGGGGGGTCTCCCCAGAGCGGAGCAGAGGGGCAGGATCCCCTCCCTCGACCTGCTGGCCACACTGCCAGGGATGGCGCCCAGGACACAGTTGGCTTCTGGGCTGGGAGAGCACGTTGCCGGCTCTTGTCCAGCTTTTCACCCACCAGTACCCCCAGGTCCTTCTCAACAGGGCTGCTCTCAGTGTCAACACAACACATAGCAAAACAATGAGGCACAGTACAGAAAAATAACCACCTTCACTCACTTTTTCTTCTTTTTTCTTCATGCAGCGATATTAAGCTGAACCACAAGACCCTTCTCTACGCTGGGTGCCCAGGGAATGTGCCTGAGGACTGCTTGTCCTCCAGCTTATTTTGTGGGAAGGGGGGCAGGATAGCAACAGACACCAAAATATACACTGGAAACCACACGCTTGTCAAGATTATTCTCAATTACGACAAGTTTCTCTGGGTTAATGAACTGTTTTGGGAAGAGGGGCAATGGCACAGCTGGAATGCACCATGTCCCACACTGCCCAGGATAAACTCATGCTATTTATCACCATTCATCACCACAGAGATCCTGTCTCAGATCTGCTGTTCTTACATTGATACTTTTCTGGTTGAATATTCTCCCAATTTTCAAAATACTTGATGCTCATAATACTCAATAACTTCTTTCTCAGGGTGGTAGTACTGATTAAAAAGTTGCCCCAACTGTGCCAAAAAATGAGGCACCTAAGAGCTGGATGCCATTACCGAATGATAACAGCAGTGATGTTTGAGGAAATACAATTCAATATGAAAACAAAAAATATTGAGAACTTTTCTACTGACCTGGGCTTCGAGGCAGGCGAGGAAGAAGGCTTAAGACAAAAAAGAAGGGGGAAAAAAATAAAAAGGGAAACACTCTACCCACAACAGACAAAACCTCCTGAGTGGGACAGAGGCCACCACATGCCTTGTCAGACCCGAGATGCCACCAGAAACCAGGAGGAAGAGCCTGGACAACTCAACACCTGCAATCTGTTGGTGGGGACCCAGCAGGGTTAAACAACCTTCGCTACTTCTCTGGGTAGTAGCACTACTATTCATTTCCATTTCCATGAATGGGGTGAGCTCACCACCACGTAATAATTACATTAATTCCTGAACAGACCTTGGGAACACGCGGCCAACACCATGCGCTTGCAGAGGAAACGTACACAACGGGAGCAAGTCCTACAGCGAACAGTGAAAGGATAGTCAACTTCATCATTTCCAAAGTGACTGCAGCCTACTAAACCCAAACGGTCCAGTGAACACGAGCCCCTGGAAAGCAAACAATTTGCTAATTCAGGAAAAAAAATCAAATACTATAATTCTCCCAGCAAAATCATCTTTGCCTACAGCAAACAGGGCGCACCTGCCTGGCACAGCAACAGCCGGAGCTGGATGCGTGCGATGCCGTGCAGTCAGAGCGTTCGGTTGAGAGAAGTGAAGGAGACCGGGATGCTCGGTTTGTGTGATTTACAAAGCCCATGGAATTAAATCACCCTCTGGGTTCGCCATCAAAATAAGCAGTGTGTGAAGTGAAACCAAACTCTTCGGCTCACTTCGAATAAAAAAGGATTATCTTTTTATTTTAAAACTGCTGCTCTTCTGTGCTTCATTTTAACGGCGAGGAAAACCGATGTCACTCAGCAAACGACGACACCGTGTAGGCTGTCACTCCTGATGTGACTTACTGAACGTACGAGCGAGCATCAGTAGCTGGCAGCGCTGGGGGCTGCGGCTGCCGCAGGGCTCTGGGCCCACGGTCCATCTCCAGCCCCAGACGGATGGATGGGCACTGCCTGATCCTCTCCGCAGCCACGAGTCCCTCACGCAATCCTGCTCCCGAGGGACGGGCAGGCAGTGCCCAGGGGTGCAGGGCTTCCTGCCCACAGCCCCTTTTCCTGGGACAGCTTTTCTGCGGAGAGCAGGCGATGCTATGTACCTCCCCAGCTGATGGACCCCAGATCTCATCTGCGTGACACTGGGGAACTGATACAGATTGCTGGCATGCAGAGACCCAAGGCTGCCACTGCACAGGTGAACTGCTCACTGTCACCACCCTTCCTGCTAGACAGCCTCTCCTGCTCGGACTGGAGAGGGGATGGCACCAGGTGCCCACACCAGGACTCACCTATCAAAAACCAGCACGCAAAACTCTCCTTTAGTCTGCCCTCGCATCTTATAGATGCGGAAATAAACTGGCATGTTCTCAACACTGGAATTACTTATTGATATTTAAAATAATTATTAATATTGGTATTAAAGTATCAATAATACAATTTTATCTAGATTCTCATTTTGAAGATTACTTCCTCCTAATTCTCTTTTATAAAGGACACGATTACAGCATTTCTATTTCACTCTTCAGTGAAACACAAATGAGATGTAACTGATGGCTCCGAGGAGCGGCATTTGGGCCGTCATGTTTTTCTAGCAGTGGTTCACGTGTGTTTCTAGGGACGCACGTCAAACTCCACTGAGGCACTGCTGGCTCCTGCTGCGTTCGACTGTAATGCAGTCCTCTCTAATGGAAAGAAAAGTTCATATGAGACTTTCGGCAAGTTTCTCAGTGCAGTAGCACCCAACCTGGGTGACCTCCTCGTGCAGAGGGACCTCAAGAACCCAGGAACGTGGCAGCCAGTATCGGATGAAAGGCTCCTTTTGAATTATTTATGAGATCCATCATACAAAATTGAAAAATAAAGATCTAAGTCCCCACACTCAACAGCTGTGATTTATGCCAAGTGCAGAGAGGCTCCAAGGCTGCAAGCGTGGCAGTTTCCCAAGACGAGGGTGCGCTGAGATGCACAAGCAAACACAGAGGAGGGCTGAGGTGTGCCCATCCCACGACCACAGGGCCAGGAAACACCTGCCCATGCCAGGGACGGGACGGGGATGATGATGACCACCCCACACCGTCCATCTCCCGTAACGCTTCTCGCTGCTCCTTAATATGGTCCCATTTGCAAAACTTTTATCATTTAGCTCCAGCCTTAGGAAAACTAACTCCAGCATAAAATTTCAATCTCTTCATTTAAAAGGATGTAATTCTGAGAGAATGCACTAAATTATGCAGCATCAAACCTTCGGAAGAGCCACTTTCTCTCCGTCCTATCAGAATAATTATTTCTGCATGAGCTAATCCTTTGTATTTTGGAGTAAAATCTTCAAATACTTATTTCTAGCAGGATTTGAGTTACAAATGAGGTTTGGAATTTTGAAACCAGTGAAGTAGAAACCAGAAACGTGATTCTCTTTTTTTCAATTTTTGCACAATTTTTATGATGGCATCCAAGATGAGATTTTAAAAAAATAACAGGTTCTTGCCGGCATGGTGGAAAGTCAAGAAGACACAGAGCCTGGCAGGAGGGTTTTTCTTTCCTGGAGCCGCAGGGGTTGGGTCAGACTTTTCTCTGCTGCTTTATCTGTTCTGCAAAACAAACTCAAGGCAGATGGACTCTCTGCTTTTGGTGAACCTTTAGCTGAATAGTTCTCATCCTGGTATTTCACTCCAGATTTTCATGATGTGACATCATGACATGACATCATCTGCCTTCCCCTTCCCCTGTGCAGCTGCAGACAGAGCCTCCCCCACGCCGGCGCTGGGGTTTGCAGTTCAGAGAAGGTCCTTTATCCAAATCCCTTCCCCGGGGGCTGCCAGACCTCCTGCCTCGGCTGCAGAAACATCATCGTTGCACTTTGCATGAGCTTAACAGAACTAAATTTGCAATGAAATCAATGAAATTCCATTTAGCTACTCTGGGGAAGCATCTATGGCACACTTAAAACTGTAGAATGTAATTAATTTTCCTTATTTATATTCTGGCCAACGATTCATTTTACCTCATTAAATTTATTTACACTTATATAGTGGGGCCTGATAGAGAAACACATGAAGTCAACCAGAAAATATCCACTGACTCCTAACTGAAACTGTTTAAAATGCCATAAGAATGGCTATACATTTGTTTCCCACCACCAAAGAGGTTGAACGGGCATAGCTGTTTTACTGGATAAATGAAAATAATAACACTGGTAACTCCCACATCCCCTGTGTCCTCACTCGGGGCATGCAGCCACCCGCCTGTCCTGGGGCTGGAGGACCAAAGCCACCAGCAGAAGGGCTGGCAAGGAACCACCCCCAGCTCTCACCCTTGCAGACCCTGCTCTGAGCTGCTCATGGGCAGGAGCATGTAACTGCTGTGGTTCCCCAGAATTTACATTTACATTCGGGTTTCCTTAAAATAACCTTCTAAATGGGTAATTCTGTATTATTTGTATTTTCCAAGTTGAAATGTAACGGCATTCTGAAGGACGTTTGCATGGCACGGGGTTTACTCAGTTACATTACACAAACTTTATTAACAAGCTATTAGCCTTTTCAGAGCCCATTCTACTTCAGGGAATGCCGTGAAATTATTTCCTCAACTAACACATCATACTGAAACTTTCCTACCGAAGTAGAAGATTCTGTAGATGCAAGTTCTATAAGAGCAGCTCAACCCACCAAGACCACAGAACATCTTCCTCCATCAGACACCGGGTTTGGACAAAGTTTACAAAACATACAGACCTGATTCAGCACCACAAATTCAGATCAAATATTGAGAACATGCTGGTTGGAATTCACACTACAGCTTCGTTTCACAATATCAAAATAAGCCCCAAAAAATAAAAAGTCTGAAAAATAGAATAAGGTAGGCTGAACATATTATGAAAAATAATTTTTAATAAACCACTTATTTCTTTTCTCACTGATAACATACTTAAAATTTTCTCCAGTGCAAGAGAAATACACACCAAGTAATGTCGTCTCGCATCTTTCCATCTTCTACACAGGCCTTTGCCAAATTTGCTCCTTTGCTCTCGAACTCTCTGCGGTACTTCTGGTGGTACCAATAAGCAGCTCAGAAACGATGCCTTCGCATCATCGCGCCTGGAATTATTTTGCATTGCCGCAACACTACACGGTAACCGCGTTAAGCCTTGGCAACGCACGCAAAGCTCCTAATGGTTTAATCGTGTAAATAAATTTAAGGAAAGAACAGCAGCAGCCACCAAGCCAACGTGTTCCTCCAGCTCTGATTTAAAACTCACGATCGCGAACAAGAATTCTCATCTGTTCATCTTCTCCTAGAGGGGGGCAAACTAATGACTCTGTTCTTGAAACTATTACTTTATCCTTGCAAGACCTATTTCTTCGTTTCAGTCAATTTGTTTTTCCTTCTAAGACTTCTGCTCCATTTACAACATATCAAGTTTACTAAGACTCTGCTTTAAGCTACAGAAAACTCAACTAAATTGGAGTCTGCAACACAAACAACACGACGCAGGAAAATCCCTTATCGGAAAGTCTTCCAGGGTGGAAACAGCGTCTCTCTTGTAGCTAACGAGGAGGAGTTGAACTGATTTGTGATGAAATGTTTGAGCGAGGGATTGAAACACACACACCGACACACGAAACAGCCCCAGCTTCGGGATTGTGCTTCAGGAACATCCGTGGGCAGGTTGGCATCTCAGGAGCCGTACGGAAAAGGAGACCTTTCCCCTGTGCATCCCCAGTGGTCCCGTTTGCCACAGGAATTCAGGCCATAAAGCAGCGAGGAAGGTCTGCAGAAATCCCACCAGTCCTGCCCTCATCACCACCCCTCATCCTAGGCATGAGATCAAGAGAGGGTTAGGGCATCCGCCTCCTGCCAAGGCAGGATTCCAAAACTCCTGAGGCAGACAATAAAATATTATGAGGCTGGCCAAATAATCGCAAAGCATAAAAGAGGAAGAAAAGTGCTATATAGTGTGTTTTAGGTGACTGTCCATGTGCCGTGGCAAGGGGGGCTGGCAGCACAGTGGCCCACCGGAGCCCAGGAGTCCCATCCTGCTGGGAAAGAGCAAAACGTGACAGATTCAGAAAAAGTTCCTCAAAGTGCCTTTGCTTTCTGCAGAGAAAATTGCTAACCGCTGTATTAGTAATAAACTCCCAAGCATCAGAGGCAATAACCGCCTGGGTCTGCACCACTGGCTTGTCTCTTGAATGGGGAAAAACCACCCCACAGGAATTTTAGCAGTGGAAATGCTATTACGACCACGTGAAATCTGATTTAAACTCTTGCTCCAGCAGTGCACTGGCATTTTTCAAAGAAAAGAAAAGAATACTACCTGATTTAACAGGCAGTTAAACATACAGTAAATTAAGTCTGACTTTCATGACATTTACCAAACAAACAGTGGGGCATGAATGAAAGGATTTGGGTTGTTTGTCTTTTCTAACTGCTACGTGAAATATTTAATCAAGTTTCTGCTATTGTAAATATCTGGATGTTACATTCAAGGCAATGAAACAAGTTCTTCTGGTTCGCCCTAGAGAAAATAGCTGTTTACCCAAGAACAAGCCATACGTGAAGCAGGACTGATTTGTAACCGATACCAGCTTGGCCGTAGGATTCTTGCAAGAGGTAAGATGAAGTACCACAGTGGGACATTCCCTCTGCCAGTATATTTTTATTCTGCCAGAAGATCTTGCCTTCTACTTCTCGGTAGTCATATCAATGATATTCCAGGAAAAGGCGGACTGGAGATGTCTTTTCCTACAGATAAATAACATGGGCTCAGACAGACACCATCTCAAGGCCGTGGAAATCTCCATCTATTTGTGTGGACTAACTGCATCACGACCCACGAAGCCAGTTTAGTCCATCCACATATTGGCATCAATAAACGCTCCACGATCAATTTTATTTTTACAGTGGGGATGGTGTGAAAAATTTGCAACATCAAAAAGTTCTGCCTGGTATCGCTGTGCCTCTCCTTCTCACGCAATATGTTTGCCTTGGTAACCCAAAGAAACGGTTGAATTTTCACAGAAACAATAAGAACCATCTTAGGAACGATCATCCCATTTCTTAGAGAGTCTTAATTGGGCAGCCGAGCACTTGTTGGACGGTAAATCTCTGCTGGAAACAGCGAGAGGAGAAAATTGATGCTCATTTAAATGCGATCTCTGGCATTATTTCAGCTCAGAAACCCACCGTACATTCCCTCGCACTTGCCAACACAGATATGAAACAGAAGTAATTTTATGCTGAATATTAGCTCAAGTAGGAAGTTATCACTTTAATAACTATAAACATTCATTTGCTTGCTTCGTTACACAGCATTAAAGCTGGGTAGATCATTTACAACAGGCTTGTTAGAACTACTCAGTATTCCAAGTCAAGCCTGTTTTATTGCGAGACACGCAGGACACCCAGGAAGGGGCAAGAACAGCTTCCCGGGTGGATGAACATCACCTTTCTGGTTGGAATATTTGGAATTGCTTATTTGACTTTCCAAAATCATTATTTCTTGCTCACTTAACATCTAGGAATTCTGGTACGCATCATGGCTGGACTGTCTTAAATAACAAATGCACAAGGAAAATTACCACGGAGTGAATCGCCTCAGCGATGGGAATGAGCACGTGGGGAAACAGTGCCCTGCGGAACACACCCGGACCTGCGGAGTGGGGAGGAACGATGCGAATGCACGAGCCCTCCAAGTGTTTACTCACTGGATTATGTTTATTCATTAATCTCATTAAGAAAGGAAAGAAAAGCAGTTGTAGCTCCTGCGAAGGCTGGACAAATGTCCTCAGCCCCGCAGCTCACCGGACCAGCCCAAGCCCACCAGCCGGGCACTGGAGGAAATGAGCAGAACAAACCCCTTCCAAAAAACACCATAAAAATAATTGGGTAATTGTTGTTACAAAAACGCGGTTTACATCAGCAGAATCTCCTAACGAAGCAAGCTGACATGAAAGAGCTTGTAGAAAAACGCTGGCACACTAAGAGCTGTTTCTAACATATAATGTTGCTTGGCTGTTAAGGTACTGATAGGAAAAATACTTAGTCACTTCCCAGCTGTTCTGTGGCAGGGTAAAACATTAAATTTAAACCATTAGATAATTCTGAAAGCAAGGGAACAGGTGGCAAATGGTTTATATGGCAGATGGTGCCTTTTTTAATATTTGTACTCACTGCTAATTTACAGAGTCCATAACCACAGACTCCTACCTTACCTTTTTCACTTGAATAATTAAGAAATCGTATGTGAGGGTAAGAAAATAAATATCCCAACTCTTACTACAGTAGCCATAAAAGTGGTATGAGACTATTAGATATCCCATACCTCAATTACTCTGCATAACTGTTCACATTCCCAGAGTTTATTGCATTTTGGTTTTTTTAAGATTGAGCCTTCTTCAAAGACTTGGCTTGATAGTGCTGGAAAATTAAGTTTTCTCTTTACCAGCAGAGCAATAATAAGCATGAAGATGCAGCCCAGATCAATGAGTAGCTGCATCTCCAGAAGCTCCTGTTTAGTCTTTATGTTAAATCTGGCACAAAACCTAAGTTAACAGCAAGGCTGGCATTAAATATTTAAGGGAACATCTTGCCTGATACATGGATGAGCAGAACCACAAGTGCATGAAAATGAAGAGGAAGAAAGGAACAACTACCCCAAAACGCAGCTCCAACAGCATTGCTGGAACCTTCTCCATTTTAGCTCTTCGACATGAAACCACAGAAACAAAACCCATTTGGAGGGAGAACTGAACAGCAAGTGACGCTGCCGCAGGCTGGGGGAGGGATGGAGGTGATGCCCCAGGCCTGATCATGGCCCATTCCTGCATCTCCAATGACCTCCAGGGCTGAACCCACTTTGAATCTCTTCCTGCTGCTCTTGCTTATAGGCTTTTACACCCTCTGATAGTCCCAGCTGAGAGAGACCAGAGGTGTTCAAAGAAACACGGGTTTTTTCAATGCTGCAACGCTTGTAACACGCTTGCTGCTTGCAAACAATTTAACTTAAATCATGATGTTCTCTAGAAAAAGGATGAGCAAAAGGATCATTTAATGGAAGAGCTAGAGAACAACATTTGGGACGCAAAAATTCCAGGAAGCAGCATTTGCACCCCAAAGTTCCCGGTGTCATGGATCAGGTCCGCGTGTTGGATTCATCCAGCTGGTTTCCCTCTGCTCAAGGATGACTATTTTCCCAGGGATCAGGGTATTTGCTAGTATTGAAAATTTGGTATTTTTTCCACCAGACACTAAGGATTGAAGCCATTAAAGGCAACGTTCACATGGCTATGTTGGAGACACAAGGATGTTTCAGTGAACAGCTTACAACTCAGCTGTCAACATTACCACATTTGTTTCGACAACAGCATTGACATGGTATCTCCAGCTTGGCTGAGGCTTAACTCAAGTCATCAGAGATAAAATGTAAGGTAAAATAATGTCATTTTGCCCTCCAGAAGCTGCCAGTTGATAATGGTAGCATGAGCATTTTAGGTTACACGTGACCACTTCGACCACAAAAGCAAACACTGGCCAACCACACCACCAACCTCCCCCAAAACCAACTGCTGGAGGCTCAACAGGGGTTAGAAGAAACTGAAAGTGGTGCCAAAGAATAACATTTATCATTGCAGGAGCCCCTAATAATTACAGCTCTACCCATGAGCAGAAGGAAGTGCAGGTATAATATTCAGAATATTTGTCAATAGAAGACGGCTGAATCAGCATTTTATCTGGCACTGCTCTAGATATAGTACAGAAGACACCACATAGTCCTTATTTCTTACCAGCTTAAAACCAGGAAAACTGCTCCAGCCAAGTTCTCCAAGGGCTGCTGGCGCTCTGCATTTTAGCATGTCAGAAGCAGAACTACGCCGTAAGGGAATGATAATAGACACCGTGTTAAACCCAATGAAACCTCAATAAAAGAAAACAAGCACATCAAAGACTCTGTCAACGATGGAAAATTGGAACGTTTAACTGTTAAAAAAAATATCAGGGGAAAAAAAGACTTTGGTAAACAAAAATGGCATCAGTGCAGCATGCTCAGAGGTTCTTGGAAAATGTGGAAATAATTAAGACAGAAGCCTATGTTCTGGTGGACAAAAAAACTGAATATCGTGTCCGGCAATTGTACAAATACCTCACAACTAATCACAACACTGATTGCCACGGGACTTGACTTGAATGGTTTGAGATGGGAATGGTTGAGGAGGAGAAAATCTAGAAATCAGGTCTAAGGGGCGTCAGTTCTCATCTGCAAAATCTTCAAGTATCACATTCCTACACAAACTAATCAAGCTGCTCTCTGGAACAAAACTGTCTGATTTTACCCAGGTATTTCCACACCATTTGCTTTTTCATTTTTTAAAACCAAATGAGAAATGACCATTCAAACCAAACCAGCCTAGAAACGCCGAGAGCTTTTTATCGGATGTTAACTGTTTAAATACCAAGTCCAGAAGCCTTAAGAGCAGAAAACTCAAGTCCTGTACTAGGAGGGTCTGTGGCTACAGTGGGCTCTTGTGCCAAAGGAAATGTCTTAGGGCTAGAAAACAGAAAGAGCTCCAGCCCACTGACCCCTAGGACGGTTGATTTTTGATAATCAGGATGGAGATGCCATGCTCTGAGCTGGCATTTAGCCTCAGTACGGAGGTGCTGAGTCCTCCACCTAAAGCCAGGGGGATATACAAACACCTGAGCATGAACTTCTGAGGGTAAGAAAAAGTTGTTGCATCTCTCTGGCTTTTTTTCTTTTTTTTTTTTCTTTTTGACAATTTACTGGTGGTCAGAGCCTTGCTTGTACTTTCATTTTGCATTATGTTGTAACATCCAACCACAGCTCCGCAGAAGATCACCAACATCTTCATGTAGGCTCTTCCTTAAATATATAGGATATTTTATAGGCTATTTTTAGTTCTTTTCTATAGATTTCTCATTGTTAAACTTTTCTAAGATCAGATGGTGCCAAACTAGTACCCAATAGCAAAAATTATTACAGCAGCTTCTCCCCTTGCAGAGCCAAGGGCGCAGCAAACCTGCGCCACCCTCTCTTGACCAGCACATCCCACCCTCGTCTGCTTATTCCCCGGGCCAAAGACCCAGTGGGGATCCTTCACGGCATCCCACACAGGGAACAGCTACAAAAGGCGTTAAATTCCCCAAATATCCTGTACTCTATTACAGCTCTATTTCTGATTTCCTTTTACAAGATGAACTTGTAAAAATTACCACCGCATTCTGCATACTTTCTGTTCTCCTTAATTCATGGGACCTGGCGATTTGCTTCAAGGAAGCTCCAAGAAATTCCCTCTGCAAGGCAGGAAAAACACTGGAGCCTGGATCCTTGCCCAGCCAGCACCTGCTACCGCACCACCCCAACGGGCCGCCTCCTTGCACCCACTTACTACTTCTCACTAACTCACCAAGTTTACTAATTAGGCTGGCAGAAAATAACACAGCCGAACTGTACGCTTGCAAAACTAATCATATTAAAAGTCCTCCTTACGAGTAAATACTCCATGATAAGATTATTGGCTGAACAAACCACTGTGATTAGAAACACAGTTCTGCACAAGGTAGTTTTACAACACCGATCAATTAACAGTGATAACTAACCACACAACGTTCAGCCTTACAGGCTCCAACATACATGTAGATTTAAGTTAGGAAACAAAAGATTAAATTGTTTTTAAGTTCATTCCTATTATGTCAACATCACCTTGCGGAAATTTTAGACAAGGAGAACATGGAAAGTTCATTAATTACCAGGTTACTTGACAAATCACACATGGATCAAGAAAAACGCAGCTGCCCCCAGGGTCCACAGATTACGCTCTCTCCAAGATATATTCCTCTTTGCGAACTGTAAGTCATCTTTAATAACCGCCAACGCACGGATGTTTTTAACCGCGAGGCTGACGGGGTTATGAAGCACATGGGATTATCTTTACATTAGCATCATCAAATCATGGAATGGTTTGGGTGGGAAGGGACCTTCAAAGCTCACCCAGTCCAGCCCCCTGCAGTGAGCAGGGACATCTGCAACTAGAGCAGGTTGCTCAGAGCCACAAGGTCCAACCTGACCTGGAAGGTTTCCAGGGATGGGGCTTCTCCCACCTCTCTGGGCAACCTGGGCCAGGGTCTCACCACCCTCAGCATAAACAATTTCTCCCTTCTCTCTAGTCTGAATCTCCCTTTTTCAGTTTAACCCATCACCCCTTGTCCTGTCCCAACAGCCCCTACTGGAAAGTCCCTCCTCATCTTTCCTGTAGCCCCCTTTAAGCTGAAAGGCTGCACTAAGGTCTCCCCAGAGCCTTCGCTTCTCCAGTCTCAACAAACCCAGCTCTCTCAGCCTGTTCTCACAGCAGAGGGGCTCCACCCTCAGATCATTCATGTGGCCCCTCTTGATGCTTTCCCAGCCATTAAGGCAAACAGAGACATTTATTTGTGACAGCAGACCTGACTTTGGCCAACTGACCACCCTTTTCCTGTAAGTTAAGTTAAACCCAGCTTCAGCACTTTGCCCGCTGGGTTTCAGAGTACACGCTGGGTTTAAAGCTTCCGCATGTGCTTCTCCCTGTTTTCACTCACCTCTATCAAAAGCCTGGCTCCTCTGCTAGCACATAGAGAAACCCTCACCCCTCTGATGGCAGCTATGGTTGTACCTTCCTGGACCCAGCCAGAGGGTGCCAGCCCAATCTCAAGGGCACCCACCCAGCCCAGCACCCACTAGGGAAGCTGTTCCATCCAGCTGGTGCTGACAACGATAATCTAAACCCAACACCTTTGAGTTCTCTTCTCTGCCAGCAGAATAAAAAGGAGTTTCATAAAAATGTTTTATGTAAGCCTTTGTGAAGGCACCAGCCTTCCCTCCAGAGATGGTGATTAATAGAGAAAAACGGTTAGCTGGAGCTCCAGTTTATTGTACGTGGACCAGGCATTTTCAAGCTTTCTTTTCTAAAAAGCTACTACATATTCTGTAGGAGAAATCCCCCAGAAGCGTGTGGTTTACTGTGAATGACTGATAATAGGATGATTGCTCAGGCACTCGAAGCGTGATATTTGATAGCCTATCATACACCCATTCGAAAGGGAGGCAACAATTATCACGCCCTGACATGTTTATCATTGCAGAGCTGAGCCACTTATCGAAGCGGCAGAGCTTCCTGGCATCATAATACCTGATCGCGTCCAACACACATCATGCAGAGCTCACCTCCACAGCTGTAAATCAAAAGTCCTGCGACGGCTCCTTCCCCCACCGCCCGAGCATCTCAATTCAGGGAAGACACACCCGGCATGTAATCGTGCTTTCCAGCACAGATAAAGAATGGGTTTCTTCCATTTGGATTCTCCTCTAAGGCGCTCACTTACAAAATTGCTTCTGTCGGTCAAGTAAGACCCTGCAGGAAGCACCATCATCTCCCTGCCCCGCAGCAGCCATTAACTCAGCTTTCCGTTCTTATTTCAGTACCATCCCTTCCTGACAAAGTCTCAAAGACTTGTTCCTTAATTCCTACAGCCCCCTAAACGCACACCCACCGCCGTACGCCCTTGGCAGGCGTTTATCCCGGGTGATTCTAACGGCTGCTCAACAGGAACAGTCATTACTGAGATACACTTCTCATACGAAGATTGCATCTGAGCACCAAAAATCACAACTTCTGCAAAACTCAATCTCACTGTATCTTGCCGTGTCACACTTCAAGATGGAAAATGCCTCCTAATTTAAATTTTTACCTGAATTGGTGCTTAACGTTTTTAAATAAGGCCTTAAGCATTCGAAGTACAGTTTCAAAAATTACCCTGAAGACTTTAAACCAGTCAGACTTGTTCAGCGAGTCAGGGATGCCCTAGCCCTTCCCCAGCTGCCACATTCAGAAGGCTGTTACACAAGGTCATGCTAAGAAAACAGCATTTTTTCCAGTAAGCAACCACATCTAAACCTGTCAGAAAAGAAAAAAAACACAAACCCATGGCTATGTTCTTCCAGCGCATTTTATAGTTATAAACACCCAAACTATCTATTTAAGTCTTAATCAAGTATTACTGCATGTCGAGCAGCTCCCTTCCAGCTGCCAACACTGCCACCCGAGGATCTGCTGCAAAGACTTGGTGCCACTACGACCACGTTTTCCTGCAGAAGTCACTAAGAAGGCAGAGGACGCCGCTCCATTCACCTGCTGCCTGCAAACATCACGGCGACACGAACAGTGCAAATGTACGCGGAGTTTGAGCTCACTTTTAACACTTGATTTCAGAGAACACCTCTACACTGCACCAGAAAAAAACCCTTTAATTCCGATTACAGCAATGCCACCGCTATCCCCCAACCCACACCAAAGCTCGCACTCAGAAGCCTCTCTCTGTTGCAAAGCGAATATAAAAAGCCGCTCGCTAGTGCCACCGGGAATGACCTTACCTGGAAAGGGTGACGCCAAGAGTGGAATTCTGATAGGAGAGAAGGTCAGCACGTGGCAGGGCTGGACGCATGGCACCGAAGGTCCCTGGGGGGCTTCTGGCTCCACCGACACCATCGCGGTGGTGGCCGTGGTGGCCAAGGCCAGGGTCTGATTGCCACCGACTGGTTTAAGGCTATTCTGGCAACCACCTGGGGAAGGGCGAGATACAGCAGATTTTATTTTTAATTGGAAAACAGCAGATTTACGTAAGATGATGTTTTCAGCATTCTCAATTCCAGCACAGGACGGAACAAGTCTGCAGCATTTCCCACGTGGCCTCCGCTGTTTGCATGTCCCCCTTAGCGAGACACTAGGTTTTGAATACATTATATAATATATTTGCTAGGGACTCTCCAAGCCCCTTTCCTAATCATTATTCTTAAAGCCCTAGCTTGTGGTTGGTGCAGTTTTAGATATTAAAACCCCACATATGTGAACATATCATTATAACCTAGAAGGACAAGACAGTAGTGAGCCATATATAAACCATGCAGAGTTATTAAATCTAAATGAAAAAAACTCAATAAAAAAAGTCAAATATTTGAACATATTGGTCGGTATTTTCTTCAGCTCCCACAGCTTCCTAACGATGCATGACCGTCCTTAATTCTGAATGTTACTCAATCTAAGTCGGCTGATTTCAAATCTGACTGTTTTTCACTTGGTGTATTAACCCTCCAACGTTACTGTTACCTGCCTGGCTGGTCTCCTGTATCACACACACAAAGTTCTGAGTTTTACAAGTTTCATGTACCAGTATCCTTCATCTTAAAAACATGCCGTGCAGGAAACTTCCAATGGTTTCACATGGGAACTCAGAAGTCCCCCAAATCAAGGTTCAAACACACTTTAGAGTCTGAAATACTCACCTTTAAGCCTAACAAGCTGGGGGGGAAGACCTTCAGAGCTCAGTCTTGGCTAAATATGTTAAATAAACAAGAAAATGAGTAGCAAAAATCTTAAGGAGAAAACCTAATTTGACAAACACCAGCTGTTCCTCGCTCTACGCTGGGCTATGTATTCAAAAATTAAGCAATCATTAGCTTATTATGTCATGCAGCAAATGTTTTTCAGTTCATGTGGAAACCCTTCAGGCAATAAAAGCCAACTGTAGCTCTGCAAAAAAACCCACCATTTCATCAGAATCCTCACTTCAAGCATCCCGTGAGTTTGCTGGATTTCTCTTCCTATGTGCATATCTGCAGGGAAAACATGGACTTGGCCCACGGCGATGGGCAGCATGACCATGAGGGCGTTGGGTGGGTGATGCAGCCCCTCCACAACATCTGGGTGAGCCCACTGCAGCTCAGCAAGCTCAGCTAAATCATATCCTCCTACAGAGCCCAAATGTCTCATCCTGGCTTCTCCATCCATCTTTAGGTATCTGGCTTCAGACACCTAAAACATTTTGACTTGCAGGTGCCAAGCGCTGTTTTGCTCTCAGCTGGCATCGGGAAAAGAGTTGGGTCAGTGGTTTTTGGAAAGGACCCTGCTTCGGTTGCAGGTAATTGGGGCTCCTGTGGCTGCCCATTATACTAACTTTTGGCAGCTTTGCTCCCAACTTTTTAAAAACAATTATTTGCCAACAAAATAAGCTCTGCATTGGCAAAACAGAAGTCAAATATTTTCAGTAAGCACCACAAAAAAACTATTCTATTATTTCTACTGCTTTTGTCAATGCCAAGAAGAGTTCACTTAAAACACCTGCATAGGCATATAACAGGCAAAACCCCCACAAATATCACAGTTTTGATCTTTCGATCACGGACAAATGAAAACCAGATTATTCTGCCAGTCACAACGGAAGTTAAAAAAAATAATCCAATTGTTTAATACAAGTTTATTGTTTCCTTGCCTGAGGACGAGCACAGGATGTTAGGTTGGGTTAAACACCTGGCCAAGAAAGAGCCTGCACTCATCCCCGATTCGAGCTGTCTGCAGTTGGGAAAAATCCTTCTGTAACACTTATGGAAATTAACACTGTCTAGAAAAATGACTTTTCTACTGGCTTCCTACAGAGCACATGAGCTGAAAGATTGTTTACTTCTCATTTGATTCTTTTCTTTTGGAGAAGATGCAATTTCCCCAAAGAGCCCAGGAAAGCAGCAAAATAATGTGAGCCTTAGTTGCTTGGGTAGCTGGAGTCTTCCACCAGCACAGACGAGTAACGCTCCTGAAGCAGGGCTTCCTTATAAAAGTTTCATCAATTCTCTTATTAAAGTTTCATCAGTCAGTTGAAAGAGAAGTTTTGGTGGTTTCCCTCGCCTTTGATGAAGTTCTCTCTCCCTCTCTCCTGCTAAATAATTCCATGAAGAAAGGACTACCCCTATAATTATTAATACCTGAAAGGAGAGCATGGACAGGGTGACTGGGGTCATCAAGCCCACTGTCTTCCTTTGCAGTCAACTGAACAGTCACCTCAGCAGTTTATTAACCTCTACCATAACATATGATTTGCCAAAGCAATTGGAAGCTGGCCCAGGACGTGACTTGTTGAGAGCTTGGGACTTTCATCTGGACCCAGCATAGCTGGAGAGAACAAGTTCTTCTCAGAAACAAATCAGATTTTGCTTTAAATATTTCCAATATTTCTTGAAAGGGTTTTTGTTTTTTTTTTTTTTTAGAAAAAAAACACATTTACATGAAGTTCAAGAGTCAAATGTCTTGAAAGTAGTAGTAACACACTATCATCAATATACCCTCGAGGGAAAAAAACACCCTACAAATCTTTTCCTAGCAGTGGTGGTTTGCCCAAATCTGTTTTTGCCAAGTCATGCTACATCCTGGAATCAGACAGCAAAGCCATTCCCAAGGATGACACATGAACGCCAAGTATCTACCTACTAACATCTGTATGGAAAAGGGGCTACACATGCAGGCATAGAAGAGGAGCTGTTTCTATTGTGCCTCCTCTTCTTGCACAGCAACATCTACATGAGTTAGTGAATGGTACCTCATTTCCCCATCTAGAAGACTCGATGCACTTAAGAAGTCTCCACCGCCTGCCAGGCAGGAAGGAGACCACAGAATCATAGAATGGTTTGGCTGGAAGGGACCTTCAAGATCATCTAGTCCAACACCCCTGCCATGGGCAGCGACACCTTCCACAAGATCAGGTTGCTTAAAGCCCCACCCAACCTGCCCTTGACCAATTCCAAGGATGAGGCATCCACAACTTCTCCCAAACCTTTAAATACCCTAAATTATATTATCTACCCATAACATGAATAATCTCCAGCAGGTTGTATTTCAGCGACATATAACCCAGCTACCCTGATGTCATCTGGGCAGCATTAGACAGTTAAATCAGTTCCCTATTCCTTCACTAAAGGACCACAATTCTGTCTTTTGCACGGGCACAGGACAGCTGACCCTGCTGAGACCCATCAGACATATCGCATCCAGCACAGACCACGCTCAACAACCTTTCCAAAATCCACCAAACTGCTCTGCTCTCCCCAGTCTGCACCAGTGCCCTCTCTCACATACAGTCTCTGCAACCAGACAAAGCACACCGAAAGCTGCCTTTGGGCTACCGACATTGCCCAACACATTAAAAATTGAAATCACAAGATTTTCCTTCTTGAAGAAAAAACACCCAAGTGAACCGAGATTACTTTATTTAACAAGACAAAAGCAAGGACTACTAACACTTGTCAGATCTGAAGAGCCACTCTTAGGCAAAAAGGGCAATTCGAGACCTTCTATTGTGAAAACTTACTGTTCAGAGTATGCAATGAAATTTAAATTGCACTTGATTATTATAGTCTTCAGTCTTTGTCTTCAGCTTTGCCTACAGGAAAACATCTTTACCAAAGGGTTATGAATATCTTTAGAGACCTCCCTTAGAAAATAAGAAAGAAAAAAATTTGAAGCAGGTTAAAGACCTTTTGAACTTTTCATCTGTCTTGGAGAAAAAAGTATTAATACACAGGAGCACAACGTTCCTTGTAACTTTTTTTTTAACGATGGAGTGAATCGCTGGGTTTTCCTTATGCTTTCATGAGCTACTGCAAGTGCCCCAAGGCCCTGTAAAAGCTCTTCTACATTAGGAGGTCCTCCTTTGGGTGAGGACCAAAGGGCCCCAACACAGACACCAACCTGGCTGCCTCTTCTTTTTCGCCTGGAACAGCCCAAAGGCACAATTATAACACAAATACATTTCCTCCGCAATGTGGTGATCTGTCTCTACCCAGGTGAATGCACACCAAGCACATGAAACCACAAGCACTTGATTTCTACCAAAGCTTTCCAGCCACTAACCCTCCTGTTTCAGTGCTGCTTCCCTGTGGTAGTTTAGCTTGGGAACAGGACACCAGAACTCAATGCCACTGAGGGGGTGTGTGTGTGTGAAATGACACCAAGTACTGAGTAGCTTCTTAAGGGGTCTGAAATATTTTCCATGTATATTTAAAATCAAAAATATTTTGAAGGGTTTCAATTTAAATGCATACACTATGGAAGGTGTATGAAATTAAGCACCAGTTCAATTAAATAGAAGTTAAATACTTTGACCCCAGAGTTACAACAGTTAGTAATGCCGAGGTCCTAAACCTCACCCATAGAAAGGTGTAGACCATTCTTGCTTCTTTTTAAAGCCATATGCAAGCTCCTTAGTTTTAGTCCTGAACCAGCTGATCCTTCACACAATCCCTGACTGCCTGTATCCCTGGGTTTTGGGGGAGATCCATTGCTACCAGATGGGTCGAGAGCAGGGAGCGATACCGAAGAGCTGACATTGCAGCAGCCCCGATGTCAAAACTGTTGGTTAAAATGGACATCCGATGTCTTTTGATGGAGAGGGGAAAAAAAAGAAGGTAGTTGAAATAGGCTAAAATTGCTGTCATTGTTAGATCCCTCTCGATCCCCTCCTTGAAGATGAACCAGTAGAGGAGGGATACCAGAGAATGTGGTCTGAAACGTCAGCAGCTGAGCACCGGAGCCAGCATCTATCAATCAATAAAGTGAAGCAATGGATTGACTCAAACTGAATATTTATCCCAATGCAAAGGAAAGCATATTGATATCCCCATTTGCTGTAGCCCAAAGGGAGGAAAAAAAAAAGCTTATTGTCTTTTCCATTTGTAAACTCCCGCTATTGCATGAGTCTGCCAGTAACAGCACTGCTAACAGCTCACTTTTTTGCTCCTATGCAATAAATAAAAATACTTGGCTCCTCACAACCCAGCACAGCCTCTGCAAACCGCTGCAAGGTCTGGATTTCTGTATAACGAGGTCCTGGAGCCAGGCAAGACATTGCTACAAAAAGGTCAGACCTACCAGCTTTTCCCATAAACACATCATATGCAGTTTTATTTCTATAACTTCAGACTTTTTTTTTTTCTTGCTTAACCGGACTAAAGTTTGCACTTGGTTTGGGTAGATAACAGAAAAAGCACAAACTTCATGAACAAAACAAAACTTTTATAAAGGCTGTGATTAAAGTCAGGCATTCCCAGAGAGTTAATAAAGAGTCCCCCTCTGCAGCGCCCGAATGCTCCACAAATAACGAGGGTTTTCATGACGTTTCAGGGATGTTGAGGTTCCTGCAGGGCTATTCTTGTTTCCCAAACAGGGAGCCCCGGCACATGCACATTAAATATAAAAGAATCCAATCGGAAAGGCCCAAAATCTGTTTACTTATATATACACGAGTACTTCGAATGTAAAGCTTGTGTTTAGGAAATACAGAAGGTGGGAGGTCCTGCATCACCTATTTCAAAACTGTTAAAAAAGTAAGAGAATGGAACCCAAATTTAACACAAAGCAACTATATTTCTTCACAGATGTGTAATGTCTGAAATTTAAACTGAAGTTACCCAAAAAACTGTACATATATGTGTATATGCATATAAATTCTGATCTTTACTATAAAAATACTGGCTCAGCTCTGGAAAGGCTGGTGGGATTAAAAGAAAGAAAAGGGCACTAACGAGAAGGATCATAGTTTGATTCTACAGAGGATCGGTGATGCTAAAGCAATCTGGTGAAAGAACATACAGGAACGCTCCATTCTGGCGTTTCCGATTTCAACAGCAATGGATGAGGGAGCAGAAGATGGGTATTGAGCAACGAGACGCTGTGGAAATGTAGAGGCAGCAGCGAAGCTCTGACTAAGCAGAAAACACCTTCTACTGAAAAATCATCCCACAAACAACAACAACAAAATATCTAAGACGACTACTTTCCTTCAAGGAAACCAACCCTGAAAAACCCTGGAAGTCTTCGTTCCAGGTTAGACGGACTCTGTTGCAACTGAAAAAAACACTCTGAGCATTTGGTTACAGATGAAGACTACTGAAAGGCTTTTCACCTCTTCAGCATCCCCTCCCAGCACTCACAGCTTTCACACAGCTCCCTGAAGGAGACCTCCGAGTGTTCTCCTGCACATACCTCAGCAGCGATTCCTGAGGATGTCCGTGGCACCAGGGCCAAGACGACACTCAAGATCAGTAAGAAAACGCAATTTCTGTGAAATGTGCATTAAAATAAATCCGTTTGAGGACTGTCAGACATTTTAAAATGGAAAGAGATGTTCGAATGTTGGCTTCTCCCTTGCTCTGAGTAAAGCGCAGAAGGCAGCCTCCAGGCTCCGTGTACCCAACAACCCGGCTGAAGCCCCTGTACCACACGCGCTCTGTTTTCAAGGTTTTGCAAGCCTCCAAATTGCTGCTGAGCAGCTGCCCATGACTTTAACCCCTAAAAGCTCTTGAGGGTGTTCATTCAACAAGCCATTGGGAGGACTTGCAGATGCAACCCTCATTCCTGTGCGCTTGTGGCACTGGTGGTGGCCAGGCCTGGGTTCAGGTGTGGGTGGGAATCCCTGACCGCAGGCTGAGGACCTCCCTGCAGAATTCCTGGCTCTGGGTGGAGACGATCCGCTTAAAGCATGATACCCTGAAATGAGCAGCACAGTATTATGGTCTGCAGTAAGGAGCCCAGTAATGACCATTATATTACTGGTTCTACTGGAGTGCCCACATGCTGTTGGGATTAGCATTCCACTGGGGTCTCCTGGAGAGCCAGCAAGCTTCCAGATCCTACAAACAGTGAAGCCTGTGCGACACAGGACTGTGCCCTGACAGGAGACATCAACCCACACATCTCGCATTCCATAGTCGCCCTCCAGCAAGCAAGAGGGAAAACAGGGATTTCAAGGGCTATAAGCTGAAAGCCACCACCTCAACTTGACAAAGTCATTGAGTTTTGGACCTCAGTGAGGATGCTTCCCTCGCTCCCGTCACCACCCAGCCACTGCCAGAGCAGCAGCTCTGCTTGGGTGGGCTCTGCCACCCACAGGTGATGGAGCACTTTGCTTCTTGAAGAGATGACAGCACACTTTCACCTGCATCTCCTGCTCACTCCCTCACAGGAGGCTGGATGAAAGGCTTGTTCTCCAAGGTTTCCAGGGAAAACCTTCTCCAACATACCAATAAGAACAGCTCCTTTGCAAGGAACCACTGCTGATAATGCTCTCAAGACCCAGGAATGCCAAACTGCAAGAACACCCCTTCAAACATTTAAAATAGCATCAGTAATAGTGAAAGCAGGGAACATCATGTACCTGAGGGTCACAGCTTCCACCTGACGGGTGCCACCAAGGAGTACTGCTGGTGATCCCTCACACCACATCCAGCAGCCACCGACTGCAACGTGCAGAACGCACAGATGCCACACAGGCTCACCTGAGCCAGCACAAACCAGCCCTGACTTCATCCGCACAGCCGAGAGCACAACGCAGGAGACAAACATGCACTCTTTCTCCGCAGAAATATCTAGGCGCTGCCTTCCTCCCAAAAACCGCAGTGCCCAGTAGACAGAAACCAAGCCGTCATTCCGAGGTGGGGGAATAAAACATCACTATTCACTTTAGACACACGAAATGGGACGAACACAAATCCACGCTATTCTCTATGCACGAGAATAGCTGCTTCCTTTTCTTACACTGTCTAGTAGCTGGAGCTCGCAGCTGATAAATTATGTGCGTTACCATTCGCCAGACTCCAGTGCTCCATTCCTTTATCTTCATAACATCGCTGATATGCTGAGAAAACAATTCTATCATCAGTGATAAGTGTGGAAGGCCAAGCTGCCCTAAGACAGGCTTTCCAAACGAGCACAGCCGCCCAGCCTGCGAAGAGCTTATTAACTTCTCAGTTTAAACCACTTAACTAAGCCATTTGCTCTTGGTATTTTTATTACTACTCTTCATATTAAGTGTAAAGATTATATAAGAAATACTTCAAGTACCACCAGAAGCAGCTTGATTACGGCCGTAGGGCCCTGACGCTGCCCTCCTGCAGCAGTGCCACCACGGCGCAGGCATCTCTGCATGAGCTCCGGGGATGTCACTGGATCAGCACTGAGTGCATCCATCAGAAATGATATTTTAAGAAAGATGGGAAGATCTAGAGAGATGGTTGGGGGTCTGCATGCTCCTCCCTGCACTTCTCCCACCTGAACCAGAGCTCAGGGGAGGTTCCGAAGAGGTGGCAGCCAGTGCTGAGCATGCTGCCAGAGGAAGAGTTAGATCCATCTAAAGATCTCTGGGGAAAACAGGCTTGTGTGTGCATGTATCGTCCAGGGGAAAGAAAATCTTCTTTTCTCTGTGCTACTTACAGACCACAGATGTGGCATCAGGCTGGGAAGGGCCCTGTTCTGCCAGATGCACTTCCCTAACCCACTGCTGCGTACGCGCTTGCTTTGAGTCTGAAATATTGTACACGATACAATTGAAATATTGATAATATTGAAATATTTCAAACGTATTAAAAAAAAAAAAAAAAACCAACAGGCTGTCATTCCCCTGCACAGAACAACTCCCTGTCCTTAAAAACCACCCTTTGAACAGTGCCTGGGAAGCACAGCCTGCCTGTTCCCCACAGCATCCCGGGAGGATCACAGCCACGTCACGGGGCTTCACCCGCGGCAGCCTCACCTCATTTCCCACTGCTAAAACATCCAACTATGGAACCGGTCCGAGTGGTTCAACGTGTCTGAGTACAGAACAACACTCACTGCTAATGAATCCGGCTGGCAAATGAACACCAACAGCACGGAGCTCTTCCAGCGCACTCTCACTACATTGCTGCGTGAAGGGCAAAACACCCAAAAACCTCCTGCGTGCTGTAAAGGGCAAAGAGCGAGGTAAGAGGGCTCTACTGGCAACCGGATGGACATCACTGTCAATCCCAGAAAGAAAGAAACAACGGACAGCAAACCATTAAGAATATCTGAGTTCTGAAAGTAAGAACATACGTCCGGGGCTTGAACGTCAGTAGCGTTTTACTGCTTAACCTTCTCTTAACTGCTGCCTGAAATCACTACTGTAGCACCAACACAGGGAGATCGGCTTCACTGCAACGTATTTTCTGTTCTTTTCCAAGTACAAAGCTCTGCTGTAACAGCTGGGACGCACCCGAGTTATGCAGATTAATGGAATTTATTTCACAAATAAGGCTGTGTGTAACTGAGACTTAATGAGATGACGGATCAATTGCTTTTCTCTGCTGATAGCTGTCTAGGCAGACACACCGAATCCTCAACATCAGCAGCCAACAGGAGAATTATACGTGAACTGTGTCGGCAATTTCTGGTTTGACTACAAACCAAGTGTGCTGGGAGCGGCTGGCCCCTTAATTTCAGAAGTCAACAACCACTTATGGAATAATCTGTTATAATCTTCGATAGTTACACATGGTCTTTTCTTTCTTTAAAAGTAATTTAGAGGATGAAATGCACTTTGCCATCAAGGGGCAGATCAAGCAAGAGATTTTCAGCTGAATGGAATGAAACCCTTACTTCAGAGAATGGCTCATGCATCTCTCAGAGATGCATTAAAAAAAAGTAAGTACGTACTTAATTATTTACATCCTACTGACCTGGTATCAGCTGAGGTGCCAACACCACTGTGGGAAAAGGCCTGGAGGCAGCGGCTGGCCTGGCTATAGCCATAGCTATTTGATTTGTCATTAACAGAGGCTTCTCATTCCCCTGGAAGAGTCTCGATTCCTCAGGATGTATCCACACTGAATCCAGAGCAAACGCATTATTCAAGTATATCTGTCCAAGATAAATAAAGAAAAGAACGTTAAGGTTTGAGATACAAAATTCAGAAATAAAAGTGAGAATAAAGTCTCTTTAACTCAACATTACAACACAGTTCGTCCCCTCAAGTTGGGGGACAAACTCACAAAAATAGATTGATTTCTGCTCCATCAGTGCTGAAGGCTGAGTCCAGCTATTTAAAAATTAACCATGTTTTAACACGACTAATCAGCTGATGCAGCATCACAAGAAAGAAAAGAATAGCCAAAGGCAGTTGTGTCCCAGACACAGCTACTCCGGAGCAAGCCCAGCTGCAGCTCAGGGTCCAAACTGGATAGATGGGATGAGGGAGGGGAACAGGGTGAAGTCACAAAGCCGTGTTTTAACTGCTCGGCTGGGAGAAGGTATAGGTGTAGGTAACTGTGGCAGGATGAGGGCACAGGACTGCGAGGGACACCCTGGCAGTGCCTGTGGTGATGCCACCACTGCCACCAGCATCCTGTCTGGGGAAAAACAGAGGAAGTTCCAGGAAGAAAGGGAAAATGGGACACTCTCATACATAATCCCACCCCAGGATAAAACTAAAGTGTTCTACTCAACATAATAAAGATTAATATTACAAATATTTTAGTCTTTTTAGAACTTCAGGGAAGTGAAGACGAATGCTGAGGTGGCCTCCTCCACTAACCATCCCTTACAACGTCCCTACTCCGCCGGGTTTTACCTGACAAACCCCTTCACAATTCACAAACATTTTCCAGTTTATATACTTCAGCCTTCAAAACACCTCAACATACCAAGATCAGACTTACTCTGCAGTTCGGCAGCCTTTTATCAATCCAGTTTTTCCCAGCGTGAGGTGGAACCGTGGACGTGTACACAGGTGGGAAAACAGGAACAAACTCCACGCTCGAAGAAGGTGAAAATCCAATGACTGGAGAGTGAGCTCCAAATATCCACTTAGGGGAAAAAAAAAAACCAGGAAGAAAAGTTAAAAGGATTTTATCCTCAGGTAACTGATGCTTTTTGTCATTTAGCAAAAGATGAGTACAGAAAATCTCAAACATGTCTCTTCAGTCCAAAACCCATTTGTGTTCCTTCAGGCATCACACGGTGCGTGACACGCAGTACTGACACTATAAACTGCTTTTAAAAACCACAAATCAGTAGCTGGGCTGTAAAAACAGTACTTGGCTAATGGCTGCTAGTTGCCAGGGAAGCTTGGTCCTTCCCTGCTGGGATAGAATCTTACGTACAAAACAAAAACTTCACTAGGAAGTGTTTGTAAAATTCAGCTCGAGGCAAACAAGAACCAAAGGAACCGTCGGAAACGTATTTTCTCTTCACTGAAATTCGTTTGGCAAATCGGTTCCCAGAGTAAAACCACCTCTGCAGCTTATTTAAGTGGTCTCACACTGGGGAATAATTGACGCTACTGTTTCATTAGACCCAGCGCTACCTATTTTCTCCCTCCCACTCACTCTGCTCCTAAACCACAAGAGACGCTCGTGCTCGAAAAGGCTGGAAATCTTCACATGAAGCTGAGCGCATACTACAGCGCTCCCATCTCTGGCTGATTTTCACTTCTTTCTTGTAAAAAAAATATAAAGACAAGGCAAAACTGCGAGTACAGCTTCTGCTATCTGCCGCACCAGGGCAAATGCTCCAGCCGGAAAGCTTTATTATTTCAAGTGGCCTCACCACGGCCATTAATAATTGAAATATTCATCAAGGGAAGCACTGACGAGACACATTGGTTCAGCTGACACGACTCCAAACTTTACTCTTGATGAATATTCAAAGGAAAACCCAGACACCTGACGTTACACCGGGCTGCACCAGCACGGCTGGAGCATGCCTTCCTTTCTGGTCTCTTCTTTTTGCAGAAAACCGGCGTTTACCGGCTGATGGAGCCTCTCCTCGCTGGAGAGACCCTCTCCAGCCCTCCTCCTCCTCCTCCTCCCAGTGAACACACCACTGCGGCTTTCCGAGCCCGCTGGAACCTCCCCGACGCGAAACCGAACCGCAGCGGGACCGCGAAGCCTCGCCGCGCCGACGGGCAGAGCCCTCGCTACCGCCCGCGGGGACTCGTCCGCCGTTCCCCCCGCTCCCAGCCCGCCGCAGGCTCCGGCTCTGGCCACGGGCTCCGGACAGCGGCGACTGGAAACTTCTGCCCTCGCCCCATCGAGCCCCCTCCCCAGCCCGGCCCGAGCCGCCGGTACCTGCCCGTGGAGCAGCGCGGCAGCGTGCTGCTGGTCGGCGGCGGCGAGCAGCGGCAGCAGCGGCTCGCAGGGGACGCGCCAGCCCGGGCCGGGTCGCAGCAGGGCGGCGGCGGCGGGGGGTGGCGGAGGAGCCGGCGCCGGGAGCAGCAGAGGCGGCGGCGGGGGCGGAGGGGGAGCCCCGGCGGTTCCGCCGATCCTGACGAGCCCCGCGGCGGCCGGCAGCACCCAGGCCCAGGGGGGCGGTGGGTGCTCGGCGGCGGGGTGTGGGGGTGTCCAGAGAAGGGTCGGAGGATGCTTGGCTGGGGGAGCCGGCAGCATCCTACATGGCACAGGGCGCGGAGGAGCCCGGGCCGCCCCACGCTCCGCACCGGCGCTGCCGCCGAGTGTGAAACTCCAGTTCGCGGCGGGGCACGGCCGGAAAAGCTCCGCCCGGAGCGGGGAGGGGGGGAAGCGAGGGGCGGGGGCCGCGCTGGGGCCGCCCCCCGGGAGGGGGGGAAACCTGATAACCGGCCTGGCAAACCCCCGGGGTCGGCCGCCCCCCGTCCTCGGCGAGGGAGCGCTGCGATTGCTACGGGGGAGGAAAAAGCCTTTTCAGCATCATCCTCAATCTCGTCATCGTGATTCTGTGATCATATTGCATAGAATCAGGGAATGGTTCAGGTTGGAAAAGACCTTTAAGATCATCGAGTCCAACAGAATCACAGAATCCCGGACAGGTGGGGGTTGGCAGGGACTTCTGGGGACCACTGAGAAGAGTCCAGCCCCATCCTCTTGACACCCACCCTGTAGCTATTGATCGGCATTGATGACATCCCCTCTCAGCCTGCTCTTCTCCAGCTGAAGAGACCCGGGTCTCTCAGCCTTTCCTCATAAGAGAGATGCGTCAGTCACAGGATCCCAGACTGGTGGGGACTGGAAGGGACCTCTGGGGCTTATCCAGACCAACCCCCTGCTAGAGCAGGGGCACCAGAGCAGGTTGCCCAGGATGGCATCCAGGCGGGGTTGGAATCTCTGCAGAGAAGGAGACTCTACAGCTTCTCTGGTCAACCATCACCTGTGACCAAGTGTCAAAAGCTTCATTTTTAATGAGGACCCAACAGTGGCTTCTTCCGCAGCCCGGCTGGAGCAGAGAGGTCAGTGCTGCACTGGGCCCCTTCTTCCCAAAATGGTTTTCAGGGCTTTTTTTCAACTTCAGGTGCAGGGGAAAAACAAGCACCCACCTCCTCTGCAAATGCCCAAGAGGAGCTCCCTTGTCCAGCCCGGCTCAGACAGCCCCAGAGTGAGCCACCCTGGCAAGGCAAGTGTCACCAGAGAATGGGCTGGAAGGGATCTCCAAAGGTTGGTTCCTTGCTTGCAGCCTGGGGGCTTGTTTCTCCTGCTTTCTCCTCCCTGCTCTCCACGGCTGCCAGGAGAGAGGAGCTGAGCAAGCCTCTTCTAGCTGCTGACGGCACCACAGCTTATCCAGCAAAAAATTAAAGGAATTAATAACAGTAAAATGGGCTGAGCTTGTGTTCACAGAACATACAAATGCTTCGACTTTACAGTTTAAAATCATTGCTTACGTTTCTCTGCCAAACCACCCGCGCTGCTCCAGCTCTCCATCATAGCCGCATGGCAAAGTGCTGCATGGTGAGCGAAGACAAATATTCCACGGCAACTGTGCTGGGTCTGTAAACCACCACGTCCCGAAGCGTCAGAGCACAGTGGGAAACTTTGGGATGACGCAGCTGTACGCAGGCAAACCAGGGGCTTCTTGAAACTGCACAGGAGGAAGTCAAAGGTCTCTCAAATTAATCATTTCTCTCTTTTATTTGGTGTGCAAAGGAATCAGATCTCCCGTGGCAGTGAATAACCTTAGTACAGGTGCAATTCCTGAGATCTCTTGAAATCAAATTATTCTGAGCTGTGGATAAACATGAGATCAGGGGAATACGTGGCTCAAAATTATCCTCAGAGGGAGACTGGGAAATGCAGATTTGAGGAATCTGGGAAGTGACAGAAATCAGATAAAGAGAAGATCTCTTCTAAATATTTTAGAGCTCTTTGTTAAACTCAAAAATTACTTCCTGGTAATTGTAACCAAATGGGAAAACAAAAACACAATGACGACAACAAGAAGAAAAAACAACTAGGAAAAACAACAAGAAAAAACAACAGCAAGAAAAAACAACAAAAAAGGTGCTTTCCTGTGAAGTGCCATGGTCCTCGAGTGGTCTGTTTTAAATGCAATAATTCGTCTATAACATGCTAAAACATAGAACATTTTATTTTGATTAGTGGCTGAAGATTTATTTTGGGAAGCAAAAAGGTTAAAAGAGAATTTGAAGTTCAGCAACTGTTTGTGTCCACCCAGCTTTGTGCTCACAGGCATCACCCTCCCCATGACAGTTCCCAGGAGATAATTACAGCTGCCTTTTTCCAAGGGACATGACACGGACAAGACTATTTAAGGTCCCAAAGAAAGATTTTTTCCTTAGAGGGCTTTATTCCCTATGTGGAAACCATGACTCACACCGATGGCCAGCCTAGATCCAGCATCCATGTCACTATTTAAAGCACAAATCAATGCTGTCATTTAGGCCATCAAAAATGCTGATTAATAGATCAAAGTCGTCATAATCCCTTACTGGTGGGCGGTGTCACCAAATACTTTCCTGATCTTAGTTGGGAAGGTCCGTATATGTAATGTGGTTTCAGAAGGTCCCAGCTCACGCAAGTCAGTGGGGAGGAGAATTTCCCATTGGATAGACACACACGTTACAGCCTGGCACAAGGATGCTCACACAAGCATCAGCTGCTTTTTTGCTTAGGCTTCCTTCTCCTACATTTTAAATAATAGTAACAGATTTATCGTTGCCTTCCTCCCTGGAGCTGGGGACGTGTTTGGCTGTTTCCCAAGCAAGTTTACGACAAGCCCATACGTGAGAGGCTCACCATGGTCCAAGCTGCAGCCTGGCAGGTGAGGGATGACGGCAGGAGCGAGGGGTGACAGCAGGAGCAAGGGGTGACAGCAGGAGCAAGGCGAGACGGCAGGAGCGAGGCTACATCTCCCACCAGAGACAGGTGATGAAGGCTGCCGGGGCTCTGCTTTTCCCGGCCAGCCCAGCGAGTGGCAGTGATGCCGAGTCCAGCAGCAGCGCCGAGATGGAGCTGAGCCCGCAGCAAACGTTTGGGCAGCATCGCTGGGAACAAACCCGGGCTACACGGCTCGGAGCAGAGGACGGGCTCCTCTCACCCCAGCAGAGCCAGGGAAGAAAAAGGCACCCGAGGCAGTTGATCAGTCTCACATCTGGTGCACACTTTAGCCCTGGAACGCCACCAAGTGTACTTTACATAGACAAAAAGCCAGCTGAGCACTGAATTAAAAGGTTCAGACCCATCATCTTCATTTCTGAGTCTGAAAAATGGGTCTAAACACTCAAAAAGGGCACTTCTTTCATTAATATCTAAATTATAGACTTTACATTATAAACCACTTTTCTTCATGCCAAGGTTGTCTTATGAGACAATATCAGGTAACAGCCAAACTCTCTGTTGTTCATGCGCCAAACTCTTTTACAGAACAGGTGACGTAAGTCTCCACTGTAGCCCAGTAGCCACCCATAGGGATAAATTTAATTGGGTGTGGTAAATGTGAACACAACAGTATCCTGTACGTGGACCTGAGGTCGTTATGTAGAATGGCTTGTGTACAGGTCTATCTATAGCCGCGTATACTTGAACATGCTGAATTTGCCTGTAGATGATAGCACCGACCAGAGCCCCAGCAGAATGACAAGCTTCAGCAAATTCCTCATAGATAAATCCCTCCCTGCCTCTGCTGTCTAAGCCCAGAGTCCCAGCGAATGAGGATTGCCGCTGTCTTTTGCCAGCCACTGCCTCTCGGGTTAAACTGCTCGTTTCGTACCATGCAGAGGGGCCAAAGCCAGGAGGGGTAAATCTCCTCTGCCAGCTTGGGGCATCTTGTGCTGTGTGAGAAAGCAAGTGTGAACACAAGCAGAGTTTTCTTTTGAGGTACCAACCCAGCCGACTCACTCTTCACAGCAGCGCAGCAACCAGGAACCCGTCTGAGGAGCTCTTTCTTCCCAAGCAGAGCTGTCAAAATACCCAGCCAAATAAATGACCCAGCGAGGTGATTATTCTGTTGAGTTTTCTCATAACAACATTGACTAATAGTCTGTCCCTTGGGTTAATCCTTATCTGCGGCATTAGTCATTGGTTTCCAACAGTGGTAAATAGCAGATAGTCCAGAAACGTATCAAATAAACCCACCATGCACCTAATTGTGCAACACCATGCTATGAAGGGAATGAGCTTCTGAGTCCAGCTAGCAATCAGCTTATAGTCTGTAGCACAAGAATTGATTGCCCCCACATCTTTTACTCAAACTAGCAGAATCACAGATGCTGTTTTTATTCTCCAATGCAGCTCACCTGAAACTTTGACAAATCCCCCTTTTTGGAAATGATGGCTACCAAGCAGTGGTCCCTCCATACTGGATAGAGGGATCAAACTCCAATACCTAAACCAGTCAGGTTGTCATGGGATTTAACTGCCGCTGCCTGTGACAAGGAGGAGCTATGTGTGAGTAGTGGAGGGTGGAACAGATTCCACTGCTCCTCAGAGCACAGATCCATCCTCCACTGAACAAAGTCCCCAAGGCAAACACATCAAACAAAAAACACCCCGAAATAAAAAGACCTTTTGTTTCTACTACTGTAATGTGAAATACCCAACTTCGGATCTGATTTTTGCTAAATTCCATTGATTTCCATGAGCCCCATTTCTACCGCATTGATAGAAATCAAAGAAAAAGGAGTTAAGTAAATAGTAGCTTCAGTGCAATAAAGATTACTGCAGGAAAATATGCGTGATACATAACTTCAGCCTTCCTAGGAGGCTATTTCAGTCTCTGGGGATGGTGAGACTTGCCTTGAGACCTCTGGCTCTGCAGGAGGCCTCCCAGAGGACGCAGACACCCGAAACTGCAGCAGGAGGCAGTTGAGGAGGATGAAAAAGTCAAAACCAGCCTGGGAGCGCAACTTGTTTACAGCTTGCAAAAAGGTGAGTGCCAAAAATCATCTCTGGGCAGGAGAATGGGTGGAGCAGCATTTTTCCATCCCCAGCCTTCCCCCGCAGCCATCAGCACCTTCTGCTAGTGTGAAGGAACTGTGTCCTCGTGATGCTGCTCTGCCATCGACACCATTCACATCTCAGTTAGCCATTTGTTCCTTTTTCACTATCTTCAAACCTGTCAGCCTTCAGGGTTCGTGGTGGTCTCACGGTTCATGGAGGTAATGGCTAATCTTCACCTTGCTGGGTGCCAGATTAACCCAGTGGCAGTTTGAGAAGGACGTGATTGCACCAAGATGATTAATTAGCAAGTTAAGCTGTAAATACGAATTTCCTTTCCATTATACTTCAATCAGTTTGTTTTCCAATTTCTCATACAATGTTCTCAAACTATTTTTATACAAAGATGGAGTTATTGATACCAAAATTTCAAACTCTGGTTTGAAAGGTTGGGAAGGGAAAACAAATGCCCTGTAGTGGCACAGTCAACTGAAAGCAGGACCATGGAGGGGACAAGAAAACATCTCCTGCCGGGACAGCTAAACCTGTTCACTAACATCCTGAATTTATTCTAATCTCACTGGGTGCAAACATCCCTTTTTTCTTTAAAACCAGAACAACTACTGCGTAGTCCAGAGTAAACCTCTGCAGGGTTTTGCTTATAGGAAGATCAATTCAGGTAGCTAAGAAAAGAAACGTAAAGGTGTTCAAGCAAAGAGAAATATAAAAAATGGCATATTTTGTGTGTGCATGCTAGAACGTAGTTACTGGAAACGTTTGCTTTTTGAGTAGAAGAATAAAGAGCATGGTCAGTTGAGGCAAGAATTGCTTTTTAACGAGTCAGCTGGAATACACCTCTGGTCTGATTTTAACCCTCTTTGCTAGTCATCCCCAGATCCACCCCACGGTAGCAGAAGTATAAAAAACCCTGGGATAAAGATGTTGACCTCGGACCACCCTTTCTTCCAGAGCACCCCTGAGAACACAAACAACTCACTTTGATCTGGGCCTTCCTTTAAAAGACTCCAAAAAACCACCCAAGCTAAAGTTGGGAGTAAATGATCTGTAGATGCATCAACCACCTCCCCTCTACATCCAGGCAGAGAGGGTGAGGATGGCTAAAATCCACAGGAGATGAATCCTCAAGATGCCTTCAGTCCTGAAGGGAAGGGAGCTTCTCTGTAGTGTCAGGGAGCAGATACAAGGGAGGTGCTCGCTCCTCCCTCCCAGCCACGTGTGGTCACCTGCCCTTAAGTACAACCATTGCTGATGCAAGTGTGTTGACCTGGTGCTGGTCCACGTGCTCCAGAAGGACCCTAGGGCTTTCCACAAGAGATGCTCCTGGCAGTCACTGCTGACCACAAGCAGAAAGAGACAAATCTCCTTATTCCCTCCTGTCCTTCAGAGCCTACAAAATTGCCTGGAAGGAACCTGTGGATCTCAGAGGAGATGTAGTGCAGAAACGTAGTGTTGTCCAAATCAGATTTGCACCTTCTTAGTCCTCCAAAACACTGAGGCACATGCTTAGCATCAAGAATGTGAAGAGAAGATGTTGTTTTGCAGCTGGTACACCCCAGAGGAAAACCAGTGGGGGTGTTTCATTTTTAGCTTTCCAGAAGAGGGATGCTTTCCTGGTTTATAATCTTCAGCCATCACTGAAAGCCTGGAGATCACCGTGTGTCTCATGAGCATTTCAGTACCTCAGGTAGCTAAGGAAGACATTTTGAGTACTCTAGGTTCTCAGCAAAGTCAGATCAATGAATTCACTCACAATAACTTGCTTAGCAATTAACTGTTTCATGAATTTCAGCAAAGCATGTGCGTGATAAGCTCAAACCATCTAGCTAGTCCAAAAGCTGTTAATTCCAAATCAACAAACAACAGATGGTGCCATCTCACATCTACCTACTACTCTAAAGTGATACTTGATGGGTAGTCAG
Organism: Bucorvus abyssinicus; assembly: GCA_009769605.1. NCBI lineage: Eukaryota > Metazoa > Chordata > Aves > Bucerotiformes > Bucorvidae > Bucorvus > Bucorvus abyssinicus. The sequence continues at coordinate 5,615,664 of CM020032.1, forward strand.
ATGAAGTCCCTTGTAGAAACACCAACAGTAGGGTTTATAGTAAAAAGATTCACTTTTTTTTGGTGCCCACGAGTAGCCAGTTTAGCAATAGAAGGTGAAGAGCAATGATCAAACGTGCACACTCCGCAGGCAGAAGATACCACAGTCCAGCAAAACAGCCTGTCACATATTCACCAACTAGTTTATTTACTCTCAAAAGTTGCATTTCATCCTGGAGGAATGAAAACCAAATTGTCCTCTTTGCATTGCTGCAGACCGCTCAGCAATTTAACACTGTGGTTTGCACGGAAGTTGGAAGAGGAGGAATCTTGGTATCAGCTCCTACAGTCCTAACCGAACATGTGTTTAACCTCCAGGTTGGAATAGATCCATTTTCTGGAAAAGACATGGGAGCAACAATGCATTAACTGATAAGGCATCAGGCAGCAAACCAGCCCCACAGCTTATCTCAGAGCCACCAGGCTTCTCCTGAAACCTGCTTGATTCAAACTCAGCAGTGAACCTTCAAAACAACAGGAACAGCCCTGGAACATGGGTGACACCAAGAAGAGCAACAAGCATGGTCAGCTCGGCAGTGGGCTGGAAACAGTCATTCCTGTAGAAAGCCTTTAAAACTGCCCACTGGACACAATTTTTTGTCTCAGAGCTGCTGTTTCCAGCACGCACAGTGACCGCTGGTCCTCAAAGGATGGTCATCACCAGACAAGGAGGAGGCTGCTGGGTACTGCCCTGATGCTCCACAGCAATGTTCTGGATGCCAAGTGGGAGTGTTTGAAAGGTGCTCACCCGCCCACCACGCTACTGCTGTAGACAACATGCACCGGATCAGTCGGTGGAGAGACAGTAACGCTTCATGCCAAGGACAGACTTTTCCTGAGGCACCCAATTATCATCAGCCCACACGCTATTTTCACAAATTGCTTAGAAGGGCTGATTGCAAAGGCAGCGTTATGAGACAGTTGGTTACACTGACCTCAGGTTATTTAAAATACATGAGGGGAAGGGGGGTGAGTTGTGGGCACTTTGGTCTCGGCAGAAGGTGGAAAATCATTATTACCTCTGCTTTTAACACATTAGTCCAAGGTACAAATACATGGTTTTGGCTTCTTAATTAGGTGTTTTACTTCCCTGTGTTAACACGGTTATGTCAAAGCTCACTGCAAGTTTAAAACTTCACTTTATCAGCCAAGCAATTACACTTTCATGAGCTTTATCCTCTTTGTAGTAACTTTAATGCACTTCTGTTGCCTAATTATTTCTCTTCTCAGATTATTGCTCTTAAGTAACATCACTATTATTCCGGATGCAGTGGTGCAGACAGCACACCGGCTCACATACTTATCTCCCAAACCATTTTGGGAATCAAATGTGGAAATTTCAGTGTCAAGTTACAAAAAAAAAAAATTGTACCAAGAGTTAGTTATTCCGTCTGGAAACCTTGAGATTTAATTTCTCCACCATTAAATCCCCCGCTATCATTCGTCAGTCACTCAGCTGTAATGGGTTCTGCTCCGCTCCCCGAAGAGCATTTTGCAGCGCTTCCAGGACAGAGCTCTCCCGCTCTCTCCTTATTGCAGCTCCTTTTTTGCTCTGCCGCCTAATTGCCCATTGCAGGGGTGATTTTACTTTGCAGTTGGCTGTTAGCTTTGGCCATTTATCCCACTCCCAACCCCTTCTCCTGCAATTCGGGACAACGACTGGCAAGCCCACAAGCTGGATGCTGTGTTTCGCCTCCCACTCCATGCCCTGAGCTTTCCCTGCCTTCACAAACAGGCTGGCGAGCAGGGCAGGGATGGTCTCCAGCAGCACATCCAGTCCTCTGGAAGCAGCTTAGGGCTGGAGAGAAGACATCTGGTTTTTACACACACTGAAGCGCTCAGCCATTCACCTAGGAATTAGGCAGAACACAAAACCATTCTAAAAAACAAATGCTTGCATAAATATCCCTGCCTCCGTGCTGCGGTGCTCCTGAGCAGGCAGCGCTGCTGCGCACGGGAGGCACTTGAGCTGAGAGGAGAAGCGGGAACTGTGGTCTGCCAGAAGCCTCTGGTGCCTGGAAGTCCTCTGGCCAAGAACCAAACCCAGTCCAAGCTTCTCCGGTAAGCACAAAGCTCCAGGTACTACATGACAAGCAGATACCAGTTACAGCTCACAGTTTGGGTCTGGGGGTAGGGCTTGGTCCTGCTGCCTTGGGTAGACACATCTCAGAGAAGCAGTTGTTCTCCACCCCCCAAAAGGAATCAGAGCATCTCCCCAGCGCTTGGGGCATTAAGCTCAAAGCAACAACACAGTATACAGCAGCAACAGCCTCCAGCTTCCCCTACCTTCAGTCAGGAGCCCTAGGGGAGAAGAGGAGATGCTGGGGAGGGTTCAATTCATCTCTTGGATCCAGTTCCCTGTTCTGGTGTGGGAATGGGCAGGCGGCAAGGCAGGCGGTGGTGCAACCAAGCAAAGGACAACTCCTGCTTCCAGCCCCAGCACTCCACCTCACAGGGGTTCCTTGCACCAGCCCCCATCCCGGATCCATCTCTTGGCCCAGAGAGGTTGTGGATGCCCCATCACTGGAAATGTTCCAAGCCATGTTAGACGGGGCTTTGAGCAACCTGGTCTAGTGGAAGGTGTCCCTGTCCAAGGCATGGGGGGGTGAACTAGATGATCCAACCCATTCTATGAATCTAAAAGCTGCACAGATTGTTAGAACATCTTGTAAAACCGCCAGATTTCCAGCTCAAAGATACCACTGCTGTTCCTGCCAGCTTGCGGAGAGCCACGTACAGGTGGTCATGACTTTACTGCCTCCAACTTAGGGAGAGACATTGCTCACCACAGTCCAAAGGGAAAGGCTGTGAAAGGTTATGGAAAGTGATGGAGTAGTTTTATTGTTTCTTTATGTGTTTTTCTTTAGTGCACAGTTTTGCTTGCAGTTTCTAGTGGTGCATTATCCCATGACATTGACTTGAGTAGCAAATACAAAAAATAAACTCCCATCACTCAAGGTCAGCCTGCAGAAGATCATCCTGGACCTCAGCGTTGACGTATTTCTCCGGGCGCCTGCGAGGCAGCCTCCCCATCTCCTTCCTGGCCTCAGAGCTCTGCTCAGGCTGGTTTTAACTTTGGTTTTTCTCCTCTGAGGGGTTAGGCTCATTCCACTGACTTCAAAATCTTAAAACACATTTTTGAGTTGTTTTTTTTTTGCTGTTGTTTTTCAGGCAGCCTTTGGAGTTCATCTTCCCTCTTTAGTTCCCTGACAGTCTGGTCACAAAATAAAGCCACAAAAAAGCCAAAACATAACAGCCCTTCAAGGGCTTATATTTTACCTCTGTCCACAGCAGGTAAATGCATGTTCCCATCTCTCTGGAGATCTCTAAGCCGTGCAGTTCTGTCTTTGGCTTGAGCATTACAGCATCATAACTTATTTATGCTCTCCTCGGCTGAAGCGGACAACACCTCCAGTGTTCGAAAGAAATACAGGAGGGCTGAGGTGAACATTATTTTCTCTGTTGCCTTCTTGCCTTCATTACAACGGGAGACTCCCTCTGATCCCTGCATTCTTCTCTCTGTTCAGCGCTCCAAGGAAGGAGTTCCACAAAGAGCAACACTCCCACACCTTGGGTAGATGCACGTGCTGGTTTAAGGTGATGCTCCCAACTGACACTTCTTCACAAGGTGTCACTCGTATCACAAGCCCGATTTCTATTTTGTTTGCTGCTTGAAGAAATCGCTTTGTTGAATAATGCTCTTCCTTGTGCAAGAACTGCTGTTTTGAAAGTGGTCCATGGAGTGGCTCATCTCTTAATGAGTTTTTCCTGTGGGCTATGAGCTGACATCAAGAACCTTCTTCACTTAGCTGCTTTGTCAGACGGGTTCACTGCAGATGCTAAAGTCAGCTGTAAGGCGCAGAAAGAAGAAAAAACGCTCCAGAGATGCAGCTTTGCAAGATGAACTGAGCACGAGCGTGTCTGAAATCACCCACAGAGACACCCTCCTGACCGAGAACCAGCTCCTGGTTTGAAGATCTCACAAAAATCACAATTTAACGCAGCTTCTGCCGCTCGCTGAACTCAGAGTGACTGAAATCCAGTCATGGGAAACAGTACACAAAACGCGTGTACTGTTTAACCTGATGGTGCAAGACCATCAGTCTTGAGCCAGTGCTGTGGGCTGGTGACTGGCACCAGAAGACCTGGAATCCTTATAACACGCCCTTGGAGTCCCACAAATACCCGCTGTATTTACTGTAATAGTCAGTGGTAACGCCTGCAATAGCTGCCTGCTTGATTTCTTACTCTCTATTCATCTTTCCTTATCCTTGTTAAGTAAAAAAGAACCTATTACATCTCCCCCAAAATAACACCATAAGTTCTCATCTCAAAACCATACACCAAAACTGGTTTTGCACCAGTTATGATTACAAGTGTATATTTTTTCTTTATTAATACAAACAGACAAGCTACTTGCTGTTTTGTCTTTGATATCATCATCTAGATGTTTTTCCCCCTGTTTGATAGACCTGATCAGAGTATTTTTAAATAAATAAGGGATTTGCTGTAATGTCCTTTCTCCTTCCCTTGGAACACCTCTACTTTTTTTTTTCCTGAAGTCTTGGTAGCAATATGACAGAAGTCTATCATTTTGCTTCTGAACATGTACTTCTGTTGTGCCAGATACACTTTGTAAACTATAAATATGCATCCAGCTTACCTAAAAAAAAAAAGTGTTGGCCCAAAGTATCTCTAGCTAATCATTATCATTAAACTAATCACTGTTGCATTCAAATCAGTTCCTTTTATTCAAGTAATAATGTTCTTTGTTATTTCATCCATCCATAATGACATTTTCCTATCTTTATTTTTATAACATTATTTTTATAACATTAGCTCATAGAAAACATTCAAGTTTTAAAGAAATGCCTACTAAGAAGACAGAATCTCAAATTATTACTTTATTCTGCCATATGGGAAGGAATGGTTATTTTTAATGTACAAAGGGATATGATTTTAAATTGTCATAAAAGATGGGACAAAGGGAAGAGGCAGGGACCAAGAGGATAATTTCTAAGCAACTTTAAAAAAATCAGTTAAGGCAGGGTTTTGGAAGGAGTACCCATCTAGCCATCTCGGTATTGGTCATTAAATAAAAAAAAAAATTCAGTTACTGTTCAGTAAAGACTTGTGATCAACCTTGTAAAGCAGTTTAATTCCCAGACTCCTTGAGGACCATAAATTTAAGACAGGAGTATAAAGTCTTATGCTGAAAAACAAACCAAAAAAGAAACCCATGGTCTTTTCGTGACACACGTGTGCCTTTCTTCTCCAAAAGGACAGCCAGACGTGAGGGAAAATCTCTGCTTCAGGCCTGGGCTTTACCGGAGACTAATAATGGCAGAAATCCTCTCTTATTAGAAAATTCCTCTGCTGTTTAATTTAAAAATAGCCTAAGCAACTGCTGGTAGTGCTATTCTACTAGGGAGAGGAAAAAGAAAAACCCTAACTTTCTTTTTAGAATATTTTTGAGCAGATGAAAATTGAAAGAAAAGGAAGTACTTTAATGAAAGCAAAGCTCAACCGACAAGCAAAGCTCCTGAAGGGAAAAAGTAATCAATTCAAGAGGGTCCTGCTGGTAGATGGCAATTACTTCTTCCACAGCATTTCTGCTTGGTAATTGAGTTCTCCATGTCTCTAGTTGTGACCCCTCATAAAAGTGGGAGGGAAGGTCCCTGAGCTCATCACAGTCTTTTGCGTGTTTACTTGGGGTTTAGCGTTTTGTTTTGGTTTTTTAAGTACTTTTTGAGTTCTTCATGGGGAAACTCAATATGCTAACAGCCTGTTAGACCATGCAGGGGTAGAGGTGGACATGATAGAAGGAGCTCATCTGGATTCCCCAGTAACTTTCTAAAGAAAAATAGCCCAAATACAAATATTTCTAAGTGACATGGGCAACCTTTTTAATAACGCAATTAGCAGACCACAAGAGTCTAATGCCATTCCTGAAGAATTATTTATCCACTTAGATAATGATGTGATTAACTTTGTGGCCTGCCCTCTCCTAAGCTCTCCAGTCAAAAATCCTTCCATATATATGGCAGTGAGCCAACAGAACCCAAAATGTTTCTCATCAGGTGGGAAAGGTGTAACATGTCCAGTCAAGGCTGCTGCTGGCCATAGGTGAAGGTTTTCTCTGGGCAGGTCTGCCTCTGACAAAAAACCAGAAACACCACCACCACCCTGCCCAACCTGAAATGCAACCATTGCTAGGTGAGCATCATCCTTCAGCCATGGCCACCGTGAGCCAGCACCATCTGTCAGCCGGAGTCCTCCGCTACCAAGAGCTTGACCAGAGGTTTATGCCTGAGCGCTGGTCACTGCTGCCCAGGTCCACCTGCACAACCTTGGTGTTTGGAAGCCTGGCTGATGTCCCCAGTGAAGAAAGACATGGTGGTACACGTCTCCATCCATGGAGGACGCAGCATGGGCGAGCCTGCCCTGCATCACCAAGTGATGCAACTTTGATATCTCACCAGGTCCCTCGTGTCTGAGCAGTCTGAACTGAGCAGTAGATGTTTAATATCACAACACTTCAAACATTTCAGTTACCCAGATCTTTCAAAAATTTCTCAAAAAGTCAGTGTTACTTCTCCACTCCTCTGCAATCCCTCTGGGTTTTGTTATTACTCTCATGTCGCTTTCTTATTTTACTTGAAGTACATCAATTATTTTTCCTTTGGTACAAGCAGGATCCCATGAGTGATACCGCTCTCAGACTCTCCTCTGGAATTTCAGCAGCTCAGTCCAGGCACAGCCCAGCTCACACTGACCTTCTGAGGCCTCGTTTTACTTTCACCTCCACATTATACACCTTAGAAAACATGGAAAGTCTTGTATTTATCAGTTTGGACAAATACATGATCAAAGTCTTTTAACTGGCTCTTCTTCATTCTCTAGCAGTTTTACACGTTTACCTTCAGCCGGGTTTGGCTCCTTTCTCTCCTCTGAGATGTTACCAGCGAGGAACAGTTTCTTTACCTCCCCAGTCTGTAAGTCAAGCTCAAACTCCCCTGGAGCAGGACCAGGAGATCAGCTGGCAATGCTGCCCAGCTGGGAACATGCAGGGGTTTGTGTAAGAGCTGAGCATGAGGACGCAGAAACAGCAGAGAAAACTCCCAACATGTCAAACAACTAGAAGAAAACCCCCACCGATCCTGTGGCAGGGAAATGTAGCATTTCATGCAGCTCTGCTTAAAACCGGGAACATTAACGCATTATCAAACTCTCCAGTTTGTTCAGTTTCTTTAGCAAAAACTGCCAGAAGCACAGAACATTTCATGCTTTCATCTTCCAGAAATAATTTGACAGTACTTGAAGATTTGATCGCTCTGATTACGTTATTATTGTTTGTTGAATACCAATAAAAGCCAGCTTTAAAAAAAAAATAGATTCTCTTTTCACAGCTTGCTTTGTAGCAGCAAGATGTGCTATGACAGGCCATCATGGGGGAAATGTGGCATTTCTCATGACTTCCTAAAGTGGGAGGTGGCAAGTGCAAGTCCATGGGACGGAGGCGAGCAGGAGGGTTTCCCACAAGCTCCCCTGAGCCACCAGTGCTCCACTGCCCACCCTGGTGGGCACCAACATGGGGCCAGTGTCCGTCCATGGAGCAAGGGCTGATGCTCCTGTGATGGAGCATCCCACAGCATCGACACTGTGCTTTACCCCAGTTGACTCTGCTTCTCCCAACTTGCCTCCACACACCGAGTAAATCTGCCAAGGTTTGTTTTTGTTTTTTGAAGGGTTTTTATCTACTAGGAAGTCTTCCAAGCCATTAATTTTAAAGAAATTGACTGTTTCCTACAGAAGAAGTGATGTGCCTGGTTAATCTTTAGATCTTTCATATCAGGGCTTTGTCATTAGGCAGCTTTCTTTCATATGCACCACTTACTCCCGTAATCAGAGAAAATTGCCAAGCCGTGGCGTTAAGGTAGAGTGCTGCTCTCCAGCTGCCGAGGTAATGTCCAAATGAAGGGTGCTGATGAGTCTAATAGTGCTTGGAGTATTAGCAGCAATATTTATGTAGCCCAATGAATGTTCTGCTCCTTCTGGGGCTCTGAATGCAGAAGGATGGCTGGAAATCATCTGGGCCTTCTCTCCTTCTGGTAGTGAGGCTTTTATCTATGTTTCTCAAACGACAAACTAGGCAGCTGCCAAGCCCAGACCTCGAGATACACTAGAGAGAGTTCAAAGGGAAGGAAGGAGTCTGTGACTTGATCTACCGTGACAGGAAGGAAAGTAGTGAAAGCGCACGTGTGCTGCTTCTGTGAGAACATGCAAAGTTCTCCAGGAGCTTGATGTTCCTCCTAATTACAAGTGACCTGCTGCCTTTGAATAAATATACATCCTCCCTCTCTCCCCAAACTCTCCACCTATCATCTGTGTAGTAGCTTCATTAGCAGTAGTGTCTGTACTGCCTCACCAGCTACAGGTGAGGATTCCAGCTCTCAACTCACAGAGAGAGCCCAAACTAAAACAGATCTTCTGGTGTAGTTACAGACCCAGCTTTCAGTTTATCAACTGTGCAGCCCTACAGACTGACACAGCATGACTGAGCCCCGTTTGAAGTCTGCAAGCACTGAGGGGCAGTTCACTGAGATGGGACAAATGCCCCTCTGGCCAGGGCACAAGACAACCCACAGCTACCTGAGAGCACGCTCCGGCATCACCCACACATCCCTGGTGTGTCAATCCTTGGCGCTTATTCTTCCCTCGCAAGTCCCTGGAGCAATCTGAGGGGACATTTATTTTCCTAGAAATGTCCTAGTTCCTATGGGCAATGTTCACACTTAATGTATAAGAAACCAGTGCTCTAAAAGGGGCAGGACCTGCTAACTGCGACCTGTCTGTCTTCAGACAGGGCTTGTGAGTGATGTGTTGGTACTAGGTCTCGAGTCAGTTCTGTATATGAGTAGCATTGCGGTACACAAGTAAAAATGAGTGTATTAATTTTTTTCCAACCAAATGAGTACTAAGAAAATCATCTATTCTTTGATTTGGGTGTGAGCCTAAGTAAGTCAGAGCACGATCTTTAGGTGAATGAATGTTCCTTGGGGACTGGAACTAAGTTTGCTTCCTGCTAAACAGTTCTGGGGCTGCTCCCTCTCCTTTTCTTGGTCAAGTACATGCAACTTTGTGCTTGTACAAAGGCACAGCAGGTCTCGGGTTTGCCTCAGGTACAGCCTCACACATAGAAACTGTCCCTGGCAGATTTTCTGCTAGGTTAATGATGCACATCGGGCTGCCTCAGCTGGTTGACCAGAAGACCTCACACCCAGAAGACCACCCGCCAGTACAAGTCTACGTCCTTGCCAGTGGACATCTGACATGAGCAGAGTGTTTGCCAGACTGACCCAGGCTGCAGAGAAGGGAGAGCTGCCTGCCTCGTCCTCCCGAGTGGTGCTGAGGAGGAGCGGGGTACACTCACACTCCGCTGCCTCCGGGCTCTGCAACACCAGGAGAGGGTCAGGAACCACACAAAGGAAAACATTACATTTTCAAACAGGCAGGTTTTAAGTCCCCATAGTCACACAATCCACTGGCTCAGTGAGGTCAGCAATTCATCTCTGGAAAGCAAACCCCTGGCTTCAGAGGCTGTCCTGCTCCAGAAGACAGCTTTCTACACATGGATCACTACTCTTGCACAGGTCTGTAACAGGTCTTTTCCGGCTGACAAATTTAGTTTGGAAGTGAAGAAGTTATTAGCAATAGGTTGATACACATGGTTTCCCTTTTCGAGCCTGACTCACTGCTGTAAGCAGGAAAAAATATTACACCAGACCAGAATAATAACGACAATAAAAAAAAATATGTTCCTCTCATTTCTAAGCAGTCACCCTAAACAGTATAGACTTGTGTTGGGATCTTCCCAGGAAGAATTGCCAAATCACCAGCTCCCATCAAACTGCTAGTCATAACAGATGACAACAAGCCTGAGCTGGAAGCCGCTGCCAGGGCTGAGCGGGAGCTGGCTGTGAATCCCAGGGAAGCAGCACAAGACTCCAGCGAGAGCCCAGCTCTGCCACAGGCAGCGAGCCCCGGCCACAGGCTGCTCCTTCATACACACACACGTGTACACGGTGCACAAGGGTGGGAGCATCCCTCCGCTGAGAAACATTCCAAATTAATGTGATGTTTTAATCACAGAATCATGTCGGTTGGAAGAGACCTTCAAGATCATCAAGTCCAACCGCTCCCCCAGCACTGCCAGGTCCCCACTAACCCCTGTCCCTCAGCACCACGTCTGTTAAACCCCTCCAGGGATGGGGACTCCACCACTGCCCTGGGCAGCCTGTTCCAATGCTTAGAAGCCTCTTATATTGTTAGAAAAAACATTGGCTTTTCACATTATACCAGTTCTAATGATAATACAAACAACTCTTTCAAACTGAAACATAAGAGGCGAGTTTTCTATTAGTCTCAAGAAGCTCATACGCTTGGGACCGCTGCATCAAAGCACTGTGAAAAAATTAATTTTATATAGTTTGCAGCTAAAAATTATCCAGTATGCATTGTAGATCCTGACTTATCAGCACCAACACATGGCAACGTGGGGTGAGAACTGCAGCCTGCGCAGGGAAGTCTGCTCTGGTTCCTGACCTGCGCTGCAATCGCAAATGACGAACTTCTGCAAAAGTTAAGAGAAGTTTGGCAAACCTTCCCTTTCCCCTCCTGATCCAGGATATTCAGCAGAAACACCGACAGATTTTGCTCGTGCAATGAGTGAGTCACATGAGTATGATCAGTCTCATTATTTCCTTCCTCGTAGCATTAATTCTCCTTCTTAATCCAAATGCAGCTTTCTGCAGTTATTAAAGTAGTTTTAATCCAATAAACCATAAACGGCATGGATCAAAGCACATCCCAGAGGCACAATACGCTCACAGCCGCTCATGTAAAGTTCAGCAACATAAAATGCAAAGCCTATTTATTGCGCACATAGACAACCCAAAGGTAGGAGCTATCTCTAAGACGTGCCTGTTGCTTTATTCCCCGTGCTGTAATGCCGCCTATCCAATTAAAGTTCATTTGACTAATCACCAGTTAACATATTTCAATTAATTTAATTAACACGTAATAACATTACATCATGCAAAGATAATACTGTAACATGTTTTCAGATGAAATTCTAAATTACTGCAGAACACATTCATTCCTAAACGAAATAAAATGAAAGCTCCTTTTCTCCCTGGCACCTCTTACCAACAGGCACAGACAATGTCTGGAAAACTGAATTAAGTTTCATGAAATCCATGAAATTCATTTCTTCCAAGACTATTTGTGTGCTTGAGTTATACAGGGCAGACGCCAACACTCAGAATTTGACCTGAGAATACTCCCCATGCCCAGTCATGGTGCTGGTCAGCTCGTCTCTCCCTGGCTCATGCTGCTCGGATGATCAGACCCAATTCCAGTCTGGTGATTTCACCTGCTCTCATAAAGGGCAACCAGATCAACAGCAGTTGGTGGCAGTTCTGACACTGCTCCTGGTAGTTCAGCTCTTGTTCGGACCCAAAGAGTTTATCTGGAGCCCGTCACCCGGTCCCAGCCCCCTAGTTCTCAAAGGAAACTAAGAGCCACTTCCCAAGTCTCTGGCAAGATGCCTCCAACACAGCAGCATAGCCTGAAGGACTTCCCACTGCCAGACCTTCACCTGCATTTTACACCAGTCTCTTTAAAGTTCTGCTTTGGTCTACTAGAAAGCACTAAAAAAAGGAAATAAAGATCACTTTCAAAACAGCAGCCTTGAGAACAGGTTAAGAAATAGCCCACAGTGCTTTGAAAGACGTTTGCTTGTTCACGTTGGGTTTTGTGTGAACCCAAAGATAAGAAATTGGCTGAGGCACAAGTCAGGTCCAGTGGAAAGGGTCGGGGGAAATCAAGTCATGAAACACAGGGATGGGAGAGGAAAGGAGCACAGCAGCAGGAGGAGATTAGGATAAGGTTGTTTTCTCTAATTCTGCTCAAGTTTGCCCAGTTTTCTTTATTCTTTTCTCTGTGTCTCTGCCCAGGTCGCAGCGAGGCTACTGCTGACCCAGACCACCTCCAAGGTAGCTGGCAGAGACAAGCTCTTTGCTCCCCTGAAACTGCTGACTGTGACTGTGCACTGCTGCACAGACACCAACATCCATGTGTTCTGTTGGGAGAGCTTTCATCACAGTCAAACCACCGTCACGTATCTGCTGAGCTTCCCCACTCTGAAACTCTTCTGCACCATTCATGGGTCACGGGCAAGGCTTTGCACTCCCTGTAACAAAAGCAAATGTTCCAACTCATTAATAGTTTGTTTGGTCCACGGACGAGAGTCTGGCAAGTCTCCAGAGCAAACACTGTGTTTGGAGGGTTGCCAACACAGCAAAGATGATCACCCACAACAGCACCAGTCAGCTCCTAAATACTGTGCCCCTGTGCAGAGGGTCTCATCGATGTCATCAGAAATTGTGAGCACCACCAAATATCCCGTGTGAGCAGCTCTTGCAGAGGACTGGAGAACATGCCTGTCCATTGTCATGCAGTGTGTTGTTGAAGGATGAAACCAGAAATGCCACAATGTGAGGTATCTCACTGAATATGACTTAACACTACTGCTATGAATAGAAAGGGAGGTATACATTATCTATCCTGAACAGATCCCACCCTTCCTAAATTTAAAAAGTTAATTTTAAAAGAGAAATTCCACCTCAGTCAAATGAAATCTGTTCCCCTTTGAATTTCCCTTCTGATCTGTGTGAGGTAATGCTTCTGCTAAAGGTGGCCTCCTCAGAGGTACACTGCACCAACAGGAAAGTAATCCTCATAAAAATCATGTCAGTTTTTCTCAGGATCCCAGTCAGTGAAAGGACAGATAAAATACCAGCATTATTTCCAGCCTTTGAAAGTTTCCTTTCTGAAGAGTTCTTTCAAGTGCTAATTAATCAAATCAGTGATATTTTTCTGGGGTCAGTGATTCATTACTGCTGTACTAGTGGAAACTGAAGAAGTCTGAAATATGGAACTAAATAGATCATATTTCTTCCATAGATGGTCAAGCTCCATTTGCCGGCAGGATAGATATTATCTTGAGTCAGATACATTCTGAATCACTCTTTTTTCTCTCTCTCCTTTTGATAGCACAGAATCAGTGAGATGAGATTACCAGAAAACTTTCCATTGACATCCAACCATCACTTGACTGGTGCAGATGAGCATCGCCAGGTTCACCCTCCCCTCTCCTAACTAACCCAACAAAAGCCTAAGCGGGCTGAAGGTCATCACCTTCCCATTCTCATTCATAACACAGGAGTTCAGCTGTATTCTTCAGGCAGGACCAAACGCTGGATCTGACTGCAAGGATGTGAAAGGCATTTCGAGGCTAGCAACAGAAGTCAGCTTTCCGCAGACGGAAAACAGGGTGTAGATGTGCCCTCACCAGCTACCTCCCTCCACCTCAGCACCCATCAGGGCTTTTTATAACATGTATCCAGAAAGTGATGGTAGGAACATAATGTCAAAAGGAGATGCCAAGAAAGTAAAGAACAAGCAGGGAGAATAGACTGATGGAAGATCATCAAGAAGGGTAAGAAGTGGAAAGAAAAGTGAGTAAAAGCAAAGGGGGAAAAGATGAGTACTTAAAAATAAGTGAGAACAGTAAGGTGAAGAAAAGAAAATAATGAGAAAAGAGAACAAAGAAGCTCACTTAAAAGAAAAACAAGTTTTAAACCATCTCGCAAATGAATGTTTCTTATATGATGAAACCCAGGGTATGCAGAACTGGGTTTTTACCAAATGCTTCAGCTGAACGGTAAAAGTCAGATAAATTTCTGCACAGAAGAGGTGACAGCAAAGGTAGCCCTGGAAAAGCTCAGAGTCCCACAACTGAACTTGGAGCAGGAGAAAAAAACAGCAGGCATGGTGGCAGCAACACACATGATCTGAACTGCTACATATAGAATATCTTTATAGGTCAAAAACTTCCACATATTATCCCGAAAGCTTGTGCTGATCAGCTGCACAGGCATATGCCAAACACCAACCAATTTATCATCATATTCCTGAGGAAACGCACTCAGACATTAACCTAATGCAACTGAACATCTGAAGAATTTGTCTTCATCAACAAAATAGAATATGCAGGTCGTTCAGATCCCCGGTTGGAAGGAAGCATTTCTGTAATCTCAGTGCTAATCTCAATGCCACAGAAACAATTTCAGAATTGACATTATGAGTTATTACAGGCCATTAGAGTTTTTGTTGTTGTTTCCTTTGTTAACTAATGCCTGTCATCAGAATAAAAATTATGTGCAGAACTTTCTATCCATAATTGCACAAACATAATCTAAGGATTGTCACAAAAGAAAAAAGTTGGCTGCTCTTTTTGGGCACTAAATGCCGCTCGAAATCTCCAGGTTTAACAATCGTATGACATTTAGGGTTTGCCAGAGACTACACATCACCACAGGTAAATTACAGGTGATAAACACCGCTCTAACCAGTAATCTGTTGGAGATTACAGGGAAGGATTATTACGACTTGCTGCTGCTTTCAGTGTATTTGTTCAAAGCTACAGACAAAATACTCATGTTTTGGGCATTTCTCCACTTCAGGGCATGATTAAGTGCTGGATTTTTCTTCTGATGCTGAAAGGTCCAGAATCCCCAAAAAATGCATTTATTGGTTGACAGGAGCGGTAGCACCACCTTTTTAACCCCAAAAAGTGGTTGAGTACCTTTGACTAACTCTGCCCCATTTCCCATCTCATTCACGTGCTTTGCACAATTTGAAAAGTGTCAGCCTAAAATAATATGGCCACCAGAGCACAGAGCTTGTGGGTAGAAGGAACATTTAAATTGTACAGTCTGAGTTATCAAATAAAAAGAAACCCCAAGTGTTTACATGCCATTTTTAGAGGAAATATGGTGTCCCAAAGTACAGGAAATGATTTATTCCCCCACCAAATGGAGCAGGAACTGTCCATCAGGCATGGAATAAAGACTGAGGTTCCTCTGACAAACTGAGTAAATCCAGATTAGGAGAGAGATTTGTACAGCAATGTGTGGTTTTGCTTAAGCTTAGTGCTTCCAGGCTTTGTATTTCTACCTTCCCACTTCAGCTCAGCCTACAGAAATAGAACAGTGGGCACTGCCAGAGGGACTTTCCCTCTGCTGAAGGCAGACAACATTGCACCAATGGCATCTGCTGCATGGTACGGGACAGGACACCTCGGGAGGACCAACCCGAGAACTCACCGAGGCAGCAGTAGGTACCACCTGGGCAACCACACATGAAAGTCCATATTTTCATTTTATATATAATATACAAATAAGGATTATGGACCAGACCCTGCATTTCTCGCTTAGGAAAACCCCTGACAGACCTTAGCAGCACCTTGTTACAAGCCACTGAAGAGTATGGCCAGTCGTCCTGGGTGATGCTGTAGCTTCCAATGGAGAGATTAAGGCTGTTTTTTTCAAGTGCGTTGAGGAATACAACACAGTGTGTGTATGGATGAGGTTCTTAAGCAATAAACCTTTAAAATCTGTACAGGAAACCAGATTAGCCAAGTGAGAACAGGAAGATTTCTTTTTCAAATTGGAACACATGAAAGGATGCTTTTAGTGAAGAAAAAAAAAATACTGGCAATGCTAAAGGCCCTTCAAAACCCCCCTCTGTGGCGGCCAGATTTGATAAGATTGTTAAAATTAAAAACATAATGTATATAGCCCCACTGCTGTTGTACTGTTGATTCAAACGCATGGAATTGTTCCTTCTGGTTTTATATCTCCCAGAGACTGTTTCAGTCAGGGAAAGCAGGTTTGCCTCCAGGCACTGAGCTGGAAACACTCCCTGCAGCCTCCCATCCAGACAGTATTAATATTTTCCTCCAAAGACCTGCATCTCCACACAGCTTTGCTACACTCATGGCTAGTAATTAAAAGATTGAGAAAACCTTCAGGACTACACCCACGTGCATGAGAAGCACATGGCACCCTCCTGCTGCTGAGCCCTTGATAATAGCCTAATTAATTTTCTATAAAAGAAGAAAGTTGCATAATCACCTCTACAAACCAGCTCCAGTTTCACTCCTGCCCGACCTCCCCAGCCATGTGCACTCAGCCGCGCTAGGGGAGGATGGATGGACATCCCAGTCCAGGAAAGACAGACAGAGCTTTGCTGGGAGAGTTCGTTTTGTTCAGATTTTATTGGAGTTGTAGCATTCTATTAAATACCTCTCCCAAGCGCAGGAGTTCCCCAGTAAAATGTGGCCAGTTTACCTGCAAGTACAGACTGGTGTGTCTTCCCCTTGTAGGTTCTCATGCAAATTAAATGCGTACCCAAAGCTACGGAGGCAGCACGAAGGAAACAAGCTCTGCAAGAGGCAGCAGCTATCAGTCACCAAACTGACACTGGAGAAGGCAACAACTTCTGGCAGCAGTCGCCCAAGTTCATACCCACTGGGGGTGCAGCTGTCCAGCACATCCCTCACCTCACGGCCAGAGGGGTCTGTCCTCAGCATCATTACCCCTCAAGATGAAGGACCGCAATGAGTCAGGACCTGCTGGAGTGGGTCCAGAGGAGGCCAGAAGCACAATCCAAAGGCTGGAACCCCTCTGCTGTGAGGATAGACTGAGAGAGTTGGGGCTGTTCAGCTGGAGAAGAGAAGGCTCCAGGGAGACCTTAGTGCAGCCTTTCAGTGCTTAAAGGGAGCTGTCAGAAGGACGGGAAGGGACTTTTCAGTAGGGGCCGCTGTGACAGGACAAGGGGTGATGGGTTAAACTAAGAGGGAGATTCAGACTAGAGAGAGAGAGAAGAAATATTTTACGCTGAGGGTGGTGAGACCCTGGCCCAGGTTGCCCAGAGAGGTGGGAGAAGCCCCATCCCTGGAAACCTTCCCGGTCACGTTGGACCTTGGGGCTCTGAGCAACCTGCTCGAGTTGCAGATGTCTCCGCTCACTGCAGGGGGTTGGACTAGATGAGCTGTAAAGATCCCTTCCAACCCAAACCATCTTGTGATTCAATGAAACAGAGCAGCAGTGAGATCATAAAGTCATATCACAGAACCATGGAAATGATTTGGGCTGGGAGAGATCCTGCACTCCTTTGCAGACAATTGACTTGGAAAGTAACTTTCATCCAAATCAAGATGGAAACAGGACTATTGTATATGGTCAGAGGTGTGACACAGGGATACACCCCAGAGCACAAACAAATGCAATTAGAGCCAACCCCACCCTCTCCTAGGTGCTGCAGCAGGCACCCAGCACCCAGGGGGGGTCCTCTGCAGTGGACAGGAGTCAGCAAGAAATGACCCTGCACCAAGAGATGGGCTACTAAGGGTGAAGGAAAAAGGTCAGGTCCAAATTAGCCTAAAGTGGAAAAAGAGAAACAAATTGAAATCTTACAATAACTTATAAACCCTGTTTTGTTTAATTTACAAATGGCTCTATTATCTACTTCACAATCTTTGTAGCAATGGCAGAGAAAGGATTAGAGCGTCTGACGAGAATTACAGGGTAATGTTATTCATAAGCGAGTCTTATCTGCCGCTGTACAGCTTGTGTATTGTTACAAAGAGCTAAATTCTTTAACCATTCGAGGTTTGGAAGGCAAGAGATTTGTGTCTCACCTCATTTCTCAGAGGAAAAGGATTTTTGTCTGACTTCCAATTAGTCAGAGCTTTTTAGCTCCGTGAGCTTGATGAACCCTCCCACAATATTGAATCACCAGTTGTGCAACCAGCAGAGTCTCAGCACTGACACTCTGGAAACCACAGGTAGCATTTTAAAGAGCGGGAGGTAACTTGCTGACAAAGCACCATTTGAGCTATACTCACTCAAGGAAAACACTCTCCCATCACTGGATTAGACAATAATAATAAAAAAAAAAGGTGCGTTTTCTTCCCCACTCACTTTTCCACACGTAGATGACATCCTTCAACAAAGTGAATGAGTGAATTGCAGCGATTGTGAAGATATTCCTATGATAGCCATAACAAAAACTTAAGAGCTTTAAATACAAAGAGTCTGTTTTTAAAAATGTGCTTTAAATCGCAGATTAAAGTAGGCCACTCTTGTTTTGACTTTATTGTCTACTTTAAAATTTTGCATGGTTTAAAGTAGGGTTTTTTTTTAATGCAAGCTTCCAAAGTCAAGCTGAGAGCAGCTTCTAGGGAATAAACCATTTAACCGCTATAAATATTTTCTTTAAAATTGCCTTTTCCACAGTTTACTAGACCTTTTATTTTGAAGTAAGCAGTTTAAGAATTTTTTCACTGCAGTTTTCATGATTAATAATTAAGCTCACACAGTTTGACTATTTTTGTGATTTCCAAAGGCAAATCTTCACTTGCCTCTTTGCTGCTCACCTACAGCAATGCATTGCTTGCATTTCAAAATAAGAGAACAATGGGAAAACAACATGTTATTACGATAATAGTGATTTGTTTGAAGTGAGACAATTACTTTGAAAGCATTGGTGGACTGATTTCCTCCTTGGCTCTTTAAGTGTGCTGCTTTCTCACCAGGGCAGAGCCCAAAAAGGCTACGGAGACAGGAGCCCCGTTGGGGCGTCTCGCAGAGACCTTCAGCAGTTCACAGTTCTCGAGGTGAAGGACACAAATGCCCAGCCCGAGAAGGGCTTTTGAGAGATGGGGCCATCACTCTGGGAGGAGCCCTGTGCTCTCTTCCTTCCCGTCTCTCCCTCAATCCTCTGGGTTTCTGGGAATTCCCATTCACCCCCAGTGGTAGGTGTATGAGCCAGTGAAGCCAACACCTCCTCAACTACCCTTGTGTGCTGAGGTTTATATACTAGTAGCTGCAAAAAAACCCCCATATTTCTTCTTGGGACCTTCTTGGGTCCTGAGGCTTTGCAGAAATAACAGTTAAAGGCACCCAACAAGACGAGGGCAGGAATGCAGGTCTAAGAGAAAGGACACAGCTGAGAAAGCTTTCATTTATTTTTTATTTATCTAAGCTGAATTTGGTTAAGTTTGCAAACATTTGGTTATTAAAAATCAGGTAACAGAACTCAGTACCCTGAGCTAAGCCACACACGCCTGTGCAAAAAGGTATTCTTGTTAAAAAACATTTAAACGGAATAGGGAGTATCATCTTTAGTTTATAACTTGGGCCTGCTGAGGTAGGCTGGATGTCTTGCCCTGGGTAAGGTAGGCAGTTTAAGATCCAAAATCTTGACGCAAGCATCCTTAGCCCTCATTTTATCAAGCTACTTCATCTCCTGCCTTCTGTTCTTCACTGGATGGCAACGTTTAAGTCCTTGTCATAATTAACAATGGGCTATAACCATCATAATCCAACATAAATCCATCTACCATTTCAAAAGAGACAATAAAAGGAGAGATAAGGGACAAAAGTTAAAGATTCTTTGTAACATGTTCATAACTGAAGGAATAAAAGTATGTGACAGAAAACTCTCTGAAACATCATCCAATAACTGGCAATATTTACAAGAGATACATCACTAATGGTTCATTTAACTTTGCACCTTCTTAATTTCACTCATTTTGTGAAACTGGAATTATTCATAAGAGTTTATTATGAGTAGATTAATATTCATTGGGCAGTTGGCAGAAGACTATGCTTAAAGGCTCTGAATTGTTTTGCAAAAGGAAAAGCCATCATTGTGTGAAGTTTGGACAGAGAACTGATTGCAATCAGTATTATCCAGGAGTTCATTAGACACTGAAATACACTCTGTAGAAAGGCATCATTTAAGTTAATCACTACCTGGCTGTCAGGCAGAGAACAGCTTGCTGGGTTCAGTGTCTCCTAGTCTTGGACTGCACATTACATCTCTCTGAAGCAAGAATTTAGAAATGTGTTTATATCACTAACAAGATATGGCTTATAAAAGGTAATATTTTTGGTTTACCTGAACTTTGATATAGCCGCTTCCTGAAGTATTTGAGAAATAGCAGCTACCAAGCTTAGAGCAACACAGCTTAGATCTACACTGCACCAGGCTCTCAAACACCTCTCCTCACCTGACGACTAGAATATACATCTTATTTATTAGTGAGGTATCACTTCCAACAGGTTTTCTAGAAGTTCAGACCTTGACTTTGCTTTGTTTCTCCATTCAGTCAAATCATTGGCAAGTCAACACAGCAAACGCACCAGGAAACTGCCATCCCTGGGATGCCCAGGTCTGCCAAAGGGCTGGTGCCCTGAGGACCACTGCAGGCATCAGTAAAGGGTTTAGTTTAACTTGCACCAAGATACCCAAGCAAAAATTAGCAGAAAAGATGTACACATTGAGAAACAGGCAAAACAGCCCCAGGGTGCCCTTATGCAAAACACAAACAAGGAAGAAACACAGAAATAAGCATTTATAAGTGTGAACTGGAGGGCTGGACCGCTGACTCCCAGCGGCCGAGACACACCCCTGTGCACCCAGACCCCCAGTCTGCAGAGAGCACGCCCTGCTGGCACACAAAGGCTCCGTCCCAACATCTACACAAGTCCATGAATTGTTTTTAAGCACAGTAGCAGATTGGCAGTTTTTAAAAACATATCTCAGCATTAATCACAGAATCCTTTGAGTTGTAAGAGACCTTTAAGACCACCATGTTCAACCATTCCCCCAGCACTGCCAAGTCTCCACTGATCCATGTCTCTCAGCACATCTGTTAAACCCCTCCAGGGATGGGGACTCCACCACTGGCCTGGGCAGCCTGGGCCAGCCCTGGACAATCCCAATGAGGAAGAAATTGTTCCTCAGGGCCAACCTCGACCTCCTCTGGTGCAACTTGAGGTTGTTTCCTCTTGTCCTGTTGCTTGTTCCTTGGGACATGAGACTGACACCCCCCCCCCACCACCACCACCACCCCTCACTCAAACCTCCTGTCAGGGAGCTGTCAAGAGCAGGAAGGTCTCACCTGAGCCTCCTTTTCTCCAGGCTCAACGCCCCCAGGTCCCTCAGCTGCTCCTCAGCGCACTTGTGCTCCAGACCCTTATTTACTTGTCTACTACTATATGTAAATAACACATGCTACCAAGTCATATTTCTGCCTATGTGTGGCTCCAGCTGATTGTGGCAATTGCATGGAAAATGAAAAGGTAACGGTCTCATTGCTCACCCCATGACTCGACAGGAGCATCTCTTCTGTAGCTGCGTCAGCCATCAGGATAAGGATTGCAGGAAAAGCAGGTATAAAACTGCCAAATACAGTAAGAAACTGCAGCAGTGCTCTTGTGAGACAGCAGGGAATAAGGAAAACATGTCTTGGATCAATGGAAGTGCATTTGCTAAAACTTGTCTAATTCAGAAATCTGCAAAATGAGACTGTTGCCTCCTGCATGCCAGTGTGTACTGCTATCTCCTGTTATTAATGGCTTTGTTTCTCAAGCCTTCCACTTATTCATGCACTTTTTTTTTTTTCAGCTCAACACACCATGACACTCCTGAATGAGCATTTTCTTTTATTTGGCTTTACCCCGCGATGAAGTCAGAACATTACCTAGCAATCAGAGCAAGCGCGCAGCGCATCCGCCTTCGTTACAGCCTGCGAAAGGAGGTTTCACCACAAACCCCCCTGTTCCTCCAACTACGAGCCTCAACAAAGCTCACCTTTAGGTCTCTTCTCAGTAATGCGCTTAACGGAGCGTTTCACAGTTGGCTGCATAAATCACACTGTGTAAAATTACCTGGTAACATGTAATTAATGATGGCAGCTGCAATCGAATGTGTCTTGCATCGTCATATGAGGCTTCACTCCAGAAAAAATTGATTGTGGCTTCATTGGAAAAAAGAAAAGGTTCTGTAGCACAGCAGCTGCAGCAGCCCTTCAGCAGAAGCATCCCTTGCAAGACAAGGGGTCTGTTCACAAGGAAAAGTTGTAAAGTTTCTAAAATGGCAGATTTAAAAGTGTATGTCTAGTTCCAGCATTTAGACATCTTAAGGAAATCTATAATTCAATATCTGATCTGCCATTGACTTTCTTCCCTCCAGGCTCCGTGCAGGGCTCCCAACAGCCACCCACCCACTCACACCAAGATCTCTCCCCCTAATCATGGGAAGGCCCATTTGTAAAGGATTTGTCAGAGAATCCAAAACAGAAATCAAGCAGCCTTACTCCTCTCTGCCCAGGCTTTCCCTTGAAGGCTACATGATAGGAGTCAGGGACCTCAGTTGCTGACACCACTATAGCATCCAGATGTTCACAGGAGTACTCGGACAATTCAGCCCATCTCCTGCATCCTCACTGTTTGAGCAGAGAGATCCAGCCTAGTTTTTGACTATATTTTGCCCCCTTTTATTTTTTTCCAGTTCCACCCCACACTGCCAGGTCCGAGCTGTGTCTAACCAGGGCAGAAACATCCTCCCTGCAGGGGAGCACCAGCCTTGTTGCAATAAAGCCCCAGTTCACTATAAAATCACGCACATTGTGCTTCACCTTGAGGAGTGGAAAGACAGTTCTCAGGCATTTTGAATTTCTTCTTTTCTGTAAGCTTGAACACACACGCTGAGAAAGGACAATCCCGCATCTCTCTCCCTCTTCTACGAATAGAGGGGTTTGGAGTGTTCGGAGAAGGGTTCAGTGTGACAGAAAGTCAGACCAAAATAAAATTAAAAACCATTGCACAGGGAAATTAATATCTAATTTCTTATAGTATTAACAGCACAGAAGAAATTTAATACATGAGCTTTGGGGTTTTTTTCCCCACCACCATCACTTGTGACCCCCATAGTCTAACCACATTCATAAGATTATTCCATAGGAATCCTTGAAACCAGATAATTTAATACACATACATGCAAAATCAACACACATTTGAATTTCCTAATGAGAGCACAGCTCTCATAATAAGCCTATTTTTGGTCTAGATATTTATAACTATCCCATGATAAACTGAAAAGAAATAACAGTTTATAAATTCATCCACTATTTGTGTAAAATGGCTGGCAAGAGCTAATGGTAATGAGTTCATAATATCATTGTACCTAAAAAACTGTTTCCCTAGCTGAGAGAAAGGAAACAGCAGCTACTCCCAGGCCAAAATTCAAACACAGGCCCCACCCCAGATTTGAAGAATGGTTATCTTCACCATTTTCACCTAAAAACCCTCTCGCACACCATTGCCACTATCAGCACAGCAGAGACTCCCTCCCAGTGCTCTGGCTTCCCATTGGGTGAGATGCAGAAGCACTTGAGAGGACACCACAGCTAAGATGCTTTTTAGCATCTCAGAGGGTTGCAGATGCAATATTCCATGTTCAGAAGGTAAATTTAATGCCATACTCAGATTAAAGTCTAACATGATGCCCCTCACCACGGTGTCATGGTAGGCAGCTGTTTGGTACATCGCACTGCAAACCAAACCCCCAGAGCAGCAGGGATGGGGACTACATGAAGAACCCTGGCCCAGCACACAGCTCTGTGGCATCGAATTACCTCCAGTGGACAAATGACCTTTCAGGCACACGCAGAACTTATGCAAGATCGTATCAGAGCAGAATGACAGACACACAGGCAAACCACACGCATTGAAAAATAAGGACTCTTCTTTGCCAGTCATGAGGAAGGTCTGATGCCACCCTGATAGCACACTTAAACCAGGTTAATTCTAGTCACATCCCTGAAAAGCCTGCACATGGCACAGCAGCAAGGAGGCCACGAGAGGAGGCAGACCTTGGCAGGATGATGATGATAACCCCCACAACTCAAACAGCAATGAAACAGTCAACAAGAGCCGAGCAGCTGCAGGCTGAAGGGCACTATTGAAGACCCACACCCTCAGAGCCACTCACCAGGACAGCAGAGCAGAGCAGACCTTCTACACACCACTTTGCAAACAGTCCCCTCCCTTCCCCAGCCCTTTTATCCCTTCCTCCTGCGGCTTTTTTTTTCTCAGGGTTGGGGTTGCCACCAGGTGTGGGCAGTGAAGGCACCACCCTCCTGCTTTTCCATGGGTGGTAACAGGGGGAGAACTTGGCTCACCTCCTTGAACCTCTGCTTTAGCCACCAAAACCTTTAAAACTCTTTTCTATCTTGTGCCAGGTGAACGGTTGCTGAGAGCAGAGCTGTGAAGGTACTGCCAGGTCTCCTGGCCTGAGCTGCTGAACCATCTCCTGCTTCGTGGGCTCAGATGTGGTTAGGCAAGCGGCAGCACCTCGCTGACAAACATCTGTATTTGCTCTGTACATTGCATAGTCTCCCCCTCCCAGGGCGAAGCTGGTGAAAAAGGGTGTTTTTCTAGTACCTTTAAACCTCTCCGGGAGAGATGCTGAGATCATACACGTGACCCTAATATTTCCCACTTATGGAGCAACATCATTTTTTGTGCCCCCAGGCTGTGCTGGCAACATGATGTGAACAAAAGCTGCTTATTTGCTGGGGAGCATCGATATTTCTCTTGAGAAAGCAGAGAAAGATGAGAAAAATCAGGTTTTTGCACTTGACAGCTGCAGTGCTGGTCCAGACCGGAGCAGTGGAGCTGGACACAGGAGTCATCCCTCTTGCCTAAGTTCAAGAAAGCCAAATTTACCTGTCTGGGTGTTTTGCACCCCAAAACCTGCCATAATCCTGTTGAGTTGCCACGATAAAGTGAAAGACCCAGGAAAGCCACAGCCTGGCTGGGAAAGCAGCTGAGGGGCTTTCAGGGGGAAACCTTCAAAGTAACTGCTTCCCCATTTCGCTACTTTGCCTCCTGTAGGTCACGCGTACAGCTCGTGCATGGCTTTGAAGCAGAACTAAGGCTGCGTGTTCTCTCCCATTACAGTATGTTTTTAATATTTGCCATTTCATCTATTTTCTTTGATTTTGATTGTCGTCATTTGTTTTAAAGCTGCGATGAGAATTGAGTTGCTCTCCCCTCAATCAGCTCTGAGTTGTTTGCTTTCCCATTTCTTATCTCCCATCTTCCTCTTTTCCCACCTTACAATCTCACTAACTTTAAATCTAAAAAAAAAACTCACCAAAATTGCCCTGCATAAAAATTGGCTGAGGTTTCTGCAGGAGCACAGTGCCCTTAGCTACGTATCCATTATTAACTTTAACAGATGACATGTCTCAATCCCCGAAGCTTTCTGCTTTGTTTTAATCATCTGGAGACACCGTTAGCACCCAGAAACCAAGCTCGGCATTGAGGATTATTGTGCTAAATGCTGCACATAAACAGGTTTTCACCCAGAGTGAGCAGGTGCTGCTGGCATCCTTCAGCCCCTGCGGCTTGGGGACCACGGAGACCTGAGGTTCTCCTCATCTCCCATAGTGAAGACCTGGTCTGTCTACCGGGGAACCTGGGCTTTCCCCATCAACTCAAAAAGAGCAAGGGAGCAGTAGGTAGTTAGGTCAGACTTTTCTACCAGGGAAATTCTTATGCCCTGGGGTATAATGTAGTCTCTGCTGTGGCTGAAAATACCCATCCTTTTGCCGCTAACCCCCCTGCGTACGAATCTGAAAGCGTTACGCTGACACACAGACCAAAATGCAGTAAAGTGATCTGGACAAAACCCTAAAATCCTGCAGATGTGAACTAGCCCGAAGTGTTCTTCTCGTGGTATTTCAGTGCTGGGGAGAGCTGGCTGGAAAAGCCAGGGACACGTTCCTTCTGTTGAGAGCAGAGAAGCAGCACCCAGGGAGAGGGAGGGTCCAATCCAAAACAACATCTAACTCCGTTTATTTGCTGATGTGTGAGGACTGATTTCCTTCTGTCCCTCCACCGCTCGTGGGCTCAGCGCACGAGGAAGCTGCCCGGGCTCAACACCCCACTGGGACAGAGTCATTGAGGATCTTAATTGCTTGAACTCAGAAACCGACAGAGCAAAAAACCCCAAAACCAACCCATTTTCTGTTCAGAAGAGATTTTTTAAGTGGCGAAGAAATTGTTCCTTTGATTCGTTTTTCTTTGATACAGTTTGACAGCTGTCGGCATCCAGGAGGGTGTGAAATGCTGCAGGGATCTGGGTCTCAGTCTGGCTTGTAGTGACATGGGTCATCACAGCTTTAGGGAACAGCATGACACGAGTCTGTGATCGTAAGTGCTCGATTTGGTCCTTTTCATAACTTTAATTTAAAAGGTTACTTAGATGTTTGCTCGTTCCTGTGATTTTAACAAACTACACGTTTCTCTAGAGCTGATATGAGAACAGCCTTAGTTGTCCCAGTCGTGATACCCTCATGACTGCCTGACCTCAACACAGCCATCCTACAGGAATGAGTGAAGACCTTGAGGATGTTTACCCTGTCCCTATTGACCCCCACAGATGCCCAGCTCCCCCCAAGTCTGTGCCAGGTCACCGAACCTCCCGAGTGCTCCCCTTCCTCCCGTCTCTTCCCTTCCCAATCCCCATCACCTGCATCCAGGGATTGTCTCCTTTGCCTTGGGCTGCTGCTCAAATTTCCCAGGCTTTGAAGCCTAACAAAGGCAGGGTTTAACAGCAACAAAAGGAAAAAAAGAAAGTGAACAAGAACCTGGCAGAGCTGAAAGCGTCCAGAGAGAGGGGACAGCTGAGAGCAACATTTGGAATGAGATGTTTGCAGAAACCTGCCTCTCTGGTCAGATGTTTTACAAATGAGTCTGCTGTCGCCTAGAAGAAGGGTTTTCTTTGAGTAAGATGAAGTTAGGTGAGAAGAAAGCAAGTTTGGGAGGGCTGGCAGGATAAAAAATGAGGTTTCCCAGGGAAACAGAGATTAATTACCTCTGTAATTGCCATCCACATGGATGTGCTTACGGCACGTGAAAGCTGAACCCTGAAATGTGCCACTCTGGTGGCATTCATGCTCCTGCCTTCAACTCCATCTACCACCCACATGAAACGCAGGGGAAAAGACGCAGAAGATGGAGAAACACGAAGTCTGAACTGCTGCAGAGCCCATCAACACCGCTGCGGGGGGAGAGAAATAATTAGGCAATCCTGAGTTCCCCAGGATTGCGCTGGGCTCTCAGGCAAAGGACTGATGAAACCCACCTCAGCGGTGTGGGAGGCTGTTTTTCCTTCACATTACATTCTCCCTCACTGCATCTGCTCAGCTATGTGGGCTTGGTGCCGCAGGGCTTGCTCTGGGAGAGACAGGCAGGCAGTTCTGTCCGACACAGGCAAAGGCTCTGTCGCTGCTCCACAAAGCGCAGACGGTGCTGCATTTGCAGCACTTGCAGCAGGAGTGGTTTTTTTTATCGCAACACGGGGCACAGGAGGGATATCGGCTGCCTGCGACAACCTGCTCTGCTGGAGGGCAGCTCCAGAGGCGGCAGAGGACTCCGTGCCCATCAGCAGAGTCCTCCATCTCTGAACTTCAACCACAGAAGCAGCTTTTTGTACCAAATATCGGGGCACTCGGAGTGGACCGAACCTCCAAAGTCACTCATGGATGTCAAACACCCGCTGCTGCGGAAGAAGAGCTGCTGAACCTCCCATCCTCATTCTTCATTCTTTCCCATCACTAACAAGTCAAAGGATAATTGTTGCTATTTTTTTCTCTCTTTCATAAAATAAAACCAGTATCTTTCATCTGAATGTAACGCACAAGTGGTAAATCCAAGTACTCCCCATTGCTGCAAGCAGAGCTGACACCTTCTGTCTAGCCGACACCAGCCTGGTTTAGTGGAAGGTGTCCCTCCCCATGGCAGGAGGTTGGACTGGATGGTCTTTAAGGTCCCTTCCAACACAAACCATTCCGTGATTCTATGATTCTATTTTCTTTCTGCTCTCCCCTTGCTTAGTAGCCCCACCCCTGTACATTTCTGCAAAATGAGAACTTTGTATAAAAATGCATCTCCTCTAGCAAATACGTTGGCTTTATCAAAACCACCCAGAATCACCCAGAATCACCAAATGCAATGGATGTCCTCGCTGCAGAGGTATTGTTTCCTCTCTAATTCTTAAAAGGGAGGAAAACAGTTCAGTGTTTGTAAAGTCTTATCCTATATTTTCAGAAATAGACAATAAATGAAGTGAGTTTCATCTTAGGAGGGTTTTTTCCCAGATATTCCCTGGGGCAAAATTTTGAAGCAGCAGCAGGGTCAGGCTTTATCAAGCATGAACTGTATCATACATACAGAGATATATATATATATACATACACACATCAGGTTTTGACATTTGAAATCATCCCAGCAAAAGCCCTCTTAATTTAATACATTGCATTAATTTCAAGTCAAGTGCCCACATTATGGCTGGAGTCTGCTGAGTCAGGAGCATATACATTTTTTCTACTTTTATCATTATTCCTTTATGGTTTCACAAAAATTGAGCCTTGTTATAATTCAGCTGCCCTGACTGATTCCATGCAATTTGGCAGAGAGTCCGTCTCTACAGTTCTCTCCAAATTCACCTCTTCCTACAAGTGGGTGTCTTTCATTATGGCTGACATTAATACTGAATGAACCAACAGCTGCTTCTTGCTAATGAGCCGGAGCAAAAAGAAATCTCTCTCGGTGGCTGCAGTTTCAGGCTTGGCAGCTCGCCTGCCAAAATCTCTTAGAAGGAATCTGGCTCGCCAGAAGCAGGGGGCTAAAATGTTTTTAGCTTTCTGTTGAGTTGCAGCAACATTTTCGGCGCTGACAGTTTGTTTCCGAGGAGGAAAAGCAGGGATATGTGTTCGTTTCATGCACATTCCTCACTTTACAAGCTAACTGTAGTACTACATTTCCAGGTGATCACGGCATGAGCATCCCAGTGCCTGAAAATCTCTTCGTGTTCTCCCTATGTG
Source organism: Bucorvus abyssinicus (assembly GCA_009769605.1). Lineage (NCBI taxonomy): Eukaryota > Metazoa > Chordata > Aves > Bucerotiformes > Bucorvidae > Bucorvus > Bucorvus abyssinicus. The sequence continues at coordinate 5,644,356 of CM020032.1, forward strand.
CAATGTTACAACACGATAAAGAACCTGCGGGTGGAGAAAAAAAGTGATTTATGTACGAAAGAAGATCCGTACCATACTGACCTGAGTGGTAAGACCAGCAGGACAGCACTGCAGATCCATGTGCCCTCCACAAACGCCAGGGACCCCTGGTGAAGCCCTGCTCAGGAGCCAATGGCTGTTTCCACTGGGGTCAAATGCTGGGGGCCAAATCCTGCCTGCCAGCTCAGTGAGGGACACCAGCCACGCTGCAGCCCATAGCTGGAGGCACCCAGGCATAACAATATGTTGAGGAGCTGCACAAGGTTTATTTTAAGTCCCGCTGAGATCGGTCTCAATAGCCCCTTGCCCTCAGTTAAGCACATACTTAATTCACACTGACGTCTGTTGACATATTTAAGCGCTCTGTGTCAAAACCCTGTTTGCTCTTCTTGAAATGTCATTTTCAGGCAGGTGAGGGGACACCAAATGTGGCAGTAGCCCCAGATGGTGACAGGCAGGTCAAAATTATTAACCAGCTCAGGATACTCTACCATATATAATGGAGAGGTCAGTATAACTAACACAAAATAGCTAGCAATTGCAAATTTTTGTGTGTATATATATACATTCACACTAGGTTTTACTGGGAGTGATGGGTTGGGTTTTTTTTGGAAGGAGTATCCCAACTAACACACTTGGAGGAGACCCTAAATTGGAGAGCTTTTATCAAAGTTGAACCACCAAAGAGTAGAACTTCCTCACCTAAATGAAACCTGTTTACGTGCTTTCATAGAATCATGGAATGGTTTGTGTTGGAGGGGACCTTTAGAGGTCATCTAGTCCAACCCCAGAGCTTTCTCCTCTTGCTGTGTGCTTTGCCTTACTTTACCCAAAGTTTTGCCAGCTTTTTGAGGAACAGCTCTGGAATGAGTATCTCGAGCCAGGATGGTTATAAGAAGCAAGCCCGTGTGCTGCAGGCAGAGTGTGACCAAGCACCCTTTCCCACGGAGCGATGCCAGGTAAGGTCAGATCAGAAGGCGTTGCACCTCCTGGGAGCTTCACCCCTGTGCTGCCGTTCTTAAGAAGCTTTCTTGACTCGAGAGAGCAGGTTTTTTTAACACCTTCATTAAGATAAACCGTGCGTGTAGGCAGGTCTGTCCAACCAAGATTAGAGAGATGTTCCCTTTGAAATTCTGCTTATCAGCAGCAGCACAACACGACTTTTTCTTAGAGGATGGATTTAAGGTTAAGATTTTAGTTAATCAGGCTTATACAGACAACTGAAACTAGAACCTGCTGAAACACGGACTCAATTAGTTTAAATACATGAACTCTTTAGAAGGGGACTGACAGCGCTCAGCTGAACCTTAGCAGTGCTGTTTGCAGTACATCCAGAATAAAAGCACGGGGCTGAAGGACCTAGAGCCTGAGGGGACACGAGCGGAGTGCGGTTGCAACAGGCTCACCACCATGAAATAGCCCTTTCTGACACTGATGGGAAAAAGATGAGAAAAAAACAGTCAACGCTTTCTTCTCCAAGAGCACAACCGCAAAATTTCTGACAAGTTCAGTGGTTTTTGCAGCAGTACAATTCTCCTTTAACTAGAGAAACATTTCCCCAGGAACATTTTCCTGTCGCAGGCGAACTGAAGATGTCAAGCGAAGCTTAGACTCTCCTTCTGGAGAAAAGTCGATTAATTTCTGAATTGTTTTCACAATTTGCACTGACTATTCAACAACTAAGAGATACGGGCTTTGAGTTTACTTTGTCTTTGCTTCCAATCTATTTGAAGGAGTTTTAACAAGAGATTCAAGTGAGGAGGTTTTTGGCAGCAGCGTAAGAGTTGGTGAAATAAATTTTTTGACGATAAACGGAATTATAAATTAGAATAGTTTAGTTACTGTGTTGCAAAAGTCCTTTGAAATGTCTCTTTTTTTAAATTCAGAAGTTTATAAAATTTGTCAGTTAACTTAGAAATGGAAAGTATAGCAGGTTTTATTTATCCATTTTGGTGAAATAAAGCATCATGGAATCAGTTTTTCTTATTTAAATACCACAGGGCAATGCGAGCTGGTGCACACTGAATGCAAACTAGGGAAGCACTTAGATTGGAACAATTAGTGCAAAAAACATCTGCATCTCCTGTTAACCATAGGGACCGTCTAGCAAAAGCCATTTTTAGTTTTTTTACCATTAATTGGAATTCATTAAAATAATTTTGCTTCAAAGTAAACATTAAAGGCATTTCTGAGCTTTTTATTTCCATGTTTACCTAGTTAGATTCCATCTGGTTTGGGCTATTCCAAACAGCAGTAATTTGGAGTAAAAGAGCGGACTTGTCAAGAAACCATTGCTGCTGGCAGCTGGAAGACACCGGCTGGCCTTAAAGCAAAACTTGCCTGATCTCAGTCCTGGTTGTGACCTTCGGTCACGCCGTTATGTCACGTGAGCACTTCTCCGTTCTGAGACCACAGTGAGCACATCGGGACAAAGAGCTTTGATGTTCATCCCAATCAGATACACATCAAAGATGCTCTGGCAATAGGAGGATTAATGATGCTTGAGACAGCTGGTAACACACACACACAGAGAAACTATCTGATTGAAATGCCCGACTCATTTACAAGTTCTTTAGGTTGGAGATACTTCAGGTATGTTAATTGAAAATGCAGATGTAAGGAGCAAATGAGCAGAAAAGGCTCATGGGGTGGGTTACAGTGTGTGGTTTATTTTTAGGAACCCCCTTCCATCTTACTCCAGCAAAACGCCGGCAGCTCTGCGGCCCCTGATGATTTCTTATGGGGTCTTAAAATAGTCATTGGTGTGAAGAGCTAGATGAAATCAAATGTAGTACTCCTTGATGATCACAGTTATAAAAGCCATTAAGGAGGTACCACTTATGAAATAAAAACATGAATCTGCTTCCCACAGAGACATAAGATGAAGTGGTCCCTTCTCTTACATGGCATTTCAGCGTAACACCTTCACAGTGGTGACCTTGCCCTCTCCAGGCTTCAGAAAGCACGGACAACCGAGCACACGGGGTGTGAGGCTGGAGGAATCACTGGTGAGGTGAACTCGGTGCCTTTGTACCAGGTATTGTCAGCGAGTCTCCCGGCGAAGGGATCCTCCCCATGTCCTGGTTGGGAAGCTGTGCTGGGGCAACCAGAGCAGTTTCAGAGCAGTCCCTGCAGCACGGCAGTTCACCCATCGCACATCAGGGTGCACTGGGATGGGTCCCCTGCAGAGGACAGACCCTGCATTTGTTGCTGCATCAAACCCGCTACCCCATTTTGCCCTGTGCACCCTTCAGAAACCCCAGCACAGTCTATGCTGAAGCACAGATGATGCAGGTGAGATTCAAAGGGTGTTGCAGAAAGCCACTTTTCATCCTGGTCAGGGCTGGTGGATGAGCCCCCCCCCCGAGCCTGCTCATCCTCTGCCTTTGAATGTCAGGACAAAATTAGCCCCGGAGGTCTGCTCTGAGGGGTGAGCAAGCAGTGTGTACAGCATTGTATTTTTAATCCCTGGAGTACAACGTGCTTTTGGAAACTGTACCCACACACTAATTCTGAATCCCGCGCCTGAAGGAAAACAGAGCAAGGGAAAGATCAAAGAAAGTATTAAAGTTACATTCTGCATCCTTGGTAAAGCAGTGGGTCCCCATGCCCTGAAGAATATCCTCAATGGGGTCACTTAATCCTCTTCATGTCCCCAGAAAGGTTAAAAGAAAAGAACAGTGTGAGAGAACATCAAAGCAAAAAATCACAGTTTAATATCAATATGCCACTGCCTACAGTGCATCCCGTGTTTGTAATAGTAATGTCAAAACCATTTCCCCAGGTAATGTCCTGCGGGAGCTGTATCGAAATGATCCCATTTCAACAGGTCACACAGCAGCTCTCATTTGGAGGGGGCTTTCCGTCATCCTGCCCCAGAGCAGCCACCCAGCAGTCAGAGCATCTTCCTGGCACCCTCCGCTCCAGCTCTGCCTCCGTTCACCTTGCAAAAGCCTCTTTCTGTCCTCTTACACCTCCTCATTTTCCCACCATGCCAACAACGAAGACGCACTTTCAGTAATCATTTCCAGTTATTGTCACTGGGATGCGAGCCCGCAATACTGCTTGGATTGCAATCTCAATAATGGTCAAAATATGCCATCCACAGCTTTCCATCAAAGAGCACAAAAGCACTTATATGTAGCAGTGTTCACAAACGGTGCTGAAAAGTGACAAAATATTAGTTCTGATTCCTTGCGGAATGACACATTATTACAAGGGCATTAGCTGAGGTTTCCAATATTTCTAGTCCATCTGATTTAGGAAACCAATGTAAAGATTTCTTGACACTGAATATGAATAATTTAGCACTCGCTCAATTCATCTCTGAAAGACATCCCTATTTTACCAGGATCAAGCAAATGCCAGCACTACCTTGACACATCGCACCACAAAAGTGAATGAGCACATTTATAGTTAAAAGAACAGATTAATGCCAATAAATCTCAAACTATGGATTGGTCGGTCTTAGAGCCGCGAATCTCGAGTGTGTATGAGATGCAAACGTTTCATGACTGGCAGGTTGTATTACAAGGTTGGGAGGCATCCTATTACTGCTGGGAATCCAATGGAAACTGCTTAACACTGGGCACTTTAAAAATCAGAGGATGTCATTATGAGTTTAAATCAAGATTTAGAGCCCACATTTACTTTCTCATCTCTGAAAGTGTTGACATTTATGAATAAGGATTTTGCAATGGAAGTGTATCGTTTCCAAGAGGGTAAATCAAAGGAGGACCTTGAGTCAAGGAGAAGCCGTAAAGTCAAGAGCAAGAGTAGGGCAAATGGAGAAATTTGCTCATATGGAAGCATTTGAAGAGACGCTTTCATGAAAAATGAGGATGGGAAGAGAGCAGGATGGGAACTCACACGCAAGCAGGCTGGCAATGTTCATTTTGAGCCATACACACGGGTAGCCAGAGGATCACTGACTTTCAAAGAGGCAAATTTGTGTTGGCAAATCACCTTTTTTGTTCCAGCAAAATTTTTCTGGTGTGATGATTCAACACTTCCCAGTGAAACTCTGTTCACTGGAAGCCTTCAGAATAGATTTAGCATTATATCATTAGAGGGCTCTGATCTGGGGGGAAAGGATGTGTCTGAAACATCACCTTGGATTTGCACCTGGTTGTTATTTCTTCAGCTCAGAGGTAACTGAGGTTCCCAGACAATCTGCCACGGGAGAGGTCTGGGAATGCAGCTGTGTCTGTAAACAAGCAAACCCAGACGTTTCCCCAGTGCAGTGAGTGCAACAGCCCTTTAAATTCTCCAGTGCATCTTACCTGTTATTAATTTTACAATAGGAGGAAATGTAGAAGTAAAACCCTTGCTTTAAGATTCATACTTGTGAGCTCGGTGCAAAATATTATTTACCCATAAATAAAATTATACTGTAGTCATCGCGTCTACAATGGCTGCACATTACTGCTTCCCTGCAGCTGAGATGTAATTCTGCAGAAGCACTCCTGCAAGTGGGATGGCTGGCTGCTCCTGCCAAACGCTCCCTGGGAAGTAGCTGGAGATATTTCACTGCAAGAACAGAGCAGAATTCATTGTGACTTGTTATTTCCAAGAAAACCATAGAAACTCTTTTTTTTTCCTTTGGAGGGAGGGATGCCCTGTCCACCCTGCTCCCATCTCAGGTAAGACCTACACCTACACCCCTGTCTTAGCTCCCAACCTGTCCAGCCTTCATGCTTTGGCACAGGAACACTGACGGTTCCCAGGCATCCTCTGTATGTGCACCTTCTCCTCCACCTGTCCCCTGAATCCTTTGCATCCTGAATCCTCCCGTCTCTTTCGGGAAGAGATTCCCTATTGAGATTCCCTATGGCTCTGACCCCGCACTTACCTGCTTTTGCATTACCACCAGTGCTTCTTTCCTGATGAAGGTGTCTTACCTTCTCGCTTACACGTTCTGCATGCGGCCCCAGCCCCAGGCAGCTTTTGAACTTAGCCTGGAAAAGCCAGATATGAATTTGCATCACAATTTCTCATCCAGTTCATGACTTTTTGTGCAGCTGTTCAGCCGTGGCCGCGGTGGGTGCTTGATTCTAAGTCAAGAATGACACAACATGCTGCTGCCAAAGGGAGATGTGCCTTGGGGAGCCTGTGACCAAAGCAGTCCCACTTGAGGTACTTGGTGCTCTGGGGCCTGACACCAGCTCCCTAAATGAAAAATCTGTAATATTTACTTTGCGCTTACACTGCTTTCATTGAGCCTTTTTGCAGGTCTGAAATTGGTTTTTAAATAAAAAGTTGAGTACATCTGCAGCGAGGAATGTTTGGCTGCCAATGCTTGCACAGACTATGGAAGGAAGTTTTTTAAAAGAACAGCTTTTGCAGTTTTCAACAGCACCAGTAAACATATGCTCTTAACAGCGTTCACCTGCAGTGGCACCTGCTTGCAGCAGATTAAAACTCTCAACCATACATTTGAAATAAAATCCAACGTAGCAAAGAGAATTACCCCTCCTGCTGAAACCAAGTGCTGTAAAACTGGCTGTGAATACACCAGAGGAGAGGGCTGGGGCTGGGAAAGGGAGCGATGGGGGAAGAGCAGGTGGGTGCCAAAGGAAACGCTGGCAGAGCCACCACCAAGGACTTCTGGCAGGGGATCAGTGACCAGATTTGAGGCATGGCTGCGACACATCCTCCGCAGGACCCCTGCCTATTATTTTTTTCAGTAAAGACACACGCAAGATGGGAGAGGCAGCAATAGAACTGTCTGCCTTATGCTGTGATATAGTTGTGCAACAACCTAACAGGAGAAAAAAATCCTCCCACCGTATTACAATAGTTCAGAGCGGAGAAGCAGCAACAACATCATTTTCCTTATCATTCTAAAAAGTGTCAGCTCAAATGAAAACATGCCCTTTGCAGGAAGCACAGACCTTTCCATCTTTTTCAACTGAGCAAGCATCTGCTTTGACAATGAAGGGAGAATAATGGACCGAGAAACTGTAACGTGTTTATTTTTCCCATTTATTCATTTGAAAGAAGCGAGCAGGTGGGTGAAGAATTTTCCTCCCAGTCTGTTTAAAAGACAGACAGTCCCATCAGTTAACACAGCTCTCAGTGACGCTCCTTTCCACTCCAGCAAAGGGAAAGATGCTCCCTCTTAACAGGCCTGGGGATACTAAGAACGTGTATTTGAAGGGAATTTGTAGAAAATACCTTCATTTCTTTCTTTCCTCTGAGTTCAAAGTTTTCAGCCAACTCCTGCTGTGTTTTTGTTGGCTGCAGCGTTTGCATTTTCATACTGACGGCAGCAGAAACTGAAGACATTGGCAAACCTCCTCCTTCATTACTTTGTACAATTGTCTTAACAAAACACGCAGCATTTTGAAATCCCAGAGGAAAATCCTGAGAAAGCCATTGCTTTGTCATGAGCCTCTAATTGCAGGTTTCCTTCCCCTCCAGATGGAAACCAGCAAAGCCCAAGATCCTGAGAACTTCAAGCTTTGCATTACATTTAATCTGTTCAACTCTCGGACCTGCTTCTTTTGAAGCAGACTGAACGTGGCATATTCAAATGTAATACTTAAGATTTTTCAAGACTACCACTCCATGGTCAGGAGCTCTCGGAACGCATCCTTGCCATCTGGAGCTGTTATTAGTTAGTTAGCAGCAATGTCACCGTAGTGATCTATTTTCCGGTAATGAGAGCCCAGCTGGCTGCACACATTTTGAAGATTTGGGCTTTGTAAAACTGTGCTGAGACATTGTATGTACAGACAGCGAGGATGGAGCAAGAGGGATTCCCACAGTGGGCTGGGGTGCTCTCCAGCAGGGAGAGGTGGGAAGATCTCTTTTTGGTAGTTGGGGACAAGTCTGCTTCAGCATCTCCATTCGAGTCACAAGAGCCGATGGGCTGGACCCCAGGGGCCACTCACTGCTCTCCGGTCACTTGCAGGGTTCAGTCCACAGGACCAAGCTAGAGCTAGCTTGAACCATCTTCCCTTTCCTCTCAAAACCCCCTCATGTTGTTCTCTGGAAGCTCCATAGGCAAATCTCTGCATTCTTAAAGCCTTCCCTTATAAGATCTTTGTCCAGAGAGGATTAATTTTTGGGGTGGAAGCCACAAGCAGCACTCGAGGGTGGGTTCAGACAATGAAGAGACTGTAAAGGGTGGACTTGATCCAGACCAACAAGGCACAGAAGACCCAAATGGCTTTTCCTGTCTCAGCTGGGCATCCTGGCATTTATCTCGAACTGCGACACCAAGTTCTCATATGCTGAGATGGAAAATGGACTCCCAGGAAGATGGACAAGAGAAGCTACTTGGCGCTCAGCTCTACAGAGAACAGACACTCCATAGACCCAGACATGCTTTGTGTACGCTTTCCTGCCCCCTTCCCATCTATTAATGATTTCTTCCTCACAGCACTTGTTTTTATGTTTTGTCTAGAAGTTCTGCTTGGCCCAAAAGCAAAACTCAGGTCCTGAAAAGAGGAAAGACAGATTTACCCCCAAACTCTGCTGAAACAAATAGTGACTCTCTTAACTCTGCATCTGCTTGCCCTGTTATATCTGTGATGTTCGTGTAGAGAGAGCAGTAAATCTGCTTTAGCAGTGACTTGCTGTATCTATCAAGTTCATAAATCACGGCAGGAACAGCTCTATCCTGTATTATTAAAGATTTGTTATTATACTTTATTTCTGACCCATAGATAAACTCCAGCATGCAGCTATGAGCCAGGTCTTGTTTGCCCAATGTAAGAGTTTCTGGTAAGCAAAGAAGAAGTGGTGTTAAAATACCCTCTTGAGAAATGTTCCATAATATGAAAATGGAGCAGCAGATAACACAGCCGTCTATAAAATGTTTTCTTGATATGACCTTTGGAAGTGACAGATAAAGTCACTGGTAGGTGAATCCCACCCTCCCCTTTGTCACTTCTCCCTTTAAAGTCACAGGAGAGATTCATGGAGGAGGCTGCAAACTACAGAGCAATCCCCCAAAGGGATCATTCAGCTCTGCGAAGCATCTTCAGCAGACATCCTGCAAGCATGTTGATGCGGTGTTGCCGTAAAGTTTAATTTAGCAGAAGTCAGAGGCAGGGAGGGGAAAATCGGTTTCTCTTCAAGCACTGGTCCTTAGAGTAGAATGAATGGTCATCTTTGGGAACTGCGGGCTGCGATGTGTCAGGCCACTCGCCTGGTGTTTAGGGAGCAAAGCAGCCGGCTGCCGCTTGGCAACCTCAGGGAGAAGGACTAGCTTCCAGCCCCGGAGGAACCGTAACCATTAGCAGCAGTGGATTCATCGGTGTGTAGCGGCGACGCCGGCATCCGCGCCAGTCGGCGCTCGCTGCGCAGTCCGAGCGGATGTCCTGGCGTCTGTCCCGCGGTGGGACGAGTCACTCCTGGCAGAGCTGCTGCTCCCAGTCAGCTCCAGAGAGCCTGAACGAGGAGCTACGGCTGTTGTGCAGACCCCTGCAAGTGGTTATTCAGTGTCTGTCTCCGTTTGCTGCTGAAGACACACACCTGAACAAGCACTTCTATTGGTTTTGCAAACAACACCTCTCGTTATTGTGACGAGAACTGGACAGCAGAGGACGAAAAAAAAATATCTGTTTCCACTGTGTGTTTTCAAGATCGTTTTGTGTCACATGGTGTTTCCTCTCCGCACTCTGTGTTCACTCTGTGTTCCCAGCACAGGTACTGCAGCAAAAAGGGGAAAACACTTTGAACTGTCATCGCGTGCTTATAAACCCACAAAATTTGGACAATGGGCCGAGTTTAATGCCTTAAATGATCATGAGCTCATTTTTAAAGCATGAAAAGAGCGGCAGGCTCCCGGCCAGCTTTCCCTTGGAAAGGGCTCACCGAGGGCAAGTGTGCCCCTGTGGGGCAGGGGGGGCTCCTGGCAGCTGTCCTGCCTGTCCCGCTGCCCCCCCCCACACCCACCTGAAAGGCTGCAAACACGAGAAGTCGTAGCAACACTCTTGCAACCAGAAGGAAAAAGGCACTTACAATTCCTAGATGTCGCATGCGACTGTTGGTTAGGAAATTTGAAAATGTGTGTTTTTCTCCCGTTACCGCGTTTAATGAGTCTCGGTGACGGGGTTTGCTCACGCTCAGAACTGATGCTGGGATTTTAAACAAGTTGCACAGAGTACAATTTAAAGTAGTTACTTCCTTCATTTATTCTGCGCTACCTTCAGGCTTTATCACTGTAGGCCCATTTCTTCATCCCATCCCTCATTTGCCAACGACAGCAGACAGAATCATTAAATCTGCAATATGCAGGGATGGCTTCCAGCGGCAGCACTTAGCAGCTCCGTCTTTGTCCATATGCCCAAAGATTTGTTCAAAACCAGAATTTTTGAGTAATTTATGTCTGTTCTTACCGTGATACAGATGGCTTATTGATCCGTTTAATCTACGTACCTGTGGTTTTGCAGAAGCAAGTGCGGCTCTTGTCTGTGCTGCTCATTTGTGTACTCTCTTTCTGCGATGAGAATGTGCTGCCTATTACCTTAATTGACTGGTTTTTTAAGCAAGTTTCAGTCTAGCTAGAACAAAACTAATTTCAGCAAGCTTGATCAGCTCGAAGTTTGCTCATCCTCCTCTGCTCAGGACACCGCTTGCACATTGCCTTTTCTTCCCTCTCTCGCCTAACAGTGACCTTGAAAGCCACCCAGAAGACAACCCCTTATGACATGCTGCTGTTTGAAGTTCAGGCAATGAAAACTGCCAACACTTGCATGAGGTACTTCCTACTCTGCTCCAGGGAAAAGTCACAATATTTACATATAAGTTGCCAGTCTCATTATCTCAGAGAATTTTTTCCTTCTACCACTGGAGATGCTAGAGATGCTACTGCTGCCAAAGAGAGAGCAAAGTGCAAAGGAGACAGTCATAGATCTTGTGATCTTCATCTTTTCTTTTTTTTTTTTTTTCTGAATTATGATGAATCATAATGAAACCAAACCTTTGCTGTTGCACAAAGGAGTGCCTGGTCTGTGTTCCCAAAAAGGCTCTTCCTCTGTAACAAGGAGCACAAAATAACCAACCATGAACAGAATCAAACCACATTTAAAACTAGAAGAAGAAAGGAAGACTGTGAGTCCTTTCTGAAGAATAATGTATCTTTCACCTATAAAGCATCGTGACTGGTGCATCAGGACAGTCAGGCACTGACAGCCAAAGGAAATCAGAAGTTACACAAGAACCTGCTTGGCGAAGCAAACCACATTAGATCCTACACACAACCCTCCACACATGCCTCAGAGCTCTTGGTATATACATTAAGGTACACTACAGGTACTGCAGAGTCTTTATGACCTTGGCAGCATTCAAGACCCCTTGGGAGGTCTTCTTGGTGCAGTATTTATTTTATATCATGTCCTCGTGAATTGTATCCCTTTTCTATAAAAGCTTGCTCTGGCCAGACAATGGGAGGTTGTTCCCTGCATCCCCTAAATTCTCCAGGACCAGGAAAATATGGCTCCCCAGGATGAGGTCCTTGCTGCAAGGACCCTGCTCGGTGTCCAGGGAGAGGTGCTTGGCTGCTCAATGCAGAAGCACAGGGGCAAGAGGTGGGTGTCCCATGGGGTTTGGGAGCCCCATGGTGACCCAGGCATGGGGTTACACCAGCTTTTTTTCTGAAGTCAGAGCTCACAGGCTACATTCAGGGTAACAGACTTCACAGGCAGGAGAGAAGACATTTGCAATCACGTCTTTTAGAAAAGAGCAGCAAAATCACCATGCCAGCATTAAAAACCAAACCCATCACTGCCCACTCAGCGAGAGCGTCACTCTGCAGCTGCTACATTTAGTAACAAAACTGGTGTTATTCCTACTTTAATCTAACTTTTCCTGCATCTGCAATTATCCTGCTTCATTTTTCATATTCATCACATGTATTTTTAGCATTGCACAGCTCCCTGGCTAGTTCTGGGACAAGGCTGTGGGTGCACCTTGCTCCACACCTCCCAGGGCAGTGGGAGCACCCAAGCTGGCACAAAGCCCCTGCTCCCGACTGACCCTCTCGGTCCTTTTTTAGGGGGGCTGTGAGGAATGTGCACCCTCAAGGGCACAGAGATCTGCCAGGGCCAGGAAAAAAATGGATTTACAACTCTTGCCCATCCTTTCGTGGAGCAGCCCGCCTGTTTGGCTGATGAAGTCACCCTTCTATAGGATCTTAATTTCATCGTTCTGGTGAAACCAGTTCATGCCCCAGTCAGCAGCACTGGCTTTTCTATAAAGCACTCAAGAACATCACAATCAGTAGCTCCCAAGTGTGGACTAGACTTTCCTTGATTTACTCCTGGCTTATGCCAGCATCAGGAAAGAATCACACCTGGAGCATTTACATCACCAGAAGGTTTTTTTCCCCAAACAAACATACTTCAGGAAAGCTTTATCTGCTCTCTGGAGCGAGTAAATTTCCTTTAGAATCATATGTCTCAAAACCACCAATATTAGCATTCTCCTTGGCATAGGCTGAAGTGAGAACAAAACCTCATGGAAAGACAGCGACGCACCAACGGGGAAAGAGCGTTTCTGAGATACATTGCAGATTTTCTTTCCTGAGCAAAACCTTGATCAACTCGCCTGGGCTGGTGCCTGGCAGCTCATTACAAACACACACTTGACACACTTGATTATTTCAGAATCAAAGGCCCAACGCACCAGCCCCCAAACAGCTTCCCTCTATAAGGAAAATCATCCACAGTCTACATACAAAGTGAGAGGAATTTACTTTTCCTTAGTTAATCATCTTCATTTCCTCCCTCTTTAGCCTCAGCCAATGAGGTGTAAATTGCAGGGGCAGATGCATTTTCTGGGCTGAATTCCAAACTCAATGTTCTTCAAGAAGTGAGGAGACACTTAGCAGAGTATTTTAGTGTTTCACTGTCATTAGGCACATTAAAATCACCTCATTCTGAAGGCTTTGGTGATGTTATTTTACCCATAGCCTTTCTGATCATGATTATGGCAGATTTTGTACTCTGAGAGCAAAGGCCTGAGCTCAGCAGAGAATAAATGTTCCATCAAAGCATTAGTAGTTCAGGAGATGAACCGAGGTAGCCTAGTCCTACCCTGGGTCTTCTACTACAGACATTTTGAAGGTGGTTTACTCTTTATGCCCCAAACTTCCACTACCTCCAGAATTTCCGTGAAGGTGAGTTTGTGGGTTCCTCAGCAATGAGGAGCACAGTGAGGTCCTCAGATAGACACCAAACTTGGTTCCCACCCAAAATACCACCACTGCCATTTTGAAATCCCATTTTTGGTATCTGCCAGATTATTCCAGTGATTCATGTACTAACAACCCATTAACGTTTGTAATTAAAAAGTGAAAGAGAACGGTGGGGAGGTTTTCTCATTTAAATGTCAATGATACAGAGTTTGTTTCATTCCTGACATCACAACAGAAAGCTCAGTTTGGATCTTTTCATTCTCGATGTGCCAGTGGGCTCTCCTGCACTGCAGGGATAACTCGCAGTGTCAGGAAAAAGTATTCTTCTTTCATCCCCCGCATGTAAACAAGCCTGAGCCCTTGTTTACAGAACGGAGCTATGGACGAGCACACTCTAATTTCTGAGACTACATTTGCAACCATCATCTCTGGGCATGCAAATCAGGAGCCTGCACATTTTCCCACATCATTACTATGGCAGTGTTCAATCACAGAGAAACTCCAGGTATGTAAAAACACAGGCACAAGACTGAGAAAGTAGTCCCGAAGGGAACCTTTCTTGGTGTGTGACAGCTTCATCACAGACACTGATTTTTGATTCAAACCTCGCACTGAAGAAAGTTCAGGTATTTTCATTAATTGCAAAACCCATACTTGCTGTGAAAGGAGTAGAGTCAGGAAAATATTCAGTCTGAGGATTTAAGAGAGGCCCATAGTGCTGGAAACCACCGTCATATCCAGCACTACCAAAATCAATGCCATATATTTTAATTAAACATATATTAATCCACCCATAAAGGACTGGAGCTCTCCAGTCAATATTCTGATTGTAAATACAGCTTTTGTTAATATAGTAAAAACCCAGCACTTCTCTTTCAACCGTAACTCTGATGGTTAAGCCTGTTACGAGCACAGCGTTTTAGTAGCTACCATACTGTAATTATTCATCAAACTGACAGAATAAAGATCCTTTTTATCCATCTTACATTTCATCTGAAAACACTGGGGCGATTTGCAAGCAGCAGCCTCGCACACCGTCTCAGGACATTGCTGATAGTATTGGCAGTAAATAAATACTGGCAATTCTGGCTGGAGGTGAAGACAGTCTTCTGCTTGTGCTATACATTATCCACTATCCCTGTTTACGGGGTGTGGTATGTGTGTAATATTAACTAATTCATCTTTTGAATGTATTCCCCAGCCTTACAAATAACATGGGCGAGATCCTCAAACTCGACAATATTTTAGTTTTACACAGCTCTCTCTAAGTGGGAGTTTTTCCTTCTTTAAGTGAGTTTTCCATGTTACACAGGGGTATAACCAGTCTGAGCTCGGTGTGACGGGGAGCTGGAGGTTGCCCATGGGTACAAGACGTCTGCTGGCCCAACAGGCACTGGAGCAAGCCAAAAAAGAGCTGTAGCTGCACAAAGAGGAATAGCACAGCAGAGAAATTAGGGATTCTAGTGGCATGCACAACTTCACCGAGAATCATGGAATCGTTCAGGTTGGAGAAGACCTTTAAGATCATCAAGTCCAACCATTAACCCAGCACTGCCAGGTCACCACTAACCCATGTCCCTCAGCAACACATCTGCGCATTTTGGGCTGCTTGTAACTTAGGAACACAACTCATTCCGTGGAGATCTCAGTTCCGTCGTTAGCCAGCAGAGCTGCGCTTTGCCTTTGGGTGAGGGCAGCAGCCTGGCTTTGACACCTGGCTCTACTGAAAATCAGCAACGTGTTAAAGAACAGAGTTGTAGTTCTAAGGTATTACCTGAGAAAGGCTGAGGACAAAGAGGCTAATCGTTGTGAAATGGTCACACACAATCATCACGGGATCCAAATTAAAATACCTCGTTTCATGTGTAACGAGGGTGTGTGGTAACGACAGTTTTTCCTTCTGAACCACATGGACCACCAGGGCATCAACCGGCTTTGCTGAACGCAGGGGAGCTGAGCCCAGTTCGGCAAAAAGGAGCTCCTTGGCTGCCCGTCATTGTGGTACCTGAAGGAATGAAGAGCCAAGAGTTTTTTGCAGGGAATGGGTGTGATGGCTGATGCAATAAGAGAGCAGCAATCCGAGTCGTTCCGTATCTATCATCTGCAGTGTTTATTTCACAGGCCTTTAGACCAACCCTGCTGTTAAAAAATCACCCATCCCAGCAACTGTAAAATCCATTAAAAACAAGCAGAGGCTGCCACAAGCAGTATTTTTATTTATATCATATCATAAAGGCAATTTTAATATACCTTCATTCGAATTTTAGTGGTATTGCCCTGGATGGTCTGCCGACAGCCGACGTGCATTTTGTGGGTATATGTTATAATCATTGCAATATGTGTCCAGGAAATGCTTGATGAACTTTAAGCATTTTGAAGTTAGGAGGCTGCAGCAGTCACTCAGCCAGCACTCATGGGTTGTTTTATCCCGTTTGTACGACCCGTGTTGGCCAGCCTCCCTCCCCTTGCATGATTAGCGCAGCAGCAGTATTTGATAGTGTTTTCCTTTTACTAAACCTGAGTTATGTGTTTTTCTGAGATACCTGTAGATTTTACAAGCAGCTGCAAATCCATGCTGTATGAGAGCATCTCTGTTCTGTGATTTACCAACGCCTGGACAAACCTATATGAATATTATTTGATTTACATATACCATTGAAATTGTAACCCATGGGCTTCCTGCAAGACCTAACCTTTATTTCCACAAAGCATAAGTATTTTAAGGGTATGTGACACTATGGTGATGAGTCCTCCTTGCCTTGATTGAGGTTGGCTACAGTAGCAGTAAATGGTGTCCACCTAAAACTGGTGCCAAAAATCTTCTAAAATCACCCCGAGTTATTCCAAGCAGAATAAAATAATAGAAAAACAATTTTGGAATTGCTATAGTGAGGTTTTAATATTGTAATGGAAATGCAGATGTATTGCTATCAGACCAACTTTAAATGTCAATCCTAAAAGAAGCACAAAAATTCTGCAAGACACCCCAAAAAAAAGATGTTTGATACTTCATAGAGCCATCTCTTCTGTAGCAGCTTTTTGGCAGATTCCCTGAGCTGGCAACAGCCTAGAGAGTCGGACTCCTCCTGTTTAATGGCTTTTACAGGCTTAAAGATTTACAGTGGCATTTCTTCAATTTATCGCTGTGCACAACTGACTATTTCCTTTCTATAATTTAGAGCAAGGAAAAACAAATTTCACATTTGCACAAAAGTGGAGGATGGTTTTCAGTATAACACTTCTAACCCATTTTCAAATTTAACTGTTCATCTTCACGCAATTATTTATTAGGCAAAGAATTTTGGTTTTGGAGTTGTTTCTGACGCGCCCCTGGGCTCACACCCCGGCATGGTTTGTTCCATGCATTGAAGTGCCCGGATTGTACTTGGGCTTTCCCCAGCCTGAAAGTCCGTCGTTTGGACGGGAAGCGGTGTGGGATGAAGGGTTACGGCATTGCTGAGCGGTGCATGTGTCCTTGGGCAAAACCCTGTGTGTGCGCACATGTGGGGATGTGTGCCAGTACCCACAGGGAAAATCTGCCCCATGAACATCCCCGCGTGCAGCCAGGCTGCTGCAGAGAGCTGTCCCTCCTTGGAGAAGTTCTCCAAGGCACTTGCATCTTATCCTGCTGCGTTACGGCTCGTTTGGTTTGATACTATAAGGAGTTCAACTTAAGGATCTGGGCTTTCCAGTACAAATTAATACCCAGGACTGCAGATAATAATAATCAATATCAAGTGAAAAGCAATGCTCGGGAGAGCTGTGCTTCTGAAAATGTTATGTAGCTCAACTCTAAAACTAATCCCCACACAAAATTAGGCTGCTGATTTGCAATTGAGTGTATAACACATCTTCATGTTCCTGAAAGGAAATGTTAAAATCTCCCTATGTGCAGATATTACCAATATCGATCAGTGCAGCCAGAAGTAGGTGGATATAAAATCAAAGCCACCCAGATTATTGAGCTCAGTCTTTATGAGGCACATAAAGAAGTCAAGGCAGAGTTGTCTCTCTTCAAATACCTCTTCCAAAGTGACTGTGCAGCTCCTGGCCCTGCACAGCCCCGTGGAAATCCCCAGCGAGGCTGAAGGGCTGACACGGACCATCACGTCCCACGCCGAGCGGCTGGGTGGGCTGACCAGTGTCCACAGCCATTGCAGCTGCCGCAGCTGATGCCCCAGGGACCAGGAGGCTGCCGGCAGAGATGATGGGAAACTGGTAAGCACCCTGCCCCCTGCCAAAACCACCCCGTGGAAAAAACCACTGTGACACGTGCAGGAGCTCTCCCACAACTCTCACCCCAGCTCAGGCACCTCTCCGTGGCAGCAATTTGAGAGGAAACAGCAGCAGCAGCACGCAATTCTGAACGATTTGCCACTCCTTCGCTTCATCCCAGGTCTGAAGCTGGTTGAATTTGACATTTCAACTATAAATACAGTATATGCTTCTATCGTTCACTCTAAAATAAATTTTAAAATACCCACACACCTGTTGCACCTGAATTTGTCCAGTCCTAGCAGGGGTTAAAGCAATCATCCTCCTGCTTAAGCTTTGCAGCGAGCGCCAAAGGAGAAGCAAGTGGGCACAGCCAGAGGAATCCGTGTTTTCCAGCCTGTCATCGCTTCCCACGCTCACTGCTTCTCACTGCCATGGTGAAAAGGAAAACAGCGAGAAGAGAGGAGTCCTCTGTCGCCTGAGTCCTCTGGAACACCTTTCTCACACCACCCTTTCGAAAGGCAGTTTTCACATCATCAGGTATATTTCCAGAACAAGCATTTCTTAAATTTGCACACAGATGTATTTTTAAAGTGTTACCCACATGGTAAAGAGGCAGATGCCCTTGAGACAACACCCTTAAAAATAATTTTGAAAGTAGAGTTACACGTATACTGTCCAGATGTTGAAAAGTGAGTCCTGGGGAGCTGAGCAGGAGGTCCCAGGGAGGAAACCGGGCGCTCAGAGGGATGGCGGCACGATGCCTCCTCCGGAGAGCCAGGCTGACCCCAAGGTGTCAGGATGTCCCTGCTTTGGGTGTTCATCTGTGGAGTCCATTTTTCCCAGGTAACCGACCCAGACCAAACCAGCTGAAATACACTGGAGGGTAAGGAAAGACAGGGAGTAGATCAGAAACATGATAGAATAATGGAATTGTTTAGGTTGGAAGAGACCTTTAAGAACATCGAGTCCACTCATTTCCCCAGCACTGCCAGATCACCACTAATTCATGTCCCTCAGCACCACCTTGACACCCCTCCAGGGATGGGGACTCCACCACTGCTCCGGGCAGCCTGGGCCAGCCCTGGACAACCCTTTCAGGGAATAAATTTTTCCCAATATCCAGCCTAAACCTCCCCTGGCGCAACTTGAGGCCGTTTCCTCTCGTCCTGTTGCTTGTTACTTGGGAGAAGAGACAGACCACCACCTTGCTCCAACCTCCTGTCTTGGAGTTGTCAAGAGCTAGAAGGTCTCCCCTGAGCCTCCTTTTCCCCAGGCTAAACAACCCCAGAATGACATACAAAAGAAGGGGTTCACATTTACCTGGGTGTAATAAAACAGACAAGCAAATCCAATCCATTTTACATCAGTAGGAATAAGCACAGGACAGAGCGCAGGGTCCCAGGCATTATAGTTAATCCCCGGCGTACCCCCCTCCACACCAATACTGGACTCTTTCTTAATCTTCTAAAGACCCAATTTCACATTATCCCTTTTTTGCTTTCGGAAGAAGTTTTTCCTGACCCTTGCTTTGTTTGCAGTGCCTGGTGTGGAGCTTTTCCAAAACTCTATCAGACTGACAGTGTTTCCCGAAGTGACTGCTCAGCGCATGGTCCCTGGTGCCACACAGTGCCGCAGCTTCCAGCAGTCCAGGAAAACGCTCACTGAGCATCTTCCTTCCACCTCAGGCTGCCGCCACTGGCTGCTGTTCACCCTGACTCCATTAGCGACAGCTGTACAGACAGCTGGAGAGTTCCAACGCCATTACCCCGGCGTGCACCACGGTGCGTTTGTTATTAAGGTATTGACTAATTGTATTTAAAGTGTATCAAATGACATTGAAAACTTCCACAGCTTTGCTACCAGCACAAACCCAAAATAAACTATCACCCCTGCCAAATCACCCATATGCCTGTTCTTAGTGTGCACTGCAGAGTTTAGGCTGTAAAAATTGCTTAATTTTTTTTTAAGTGTTGTTTTAGTGTTATTTTGTAATACTAAGTTAGAGATGTTAGAACAAGAGCTTAATTTTCTGAATTGCAGGACTATTGAGGTATGTGGTTTCTTTATAAACCAAGCACTACCTGAGGCTTTCATTTCTCCTGTTGCATGTGGAACACAGAGCTGGGCCAGCTGACACCAACAGAGAAAAAATGCTGCCCCAGCACATATCGAGTCCCATAGTAATGTCATCACAAAGGTCTCCAGACCCTCAAACCCTGCTCCACAGGGTCTGTCCCTCCACCACAGGCACAGCCTAGGGCTCAGGCGTATCACTGCATTCCCCAACACTATTCCAAAATTTCATTCCCCACATTGGATTTGAAACCTGACGTTTTTCACTCCTGCCTCGTTATTTCCCCGATCAGCCCTCTCGCCCTTACAGGGATTTCATTCCCTGCTAGCTCACGGGTGGCACTGGGCACTGTTGAAATGCATTGCGGTCGTTACCCAATGGCCAGAGTCTCCCTGGCTCCTTTCGCAAGTGGACAAGAGCTGAAGGAGAAAGGAAAGGTGCCTCTCACCCACCTGGGCTTGCAGCTTTCGAGCCCTGAACTTGGTCCAAGAGGAGAATTACGGTTATCCAGTGAGCAACCTTTTCCCGATCGCCTCTGAAAAGAAGTTCAGAGCTACATGGCAATAAAAGCACCTTCAGATTAATGCCCTGTCACTTCCCTCTGCTCCGGTAAATCCTGCCACTGAGCAGATTAGCGTTCCTGGCTCTGAATTCCCAACGGCAGCTCTTTAGCAGCATCGCCCCGAAGACTGTTTCACGCCACTCTGCTCATCTCAAAGCTGATTTACGGCCGAATTATCATAATCCGTCACTGCAATCCTGCGGTTTGCCAGGGGTGAAGGAGAACAGGCAAAGGGATGATTTCAGCAGCTTGAGGAGGAGGAAGGGGAGACACAGCTTTGACTCCCTTCATGAGAGCAGCAGCTGGTTAACGGCCTGGACACAAAACAGTGAACTTTCAGAGCTTTTCAAAGTCTTGTGGGTTTTAAAGAATTACCGTGCCGGTGCTGAGCAGCAGCTCTTTGAAAAAATCTGCTGTGCAGGGAAACTCCTCCGGAGCATTCTTCCAGGAATTACACTGCTTCTGGGACTCAAAGCTGGTAGCGTAGATACGGTCACTTAAGGCACGAGAGCTTAAAGACGCTGGCAGGCGTTTTGCTTAACAGCCCATGGCATTAGTCCGTCCTTAGTCCATTCCATTCATTAACCCACTGTCAATTCTAGGTAACTCTGTCTTAAACTCTCTCTCCAATAACTTCTCCAGCACCCAGAGGAGCAGCTCGCGATACCTGCGAAAGCTGTGGAACATCAGAGATACAGGTCTGCAATAAGAATTTTAATATCATCTTTCCTGGTTTGCTTTATTTCCCCGCCCTCCCCTTTACCATTTGATGTTATCAGAGCACCAGAAGGATTAACTCATTATAAATGCAGGGTCTTAGGGACTGTTATGAATTTCAAACATCTTAAACCGAATGAGTCCTTCAGAGCTCATCTTCAAGTCGGCGTAACGCCATTAATAATTAAACCGCTCCGTGACCTAAATAAATCATAAGATCAGACTTCATTTAAATACTACTCGTCACACGTCAGGCTTGTCTGACACTCTGAGGGGTCTGCACGCTCAGCCAGTCAGGAGCCGTCTTTCAGGTGGAATTAAATCTATCTGTACATCGTTAAACAAGAAACATCCTCAAGCAACTGGTGCCTCACCGTCACTCGGAGCAGTGTGGTTCACACTGTCACCAGACACCTGGTGAAACCTGCTGTTATTTGGCCGGGAGATGAAAACCAAATCCCTTTCAATAAACCTTTTCTGCTTATTAGGAGATGGTCGGTCCACGGTGTGTTTGGTGCTTCGGTAATAAATATACTTGCGGCGTTCTCTTTCACCAGAGTGTGTCTGGTGCGTGCCAAGTGGCTGAGTGCGCTGGAGGGTTACACCTCTGGGTACCTTTTTTCAGCTATCAGAGCCAGAACCACAGCAAAGCGCTTCTTTGCTGACACAAGCCAGGCACTGCTTGTCTTATAATCATACCTGGACAATGTACATAGCAATGACTCAAAAGGAGCAAACCCCAGAGAAGGAGGAGGAGGAGGAGGAGGAGGAGGAGGAAAGCAGGGCCACCTCCATGCTGTCCTGAGTCCCCAGGGCCTGGCCATGCGTGCACGGGCGTTGAACATGGGAAAACAGAGCAATGGTGACATTGGCTTGAAAAAAATCAATCAGGATTCAAACACATTTTAGGTCTTTTTTTCTGCACAGTACCTGTTACTCAGCCCTGCGCACAGAGACACCGTCAAACATGACAGAGCAGCAACAAAAATCGGGCAGGTTCCTGAAATCAGCCAAAGAGGCCATCCTCCGAGCAATCTGCCATCAAGGGAGAAAGCATGAGATAGCAGGAAATCATGAGGCAGACTGTTCTTGTGAAAATTTCAGCTCAAGAGGTTCAGCGCATGTGGATAACTGTGAGATTTTGGGGTCAGGTATGAAAAACAAATCAAAGCTCGGAGAAGAAGCTGGTGAAGTGTTATCACAAAGCCATTCCTTACTGAAAGGCACTTGTTTCCAAGTTCCTGACGCTCCCTCGAAGGCAGCAGGGTGGCAGGGATGGAGCCCTGAGCAGAGGCTCGCTCCACTGCCAGCTGCCCTGATGCCTATGAGCAGCTCTGTGCATGTGTGGTCTGTGCTACGCAGGGATCAGACTTAAGGATGTTCTCTGTTTGAGAGGCAGTGAGGAAGAACTCCTCATCTAAAACAGGAGCTTAATTTCAGAGAATTAACAAGGAACTGTCATTGATTAAACAGAAGAGGGAAGGAATATGCTGTGTTACCGATATTGCAGGTGAAAGCTGGCGGTGGCTGTTCCCAGGCAAGGCTGGGGGAAGCGGGGCAGAAGCTGTGACAGAGCTTCCCAAGTGAATCCGTTGGGTTTGGATTGTGCTTCTCGATAGAAGAAACCTTACAGATCTTATTACCTCTAACACCCCATCACTCCTGCATCGCACGAGGAAGAGCCCCGTGCCTTCTCCCATCAGCGTGAGCCGTATCCGCAGCACGGGCAGGCAGTGGCTGTGGTAGCCCTGGGCACGGGACTGGCAACGGCAGCGCCAGGGCTAATTGCTCTCGCCGTTAGTGTGTCTGCCAGCAGAAACCCAAAGTCCGTCGCAGGATACCCTGATGAGGTGGGGGAACCCTGCTGGCAAGGCACCGCTGCAAGACCTCTTCCAGAAGATCCCAGGTTTTTAAAGGCAAAAGGGAAATAGGCACAAAAGTGGATAAAGCTGAAAAAAAAAGAAAATTCAAGTTTCATACACTCTGGTATGGTTTTGGTTGAACATACCCTAAATGGGGTTAAAGCCTCAACTCCTGGAGATTAATTCTCCAACATAGAATATTTTTCTCTCCCTGGCAGAATAATCTATACGGACAGAATCAGCAACTGAGTTTTTTTAAAAAAATATATTTTCCAGGCTAAACCCAACATTTTCTTCCATGTTCTTATAGCCTTTCTATGGGATACCTGAAAATTGGAAGCTAGTAGGAGTATAATCAGATTCTGTCAAGGTATTTACGCACCTAACAGGTCTTTAATTAACTGGATTGAAGCACAGAGAGGTCTAACTTCACAGTTGGGTTAAGTGATTTGTTTATTAGCAAAGAAAAAACCCCTCCTGTTATTCTTGTGCTTTCTCCTACGTGTGGTTGCAGCACTCTGCGTACAGAGATTTGAGATACGTGTTATATTTGGGTAAGCTTCTAAATATACGCTATTGCCCTTACCAGAACTGGGGCAACATTTGAAAATTCAACCAGAAGTATTTGTTTGCATATAAATCTGCTCTAACCTTAATGAAGTTCCGTGGTTTGTATATCTACCTTCTGTGGACACTTCAGTCGGTGACTTTTCCTTCTGGATATTTGAAGAAGCAAATCCCTGGGGCATATTTTTAGGAATATGTTTCAGAGCACAGACTAAAACAGAAGAGTCTGTTACAAAACTTCATGGCAATACCAATACCGCAACTATTAATTCGAAGCCTGGAACAACCCAGCCTGTGCCACAAAATAATTCAACAAATTAATCAAATAGCCAGAAGAAACCCCCAGATGTTCACAACTGGAGGAAATCCCTTCCATTGGATCTCATCTGCATTGAGCCACGTTACCTGGGTGCCTGGATCCTCCTCCTCCTCCCCCAGTACAAACAGAGCCCAAAAGAGCAGTAAATTCTCTTTCAAAACCAAGAATAAATCTCATCTGGAATGTGACACAGACCTACATCTGCTAGAAAGAAATCCTGGTGTTTCTGAAATACATACTCACCTAAAAATTCATTTTCCTTTCAGGTATAAGTTATTTTTAGGAGAATTACTCAGCTGAAGTGTTGGTGGCACGTATGAAACTGTTAAGTCTTTTAAGTTCATATCAAAGTACTTCAGAATCCTTGCCACAAATACTCTATTTTCTACTTTTAAGATAATAGTCTGAAATTAATGCACATGTGCTTAAAAAACTGTAAGCAAAAATTGACGATTAGAAGAATTAGCTAAAAGCTAAAGTTACAATGCATTTTTAGCAAAACCTGCTAATAGGAAGCTCTGCTTCCTTCATCATTTCCAGCCTACAAAAATGATCTAAATAAACGTAGCTCAAGGGACCAGTTTAAGTCCTCCTGTCCTCCCACTCGCCCAATAGTTATGATCACTCTCAGTATTATATTCTCCTATTTAGGTGCAACATCTGCATCTTCCCCAAGTTTCTCACAGTAGATGGTGTTAGATATATCTGATTTACATTGTTCTGAGAAAGCGAGGGAGTGCCCAAGCAGTAGTCTCACATCTCTGATTGATGTACTTCTTGCTGCTTTGGTGATGAGACATCATACAATCTCTAAACTGATTGTTCTTCTGAAATACTCTAAAAATGCATCACTCAAGTCCAGCTCTCCAGGAAAAAGTGATTATTAGAAGAGTGTAAGTCAACAGACAGCATAACACCTGCTGATGTGCCCCGCAGTGAACAGACCTTGGTTTAATTTGTTGGTTTAGCTCCTGAGCTGGCTCGGGATCCCTTGCAGCAGAACCACCACCCACAGAGCCCTGCAAAGGCTGGCTGCGAGTGCTTGGTCCTCGGGGAGAGGGGTGTTTGCCAGGAAATAAATTAGCGCCAGGAAACAAATTAGCTCCAGGAGGACCTACCTCGATGAAGTGTTACCGATGGCCACAGCATGGTGTGGGCATGGGAGCCCCAGCCTGGTGTTGGTGCCTGGAGGAGCCTGATCCCACTGCCCTACCAGCACCTCAACCTGCCCCAGCAAATGAAAATTGCATTTGAGGAGGCATTCTGCAGCTGAAGGACTTTTTTTCCTTCTTCTTTCTTGTGATTCTTTGAGCATCCAATGGACTGAAATACATGAATGATTAACTTTGAAGCTGGAAGAGGAAAGAAGAAGAAACACAGATTTTGTTGGGCAGTTTTTAAGTGAGTCTTTGCAGGTAAGACCTCATGTCCAGAAAAGGTCAGACATGAAAGCCTGGGATCCAGTAACTTGAAATCAATGACTTAGAATTATTTTAAACACTTCTCTCAGTAATAACCTAGGGAGGAGTTGGCAGATGACCACTGTGAAGGTTTGGCAATGACCCCAAGGCTGAAATGAAGGTGAACCCAGCTGCAGACAGGACCTTGGTGCAGCCCAGCCCAGCTCATCCCTCAGGCTGAGTCCAAACCACGCACCACACATCTCAATGGGCCCCCTTAAATATATCACCTATTTTAACGATGGTTAAAGGCAGCGCTGACAGGATGGAAAGTCTCTTCGGGAGAAAACAAGCCTAAAGTTTGGAGAAGTTCCTGTTACGGGGCTGCGTAAGGACAGGAGGGCTGGAGCTGAACAAAAAAAGAAGCCAGAGAATAAAATTGGGATTTTTGCTGTACGATGCCGTGTTCTGAGCACGGTTCATGCAGCTGGCGCGGTGAACGTAGTTAAAATGAAAAGCACCCATACGTTCCCCACCTCCATTATACTTGCTATTAATAGTATCTGACTTTGACTTTCAAACATTTCAGACACAAATAATAGAAAATTTCCAATTAAAAGGGATAATCTCCTGTCAGAAGGAGAACAGTAAGTACAGTGAATAATTTAAAAGCTTTGGGGATATAAAGATTTATTATATTTCCCAACAAGCCAGAAGCTTTGATTAATAGTTAAAAATAGAAAATAGGGATGGAATTAAGTTGTTAAAGGTCCCCCCGAATAATCATTTTTATACTGGTAATATAGTTTGAAATGTTTTTGCTGTATGAAACAACCTGCCTGTCTAATTTTTCTTATTAAAACAGATTGATCATAATTCATTTTTGAATAAAATCACTAATTTCCAAATTCAGGACAAAAATTGCAAAACGAGCAGGGTCTTGTAACATTAAATACTGCATTTTAAAGTCTTAAAAAATAGAAATGGAAGCTTTCTAGTCATAAAAATATCTTCTTGTAGTTTTGGCCTTACAAAACTGCCCTCCACAGCACTGAATTCCCACTGAGCAAAAGCCCATCAGCATGGAGGGCTCACAGAGCTGCTACCCACCTCACAAGGAATATATTCATACACCACAATTTGTGCTACTTCAACAAAAGCAAAGTCATCAAAACCAAAACCACAGCCTTTGTTTTAATCTATTATGTGGCCAAAGGTATCTACAGAGACCATCAATCCCTTTGTTAGAGTTTTCTTACTGTGGTCTTTACCCATATGCCATCAAATCTGCGGTATTTTTTGAAACAGAGATACACCTGAGCACTTCTGCGCAAGTTCTCCTGAGCAATGCTCGGGTTATATCTATTATTCAATAACACCTTTTGCCAAATACGAGTGCTTTGTAAAATACAATTAATTCTCCAGTGCTACATATGCATCAGGACGATTGGATCCTGCACGAACAGCGCCGCTTGGCAGCATATCATTGGATGGTTTGGGTTGGAACAGACCTTGAAGACTATCTAGTCCAGCCCCCTCCCATGGGCACGGACACCTTCCACCAGACCAGGCTGCTCAGAGCCCCGTCCAGCCTGACCTTGAACACTGCCAGGCATGGGACATCCACAACCTCTCTGGGCAACCTGTGCCAGGGTCTCATCACCCTCATGACGAAGAACCTCTTCCTAATACCTAATCTAAATCTACCCATAGATAGCACATAGCAGCACAGCTTACAGTACCTACACAGCAGAGCAGAGCGATTTCAGCTTAATGTGAAGAAGACCCCACGTACATTAGGACTGTACCCCTGGCTTTGGGGTATGTTTTATACCTAAGCTGCCACAAGCTTATCAGCACAGTGGGACTTGGAGCATGTCCTTGCAGAAGTCCTTCCTGAGCGGGCCAGGAGACATGTCAGCTCAGTGGTACTGAATAAAAAATAAGGTTTTCTCACCTCGGACATGTTTCTCACATCTAACACATCCTTAAAGATGCTGTGACAGAAAATACAAAAATCCTTTTTGTTTAAAGGTAATTTTATATTTGTTGCTCCTTGTGTGACTTGATCAAGAATTAGATCTGAGGGTACTTGGGGAAAAAAAAACCCTCTTTACAAGTCACCTCAGATTTTGTTAGAAAGTTAGAAAATGGCCAAACTGCAAAATCCCAGCAGGAAAACTAAATGTGGCAGAAAAGGTACAGGCAGCAAGAGACCCACAGATGTTTGTGAAAGGCTCAGTCCCAGCCCTCCTCCCTCCGGGGCAGAGGAGCGCAAAGGGCAGGTGCTGTGACGGAGATTACTCCTTCTGCAGCGAGAGCAGCATTTCTCCTGCCAGCCCGAACCTCATGTCGCTGCTATCAGCAGCTGCACTTTGTGTGTGAAATCCCTGTGAGGTTTGTCACTGCTCCACCATCGCAGCACGGTGGGGTTTTGGTCTGTTCGTAGTTCAAAGGCAGCAAGTGGGAGTATAAATCTGAAGAGGGTGTTGCTAGAAATTAGTGGGTATTTTAAACTTTTTTATTATCATATCCAGCAGTTGGTGCACAAATCACTCTGTCCAGAACAGCTTTTGGGAACCAAGATGGATTTTTCCAGAATAAAGTCAATGCCTGCTCCACCTCCCAAACACCACATGGGAAAACATCAACAGACTCAGCTCGCAGACTTGCTGTGTCTCGCTCGCTGTGCCACTGGCTGTGAAAAGCATACCCAGCCCTATGGAGTGACTGCCTCCAGCAGCACCAGCCCCTTGGGCAGCAGATCCTGGGGACAGACCCTGCAGAAGCTTTATCTGCCTTGCAAGGAGCCCTGGCCATGCCCCAGCCTGCCCAGGCAGAGAGACAAGCTGTGCCCACTGCCAGCCCCGCATCGCTCCCTCCACGGCAGGGACGGCGCCTCCTGATTCAAGACAACTAAACCTACAAATCCACCTGGTCTAGAGGAAGGTGTCCCTGCCCATGGCAGGGGATTGGATCTATATGGTCTTTAAGGTCCCTTTCAACTTAAACCATTGTTCTATGATCTTGCAATCCAAGCCGGCATCGTGTCACCACCCATATGGGTACACAGAGCCTCAAGGGAGCTGCCAACGCACTGACCTTTTACAGCAGCCTTTCCACAGACATCCATCAGCATTGTTCCTGCAAAACTCTGAACCGCTGAGCTGGCGCCTCTTTGTTTTTAGGTTATTTGATAATTTACATGGGATGCTTCAGGAAATGAGTTATTACCTTGGCAGACCTTATGACAGGAAACAAGTGAGGCAGTGAAGGGCTCCATGGTGCAGCCAGCAGCTCCTTCCAAGGTTAAGCGCTGAGCATTGAGCCATCCCGCGGTAGCATCCCCGCAAGGAGCAAACGTGAGGTCTCTGGCTCTCTGCTCACCGCCTGAGCTGCCAATTCCTTCCCAGCCAAGATATGTCCCTCAGCGCGATGCTCCTGGGGAAACATCCCAATGACCTTCTGCACAGCTCAGTTATACGCTGGGCATCCCCCATTAATTTAGCACGATTTTCAACAGAGTTTGTTGCATTGCCTCATTTTGCTTCCATGCATGTAATGGTCACCTTAAAAAAATTCCTTTAATTCATAGAAGTTCCTTGCCATGGGCAGAGGGAACGGGTGTTCGAAGAACTGCTGGCTCTGGAATAAGGGTTACAGAGTGAGTGTTCGCAGGAGAAAAGTCCTGCTTTATCGGCAAGCGAAGTCCGTACTTAGGTGCCATTTAATTAAGGCAGCCAAAGTACACAAGACATACCTGAGAGAGGAGACACGTGCAGCTCTGCCGGTGTTGGGAGTGATGCTGCAAGCATAGCACTTCCATTTTTACGACATTTTGCACACATATTTTGCATTAGTGCCAGCGAGGTGCCAGTTCCCAAGGATCTGCAGGTTGCAATAATTGGATATGCGATTCTGGAAGTGATAGGACTTAAAATTCACAGGCCTTGCCCAAACACATACTTACAGAGATTGTGCTATCTATGCGGGTTTAATCAAACGAGATAATACCACTATTCACTGAGAAAATAGCATGTGTTATCTTACTGTAGCATGGAGCTGTGTTGCAATACCATCCTTAAACAACAGCGTTAAAGAAATGGAGAAAATTTAATAGAGTTGAACTTGCACATCAGAAGGTAATGCTGCTGCAGGGAACATGATGGCAGGACGAATGGTCCAAGGTACCAACACTGCTGCAGGTCTGCTGCGATGCTCCGTGCTCTGCCTGTCCTGCTTACTGCTCTCAAGAAGCGCAGGAGCACAATCGGCTCTCTGAAGCCCTGTGGCGGTGCCAGGCAGGGTGAGCCGTACAGGTATACGTGAGCATCCCCGCTCTGCCATGGTCAGCTGCAGCTCTGTGTCTTTGGAGGTTCGTCTGGCATTGGTCATCTCTTACTCACAAAAATAAAACATGTATGGCACCATCACCACTGTGCCTCTGCCCTGGGTCCCTGTGGAGGAGGGAGGCAGGAGGAACCTCTCTGCTCTGTGTCCAGGCACCGGCACGCAGCTCAGCACACAGCATGTGCCCGAGATGCAAACTTGTCTTCCTTAAAGCCAATGGCAAAAAGGCTGCGGGTTTCTTCCCTCCTTACACCAAAGGTCTGATTAGAGTTGGGGCATGCAAGGTATAACCAAGTTTTCACTTACTAGAAAATATTATTGCGAAGTCCTGCTTTACTTAGCTGGTAACTTCTTGTTCTTTTGACGCACAGCAGCATTTAATGCTTGTGCTGTGATTTCCTTCTCTCTTGTTCCCGTGAACAGGGTGACAAGTGACAGGGAGCCACCCCGAGCTGGGAGACTCAGCTGTTTTCTGCTTTTAAAGAGCTTTGATTTCATGAATCCACCCTTACACAAACATTCTGGTTTCAACATTCAGAACACACTCCTAAAAGCTGCAAAGGATTACTCGTGATTAATCTTTGTATACTCTAATAGAGGAATTTCCCTTCATCATGTCTTCCTCTTCCACATCCTCTCTTATCTCCTGGGTCACCGCTGTGTCATGGTGCTTCCCAGTGCGGTACAAATCATGGTGTTAAGTCCTTGAGCAAAGATCCAGGGGTCACACAGAAAACAGCTTCACACATTGGTTATACATTTGTTTTTGCAGCTGCTGCTGGCGGGCTGGGCGGTGAAAGGGGAGGGAGGTGGTGAAAGGGGAGGGGGGCACTGCTCCTCTGCTCGGAAAGGGGTCTCAGTGATGGGGGCCAGCTTGTAATCAATCAGCACCCTCAGCTGTTAGTGCCCACACTACGAAATGGACTGCTTTTGAAATTCTTGTAGTCCTTCGCCAAGGGCAGAGTCTTGCTACGAAAGTGTTGCCTGGAACATGTTGCCCAGAGAGGTTGTGGATGCCCCATCCCTGGCAGCGTCCAAGGCCAGGTTGGATGGGGCTTTGAGCGACCCACTTCAGTGGAAGATGTCCCTGCCCATGGCAGGGGGTTGGACTAGATGATCTTTAAGGTCCATTCCAACACAAACCATTCCATGATTCTACAATTAGCTGGTGTTGAACAAGTCTCTGCCAGAGCCTCATGCCAAGCGGGGCTGTCCCTCCACTCATCCAGCACAAGTCCCCAGCTCAGAGCCATGGAGGTCCAAAGCCTGCCCAAAACTAGAGCCATTCATTGTTGTTTAATAACTGATGTAACACTATGCTCCTGCCTCAGGAACGTTATAAACCTCCTCACAATATGATTGTTATGGACACAACTAATTTTTCACTGCCTGAGCTGCTTTGAATCCAAAGTATATATTCACATATTCAAAGGCTTTGTGGACAACAAAGCCTTTCTAATTCTTTTTTTCTTGGGAATCGCTTTTCTCAGACTACACACATCCTGGTGCTGGCATTTCTAGCCATCAGAGAATCTGCCTACCTCTGCCCTTTTGGAAGGTTCAGAGGATATAAGCATATATTCAAAATCTTGTTTCTGTGCACAACACTTCTTGAAGAAAGGCAGCTATAGTGCACGTCTCCCTGCCTCTGTACACATGCTCATTCCCCTATCTGTGACCCAAGCGGCCGCTGAATAAATGGCAAGCAAATCTGCAGCCATCCTCTCAGGGCAGCAGAAAGGGAAGCTGGTGCTGCATCCAGGAGATGTATGGAGGACCACACGTCGATCTGCTAGCAGAGAGCATTGCTCAGAAAAGCTGCTAACACAGCCTGTTTTCTGCTCAAGTGAGCAAGATATCCTCATAGGAGAAGTTTGTTAGCTTGAAAATAGCAAGTTTTTATGCATGATGTAATTCACTTGAAGCTTCACTGAGCTGAAATTGCCTGACCTTTTGATCTTTTGCAAATAAATGAACAGCCCCGAGGAAGCTTGAAAGTGCTGCACCCTCAGTGCTGGAGGACAGGGTGCCTGAAGGATCTGAGGAATTAAAGCTTTTCTATCATTATTATTTTAAGGGACCAAGACTTGGGAAACATACCATATATTTTAAATTTTGATCAAAAAACCCACCAAAACTATATTTGTTCAAGGAGTTGTTATCTTCTCAAATACTGCCCACCGCTGCCCTGCTGTTAGGACTGGCCCAGCTGGCTCTGAGAGCTGGCATCATCACCACCCAGAATGCTGCTTCAGCAAAAGGTTGAGGATGTATTTAAAGCTCCAAGAGGCAGCCAAGTCGTGATGGATAGGCTTTGAAAAGTCATTAGCGTACGGGATAGAAAGATGGAGCTGTTTTGAACCAAAAAGTACGTGAGTGGCGTGGTCACTAAACGAGCTGTCGGTGAGGTGATAGAGAGAGAGCCCAGTGAGGTTTTGGATGGAGTAACTGCAGCAGCGCCTGCTGAAAGATTCTGCAAATTGGCCAGAATTGGTTGGATATGTCCCAAAAGGCAAACCTCCATTCTGCAAGGTAGGCAATTCGTATGGGCTTTGCTCAGCTATTAATCAAGAGGTGAGGGGGGGTGGTTCTTTTTAGCCTTCGCATCCGCTTTCATATGCCATCTAACAAAAGGTCATTCTGGGTGATGATATCAGAGGATCTCTGATAGGGAGGACCTCTCCTCTTCCCAGGGGGTTTCCTTGAAGAAGTAGTTGTTGTGTAAGTGCTTCTGCCCTTCCTCCAGATCTACTGGGATGGAGGAGACTTCTTCAGCTTAAATTTGTGGTGCCTCTTCAAGTTTCTCATTTATCTCCAAAAGGTGCTAAAGTTTGCATAGTTCAAAGATTTTTCCCCGATCAAAGTAGGGGGTATGATTTTCGGTCATTAGCAGGGGTCAAGCTGTTTGACACCCTGCAGTTTCCACCTTCCCCTAGGAATTTCAGAAAACCACAGAATTGTGAAACGATATTAATAACTCAATTATTTCAAAGGTAAATTGGAGAAAAATAGCTATGCATAAAAACCGCGATGGGGGGAAGCCAGACCTCCGGCACTCAGTGAGCCAAGCAAGAAGATAACGAAGCAGCACCTGCACAGCTCTGTGCCTTTGGCTGCTGAAGGTACAAGAAGGTGGGTTTTGCCCCAGCAATGCTGTTTGCCACAGCCCAGTGCTGCAGTTACCAGCAACACAGAGAGGAATAACCTTGCAATGCAGATGGCTTCTCTCTAGGAAAGAAATCTGCTCATCCATTCAAACCAGGGATGGCTCTTACCTCAGGGACGATGGTCCGTCCTGACCAGAACACTACAGCTCTCAGAAAAATGCCCGTGGGTCTCCTCTCGCTCCAAGCCAGCGTCCACAGTCAGGTACCTCGTGCTGAGCTCCAGTGGGATCCCACCTTGGAGTTCCTGCTGGTGCAGACTTTTGTGAGATCCCTGAGCCCTCGTGATTCGGGCATCACTGGAATATTTCTCCCGCATCCCCCAAACACAGATTCAGTCAGGCAGTTGTGTACGAGCTTTGTAATGACACACTGAAATCCACATTAGGATGGTCAGCTGTCAAAGCCAAGTTATATTCCCTTTGTGGGCCAGTTAGACAAAACTAAATGGAACAGCAAAATTGGTGTTTTTTTGATATTAACACCCCCCAGTTTTAGTTTCTCGGTTCCATGTATATCCCAGCCAGCCCTGCCCAGTGCCTGTCTGTGCTCAGCGAGGCAGCCAGAGCTGCACCAGTTTCCTTCAAATGATACTCAGCAAAGGTACATCTGGAGAGCAAATCCCATAGGCCAATTCACCTGGTCATTTCCCCACACCTTCCTCGCAACCTCCTTGCAGGGATGTCAAGACACGTATTTACATCCCCACCATCTCATGACTTGTAACCTGCATCTGGCCCACGGACCAAGGACCGTGTCAGGATGCACTCGGCACTGACCCCCAGCCATCTCCATCCTGCAGCCCCCAGCGCTGGCCAACACATCAGGGGAGGATCCACAGGGCGTCAGGAGGGAGAAATGTTGGAGCTGCTTGACTCTGGCAGGATGGTTTTCTGGGTTTATCTCCCAGCAAGACCCAAAGCCAGGGAGGTAGAAAATAGAAAACTCCCACTGGAGCTGTGTCAGGCTCTGCTCATCCCAGAAGAGGATTTAGCTTTTGCATATTCCGTGTGGATTAGAGTTTCCAGGGCAGAATAATTATCTGATTTTTCACCTGCATTTAATATATGAAGAAAACACAGTATATATAAATAAATAAGCACACTCAGTAAAACCTCTCTCGGGATCGTAGCACTGTGCTCACGAGCTGCAGTCCGGCTGGGAACAGGGGTGTGGGGAGCGTGCCTGCTTCAGAAATGCATTTATGAGACAAAAAAATGAACAAAACCCACGGGCAGTGCAAGAATAGAGGTCCTTTTTAAATAAAATACTCCCTTTCATTCGGAATGTGGCTTTTTGTTCTTTTGAGTTTGCATGCTGTTGTTAATCACCTGCCATACCTGACATTAATTACCAGTAAAAGGAACAGAAATGCTTGTGTCAGGCAATGATGAGACCACCTTCTAACACCCTTATTCAGAGACAACACTGGCACACACTGACCCTTTTCCATCCTTTCTTTCCTTTTCCCCAGATGTGGAAGGGTTAAACAAGTGGTCAATCCAAAAAGCTGGGTGACAGGACCGAAAATGCAAATAAATCATATTTTTCCCTTATTTAACACAACAGGCTGTTCTGGATGGAGGTAAACTTTGCTACATCTTAAGGTAAGAAATTCAGGGAACAGCACACAAAAGCTGAGACAAAAATGTGGAAAAAAAAGAGAAAAAATGCTAAAAAAGTGAAACAAAACTACCTGTAGATCTCTTTAAGCAATTCTGAATAAAATGCCTTTTTGAAACATACTTTAAAAATTGTCAATAAAACTTAGAAAAATGTCCCTGCCCTAATTCCCAATTGCAGCGATACGTGATTGCGGTACCTGCCGGTGAATTCCCCCTCTGTAAGGAAGTTTACAAGAAACATCTTCAATATTCTAAAAACGGTTTTGAAAAAGTTCCACTTGACAGGAGAGGGGGCAAAGGTGCTTTTTAAAATACTTCCATGAGCTGGAGCTAAACTCTGGGTCCCACAGCATCGCTGGTTTAGGATTGGATTCCCTGTTTGTTACCAATAATAAATCAGTCTCTGCACATTTAATGTAACAAATCCAGGCGTTTATTAAGTCAATGTTTTCTTCCCATACCACAGTTAATTACTGTTGCTGGCTCAGTAGAGGCACGTAGAGGATCACAAGGTTTAGCAGGAGGCAGATGGAGAAGGAGCCATCAGGCTCATCCCAGTGCTGCCAGCTGGGTATCACCTCCTGCAGCCATTGCCCATCTTTCAGGCTCTGCTGGGCAATGCCAGTACAGTCCCGAGTCCTGCTCCACCTCAGCGCTCCCTGATTTTGTGCAAATTATTCACCTTTGCTAATGCTTTTCTGTCTGTGAAGCGGATGCAGAATGTCCCCACCCTCCTCGCAGCACCACAAGGACGGGCTCCTGCCTGTGAGGGGTTCGCAGGTGATGAGAACTCTTTCACGTACCTCATTTTTAATCAAATTCAGGGCTTTGTCCCTATCATCATAGCTATTAATTTTTGTTCTGTTTTAAAACATTTATCAAACTTTTCGCTGTCCCAGTGAGTTGTGCTTTCCGGGTCCTTCTCTCTTCCCTAAGCTTCCTCTACAGCCTGCCAGGCCAGGAGCACGGCTTACCTGTACAGGTGTCAGCTGGGTTGAAGACATCAGCTTGAGCTTTCCCAAGGAGAGCACAGTGCTCCCTGTCCTCGACGAGCTCCTCACTTCTCTTCCTCGGGGGGAGGCACCCGATCTGCAGCAGCATCACTGTTTCCAGAAGTGCATTTGCACATCTCCATCTCAGCCAGCAGCACGTTGCATCTCTAGCCTGGTGACTTATTAGAGCATTAAAATCCTGCTCTGTTAATTTTAATGCAGTTCTACTTTTTATGAAGTAACTTCATTAAAATAAGACAAACACCGTAATCCCTTTCAGAAGCATAGCTGTGCTGCACAGCTTCTTTACCTCATCCACAGCTTTGCACTTCCAGGGGACGAATTAAGCAATACAGTTGTAAGAGTTGTATTTCAGCACTTGAATCACAATTAAAAGTTATATCATAGAGGTACTAAGATCAAATCAATGGTTTCAAAGGAAACAATGCCTAGAAGATACCAAGTCTTGGCCATAAGGCTATCGGTGTGACCAGGAGGAGCATCTTCCCAATGCTCCTTCTAATGCATTTACCCACCTGGGTACCGACCCCTTCGCAGCCTCTGCCCGGTCTGACTGTGCTGTGTGTGCACACAAGGGAACACATTACACCCAGAAGACTCTGAAATGTTTATGATTATATCAGCAAATCGCTTGATAACCTCTAAGAACACAGCATTTCTCATTCTCAAGCCAAGGGTTTACTCTTACGGAACAACCCGGGTCTCACTGAAGCTGGCATTGGCTGTGCACAGCATCACTGATTTGGTCAGGAGAAACACAGGAGAATGAGATGTTTCTGCAATGGGGAAGTGGAATAAGAAACAGCTAGTGGACTTAAGTGTAGTTTAATGATATCTCAAATTAATAAGCGATCAGCATCACGTGGATTTGTTTGGGAAAATGCCACAGAATTGTGCCTGATACCAGTTTGCTACCGCAGTTAATCACTGTAAGAACCTGCTTGGTCTCCTATATATATACACACACACACATAGATATATACCAGGACCTGCCCCTGCTCGCTGACTGCAAGGATAAGCGGGTGGGTTTGTCACCTATTTAAGCTGCTTCTACTTTTACAAGTACAACGCACCTATAACACACAGCGGTAGTAATTTTACAGTTGGCACCCCATGCCAATTTCAGAAATCATGAAGAACCACACTGGCATAGCCACGAAACATGAGGAACTTTGAAGAGGGTCTGGGAAGCTGTGAGATGTTTCTATTTTTATCCTTCAAACCATTCCTACCCTTTCTGGCATTCACAAATGGCTGAGAAAGGCAGAAAAGCAGCTGGCCTACATAGCTGCAGCGGAGCGATGGAGATGATGCGTGCTCGCTCCTGAAAACCTGTTTCAAGTCCCTTATCTGATATCTAACCCTTACCGGTTCCCTTGTTCTGCTCATACCTTTGCATTTATTCCCGATATAAAAGGAACTGGAAATGAAATTGAAAAAAAATTATGGTTTTGTCTACTCAGAACTAGGAAGTACTTGAAATGTAATTGTGGTTGTTTCCGCAAGATCTAGGTTTATAGTTTGAAGTGGGACGTGTTGGGAAAGCCAGCTATTAACCCCAACCCAGATTTAGCCATTGCGATCATGCAGAACTTCTTTTAATTTGAATCTAGCAAACAGAGTAAAACTTGAAACACCCAAAAGGAATTAATGCCTTTCAAAACACCCCACCCCAAGAGTGGTAACGAACTTCAGCTTTTCTCCCATCTGATGCTTCCTGACAAAACTTTATGGATCAAAACTACCCAAGAAATGGCCCAAACCAGTCATGGCATGATGCACAACAACTCCTCCTCCAGATAAGCACTATGGACGGCACAGGTAAATCGAGGCACAGACATCAAGGTACACAGAACTGTTTTACCAAACATGCTCTCTTAAAAAGGAAAAGCAAATATTGAATCAGCATTTTGTGAATGCTGCTCCTACCATGGCTCTGGTTTATCAAACCTGGAGAAAATTTCCCCTGTTTATGTGGATGGACAAGAGATGGAGAGAGAGAAACTGGTCTGAAACCGTAAGAGAGATCACAGGGAAAGCAAATACAAAGAATTTTCCCTCCTCACAATCATTCTCCTTCTTCCTCACCCTGCCTCAGGGATACGTACAGAGAGCTTTTAAAAATTGGCCGAGACGCTTTGGCGC
This sequence comes from Bucorvus abyssinicus, assembly GCA_009769605.1. NCBI lineage: Eukaryota > Metazoa > Chordata > Aves > Bucerotiformes > Bucorvidae > Bucorvus > Bucorvus abyssinicus. Next base: position 5,681,558 of record CM020032.1, read on the forward strand.
TTATTACTGGATTCTCCTTATAGTTATTTAAATGATAAACAGGGCTATTGATGCTAAACCTCAAGTACTAAAATTATGACAAGTGATGTACACCCAGCTCTGAAATTCTGAAGTGAATTTGAAACATCACTTTTGGAAATACCATGCCTTGTCCTAATAGATCTATGTTGGCCATATTGGGAAGAGAGTTATCAATACTTTTATAAATTTTCCATGCAAGTAAACTGAAATCATCATTATATTGATTCAGTAGCAACTGCTCTAGTAAGGACTAGTCTAAACAAACAACAAATTGAGAAATCTACTAAACAGAATGGGAGAAACGTAACAAAGTTTGGATGTTATCTGCCACCTCCTGTTGTCCTATTTTAACTTGCTAAACTTCTTTTTAAACAGGAGGAATCAGTAGCACGTTTATTTTCCAGTCACCGAAGCATCAAGCAGCACATTGCCAGCCGTGCCTTGGCCACCGGCCATGGAGATGTACCACGACACCTTTCCGCAGGGCTCTAGTCTTGGCCAGGCGTCAGAGCTAGCTCTTCCATTCCAGAAAGTGCTCTGCTGGGCTTCAGCCCTACCCTTGACTAACGTTTTTCTCTGGCAGCCCCAGGACAGTTCTCCCCTCAAGTACCTGGACAACAAAGCAGTTCAGTTCTGATCTATAAATATTTAGTATTTTATTCCAGAGCTGGGCTTTCTCCAAAGCAGCATCTGCTGCCTTGGGGGGTTTGCAGCTTGTGCACATGCCTTTATGGGGACATCAACCTTCATATTTCTACAGAACTGGAGGTAAGGAATAAAGAAAAATGTTCACGGATTGTTACATGTCTGTGAGACTGGAATTACTCTGAGCTTTAAACCCCGCACAGTTTCACGACTGTCAGAGCTGAAAACTACCCAGTGAAGGTTTGCTTCTGGGCTGCTCTTCATACAGGCAGTTCAGTACTTTAACGGTGCTCCCCAGCTGTACAGACCTATTGTTACCGCCTCTTTTTTCTCCCCTTACACAGAAACAGGGGTTAGTCTTGGACTTGGCACCAGGTCTTGCACCTCGGGTCCAGCAAGATCTGAGCATCTTTGCAGGACAGTGGGCTTTGCGCTGCTCTCCAAGAGGGAGAGAGAGAAGGGTGGAGGAGAGCTGAGCTCATTTCAGCAGCCGGTGATGCAGAGGGGGTGACATTTCCCAGGGCTGATACGCTGTTGGAATGAATGTCACAGCTTAGCAAAATGAATGGTACACGTTAACCCCTCTGCCAGCCAAGAGGGTGCGTAATCTGGAGAGCAACAGGAAAGGGGCTCCTACCTGAGGGTACATCCAGGACAGTTTCAGTCTAGAGGTTCAGCTTTCAACAACAGTCACAGAAAGGCCATATGAGAGATCTCCTGTTAGATCTCACACTTCAGCGTTGTCATAAAAAAAGAGACATTATTCAATTTAACGTGTTACTGTGAAACAACACCCCTGGTTCACGTACACCCGTTAGTGCTCGAGCACCTGCAAGGCATCCCAGTGCCATGCACAAAGCAGGGATGAAGTGATAACATGGTACTTAAAATACAGTTTTTAAAAATCATTTTCTAATTCTTCACCTCAGTTTGGCTGCTCTGTGTGCCAGACAAGAGACTTATAACCTATATGAACAACATTAGAAGACCAAACGAGGAGCGTTAACACCTTGGGGAACACTGGAAAGCTGATTTGCCCAGCCTAGAAAACTTCGATTTCTAATAATTTGCACACTACGGTATTTCTAGAGATTAAAACTCACCTTTAACCAACAAATCTAACCATGCTAATACTCTTCAAGATGTCCCAGCTACGTGAAAGCTGAGCTACCTGGGAAACAGCCACAATCGCTGCAACCTGCAAAAAGCTGATTTTTTCACGCTGCTGTGCCTTCCCTTTGCCAGCCCTATTTCTGCACTTAATTAAGCAACCTCAAGAGTTATCCAGAAATAGAAAGGGGAGCACCTGAAATTAGAGAGACTAAGGAATTTTTTAGTGTATCGCTTTTTGCCTCAAAACAGGTGAAGAAAAAATAAATAGATTTTTCTCTTTTTTTTTAGTTCCACATACCACACTGTAAACTGCAATTACATTACTTTGAACTCCATTTGTTTTCTGCTTTTAAATCATCTATGACAATGATTTTGCTGAAATAGTTTGATTTTGCTATATTATGCCAATACTCACCGGTAGAAATTTCAATCACCTTACACAGAAAGCAGTGCAAAAATACATTAACAACAAGCATAAGGAAATTCAGACCCTTAGTGCCTCTAGTTTATGCCATTTTTCTGTTTTGTTTTTTTTTTTAAAAACAGCTTGTTGCTGCCTCTTTAATGCACAGTTTGCATTTTACAAGGAAAACAGCTGAACATTTCGAGAGGGGAACACCAGAGCACTTCCCTCCCTCCCTTGCTGCACAAAGCACTTGCAGACCCCAATGCCCAGACGTGAGAGATGCTGGGTGAGCACCGACCCGCTCCCTGGCAGCGCAGCCGCCGGCTCGGCGGTTGGATGGATCCGAGGCTGCTGCCTGGTCGGGCTCCTGATGGGCTTTGTCCACCCAAAATCCTTTTCCCCTTGAATTCTCTCTCCTTCCACAGAGCTTGTGCATGGGAACAACGAAGACCTGAAGCGCACAACATCACCGTGAGTCACCAACGAATGATACTTCACCACTTCTCCAAAGATATGTTAGAAGAAAAATTCAATAAAACTCAGATTAAGCCAATTCCATGTTGCAGTACAAACAAAGTCTGGAACAGCCTAATCCTCTTACACCAGAGACTGGGCTCCTAAAGTAGGTATTTAATAAGATTAAATACTACGGGTCATAAAAATTAATTTACGCAACTCTCATGGTTTAATAAACTCCGTATCTACAGAGCGGGCCAAATTTCTGCTCCGTGGGAGAGGCAAAGCCAAGCACAAGCCCTGCCCCAGCGCCGGCTGTGCGGTGCTCGCACAGCACAAGCCCCAGCCTCGAATCAGGAAAGCCCCTCACGCGAGGAACTGTGTAAATCAGATTTAAGCTGCTCATATTGGACAACTCGCCAGACACTTGAACTTAGCAGATTTTAATGTGAACAGCAGCGTTCGTTCCTCTGGTGCGTGTAGATCCCTCCTTCAGTGGAGCAGGAGGAAAATCCAACTGGAAATCTCTGCGGGAGGTAACCCCTGCTCAGAAAGCACTGGCCCACTCGCTCTGCGCGGGCAAGGCAGCCAGCTCCCTGACTTTAAATGCAAAAGAGGAGTCTAATAGCTCTGCGTACTGACACAGTTACAGCAATAAAGACAGTGTCTTAACTACCTCACTCAGATCCCTCCTGCAGCGTATCCTGGAGGGATCTGCTGTTGGCACCTGCCGACAGAAATTCAGAGCTATAGATACCTCCTTCCCACCACGCTGCAGCAAGGTAAACCAGAGGGAAAAAGGTTTAACCTGGAAAAATTTGTGGCACACACAAAGGTCAAGGTCTGCTAGAAACCAGGGGCGGGGGAAATCACATTGTCACTCATGTGGTACGCAGAGGTATTACACATAAAAGCATTTATCATAGAATCACGGAATGGTTTGGGTTGGAAGGGACCTTAAAGATCATCCAGTCCAACCCCCCTGCTATGGGCAGGACACCTTCCACTAGATCAAGTGGCCAAAAAATTTGTAATAATTTAGAACTAAAACAGTGCTGGCAAAGGGTGAAGCAGTGCATTAAGGGCTGGAAAACAGTTTGGGAAGAAGCAGCAGTAGTAAATTGCGGAGGAAGCCATGGCCAGCTGCAGGGAAGGCAAGACAGGAGTGAGCTGCGCAGAGGCTGGGGCTTGACACCCGATTTCCTCTCCCAGGGAATTATGATTTTAAAAAATAAAAAATCTATCAAAAATTAGAGAGAAACTAAGACTTGCAGAAAAGCAAAACACTTTTCAAAATGAGAACAGAGTCTATGCTGGGTCACAGAAGTCAGTGACTTAGCAATTTCATAAACTCAGCTAGAAGGGGGAAGATTCAGTTTTACGTGTGCTCCAACACGGAGGAGTCCTGTCTGGTTTGCTCCCCTTAATCCATAATAACAGGTCATAATTTCAGTCAGAAACTGTATTCTGAAGCCTGAACATTTTAATGTAGTCAGAGCTGCACCACAACCAACATGCTTTCATAAAAAGCTACCATGAAGATGTATCCGAGTGTTTTGACCATGACGCCCCTCCCCAGAAACTGCCTGTTCTGGGAAGGCTCCAAACCAGGTTTCATTGCAAGACAAAAAAAAAGTGCAAACTTGATGTCTGTGCTTGCATCTGCTGCTTGGCTGAGCAGGGCAGGGGCTGGGAGGGTGGAGGGGTGATGTCCCCCCAGAGCCTCCCCAGGGATGACAAGGCGGCGGCTTTTTTGACCTCCAGAACAGTGACATGCAGGTTCTCCATAGGAGCGTTGAGATCCCAACAGCTCCAGTCCTCCCACATCGCATGGGAAGACCATTGGCAAGGTATATGGGTGTGGGCACGGCGCCGAAACCTCTCCTTTTAATGAGAATGTTCACTTTAAATTGTTTAAAAATTATTTAAAAAAAAAAAAAATCATTCAGGTGCACAGCTCCTGAACGTGCTTCCACTCGCGTTTGTTACACCAAGAAGTAGGAAATTAAAACCTTGGACTTCATCAGGCTTCTCCTATTCTTTTCCCAAGCCTACTTAAACTTGTCAGTGCCTTGCCTCAACTTACCCAATTTTCTCCGGAAAGCCGAGAAGAGAGATGGGGGCCAGGGAAGAAAGGCTAAGGCCACGCTTCAGCACTCTTTGCTTGTGAAAACTTCAGATACTCTGCCGATTTCTCTGAATTCAGAAAGAACGAAGCTGTTTCTTACATTCAAAAAGGAAAAAATATTGAGGAAAAAATAAGAAAACATATACATTTTAAGAAAAACCCGAACCCTGCCTATAGTAATGCTGTTTGTGTTTGGAAACACAGTGGTTTTCTGGGTAGTCTGAGAAGTTTTCCTGACCGAGCAGCCTGGACCTCGAATGCCGTTGGCTGGGGGAACCAGCTGCACCCAACCAACAGTATCCTGGGTGCCGTTTTGTTCCATTTCTTTCCACTGACATTTTTTGAAGCAATATTTCAGCAAAAGAAAAAATACTTAAGTCGCCTCAGGGGAAAAGCAACCCTGCAGTGAAATAAATATCTCTTTCGTATCAAAGTGATTCACAATTCCTTTGATAAATCTTATCATCGCGGAGTTTTTCTGCATTGAAACAACCCCATGAAGGGCTGAAAGAATCATCTAAATGCATCTAAACAACTCTGTTTATTTTGTATTCAACAGCGTGTTGCACAAGCCAGCGCAGCGTTTCCATTAGTCTTTAAAAATAGTATTAAAGGACATTTCAGTCTATTTAAATTATGTCTATTTTCATTTAAATTAGTTGCTAAATAACAAGTTCTATACTATCATTATGCTGTAGTCTGTAACTGCTAGAAATACACTTCAAACAAAACAAATTAAGGAACCTGGAAATTGCTACAGCAGCGCAAGGATATATTTTTAGGCAAAAATATACAGAACAAGAGCAAGTGATCAAAAATATGATCACAAACCAGCCTGTCTTTAGTGTGTGAAAGGAATGGTACTTATGGGAAACCTCATTTTACTCTTACAAGGTTTTTAATTTATAAAACAATGCACAAAATTTGCAGTTTCTTAACTGGAAAAGGACTAATTACATTTTCAGTGGCCTGTTTTATCACACCCAGCAGTTCTCTGAGAGTTTTGAGCCGTCTTGGAGCGAGACAGCTGGAGCACCATCCATCACCCTGGCACGGCTGCCATTCCCAGCAGAAACCAGCGCTCCGCTGCCGGCCCCGGGCCCCCCCACCTGCCAAACCAGGACTCCCATTAACCCAGTGGTGGGTTTACCCAGGGCTTCACAGGCGGACTCAAGGACAGGGTGGACCTAACCAGTAACTCACCCAGAAAGCGCCCCCACCCGCCCCCGCTCCGAAGAGCAAAACCTTCCCCAGCGGTGGCATGAACCAAGGGCAGGCGGTTTGTGGGTCTGTCCCTCACAAACCGGGAAGCCAGGCAGGGCAGCATCCGACTCCACCACCCACCCCGGCTTATCAAAGTCTTCCTTAAACTAAAAGCAATCCTTATAGTATACATTATGAATTGATACACTACCAAACTACATCAAAACACCATTAAAGATGAAATGCCTCATAAAAGATACAGGAATCAAACAACTGGGCTGAAAAACACATGCGCAAATATCTCTGGAATTTCAAGTTTCCAGGACAAGTTCATCGTCACCTCCTCCCAGCAACACCCCATCAGCTACTACTAACGTTTTTAATCACCACTAAAATGATTCAGCTCCTCATTCTTTGCAGCAAGTTAAGGCCAGCATCTCATGTAGCCACATGCCACGTTTGGCTTGGATAGGAATTACCACTTCCCAAACAGGATTGGGAATATTTTATTTTTTGTACCTGCTAATCTTGATCATACACCATCGCTTCCATTCCAAAAAGCCAAACCACTCTGCCTTTAACCCGTATAAACCCAGAAAAAGCATCGCCCTACTTCGTCTTGGGAACTGAATTTTCATAGACCACTAAATAAATTCTGAGTAGATTCTCTTTTTCTTTTTTTTTCTTTTTTTTCTTTTTTTCTCTTCTTTTTCTTTATTTTTTTCTTAAAATAGAGCTCAGTTTTAGCATACCAAAGCACATTAGTAAAGACAAAGGAAAAAGGAGATGAAGTAACATTGAATGCAAACACATCCACATACATAGATATAAATACATGAGATGAGAACCAGGATCAAAGCACATGGGCGTATTTTGACTCAATAAAATTAGAAAAAAAAAAAAATTCACATGCTTCCTTCTAAAGTGACTGTGAACGACCCCCTCTTCCATGGCACCGTCTCTCCTTCCACCTGCAGGTTCTTCAGCCTTGCCCTGCAGCAGGAGGGTGGCAGCTCCCACCTATGAGGTCCCTGGGAGATCGAATCCTTTGTTCCGCGCACGGTTCTTTGCAACCAACGCTAAAAAACTCCTGGAGAATTTGCAACTCCTGCTTAAACAGAAAAATGCAGTCCCGAGCCTGGAATGGTTTCTAAAACCTGAAAGATTTTGGTCTTTTCATTGATATATTTCCAAAGGAGTAAATACATCTTCTGTAAACGGAGAATCTAGGAAGTTTTCTCAATGTAGGTAATTTGCATATATATTTACCCTGTAGAAAATTCCTAGCTTCAACTCAATGTACGGAAATAATTTAGTGTATACATTTGATACTCAAGCCATGCAGCAAATCATATGCATTTAATTCAGGAGTACTATAAAAAAAAAGAACTACATGAGTAATCAAGAATGCGCTTAACCTCTCTCTAAGCAACACAGGAAAAGGTTAGTGTGAAATATGTGACAATCCCCTAAAAATATAACTAAAGGGTAACTGGTAAAGGTGTGCTGTAAAAACCCAATCGGTGCTAAGGAAACAAAAAACTGACAAACCAGAAGAAAAATGTGTTTTGGAGTCACGCTCGGTACCGGCTGATGTACGCTCACGGTAAAATGAGATTACAATGCAAATCTCCCTGAGAATAAAGGAGCGTAATTCCAGCTCTATACCAGCACAGCAGGTCGAAGAGTTAGAAAATTCCTGTGGGCTGAAGCAAAAAATTACATAAAGCTTTTTTTAAACATAAAATCATAGAAAAACTCAAATACTCAGATATCTTCCATGACATTTATGTAATCTCAAGACAAAGAAAGGAAAAATCAGATTTGCTTTGGATTTGCTTTCACTTGACGTTAAAACTTGACAGAGGTACTTGGAGAGCGTGTGGCCATCCTGGGAGCACGGCGACAGGAGAGGGCACCCAGCGTTTCACTGCTGACTGAAACTCAAGCCAGGGGTAATACCAACGCTTCCAAAGAGAGAGGAAACTGTTCCATATCAGCTCTTTTAAAGTATAGATATAAAAAAATCCTGGTTATCATTCTCCTTCTGAAAAGACAACGCTAAGCCTTGCAAAGAGCAGGCTTATTAGGAAAGAATTAACTCCTCATCTCTGGACAACAAGAAAACCCAACGAGCAAACCCTGACACTTAGAACCACAGGAACAGCCTGGTTGAAAACTGTTAGAGTAGACAGAGACGAGCCGAGTGACGCAGTGGTTTAGGGCACTCCGAAAATCTACTCGTGACTGAGCAGGTCTTTAGCCACAGCAGTCACTGCTGTGAGATCAGCTCATACAGCATCCAACGAAGGGGATGAGCCACCCCCGTGCCAGGTCCCAGCTAAAGGTGAGGACTGGGCTGGAGCCAGCAGACAAAGACCTGATGGAAAGGGCAGGTGGCCGTTTCCAGCCTTCCACTGCTCAGTTATGGAAGTTTAGATAGAAATATATATTCATACATATATATATAAGGATTCTTGCAGAAGCCTCAGCAGTTTGAGCTTCTCCAAGATAACCTGAAACCAAGTGCAGGTTTTCCCCACACGAAGTCCTGAAGGTTTGTACCAGCAGTTTGGTGCTGTCCCTGCATGCAACTGTAAAATAAAGAAATAAGGTAATACTCAGAACTTAAACTCCTAAAAATCAGGCTTTGAATCTACAGTTAGAAAATTAAACAGTTCGCCTGACCTTTAAAAGTCCCAAATAGTGATTAATTTCTGTCAATTTACTCACATCTTGTGCGTAAGGGGAGAACTAAAACACTGCTCTATATCTGGAAGATGAAATAGGGATTTACTTCGGAAGGTCTGTGCTACAGCCTGGCTTGAGGTGAGCACTCTGAGATAATTATTCCATTTGCTTCTACCATTTCACAGGGTCTCGTGTATTCAAAGCCTGAGCTGGTACATTTAATTGATGAAAACTGCCCTGCTGTCAGGAGCATGCAGCTTCTGGATACTTCTCCAGCAAACCCAGAGGGTCAGCAGTGGAGCCTGGGTCTGAGCATCCCACTGCTCCTGTCTGGCTGTAGGATCTTTTCACTCACCTCTAGCAGAAATCCCTTAAAAAATCTGCCCACTTTGCATGAACCAGAGTCACACAAATAAACAGAGAACTGACAGCACCAGTGTGCCCATGCGCATGCAAAACCACACGCCTTTACTAACCTTCCAATGACTGGTTAAACAAAACCTCTGCAAAACAAGGGAAAGTGCAAGAGCTGTAAGAATGCCTCTTAATTAGAAATATGTTTAAAATTAAGTCAATGCAGTGAGATAAATAGTTTGTAAGATGGGAAGTAATTCCAAGTGTTACAACACCACTCCACAGGGCCACCTCATAACTCAGGACGTAAGTACTGTATAAAATCCACACTGTGCAATCCTTCAGAGACTTGCAAAGACCCAGTAAGGAAAAGGAAAACTGCCATTAGTTCTTTCCCTAAGCAGTTCGACCTATCAGAAAACTAAAGCTGAATAGCCTGGACAAAGAATGGAAACGCGCTGCAGAAATTGGGGGGAAAAATCCCCAAACCTCATCAGTCTGTTGTTAATAATCACTGAAAACAAGCAACCTACACCGGTAATTCAATTTGCCATTTCTTTTCTGGATGTATGCACTGGAATAACAGGCGGAAAGCAAATGTTCTGGCACGTGTTGAGACAAGCAGGATTTCCTAGCGCCAAGAGAGCATTCCCAGAAGCATCCTGCTATTTGTCCTAATTTTATGGAACAGAGGAAGAGCCTCAGCCACTGGCTGGGCTCACACCATACTGTTGCGTGGTCTGGGGAGGCAGTTCAGGGTGATGAAGTCACAGCCCACCTGAACAATTAGAATCACAGAACCATCTGGTTGGGAGAGACCTTCAAGGTCATCGAGTCCAACCGTTCACCCTGCACTGCCAGGGTCCCTAAACCATGTCCCTCTGCGCCACATCCACACGTCTTTTAAACACTTCCAGGGATGGGGACTCCACCACCTCCCTGGGCAGCCTGTTCCAATGCCTCACAACCCTCTCGGTAAAGAAATTCTTCCTGATATCTAACCTAGATCTCCCCTGGCATGACTTAAGGCCATTTCCTCTCGTCCTGTCACTTATCACATGGGAGAAGAGACCAATCCCCACCTCTACAAACTCCTTTCAGGTAGTTGTAGAGAGTAGTAATAAAAAATATAAATTAAATTAAACAATCTTCACCTTTTTTCTTTACAGTGCTTGAACAGCAATACCTCCCTGCACAAAGCCAGCACGCACCGAACTGCATCTCACAAAGTTTCCATTTTCATTTTTAACTAAGAAAAGGCTTTACAGAGAAAAACAGTAGAGGAAAAGGCACCAAGATAGGGGTCAAATCTCTGTCTGGCCTGGATCTGTGTGACTATTTTGATTTATTCTGATCCATGTGGATTTGGGCCAGCTGAGGGTCAGACCTTTCAACCATCAGCTGCCAATTACTTCCTATGTGAGATGGCATTTCATGGCAGGGTGTCCAAAGACAGCTGTCAGCACAGACCTCCCGAACCCCAGATGTCCTCAGGGGCTGAAGGAGCTCAGGATAAACCAACTACGCAGGTAAGGAGGGAGGAGGAGTTTGGATTCAAGTTTTAGAAACCAGGGGCAGGATCCAGTACCAGCTACATCAGGGTCACGCATCAGAGTCACCTGAGAAGACCACGGCAATGGTATACTGGAAACATAAAAGGTGTTGATTGTTCAGGGTCTCTGTAGGCAGTTTAACCACTGAATACACTGTGGTTTTTAGTCCTGCTGCACTCTGCCTATAGCCAACTTGACAGCTATCTCATTTACTTTATTTAGCTTTAAACTGTTGAGTCAAAAAGCACATCAGGTGCGCTCTGGCAAAAGCTGCAGATATTTCTAAATGAGGTTTCAAAGAAACTAAACTTTCTCAAAGAATTTAAGAGCTAAAAAAATTGAGAAATCATGGTTTGCCTTAGGGTCAAGAGGTAAAAATCATCCTCAAAAATTAGATATAGCCAAAATATCCTTTAAGGTTAAATTACTACGCAGTAGCTAAATAAAACACCTGCAAATTATTCTGAGAATAAGAATGTTCTTATTCAGTTTACCTTGACACACTAAAAGGTTGAAACTACAGTGTTCTGTACAATGACAAAGAAATAGTTTTTTTTTTTAAATCAAATCACAGTCTGGTATTTGCATCTCCACTTTGAGGTACTTCTGATAAGCCTTTGAATTTCTCAGCCTTTCATATTTTATCTCTACAAATTTCTTCTAAACCTTGAAAGGCAACAGTTAAAATCCTCTCACTGAAAGAAATATGAACTACAAAAAACGGAAAAGCTCAGGGACAAGGAATTTGTGCAGAGAGCAGGTGAGGAGCTGTCTGGACAAGAGACTTCATCTTAACTGAGTAATATGTTCGGTTCTTCAGTTTAGTATGAACGGAACGGTGTTGAACTCAAAGTCTGGAGGTGGGTGGTTTGGGGTTTGTTCTTTTATTAAGAAGTCATCCCCTTATGGAATCCTCGTTACTACTTTGCTGTTAAAAGGCAGATTTAGGCTGGTTTGCTGCCATGCCAACACTGTGTCTGAGGAGCACAGAGCATGACTGAACTCAAAACCAGAAAGGAAAACTCCAAGTCACCAGTAAAACCAGCACTGCCCACTGTGTTGGTGGTCAGGTTTGGTCTGTTCTACCTGGGCATCGCTTTGGGATGAAACTTCTACAGAGCAAAGGAGCACGCAGCCAGTCTCTCCTCAGACCCAGCGCTGCACTGTCATCTTCATCACGTCATGGTGTCCATACCCAGGTGACACCGACCAGGAGAAGGCTAGGGCAGACAGATGCATGGTCTGCCGCGAACACGCTCCAGAAGGAACACCAGAAAGAGCCCTCACACCTGGCTGGTGAGGACAGAAAGCAGACTGAGCATTCAGCCTGGAGATAAAAATCAGCTTTGGTAGCCTTTTGCCTAGGAAACACCATTCCACTAGCACTTCTTCATTAAAAAGGGGATCTAGTGGACCTTGATGACAAGCCATTCCTAGTCCAAACTATTTTCTTCGCAAAAACCAAACAGAAGCAGCTGGTGAAACCGGCCTTGACAGGGCACTAGGCTCTGAGGCTCACCATTGCTGCAAGGACTGGCCTTTAAGGAGAGAAGGGTTAAGTATCCTCTGCCCTTCCTGAAGCAACATCAAAGAAAAGCACGTGTTTTGCTGAAATAAATGATATTGTCTTCATAGTTATACTTCCACGAAAGGCAAAATATGTTGCAGCTACTGTGACCCAGAAAACTAAACATAAATCACAGCATCAGAAATCAGCTCATGAAAACAGCAGCTCAGTGGACAGGTACATGGCAGATCTACTTCTCAGAGCAAGGTTAAAATAAATCTGGTATTTTCCAGTGATGCAATACATTATACTGACAAGAGAGCTGAAAATACCATAAATAAAATGGATTTTATCATCTCATACCAGTCTCTTGTGGATAATATTGTTTATTTCCAGAGTACCTCCACCAGCATCAAATATAATTCAGCAGTAAAATGGACTTTGGTTGCTTAGACCAAACAACGGAGCAGGGAGATGCCACCCTGCACTTTTACTAATGAATTGATAGATCCGTGTGCGCTCAGTGCTTTAAGGAGCGGCAGCTCACAGCCCAGTCCCCATCTCAGTCCCCTGCATAATACACTGTGACAGCAGAACAGACGCTGTTTCTTTAATACATGTAGCCTTTCATTTTCGAAGATGAATGAAAAGAAATAATTTTGTTTAGCTTTTCAACAGAAATTACTCATTTTCTAACTCCAGAAATCTGAATATTCATTGCTCTCCTTTGCAGAGAGGGTTATCCTCAGCTACTTTCCAATTTATAAAATAAAATCTAAACTCCTGCTAAATCGCAGACTTGAATGGATACTTTGCTTTTAATTACTTTCAGAACTGTTAAATATCTGACGATGGGGGCTGCACTCTTCAGCTGTGCGATACATTTATTTACTCCGCTGTGCTTTTGGAGCACGCTGAATGTTTATAATTAGGTTGTGTAACCATGCGAACCTTCAGCTGGTGTTTGCTGTTTTTAAAGCAGTTTTGTTCTGCATTTTGAAAGAAGGAAAAGCTACAATGCACCATGAAAATTATACAGTCGTCTTTAATCTATACCTCCAGCACAGAAAAAAGCCCACTTAAAAATTATAATTGTGCTATTTTAATGGTGCTTAGGTGCGTGCAGAGCTGGGTGATGGTTCCAGCGGCAATGCAAATGCAGGCAGTGACGCTCAGTCACTCCCAAAGCCAGTGCCAGAGGTTTTCTGCACCAGCTCTCACCGGTGGCAGGTCCAAGTGGGAAGTTCTGCTCTGAAACACACACTGCTGGGGCAGGCTCTCGGACACAGCAGGCTTGAGGGGATCATTCACTCTTACACACAATGGGAAAGTGCAGGTGCCCAACAGCTTGCAGGTCTTCTGGGACTGGTACCTCTGCTCCCGCCTGCTGAGGTCCCACCGGGTAAAGCACATCTCAGCCACTTTGTAAACCTCTTCTGCTTTCTGAGCCCTGAAGGACAAAGCGATTTCAAAAAACAAGGTGGCTCTTGGCTGGTGCCATGATCAACAGTGGCATTAACACTTACTATGGAGACAGTCCTTGGGGATAAACCTGACATTATGGAGCTCCTGAAGTCACAGTATTTTAAAAGAGACAATTTCTTTTCAATTGGGTAATTTAAAATCCAGAATTAAGGAAGGAGTGTTCATTTTTTCATGAAAACATGATTTTTAAATTGTTCTTGGCGCTTACTGCACTAAGAAATTAACATTTGGTGTCAGGTTTAACCATCTGTTAACACACATGTGATTTCAAATTTCTTCCTCATGTCGCCCATAAACAGAGTCTCCACCCCACACGAGATTAAGTCATCCCCACCACACAAGTGTTCACTTCCATCTTACCAGAGAATCTGTAAGGAGAACTGGAAAGTGCTGAGAAACTGTATGGGTTTTCCTCGGTCAAAAATTTAACACAGGCCACACAACATGTGAATGTTGACACCTTGCCATGCTTCTGTTGCAGTTATAGCTGAAGAGTTATATAAATATGCGAGTTTTCTGTTCAGGAGCTCAAAAAATAATACTGTAATATCTGCTTCACTATCAATCAATTTCTCCCTTTTTTTCCCTTCCGCAAAACAACTTCCATTTTCTTTCCCTTCAGAAGTTTTCAGTCAAAACCAAATCAACATAAGATGCAGACTACGCATTGGTATCATTCAGGAACAGCCAAAGCCAGAAGCAACTTTTGCAAGTCTGCGTGTCCCTCAGTATTAGGAGACAACATACGAGAGTGCAGATTTCCTTTATTTCCTTCCGCAATTTAAATAAGTCAAGTTGGTGTCATGCAGGAAACTGCACATCCCCCCCAATGGCATTTCAGAACGTGTAATCAGCCCATTTCGCTATTATCATCCCAGAAACGACAGCAAAATGCGGGTTGATAAGGACCTCAGCTCACCCACACACGCTTGTACTTCAATGCCTCTAAGTTATTCCAATATTCAACTCTTTGCTTTGTATCGCTGCATTTCAAACATACAGAATAAAACCAGGATTAAATACTGTGCTGAAGAGAATAACTTTGCCAGCCTGTGCTATGCTTGGCAGCGTTCGGGGTGCGCGTGCCTAGATGAATTGCTAAGGCTCAGGAGTTAAAGTATTCAGGCACAATGAGAGAAAAATATGACACACTGATGCCTTTCCGATGCCTCTAATAAAAACACAGCGATTCCAGCAAAGCACAAAGTAGCTGTATATCCCCTTAACAAAAATAATGAGTTAAAGAAGTACATGGTAGAAAGAGCCTCCGAAATATATCCACAAGCCACTTGCTCTAGGACAATAACACACTAAATTTTGCATCTGTACCACCCGTCCAAACAAGTTGCTGTCACAGACTAAGTCTGTTAGAAAAGATTGGAAAATTATGTTAATGTGGCTTGGGCTGAGAATACTAAACCAAAACAAACAAACAAAAAACCTAGAAGAGGGAACTTTGTCACCACAGAGGCCATCGTGTATGGAAATAGCAATATACCGCCGAAGCCAAAGGAAAGCCAGCTTTACCGCCGAAGCCGGTGGGAAACAGCTGGTGGCCATGCAGAGGTGGGAAATGCCCCTCCCAGGCTGCTCAGGAGCATCCCCCCAGGAAAGCTCAGGACCCCTTTTCAGGAGGGTGAAAGTCCGAGTAGTAGGTGACATTATCTGCTTAAGTGAAAAGACACCAGTAAAAGACATTACAGCGGAAAAAAGTGTTCAGGTGAAAGCATCTGTCAGAGGAGGGTTTCACAGTGTCACACAAGAGATTAGCTACAAAGTCAAAAATTACTGTTGTCGTTTAGACTCCAGTTAACACCCTCCTGACTCAAGGCAACATACTGCTCACATGTAGCTATATGGAATAAGTTTTCTTTCTTTTGAGAGGTTTTATAAAGAAAACCCAAAACCTAACAACAAAAACCCCACAAACAACACGCCATCTCCAGAAAAACTTTGAAGAATGCACTGACCCATCCATATCGCAGCCCCCTCCTATGGTGACTATGGTGCCATTTCCCAGATTGAAGAGCATAGGAAAGTCCATTATTGCCATGGGGTCGGGCTAGAATCCCCCCACCCAGGCCCGAGGCAGCACCATCATCCTTCTCCAGCTGCCTGGGCACAGCACAGGGTGCAAGTACCCACTGCCTTGGCACCCACTGCCAGGGGCACAGGCGGTGTTAGGGTATTTTCCTGAGAATTAGTGGGAGTCAACAAATGTGCCTCTTATTTCACTTCAAAAGTTCATCTTTGAGAATCTGAAGAGGAAAAGCAGGGTGACAAAACCAATCTGTGCCATCATCTGCTGTCACAGACCCAAGCGGGATACTTGGATAAAGAGTCAGTCCTGGAAGGACCAAGGTCAGGAGGAGATGTCCAGCCTCATGGCAAATAGAGAGAACACGGGACCAGGAGAGAGCTGACCTCGAAGCATGGCACACGGTTGCCAAGCAAGAAGATGCAAACGTACCTCACTTCATCTTCCTTCATGTTTTCAGGACGCAGCACATGCACAAGGGCACGTAGTGATAGGACAAGTGATAATGGCTTTAGACTGAAAGAGGGTAGATTTAGGTTAGATCTAAGGAAGAAGTTCTTCACTGTGAGGATGGTGAGGCACTGGCACAGGTGGCCCAGAGAAGTTGTGGGTGCCCCATCCCTGAAAGTGCTCAAGGTCAGGTTGGACAGGGCTCTGAGCAATCTGGTCTAGTGGAAGGTGTCTCTGCCCATGGCAGGGGGTTGGTCTACATGCTCTTTAAGGTCCCTTCCAACCCAAACCATTCTGTGATTCTACAGTTCTATGCTGCTGCCACGTGAAAGTGTTGATATTGGAGGCACATTCCAGGAGGACAAATCAATGTGAGGAATGGTTCAGCATGCTTTTCCTTCTGGTTCAGCCACCCCAACAGCAGCATCTGCACATCCTGAAGCCCCGGCACAAATATCTGGGGGAAAAGACATTGTCTCCTTGTCTGCATGGGTTGGTTTGGATGGCAGGGTTCAACACCACCTATCAATAACACAGCACTACTGAAGTACAGTCTCTTTTTGTAAATATTTTTCTCCCAGTGTTCGTGGTAAGCTGACAGTTTACCCTGTGCTCTGCAGCTCCACGAGTGCTGTCCTCCTCTTCCACTTTTGCCTCCTTGGCGCTTAACAGATGCACATGAAATTTCAGTAAACTGTGAAATGAAGTGTCATTCAACAAAGCTAAGCTTTGACTAAAGCGTGCCTAATATGTATTGCCATCAGCTTCTAGAAACCAAAATCCTCCTCAAAAAATGATAGGCCTTTCTGAAAATTAATTGAAGAGCAGTCTTTTAAACCCAGAGATTTGATTTTCCCACTCCTCGCCAAAAGAGGGGTATCCATAAATGCAGAAGTCAAGTCCTAATGGCAAATGATAAGAAAATAACATTTAAACCCTCCTAAAAGGATCCAGATGACTTACAATGCTACAGTTTGTTACGGAATTATATTTTTCCTGACAGTAAAATTAGGATGATTAAATGCTGCGTACTAACGATGCTGATTACTTGTGTGTCTTGAGGGGTTTCTGAAGGATTCAGGTAACCAGTGCTTGGGATTACATTTAATTTCTATAAGAATTTTGAATTCAAGGGAAACATGAATTCAGATTATCCAAACTTGGATAACAAGGTTTCGTGCATTCCAGACTTGCCTACGTTAAGGAGTTGCCCAAGAGCTATTCTGCATTTCATGTGTAATACATCAAGAAATGAAAGAAAGATTCAGAAAGAAGCTAATTACGTTTGGAAGTAAGCAAAAGAGCTCCAGTAATGAAGTACATTTTGCATGTAATTCTGAAATAAGAGAAGCGCATTAACCTGCTGGGTGAAAGTGCTTCGCAATTCCTCTCTAACTGGATTCGGACCAGAGACACTCCAGACCCTTTTGCATCAGCAGAGGTTTTACATCACAGGCAAACCAGCTCGCCTGGAAGAAGTGGCAGTGAGGAGGCTTTATGGGGCAGATGCCGGAGCTGTATTTTATTTCTTGTACATTCACATGCAGGGAGACTTTCAGAAGGACATAAATGGCATAAAGGCTCAGCCAGGTTCGGTGCTTTTGAGAATACGACCCTTGATAAACACGCGTGGTCAGTGCAGGGTTTCAGGGGAAAATGCCCCCAAAAGAAGCTATTACAAGTGCTACTTCTCCATGGGGAGCTTCAAGAAGCAGCTAGTGAAAGCAGAGGCTTTCCGACCTCTAAAATATTGACAGCGTATTAAAAATAACATTAGATAGCAAATAACAGAACAGCTTAAACATTGAATTACGGTGCCACACGACAAGCACTAGGCCAGCAGAAGCAGATGGATTGGCACAAACCCTACAGCTATAACCCAAAGGTGACAGCAGCGCTGGCACCCACAGCGCATACTGGGCAGAGGGGAATGCGCCACCCAGCCAGGAGCCCCGTCCCATCACCGGCTTGGGAGAGCTTCCCAAACTCCATGTGACAGCCTTTACAGCAGCTTATTTGGTCTGAGATAAGAACAGTCTGGAAACAAATGAAGAGAGTTTCATAGGAGCTGGCCAAAGGCCTCCTGAGCTGCTGTAACTTTTAAGAGAAGAAAAAACAAACCCCACAACAGCAAGACAGCCCTGACTTCAGAGCAGTATTGGTGAAGAGCGTTGGCTTTAAATACACTTGGAAGATTTCCCCCCCTCCCACCCAAAGTCTGTCAAACTCTATCTAGAGTTTCCACAGCGCATTAAGGGTATGCACTTCCATGCCTTGGAAATACAGTATTTAAGAGATTAAGCATACTGTTTTACCAGCGTTTATTTACTCCAAGTGGTCCCAGCTTTGATATTTTGTCTCTCTATTAGATGCTCTCACCTCTCACCGTCTGTGATGACACCAAATGTGTTATCTTCACTGCAGCCATTTCTTCTCACTCCATCACACGAGCAAAGATCCTGCAGGCCAGTTAAAATACTGCTCTACACTGTTCAAACGCCCTAGTCCCCGAGCAGGGCTGGAACACGCCTGATTCTCCACGCTCACACCGGAGAGCCTGCAATGCCCACGCTTTAACCAGCGGAGGAAGGAAACAGTGATTTTAAATAGGATGAAATTAATTTTTCATTAAGAAAATAGATTGAGGTGTTTAAAAACCGGAGTAATTACAGCCACGCAGGGTGGAGGCTGAGCTCGACTGACTGCAAAATTGACTATCAATAAGCAACGCCCCAAATCCCTCTTTGCTCTGCTGACAGCCGCGCTGCCCACGGATCAGCCGGCCAGATGGGAGACAGATGCCAGAAAGCTCCTGTAACCTCACAAGCAGGCAACAGGGAAAACACAAAGGGAGAAAGGTTGTCAATATTAATGGAACATCAAAACTTCCAGCATCATTGACACCAGGTGATCAAAACCCACCAGAATCCCCAGCCAGAGAAGAAGCTGCAATAAAGGGGAGAGAGCAGCCGAGTTACGGACCCCAGCCCTGGCGGCCTGGGGAGGCAGGCTGGAACCGTATGTGAAGTAACTCACCACATGTTCTTCTGAGACCCAGCAAAGCACAGAGGTACCTACGCGCGGCTGCTCTCCGCATCACGTCTCAATGACAGTCAGCTCGCTCCATCAAAGCGCTGACAGACACAGCTTACTGCTGTGACTTTATCACCTCATGGCTGGTTTTGCCACTTATTTGCTCTTATTTCCATTTGTTTCAATGAAATGGTGACAGTGTAAGCACCTGAGAAGAATCAAACACAAAAATTATCTGAGTTTTACCAGTTGGTTACAACTGGAAGGTGGGAAGTTTATGGGAGAAATATAGCAGCAGAGGTTTTATTTCTTCCTGTGATAAAAAAAAACCACAAATAAAACCTCAAAGTTTGATCCCATTCTTGCAAGTAGCCAGGAAAAAAATATTTTTTTGAAGTTAAAGCAACAAATTGAGTTTGTCAGGTGGGTGGACAACACAAGGTGCCTGCTCACTGCAGCCACAGCTCAGCAGCCCAGGAGTGGGGGGACAGGGATGAAGCCACGTGAGCTCTGGTCCACCACCCCTTCCTGCAGCCTCAAACCAATCTCCTTTCCCTGCCGAGGTGCCTAAATAGAGAATTTGTGTTCTGCGCTGGATTGTCTGAAGCATGACTTATTTGGCAAGTCCAGTTCGAGATATTTCATCAAACAAAAATATTATCTCTACTCCTTATAAATCCAAGCTGCTGCTGTTCTGCCAAGAGCTGCAACATCAACAGCACCTCCCTGCTGAAGCAAAGCCGAGGGACGCCCAAACTCCCCGGTCTAGAGGGACTAAATTACAGCAGGGTTAGTCCAGAGGAGGAGGAGGGGAACCTTCTCTTTGCCTCCCCAGCCCTGCTCAGAGCAGACACTGGGCAGTGTTTTGTGGAGAGTGGGAGCTGGAGAAAGAAAGAACGAGAGGGGTCTGCCTGCCCAGACAGGCAGGAAAATCCAATCCAGAGGAAAAAAAACAGCATGGATTTTTTTTCCAAGGGGGGAGAAAAAAATAATTCTGGGGTTCTTATTTAAAACTGAAATGAGAAGATTGCCTCGCAACAATAGTTTGTTAGAATCATGAAAAGTGACCGCACCATTGCAATACCTTCATGTAATCGGCTGTGTGATGGCAGCAGAGCCCCGAGTGTCACAGGGAGGTTTCACATTTTCTGGTACTGTGTTTTACACAGTCTCATTTTAACAGATCAAGCCTCTTCTTCATTCACTTAAGATAAAATTAAGGTAAAAGCAGACAGAGTTACAAACATAGGAGGTGAGAAAAAAAGTGTTAGATTTTTATAGCACCAGTGCTGCCCCTCCCTGAAACAACGGCCTGTTACTGTTCACACCAAATGTGCTTCCAACAAAGTAAATAAAAGCCAATGCCTACAAGGGACAGTTAAAGCCCTGTCCCACAGAGCCAGGAGACAAGCTGTTACTACCCACTGAGTTAGTCAGCATCACAAAAAATAAACCTAAACGAGAGAAATACTACCAGGAACCTGAAGGACACAAAGAGAGGGGTTTGCAGGAGCTGCCTTGAGATACCGACACTGAAAGCACCTCAAATACCTACCCTTCATTTGTAAATCTTGTTTTCACCCTAGAAACTTGAGCTTCGTGATGGAAATTTGCCCTGCTATGTCTAGCCGCCTCACACAGACGCGGCAAGGGCACAGCTGCACCAGCAGCAGGACTCACGATGCTGTCGGGCACGGACCGGTCCAGAGCGGGCTCAGCACTGTGTACCCAGGCATGGGCACGGCTGGGACAGCACCTGCTTGCAGGCAATATGAAAATCCAGTCCTCAACTATCCTGGTCATCTCCAGTGCCCAAGATCCATCATGAGGCCATCAGCATCTGCTAGATTGCTGTACCAATGGGGAAAAGAAAAACTAGATTATGGAAAAAATATTTAGCTATCTCCCTTATAGGAAATAGGGAAAGCAGTACATCCTGTCCAAAGCAGTCAGGGTCTGCTTCATGGAGAGTTCAGCAGTTACATGCTGCTGTGTTCCAAGTCTCACCCCTCGGGCTTCCCCCAGGCTCAAGGGATTCCCAGCTGGACCCTGGTCTTGCCCTGCTGCTGCTGAAGCACAAGGATAATTTTAGCTCAGATTGCATTACAGAGAAGTCAAGATAATATACTGCTACTGGGAAGAAAACGCAAAACATTTGTTTTAACATTATTTAGGTAGCACAAAGGAACAAACACAGGCAAATTCAGATGCAAAATCGCTCACGAGTCTGCATAGTTCATGAGTTTTTCCAATGTCGAATCCACGGAGCACAGTGTCATTTTGTGGCACGCAGCAAGCACGGTATCGTCTACAATTGTAAGAGCCAGAGGAATATTTAGCATAGTCCCTTAGTACATGGCTAAGCTCGAGCAGACTAAAGAAGAGCAATTCCTCTCCTATTAATCAAGGAGCACACTCCTGGAGAAGACAGACACAGCCTTGGATTCCCAGGCTGTACAACACCAAGACATGGATCGGAACCAAGAAACTCTTACACTCCTCACGAGTTTCCATACTCTTGGACAAAGCCTCCACAAAAGCAGGTAATTTAGGTCAGTCAGATGAATGTACATTAAAAACACAGCGATGGGTTTCAGAAGACTTGATTCAAAAGCCAAAGTATAAATACAATGCTTGAGGAAATATTATTTACACGTTGTGTTTTCAGAGAGCAGCAAAACATTGTTCTAAAATGATGTTTCTAACCCCTTTTGATAAACTGCATATACAAAGAATAAATTTCGAGTTAGACCCATGAAGGCTGTCAAAAGCTACAGCATTTATTTACAGGATAGAGGAACAACATTTTGACTTCTCTTGAGCAACCTTTCAGGAAGGGGAGCTTTCTGTGACTTAAATGCACAAAGAAATGCCACATTAGTCAAAGGTCTATTTCCCCACTACAACAGGAGCATTACTTCACAATGACCTCCAAAAGGCCTCTATTTTTCAGCGTGGGTCGGATTGAGTGGAGAGTTAAAGCTGCTGCCAGCCTTAGCTGGTCATGTCTAAGCAGCATTTCAAAAGGCACTTTTTTTCTTTTGAAAAGTTCCATGGTTCTTGCCATTACAGATTTACCTACTTTAGGATGGCACAAAACACCTCACACAAAACGGAGTGATTTTCTTTCATAAAAATCAGTTCGGGAGAAAATACAGAAGCAAAGAAAGCAAGGCAAGATGCATCCACTGCAGCCAATGACGTTATATGAAAAATTCAAAGAAAGTCTTTGCAGACCACAAAGGACCAGTCCTGTCAAACAGGAGGACAAACCCACGCTTCAGAGAGCACCTGCCAGGCAAAGCTCTCTAAAATTAACAGAGGCATTTTTACTGCCTTAAGGTTTAAGTCTTCCTTGGTCAGGCTAAAGCTTCACTGAGGGGCTTGCTCAGAAATCACAAACCAGTAGTAGAACTAAAAAGCAGAGAGCACTCATCTGCAGAGACATATTTTTCAGACCCCTCCTTGCCAGGCACCAGGCAGGTTTCATCTGATGCTCCCCAGAAGCACCCCCATGAATCACAACGGGGCACAGTTTTGAAGGACTTCTGCAGCTGGTTTTGTCTCTTCACAGGGTTAATGATTGGTTATGACAATAAAGCTGCATTTTTTTCTAATAGTTCCTGAAGGGTTAACTTAGTGGGATGTTATCTTGCTTGTTAGACTTGATTTTTTTAGACAAGACCCTCAGTTTTGTGTCTGTGTTGAAGAAGCTTCACAGGGAGTGCAGCAGGTCTGCAAACAGCATTTATATCCATCCCCAGTCCATCACTGCCACATTCTTCCAAGCCCTTCCCTCCACCTCCTTTTTATGACTGTAATTGTGTGATAACTATATGGTGTGTTGTTGCTGCATTTCAGTGAGAGATTGTAGACCTATTTCTTGCCTGAAGCACATTCACGCACAAGCATAACTTACTTGGCTTTCTCTTCCAGAAGAATAAATCTATCTTACCTGAAAAGCACTAACCTTTCTTTTTCCTCCTTTTTTCATTTTTCACTTAAACATTTACCTCAAGCCATCCAGCCAAAGTTAATCTAGTTCAAACAGGGGTGACCATGCTGCAAAACCTCTATACCAGAGCGATGCGATCAGCAGCACCAAATGGTTGGATTAGCATCTGATGAGCTGCGCTAACATGAATTACAGCATGTTCCTGTATCCCAGCACATCCCTATTTCAGGCTCAGCAGGGCTCTGGCTCCAGCTCCAGCCTCCGTTCTTGGGTGGGTGGGTTGACTCAAGCTTCAAGCACTGCTTAGCTCAAGGCTTTCATCTGTGGGCAGGAGTTCAGCAGCAGCAGCACTAAGATCATGTGTTGAATGAAGGCTTCAATAAAAACGTGCTTCCGCACTTCCTTCTTACCCCACATTTAATGTGTTTAATTTGTAGCCAGCCACACTTTAACCACAACTACTCAAAGCCTGTTGGCCAAAAGTTGAATCTGATTTTAAATTCACACTTCCAGCACACAGAAATACTGTAACCAGAGAAATAGAGATGCTGAAGAAGTGATTTGGGGACTGTTCCTGCCATAAATTCTAAAAAGTTAATTTAGTCCAAAAAAAAAATCTTCAGAGTTATATTCTTTATAATGTAAAAGTTACAAATTGTTAGACTTTGGAAAAAACTTTAATTTACCTTTCAAATGTCTACTGAGAAAATACCCTTGTGATTCAGGAGCCTTAGCACTCACCAGTGGAGCTTGATAATTTATCTTCAGTAATGGTCCACCCCACTGTTCTAGTTCCTGATCGGGTAGTATGTTTATTGCAGCTTGTGGAGTGCTGTGATTTTTGTTATAACCCCAGTACTAATAGACATGAATAGATGGGAACCAGAGCAACACACTGGTGTGATCTTTTGAACAGCACTGTCTACAGCCATCCTTTACACTCAGATGCTCTGGAGAGTTCAGCTCCCGCAATGTCACTATTTCAAAAATGTTTCTCTGAGCTCTTCTACCCCTTGGAATTTGCCATAAAGTGAATTTTTAATTCACTCCGGCAATCTCAGACTTCTCACGACCCCTTCTTGGGTGCTGGTGGTAAAGACAACACCCCTGAAGGGATACTGGCAGACATGACATCTTTGGAGGATACATCTGTGAAGGGACACCATACTAATTTCTCCTCCAATATTTGTTAGAATTCAGAGAACCTGTTGGGTGAGAAATTAACACTGTTAGACAAGACTGGTAGAGTTGCTCTTCTCATTCTCACTGTCTTCAACACCAGCAAGAAGAAGAGACTGTGTCATCACATATCTACAAAAAGAAGGAAAAATGCAGAAGTTTGAACTGAGCAGCAGATGATTTAGCATGTGAAAGCCTCCATGAAGTATTTAATGGCAAGAGTAAATTTTATTGTGAACATTCAGAAGACAGGCTATTTATGGCACTTGGGTTGTGAAAGAGCCAGGTACGTCTCCACAACACCTGATCCCTACAGTCACTGCTTGAGAAGTAGGACCCAGCTCTAGGTTTCATGGATGGTCTACACTTCCCAGGATGAAGCCATACAGGATCATCCACAATCATTTGGGGCACTTGCAAGTCAGTGGCTTTCCCGTTGCAGCAATCCCACAGCTGCCTGCAAGACCAGAAAGGTGCTGTGAGATGCCAGCAACCACCCTGGAACTGGGGACAGCTTAGTAGGAGAAAAGGGTGCTATAGCTCTGCTTGGGAAACCCCATTTGATTCTTGGGCACTAAAGTACTGAGGAATTGAAAGGGGAAAAAACATTTAAAGACAGTGTAACTTCAACAGGTGATGTACAAAATAATTCAAACTATTCCTTTGTCTCTTGACATTTGTTTTTGTACTACACAGCATATTCCACTCTTCACACGCAATCTCTTGACACCAGCAAAAGTGTTATATGACAGTTGTAGAACATAAATCAATATAAACTACTTAGACAAGTGCTCAGAATAAGAGTATTTTATGTCATGAGTTAATTTTTACTGCCATTGCCACTCTTATTATGCAATATGCTCAAGCTTAAAAACTACTAAGAGGGCTACGTGCTCTCCAGGGCAGGGACAGTAAGAGATGAACTTGAAATTATCAACAGACTTGCAACGTCTAAACTCATGGGGATTATACAAGCTGCAAAACATTTGGCTCCACTTCAGTGAAGACTTATTTTATAGCCCTTAGTAGTAAAACTCATGAGCAAGAAATAAGCTCAATTCCCAGTCCAGTTAAATATCCACAAATCCTGAGAAGTAGCTCGAGCCTGCAGCCCAGAGGACATCCCAGTAAAGCTTCAGAGGAGCCAAATGCTCCAGCTCAGGACCAGGCAGGGCACTGGGGTCTGCTGCTCCCACACACAGGTGAGTTTGTGGGGTTTAGAGAATGTAAAGCTCATGGTAAAAGCTGAGAGAAGTACAAGGAATACAGACATTCTTTGTACGGGGAACACAGTGGGTTTTCTCCTATCTTCCTGTATGACGGTCAGAATATTTCTTTTCAACAGAAGGTCCTGGGAGACCACATGAAGCAGGAAAGAGCGGAGTAACCATTTGGGGCCAGATTTCTTAAATACACTTCGGTGCCAGAAAGTGGAATTCTCACCTGTTAAGAGCCAGCCTTAAATGGACTCCACAAGACCAAGGGAAACCGTCAACCACCCCTTTTCCAGGGCTGTTAATATTTTTTACATGTAAATGGACAAGAACCCCCAAACTCCCGGTGCTGATCCCCACTGCATTAGTATTTCCTCCTGCTGCTTCTCCTTAGCCCAAGGGACTGAAGCATCTCTCACAACAGAACGGTTCAGGAGCCTCTTTCCCAGCAGCCAGCGGTTAGTAAATCAAGCAACTCACAGGAGAGCCTCAGCTAGTAGAGATAAGGTCTGTTCTTCCATATTTCTTCTCAGCAATTTACCACCAAACTATTTTGGAATGAAGAGGATGAACTGAAGGAAAACAAGCAATGCATCCTCTAGAGGGATCATGGTTTGGGGGTCTGATCTTGAAGGTTTTGGTGGACTGTTTTGAGAACATTTAATAGCAAAGGCTGTTGGGTAAAGGCCTCATTGCTGGGTCCCTCTGTTCCAAGTACAGCTTCAAGAGCTTGGTGAAGAAAGCAGAAGCAATAGACATCTCTGCAGTTTGGTGCAGCTGGTTCCATGTACCAGCTAAGCAGATTTTTTTTTTTCAGACTATATATATGTGCATGTGTGCGCGCTCAGCCATATGTCCTGGAGTTTGAGCTTGCTCTCGCAGACATACCATTACCCTTAACTTCTCTGCAGATGTACCAGTTCCCTGCAGAGCCTGTCTGCAGCAGCCTGTGATGCAGGTACTTGCCTGCTAAGCTCCAGATCCCAGGAACACACCTGAGTCAGTTCAGCTTTACAGAACAAATTATGATCAGCATAGACTGTACACCTGCTTCAGAGTTAGAAATTCACATTTTGCTGGGCTCCCATTTCAACTGGTAACAGAAAGGCACTCAGCAGGTACCAAGCCCTTCAGCAGCCACCTGGACCTTTCCCCAGCAGGTCTCTAGCACAGTCTGCACATAGCTGCAAACATGGGACTGCAACACAAATTTAGAATCATAACATTGTGTTGGTGGAAAGAGACCTTTAAGATCATCAAGTCCTACCATTAACCAGCCAAGGTTTCAATTCGTATTGAAAGAGCAAAAATAGAGAGGGCAGTGCAAGACCATGTAAAAGAAAAGAGAGTTTCCCTGGAAGTGCTATCAGTAAAGATCCACAGAAGCACTGACCATCTTTTTTTTTTAAAAAAAAACCTCTACATTCTGTTCCCACCTCTTTTACAAAGTTTTGTTGATGATTCAGTATTTTCTGCACTTACTATGGACCTCTTTCCTCTACCTCACTGTGATATGGGGCTGTTTGTCACTAACAAGCACATCAACAGCTTCCAGCTGATGAAGCCCTGCAGGAGCCATCATTGTACAAAGCCCATATACCTGAAGCAATGTGAAATAACGTACAAGCCGTGAGCTTCAAGCACAAGATGATCCACAGCCGCTGGGGTTGCTGGGGCAGGGTGAGACACAGCCAGAGACATCACAGAATGTGCCCATGTGACACAGAACAGCACCAAATTAGAAGTTGCATACTATTACCTCTTTCTCTTACATATTCTGCTGCAGCAGGCCAGTTCTCAGCACAGTGCTGAAGCAAAGCAAGCTGCAACATCATCTCTGTGCTCGAATAACAGCTACAGGATGCAGCCCAGAGCTAATGGACTGCTCTGGAGCAACTGATCCATCAGTACCTGGCACCATTGGGCTGCAAAGAGGCACCAAGTCAAGAGATGAGAGGCTGGGAAGTGACTTCCTTCAGGAAAAAAAAAAAAAAAGGTGGGCAAGGCAGGCATTCCTCTTCGGTACTTAAGAGTACCTTTCACCTCACCACCTAATGCACTGCTGTTTTTCCTGACCCTGGCAGCACCTCTCACAAGGATTTGCTGTCCCATTAGAACAATGTCATATATTTAACAGCAAAATCTCTGTTCTTACTCCTTTTGGGAACTCTAATAAGCTCTTCTTTGCCTTCTGTATTGCAGTAAAATTAAGTGTCACAGCATCAAACAAAAAGACATTTAAAGAGGAAAACAGTGGCTTGACAGGTACATTAGATTTTTTTTTTTTTACACTAGATTTTTCCCATGTACATCATTAGGTACCCAGAGGGCTGCCAAAGCTGTCTAATACCTCACCACTTCTGCTTCTTGCAGTTAAAAATTTGGTGTGGGGTGTGGAATGGTTTTGGTTCATTATTTTGTTGGGGGTTTTTTATATACATTATTTCATACCTGTATTTTTCCACCATCACAGTGGCTTACCAATGTGCTTGCTCTCAGGGTCCTGCGAGAAGTAACAAACCTCGATGGCCCTGATCAGCCTTGCTGCCACACTGCCTATGGCCCAGGACCCTCTCTCAGCCCAGGGCCATCTGATGCTGGTACCCAGCCCCACCACTGCCCTGGTTCCCCTCATTCCCCTCACCAAGTTGTACCAAACCTCTGAAATTCCACACACGGAGCTGCACATGCTGTGGCAAACAGGATTCAAGAGTTGAAGAAACATGGATAAATGCAGAGAACCAACTTAGCCAGTGAACTTGTAACGAGCAGCGTGCACAACCAGGCTGTAAGAATACAGGCAACCAGACATGGGACACAATTTTAACAAAGTGTTTCTAGCATTAAAAACTTAAAGAGGAACAGTGGCAGCAGGACCTCGCGTGTCCCAGCTGTCCTTGGACAAGCGCAGACAGACTTTTGGCACAATCTGAAGCAGCCACGCTGGAGAGCAAGAGTTTATCCATCAAGTCCATTAACAAATTAGTGCTTGCACAGCAGATATAAAGATTTTTGTCTAGCCTATGGCTATAGAAGTCCCATATTTGGATGCCTTTCCAGCTGGCATCAGCCCATCAGA
The DNA here is from genome assembly GCA_009769605.1 of Bucorvus abyssinicus. NCBI lineage: Eukaryota > Metazoa > Chordata > Aves > Bucerotiformes > Bucorvidae > Bucorvus > Bucorvus abyssinicus. The sequence goes on from CM020032.1 coordinate 5,710,068, forward strand.
AGCCATTTCACACAATGCATAGAAAAGGTCTCACAGCCTCCTGCAGGGTTTGTCTCCCCTTTTGCAAATCTGGGGCTACTTCCTCCGCTCCTGCTGCAAACTCATTACCAGTGTGGGGAGATTCACATCCACTATTGCATCGGACAAATCACGTGTCCTTGGGAACCGAGTGCCTTTTAAACTGACCAATAATTAGGTAATCAGAAAAAATCCCAACAGCAAACATCAGAGCCACAATTTCCATCCTAAAGCCACAGCTGTAAACCCACTCCTCAGTGTGGGCTCCCTCTTCCCTATTTGCCTCCATGGAAGAGGTCCTCCAGGCCCAGAAGAGGCTTGTGCTGGGCTCCCAGAGGATGCAGGAGCTGTTTGATCTGGATTACAAAGGGCTTTCTTGGAATTTAGCATTGGGCCCATACCTGAGTGGCAATGGATTTAAACAGAGAGAATTACAGGCACAGAGGGAATTTTCTGTCTAACAAGCTGATCAGCAAGTTTCAGGTGCTGCCAGCACTTGGCAAGCACACAGCAGGGACCTGCAAACCATGGCACTGAGCTTGCACAGCAACTGTGTACTTCTGTCTACATCTTCACTGGATCAGGGCTGGAAGGTCCTCATCATTTCCTTTTGAAAATCTGCTGCTCTCCAGGAACTGGCATCATAAAACTAAAGCAGAGTAATAAGTGGGCAAAGGGAAACGTACGAGTTGTGTATATTTGCTGTATTAATTAGTGCTTTACCTTTGTGACTATTCCAAATCTTACACCATCTCTAGGTACTTTAATAATCTTTCCACAGAAAAATTAGTCTCCTCATACAGCAGTTAATGTCAAAACAAGGTGCTCACAAATCGAGGCTTGTTGCCTGTTGAAAGCAGTAGCAGATGTCCTTTCTGATCATTATTTGTTGCACATATGAACCAGCTACTGAGAGGTTCTAACTCACAGATGCATTTGTTTGATGCCTCCACTTGATCTGCAAATACTTCTATTGGCCAACTGCAGTAAGAATTGATTTTGCAAAACAGATGGAGATTATCCTGCTGATCACTGGTTCTTAGTCATAGTTCAGAATATTTTCTGTGCTGCTCCTCTAAAGTATATTCATGCAAAATAACCACATTAAAAACCCTCCTACATTAAAATGTAGCAAAAGTTTGATGTTAACCCTTAAGAACTCCTAAGGAATTAATGAATAAAGGTGATTTTAACTCCTACTGCTCCGGTTTGATGTTGTAGTTGAAGTGACATGAAGAGGTCGCATGCACTGCAAGATGAATGCTCAGAGTGGAGAGAAGGCAGAGCTCATGCTGAGTGTTGGGAGGCAGGAATTTGCCTATGCTCCTTTATTAGCTGTGAGCACAGAAGGAAGCAGGAGAGATTTTGATAAAGTGTGTGCTCAAAGGCAACAGATGTCATGTTAAGTACATGCCTGTTCCTCTGTTCCCCAGGACCATCCGCTTCAATACCCAAAATTGCCAAGAGGACTAGAGCCACCTGAGCATACATAGAGAAAAAAGATGCCCTGAAAAGCTGAAACAACAGAGCAATAAGCACAGGAAACAGAAGTGGAGAGAACACCAGGATTAATAAGCAAGAGTAATAAGACTGCAACATAATGAAGGCTTACAGTCCACAAAATGCACTTCTAGTGAATGCACATTGTTTATTTTCTAAAAAATACATTTTAATGCAAAATGATGGTGCCGCAGGAACAAGCTGCCAACTAGTAGGAAATAAGAAATTACTACCAGTAGGAAAAATGTGTTCTTGATAATTGTATCTTTGCATATTACTGCAGAATCTGAGGCACAAAATCATAGCTGTTGCCTAGACAAATAGGATATGCATAAATAAATATCAGCAGGAGACTCTCAACACTCAGGGAGAGTGGCTGGAGAAGACACTTCCTGTGCACAGCCATGTTTTTTAGAAGAGTAGTTGGAACATGCTTTATGTTGATTCATAAATGTGTCATTTGGGGATGGAGGCTGGAAAATATGAGCAAAGATGGCACTGGAATGAATACCAGGAGTGTGGGAGACAGGAGCAGGAAGAACAACAAAGCGTAACAGAGACAAGTTCAGAGGAAGAGGATACAGCCCTGGGAATGGCAGAGGGATGGGGGAAAGACAGTCACTACTCCTTACAGTGCAGGAGACCAGCAATGGAATAAAGCCAGAGGAAGAGAAGGGGCTATATAGCACCAGCACGGGGCAGAAGGGAGCAATGTGAAACAGAAACTCTGAGCAAGCATCTAACAGCTGCTTTTAAAGATTTGCCTAAGAGGTGTGTATGCAAAATCATCCCTCAGCCTACGACTGTGACATTTGTTAGGAAGGGTGAAGGGAGGCAGGAGAAACAAGAACAGAAACAGCTCTGGCTCTGCTGCCTCTTCTCCAAACATATGCTGTCCATGCTCTGCAAAACTCGCCTCTTCTCTGGTTTCATCCTATGCTCTGCAGCCTGCTTGAAACCCCACTTGAAATTCTGCTCTGAAATCTGCTTGCATTGGCCCTGCAGTCTTTTGAAACTTGAATACAAATTAAACCATCTGTGTGGGGAAGACAAATTCCACTCTACTCCAGTAAAAGCTCCCACATGACAACAAGCCTGGTACACTGCCCTGCAAGAGAGTGGTTGCTCAAGTAATTGAATTTTCCTGATGGCCCAGGCTGAAACACACAGCCAAAAGTTTCTGCCAATCTGAGAAAGGGTACAAGCATGATGAGCTTCTTGGAAGAAAAGCAAGGCATTTCCCAGACAGGGACTCCGGCTAAACAATGCTGAGCAGTCCAATGCTGACAGCCACCCAACCGAGCTTCAGGCATGGACCACAAGCTCGTGGCATGGCAAGGATCCCTGCCCAGGGAGCTTCCCGGGGGCTATGGAAGTTCATGCTTAAGGCAGGGATGGGTGTTAAAACAAGGTCTGCAAGCTCTCCTGCTCCACATCAGGGTAATTTCTGACAAATAAACTTGCAGTAAGAAGAATAAATCAGAGCAGGGCAACAGTCAAAAGTCACATCAGTTTGAAAGATAATCAAAGTGTGACAGAGTTTGTTTGTTTGTGCAGTAGATCCCTAATTTATTTCAGCACTGCAAAGGAAATCCCAGCTATCGCTTTGTGACCAGCATTCCAACAGAAGAGTCTCCCATAAAGCCTACAGAGCACAGCCTGATAGTATTAGACTTCAAATAACTCTGGGCATTTCAGAAGACATCTTTACACCAGCTTATTGTCTGTTTCCCTAGAAACAGGAATCAGCACCCGCTAGCAACCGAGCCAGAACTCGTTAATTTTAGCTGCTGCTATTTGTTTCCACTTCATTTTCATAGATACAGACCCAAAAGCATTGAGGGATTTCACACCACCACTTTGCAGGACACATGCAAATCCTGGATTCACAGAGATCCACTCATTAAGCTCTGGGCTGATATCAAGCCATTGCAATCTCAAGTTGGCCCAAATTTGCTCCTAGATGAGCCCAAGATCATACAAGCCTCAAACAGTCCTGGTTGGATTTTCAAGCCAACAATGAAGTCCAGGAGGAGAACACAGGCTGGGATTCCAGCAGTATGAGGTTACGCAGGGCTTTGCACTGGACAAGTTAGAGCAAACCACACACTTCAGCCACAGCCAGATTTAAAACACTGCACACTATCTCCTCTGTAGCTTGATCACCTTGGCAGAGTCCAACAGTCGGTTCAGAGCCAGAAAGGGCAGCAGAGTGCACAATACCTGGCTCGTTTTTCACATTCTATACAATTCTAAGGAACTGGGGGTATATTCCCTCAGGAATATAGCTGGAGGAAACTCATGGCTTTTAATCACAGTTTCTGGAAGATGGCAATGAGCTGCTTCTCAAAGCTTCTATGCAACACCCCAAAGTCAGTCAGTCCCCCTGATATTATGTCTCCCCAGCACCTTCACGACCCAGAACCAGCCTTCTCAGGGAACCAAGTTTAACTAAGTGTGCAAAGCTTCACTATTTTGACTAGAACCAGTTTTCATTCAGATGATGGGAAGAGCACTTCATTCCCCAGAATAGTGTCTCCTAACCAACTACACTTACCTACCATCACATCTCCAGGAAGGTGGTTTTTTTGGTAGAGTGTGCATGTTTTACAGTGCTGTAACTAGACAGCAGGGACAATCCCACAATCAAGACAACACATGAAATTTCTGATCAGATGTGTGGGATGTATTATACAAGAAATAGCCAGCTGAAGCACCCAGGAGCTGCAGACTCCACCCAACTCCACACACACAATTCTGTTGCACTGCTCACCATGGCAGTCTGCTGCATGAGCAGAAGTTTGGGAGCTTCAGAATTCAGCCCCGGGCTGAACTCTCAGCATTACCGATAGGTCTGTTTTCAAGCTGTTAAATCACTGCAGAGAGACTCAAGTGAAGCACTCCAAGCTCACAAAATAACCATTGTGACAAAACTCTTTCCTCTGGTAGTTTTCTAGCTCACTCTAGCCAGTGAATTGAAATTTATATTAAATGTCCTTATATTTTGACCAAAATTTTATGCTTATCATAGACTTGTGGTTCAGACTGGGAGGGACCTGGAAATAAGTGCATTACATTACCAGGTTCACTATATACATCAAATACTATGTTTTCTTGTGTAGCATTTCAACAACTGGAAATGCACTCACACTATTTGCATTTCCTTGTACCCTATTTTTCCACATCACCATGTATTGTATTTCCAGTTGTCCTCAAAATGCTTTTCATCTATTTTTCGTTTTGTTACTTTAAGCTTGACTGTAGAGGGGGAAAACAGAAAGCAAATACAGTGAGATGCCTCTTACCCCACGTCCACCAAAAAAGCCTGTCTCTGGTAGACTTGCAGCTTGCTTCTCACACAGATCAAAGTGATGAGGGTGCAGACTGGAAACACTGTTCCACAACAGACCAAATATGATTTAGTCATCAGCTAAATAAGAACCAGGCTACAGGAAAAAGCAAAAAAGTACAAGAAAGAGATACAGACGTGATAAGATTGAAAAGGGGCTATAGCTCGCTAACAGAAAAACCATAAACCCTGTTTGCAAGGCATCCATGTGACCTTGGGCAAACCTGCATGACCCTCAGCAGCACAAAATTTAATGTAAAGATTCTAGAAACATTAATTTCTAATAATAGCTAAAGAGAGAAAGTAAAGCAGAGTGGAAGTACCCGCTGGGTTTTTATGCAGTATTAATGTGCAGTGTTTTTGCAGGGTATTGCAGTGCCAAATAAGAACTCAGAAAAATCAAGCTCCAGCTATAGGAGATTGTTACACAGTCTTTTCTGCATGCCTTGGAGACCCAGCCACTTTGTAAGAGGAGGAAAATTGAGTTGACTTTCCTTTAAACAGGAATGGATTGCTGAGCCTATCCAGTCATTTCAAATTTACAGAAGTGTAAGCAAGAAAAACATGGACCTACAAAGTTTTCCTGACAGAAGTGAACTGCATAATAAGTGCAATGCTCTTAACTAGAAAGGTTACAGTGACCTATTTGGTTGGTCAAGAAGGAAGGAAAGATATTTTTGCCAAGCTGGAGAACAGAGTGTTTGCTAGAATGCTTTCAAGGGGAGTGCAAGGTGTGGGTAATAACATAGTCACAAGCTAAAACCTGGCAGTGAAAACAATGGGAACAGCCAATACCTTCATGTTTGAGGAATATGATGAAGAAAAATAGTATGTACAATGGCTAGAGTAAGTTACAAAAAGCAGCTACAGGAGGAGGGTGAACTCTGAAGCACAGCTTCTCCAGAACCCCAGTTGCCTCCTGAGAAGCCACAGTAATGTAAATAAGAAAAACTGATTTGATTTTAAAATTTTGAAAATTGAACATGCTAAATTGTGGTTTCTTCTTTTATTATGCAGCTTTGCAGCATAATTTTGGAATATCTGGTCAAATGCCAATTAACAGTAAAATAAAGAGCTGTTAACTTGTCCATAGTCTAATTTTAGTTTAGGCAGATAATCAACATGAAAATGACTCCACTCAGGGGTAAAAGAAGGTCTGACATTAAACTGAAGGAGAAGGAAAAGCTACATGGAAAAATAAATACAGGCAGCAATGACTTCAGTGTTCAGGGTATGTGCTCGGTGTGGCAGAAACCTCTCCCCAGCTATCAAAGAGAGGAGGTAACACCCCAAAACCCATTCACATGATTAGAGAGCTCAGGGGGTCTGGCCAGGCTCCACAATAGGATAACCCCAGGCAAATGGCATTCACAGGTAGGACTGCACCAGCCACGGGTGCAGCATGGGAATAGTGGTAATGAAACACCATATTACGGGCAGAAAGTGGTGGCCACCATCTCTGGCCACACACTTAGCACATCCCCTCAGCACTGCCCTAGCCCCTACGACAGTGTTCAGCATCCTCCACCACCTCCTGCCATTCCGGGTGCTCCTGAAGCAATTGTCCTTGCTTAAAGCACAGGCCAGGACAAGCAGAACCCTCTCACTCTGTTCACAGCTCCCCAGTCAAACAATCTCAGGAGGCTTTTCCATATGCAGCCCAGCTTGCCACATCACACGCCTTTCTCCCCAGCCTTAAAAGTGCTGTAAACAACCCCCGGCAGATGTGAGGTACAGCTCCAGCATCTCAGATCAAGCTGATATTCACAGGCACTCTCACTGTGAGGTCATTTCTCCCTCAGCTACAGCCTCTTTTCTCCCCCATTCATCTGAGTCACAGAGGGGCTTTTTGAAAGGTTTTTCAAGGGCTTTGAACACGCATACACACAAAAGGAGCTGGCTTACCCACTTTTCTAACTATTTGCTTTTAAATTATCAGGCAGTTTTTTTTAATGCATAGACCCTTACCCATCCCTCCAAGCTCCACCTTGGACCATCCAGCACACACCACAGCAGCACCCAGCACACCAGGTCTCCTCCATCAGTAAGGCCCCACAGGGCACGTCCCTCATCCAGCAGAGCTGCGCACAGCGCAACAAGCTCAGGAGAATCCAGAACATCTCCCTCAGCAACAATACCCCAAACAGCAGAGCCAGAAAGCCTGGGCAGGAGGAAGGCTCACCACAGGCACCATCCCTGCAGAGACCATACTCCTCAGGCTAGTATTGTGGAAGAAGAGTTGACCTGCTCCGCTCCCTTTAAATAATGACCTTAATTCCGTATTTACTCCAGCTGGTTCCTCCCTGATCCACTTGCTACTCCAGCTGCAGTTAACAAGGTAGTGCAGGCATCAGGTCTCAAGTTATTTTGCTGCAAGAGACCCTGAAAGAAATTCTGAAGGCAGAACTTGGTTTCTGAAACGGGGACTTTGTCCTCAAACAAAAGCACAGGGGAAAAAAAAAAATGAAAGGATTTTGTCCCTTAAATGTGTAAATGAAAACCACGCTGAGACACACTCTGTCCTTCTGCCACTTGTAGCATGAAAAAGAAATCAAGGGCTACTTAAAATAAACACACTCTACTGTCGAAAGCATTCCCCTTGCAGTGACTTTGGCGGGAGAAGATTTTTGTAGAAACCATATTTCGGGAGGGAATCTCTGTTTTCCCTGCATTTATGCACTCATTCAAATAAAGTCAGAATGAGATTTTGAAGCAAAAAAAATTGTTAAAATAAATCCTTATAAATTTTGCTTAACAGTTTTATTTACTGTCTACAGTGTTGACACATAATACTTCCCTAATAAAAAGTCTTAATAGAAAAAAATTTCAAATTAAGGCAGTGGAGAAATGATTTTTGACATTCTCTCTAACCTCCAAATTGTACATACTAACTTCAAAATCTCTGTAGCCATAGGAGCCCTGAACCACTTACACCACGGGGGCAGAAAAATCTACTCGTAGTTTATTAGCAACTGCAAAAAGTAAGAAGGACAAAATCATTTTAAAGCTTTACAATGCAAACATGATTTTTTTCTACAAACTCTTAGAGTTTTCTAAAAAATGTAAAAATACTGTGTTCTGAGGAAACTGATAAATTACTTCATAGAATTTTGTAAAGACTTCAGTAAACGTAACATCGAGTTGAAAAATGGTTTCTATTTACTGCATCTACATCTTTACCGTAAAGCTTTTCCCCTCTAAATCCCTGGAAACTGGAACTTCGTGATGGCTATGAAAGACCGTGGATGAACAAGACAAGAACTAGAGATTAATGCAAACTTTATGGCTCCTTCCAGCTTAATAAAGGAACTCTCCACATTTCTCCAACATTCGAAACTGCAAACACTGATGATTTTTTTTAAGTGAAAGGAAAATATAATCTTATTTTAATTTCTTTGGGCTCAGTGATGGAAGCATTTTGTTTCTAGTAAGAAGGCAAGCCATCGGCGTTTATCTTCCATCACTTATCACAAATGCAATCTGAGCAATGAAGCACTTATCCACCTGTTTGCTGGGTTTTATATTTAACCCTTGAGGTCTTACTATTTGATCTCGTGCATGAGCAGCACAACGTATCACACAGCAGCCAATCCCCAGGGGCTAAGGTGGCGTCCATCCCTCCCAGCACTGAAGTGGGCAGTGACCTGAGGACATGGAGAGGGTGTCCAGGAGATTAGCGCTGCTGAAGATGACAGAGATAGCCACATCTGCTGAAACCGTAGGTGCTACGTTAGAGCAGATCAGGCTCTTGGCGTGGGTTTGTTTTCAGAGAGGGCATTAACAAGACAAAAATCTCCATCTCTATTACTCAGGTGATGCAATGCTTTGGAGTCAAGAACTGTTCTTCCTACAGACCCTGGAAATTTTAAGATGCAAGGACCAGCAGTTCAAGAACTGCAGCTTCCAAGTCCTTTCAAGGGTACGTTCTCTCCCTCACCTCCCTAGGCAGCTGGCCTGAAAGCCTTGGTAAGAATACTGAAATACAGAGGAGGTGAAGAAAATTCAAAATGATCCAAAAAGGAGGGCTTTTTGTTTGGTTGGTTTTTTTTTTTTAATTTAAGTCTCATTTTGGAGCATGCAGGCTTTGCACGAGGAACCACAAAGAAGGCAGCAAAGGCAAGTGCTGCCTTTCAGACAGTGATACCCCAGCACAGAGCTGTCTTCCTGCAAGGAGCATCTCTGGATTTGAGTGGTGCGATCTGAACCAGTTGTGGTGTGCAGCTGCTTCCACAGCCCAGCAAGCGTGGTCAGCCCTCAGTAGCAGGTGCAGATATTGCCCCCTCCCAGGTACTGATCCTGAGAGCATCAGTGCTGCAAAAAAGTGCTGTTTTCGGAGAAGCTAGGGCTTCTAGAGACAGAGCACCTGAAGATTTTGAAAACAATTTGTAGAATCATAGAATCATCTGGTTGGAAGAGACCTTCAAGATCATTGAGTCCAACCACTCACCCTGCACCATGTGCCTAAACCATGTCCCTCAGTGCCACATCCACACGTTTTTTAAACACTTCCAGGGATGGGGACTCCACCACCTCCCTGAGCAGCCTGTTCCAAAGCCTCACAACCCTCTCGGTAAAGTTTTTCCTGATATCCAACCTAGATCTCCCCTGGCACAACTTAAGGCCATTTCCTCTTCTCCTGTCACTTGTCACATGGGAGAAAAGACCAACGCCCACCTCTCTACAACCTCCTTCCAGGTAGTTGCAGATGCTGTCTTTTATTCTTCCTACAGCCTTTAGCAGGAATAGAGGCCAAAACACACCTACTTCACTCTTCAGATGTCTGCAATATGAGCTGGGTGTAGAGTTCAATGGAATTTCTCTGTAAAATGATCAACTTGGCGCCGTTTCATTGCATCCATCACTCACATTCAGATTTCATTTCAGTCTCCAGACAGTTCCCAAAAGTGAGAGTGTGGCTGTTGTTCGGACACCTGGGGCCAGCTCTTGTGTTGGTTCACGCCATGAGGTTAACGGGTGAGATGGACATGTGGCAGGGCCACAGCCCTGCCACGATGGATGTGACACAGCATCTTCCCCGCAGCGGCTTACCGCTGAGGCAATGGGGCACGGGGAGAGGTGGTCAATTGGAATGGGACCCACTAAAAAGTGGGGGCATCTGGTAAATCAGCTGCCCAGAAGCCAGGAAGAAATTCGAGGCAGGGGGACACCCCACAATGGTGGTGCTGAAGAGGGGTGTGAGCAACTTGAGCTGGTTTCCAGTGCAGAAAACTTCCCAATTTCTGTGCTACAACTTGTCACCTCCCAGCGTTTACTATCTGGTCTGTGTTAAGCACCATTAGGATTAGAAATAATAACCTGTTACTCAGTTTAGCGCACTGTCTTTGATACACATCCATGAAGCTGACTCAATTTGTACCTCGGGATTTTTAAGGGATGTTACAGTGAGGAAATTAAAAAAAATCCTCTCTAGTGCTGTTAATTTAAAGCATACCTTTTATTTTGCCTGACAACAGCTCTCTTCTATCGGTTTGAATTTACTTTTTAATTATGTATATTGTTTTTTTCTCATGTGAAGCTCCAGTCTAGAAATATGTATCTCATTATATTTTACGTTATTCAATTGACCTAAACACAAAGGCATTTTTCTTGAATACTGAGTGCTCATGCACCTTTTTAATTAAAGCTTAAAAAGCTTTTAATTAAAAAAATAAATCACAGCCAGCAGGGTCTATCCAAATTGTCTTCTGGCCTGGGTATATTTTTCCTTTTGTGATCAGATTGACCTGAGAGGTAACAAAAGAGGTGAAAATGGCTTTCACAATTAATTGATACAATAGCAATTACTCTACTATTCCACAGGACAAGCCAAGGAGCACATTTGTAATAGCACCGCTGTGAGCTGTTGGGATCACTGCAGACTATCTGTAGCCATTTTCCCACTGTCTCTCCTAAATATGCACCCGTGGCACCGCTTAAGTCTCGGCTGTCCAGTAAATCTTCCTGCACTTTGTCTGCCATTCCAGCCCAGACCTTCCCTGCTCCAGTGCAGAGCCTAAATTTAACGTGCTGGTGTAAATTCGTTGTCTCTTCTCCACAGACCTGAGGTTTTCCAGGACTGAGAGGTCTTTACACCACACCACAAGGCTGTTTTTTCCCTCCGGACAGTCTCCCCTGCCCAGCTTGTGCACACCTGCCCTGTGAGCTGCAGCAGGATCAAGGCATGAGATGGACGTGGAGCTTCTCAGCAGCACCAAAACTGCGTCTGTGCCCAGAAACAGAAACCAAGGAACCTCCGGAACTGGTTGTTCTGAATTTAGGCAGAACTTCTGTGAATTTGTGCTGGTTTGGGAAACTGCATTTCTTTGTGAATCTTGTTTCAGTTCAGAAACTCATTAGAAATACACCTAGTCCATTAAAAAAAAAAAAAAAAATCCATCATGCACTGAAGTTGATTAAGATATTTTCAGCCCCAAGACTATTATTTCTCAAATTCTGTAAATGTGTTCTAAATTCAATGTGTTCTAAATATCCAGGATTCGTAACCATCAAGATTTGTGCGGATAAAACAAAGACCTTTTCAATTACAATTTTTAAAGTAACAGGATGATCCAATGAACTATTTCCTCAACTGAGGATAAAAGTTCTGTTGATCTTCATGTCCTCTCCAGTGTTATGAAAACCTTTTCCATTTCTGGACATTGTTTTTTGCTCACACTGAGTGTTACCACCACTGAAGTTCCCAATTGCACCTTCAGCACTGGAACAGAAAATATCACCCTTGTTGTACCCCCATAGATATATTATGCTGCGGTCGTATTTTTAGAGCAATATTTTAAGAAGTGTCCGATGAACTTGGAAATGGACTGCTGTGTTTGCAGAGGAAAATGCATTTGCACATGACAGTTAGTCAAACACGCATTCTTCAAGTTGTACCCGGTAATATTTGTGCTACATGCGAACTGGAACAGATGGGAAGGAAACTGCTTGACAAAGCAACGAGCAGAGAGGGGGGAAACAAGTTGGTGGGAGATGGAGTCCCCTTTCTTTTTCTCCCAGTCTCAGCGGCAATATTTAACAGTAACCTGCACATACATAACGTGTTCAGCTCCCCTGATCAGCCTGTCCTGCCCTGAAAGCTTCCCACTTCTGGAAATCTCATCCAATTCGAGGACAAATGAAAAGCAAAACTGCAAAAAACTGAGGGCTAGGTGACTTCAAGGGGAAACTAAACCTCCTAATAAATATGGCAATAAACTCAAACTACTTGCCTAAAACTATCAAGTAGTAAAGCACAAAACACTTGGCTCATGTTGCTGTGCAGTTCAGCTCCACGGAGGCCAAGTGGATGAAACCCCGGACCCAAGGCACTGCTGTGCCCCGAGCCCCTTCCCGTGGGCTCCTCGCCCTCCTCATCTGTGTCAGACAGGAGCCTGCAGCTGCCAGCAGTCCAGCTTTTCCCAAAATATCATTTAGTCCATAAAGGTGTCCAGCAAGGACCTGTCCTCCACCACCACTGCAGCCAGGGCAGGTCCTGCCGGATGCTCCTGGCCAGAGCGGCGCTGCAATACCACGCCGATGGCACGGTGGGCTGGCCGACTGCAGAGCTCCAGCTGGGCACACCTGCCTCTCCAAACCGGTGCAGGCAGATCCAATAAAGCCAGCGTGCCTCCCTCAGTGCCTCCTCCGCTTTCTGCACAGTGCAGGTCAAGAGGGGTTTTCTTCCCTTTAATTAGAAAAGAACCCTTCCCTAAGTATTTTCCTACTAGCCTTTTTTTCCTGCCTTTTTTGGATCTCGGTCTTCAGCTCGTCTCTTTTGGGTTTCTTTATCCATCTCTGTTTATTTTTCTATTAACTAATCTGGAGGAGGGAAAGCCTCACATTCCTCTTCTCGTAGCTGCATGTGATACCCCTCGTTAACAGCAATGGAAGGTGCTTGCACGACCCGAGCACGGGCAAGGTGGTGGGAGGCTGGAGGAATGCAGGAACTCCTAAGGAGGGAGCGACATTAAATTATTATTAACCCGGCTGTCTAGTGCCAGTGCACTTCCCAGCTCATCTTCTTTCCGTGGCATGGAGGAGTTGGCAGCATATGCTGTGTGTGATGAGACATTCCCAGAGAGATCGTGGGATCACACCCAGAAAAGAGGCAGAAACTCTCAAGAATATGATACAGCGCTGTTGAAAACGAAAAATAAGCCAAACACAATTTCGCCTTCTATAGCTGAGGGGACTTTGGGCTTTTATAGTCTTTCTGAACAAGAGAACAAAGACAATACTTTTAAGTGTTTTCAGTTCAGGCAGAGTTGTTTCATCTGAGACCTGAGGGATAGAGAGACTTTGTCAAACCACAGGCTTTAATTAAGTTTGCCATGCTCAACTCATGAGCTTTCAAACCCTTCCCAAGAAGAAAGAGAAAGGGAGATGGAGAGCAGCTGTCAAGAGCTATCTTGAAGTTTCCGCAGCTCTGATGGATGTACGGTGCAAAGGTGGTGCATGAAGTGCTGTGATTCCTCGCATGTGAGTATCGCCAACTGGATTATGGATTTAAACAGTTCCAGGCATGGGGTGATTATGGAAGGCACGCACAATAGCAACTTCAGAAACTCTGCAAATGTGTGGCACAGGCACAACATACAGGGGTTTCCAGGTTGGTCTGGGCGCTGTCCTTTGTGGTGGCCCTCTCCTGCTGATGCCTGCAAGACCCTCTGCCAGCTGCCCTGGTGCCGAGACATGAGTGGGGTCTCTCGCTGGAGCACAAAGCGAAAGATTTTCTTGGCACCGGGCCGCTCGGCTCTGAGCTTGCATGGAGTGAAAATGGCAGGGGTTCACGGCATGAGGTTAAGCTGCCCGTAGCAGTGTACTCAGCGGTTCCCAGCGTTTCTCTAGAAACAGCGTGACCTCTTCACTGGAGCTGCCCTGTCTCACCCCCGTCCACATGAGAAGCTGCTCAGGAACCCAGTGACACTTTCAGACAGTTCAGACTGGTGTTGCTGCCTGTGGGGGTTAAAGCCCGAGGTCCTCTTCACTTCATCGGGCAGCCCAGCCCCTCATAGCTAGAAGATCTAAGTGCTGAAATGATGACGTCTCCACTGCTGTCCCAGAATAACCAGCTGTGTCTCCCCCAATGAACTGCTGAGCAATAACAGCGTTCCTGCTGGCAGCACAGCAAGGGATGTGCCAAGCCAGGAGATATCAGCCCTGGCTGTCCAACAGTGCTCAGGGTGGGGGAACACGATCGTTCCCAGAGCTGACCCATCAAATCTTCTCATTTCCTCCACTTTTTCTCTTGTGTTTCCTACCTGAGCGAGGCGAACTGCAAGTGCCATGAGAAACGTACATTTCACCACCAGCCCCAGCAGCAGTCATCCGGATGACATACATTGGGGACATTTTTCATGAGAATAACTAGTAAATGCTGATGATCATTTCTTCCAATTACATATTCACAAGCTATTTGCACTCATTGCCAGCTTTTGTGTTCGTGACTAGATGAGGCATATATAAACGCGACGCTGCACACAAACCATCAGAAGATTCCTACAGGCCGCCAGTATTTGGTTCTTCACGTGACCACAGCAAAACCCATCAGATCATGAATTATGATTTGCAGAAAAGGGTTTTAATGGGCTGAGAGAAGCTGAATGGGTGCAACAGCCTCATGCACCTTCCTAGGGGCAGACACTTGTCCCCCTGTAGCCCTCTCCCACTGGCCCACAGAAACACTCAGTGTTGATGGTGTGACAAAGCTAATCAGCCCAATCTTTGTGAAATTGTGCTGAGGTGAAACAATGCTCAGCTGTAAATGGGTCATTAGGGTGAAGAACGGGAGGTGGGTTTCCCCTGAGGGATGCTGGCTGCAGATGTTGGCACCTCTCATGTGCTGAGTGAGCAGGACCCCATACAGGCAAGGTGTGGTGGTTGATAGAAACCTGCTTGGCAGGACCAGTTGAGGTAACGCTGTCAGCATTGTGCAGTGAAGAACATGTTCGCTCAGTGTTCCTGTCGGTTTGGCTTCACTGCCTTGTGTTTTAACACAAAAGATGAGCCTAAAGTCTGAGTTCAAACTGGGTGCTTCTGTGCAAACTCTTATTTTCACCTTCCACCGATAAGACACATGCCCTCATGGAGGACAAACACAATTTTGCAGGTTGTGCTCCCAGATACAGCTTTTTCTGGGAAACCTGCTCAGGAAGATGCTCAAGGCTGTTGTTCAGGGAGTGTGTTTGAAAACGAGGTCAAGCAGAGCATGGGGTGGCCCCAGGCAGATGCTCGAGGCTCCTCCAACCCTCTCCCCCACTTCACTGAAGTTCAGGAAACTGTACAGTAGGACATCTGCTTCTTACCTGGGCAGAGGGTGTGCAGGACAGTTTAGGGGTCTTAAAAACAATTTGATTTTACTGGTTGAACTAACCAGGACTCCTCAGTCTGATTCAAAACTCATTGATATTAATTGGATTATTTCCTCTACGAGACCCAGCCTCACCTCTAGGTCTCTATAGGAGCCTTTTGCAGGAAATTTCTAGTGATCTTACAATGCTTTTCACGGAGAAACCAGCCTCCAAGGGGCAAATCCTCCACTTCAGTTCAAAATACACCTGTGCTATACTTCCAAGAACCTGTTTTCTTCTTTAGTGAGAGTAACAACCACATTACTATAATCGCACGTTTGCTTAAAAAATCAGCGTGCAGCTACTACACACAGCACCAGAATATCCCTGAAATTAATGACATACACCTCGTATCCACTACTAATAAAAAACCAGCAGCATTTCAATCTCTCTAAAAAAAAAGGAAGAAATTATACCTCTCGACTAAGAAGAGAGGTTGAGTACTTCGATCAGAGGGGAGTAATAAATCAGTTGGGAGTTATTAATGAAAGGCGCCTCATCAGTCTTTATTTACTGTGGAGGAACCTGGAATTTTTCCTCCTGCAGAAACAGTGTTGGATGTTTTAGTGATTGAGCATCGGGAGAGGGTAAGCCAATTTGTGGTTGGAAGGAGTTTCGTGCATGGAGCCAGTTTACACTGTATTTTGCAATTTATTCTGCTTTTGAATAATTCTTACAGATCCAATTTATACCGTGTGCTTTACAAAACACAGAGCCAAAAGCAAAGCCTGGAGGTACTTTCAGAGCCGAGTCATTTGTCAGTTATTGGCATTATCCGTATTGCCATCAGCTCTTCTGCTCAGAAAGATCTATCAGGATTTTTTGTCTTAAACCAGCTATTTATTTGCTCTCTTTTTAATGTTTACAGATGGCTCTTTCCCTTTTGCGTACACTCTCTGCAAAGTAACAGTTCTTCCTCAGAACAATCTGTGAGGAAAAAAATAAAATCAATGTTTAGTTGCTTGGTAAAGAATTAGGCAGGCGATATTTTTTTCAACAAGAGTTATTTCATCTAAAGCACAAAAACCACAAAAGAAGAAAAATTACTGGCTCACATCGAAAACTGTAAACAGCAAGAAAAGAGGATTCGTATTGGAAATAGAGAATATATTGGGGAATAGTTAATTCTTATTCAGCCTCTTGAATGGAGAAGATGTAAAAGCTTTTAAAGAATTCAGGGACAATTTCTTGGTAGGGATCTGTGATAAATAAGAAGTACAGCCATCACACGTTGAGACACAAATTCCATTAGCCTAATTCGATTCCAGCCGTTTAGCTGGAGTTAATCTCAGCAGACTGCATTCATCATGCCTGTGGAAGGCTGTCTATTATTTCTGCTTTTAATGTTCAGTACACTTTTTGACGTATCAAACATATGGAAAATTTACTTCCTCAAGAGCACGAGAGACAATATTTCTGCAGCAAATGAATGTCATTCAGCTGCTGCAAACTCTCTCTGGCTGGGGATGGTGGGAGGCAGACTCAGACGACATACATACATTTAGCCCATTTCCTTAAAAAGGATAATGACAGAAAATCTGCCAAGTGCCAATAGCACGACTAAATGTATTTTTAACTATGCAATTGTCTTTTACAGGGATCTAAATTTCATTTCCCCCTGCGACTGAGCAGCTAATAGCCTTCCTTGGAGTGAAGCTGAAATGCTCAGATTTTGTTTCTTCCGAAGTTGCTGTGGCAGTAACACTCCTCATTGAATCCCTCGTTTCTAAAAAGGCATCAGATCTGCTCCATTAACAGGATTCTTGTTGTTCACTTGCAAGGGATGAAGGCAGGATCCACGCCCTCACACCCAGTTCACCATCCAAAGGAAAACTGCTCCCGGCTGCCAGACCTGGCTTGGTCGAACTTTCCCACCTCACTAAATCACCAGGTGCTGGGAGTCCCGGTACTTGAAAGGATTCCCCACCCACATGAACGCCTTCAAAAATGCGCCTCTAACATCTGCAGGCTGTGGGACCACATAACTGCGTGTGAAATGATAGGCAGCTGGACCTCCAGCCATGATCGCTCGCTGCTCTCTGCGATGTACCGCCCCGTGGCTACAGCTACACGGAACCTTGATTCCAGGTCTTGGTATAACACCCATTGAACTCTCTGCTTTGCTGTTTCTGGCAAAAAACCAGTGGAGTGGAGTTCCAGGACGGTTGACTGTGTCACTGGCTTGTGCAGCTTTTGCTCAAAACGCTTTTGATAAATTGCACCCGGAGAAAATGAAGCGCGTGCAACCGCTGCGGATGAGCCGAGCTGGCGAATAAAGCCCGGCCACTCTGCCACGCGTAAGAACTGCTAATGAACCTTTAAAGGACTCTCGTATAATTCACTGGGCTGCAAGATGGGGTTAAGCAGCAGTTTTAGGTGCCTTTAATCTTCCTTCGCTTCCTTGTAGTTACGTTTCTGAGAATAATGAAATGTGAACAAGATGAATTTAGAGAAAAAATTTGTAGCTCTATATATGCAATGAACAAACAAATATTTAAAAATTTTTCTGTTAAATTGCAAAAGCGGCACTAATCTGCCTCGTGTTTGTTTTCTACTTGGGTGAATTTTTAATGCTGTTCCTAGAAACAGCAGGTTCGGTACAGGAAGAGACCTATAAATAATTGTATACACACACACATACATTTCTAATTTTTTTTCCAGCATGCGGAATATCTGCAAAAAGCAGGATAGCAATAAGTGTCTGTCAGCCTCTTTATGCACCAGGGGTTTGTTGCCCCAGGTATCCCCAAACCAGGGTTTGCACCCACCACGCCCCTCGCTGACCCCTGCAGCTGCTCTTCCCGTGGGACACGTACCCGATCCCGGTGCCCGGTGATGGATATCGGAGAGTTTCTATCCAGACCTTTCATAAATGAAAAAATATTGATTTTACCGATCTCTTTACATCTGAGCTCCTGCCTTGCTGGTGCTTAAACATCCTTGAGCAGCACCTGCTTTGGAGAACTCCAGCAAAAACGGTTCAGCTGTTTCTACAACCAGAGCTAACATCTGAACCTCTTAAATATACGCTCCCACGCGAAAATTAATCTTTGCCATGGAGGTAAAAATCTTATCTTCTGATGTCACATTCTTCGACAATACTATCAATGCAATGCAAATTCAGCTGTAATTAATGGCAAAATATTCTTAACCTGTGGAGGAAAGGTTATAACTTCATGCTGCCGTAATGACAGGCACTAAAACTCCGCTGTAAACTCTTTCACTAGCTTCACGACACCTCTTTTACAGCATTAAAGATGGATTAAAACAGAGTAGTTATCATTTTGTAATACCGGCTCACGCTGTCAGTCCTGTTCTTTGAGGTCACAGGATCAAAGACAGACGCCAGGAAACAGAGGGGTTGGTATCAGATTTGCAATACGCTTCTTGAACCTGCCTCCCCACACCGGGACGGGCAGAAGCTGACGCAGGAAAAGACTGCCTTTGCCATGACTGATGCCTTTCTTATGAAAACATCATTTAAACGTCGCTTAACTAGACTTGAACAAAAATCATTAGCATTTTTGTAACCAGCTTTTTCAATTTAACTGTATTCTTGGTTTAGTCCCCAGAAACGACGCTTTTCTTTCCAATGTCTCATTGGATTTTACAGAAATACTGCAGCAAGTTCTGGCCACTTTTCTTTCCGCAATTGTTTTGCTTAATCGACAACTGGATTAGCGTGTCCTACCCATGGAAAACAGCCCGGTTATAAGGAATTCCCTGTGGACCTGTGCACTCCCAAAGGGGTGCTCGCTATCCGGACTGATCTCTCATTGCTTTTCTATCTTGGACGTTCTTATAGAAGTCTTTGAGTTAAAGAGCGGATTCCCGACTGTTTTAACTTTGACTCTGGAGTCTCAATGTAACTGTGGCTTTGTTATTTTGGACTTGCAGACAAATAAAGCTTTAGCACATTAAGAAACACTAATAACCATGGAAAGAATTAAGAATGTAAACACAGCACCGAAAAGTGCTAGACTGAGGATGAACAAAAGTTTTGCCACTTTACTCTTGATCTCCCACAAACTTTTTTTTTGTGCTCAGGAGCAGGACATTCGTTACGACTCGTTTCAGCTGGATGGATGTGTTTAATGCCTCCATTACCGGACCAGGAAGTCGAGCCCAGTACTACATCTTCTCAATCTTAACACCCAGGAAGACAAATCGTCTTTATCAGGAGATAATATAAAAGGTGTTTTATCCAAATAGCTCATCAAATTTAAACTGAGGTTTAAAAAGCCACAGAAACATCAGTTTTAAACTGGATATGCTCAACAGCTTCTCAGGCAACTATTCGAGTCAGAAGAAATGACTCAATGCCTGATTATTTGGCTATTCCCCCGAGTGACAGCGGTGAACAGGAACTCGAGTGTTTGGTTCCTTTCTCTCACCACAGCTGAGTCTCCTCACCCTGACTCGTAGAACCCCTTCAAAATCCCCTCAGTACCAGGGCTCTGAGCATCCCTCCCCAGCATCAGCTCCACCTGGCACAAACACCTTTCACAGGAATTCAACGGGGCCTCAGTGAATATCCACAAACACTTATCGCAGTATCTCGTGCTTTGCGATGACCTGTCTGATCAGGGGTAGATGCTTCAGGGATTTTAATTTACTCTGGTTAGTAATAAAGACGAAAAAACCCAAACCACCCTCTGCGTTGGTACCGTTGTTCCAAACTGCTAATGTATTAAAACCAAACCTATGAGCAAACCATCCTGACACGTATCTTGTGATGCAGCAACATAAAGCAAAGGCTGGGCACATATACATGTGTGTATGTATTGGCATTCCGATCATTTAAGAGCTGGGAGGATATAAAAGGTAAGGGGAACGTTTCTTCATCTCTTTTCATTCATTTACATCAGAAAATCTGCATATAAATAGTAAATCCGATCTGAACGAGTGTTTTCTGGAGAGACATTATTAAAGCATACTTCTTAATGCTAATTGCTACCATTGACATCAATTTGTGATTGCCTGTTTCTGAAGTAGAGCGAGTAAATGATCTACAGCTCCAGTTTCTCTACCGTACCACACGCAGATGCATACAAAACATGACTTTCCTTAAGAAAATTCATTTCTCCAAAGAGCTACTGGCACAATTGCCATTGTTAAAACAACTCATTAGCAAGAAGCGAGAATAAAAGCGTGCCACTAAAGGCCTGCTGCGTTCACTGGCTGCAGGCAGCTTCCTAGGAATCCAAAATACTAGATCACCAGGCAAAGATCATCGAGTCTTATGAGTAGATGTTATACTTTTTGTACTTCAGATTACGCAGTGCTGATGTGTTTAGCGGTCAGGTACAGAAAACCAGGGCCACGGAGCTGTTGTTTTTCTAACGATTAGTGCTCACCAGCAGTTTCCCAGTGCCCCTGGCTCCTTCAGATACATCTCATAATTAACAACATACGTGAGAAAAAAACCTTTCAGTCAGTTTGGAAGAACACTTATCACAGCTTCACAGGCAACACAAATACATATATATATTAAAACAATTGAAATCGCATTTATGCCTTTACATTAGCACAAAAGAGGCAGCAAACCTTTGTTAATCCGCTTTTCCCTTCCCCTAAACAAAGGCTGAAATAAAGCGCATGGTTCTGCATAATTTAGTATGTAAAATCTCTTCTTTTCCTTTCTTACAATAGCAATAGTATATTTTATTCTCTCAAATAAATTAGCAAGACTTCTGAAGAGCAAACTGAGCGAGGTGCAGTCTCCAGTTCCCCTGCAGAAGGACTTCAGAGGGATGGTCCCCATGACACGGGCAGCCAAGCTCCCCCACAAGCAGTGGGAGCCAGCAGCTATTTCCCCCCAACACTCCGTTCTGGTGCCCTCACTGTCAGGAATCAACAAATCCCTTCATTATCATATTTCACTTTAAATGTAGGCTTCTTTAACCAAGCTGTTCATCAACACACCACGGCTTATGCTTCCCTGGGACACAGCATGGTGATGTCCTGCATTAGCTCCCCACCAGCCACCAGTCCCGTT
Organism: Bucorvus abyssinicus; assembly: GCA_009769605.1. NCBI lineage: Eukaryota > Metazoa > Chordata > Aves > Bucerotiformes > Bucorvidae > Bucorvus > Bucorvus abyssinicus. Next base: position 5,731,282 of record CM020032.1, read on the forward strand.
CCTTGCCCAGGGCAATATAGCCGGTGACTGGCAAAACTCAGAAGAGAGTAACAAAGCTCTGACAGGACTAAAGCATATGGCATAGCAACAACAGCAAGACCTCTGTCTGTGAATAGAGGTTTTCCCACAAACAACAAGAAAAAGGGAAGCTACGTTATCAGTTAGGATTTATTTCCCTGAAAGAAAAATCGTGTCCTAATCATTAGTGAGAATGGTGCTAGAATGTAAAATGTATTTGCATAGAGCCTACATTTCCCTTAGTGCCGGTTTTACTTCTCACACTCACTTCAGAGAACTTTAAAGGTGCCTTTGCAGATGGATGAACTATTTATTAGCGATACAGTCATTGGGCAATTCTGCAGTAAGTCGGCTTTAAGATGCAAAAACCCCGATATCACAAAATTCCACCAAGTACAACTAGGAAAAGAGCTTTTTAAAAGTATTTTCTGAGTGGTGTTTGAAATGGAGACATAACACAGATGAAACTATGTATTAAATTTTAATATCAGAACTTAATCTGTTAAAAATCTTGTCCCTTTGTTATCTGCCTTCCTGATGCACGATGACATCACTCAGGGCACAAACTGCCCCTCACATGTCAATACTTGATGCCACCCACCTGCACCCACCAGTGCCAGGGAGGATGAAGTGCCTGGCTCTGTTCAGTCTTCCCAAACCATATTTCCCTGGAACATGGCTGCTGGCATCACCGTCACGTCCTGCACAGGGGTTGTGCCGGGTAGGACGGGGGGTGGTGAAGGGTGGTTGGAATTAAAGGTCATGTCTGTGAAACAGGCAGAGAGAGCAAACCCGGTGCTCTTCCTGGGCCGATACAGGGCACGACAGCTTTGTCGCTGTACAGAAAAAATAAGGAAGGCACCAGCCGAAGAAAGAGAAATGTCAGTGATGCTGCAAGGAAATATTCCAAATATTTCTTAGACCTTTAATAATAACAATTATTCTAACAAAAATACCTGATCGGTCCCTATGGATACTGGAACACTGCAGGATGTATCACATCCAGAAAGCATCCAAAAGAAGCACCAAACCCAGTCAGGACTGGGGGAAGTATTGCCTATGCAGAAAGATGAAGAAGCTGGCTGGTTGATCCGGAGAAAAAAATTAAGAGGTATGATAATGGTCTTCAAATATGCAAAGGGTTGATGTGATGAAAATGGAAATAAGTTGATTTTCCTGCTCCCCAGGAAAGAAGCAAAATATAATGGGGTTAACTTGAAGGAAGGAATAAGGAAGTCAGACATTACAGAAGTCTTTCAAAGTACAAGGGACAGTCAAGCATTTGAACAAATCAACCAGGAAGGTCATAAAATCTCTGTCACTGGGGGTTAGGCATTTATCCTATCTGGATATCCCAGAATTTATCCTACTCAGGGCAAGGGGAATTACTGCATGACTTGACATGCCTTCCAGTACTATATATTACAATTTCTATACTTAAATATGGAAAAAATTAATAGTGCCAGGTTGTCTGAAAAACAGCTACAAGGGATGACAGACATGGCAAAATTAATAGATAGTTTCGACCACAATCTTGCCGTACCTTGATTTTCTATTTACAAAACATGGATAATGCCCACTCCTCTCCCTGGAGTGTTGGGAAGAAAATTAATTAACTTTCTGAAACATTCCAGTATGAGCAGGAACAGCACTACAGGAGATTCCAGGAAGAAATTCAAAATTCTGGCTATACAGGAGGCTGCAAGTAGGGTGCATAAGGGGGTGCCGGGTCAGGCAGTGAGCAACACGGATGGTGTGTCCGTCACCGTGTGATTAAAGGGTAAATCACCACAAATACAGAAAGATCTTAAGTCAAGGATGCATTTCCCAAACCTCAAGGACTTGATTTTCCAGCCTTAGCCCTATCTCTTTGTAATATTAACATGCATGACGAGAAATGTACCCACTGTGTGTCCTGCAGTGCTGAATTCATTTGACTCCAGACGTCAGCAGAGACATCAAACCCTTCCCCGGGGTCCCTCTCCGCAGGGATAACCAAGCGCAAAGACTCCGAAATCACACAGCACCTCACGACGTAAAGAGGGCAGAGGATTTCTGCTCGGTTTGGGTTTCATACAGACAGATAAAAACTGTTCCATGGCACAGCCCTGTTATATGCTGTGAAGTGCTCTGACCAAACCATAACATGTTTGTATGGAGGGGAGGAGTGTTCCACCGTTAAAGATCCAGAATGGAGACTTAGAGGGATGTGGCCTCAAGTAACTGCATCAGGTAAATTAACTTCATTGCCTGCATGTACTTTGTACAGGTACGTGTGTAGATATTGTACAGATTCTTTTTACAATTACCTGCCCAACTGGTTTCCTGCCACTTCAGTAAAGACATTTCCAGTTACAACCCAGAGCAAAGACAAGGACAGTTGTTTCTAGAGATTTTGTGTTTTTTCACGTTCCTCTGCTGAGCGTTGCAGAGTTCCCTGGAGCACGGGAAGCTCCCGGTACAGCTCAGCAACTAAAAATCAGCAAAAGCAACCAGGAACAGAAGACACAAGCTGCCATCTGCAAGCGTGGCTTTATTCAGTTGTTTTATTTTAGTAACGGTCAAAGCTTTACATCGTGATGTTTTCCTTCACGGGTCGTCAAGTTCCATCAATTATTGCAGATCTAGCTATTATTTAAACACATGTGCTATAGAAATTAGGGGAACCACCTAAATTGTTATTAATAAGTATCCTGCGGTGCTTTACAGTCAAGCTTTTTTCCATTGTCATCAAACTTCTCATATTGATTCTTTGGAAAAATTTTCCTTCCTGTATGCAAAACAAAAAAGATACCAACGAAAAATGCAAATTCAGCTTGCCCTGGTTGTGCTGTTTAATACTAATTTCTCTTCCACAACAGTTTAATTTGCCCAAGAGTGAGAGAGCTTCTGTCAGTGCAAGCACTGCGAGAGAAAGTCTCCCTCCACGTGACCCCGAGGTGGAGTGCCAAGCAGGCATCTTAGACTCAATTTCCTCTAAATCAAACCATTCATTTCTTACCACAAATGGAATTGTAATGGAGTTATTTATATTTAGCCAACATTAAAAGTAGATATTGTGAAATGCCAGCTCAGCTCCCAGAAGAGGTCGGATCCATTACAACTGCTGGTAGCGAGAGGTGCGCTGCTCCTCCTGTGCACGGGCCGAGAAAGGCAGAGCAAAATACTCATTCTGGGGAGAGCAAAAGGAACTTGAGGAAAGCCAAGACGCACTGTTGGCTTGGGGCAGCAGCCAAGGCAGAGGGATGGGTGGTGGCTGCAGGGCTCATCCCCCGTGGGAGGCTCTGGAGGAGCAGTGATGGAGGTGGCTGAGCGACCTGCACGGAGCCAGGGAGCTGTGCAGTGGCCAAGGGACACTGCCAAACCGGCAGATGTAGATCTAGCATCTCCCTGGTGGATGGAGGAGATAGCTCCAGATCCAGGAGATAGCTGTCGTATTCTGCTCATAGACCTTCTCACTGGGGCTCACCAGCAATGCGATGACTACACTGGAAATCCTGCCTTAGATCAAACAACGCCATTCACAGCTCTCTGGGCTGAGCACTCGTGAATTCCATCTGGAAGGTACAATCTGCTGCATGGGTACGCTCCTCCCTGCCAAGAACGGTGTTTTCCAGTGATTCCTAAACCACCATCTTTTTCTTTGACTTTAATAAATCCTGAATATTCCAATTACATTCCACACTTACATCCCAACGGCAACCAGACATCACCATTGCCGAGCAGAGACGAAACATGGTTGTTCGGGACAATGGCGTGATGGCTTCGCTTGCCATTACAGGACACTGCATGTCGAAATCATCAATGCGAATAATAATAACTTCCTCTTAAATGACATTTTTCATCCAAAGATCACAAGCTGGTGTTTATAAACTTCAGCGAGGCCTCAAAACTCAGCAGGGTAGCTCACCACAACCATGGATGCCCAGCCTACTGATACGCTTACTTTCTTCTAAAATTTACTTTCTTCTAAAATGTCACAGGTTAAGAACACCGAACAAATATGAGCTATTTTGAGAGAGAGTTTTGTTCCACACTACAGCTAGGAAAAGTCCTGCTCCAGGCTATTGTACATCCGCATTTCTCCCTCCTGAGCAACATGGGATAGGAAACCTGCCCCCGCAGCCGTTCCAGCCTGCAGAGGAAAATCCTCCTTCATCTCCTACGCACGGCAGTGATCCCTGTGCAGGTACATGCAATGGGCAGGGTGGAGGCAACCAGCCCAGGGGATCAAAGTTATTCTTCTTATTATCTTTTCTGATGAAAAAACATCAATTAATAAATGTAGATGACTAACAAAGCCAGGAAACTTCTAGAAGGAATGAGTAATAAAGACCTTCAACCATCCTCCACCCTCATTTGGGCCAAGCAAATTACGGATGCTCATATTGCAGCTCTCTATTTTCTGACTCCACAGGCAATGCCTTCTTGCTTCGAGAGATGGTCAGAAGGTATCACCGTTTTCAGGCTGTTTTGCAGTACTCGGTGAGGAGCACCAGGCACTGGAGGAGCTTTCAGCCACCCCATGCTCCCGGGTTGTTCTCGCAGCCTCCGCACTGGGGCTGGGCTACTCAGGAGCTTTCCCTGCAAAAAAGTAACTTTGGGTGTACTCCAGGGAAACCATACCGGTACTGGTATAATTTTTTTGAGGTTTTTCCCCAAAGAAAGATCTTACCTATAGATTTTCCAATATTACTGACAGTGGGAGAGATTTTTGAGGATGAGGAATTAGCGCAGGTACAGTGCACCAGAAGGATAAACGGATAAGAAATTATTTAGGGTTGTTCTGGATCTATTGATGTTTACTGAGCCTGTGTGTACAGAAGATCACCGGGGACAGCTCTAAGCCAGTACCTCCCTCCTACTTCAAATATCACCTTACAAGATTAAACTCTGAGCAAGTCGAACCAAACACATTTTAGCATGCAGGGGACACCTTAAAAAAAAAAAAAAAAAAAGAGTCCCTGAACATTTAGATTTTCTTGCCTCATCTTCAGACAGTAAACAACATGCGATAAGAATAACCCTGTGTGAACTTTAATGATACAACCTTACTATGACACCAAAATAATTCATCTCACTCTCCGAAATAATTCATCTCACTCTCCTCAGCCACGTGCTTCAAGTGCATCATTTCACTTAGAGTAAGACAACCACTGTTCCCAGAAAGCAGTTTCATTTTTATGATGTATTTCAAGAATTTATCTCAATTTTATTTTCTTTTAGCATTTTACTGGTGGTGGAGATATTTGCTAACCAGATATTCAGATGTGCTGTCCTGCAGCACAGCAGAGGCTGTGGCGCTCTCTTGTCCTTCTCGCTGTAACTTCCTTTGGAGAGTAAAGACCTCTCACTGTTCATTTTTTAGGTGCCCAGCACAGGGGTTCTGGGCTAGGTAAGTTTAAACTTGCAGGTTTGAACCACTTAAACGTGGTTTGAACCACATTGCTCCAGCTTCGCAGTGAATAGCAAACAAGAAGAGCTGATGCGTGGGAGGTGCAGGCATGAAGTTCTTCCTCAGTTTAGAGATTGTGCATTCTCGCTTCAGCTCCTGCGTGGTTTTTAGTGTGCAGGACATAACAACTACTTTAAATCTCAATAATAACTCGAAATGAAAAAACAAAACTTCTAAGTAAGCGAGATGTCCCTCTAAGCCTTGACTGTGGTTTTGCACCATTGCTACAAACAGCAGAGGGAAGCGAAGAACAAAGCAGGGCTGTGGAAACTGAATGTAGAAGCAGGGTGAGATGCGACCTGATCAGCACGTGGAGCCTGGCACGACAGCTGGGGAAACCGAAAAGCAATGCTCTGTTTCTATCAGCTTCATGGCTTGGCCACACAGCCGGGTTGGAAATGCTTTGCTACCCACACAGAGGCTACAAACTTCTAAAAAGAGCTGGCATTGTTTGGGGGGAAGAAAAAGTGGTCGTTGCCTCAAAATTGAGATTGGGAATGAAAATCCCCATCCCATACAGAAAAAACTCACTTACATCTGTAGCCATACCAGCAAGGATGCCATCCCCCTTCGACTTTGCATGCAAATACTCTAACACACACCGACGAGGAGAGACGGATCTGCTGCCCATGGTGAGGGCAGCCCCTGGGCATGCACCAGGTCTGGGCTCTCCTGTAGCTAACTCACTGCCTAATGACCCAGATTCTGTTTCATGTGGAGGAAAAAAAAAATAAAAAAAGATAAAATTCAATATTTAATGCTAGTTTGAACAGTACTGTTAAGCTTTATTACTTTCCAATGTCACTTAAAACAGAAGCCAAGAAATCTGTTTTGATGCTCGGCTGTGGTGACCCTCATCGTGTTCGTGTACTAGATCGTAAAGGTGGATCACAGGTAATCAAATCTGGCCAACCACATGAAACAGACTCCCTCAGTGATTCCATAACTCTGCAGCAGAAAGAGAAGAAATTAAAATACATAATACAGTTTGTACCATACAACTACCCGCCAGAAACCCTGGCCCAGGGTCCTTTTCATACTTCTCAAAGAAGTGAAATTCTTTTACTTGTTTAGTATTTGATGTAGACTTGTTCCATGGAGCGACTTGATAAAAATATTTATGCTGATTCTACGGATTAGGTGAAAATACAAACTATATTATTATCACAACATTCAGAAACCTGGAAAGAAATTTAGACAGGAGGAAAACTTCCACAGCAAGAAAAAAACTTAGTAAATAAAGCCAGTTAAAATGCAGGATCCAGCATCTTCTACTCTCCTTCCTCTCTGCTGCCTTTTCTTTGGCCTTTTAGGACTCTAACAAAGCCTGAAAATTATACTCTGGAAACCGAGTTCGCATGATGCTCTCCAGCCTATCGCCTCCAAAAGGCGGATCACACCTGACACCCTCATCCTGCGGAGTATCACAGCTCGCCGGCACAGCCGCCTCTCTCCAAACAACTGCTCTCTCATCCCACCGGCACTTCCTGCAGCAGCAGCCTCAGTCGCTGGCATGGGCTGCATCTGTCCCGCCACCTGTCCGTCCGTCTCCAGCAGCACTGAAGATGGGACCTGCCATCCCTCTGGGGATCAAACAACTGGCTGTACTCCCCAAACATTGTTGGAAAGCTGCAGCTCGCTGCCTGCATCACAAATAAACCACAGAGGACAGAAGAGTGCTCTCCAGAAAGTGTCATCCAGTGGTTGGTTTCTGTACGAGCACTGCAGAGCACAATGCACTAAATTGTGCTGGTTTCAGCTACCCGGAGGCAAGAGAAACCATGTCGGTACTCTACAATTTTTAGAGAGTAACATCTAACTTCAGAGGACACAGACCTTTCAAAAGCACAGCTCGGAGTCCAAATTGGAGGCGAGATCACACGCACAGCGCTCTCGTGCCCGGACAGACGGGCAGCCGCTCCGGCACAAGCCACAGCGCCAGAGCCAGGTGTACAGGGAGCGTTCAAGGTGTTCCAGTCATCTAAGGGCGGGCTTTTAAAGTGAGTTTCAGCACTAAACATTGACAGTTCACTGCAGATCACTGCCATGTTGTAAGGGGTGAATTCATAAATCCATCAGAAAACCTTCGGGAAAACTAAGCAGGATATTAAATGTCAACTTTGCTGGGGTGTCAGCGTAATTCCTCATATAAAACATCCATCTCAAACTGAGCTCTTACTGCGCTGGAGAAGACAGTCAAGCATCTTCCAAGGGCACTTTGCCACTGATTTATAGCCCTGAAAAACCTTATGCCAAAACGCCTTTACCTGACAGCGCATGTTGGCTTCTGGGGTGACTCCAAAGGAGCATAAATCAGGCAGCAAGACCCAAAAGCATGGAGAAAGCTTCTAGAAACTGCTTATATTGAACTATACAGTTATAAAAAAAGTCAGGTAGCCAAACTCTGCTTCCACATGAGAAGGAAATCAAGAATATAACAGACAAGTTCCCTCAAGCCAACAAAACTCAGCCTGTTGGTGGCTCCCGAGGAAACTGCCTGTAAAGGCAGGGAACGGCAGGAGCAGCGGGTCGGTGCCCGGGCTGGGGGCTGCAGCGTCCCTGCCCACGAGTGCCACCACAGCACAGGGGCCGTGCAGCACCTTCTGGCAATGACCGACAGACCAACCTGCATTCACAGAATAAAACTCACGTGTGGGAGAGGGAGCTCTGTAGGAGAGAAGAGGGGGGCAAAGGAGGGAGAAAAAAACTCTCTCTGCCAATACTCAGCAATAAGAATATTTGTCTTCTGTCCATACTCTCAAAGCTCAAAGGAAACATTTCCCAGATTAATTTCAGGAGCAGCGTTTCAGTTTATATGCTTACATAGAAACACTGAAATATTCTGTAATGCAAAGGTTACAGGAAGACAATCAGACTGAGCTTCAAAAGGAGATTATTTAAACCAATCCTGTTTGGATAAACAATTACAGAGCAGCTCAGAGAGCAAATTTGACACACTCATCAAATTCAGGGGAACTAATTCAGACCCTCATGTTGTCTTTCGCAGGGGAGGCACTGCTGGTGAGACTGCTCTTCCCTTGGCCCTTGCTTTACCAGTTCTGGTTTCTCCTGCATGCCGTGGAAATGGGAGGAAAAGAGGAGGAAATGGTGAAGGTGCTTGAGGGTGGCTGTAGGCGGGATGGGGAGCACAGCCAGGCACCCCTGCCCGCCTCCGGCTCCCAGCACCACCACCCCAAGCAAGCTCCTCCACACAAATCACTCCTCTTCCCACTGCCTCAACACCTCTGTTTCCCACTCAAATGGCACACCCTGCTCCTAACGTCAGAGGAGAACAGCTTTTGTGGAAGAAAATTGCTGGAATTGGTGACACTTTGCACATTAGGGGAGGTATTGCGGAGGCTCAGATGATCCCTTAGACAAACGCTGAACTGGCCACAGAGATTCCACAATTTTAAGAGTGATGAGTGCAGTGAGAAGCTAACATTATGTTTTATTAAAGCCTCCTGGAAAGTTTATGGGCTCGCTTCTGAATGAGGCTTTTTTCCCCTCTAACTACATTTCATTACTTCCCCTGAATACAGTCTGTCACTTATATAATACTTGCAGAGAGAACGGATGCTTTATAGGTCATCTTGTTTGTGGCATCATAAATACAGCAAAATAGCGCAAATGACTTAATGCACTCACACAGCTGAACAATAAGGAATCCCAAAAGCATCGCTAATTAAATAGGAATTTCTTGAGAGATTTAAATGCTGGGGGTTTGTTTATCATGTATTAGAGTTCTTGTCAGAAAGCAAGTAATGCCCTAAAAATAAAGTGTTTCCACATTTAATGGAGGATTTTTGAGCTAAGTCTTCCAATGGAGAATTTTCAGCATGTTTTTGAATAGGAACCAAAGGATTTGGTACCAAAGTTTGCAAATCAAACACCCTGAAGCTCCCACCTGCACCCTCACCCTCAGCAGTGCAGCAGAAACTTTGCTGGACGAAGCTGGCCTTGAAAGCCCAATGCGGAGCTGTTGCCCTCCATTAGGATTTGCAGGCTCCAGCCCTCCTCACCTCACTGCAGGGCAGGACAGGTCCAAGCCCTTGCCCACATACCCATTTCTGGACACGCTCACACATCCCATAAGCCCAAGCTGTTCAAATAACTAGGAGCTGATATAAGCAGCACAGTGAAAGCTGTTTGCTGCCTTGTGCGGCACAGCAAACAGGAGTATTTTTAGGGTTCCGGTTGGATCCCACACCGTCTTTGAGCGTCCAAGATTTCTGTAATCTCAGATTTTCAAAGTTGTTGATGTTTTCCCTAATCCTCTTATCGCTGGCTGAGAAGCTGTCTCTGCCACTACCGCGGAATTCGCCCCTTTTGCAGCATTCTGCATCCCTGGTTGTGCAATACCGCACAACATTTCCTCAACCCCCTCCCCGGAGAACATCAGTATTTACGTATGAATCTGATTTCACCTGGGTGTGCATCTACCCTTCCACCAGCACCTCATACAGGAGAGCTCTTGTGGTAAACAAAGATAAAAGGCCATTAAAATGCAATGACCAACTTTCAGGAACCATTTGCCTAATTCTGTGATTCAGGAACTCTTAGGCAGCCACCACAGCAAGCTGGAGGAATAAATAGCATGAATGCTAAGCAGTCGGAGCAGGTTAGCTTCCCCTCAGCGTGCCGGCTTCATTTTGAACTTCTGTTCCTTTGCTCCTTTTATTCTCGAGGTGTTTTACCGCTAGGACACCGAAAATCCATACGCAAATAAGGTTACTGGTAACAGCCTCCAGAGGGAAAGGGAAGCAGAATGAAGTAGCTCTGAAGCAGAAGTAGCTTTGAAACAATAATATTTATCCCCATTGCCAACTCCAAGTCCATTGACTCTTTCAATGTTAATCAAACCCGAAGACCACCTGTGGTCTGTTTTCAGCTATTTGCCTTTCATGCAAATGAAACATCCTCTCGTTGTACAACCGTGTCTTAAGCATACCAGTTTAGGGCTCTCGGTAGCACTGGTTGGGATTTTCTAATCAAAAGGTACAATCATTGAGTGGGATTTGATTTAATATAAGGACTGTCATTCTGCTTTCCTTCCCCCAAGAAGGTGAGCCGGTGATCTCACACCCATCAAAAACCAGGACGAATTTAAATTGGTTTGCTGAGCAGATGCCACCACGCGGGAGCCCGCGGGGACTGGTTATTTCTCGGGATTAATACACTCACCTTAATGCAATGGTAGTTTTGCCTCCAGGGTGAAACTTTCATTGCAGGCTGGAGTGATGTGACAAAAAGGTTAAAAATCCTTAAGCCCCAACTCATGACTACAAACGAGCTTCAACGGGAAACAGTTTTTCTCCACATAACAGCAATTTGGTTGGAAAACATTATTCAGTAAAATGGTTCTGTTTTATTAACACTTCCCTCTGCCACACACAGGGATTGCCACCACCCTCCATTCCTGCCCGCACACGGTCGGCTGCGTTTCTATGCTCACAATAATGATTCTATTAAAATTTTGCTGATACTGCACCAAAAAGTGGAGCAACCTGAACCCGTGTGCTCTCGAGAACCCCCTTAGCCACTGACCAGAGCCATTAGTCGAGCCCAGCTGGTCCCGGGCAACTCCAAGGCCATGGAATCGCCTCCTCCCCTCCAAATCCCACCCAGTGCAGAACGAGGAGCCCAGGAAGGGCTCACAGCCTTTGACATCCAGAGGAGATATGGGAAGTCTGGGCCTCCCCTGACCTCCACACCCACATTTGACTTTGTTTTAACATCACAACCATTAGCACAGAGAGAGCAAACATCCCTCTACAAAGGCTCAGGTTCAGATCTTCACTTGCATGTGTCGTGACTTGTGACATTACACATAGCTCAGCTCTCAATTAAATTACAAACGGGTTAAATTTTCTTTTTATCTTTGAAAATGTCACATACCATTCCAGAGGAATGGCTGAATACTGGCAATGGAGACCAGCCAGCTGGGAAGGGGAGTGCTCAGGAAGGAATTCATAAACACTGCCAACTATTTCTCATCAAGAATTTTCCCATAAAGTGCTTTTTCCACCAGAAAATGCTTATTCATCAAAGTGAAAAGTTTTTGTAGAAACACATCGCCTCCGTGAAGCTTTTGATGGAAAATGGTTCTCAAACCCAGGCAGGATTTCTGGCCAGACTCTTTGCAGGGTGGAGACCAGCCCCAAGTCCATGCTTTAACCTGTCTATCAGCAGCCCCATGGGACCAAGATCTTAAAGGTCTTTTCCAGCCTAAGCGATTCTATGATTTCCCACCATTTTCCAAGCACTGCCCCATGAGGTACATCCCATGTCATCACAGCATCGATGTGTAACTGCTCATCACCATCCACCTCTCCCACCATCCAAACCAAAACTACTCATTCCTCGTGTTCCAGGTGACACAAAACCATCAGGGTTTTAACCCTCACCGGAACAAGATATTTCTTGAAACCTTCAAATCTTAGCACAATAAAAACCCACTTACAATCATATTTGAAAGGGAAAAGGAAACAGCCCAAGCTGAATAGAGTTTTCACACAGATATACCAGTTTTGTGGTCAAGATCACTCCCTCAAAGGGCTTCGGTCTCCTGTCAGAGCAGTTTTATGTTCCTGCAATTCCATTGACATCAACAAGATACGCCACGAATGCATGACCTGCGAGTGAACCTATAACCAGTCTCAACACGGGCACTTCAATGTTCCTCAACGTCTGCATTAACCTCTACAAATTCTTTAAATTATTATTTTTCCAGCAAATCTCAGACTACTGTGAAGTCAAAAAGTGCACAACCACCCTGCAGCACACCCTCACGCGAGCCGGGCTTTAAAGCAATTTCAATATTTGGCACAGTACAACACCCATACTGGGAATTAAACGTTGTGACATGAGCAGAGAGCTCCCCGAGCCTGCTTTCTCCTGCACACCGTAACCCCTTCCCGAGAGGCACACAGTCTGCCCCGCAGCAAACCATGCCAAAGCACACCCTAACAAACCCCTTGGCTCAATTGCCTTCAACAGAACAAGCGTGTGGATCAAACAAATACTATTTAAGGAACAGCATCTGTCATCTCTAATTCTGAGGGGAAAAATGACAAAGCAGCACAAAGCAGAGTTGCTCTGTTCTGGCATGTTGTAATGACTGTTTAGGGTTTATTGCAGCCTTGATGGAGCTCAGGACAATCTCTTCTCTATAAGCTTTAAGTTAGAGGCACCTGAAAGTGTGTATCTGAATCTTCAAAGCATGATTTGTTTGCTTTAAGGATCAGCGCAATCTCCACCACATCCCGCTGACAGCTGCCTCTCCCCAGCAGCATGGTTTTTTCTGCCTGAAGAAAAACCACAGAATCCAAATGGATCCGACCTCGTCCACGTGTATCACGAGGAAGTAAATGCCCATATGCTCCTCTTCCACAGTAAGTCATGCAAGTGGAACCAAATCAACAATCAGGTTGGAGAAACCCAGGCATGGCACCACGTGCCTCTTTCCTGAATACACAGGATGAAAAGAAAACCCGACCTTGCTGATTCACAAAGGTGGAAATGGAAAAATTCCTGGGTTTCTTGTAAGAAAAACTCCAAAGAGCTCAGGAAAACATAGAGATGTTTGCGCACATAACCCAGAACCTCCTGGCTCTGCACCACAGAGGAAGAGAGGCAAAGTGTCTTTACCACATAAAGAAAATCCAGGCAAGTTCGATTGATTTCAGCTATTATTTTTGAAAATGAATATTTGCTGGGGCAGGAAATGGAGTGTCCCCCCAAATAAATCCTCTAAGAACAGCGCCCGCCCACCCTGCGCTCTCTGTGTGGCAGCAGCCAAAGTAATTCCCTACAAACTTTCCTTTTGGGGGGATGCACAGAGAGGATGCAGAAGAAATGCATTCACATACCTCAGGCAGAGAAAATGTTTGAACCCAGATATACAAAATACATCTTGGTTAAGGGTCAAGAATAGATTAGCAAAAGGATTAATAAGAAATAAGCATGGGAAAGCTGCAGGGGTCTTGTTGTTGGGGTTTTTTAATACAGTTCTTAAGTTCAGAATTTCCCTTTCATTGATTTGCCTCTTTTCTTAAAATGCTGCAAAAGGTAAAAAAAAAAAATACAATTTTTGTTGTTTCGTTTCTGCAAGCAAACCCAACAGATTTCTTGTTGGGCCATTCTAAACCATGACATAGCTTCACAGTTTCTACATTTAACAGCAAAGCAGGACAACACTCAAGGCATCTCTTGGCCCTAGGTGGGGTGCAGGAGCTGCTCTTGCATGGGCTGGGACCTTCCAGGTACCACGGCTCACTCGCATCCCTGATGGCTGAACTCCACTTACAGCTCTGCAGAAGGACCCACACAGAAAGAGAGTTAATGACCTGCCAGACTTCACATAAGTGCTGAAATCAGGACAAACCGAGTACCAACGTGAAACAAGGGAGTGCTGACAGACTGTGGTTATCCAAGAGCCACACCTTGCAATAATAATTAAATATTTGAACTTTCGTTAGTCAAGTGCCAGCTGTATTTACTTTTATTAAACTGACTTACATTATTAAATAAATATTGATCATTAATTACATAAAATGCTGGATGTTTATCGGGGACATACCCTCTTTTCCTTGAAGTCAATGGACAACTAATTCATTATCAGCCTGAAGCTTTGGGAAGTGATAATCGAGTTTTAAGTATCCCTAAGCCCAATTCTTAAAGCAGTGTCAGCTTTTCAATATGCTTTGGACTGGATTAATTTCTTCTTCCTAACTGAAAACAAAGAGCTGCTTTCCCATCAAACAGTCAATATCACCAAGGGAAGGGGCCAGCCACTGTGGGGATTACAATTTGGGTGCCCTGTTGTCCAGAAAACCAGGGGCAGTTTGCGTGTGTGTCTGTGCGTACACCCACATGCGTGCGTCTACAACTCCATTTCCAGTCCCTCTTTCGCAGACAAGCACCTTCTCACCACACTTTTCCAATTTTACTGTATTCTTCAGCTGTCATAACTTGACTCCTTTATGGTGATACATTCAGCTTATTAAGTCTATTCATCTATTCCTACATTCAATAGCATAATACGCAAAGCAGCTATCAGGTATATAGGAGATGACTATTTGACATAAATCTATAATACGAGAATAATGTAGCCTCAAAAAGGGAGCGGACATATACTTAGATGTCAGGGATGAGAGATTGAAAATTCAGAGCCTGCATTAGATAAAATTCTTCACATTTGCATCTGTAAGAGAAATAACGAGTTTAATCGCATTTAAGATGTATGCTCCTGGCCTCGCTTACTGAATTTTCAGGAAGTATCTCCATTAGTGAACTTTGCGATACTCAAGCGATCTGTTCCTGACTTAGGATCAAATTCAAACACAGTTTAGACTCCCTGTGCGAAGGCTGAGGTGCCCATCCTCTGCATCTCTGCCTCAGCCAGCGTGGTACACGGAGGTCTGAGGCAGTCACCCAGCTCAGAAAGAAGCACAGAAAAATGAGATGCTGTAAAGTGTGAAAAGATCAACACTATAACTTCAGACGGTTTCTTTACAGACAGCCCTGCTGATAAAGGTACTAAGCCTCGTCCTTGTGCCTGCGGGAAGCTGCAGCCCTGGAGATTCTGGTTTTCATCTGGTTTTATGTTCCCAGGAGATCACAAAAGCTGCAGCTGAGCTCACATAGGATGCTCTTCTCCAAGTTAAGGTGCAATCCTCTGCACTTCCAGCCCCCTCCCAACCCTGCCCACCACTGAGGACTGAGAATTCCTGCCAGGTGGGCAAGGGGTTTGGTCAGACTGCTCTGACACATCACTGTGCCCCCTTTCAACAATAACAATGAAAAACAAGCCCAAATAAACCCTTTTCCTTAGCATTGCTTTACTGCTTCTGTCATCCCTGAGTCTATCTCCTCATATCTCCAAACTAAAAAGCATAAGCAGAACTTGTTTGTTGACCCTAAAAGCATCTTTAAACATGCACCTATGGTGCGTCTTTAAAATTCCAGTTTCTTGCAGGCAGATAGGTAGATTTTATCTCGCTGAAATCAGCGGGTTGACCCTGGAAAATGAACCTGTTCCGGATAATGAATGAATGCTGATGAGCTGAAAGCAGGCCATTTGTTCACAATAGATAAAGGGGAATTAAATGCCTATTTGTATATTGATGGACAAGCCAATAAAGGTCACTTGTCAGGGAATGGCTTGCCTGGGCAGTCAGAGCAGAGGCTGTGGAGCAGGAGCTTCTCCAGAGAGCAGGGCAGCAGGCAGAGGTGAAGGGCTCTGCCCGGCGTCTCTGCCCGCAAACGCCTCCCAGTGCGCTTCTGTGCATCAGCTTTGCAAAATAAAACCGAAGGGAACGTCAAAAAGCTGCGCAAAAACCCAGAAACACACAGCTACAGGAAGCACCAGAAATGCTGCTGGTGAAACGCACCCAGAGCCTCGGGCAAAGCAATCTCTGGAAAGGGTCTTGAACTATAAGGCGAAACCTTGGGGGTTTGATCCCCACTGTTGATATGGAAAAGCAAGTGCAGGTTTTTTAAAAGCAGTTGAGATGATGTCACAACCTCCTAACGCCACGAAAGCTTTACCTTCTACTGACATCAGCCAAGAAAGCCCTGGTTTTCTTTGCTGTTTGGGTTTTTTTTCAGTTTCTGTACTAGATAGGACTTTACAAATTGATCATTGAAGATGGTTCTTGTATTGTCCCAGTTCTAGAAACCAGCGGAGAAAAAACAAACAATAGCCCAAAGTATGAGGTTCCTCCAGCTTCTCACTCATAAATCTATGTATTTTAAAGCAATTTCTATTTCTGTCCAGTATAGACATTCAAGAAATATTTGACCTATGCAACTGAACGCTTTGAGGTATAAAATCATCCATTTAATTAACAACCACATTACTTCTGATTTCTCTGAGATGTTTCACGTGTATATTGTTCAGCTGGCTGACAGGTACGAAAGGTGAAAGAGTAACTTTTATAAAGCATTTTTTTAAATAGACAAACGCTTCCAGATTTCAGAAGTTGCTTTATCATATCGTAACAGGCTTCTGACAGCATTTTGCTGGTTTTATTTGGAAAAATGAAAGCGGAAATCTGTGTGTCTGTCCAGACGAAAAAAAAAAAAATAGTGAAAGGCACGGGTTTTTCCCAGGGACCATCCTGGCCAGACTGTCCTTCTCTGCCAACACAGCCAAAGTAGCTGCTGGCCACCCCTGCTCAGCCGGAGCAGCAGCAATGAGCAGGATTGGGCCCAGGGGAGCAGGGACATCAGTGGGGCACATGCTTCTGCCTGCTTTGCACTGGGGACCTGCACATCCCCTGCAGACACCTGGACCACCAAGTGAGGAAAAACAGAGAGAAAGAGTTTTCACACCGCAGCCTTCTATCACCGTGCTCTGCTCCTGCTTGGGTGAATCATCAGAGGATTAGCTGTCATTAAAAAAAAAAAAAAAAAATCAACCCTTTTGGAGTAAGATCTGATATTTATGGATATTCGCTGTAAATACAATACTGAAATATGTCTCTGCTCAGAATTCTTTTGTTCACAAAGGCCTGACAAAAAGTGCTAATGACATGCAGATTATTACAGATTTATCATGCTGATTTTATGTTGATGAAAGTTTAAATATACACTGAACTATTGAGCAGAGACAAGGAGGAGGGAGATGCTGATGCATTGTGACACCGCAGTAACTGCGGCTGATTTCTGATTTTCTGACATGCCTCCAGTAGCAGTCAAAGCTCCGCTGAATATCAAGCATCTGTCCGAAGGAAAGCACATTACAAAGCCAAGATGTTTTATTAAAAGACAAGAGAGGGGCAAAACCAAAACAAAGACTGATTTCAGAAGGTAGCTAAAGCTGCAGCAGGCTTCTGCCTTTGCAGTTCTCCTTACTCCCCACGTCTCTACTAACGGTTCAAACATATTTTAAAAAATAAGAACAAAACTTGATGCATTAGTTCTGCCAGGGCTGAGACTCAGCTGACCACATGCTGCATCGATAATGGGTGGGTTTAGCTATTGGCTCTTTCTGAAGTAATTGAAAGTGCTATTCAGAAGGTTCTGACTGTGAGGCACCAAAAGGAAATTTCGAGGTTAAACTTTGAAAAATAATTCATTACTGGGTCATTGGCAGGTGTCGTGTGATCATTTCAAGGCATAAGTTTGCCCCTGTAAATGAATAGATTCAGTTGAAAAATACCTTTTGGGGCTAACAGAGTGGATTCCAAGCCCAGAAACCAAGAGCAATCCCATCGGGAGCTATGGGCACACAGCTCCACCTATAACCGTTAAAGACAATATTCAGGATGAGGAGCAGATAAATACAGGGAGGGTCCAAAACCGGGGTGAATAGGAATGGGTGGGCAGCCACTGGGGCTCCCCAGAAGGTCCCTGGCCCCGAAGAGGCCATGCCCTTTCTGAAAGGTGCCCGGGGACTGAAGACACGGAAATTCTGTTCACAAATTATGTGTCAAATCCTGGGATCAGCTACTTCAGGGAAGTGCCTTGATACCAGAAGAGATCCCCCCGTCACATCTAATAAATGAAAATCTTATAGTACGTGTATAAAACTGCTGAGAATTTTGCACAGAAATCAAACTTAGCTCAATTTGATTCTTTTAATATGACTTTTTTTTCAACAGGTATTTATCACCTTTGTACTTTTTACAGGTAATTTCATGAGAGACTTTTCAGGAATTTGCATCCTTTCGACACATAAGCCAGACCTCTCATTATAAGCCTCCACTTGCCTCAGTAAAGATGGATAAGCTTTAAACAGAAAGATTTCAAACACCAAGTGCAACTTGAGCCTTACAACACGAACACGGCTTTAGTTTTAAAGGTAGACACAGCAAGATACGGTGTGTGGGCGTGATTCATGCATATTAATGCCCTGAGCGTGTCATTTGTCTCTACTTGATGTAAATTGCGTTTGTCTGCTAGGGCAGAAACTCAGCCTACTGTCGTTTTAACTATTAGCAGCTATGGATTAGCGAGCTTTGCAAGGAAGGGCGCAAATTAGAAACACGTCAGTTGTTGCTCCGTTACACCACTGGCACTGGGTGAGCATTAACTGCTCGGCTCACGCGGAAAATTCTCCTGAGACACGCAGCTCTCCCCAGCAAACACACCAAATCTCCGGGCTGAAATGCATCCGTAACTATTGCTAGCGCTACATGCTCTTGTTCATACTTCTAATTTTTCAACTTGTAAATTACGGCACTTCTATTGCTGAAGAAATCATCTCATTTGTGCCACATTCTCCAGCCCTCGTGTGCTGCAGTGTAGCTGAAGAGATTACCCCCAGGCAGGACTGCATGTACCCTGTTGGGGTGCATTTTATCTCTGTTCTGATCCTTTTTCTAGTAGGAAATTAGATCAACCCTACCAGAAATGGCAATTTTCCTCATGTCAGTTTTTACTGCTGAAGAATTTTTTTTTTTCCTTTTCCTGTAGGCAAGAATGGATCAGAAACAGTGACTGCTGATTTCAGACACTTTCATACTTAGGAGTAACTACACCGAACAACCAGCTCTCCTCTGATGCTTCCCAAACCACTACGAAACCACAGGCCACTCATTCAGATCCTCACCACGGATTCTGCGTCTTCAACTCCGACACACATCAATTAAAAGCACAGCAGCCACTCTGGCTGGGCAGCTTGGGATGGAAACTTCTACGGGCAACCCTGCAGAGCAGGATGTGAACCTGGGTGTTCCGCTCTCTCCCATGCACACACCTCATCGACCACTCTCCCTAAGAATAAACCCCAAAGGGCACGTCTGCTCGTTTGAGAGTTTCATCCCTCTTTGTGCCATCTCTGTGCCCCTCGCCGCTCCACGGTGATTTGGCACAAAGCACCTCCCCGTTGAGCTGCTAGCACACAGGCAGGGGAGACACCTTCAATTACCAAAACCCACCCAAGTATTTGCTTGCAAAAACTTGATATCCTACTATTTGTCCTCTCCTTTTACAGCATATGACTCTTCTCCCAAGTGGGAATGCTGGTCATGCTGCTTTGTGCCATTCGAGGTTCCTACAGAGCCTTAAAGCGAAGTGCAAGAAAAGGCAAAGCAGCTGGTGGAGCCCGTCCCCTGCTCCGATGACCATGGGCAGCTCGCCAGGCGAGGGAGGGGTAGCAAGTGGTGCTGCCCTCCACCTCCTCAAGGAAGGGAACACCACGCACATGTCCTCTCTGGAAAATGCTTGTGGGGTAACTCAAACACCAGCTCGGCCAGTCTGCAGGGCCAAGCCCCACTTCAGCCTCCGCTCCTGGCAAAGCAAGGACCTTTCCTGCTAATTAGTACTTGGACTTAAAGTCATGATATACTTCTACCTCCTGAGACTGCTAATTACTATGTTAATCTCTACCGCCTGCAAAACAGACAACCCACGTCCTTCAAAAGGAACTGATATATCAAAATAAATTCTCAGCAAAGCTGCGCAGCGATGAATCAGAGCGAAGGAGGATGAACCCAGGGAAGAGGCCTGAGGCTTTGCCTGCAACTGGTATCAGAGCTCATATAGCCTTATTCCTTCCTAGAGAGCACCCAGGAAATTTAAAAAAAAAAAAAAAAATCTTACGCAATAAGGGAATAAGTGAAAAATTCACATGCTTCAGGTTCCAATGGCAAAAACATGGCTTTGAAAAGTACTGCAGCTGAACTGATTAAGAAGCAATTTGTTTCCCTAATTCTTTGTAAATAATAAATAGCTAAATACCTCGTTTTATAATAAAGCAGCTAATTCTCAGGGTTCTTTGCTTGATTTGTAGATTAACAGATTTGTTTGAAGTAGCGCGTCAATGTTGTACTCTCAATAAATGATTACACACGTACTGCCTCCTTCAAAGGACCGGGCTGACTTCACTGCGTTCCCGGGCATTTGCGGGTCACCGCTCTCTGGATCTCATCCTAAGGAGGAGAATCCATCATCATCAAGAAAAGAAGAAAACAACAAAGCCGCAGGAAGCCACATGCCAAGCAGGTGCAGATCACCGAGGATAAGGGAATTACAAAGGCTAGGACCTGACCCAGGAATGGGAGTGACTTCTATTCTTCTGTTTTGCACCGTATTTCCTGGTGCTCCTCCCCAGGCTACACAGTGCAAAGCTGGATCCAAACTGAGGGTTGTGCCACGCAGTCTGATGGTCAGAAGTGGCTGCTTTGAGTAGAAATCTCTCTATAGCAACGATACACTGAGATTGCACAGATAGAAGAAATTCCCCTCAAGTGTGGCCTTACAGTTTACAAGATATAAGCTCCCCCTTAAATCTCCTCGACAGGAGAGTGCGGTTCTGGGGTTTGAAACAGAAGAGGAAAGCCATGCCCTGATTCTTGGGCTTACTCAGGTCCAGGTTATGATGGACAGGAATAAGAATAGTTTTGCAGGGTCTAAGATGCTGGTGAATTATAAAACTTATTTTCAGTTATTGCCAAAAATACTTTTCACTAAGCCTGTACCAAAGAGAGAGTAAAAAAGCACAACAACATCTGACTGTTTTCAGAAGCGTTGACCAGAATTTTTTGCAGGGGTTGGACACCACTCTGTGAGAGCTCAGAATAGATGACAGGGAGGTCTAAGAGTGTAAGATACAGTCTCAGACTGAGGAGGAACATCCATGTGTCCCAGAGAAACTAAATATGAGCTGTTTTCTGAGTCAGACCCTTCATTTGTGCAACGTTTTCGAGGCAAGAGTCTGTATTACCAGAAATACACCTGATACAGTTCTAGATTTACTACAAGGTGATCTGTGAAAGCCTTGATTTTGATAGGCTCGCTCCTCCTCTGCTGCCAACCTTTGTGAGAGTTGCCAGCCTGCAGCAGGGTCACTGAACACCGTCTGGTTTGGAAAACAAGAGATTGAGTCATACCTGCAGTCTATAAAGCAAGTAATACACCCCCAGAGATACCAGGATGCCCGACATGAATTCATCTTCTCAGAGGAAGCAGTTCCCAATTTGCTTTTAAATTGACAGGACTACAGCTACATTTGAAAACTTCAAATCTTTAAGGGCATATTTTGCTCATCAGGAAAAAAAAAAATGCCGTCTCTCTGTGCTAGGATTGGGTTAAGAACTGGAGAACTGGTTTTGAAAGGTCAAGTCAAACCAAACCAAACCAGGTTTAACTTGGAATGGTGAGTCTAACAGGTTCATTCATTTTAAACGACATGCTACGCCAGCGCTCTATTACATGTAACATAACAGCTACCCACTCGCCCCTATTACCAGCACAACCTGCTTCCTGGCTGGCATCTAACATCAACATTACTCGTGGCATCTTCCACACTAACGTAAAACTGCAGATACAGTTTAACACTTGGGGGGGTGGGGGGGCGGAAATAGACTTATGTGGAATTCCAGCTCCCTGCCAAAACCTGTTTCAATTGGTAGCATGCAAGTTTAATGAGGTTTTTTGCGATAGTTGGAAGCTCAGCGCTCTAAGCAAGCTCGAATTTTAATTTCCAGTGATTCAACAACAGAGCTAGGCACACATTAACCGAAAAGCAATTACTACTGACATCTGAGCACTTACCCCTTGTCATTTCAGCACTGAAACGCAAGGTGAATGGGGACTGGAAGTTACGGAATGAGAACTGAGGGAAGTCAAAGTGATATTTTTCATTCCAAAAGGGTGGATTTGAGGTTTCAAAGCACAGGAGATACAGGGACAGTTAATGTTAAACAAAGTTTACGATCCCCCCTTTCCAATCAGTGAATTTTGTAAAGCCACAGAAATAACGACAAACTAGCTGGGGTAGACACCAGCAGAAACCTCAGTGGTGTGAATTAATGTTTTAATTCTTCCTGTGCACAGTATGAAAATGGAAAAGGTTTGAGCAGCAGGTGGGAGCTGGGATGGGATAGGGATGGGATGGGGGAGCGAGGCTGTGGTACTGGCGAGTGCTTCTGCCCCACAACCTGCTACAGTGCCCAAAACCTCAGAGAAGGGACCATATGAGTCCCATCAGTGGGATCAATGGGATTTTCCTCTGGTCTAACATGGGGAGGAGCTGAACTCCTACAAGAACCACCCAATTACAGGTGTAGTCCTGGGAGCTTTGAAGGTGCTACTCTGGAAATGGGAAGATTTGATCATTTTTCCAGGGCAGATGCTCAGATAAGGAGTAACTGTGTTCAGTGGCATTTTGCGAGTTTCCCAAGACAAAGCTCCAGCAGAGTGCGTCTATATTTAGACAGGTTATCTGCATGTATGTATAATTAAGCGGTTTATTCCATCATTCAAAGAAATATGCAAACTAGATTTACGTGCAGTGCATTTTTTAAGCTCTAATTTGAAAAATATGTTTGGGAAAATTCATAGTGGGTCCCAGCTGCTCTGGGATGAAAATTAGCCAACCTGTGAGCTGGAACCAGCTGCACAAAAAGAATTATTCTGGAATTGTTGTAGCCTCTGTATTTACACACAACTTAAGCTTGAAAGGATCCCAGACGCTATAACTAGCATATGATTCACAGTCTTAATACTACTTAAAACTTTATTCTCCTAATATTGGTTTGGCTTATTGGTTTGTCTGGTAAGTACATGCAGAATTCCTTCTAGTGGGTACTGTGTCACATGCAAATTTGGCCTGTTAGTGCCTTTTCAGTGACAGCATTAAAAATAATTGTATTCGTTCCTCATAGAAACATCCACCAAACATTACGGGACAAAACAGAGTTTTAATGAAAAAAGGCCCAAAAAAAAAAAAAATTGTGTTTTCTTCCATGTTCAATATGCACGAAAATACCTGCAGGAATATTTTGCTGAAGATCTGCTGCACAGCCACACAATTTTATCAGCGATTGTATCATTACCCGCTAACCCAAAACTGACACTGGTTTTCTAAGGTATTTGCAGAAATGTGTTTCACATCTCATGATGGGAAAAAAGCATATTGCAATTTTTTTCTTCTCTTTTCTGTTTATAGGCTTTCTGGCTTGCTTTCTCATTCATTAAGAAGCTCATTTGTCACATTCCTTTCCAATTAATTTTGCTCCCTTGTTTTCCTTGCTTAGTCCGCCTCTGGAAGGCGCTGCTCTATTAACCCAAAACCTGCACCTGCCTGGCTGAGAACGGGACTAATCCTGATCCCACTGCTGCCACACACAGTTCAGCAAACAGCCAACTTTTTCTGGTCTGACTCTCCTCCACTCTCCACACCGTGCAGCTCTTCACGTTGGGTCACCAACACCATCCACCCGAACCACACGAGCACGCTCCCCGTGCTGGGGGTATCAGCCAGAGCTGCCTGAGGAGCAGGTCCAGTGCATCCAAACCTGTTCTCCCAAAATTGACTGTTTTGCACAGAGCGTGATGAAAAAGGCATGGGAAATCCTCCTGCCCGGCCCTCGCTCCCCTTCGAGCCAACATGGATGCACATTTGTGAACTCCCTGGGTAGGAAACCTGCCCAGGACAGGAGTTTGGTGCAGTGCATGGCTTGTGGTGCAGTGCCCGCGCAGGTCACTGTCATTTTGCACAGACCACAGTGACTCGTACTGGTTTTAGAATCACAGAATCGTTTAGGCTGGAAAACATCTTTAAGCTCATCGAGTCCAACCACTCCCCCAGCACTGCCAGGTGCCCACTGACCCCTGTCCCTCAGCACCACCTTGACATGGCTGTTCAACCTCTCCAGGGATGGGGACTCCACCACTGCCCTGGGCAGCCTGGGACAGGCTTGGACAACCCCAATGGGGAAGAAATTGTTCCTCAGGGCCAACCTAAACCTCCCCTGGCGCGAGGGGAACTCAGTTTTTAACTCATACACCCTATACTGCAACAACCAGCCGACAGAAAAAGTGAAAATCCCCAGGAAACAGCCCTCTCATGCTGCAGACAAATAGTTTCCTGCCAAAAACACGGCGGGGGGCGGGGGCGTGAAAAAGTATTCTTGCAAGCATCAGCAAAAGTGAGGGGTTATTACAAGAGCTAACAGAATACCAGGCTAACAATAATATGTTGTAGGGCTGTTAAGACTATTGTAACTCAACAGGGAAAGATAATGACCTGTGATTTTTTCGAGTTAGGACTGTGGAACAGTTCTATAGGTATTTTACTCACTGCATTTTGTCTGTACCAGGTGTCATTTCTTCACTGCAACTGGAAGTGAGGACTGGCGTGAGAGTACCTGGGTTATCTGAGAAAGCAAAATTACCTTTTAATTTCACGCTTGGAAATTCAAACTTCTAAACACAAACAGCAGTTTAGCCCGTGGTAGGGGGGAACCCGTGGGGTCTGCAGCGAGCATGACCCTACAATGAATCCCAGAGATGTGAAGGGCCCTGGGGCTGGGTGGGATGCGGGAGCTGAGCTATGCGGGACAGACAGACACCGCTCCGCGGTGCCCATCCCCACCTACTGCCTGAGTGCCCAGGAATCACAATTACAGGTTCAGCTGAGGCTGATGCTTGATGGCTCTTCTGAGGAGAGGAGGATTTGCTAAATCATTTCCTACCCCACAAACTGGCTCGTTTTAAGCCTAGCATTAGAATTTGGAAACAAGTTTCACATAAAACCACATTTCCTCCCCTTTTCCCCAGCTCTTATTGACCTGAAATAACAGATTTCCTTTTAATATTTCCTTTCCAGTTCATTTTAATACAGTACAGATGTCTTACTCCTTGGGTGTCTGTTGGCCAGGATCACCCAGCCTGAGCAAGGTCTCCTCATCCCTGAGGAGCTCTGACTGCAGACACATGCCACACATGTACACCGCAGACATCTCAGTAATTAGAAAGTTTAGGTTTTTTTAACACTGGTAGAAATCAGCATTGCACATTCCTTCTCTCTACTGGGCTTATGCAGAAAAAGTTTGGTTTGAACGTCTCCAAAATATTTGGTAGCCTTGAACGGAGGACGTCCTTTGCATACAAAGCATCATAATTAACACAAAATTGTTTAGCATATCCGTAGTTTGTTACAAGGAAAATAACATCCACAGGAAGTGATAAATATTTTAATTTTTTTATATCTTCACTGCTATCCAATGGCATTTCAAAAGCAGGCTTGGGCTTCTAGGTGGCTTCGTTGCTAAGTAAAGAGGTCTCATTTACCTCCATGTTTTAGTACTGTCATTTTTAAATAAGTCTTATTTCTTCTCTCCATTTCCTTGCCTTTTCTTCACCCACCTTACTGCAGACCAACCATGTTAAGACTTAACCAGCAAGAATTCTCTCTCCAGGTGTGTGTGCATGATGTTGCCTGTGAGATCAATGGAATAAGGAACAGTTGCGTGTGTCTCATGTAAACGCATAAAACACTTTTTACAGAAGCCACAAGTGGAAGTAGAAAGTTGTTATTATTGGATCACCCAGAAATGTTGGTTGAAACGTGGACCAGAAAATAGTTTGTTCATGTTCTTCACGGATTTTTTTTTTTTCCCCAAAAAGTTCAGTACAAAGCTGTTTATGGAAATTAATTCTAATGACTTCAAAGAATCTTCTATTCAAGCTATAATACTTCACATTACACAAATCTTGCCACAAAGGAGAAAATAAGCATGGGATATATCCAATGACTAGATAAAGTTTTTATCTGTTCCCTTACTTACTTCAGTGGGTCTGAAATGACAAGTCATAGTTACTAAAACCACGGCAAATTGCCTGTGATTAGCGAGGAAACCCACACATTATCCTAACGCAATTATCTGCTCTGTCTGAAGCCCGTAACAACTGTCCCCAGAAAAGCCGCTTTGCATACCGGTTATTTACAGGGCTGTGGAGAACATCCTAATCCGTTAATGAAATGATCTTATAATTGAAGTACCTCCTGCACATCACCTCCCCGTGCCTGGACACACTCTGCTGAGGCAGTCGCTGGGGCGTGGGAGGAACTGCCAGGTCTCTCCTGAAGAGAAACGGTTTGTTCACTAGAGAGGGACCAAGCATGAAGCAGCAGAGAATTTTCAGTAAAGCATGTTCTAATACCGAGAACTCCTGGGTTTTATAAAACAATGATAAAATTTCAGCATAGGAAAAAAACCTCTTGATTTTCTAAGTAGGATATTTTGTAACCACCAAAAGCGTACAAGCTGTTTTCCAACACACACAATTGATCTGAGGCATAACCTCCTCTCGCCTACAGTCCCTCTCAGACTGAGGTTAAGTCACACCAAGTGGCCAGCAATGAATCCGACCAAATCACGAGTTTTGGCGACGCATTAGAGCCAAGCCCAGCTGCTCTCTGAGGCTGGTTATCACAGTGGCAGCGGTTTTACAGGTTTTGGGTAGAGGCAGGCTCACACCAGTCTGGCCTGAGCAAGTCAGATGTACCTACAAGCTGCTCCACAGCCACGCCGGTCATTCAGAGTAGTGTTCAGGGAACACTACCACAGAACACTCTTCCTAGGAGCATCCTCCATCCCACCCAGTGGATTAGCACACAGGGGTTAAGATGCTCAGACAACAAAACCCATTTAGGAAGCATGATCATCCTTTGTTTTGGTTATGCCTGGTAGATTTAAAAACCAACTCAAAATTCAGATCTTGTTCTTCCGTCCTTAGGAAGAAAAAGCCTTTCAAGACGAGCAACCTGAACTGCTCCCCAGCAAAGCTCTAGGAAAGGGAACGTGGTGGTTCTTCAGCACATGGCTGCTGCAGACTGCAGTTGTTTTAACCAGATGTTCCACAAAGATGGCTTCATCCTAAGCTGCTAAACCCAAAATTGTGTTCTCACCTTGAAGGAGCAGACAATGTCTACAGCCAGGCCTTTTGAGGGAGGTTATGAGCAACAATAAAAGTATTTGTTTTACAAAAGCACTGAAAGTATTTTTGAAGTGTGTGCTGGGATGGGAATCCTGTTTCTCTTGGCACCAAACAAACCTATAACAAAGAGTATTTTCATAATAACCTCCGAGATCAAAGCTGGAAATGTAAGCTGCAGAAAGAGGTGAGAAGCATCCAGCCCCCAAGTCCCAGCACGGGTAGCTCAGCAACTGGAGCCGGCTGGTTTGGGGAACAGGCAGGAGCTGGAGCCCACTCACTCAGCAGGGGATGCATAAAGCACTCTGCTTTTCAGCTTCATCACTGTGCAATGAAAGCTGGACAGGCAGTAAAAAGAGAAAATAAAAGCTTGGGTCAGCCGTTGTTTTGGAGAACATTGGTCAAGAAGTTCAGAGTTGGAATCAAGATCTCTGGGGCATCTTGACTCCTGGCAAGTGCCGCAAGCCAAACCACTTGCCATTTTAGAGCAATAAGCATCAGTTTAGCTAAAGCACAAGCACTATTGTGTTTTTAAATACTTCAGTAGTATAATCAAAAGCTTTTTCATAACACATTTTATTCTGACAGAATCAGCTTTCCTGAAGTCAAGCCACCCTAAAAAAACATCCTCTGTATTCCTTTAATGAGGTTTCCTTTAATATTCAGACCAAAATATTATGATTGCAGTTATTATTAATTAGGCATTCCCTAAGCACAGCTTATCTTGGTGTTTGACTCATTTCCTGAGAGTATCTTCATAAAAGC
This sequence comes from Bucorvus abyssinicus, assembly GCA_009769605.1. NCBI lineage: Eukaryota > Metazoa > Chordata > Aves > Bucerotiformes > Bucorvidae > Bucorvus > Bucorvus abyssinicus. Next base: position 5,759,192 of record CM020032.1, read on the forward strand.
ACCTGACAATATGACTCGAGAAATTAGATGCAAAACCAATCTGTGTTTTCTAGCCACGCACTCTATCTTCTGTTCCAAATAATTACAACTTGAATCAATCATCAGCAATCCATAGGTTATTGTAGTACATCAACACTGCATTAATATGGAAATCAATGTTTGCACGTGCAGATCAATGACTAAGTGGTTAGTGACCATTTGCATGCAGAACCAGCAGATTTCAAACAAGAGCTGTACATTGACACCAGGAGTGACGGGATCCCATTTCAGCATTAGTTGATAAAGAATAAACAAGACAGAATTTTGTAAAAAAACAACTGAACAAACAAAAAACCCTGGATTGGCTGGAGATGAGGACACTGCTGTATCTAATTTACACCCTGTAAGTGCCGTCCACCAGTGCATTACTGAGCCAAAGTACCAAGTATCCTTTGCTACCAAGGGAGCAGGCATTAAGGAGAATAAATGATCCAAACAACAGATCCAAGATTAACGAAAAAAAATAATCTAAACAGCTATTTTTATTCCTTGAGTTCTGTCTCTTGCAGCTCTTTACTGGGATACCTTTCGACTGCATGGGACCTACAGTTTAATTGCAGAGTGTGAAAACATACCTCTGATAAGAGGTGTGGAATGTTCTGTCATTATAATTGTTTGAATCAACCCCAAGAGAGGTTATGATACTATATCTTATTTAACAGTTTTTGCAGTGTTAGATCATGAGCCTTGGCATAACGATTTCTAGGCACTAAGCAGTGAGGTTCCCAGTGCACACTGGAGTCATACTGGAGGACAGAGGCGCAAGAACTGAGGCAGGTGTACACATGTATGTACAGTTCTCAGATACGCCACCACGGACCTGAGAGTGAAAAAAGTTCTGCTGAATCGCCAGATGAATTCCCCAGTGCCCTGCTGAGCAGGCACATGTAGGTTTAAGATCTGTTAAGATCGTGCAGCAGCAGGGCACCGGTACAGGGCGAGACATCCCCAGGATGTGTTTCTCGAGGATAAAGGAATGACTTGGAGGCAGAGCCTAAGAGCCATCAGAGGTCTCCTCCCTGCCAGCATCTCTTACAACCAAAGGAAAATGAGACAGTATGGGGCTGCAGAATGAGCGGGTAACACACACTTCGCTAGGGAAAACCACGAAGGAAAACCAGATTATCTGACACCTACATTTACAACAAATCTTTTGTTATATCTTAACTGCACTCAGAAAGAAAGTTTGATTGCACAAATAATTGTACCTTTTCTCCAGAATTTGCTTTTATTGGCTTCGTTTGCTACCTCCATACATGTGAATTCTGAACGCACTTGGAAACCTCAAATGGACTTATAAACTGAATTAAGACAATTAAAACTGATTTAAAACAATCAATTCCATCGTGTACTCGGGAGGAGGGGAGTAAAGTTCAGCTGGTCTCTTGGTTCTAGCAAACCAAACATCACATATACCACAAAGCTTTTGTTTGGCAAACTTGAGGCCAGCCATGGTGCTTGTCCTTCCAGCTGCTTTTAGTACTAACACTGAACCTCCCGCTCTCCGGTAGCGCAAGCAGCCGAGCAGCTAATTCACGCTGCTGTATTTCCTCCTTCGTTAACCAAAACCATTAGTCCTCTATTCCACAGCAATGAGCAGTCATGAACTTCTTTAGCTGCACTATCATGGTCTTTTTAAGGATGTAGATTTTTCTGAATATATATTAGGGGGAAAAAAATGCACAGTTATAGAGGAAATTATATTGTGCAAAAGAGGAAAACGAACGTTACCAAAAAGCTCTCCATTACGGTGCTTTCTCTGTTCGCAACAATGGCTTCTAGCAAGGTGCAAAGTGAAGGCTCGTATAACTCCAAGTATTATTTCAGTTCTGAGTACGACTCAGTTTCTACCTAAGCTGTCATCAGATTGGATGCAAACTCTGCCATGGACATCTGACCTGGTCATCCAATGCTTTAGTGTTTGATAAAAACAGGTACTAGAATAAATGGTGGTAGCTTTAAATTCCCAGTTCTACTTAGAATTGCTAGTCTGGTGGGGGAAAGGACATTCACATGAACAGACTGGGCTACCTGAGACAGGTTCATTGGAAAGCTAAAGCAGAAGACCTGTTGGGTTCAACTAATGTCACCATTTGGGCTGCATTAAGCTTTGCAAGACGACAAAGAGCTCATATTTAGAAAGGGTTTTTTCCAGAGCACTGACAACATCTTTTCCAATCCTGTTACCACACCACCAAAGACACGCAAAGAGCTCATTGATGTCTCAGACCCAAAGCTGTAGCCCATCACAGCCTGAGCCAAGGAGCTCTGCAGCAGCTGTATGAGCAAGATCCTACAGAAACAAACATCACATCAGCAAAAACAAACCCAGCTCTGGAAACAGCGACAGTCAGGACATACTGGTAGCCTTTGCCAATCCTCCAGTTTCCATAGAAACGGAACAGAAATGCAGCCAGAAGCAAAGGAAATAATGGGTCCTTTCTGGCCCAAAGTGTGGTCTTGGTTATTTATCCAGTGATGGAAAACAGATACTCGTGTAGCCCTTAAGGGAAGGGGGGTATGGTGGTGATGTCTGCATTAGGAGGTAGCATGGTGGGGTAGGAGGGGGTCTACTGAGCCAACAAGAAGCACTAGTGTCCCACTGCACACATCTCCAGCTCTGACCTGCTCCCAGGGGCTGAACACCCATTGGCACTTGGAGAGCATCTTCTGGGTGATCTTCGCCCAGGGGGCACCCAGCTCAAGCTCTCCAGCACTGTCCTGCAAGATGAACCCTGCTCTGCAAAGCGAACCACGGAAGGAACAGGGGATTTGCTTCAACCGTCATGCACCAGGCCCAGCAGGTACGGCACATGCACTCCAGTGAACACCAGTGAGGCTACTGGTGCTACCAACCTTGCCACAGCAATGGAATGTGTCCTTATATGTGCCTAAATTATGTGTTTCCTTTTCCAAAAATAAAGTGGGATCTAGAGAGGGAAGGTGGGGAGATGTAAAGCCTGAGTTTAGATTCAAAGTTAGACAAGGTGCTGGGGAAAAAAAAAATAATGATAGCACCAATGAAAGGCTGATGGTAAATTCTGTATTAACTCTTCACCTATGCCCAACACTCCTGCCATAAGCTAGGGTGTCTTCTGACTTCCAGTTTTATTCACGGGCTTATTTTCCTTTTGAAGGGATTACTTCCTGTCTGACCTGAGAAAAACAAAGATTGTAATTTTTAAGTAGCTACTCTGATAAAAACCTTATTTTGCATTTGCAGTGTGACTGTCTCCTACACAGAAGGCAACAAGGAAGAGCAGAGGTAAGACAGTGTGAGCCCTTCACCTGCCCTTCAACCAGCTCTGAGGGTTCTGCTCATCACAGTTTGCCTGAGCAAAGCCCTCCGGGTGTGGGTTGAAGGAGGAATCTTCTCAAAGGCTGAACTGCTTTCTGAAGTGTCCTCTTGTGTTTTTAACATCTTCTAGGGGCAGCGCATCACCTGGCACTAGCACTGCAAGAGCTGCGAATTCTCAGCCCTGCCTGGTCTGGTGCTCCTTTATCCAAGACTGTAACGTCTGCTCCTGCAAGAAAACTCTGCTCTTTTTTCTGCTCCAGCTGGAGGAGGGGTCTGAACCCTGCAGGGAAGCGAACAACAGCAATGCCTTTAGTGGAGGAACAGCCTTTTGCCCTTTCAGCATCAAGGGCAAATGCAGAGGACATGGAGACACGTCACTTCTCCAAGGCATAGCGTGCCCTGACGTTGTCCCAACAGTGGAGGACAGTGCAGCCTGTGCCTTCACCTTGGAAACACAAAACTAACTCCCACTCCTTAATAATTTAACTTCATTTTCATGAATACTTATCTTCCAGTTTATCACCCAAACCTCCTTATTATGGCCAATTACAGTCTTAGCTTCTCATAATTAGAAACTTTTAAGAACAGCTCTATCTCTTTTCCCCTCAGCTCAGATAAAGGCTTATCTCCCTCAAGCACAAGGGAAACGTCACTGGCCAGAAGTGCCCAGGCCCCATCGCCCCAGCATCAGCACTCACAGCCCGAGTTTCCCAGCCCACGTATCTCTGGCTGCTGCAAGTTCATGGCCTTCAGAATGGAAAGCCATGCTGCCCAGCCAAAAACCCCTACCAAAAAACCCACCTGTATTACCTCCTTCTGGAGTAACTCTTTCTCAGTCTTGCCATATTTCCAGACTGATTGGTGTCTCCATTTCCGTCTCAGTGGAGCTCCATCTCCTCTCAGTCCTGCTCCTTCCACTCATGCTGTTTTCACCTCCTTCTCCTCAGACCAATGTGCTCATCCTTTTCACGACTTCTCAAACCATCCACCTTCTTCGCCCCCTTTTGTTGCTTACACACATTCACATAACCTACCCTGTGAGCTGTAGAAAGCAGGGCTTTTAGCACAACACGCTGTGCTAACCTTGCGGATCTGAACATCTCCCTCTGAGGACACTCCATACTGCATGTACCACCCTCCCTCTCCATGCAAGAAGGGGACGTTTGGCCCTGAACATCTGCTTATGGCTCCCACCAGCCTCAAAATCCTCTGGCACTAAAGCAATAGCTCTGCTCCCGTTTGCACATCTGTCAGCAATGGAATTCATTTGAGCACTGTGAGGCAATTGGGTCCTAATCCTACCTTGTCAAATTATCTCCATTTGTTAAATAACGATCCATTGTTTTATACGCTAATAATTCTCCAGGCTCTGTAAAACAGGTTTCCTGTGCAGGAAGTTATTTTCTTCAGCAAAGCACATCTCAGTCCCAGTATTTCCTGAGCTGCTTTGGTCATCTCCACTTCACATCTGGTCTTTTAAGTGGTGTAACAGATTCATCAGTTCTTGGCTTATTCTTCAGTCTGAGTTTTTGTGGTTTTAAGGACTTGTACAAACGCTTAGGTTTGGACTGTACTTAGATACGAAGCACAAAGCGTATCTATTTAAAAACCTGTAAAAATAGTAGTTTACACAAGTAAAACAAACGGAGCATGGCTGGACCAAGGTTAGAATTGGTACTTAAGGTAAACCTAGAAAAATGAGATTTAGATGGATTTTGAAAAGGGCAGTCAGCGTGGTGGAGCGAGAAAATTGTTGCTTTCACTGCAAGCATCACCTTCCAAAGGCAAACAGGGAATATTTTTTTTTTAAACCAAGAAAATCTTTTCTTCCATTCAGCAGTTTAATGCCAACTATAAAAGTCTGAGAGTCAGGTTTTCTACAGGTTGTTACTGAAAGCAGGCAACTGGCATCACAAAATGTGGTTGGTGTCATTTCAGGATGACAGATTTTTAATAACATTTACAGAACAGAAGCACAACCACACTGGCCACAGGTTTTCTGTGAATGAAGGTCAGTACTGCACCTCCTGCTTCCCTGCATGGTCACGAGTGGTTTGGTCCGTGGAGACACATCTCCAGCAAGAAAGCTTGGGGAGAGCTGGAGTTCCACGATTCGGCTCCATCTCTCCCTTTTCTTCTTGGCTTTGCTCAGTGTAGGAAAGGGACTACAGACTGACCTCCAGCACACGCTCAGGTTGTGGCAGCTATGAGAAAACAGCTGCTCAGAGGAGTGTTAGCTAGAGCAGCACTAAGAGCCCAAAACAACCCCATCTTCTAGACACGAGCACACAGCCTCACACCTGACCCCAAGCTCTCCAGCCTTCAGTCAGTTTGTCCCTCCAGGGGCTGCAGCAGGACCCGAACATGGATGCCGAAACTAAGTTAAAGGCAGAGTCCCTCACTGTCCAGCAGTGGTCATAACCACTGAAGGACCTAGCAAAGCTGCTCTCCAGCTGCTCTCAGCACTGGTGACCTCAACGGCTTTACTGGTACCTAAATAAGATGGGTAATCCACCCTTTACAGCCTTTGGAGAGCATTCAGCCGTGCACATCTCCATCACGTCAGCAGGCAATGGTTAATTAATAGCAGTCTTGGCCCAGACCTGGCAGATTTCAGCATTATTGGCTTCATCTCACCTGCTATAAACACCACGCTACTCCCTCCTGCCTCTTTGACCTTCATAATTATTCATCCGGTTTTAGTATTCCAAAGGGGTGAGTTTCAGTTCATATCGGTACGACACCCTCAGCTTCACGTACCTGCACATTGGACAGCCTGAAAATGAGCTGGAGAGGTTATGGATCTGGGACATGGGACATCAGGACCCACCCCTGGCTACCAGGCAGAATATTCTGGGGATCTTCACCCTTCATTATATGCACACCTAATAAGGGTCTTGTTGGGGGGGGAGGGAGAAGTAGAAAGATGTTAAAATTAATATACTGTGATGAATATAAATCAGACTCCTAATAAAGAGCTGTGGTGCAGAGCTAAAGCATGCTGGGAAGACCATACATACCACACGCTGTCATCTGGAACAAATATACAGCCTGCAAAACCCAGGGTATTCCAACAGCATCGACCAAACTGAAAACTGATTTCAGGATTTAAAATAAGGAAAACGATCCCCTTTCTGTTCAAAATGCACCTAGGTGGATATGATCCCCGCTGAATAAATCCTGACAAAGGAGGAGGATTTTTAGGTTGCCTTGAGAAAAGTCAGTTGGCATGAGCCTCTCGGGCCAGTTTTTCCTTCTTCAAATTCACAGTATTCGATATTGTGAAGCAAAGCTGACAAATCGGGTTCCTGTGGAGACACCTGCTATGCAGAAGTAATTAAATCCTGTAATAATCTCTATTTACACACCTTACTAATGCGAAATCCAAACAAGCTTAATTCCAAAAACTCTGTATCAGGTCTAAAATCTCCCTTTCTTCCCTGCTGATTAACATGCCTGTGTAAGCACAGCGGCCAACGCACCCGTGACAAAGACGGTAGCTGAAGTTCTTGGAAAGAAGTTGCAAAAGTACCATCTTCTCGCCTGTATTTCATGTTTTCTTCACCTAACTAAAGGAATCTTCCCTTTGGAACGTACGGCAAGAAGCGCCTCCCATCGTATAGAGCTGGGAGCCTACGCTGAAATTCCAAGGGTAACCGGGAACGTGCTTCAATTCATCCCTATTAGAAACACAGTTTAAAATGCACTTACGTACTTTCCTACGAATAAGTTTCCTCATTATGGTGCCAATATCCAACATACCTCTTCAGGAAGTTTGTAGCTTTGGGCTCTTTATAACTGACTATTCTTTTCCCTTTTTTTTTTGTGCACAAAGCACATCCATGACTGTCAGAGACAGATTCACCCTGAAGTGAGGGTCAATCACCAGGCCAGGAGGCAACAATGGGAACCTCTACAGTGAAGCAGCACTCAGTACAAAACCATATTCAAATACTTTTATCTAAGAATCGTTTATATTTTTTCTGCCATATTTTAATGAATATATCCCTGTTTTCCTGCTGATGGGTTTGGAGATGGAGTGTTTAACTCCATTTCATTTACACTTCAGTGGAAGATCTTCAGATATGCTGAGGTTAGAGTTACTGAACTGGGAGCTATGTACCTCCTCCTGTTTTATGCCACACTACAGCAATATCCGAGTGCTTGATCTTCACCATTGGACTTACCCATGACTGCCACGCACAAGAGACAAGGAACACTTTAATAAAGTAATCTAACAGGGGAAGGTGCTCTTTCCCTGGGAAGTGCCTATCACCACGGGAAGCCACGGCATCACACTAGGCGCACTAGAACTGTGCCAGCCACATAGCATGTCCTGAGCCCCCACACCATGTCCCATCAGGAAAAACCCAGGTGAGGAGCTATGGATAACCCATAGTGCCACAGCAAGGCGAGGTCAACAGGAGGAAGCTCTGGCAGGGTCACAGGATGTCCTCATGCCTAGACACTTGCACTCTTTACAGTAAGAGCATTAAGAGCAAAGCTCAAAGGCACGGCTCAGAATTTCCAGGAAAAGCATTCATTAACAACACTGACTCCTGTAATCCATTGCCTAACTGGAAGCTGAAAGAGGCTTCATATGAGACTTGTCTTATGCAGATTCCTCCTTAAAAGGACCTATTGCTTTTCTTGGATCTTCAAAGAATCTGATATAAATAAAGGAGATACTGATTGCCTGTAACACCTACATCATCACAGACAGGTTGAGGCTGGCAGGGACCTCTGGGGTCCATCCGGTCCCACCCCCTGCCCAAACCAGGACCACGTTCAAGTGACATTTTAATACCTCCAAGGATGGAGACTCCCTGAGCTCCTTGGGCAGCCTGTGCCTATGCTCGGTCACCTTGCAGTGAGAAAGCTGCTCCTGAGGTTCAGACAGGTCGTGTTCCAGATGAGGAGTTCCACCCTTTTGTCTCCAAAAGAAGAGACAGTAAATGTTCCTGAAATTCCTTAAGGATGAGTTCTTGAAGGTTATTGGAGATTCCAGCAATTCTACCTCCATCTGATCCAGTGCTGGTTATATGTTCAATCAATGTGCGTTTTTCATGTGTTCAGAACTACACCAGTTAAACTTGCTCTGCATTCTATTCCACTATTGGAACTGTTTGATAGGATCAGCTTTATTGGTTTATCTTTGCTATTGTAAAATCAGATTTGTTTTCCATATACTTTCTGGTCCTCCAGTGTTTGCTCTGAAGTATATTAAGTTAAACCTTTAAAGAGATGCTCTTTGTGTAACTCTTCTGTTAAGTCTTGATGATTTGGTCTGTTTGGGTATTTTTAACATATAACATCTTAAGTATTCGGGTTTTTAACTCAATCCTGTTATCTAGCACAAAGCTAAGGGCACCAAGTTTCTATGTCACCTTTGGATGACATAGACCCTCTATGTCACCTATGTCTATGGATGACCCTCTATGACACCTTCTATGTCAACCTATGTTGGAAATCAACCAGTTGGGCGGAAGCCCATTTGTAAAAGCCATAGCAAAATGTCCAAGGCTGTTGTCCATTTAATGTCCCATCCTCATCCCCAGATACCAGCACCCTCCACAGCCATTACAGTACTCCTGAGCACTTGTTTTCCTCTTATTTTTTACTATGCAAAGCTGGTATTTCAATTGTAGATCTTTTTCAAATTAATTGATGATATTTAGTAATATTTCTCTGCAAGTTATGCTTGGACAGGAGGGACTACTTCCCTGTTTCTCTCTATCCATGCATTATTTTCATATTACACCTGTGGCTGGGTTGGGTTTTGGTTGGTTTTGTTTTGGTTTTTTCCCCCGCTCCCCAAGAAGTAGATCCCTAATGACCTGAAGAAACTCCAAGGCCATTGCTTTATGCTAAAATAAGACAGATCTTTGCATTCTTTTCTAAATTAACACTTTCCCTTTCTTCATTCTTCGTTCTGAACTGCCCAAATAAAAAAGTCCAGTTGTAGCTGATTTGGGTTTTGCTTGCATGACAACCATAAAAGACGAGTTTTTGAAGAAGTGGTTGTGAATTAACTCTATTGACATCTGAAAGAGTTACAGAGTTGGAGAGCTACTGGAGCTCTAGAAACATGCCAGTTTGGAAAAATAAGGAAATTAAGGGGAAAGGTTAAACTACCCTTAACAGGTTATGAACTTGAATCCATTTTACTTGTAGAGCTCCAAACCCAGACCTATAAGAGTACCCAAGATACCAAAGCAGATGAAGTCCTATTATGTTGCAGCACTGAGATGCAAGATTTGTCAGCCCAGTGAACCATTAGCTCTTAAAATAAATGAGCAGTTTATTGACCTTTCAGTGATTGAGACAAAACTAAAAGCCAAAAATACCCTGGCAGTGAGCAGGCAACATGGGTGATCACTCAGAAATTCTGGCTCGCAATGGGAGAGCGGCCCTGAAGGTCACCGTGGTGCTTCACTGCAGTGTAACGAGGGTTGCATTGATTTGCTGAAAACTTCTGCTAAGCAACCCAAAGGTTTTGCCTTTATGCTCACTTAACTCCTTACTCATTTTTTGTTATGACCACATATATCTGCTCCTTTAGCTTCACTGCGATACACCAGGACTGCCATAATCCTGGAAAAAAATAGGGCCATTATCTTCCCATCCTGAGAGTATTTTCACACACTCTGATTTTTGACTCTCAAGTTGTGCCATCTGTTTCAAGGGGAATAGTCATAACATTAAAGTTAACCATGCTCAAGTTCAGAGCTTCAGAAGGTGCCCCAAACAGAGCGAGGACTATAGCCAGAGACAGCACCTCTGACATTTCTACACCAGTGTTATGATTTAATAAGACAAAAGGGAACTAACTGCTTTGCTTTAGTGTATTAGCGCTACAGAACACTTGTGAAACAGTGGTATCAATTCTGCTTGAAGTCACTCCACATGACACATTCATTGCATCCAGAGCAAAAGCATTGGACTCCGCATCCGGGGGGTCAGGGTGGTCCCAGCTCCCCGAGTCCACATTCTCATTCCCCAAACATCAGCTCACCTCTAAATTTATGACAAACTTCTTTGGCTCAGGACCCTGATATCCCACTCATGCTCGAAGAGGTCACATCTCACAGTCTTCTCCTTTGCCCCAGGGAGTATCTAAGGCGGCTTCATAAAGCAAAAGGGCTTCTGCTGGAGGTGTCTAAATCATCTCACTGCAAAACACATCCCAGTGGTTATTGCACTTCCTTAGGTCTTTCCTCAGGCAAAACCTACTCTAGATCCAAGATCCACCACATCATAGGCAAGTCCTCCCAGCACTCAGCATCTTCCTCAGGCTCTTTTCAGGAGCCATGCCTGCTGTAGGGAACCTTAATAAGACCAGAATGAATTCCCTTTGGAAATATCTATATCTTTTTAGTCCAGACACAGGTGCCTGCCAATTTAAGAAAACCTGTATTTTGTTCTTCCTACTCTTAGGACACTGAGTTTTGTGTTTCAGCTTCAGAGACACCCAGCTCCTCTTCTGCACTGTGCAAGGCTTTGGCACCGGCAGGTTGCTCTACCCATTGTCCAGGGTCGTGATTCCCAGAGTCCATTTTGTGGACCTGGACAATATTTACTGGAGGTGAGGGGGGAAGCTGTGCAGCTGCTACAAATAAATGTTCAAATAAACTACAGGCATTTGTACCTGGTGAATAACAAAGAGGCAAATGTTTAATAATTTGTAAATTTAAAATTGAAATATAAGGGGGGGGCCCTAGGGAAAATACGTAAGTGTGCTTCCTAAAAGGAGCACGAGAATAAAGTTGTAATACAAATCCTGATTTGCATTCAGGAACACATAGCATTAATCCTGGAATTTAAGTATATTAAATCCTGATTTCTCGCTACAGGTATGATCCTGCCCTTCCCATAGTTTGGGACTTTTACACCTATTCTTACCCCATGCTCAGGTAAGTCAGGCGTTGCAGGAGGGATGGAAATCTGTATGCTCAAGTCCTCCTCCCCACCAGGAAACACATACCTGAGGATCTGAGCAAGATGGTCCATGCAACTGATCCCAGCTTAAGTAGTGATCTACTGCTGGCAACAGCGAGGCATAAAGTATGGTTTGTCCACAGTAAACGAGAATTAAGAGTTATGGGTATCTTCACCACAAGTTCCTCCAGGCACAAATAAGACAGCAACAGGTTATGGGCACCTCTCTGTAGCTACGAGCCAGCATGTGTTCTCTTCTCCCCAGTAGCTCCCGTCGCTGGCTTTGAAGAGCGAGAAGCTGCAGAAATCATCCTGTGTGGTTCTGAGAGGCCAGCGAAGAGGCAGGGAGCTCCCAGCAGAAGAGGCCATTCCATTTAATGTCTTACACTGCCACCATGAGAACTTACTCATTACAAAACTCAACTAATGGCTGCCATACACCGTCCATCCCTTCCCCACGGCACTGTAGAGATTTAGGTTGAGGCAATAAAGAGGCAAGTACAGAAGGAAATAAAAGCAAAGGAGAAGTAGAAGGGACATATTAAACCAGAGCTGCCCTATGCAATTTCTGTCTCCTCGATGTCATTTACTACAGAAGTTATTACAAATGGACAGATGTTTATATCCACTTTATTGACTCATCTGGCTGTAAAGGTAATTCTTGTTAAATGCCAGCTAAACACACAAGAATTCACCCCCAAAATTTCATTTGCAGGACTTCTCTGTGCAAATGAAGTAGTAATGCTGGCTGCTACACAGCTTATGTGGGTGTTCATACATAATTTAGCACAGGTTCTCCTAAGAACAGGAATTATGGGAGAGCATGTGGTAGGCTATAAAAATCTGAGCCACTCAACAAAAATCATCCCTGACAAAGAGAGCCAAGTAACTGCAGAAAAGGGGAAATGATGCAGTCGATGCTCTCTTCAGACTGATAGGAGCTGACTCGGTCTTTTCAAGAAACAGGGATGCTATAACCTTTGTGTCTCATTTCAGACTTGGACAATATTCAACCACCTCCCGCAGCAAGTATAATGAAATAGGTTATCTCGCAGTCCAAGGCTTGGTGTTAAGGAGTCTGCCTTCTCCCGCTGTAGCTTCAGCTCATCCAAACAATATGGGATGTTAGAGCACAAAACCAAGCAAGGATTGAATTTAAAATTCAGACTCTGCTCAGAACCCCCAGCTAGTACTAAAAATAACTGATGATGCCAGACAGCAGCACTTGGGAGTTTCCGATGCGAAGAGCTGCAGCAGCACATCAGCACAGTCCCAGCGGGCTTCGCTCCGGGGCCCCAGGAACGCACTCGCCTTGCTCACCCCCGTTCGCACCCCCAGGGACGGATGCTGCTCCTGGACATGTCACCACAGCCTGCGGCCAGCAGCGAGCCCTGGGGAGAGCCGGCCTCGCAAAACACAGCTCATGTCAGTGAGCTAGCACCGAACAGCAGTTCAGGTTTAGCTAGCTGGGAAAAACCTCCCTGCATGAATATCACTGCAAATGAGCGATTAGCAAGATCCTCCCCATCTGAGACACTCACATCAACACCAGCGGTATTAAAAGCAGAGAGCAAAGCTTTGTCCCCACAACGGAGGGGGACACTTGGCCACCTGCCACTGCTCTGAGCACACTTGGTGCAGTATTTGCACAGAAGCGCCGTACCAAAGTTCCTGGGTTTGCCCCCAGCACTGACACTTTTCATAAGGAAGGCTCCGCTTTGATTACCAATGTCACCTTAATTTCTCTTTTTCACCACGCAAACCTCTCTTGCTTCAGGATATTTCAAGATTGCCTTCAATAAATATGAATGCAAATTTATTCGTGCAGATTCATTACTTGTCATTCACGGCATTACCACAGCTATGGAAGCTAGAGAGACCTTCATCTACAAATTTCTTCCTCGGTATTTCTCCACCAAAGACAGCTAGTTGATCTTCCGCTACACTTTTTTGGCTTTTATAAAATAAATACACAAAAGAAGATATTATTCAGGCTTAGTTTGTGCATAGTGGGAAGACCTCCAGACTGTGGGAAGGGATGAGCTACCCACCTGCTCCTTGGGTTTAGGGCTTACATCAAACAGGATTTTTGAAAATAACCTACTTTTCCTACAGGGCTGAAGAAGATTTGAATTTTGGATGGAGACAAGGAACAAGGAAACCCCAAGAAGAATGGCACTCTCCTGCACTAAAGTCCTCTTGAATATTAATGAAACCATCACAAAAGAAGCTACAGCATTAATATGACTGGCATGATAAAACATGGCTTCAGCTTACGGCATGTTCAATCGCTCATTTAATTTTTATAGGAGTTGATTAAGATGCCTTCACTTGAATTTTATACTGTTTACTATAAAACATTATCCTTTTCTTCAAAATCTATCGAGACAGACAAACCACGCACTTGCCAAGCTGTTAAATAAATAGTATTAAATCAACAATACCCAGGGTCCCAAAATGCAAGTCATTTCCATGTATATTGATTTTATTTCCATTTGCTGCAATAAAAGTTTTGTCTCTAAGCAAAAAAAAAACAGCTATTTTATCAAAGTGTTTTGTTTCTAATTCTTGAAATAATGTCTTTCTGCAGACACCGCACAGGGCAGACTTGCCGTAAGTGCTTTCAAATAGTCACGCTGAGTGAACTTAGCTATGTACAAAATAGGGCTTGAGTGGATACCTGCCCAGGAGACAGAAGGCGAGCAGCAGAGACATCAACCAGACATTGCTCTGGGTGCTAAAATACAGGCAGGACCATTTCCCAGAGACAAGGCTGGCAGCAATGCCAAGGCTCACGGCAGGACCATACAGCCTGTTGCTGCATGTGGTAGGCTCCACAGCACAGCTCCAGCATGGACAGGGACAATCTCGCTTTCCCCCAGCACTCATACCCTAGTCTGGGATTCCAAACAGAGTCTACCCATTGCTCCTCACCAGGACAGAGCAATCTCCCAGTCCTTCCCAGCTCCTAACCCTGGTCCATGCAGGGTTACCCCCTTTGTGTGCCATGACCCCACATGAGCATGCATTGCCACCAAACACCTCATTCCTTACTCAGCAGCAGAGGCAGGAGGTGAGCTGGCTTCTCAGCAAGCAGCTGCCAGTCAGTGGGCATCAAAGCCAGAGGACTTGGGCCTCCACGTGGGCAAGTCACGGTCTATCTTAGCAGGCAGTTTGCCCAGTTTCATGGCTGAGACACTCATACAGGTTTGACTCTATGGATCAGACCCTTTCCCAAAATGCCTGTCTCAGTTCCTCACATTTCTATTCACTGTTCTTGAAGATTTTGTCCTAGTTTTTTCCCAGCTGGATCTTCTCAAGTGCTTGGAGGGACTGCAATTCTCTCAGGGGCCTTCATTAACACAACTACATATCATAGTGCTTGTTGCTTCAATCTCTGCTCTGTCTTCAATAAGGAGGAGGTAAATTTCAGGCTAAACAAGTTACAAATATTCCACTCCTGACTTTGCACCACCAGGTGACTACAGACCATTTAATTTCCCCATACCTGAAACCTTGAGACTGAGGAAGACACTAAGGCATTCATGGAGAACATCAAATGCTGAAGAGCTCACACTTTGCACAGCCATAAGGAAAAGCCCCGAGGTGATGTCACAAAGGCCCCCACAAAACAGACAGCCGCAGCTACCCAAAAATGGTCATTTTCTACAATCAAAATTACCCTGCACGCCAACAGACCAAAATTAATGACAGGATTGGATGCCAGTCGGGAATAGATCACTACACAACCAATTCCTAAACTCTAAGGAACGCTCTTTAAGGAAGATGAACCCCGATGTGAGCACAGTCCCTCAAACCAGGGAAAATTGCCCACTCAAGGGTACCCAGACCAGAGTCACTCACCAAAGGGGGGGTGAGGGCTCACTCAGCCCCGGGAAGTCTCCTCAGACAGCATCCCCATCCAAGGGGAGGGTCTTCTGACTGCAAAAACCTGCTGCTTCAAGGAGGACCAGCTCAGTTCGGTTCTCCAGCAGTTCCTTACAGCCTCCTCGAGTGCGAGCTGAGGTCATTCTCGTGAGTGGGGGGTGAGCGCAGAGGCAGCTAAGGGAGCCCAGACTCTGAGGCACCAGCTAATAGCCCCGAATCAACGAGCTGATCTTTATCGGGTGTTTGGGCAAGCCCTGGGCTTTGTGCAAGCACCTGGTCGGGGGGGCTGCACCTGCCACAGATGAACATGTCTTTGTCCTTCCAAAACCGAAACAGGCAACAGCTTTGTCCTTTCAAATCATGTAAGAGGAGTTGCCTCGTTAACAGAGAACCTGAATTCATATTTGCCCATCACCACTTACAATTCGGAAGTTATTTAATGGCTAATAATTCTAATTAGGATGATCTTGGATGAAAACTCTTTAGAAGTGCCCTTTGTGAAAAGGCTGGAATTAGTCTTTCTCCTTTTGCCAGCAGAATAAAAAGCTGCTCCCTTTTCCAATCTATAGTAATCATTTTTGGTTCAGCTACACTGAGCTAAACTTCAATTGCTCTACAGCATAACCCAGGCCACAGAATCTATATTATTCGATATTTTCCATAAGTTCTGCATAATTAGACCCATCTGTTTTCACTTCCTGAGTTTTACAGGCTAATCGTTTACGCTTACTTCATTATGATAAGAACAATCAGAGGAGGCTGCACAGCCACTGCTTTTGAGCAACACCTGATGCTCCAGTATTTAAACAACACCAAACACATTAAAAAAAGCCACTGGCCAGGTCCCAGCCACTCCAGTACAGCCCAGCTGCCTCAAGTGCTCTTGCAGTTGAAGTACTACAACTTCACAGTTTTACATGCCTCCCAAACTTTTCCTGGCATAAACCTGGCGAAAGTGAGGCAGAGAGAAGGGATACTGTAGAGATGACCTTAGGGGCCTCCTTGTCCTTGATAGCAGCTTCATCTTCACTGGGCTTCTCCTCGCAGCACAAACAAGACCACTCCTTCAGAATAGATATAACAGGATAAAAACAGAGCTTTCCAGACCAAAAAAACCGCCTGAGGAGTAGATGGGCAATAACAAAACACTACTGTGCTTCCAAGTAACTGGAGCAGTTCCTGTACTCTGATAAATGCCAGCATTTTTCAGACTGTCTGACATAACAGGCTGATCACTTATCTGCCCGAGACAAAAATAAATCAATTAGTGGATGAACAAACCAAAAATTAAAACTCTTTTTTGAAAGAATCCCCAGAAACTGAGCACAGAATCCTTGGCTGGTTCAGCGCAGACTTACTTCTCTGTCTGTAAAAAGGCTCATTTCAAGGGTTACCCTCAGCATTGTTAAACCATGTTATTGTTCTCACTTCAATCTTTTAATCACTGCTGAAACTGAGCAAACCTTGAACTCCACATTGCAGCACATAGTTGGAGCAACAAAAGAGCAATGCCTTTAGCTTCAGGAGGCAAAGGGGTGTCAGCTGCGTGGACCTGCTGCTTGCATGGCTCTGCAGCAGCTAACGTCAAAGCTGGAGGCTTTCTTTTTATTCCAGAGCTATGTTAGTATTGGTGATAGAGTCCAGGCGCAGCTGGCCAGCCCCTCCTCCTCCTCCCAGAAGAAAGCTGTGTATCAAGAGATCACAGC
Source organism: Bucorvus abyssinicus (assembly GCA_009769605.1). Taxonomy (NCBI): domain Eukaryota; kingdom Metazoa; phylum Chordata; class Aves; order Bucerotiformes; family Bucorvidae; genus Bucorvus; species Bucorvus abyssinicus. Next base: position 5,776,061 of record CM020032.1, read on the forward strand.
AGTGGGAGTTTCTCAGCTGATGCCTTTGGGCCTGAGCAGAAAGGAGCTCTGTGTAACAGTGGAGTGGGCTTAGATTGCTGGAAGATTCATGTTTTGCAAAGCAAACACTGAACAAATTTCCCCATCATCTAAAACGTGTCACTTGCAAACAATAACAATCAATGGCAATACCTTGCTGAAATCCAGCCTGTTCAAATTAACCTTGTTTGAGCTTCAGTCTCAGGTATCTGGGGATAAGAGTTTAGCCCTTAGGCTGCCAATCTTAAAATAACCCATTGCAGGGAGAAGGGGAAAGAACCATTCTTCAAAAATCCTCCTCTAGACTGCTTCAATGGCTTAGATTTTTCATTAGGTACAAATGTGTTAAATACACACCACTTGTTTGGTTTTGGTTTTTTTCTAATACACACCATTCCTTGTTTTGTGATTTAATCAGGCTTGAAGATAAGCTGAAGAGCAAGCCCTTAAACACAGCTGAAGGAAGATAAGACTTTCATTCCTGAGCTTAAAGAATCCTTGCTGAACAATTACAAAGCAAGCACAGCTCCCTCACCCCCCACAGCCCATGTAGACCCTGCCCCAGTTGCCCCGGCAGGGACCAGAAAAGCTGTAAAGCACAAAGTCTCTGAGTGTCCGTGGGAAAAGCAGCTCCCCAGCAGAACTTGCTGCTCGAGCAGCAGACAGGGAGCTCAACTATTTTGCACGTTGTGCTACACCACTGTTGTCTGATGGCGACATTTCGTACTCAAATTTTAGCAGTTTAGTCCTGGCATAACATATTTGAAGCACATTTTGTAAGAGGCAAGCAAGTGTAATTCAATGCAGTGAAAAACATCAAAGCTGTGAAAGTGGAACGAAAGCACAAATACTGACAGGGTAAACTGAGCAGCAGCTACTGAGGCCAAGGAGCGTGCAAGCAGTGCCCCATGCCCATAACTACAGCAGCTACTCAAATGAAGCCAGAGGAATTGGCTTGTTGGGAAACCAGCCTACATAATATCAGATTCAGTCACAGCATCGTTATCTACATTCTAAGTATAAACAAGTTATGAAAAAAGTGTTTATTCTGGCATTTCCCTATCTCCAAAAGCCAAGTTTTCCAAAAACATTCCTCTGGGAAAGAAGCAAACTACCTGCCTTCAGGTTTATACTTTATACAGAACAAGAACTCCGCTAACTCCACATGTGATTAAGGAGAACAAATGTATTTACCACCACCCTGGGAGTTCTGCTACATCTGTTACCAGGTTTTGAATAACGCTCTGTAAAAGCATCCTGGGTCAAGCAGGTCATGTAAATGATAACCCACATACTGCTGCCTTCCAAAGCCTTCTCAAGCTCCATTTAATAGAAAGATCCCAATGCAATTACAGAAAAACAGCCTCTATGCCGCTCAGAGCGCCACTCGCTCGGCCCAGCGAGGGCTGCTCTCAAGCGTGGCTGCAGCCTAGTAAACACGAGCTGTAGGAGGGGAAGCGAGGCAGAGCCTTTCAGTATTATCTTCTTATTTACAAGGTGCATATCGGGCTGATGCATCATGTTCCCTGGCAGCCGCCAATCTCGCAGTGAGGTAAAAGACTGCAATTTCACTGCAGGGCTCACTGGGTGGGTTCTCTTTAAATAAGTTAAAGCTCTGTGGTGGCTTTAGACGCTTGCGTATTACTGTGATAAGTGAATGCTGCTGAACTCGAAAAGGGCAGAGGGTTTTAGTGACACAAAGCTGGCCTTGTTAAAAATCCACTCCCTAGAGAGACCCATGTATCTCCACATTCATCATCGGGTTAAGCGCAGGCAGTTTGGAAGCCACCAGTCAAGAAACAGGAGAGAGAAGCCCAGACTCCTTGTTTTCAGAAGTCAAAATGACTTAGATACTTACAGCATCCAGCGAGACTCCAGTGACAAGGACATGCTCAAGGGAAAGAGCTCTTGCCAGGCTACTCTTGGTCCTGGCTCGGTGTCCACATGGCACCTCGCAGCCCCTTTCAGCCAGCTACTTAGAGCTCCCTCACAGTGAACATCACTGAAAGAGCAAATGGGCTCCGGCTCCAGCTCCATCTGATCCAAGACTTAATCCAAAATGACTAAGGCTGCTCTCTGTCAAACTCATCCCACTGTGCTGTATCAAATCTATCAACCAGATAGCCCTGACCTAAGTGCAGCCCTCACTGATTTACAGACCCCACCCAAGCTGCAGGCCTTATTAAAGCCCATCGTTACACAGTCAGGTCTCCTTAGAGCCTAACCCTGCCTCTGCCCTCCCTCCTTCAGTTTTGCTCCAAACACAATTCAGCTGGAGCAAGACACTTAGCTGGAGGATTTCACATGCCTGGAGTAGATCTCACACTGGGAGAATAACCAGATTATCGAGTATGAGGACAGCACATCATCAGCACAGATGAAGGACATATCAAGAAACTTTTTACTTCTTACCTGGTCATAGACCTATACAAAAAAATTGTGTTAAATCCAAAGAGCACATCAGTTGTTACTTCTAACTGTAACCACACAGGTGAGAAGCCACTGCCTCACCTGAGCCTGGCAACACATTCAGAGGCCTCTCCTGTGGCATATGGAAGCAAACTGCTAATATTTTCTATGGCAGCAGTTTGTTTTCACTTCTTATCGCACCACAGCACCATGTGCTAAGATTTCAAATTCCTAGGAATAGCCTCATTTCAAAAGGTGCCAGAAAGTTCCCTGTTTCTCGCCACGTGACAGAGCCTGGATGCTTTACAAGTCTGTTTTCCTTAGCTCCATTTCACAGACTGTCAAAGGAGGATCTTAGAAATCTGAGCTGGAGCAGAAAAGCAGCTTCTGACCAGGCACAAGGGACAACCCTAAGATCCGCCTAAAGCGGCCTCACCTTCCCCAGAGCTTTTGCGGGGAGGGTCTGGGGTGGGCAAGTGTCTGTGTGTGCGAGAAAGAGGGAAAGGAAGAGAAAAGTGAGCTCCGGAGGGGCGGCGGTATCATTAGTCCTGTACCTGTTAACGTAATGCCAGCAATGAATCATGATTCACAACGCTGTCAGCAAGAAATGGAAAAGCTATATTTAAAATCTAGGGGAAAAAAAAAAGCCTTAGCCAAAAAGCGGAAAAGTCTGAAATAGCAGAAGGTTCACAAGGTGTGAGCTGCAGGATGTGCCCGCCCCAGGCTGTTTGCGCAGGGATGGTGGTGAGCCAAGGCTGCGGCTGAGCAGCAAACGCCTGCTCCCAGCCTGAAAGGCACGTCAGGAGAGGCCGATCTTGTCCCCTTTCCCAAGGCTGACCAGAGGGTTCCCACCCTTGACTTCTCCTCCTTGTACAGAGCATCATCAAACTCCCTTGGATGCTCGTGCTTCATTTTGTTTCCAGCATTTCACTGATGAAAGTTAGAGAACAAACTGGGACATACCAGGTGTAAGAGGTGAGAGAAACGGCATTTTCTTCTCCACTTACAAGCAAAAAAACTCATACGCAGCTTTTCAGGAAAGAACAGCTCAGGAATAATGAGGTTTTAAGTAGGTTACGTGGTTTATTACAGATTTATCTTTATTCATAAAATGTAATAACAATATTCCTGTCTGAAGTAGGGGATGAAAGCTCAAATTAAGATACAAATACTTCAGTACAATCACTTCAGTAGGACAAGAGGAAACGGCCTCAAGTTGCACCAGGGGATGTTGAGGTTGGCCCTGAGGAACAATTTGTTCCCCATTGGGGTTGTCCAGGGCTGTCCCAGGCTGCCCAGGGCAGTGGTGGAGTCCCCGTCCCTGGAGAGGTTTCACAGCCGTGTCGAGGTGGTGCTGAGGGACAGGGGTCAGTGGGGACCTGGGCAGTGCTGGGGGAACGGTTGGACTCGATGAGCTTAAAGGTCTTTTCCAACCAAAACAATTTCGTGATTCTATGGTTCAGTACAGTCTAAGCACTTTGACAAAGTGATCTGATATAGTTTAATTCTTATTTTAATAAAATAAAATGATTCTTCCAATAACACTGGATCATCACATCACACATGTCGGAGATGCTAGCGGTGTTGTGACACGTTACGACTTTGATGTGTGTCACTACTCTATGTTTGCTTTTAATACATAAGGTGTGTGGACTGATTTCTAGTTTGGCTGATGGGCAAGTCAGGGGAGGGAAGGACAGGGGAAAGGCAGCTGAATGGCCTGTTCGGGGCTTTTTACTAGGGTACAGAAACACAAGATTAACTGAACACAGGTCCCATGAGCTCCCAATGCCATGTCCCTCGTGACATCAAGGTCTCAGGCTTCTTTTTACACAACTACGAATTAATTGTCAAGCTGTATAGTCGATTTAGAGTCAATGAGCTTATGACAACACATAAAAGGGGACAAGCCACGGGGTTCAGCTCGATGCGGCTGGTGCCTCTTTTGTAACCAGGTCTCTGCTTTTGCCGAGTGTAGTGAAAGAGCTTCTGCATATTCCCTCCACTGTGGTCAGTGATTGCTAGAGCATGTCCAATTATTCCACTGAATTCAGCAGTTTTAAAGGTTGTTTAGATGTACGTGTGCCAACTGCTTCCTTTTGTCTTGATCACTTTGTTCTCGGGTATGAAAGAGTCCATCTAGTTGTTCATTACAGACCAGGAAAAAAAGGACGCAGGCTGACGTGTCCAGGGAAGAAGGCAAGCCAAGACACTTTGTCTTGTAGGACAACTTGTTTGTTTGCTGGAGCTCATGGGACAAGCTGCAGTCAGACCACTCCCTCCTCCAGGCTCCTCATGCAGACTCAGGATTTGTTTTAAAAGGAGAAGAAAGGCATTACTGAAAGAAAGGACAGGTGAACATAAGTGCAGGAGAGATACACCACTGAGCTACTGGGCAGCAGTGGAGTCTCTCCCAGCCAGGAGTTTCTTGTTGCAGTTAGAATCACAGAATCATAGAACAGAATCACAGAATGGTTTGGGTTGAAGGGACCTTTAAAGATCATCCAGTCCAACCCCCTGCAGTAAGCAGGGACACCTCCAACTAGATCAGGTTACTCAGACCCCCAAGGTCCAACTTGACCTGGAATGGTTCCAGGGATGGGGCTTCTCCCACTTCTCTGGGCAACCTGGGCCAAGGTCTCACGACCCTCAGTATAAAACGTTTCTTCTTTCTATCTGATTTAAATCTCCATCTTTTAGTTTAACCCATCACCGCTTGTCCTGTCACAACAGGCCCTGCTAAAAAGATTGTCCTCATCTTTTTTACAGGTCCCTTTAAGTACTGGAAGGCTGCAATAAGGTCTCCCAAAGCTGAGCTCTTTAGGTGAAACAGTAAATGAATGGTTTTCTTTTTCCTTCAGAAAAATGGAGAGCAACAGCAGCTCTGGAAAAGGACAACTTTCCAGGGCTCCCCTTTACTCCCTTGGCTGATGTTCAGTGTTCTGTGGCTGGAGGAGCTCCCAGACAGTAGATCACGGGCAGCCACCACAGGCAGCAGGGCTTTTAATGGGAGAAGAGCCACAGGCACCATTCCCAAAGCATGGGCTATCAATCCCATCAGCACCAGCAGAGCCAGAAAGGGCGAGGGAGGCTGCCCAGTCTCCATCTCCAAAAGCCAAGGGCAGGGCACGGGTGTGACTGACACTGCGGCTCAGGGCAGGGGATTACAAGAAATCTTGTTTAAGATATTGATTTGAATTTACAGTGCAGGGAAAGATGGGTGAAATCTCCAGAACGTTTGCAGCAGAGTTTAAATGCAAATCAGAGTAATCTGTGCTCCTGCTAACAAGAGCCTGGTGCAGTGGAGCCGCTCAAAGGGAGACCTGCCTGGGTGTGTGGCTATTAAACTGTGACAGTGGCAGTGCCTCCTTTCTTTGCTGATTAACCTTTAACTCAGAAGCAAGACGACAGCCCAGAGCTGTGACAGAGAATGGGGTACTGGAGCCCTTAGGGCAAAGGGAATGTTGTTTTCCTCAGCCCTCATATAACCCCCTGTACACGTGAAGCTGTTTGGGCCAGTTGATGAACCGGGTGATGAGCTCACATGCAAGACAAAAAAAGAAGCAAAAGCTGCTCTTTTCAGTAGTGGGGGTGGGGGCCATGAGCTTATAATCTGTGGAAAGAGATGGAGGACCCTTAGGAATACTTACCAAGTGTGCCCTCTAACCTGTGTCATTTGCATGTTTATGTATGTGCATATATATGTGTATTTATTTTTATATATGTTTGTATATTTATATAGGTCTGATCTGCCAGGAATCTAACATTTTCTGAAGCGCATGGTATATATTACACTTGCATGACAGCTAACTTGCTATTCTCCCTCTCCCAGAAGTGGAAACTTAGGTATAAGGAGGTAAAAAATATTCAATTACTTAACAACAGCTTTGATGTAGAGAACAAAGTGTGATTTAGCGTTTGTCAGCACTTGTCACATACTGACACCTCCTCATATGACTCTTCTCCTTCTTTGTGAACAGCATCCTGAGTTGGGGACCTAAATACTTCCTGTGGCCCTGGAGGGAAGCTTGGTGATATCAGCTCCACTCCCTGGAGAGGAAGGGGCGGTGAAATTCTTTATTACAGCATTTATTTCACAGAAATCAGACATAATTAGCCTGAGGAACATGCCAATCTCATTAGTCACTTGACTCTCTCTTCATTTGCCCACTCAACGATTTCCCTGATTTATTTTCTCGTTTATAATTGGTGAGGAGTGCAACACGGCCCTTTCATCCATCCTGGCATCTGCTAACACCTCTTTCAAGACCTCTCACAGAAAGCAAGGTTTCAGGTCCCATAAATGTTCCCGTAAGATGTACTCGTAGCTCCTCTCCATGCTGGGTAGCACCTTTTTCATCCCATCGTGACAGCGGCTGAATGTGTTATTATTCCTTCCTGGGAAACCCTTCAGGAGGCCCAAAGCACTAAGAAAGAGCTGCCGCGTTGGCCACCTTTTCCTAGAAAGCTCGTGCTCCATTGCTCCGTGAACTCTCGATGGCTGAAGAGCATCCCCCTGCCCCACGCAGCCATAAAATCAATTACTGACAAGTGCTAATAACGGCGCTGGAGTTTCTTAATGCTGGGCTGCAAATACACGTTATGGGGAGAGGAGATAATCTGAGACCATCTATGGTCACGGTTCACAGCTTTAATAGTTCATAATGCTTGAGATGATAAGAAATAATTGCCCATCCCACAGGATGTTTTGATAATAAATGGCCAAACCTTCCCCGTCTCCTGCAGACCCTGGACGTACCTGCCCATCAAGTTCACATCTCGGCAGTCAAACACAGCCCAGGCTCTTGCTGCCGCTGCCCTGGGACTTTCAGTGCTTCGTTCAAATGCATCAGCGACAGGTTTTGCCTGTGATATGATGCACTGGTCTTCAGATCTGAGAACTCAGTGGTCTCTCCAAAAAGTCTTTTTCTTTCTTTACTTGTTGTTGTCACTATTTGACATTGTGTATTCACCTCACTCCACACTGGAACACCAGAAGCTGTGAATACGCTGCCCTGTCCCATCTCAGCCCATGTCGTCTGCTTTTTACTTCTGAAATACGATATTTGTAAAAACTGCAGAACAATTTTTCCATTTTTTTCCATTTACTTTTCAAGCCCATTCCTTCCAACAGCTGCCTAAAGAACACTCTAATTATTTTTTTCCCCTCTAAGAAGTTTTCCAGCTGCATTAACTGAGATTCTGCTCTACTGAGCTTCCAAACCAAGCCGTTGTGATAAGCCTTGCGCACTGATGTCTTTTACCGCTGGTTTTCCACCTCCTTACTCACAGCTCTGCTGGAAAGTACAAGAAATCGGGCGCTTGAAGCGATGACCATTCAGCATCAGCCGAGGAAACCGCTGTAGCATGAAAAGTGGAAGAAAGACGTTATGAAGAATGAACAGACACAGTTTTTCTTAGCTGGTTTTTCAACCGAGGCTGGACAGATTAGAAATAAGAAGCATGGAGAGCCCTGATGCCTTCCAAGCTCAGCCAATCCACAACCTGCAAATCGCTTTGTCTTTTAATTAACCAGCCAACCTTGTACCAGCTGTACTTAGGGCAGCTGTTTTCTTCATTCAGGTCTCGTGGAAGAACATTTTCTGGCTGTGGATTCTGGAAATGGCCCAAGAGATGGCATCTAGCACAGACTCCTTTCAGGGACATAGAAACATCCATGGAGATGGAAGGATTACGTTCTCAAAGCAGCTTTGTGAGGTGTCGTTACTTATCTCTGGTTCATAAAATGATCCAAAGATGGAAGGCAGGGGAAGGAGCCGGCAGGCCTGGCAGTGACCTCCCTGCTCAGACACTGAGGATTCATCGTTCCTCCAGGATGGGCACCTGGGGTGCGTTCTTGCATGAACACAAACCGCCCGCTGCAGAGCTGAACCATCATCCCACAGCTCTGCCTGGTCACCTTTTGGAGCAGTTTCAGTCTACGGAGCTCAACGGACACTTGCTACAGCTGAATGTTGTTATTTCAGTACCTAATGCTCTCACCACGTGTTTAAGATTCAGGGCTAAGATCCTACCATTTACCTATAAACCAAATATAATAAAGTGCTTTACCAAGAGGACTGAACAGTCACATAGAGTGATTGTAGAGAAACTTCAGTGTTGACAGAGCTGATAATTCGTGAAATGGAGCTTAAAGCTCTGTGCACATACTCCTGGAGTAGGGTTCCTGAACTCTTGGTGTAGGGTTCCTGAAGGTCTGGAAGTTGGGTGATAGGAGTTGGACAGAAGACCAAAAAACAACAAAAAATTAGTCTTAATGTGACTGAAACAGGCATTTTACCAAATAGTTCCCTTCATAATGTGTTTTTTTATCATTATCATTATTATTATATTTATTAATATTATTATTATTTTCACATGTGGCTCAAACTGCAAGCAGAAAAAGATCGTTGACTTCTGAGGCAGTTGTTCCGAGGGAGATATAAAACATTGATTTACCTCATGGGATGCTTTCAAGAAAGAAGGCAACTCAGGGGAAAAAAACGGAGTTAAAGCCACAAGGAGGTGTACGAAACCGCTATCTGAAAAAGCTGGGATTTTATTACTGTTATTGAGAGGCTGTTACCATGCCTGAAAAGCATACAAATGTTCTGAGAAAAACAGAAAGATCTCCCTTGGAAGGGCACACACGTGGAAGGACACCCCGCTAACAGCAGTAACACTGCCTTTTGTCGGTCTTTTCATTAGTTTTTCCCTTTTGCCATGTTTCACAGGAAATTATCCGTGGCTCCCCCGTCTGCTTAGCCTCATCCTTCCCACCGGATTCATTTACCCCTTTGCTTCAGAGATGAGCTCTGCCCAGATTTCAGATTCCTCTACTTTATCACTCTAAAGAGGAGAAAGCCCTTCCTGGACAGCAGGGAAGGGACCACTCTGCAGAGGTAGTAGCAGGAAAATGAATGTGTCTGGTTGTAGGGAAGGGAAAAGCCGAGGAGTCAGCACTCCTGGGCTCGATTGAAACCGCAGCCGCTGCGTGCATCGCTGAGCACTTTATCTGCCTTACTGAGTTTCCCCATCTGTAAAATGGGAATAGTGGCCTCGCAGGATTGTCCTGAATCTTCATTAATTAATACTTACACGACCTAAGGATTTTTTAAACTCAGGTCATGTTTAATTACTAAACATATAACTAAGATATAGGAGAAATAGAAGTCAGGTATTAGTAGGACAAGGGACTAAAAGGGACCGTAAATCCCTTAAATCACACCCCACCCACAGTGGGGTTACACCAACCTGTCCCATTCCCCACAGAGGTCTTCCAGCCCCCTCTCAGAGCGAGGGTGCAGCCCCACAGCCCCCATCGACCGTCCAGTTTGCCCAGCGCCCAGGTGCTCTTAAACACAGCAGAAAACATTTATTAACAACTAAAGAATCCCCCTTCGCTCTAATTTAAGACTATCGGCTTTCGCTCTGCCCTGAGTGGACACGGGTAACGGCTTAATGCTTTGTTCTTTGCAATATGCTTCTACATAATTAAAGGCTTCTCATGCCTCTCCTCGGGATTCTTGTCTCCAGCTCGACCAACGCTGGCGCTTGCTTTTTCTCCTCATTAGCATGTACAAGCATTTTCTTGGGAACTGTCTAGAATAATCCTACTCTTCTGCATCGCTGCTTGGGTTATTAAGGAAAGTGTGAAAAGGAGAATTGTTCTCAGAGTATTCCACAAACTGTTGCAGGGTTAAGCCCTCCCCAGGGTAAACCGTCTTATGAGATGCAGAGTAAATACTACGAGGATTAGTCTCAAAATGCTTCCCAACTTTGAAAACTAACATTAGCCCAAATCAGTCATAACCGTGCTTGGCTTGGTTAAGTCTCTGGGTTTAAACAAGCACTTTCTCATAGGAAATGATTTCTAGGAACGAGGTTTTGCCCGAACGTTCCTGGCTTATGAGAGGAATGAGTTTAAAATTGGAATAAACAGCCTGGGTCCCTCTTAGTATAAGATGATATTATGGTACTGGTGCATCTCTGAGAGATGGGATCTCATGAAGCAGTGATTGGGTGGGGAGGGGGTGTCTGGACAAGTTGTTTAAGTAAAGGAGGAGGGTAAAGGAGGAGTGTTTTCCTGTGCAGTTATTAGTCATGTTTTCATTAGACAGAAACCCCGCACAGGTAAACTCAAAGATTATCACAACGGTCGAGCTTCCAAAAGAGAACCACAATAACTTTTAAACTGTTTTGTTCAAAACTCCATTTCTCTTCCATGTTCAGGAAGCGCCTAACGCTGACAGTCCCAAAATCTGAACAAGTGCTGCTGGGGTGTAAACAGATATTCATAATACTGAGGAGGAAGCACAGCCACTTGCAAAGCTTCCTGGAGACCCGACCTTTTTCTCTTTGTAAATGAGTTGGGTCACTTTTACAGCTGTATCCTTATTCTGAAAAAAGTCCTTGTGCATATGGGGGACATCTAAGGACAGGAATAATTGGACTTGCCTGTTTCATGACCCTAAAATTCCTGACATTTATGAACTTACTTGGTTTCTCCACAGTTTTTCAAATGCGTGGGACTTAAATTGATAGCAACCTAAGGTCACGCAGTACTGAACAATAAGTGAGCAGCAACAAGAACACTTGACTTTCAGAACAGAGATTAATCTATGTTCTCCTTAGCTGGAAATTGCCCTTCTGACAAATTTTCTATGGCTATTTTTTCACTGCTACATTATCTTTTCCTGAGGATGTAAGAGCCTTTCCTCATTATTCTGAGAATTCTTATAATATATTGATCTGGAGCCACTAGGAATAAAACCTCACTTGAATGAATGTCTGTTCCCCCGGGAGAGCAGCAAAGAAGGTTTTGTCATATAACAAATTGGAGAATAAAGACAGTTTTTAAATTCTGATTTAGGACATCTTGCTAGAAGGGTGCTCAGTGGGATCTTCTTTCTATAGAGTCTTCGTTTTCTTTCAATATATTTAGTTTTACAATATGAAAGAAATAAAAAAATGGAACATATGCAAAAGAAAATGGTATTAAGTTAAACATAGATGCAATGTGTTTATTTACCTAATTATTATACTGTGTAGTAAAATGTCTAATCAAATGAACTAAATAAAAGAGCAAAAGCACCCCAACAAACACTATCAAGTAAGAAGACACTGAACTCAGTCCCGCTCAAGAGGTTGTTTTCTAATTAGTTGAAATTTAGTGTTCCTTCACGTTTTCCGAGCACACTTGGAAACTCATCCTTTTCCTCTTGAGGAATGTGAGGCTCTGAGCCTGGGGACCGGGTACCTCCACTTCACAGCAGAGACTATCAATATGTAAAATGACTCTCCCAACTACTTCCAGCATGAAATAGACAGTGTGTTGTTCGGGACCACCATTGCTCGCAGACCACACTGCTTTCCATCTTCTGGGTGTCTGGGCTTCTCCACTGCAACCACCTGCCCAGGACCTTCCTTTTTATCATCTCAGCAAGAGATGCACATGAGTAGTGAACGCGTACGACTACAGAAACCTCGATCTTTCAAATCCTCCTCAAGATTGCATTTCCTTACTCTTTTTCAGAAGAAGTACCTGAAATAGAAAAGCACGAAGGAATTACCAGTAACAGAAAAGGGAGTTTTTGACAGGAACATCCTGGGCACCCAGGACTGCTCCAGCAGCTCACCTGACCCCAAAGCAAGAATTACACTGGGTGTCCAACGGACTGAGAAAAAAATCTCTGACGTTCACAAAGAATTTCCTCCAGACTGCAAGCCCAGCAGCCCACTGAACCCTCGTGTGACAGCCCAAAAGCCCGAGACACAAATATCCCAATTCTGCTCTGAGATGTAAATGACAGACAAAGCTTTTCTGTTCTGCTAGAAACACCTTTTCAAATATTTGACAGCATTTCCTCATGCCTGTTCAGACTGTATGTTTTCCAGCTTTCCAGTTAAGCTGTTTAATTGTTTTCGCTAGTCCCCAGGTTGAGACTTGCAATTTTGCTCAAAACAAGTTGTCTAAGGGACTGATTATAATGTCTAACAGCGATGCTTGACTTGACACCGTCATTAATGCTGAGTGTGAAAGTCCACACTGTACTATTGCCCTAACGCCAAGGCTTTGCACTCTTGTAGTATTCAGTCTCATAAGATATTTCCTCATGTTGTCTCATAAGTGAAAACAAGACTCATTTTTCCCCTCCCCAGGAACTGTGAAGACCAGTAATTCCTGTTACACTTTGTAATAGCTCCGCAGTTTGCTGTAAGAAAATGGCTCATGTGAAGCTGCTGCCTGAACATATACTCAGAAGACAAAAGTCTCACACCCTCACAAGCAGAAAGGGGACGTCTCCTTCTGCTAAACTGGGGTGGAACTGGTCACGCTCATAGGTGCCAAGGTGGGAATGTGCAAACCAAGAGGAAGCCAAGGGGAAGGTGTTGCCGCTGTCCAAATGAGCTGTAAAACACTTGTGCCTCTGCACACCTAACATTGCAGGTACCAGAAACTGCATTTCGGATGTGGCTGGGGGTCTTTCCTTACCCAGCCTGCCTCCAGCGAGACCAATACCTGGTGTTTTGGAGGAATGTGCCAATACAGATGGAAAATAATTTTAAAAAACCCTTAAAAATCTTTACAAACCTGTTATCCAGAAATACGTTTCTCACCTGAAACACACATTTTTCAATTTTTTTCAAAAGTCTTGGACTTTATTTCTTTTTATTACTTTATCACTAATGTCTCTGTGACTGAACATTTTTATTGTCCACGTAAATGTCCATCACATTGCTGAAACCTGCGGAAGTCCGATGCGTGATAGGCTGGGTCTGGGACTCAAATGAACAAGTACCTTCAGCTTCACACAGGTTTGCCTGACCTCCCAGTGCTACTTTTTCCCTTTCACTTTTTATTTACAAATGGACTATTGCTTCTTAAGCAAGAACTTCCTTTTTTGTTGTTCTTTTTTGTTTACTTTCAGCAAAAAAAGACCCCAAAAATGCCAGATTGGTCCAGACATTTAAAAACTGCCAGAACAGTCATAGAGCATACGTGTATCAGTCTGAATCTACACCCAGCTGATGCAGTCGCAGGGTGGCCCAAGGCATCGAGAGGACACCAGGAGTATTGTCAAGTTCAAAGCCTCTCTGTGAATCGAGCTGGTTTTCAGCCACCTGGGTTCCCACTGAGATGCAACCAGAGCTGAAAGACCATCTGCATCACATGATGCTGGAAACAAAGACTGGAGTTAGCTAATGTGACAGTAAATCTGTAAAACAGACCATCAAGTGCTGGATTATCTCAGGATTGGTGTAACTGAGGGTCCCCAGTCGCTGTGCTGATGGGGGAAGTGGAGGGATTGGGATCAGAACAAGCATTTGGGATCAGACTCCAGATTTCATTTTATCAGTATTATGACACAGGAATGGTTTTGGCCAGCTGGTCTAGCACTAAGAGACATCCAATGCCCCATAAAATAAAGGGTCCACATGGTGAGTAAGACCCCACTCTGCACAGCGTGAATTAAACACAGGAAAGCCCACCTGAACCCCAAAACCCACCTCTTTACTGTGGGGATGGTGGGACACTGGGCAGGCTGCCCAGGGAGGCTGTGGGGCTCCATCCTGGGAGAGGCTCAACCTGGACTGGTCCCTAGCGACCTGCTGGGAGCAGGTGGGACAGAGCCCCCCCAGGGGGTCTGTGGCTCGATGAGCAGGGACATCTGGTCTCACATGGCCAGGGGCCCCCACTCTAAGACAAATGTGCGTTAACATTGCAAGTTCAGTGTTCTGAAAGAAAAGAAAAAACATCACAGAGGGCTTGAGAGAGAGGAAACTTTCACATTTTAATAAACCAAAAAACCAGGGCAGTCACACTCCCACGGACAGCCTTTTTCAGATCTTTTATCAGCCAGAGTTAGTTGGTTATTTTTATCTTCAGGATGTATAAGTAACACCGGAGGTGCAAAGTGGATGGGCAAGGATGTATAATTTATACAAACACCAAGAAAAAAAAGGGAGTGCTCAAATCAAGGAGAAAACCACGCCGTGTTCCTCTCACAAATACCTTTCTCGCTGTCCCCGCCATGTGACAGAGGTCTCTGCTTCTTCTCTAATAAATAGAGGACGGGGAAGGAGAAGGATGGAGCTGTCATTTCAGCAGCACTGCTGAACTGGGGATTGCAGGGGGAGGAGAATGCTCTGCACGGAGAGAGATAAAGTCAAAATGAAGTACAGCCCCGCATCCAGATGAGACATTTCTTTTGTTTAGCCTGGAAAAAAGACCAGGCAGGAAACAAAAAACTGAAAGTCCTGTGATATTTTTTATTAAGTTGATGGAAGAGGTGACAAAAATATTTGTGTGATGTTACGAACAGGAGCCCTGGCTGGCTGGTCCTGACTGACTGCAAATTTTGAGATATCTCAAAATGATGAAAGATGAGAACATTACTGCTTCACAAACGTGCCGTATTACATTTTCCTTCCCACCTGCGGTATTTTGGTCACATGCCAGAGAGCCATTTGTCCACCTCCTCTTCACTTTGGGACCTCTCTGGAGCCCGGGACTAACAGGGCATTGTATTGTGCCTGCAACACAAGGAAATGTTGCTTCAGCTCCTCCGACACTCAGAGGCAGTACGACAGCCTTACTGCTGCATGGTGTCACCAATGTCACTCAGTGATTGTCTCATATACCGTGTGCCAAAGCTCGTGCGAGCACAGGCACGGCAGTAAGTTGCTCAGCAGCAACAGCACTGTAGAGCTGCAGTTCTGCCGAAGGGCTTTAGCCCAGAGGTCCCCACGGAGCCAAAAGCCCCGTGGTTATCCTCAGAGTTCAGGATGAGACTTTTAGACACGTCTCTGGATATTTTCATCAACCGGTCAGGCTTGGCAGAGGTAACTCGGCGTGCGCCTGAGACACTCTCCGCCTGAGCCGCCCTTCCCACTTCTCACAAGTGTCCAGGCACAGAGGAGGGACGACATCAGCATCTGTAGCTGACACCCTGCCAGGCACCTGCTGCTCATTCACCATTCAGTGATGGTCCACGGGAAGCAACAGAGGAGTGAGCACTCCAGGGAAGCAGACTTCTAACCGGGAGAGATTTCCAGTTTTGAGGACAGAGTGAATTTACGCTGGCAGCCTTGAATGGTGTTAACGACCACAAACCTGAATCTGATCATGAACCTGCACCACCTTTGCAGCAACGTCAGCCCCCTTAGTTCAGCTCAAAAATCCATTTCCGATTCCCTTCGCTGGCCCTGGGAGGTGATGCACCCCCAGCCTGCGCCTGTCACCCGCGGATGTCCTGCAAATGCCCCGATGGCAGCGGGGGACGAGCTCCCCCGGGCTGGGCTGGACCTGGCGGCTGCCGCCCAGCCTCACTGGGACTGTGGTTATTGGTTCAGATTGCGACTCTTTCCAACTTTATTTCTCTATCTGCTTTCCTTAAGTTCAAACTGCACCACAATTTAAATTACTAACCGGGATTAGGAACTCTGCCATTTCCTGCAGACACAGCACTATCATCACTGTCTATTTTTAACACATCCCCTCGTATCAGATGCTCTTGCAAAGTTATTCCTCTTCAAGTGTGCTGAAGTTTTCTCTGCGGATCACAGAAGAACTCCACAATCCCTCAGAAACTACGATTGCTAATTTTACAGTTTACCTGTGAGTCACTTCCAGAGCCTCACACCTCCCATTAAAATACTAAACATGAAAGACTCGTAGCTGAAATTGATTTTTTAAGTTATAAATTACACGAAACATGGTTTTTAATTGGATGTGCAAGAGAACATTTGTAACAATGACTGAAATAAATAGGGTTTAAAAATAACTTCCCTACACAGAGCAATCCCTTCGAAGCAGGTAGTCTGAATGTAATAATGTGAACTTAGCATTTATATATTTATTTCTTCATTTGTATCACTTGCTAAAGTGGGAAAAGGTATAATTTTACTTTAGATCTCATCAAATACAGCCAGAGAGAGGTTACATGAGTCGCTCCGTATCACACAAAGGTAACAGCAGCCTAGAACAGAGCAGAGCCGCATTTTCCCCCTGCAAGACTTGCCCCTGTGCTGCTGTTAGGCTTTGGCTCCTCAAATTGCAGCCCCACCTTAGCCAGCAGAAAGCTGTCACCAAAGGAATGAATCCTGCCTCTGGTTCCTGGCGAGGACACGAGCCCCAGATTTCAGGTATCGCTTTGTAGAAAGTCACAGCAAAGGCTAAAAATGATACTTTCTAAAGTAAAAAAGCAGACGACACTGAGCGAATGTGAAAAGTATGTTATTAAGGTGGGGGAAAAAAGTCAGTGGATACGAAAGTACCGTGGAGGGGTGGGAATTCTCGTTATCTGCTGTGGAAATAGCCCTGACGCTGCCTGTCCTCTGGTTTTCCCAGAACACCCGCTGGTGCCCGGGCGATGGCTGCGCACAGGGGTTGGGGGTGGGTGTTCCTGGGTGGGCGAGCGGCATCTGCGGGACCGTGGGGCACACATGGGCTTTGCAATAACACCGCCAAAGAATAAAAACATCTTTCCACAACTAAACCAATTAACAATTGTTAATTGACCATTAAAGCTATAAATCTTAAAGACCTGTAAGGTTAAGTGCAATCAATGTTTATCTGATTGCACAGAGCAGGGCCAGGAGGCTCAGCGCTCCAGCGTGCCTGAGGAATTACCTCAGGAAGAAGAAATGGTAAATACGGCTCTTTGAAACTACGTTCTAGACTGCTGGCTGCGGGGCAGAGCACTGGGAAGGGGAGGGAAGATGAGTGAAATGACAACTGGAACTGAGTGTGGGGTTTAGAAAGGGGGGGAGGAAAGGGGAGGAAGGAAAAGGAAAAAGGAAAAAGGAAAAGGAAAAGGAAAAAGGAAAAAGGGTTCAGCTTTCAGGCTTGTGCCCTCCATTGTCCAACCACCCTGAGCCCTCATCCTCCACCCGCCAAGCTCGGGTACATCCTTTCCTGTCAGCCACTCCTCTGTTCTCTGCTCACTTCTTCTTCATATCTATTACAGAGGGCAGAAAAAAGTTTTGCCAGTATGTAATTTTTTTTCTTGATTTTCTTCTTTTTAGCCAGTCCCCTTTATTTTGAGCATTTCTTTACCACATTATGGGTGATTATTTCCTCCCAAACCAAGCCAATAAATACCCCTCATTTCACAGAGAGCGGTTCTCACTGGACGCTGCTGCTGTGTGCCCAGCTCACTGCACATCCCACTGCCCCCGGCTCTGGCCACCCCTTTTGCTGGGCTTCAGCTGGAGTGGGCACCCTACACCGTCCCCTCCACACAGCCTTAACCCCTTGCTGCAGCATCCCCTGGCCTGTTGTGCTGCTAATGTATTATAACAGAGTTATAACAGCCATATGTCAGTGGACGCCGTGCTCCGCTGAGGTCCAACGGCAGGCAGACGGACACCTTGGGAAGCAAAGATGTGACCTCCTGCTACCTCCTTCCACCAAGGAATAAAACTAAAGTGCTGCTCAGCATCCTTAACACACAGATAACAATCAGCCGGGCTCAGCAACAGCTCCGAGCCCTTGGTTTGTGTTCCCCTCTCCAGGGATACAAATATGTTCAGGGCAGGTTTTCCCTGGGTGTGTGAGGCTGCACGACATCACCAAGCAGTGACACACCCGAGTCGTGCTTCGCTCTCGCACCCATGCCTTCAGGTCTGGCACAACACCACTCTGGAGCTGCCACAGCCATCCATGTCACGGCCAGCCTGTCTCTCACGCTCACTATTTATTAATTACTTTAATGACAAATAATCCATTTCTGAGACCGGTGATGCAAAGCTCCTCAGAAAAGAAAAATTCACATTTCTTCCAAGTCTGAACTTTTGTTACACGGTGCCATCAGAAAAGTGCAATTAAAGTACTTACATTTTTCCACCCCAGTTGTAAAGCGGCAGAGGTTTCCAGTGTCAGTTAAACTCTGCCTGGAGCCTGGAGACCAGCCAAGCTGCCCCAGGGTAATTTGGAGGCCGGCAGCAACGGTTAAGAAAAGGATTTCTCCATTTCAGGTGCTGCTGCTTATTTCCCACGGTGGTTCAGAGAGGCACTGTCAGCCCGAAAATGTCTCTAGGGCAATGTCCTGCCATCAGTCAAGAAAATTCAGGGACTAAAACGTTGCTTTCCCCAGATCCTGAGCCCTGCTGCTCTCCATCAAGAACAGCTCATGTTTGCTGCATCTCCCCAGCAAGGTCCTGCACGCCCTGGAGCCACAAAACCAGACAAAAAAACCACATTTTTACTGAAAGGACCCTTAGTCAGGTCTTGCTACTGATGGCTATGCTGCCCACAGAGCTCTCAGATACTTCTATACCCCACCGCACGGCAGGCTCACGTCCAAAGGTATTTTAAGACTTTATATTGTGATCAATACCTTTTAAAACAAACAAACATCAAACAAAAACAACCCCAAAGAAACAAACAAAAAAAACCCTGAAAAAACCCAGATATCAGAATAAAACCTACCTGGACATAGTTTATACATCATATACGGAGCTACTTGTGAGTGTTCAGTATCTTTAAGAATAATATAGAGAACGGTCAACTGAGACAATATTTTCTTCTAAGTCAAAACAAACCACAGAAGCCTTGGAAGATGCTGATCCACCACTCTTTGAAGTCAAAAGAAAACTCTCACTGACTTCAGCAAAGCTGGATCAAGCTCCAAGTGCGCATATTTCTGTTTCCGTGAGTCGTGTAAACTCCATCTGTTCCCCAGTCCCGTGGGGAAATGCCATCTTTCTGTTTTCAGTACTCGGTTTGCTCTCTCTGGTGCAGTTTGCACTCAACTCCACCAGTTTGACAAACACAGTATTTTATGGTGCAGCGCTCAGCTGCCTCACGGAGACTGCGGTTCCTACGGCAGGGCTGGCATCGAGCACTTTTTTAATTCAAAAGGAAATGTTATTACACCATGACCACCTCTTCTCTTTGATCTGGAGAACACGGCCCTAGTCATGGCGGACAGGACAATACATAGCTCTTGAAATTTTTTAGTGTGTGTGCTACCTCCCCGAGTCATGCAGGAGGTGAAACATGCCCCAGATGCTCATCTTCTCCACCCCAACCCCGGGCTTAGCTCAGGGAGATGTTCTAGGGCACATCCCAATGGAAGCTGTTCCTTGAAGGACCTTCGTGCTGGTGCCCATGCCCATAGCGGTGCCCGTGCCCTTGCTCTCCCCACCCCTAACGTGCACTGAGGGAGCTCCTGGGCTGTCTGAAAGGGCAACAGAGAGTTTGCTAAGTCTGTTGGGTATCGACAAGTGAAATCTTGCCTAGATTGTAAGTTGAGAAGGATTGCTTTTATAATTTTTAAATATTTCTTAAAAGAAGAATTAAAATAGATGCTTAACAGAAAGTATATATACCATGCTAACTTCTAACAGCAGTATGTAAAGATTATTTTGCTATCCAGGCAACATTTCAAAAATCGTCATTCAAACACCGGTCTTTCAAAGGTCAAGCAAGGATGGAATAATAACAACTCATCCTCGTGGGTAAAGCAAATGAGAGCATCTATAAGTATCCTCAGTCCTCTTGTACAGTCTCTTCTTTGTTGTTGTTGAGAGACCACAGCACGTGTCCCTTTCCAAACACTCTTCATATACAGAAAAATGAAATGCTGCTGCCCACGGGTTTATATTCAAACTGAGCTACAGAGAGAAGGAAATAAGTTACCCCAGATGTGAGTGAGTCCTCCAGAAGTGGATTCCTCTACACCTGTGTTTACATCATCCCGCCCAACAGCATTTCTGTGCACAGCGATGTTTCTACGCTGCCAGGGAAGAGAACATGGTAAGGCCAGTCAGTGCTAAGAACAGCGAGAGCACTTGGGGATTCACTAAACAAACCTGCAGCGTGTGCGGGGGTGCTGCAAATTGCTCAACCCACCATAGTTTAGCTCTTTATTCATTTTAGATCACCAAAGAATGCTGAAATAGTGTGTGTATAGTATAATGCTTGTGGTAGACACACTAGTGTGCTTTGGCTCTAAGGAATACAACAAAATATAAAGATATTTTCATCTCAAAATACTGAAAGCTTTATCACAAAGTCAAAGTCTGAATTTTCAAGGGAATGAAATGATCACATTAATGCAAAATAATATAGTAAATAAGACTCCAGCAGCCTCCTTCCACCAGGCTTTTCGAGCCATGCTGTCAACTGCGATCAACTGCAAGTGCCCGCTCTCGATGCTCTTACAGTTACTGACCAGGGCCACCACGCCGCACCTCACCCACCACCAGATCTCCTCCACATCCGTGCCCAGGGAAAGCAAGGCTGGGTTTTCTCTGCCACCTCTGGCAAAGCGCAGTGCACAGACACAACGGCCACGAGCCAGCCTGGAGCAGAGCGGCATGGCAAAGCCCCAAAGCCTGAGGAACAGCGAAAAAGAAGTAACACCGGTGGAATTGCACTTATGTGTGTGAATGCTTCAGACTAAAACCACAAAAAAAAAAAAAAACCCTTGCAAGCAATTGTCTGCACCAGTTGGTGCTGGCAAAGATTGATGACAATGATAACCATGATGAATTGATGCTGTAATTATGAATACATGAAGTTTTATGAGGAGACAACAAATGTGTCGCTATTTATACACGGCTGAAAAAGCACTGCCAGGCTCCTTCAAATTGGTCGCACCTCCAGAAATGAGTCATGAACACGGTGCTGCCTTTTGATAAGGTTTTGCCCAATGCAAATGCTTTCGCACCTGAAGACCATCTAGAATTCCATACTGCAATTAGGCTTAAGGAGCCAAACGTTATTGAAAAGTATTTCAAACCTTTCTCTTGTTTGGTACAAGACATTTTCCAGGAAAAAAAAAAACCAAACAGTGCCTATGTGTGCTGAGGCTGTAAACAAAAATCCAAATGTGAATAGATTTGGTTTTGACTTAGTGAATGCACACAATGGAGTAAGAAATCGCTCAGCTCATACGGGAGCTGGAAATATGGTTTACAAGCAAATAAATTTTGGATGCTATCAGACAATACTAATGCAGGGGTCAATCAGCCCTGGAATTAGAAAACCATATAAACGTGAGCGCATATGGACTGGTGACGATCTGACAGTCCTCCCACCCCCCAAATTCGAGGGAATCTCTGGAAACGTCAGGCCCTTTTGGAGGTCCTGATGCTGCCCAATGTGGGACGATGTCATCCCTCCCCGTTGGACCCATCCATCAGCCCTGGCACATGCCGAACTGCCCGGCTGGTGCTGGGGACACACCGGACCCGAGCGCCTGGGCAGGAAGGCAATAAAGAGCGACCCAAGTCATTTAACAGGGAATCATCACCAACGCTGCACCGCAGTCCTGATGGAGAGTGACTGGGGATGAGGGCGGCTCTAACAGGCGTAAAAAGGCACCCAAAAAACGGGACAGTGAACAAAAGCTCCCCAAGGTTTTTCACAAAGCAAAGTGGTAAAGCGTTTTCAGCCCATTTTAATCCAGCTGATGAATGTGTTTTGTTCTGTGGCTCTGTTTCCCTCTGCCACAGACTGTTGACCCGGAGGGGTTAAAGAGTTGCCAGGACACAGCTGGGGCCAGCTCTGTCCCCACTGCGGGGGCCACTGCAGCCTCTCTGGGCATCTTTATGGGGGGTTATTTAGGAAAATCCAGAGATCTAGTGGAAGTTGGAGTATATGTATCCTTCACAACTTACGATAATCACTTTACTCCCTTACCACTGTGTTATCACTTAAACTTTCACTACCTTACAGGGAACACCTTCAGAACCAATATCTTACGGTATTTTCCCTCCCACGTTTAAAATCAGCCCCAGCCTCAGCTCCCCAGTTAGAGGAACAAGCACCAGTTTGGAAACCGCAGAAATTATCCCCTGCCATCTTGCTAAACTCCAGGCCACCTCCCTAAAACCAGGACAAGGCCAACACAGCCCCAGACCACAATTTACTCCCCGTAGTCTACGAATAAGTGTGCTGTGTCCCTGACCAGGAGAAATGACGCAGAGTAAGGGCAAGGGCTCAGGGGTGACAACATTGGCACCCACACACTGTGCAGCCCTGGCAATGGCTGGGCTTGTTCTTACGGCGATCTTTAAACACTGCTCCTTTGATTTCTGCTCTGGAGAAGTTACCTTGTGCTATACAAGATTAATTTCTGCACAACTCACAGGCAGACGGGCAGCTTTCAGCCAGGGGGTATTTCAATTTCAGCCTGGCAGTCGCGGGAACCCGGCAGGAGTGGAGAGGGGGGTGAGAGCCCACAGGCCCCCTGCACAGCCCATGCCATCCACTGGACCCCAGTGACAAAGAGCACCTCTCAGTCCCCTCCTGGGACAGCAGACTGGCATGTCACCCAGCACATCAGCCAGCTTCTGCTTTGTTGGGTTTTCCTAATGCTTATCACAGTTTATGCACTAATAACTCATTTATAATTTCCGACAACACAATGTATTAGAGAGCAGAGGGGCATCGGTAATTATGAGCTCTCCTGGTCTTCCAGTTAGCCTTAAGCTTCTAAATTTATCGACATACCTAAGGCTTAATTCCAGCTCTAGTAAATTGTTTTAGTAACACTGTTTTGAACCTGGTTTGCAGCCACAGCTCGCAGCAGCATCGATCAACAGCGGGCACGAGCAACCACCTGTAAGCAAGACTCTTCCCACCTTCCTCTGACCAGAGGTAGAATGACCTGGTAAAGAGAAGCCGTGTCCCAGGGAAGGGTCCGCACGAGTGTGCACCAGCAGAGCAGCACAGAGGGACGATTCAACACTGAGGGTCCCCGAGAAGTAGCGTAAATTTGGGTTTTTCAACCAGCGGGATGGCAGCAGCACTTGGACCCGTCACGAATCCTCAGAGGGGAGACAGAGAGGTGGGCTCTTCTGTTTATAAAAAGGGCTGATGTACTTCTGCACGATAAAGCAGCTCCTGGAAAGTGCTATTGTTTGTCTTACCATTTATCAGAAGAGAACAGTTTAATGTTTTGGTAGAAGGCACAAGCGAGTATCTGCAGCGATGAAGGAAAATAAGCTTAGTGCTAAGGCAAATAGAAAATATTGATCTATCTTCAGGTGCTGCAGCTAAAAATCGTTTGTAACATGTATCTTCCCCCACCCCTACTGATCAGCGACCTTCGTCTTTTACCAACTAATTCCCTGTAATGGAAAGTTTAACCTTGAACACAGAGAAGGAAAAAAAAGAGGAGGGAAAAAAAAGAAGAAAAAAATACATGCGTATGAACGAAATGGGCTCTATGAAGTATTCAGGTCCCACCAAGACGCAGCCGTGGTGAGAATCCTCTGCCCCCACAGCACCAGTGGGACCCCCAGCCCCACAGCACAGGCACCCCGGGGCGGTGGGAGCCGTCTGGTCCCCCCCCTACAGTGGGTGGTGGGTTCTGCTGGGTTTCAAGCGAGAGATCAGGATTTTTATGCCTGGTTGCACAAAGCCTCAGATCACCCCAATCCTGCCAGTATTATCAGAGTGAAGATTTCACAGCTACGCTGGTGGTGCAGGTGGGAGAATCCGGCTGAGATCACACGTTAGATGCTTTTTTTGGTCTTGTGCTTTTGTTGGCCTTTGAGGAAGTGCCTAAGGAATACAAACACTTCACAGTCTGTCTTTCCGTTCCCCATCACCTGCACACACTGTTACAGGTCAGAAAAAACAGTACCTCGGGTACTGCCCATTCCTGGGACACTGTTTCTTCTGTACTTCGGGAAATCACGGTTTAAGATTCACTTCCTGGTAAGATCTCCGAGGCAGCCTAGGAGTAAGGAGAAAAAAAATGCCTATTAGGTAAATCCAGTAGCTTCATAAATCTGAATCTCTGGGCTCCAGCCTCCTGTTAGATTGTGTCCCCACCAGAGCTCTGTCCCCATCCTTTATCACTATTCAGCCAGCTATATTAGCCCTCAATTTATACGTAAAACTCCCAAAGTCTTGGTGTAGAGCCAGAGCAGAACACTCCTCAGACCCACATCTTGACCCATTTGCAGGCTCCAGGACAGCCACGGCACCAACGTGCTATCCAAGGGCATCCTGGGGTATGCCTGGGCTGCCAGGTTGTGTACTCGCTGCAAACCAGACCCTTAAATGTTTGCTATCTCCCATCTCACGTTTTGCTTTCCATCACCTGGGACAGATGGGTGGTCTTCACAAGCGAGGCTGCCAGTGATCTCATCACCAGGGGGAGAAGCAGGAAGTGAGTCTGTCTGTAGGCGCACATGGGGAGCTACTAAAATCAGCAGAAAATGTTACTAATACATACAGGAGCTGAAAAAGAGGCACTGCTTGTATCTGTATATGTGTAGGAGTGATGGCAGCTTCTTCCACCCTTCCTGTGAGTGAGGGCTGGAGAAACAATCAGCTCTCATCCCCACAAGCGGACATCCCTGAACAGGCTGAAAGCCAAGCACTGGCATCAGACGGCATGGAGATCCGAAACGCAAAACCTCCCCCAGGGCTGGGGAAGGCGCCCGGGAGCATCGCCTGTCTCAGCCAGACAATGCCCTAAGCCTCCAACTCATCCAGAAGGAAGCCAAGACTAAAATCGAAGGAAAATGAAAGAATTTGGATCGAGGGGCTGTATTGGCAGCAGCGGTCTGGCCCGTCAGCAGGCACCAACGTCTTGTGCAGTGGAGGACAGACGTGGCAGGAGACCCGCAGAGCCACGCGCACAGGACAGTCACCGAAACAAACCCAAAGGGGCACAAACAGCCCAAGCAAAGTCAACTCTTACTTAAGCAAATTTCCAATCAGTGCCCCGAGGCAGGCAATCAATTCCAATTTAAACCAACGCTTGACAAGCTTCCTGTTTATTACAGAACTCATCATTCGGGATGGGATTTTCCAGGCCAGCTTGTTTGTATCTCCTCTCTGCTTTTATTAAGAGCAGGCCTGTGCCTTAATATTATTTTTCATACTCTCGACCACTGACAGCGCATCCATCATTCTTCATAATTGCATCTAACAAATACTGATTTTGTCTCCAAAAGGGTAAACAGAAATATTGAAGAGCTTTTGCAGAAGGCAAAAGTGGAAAGCGTGTTTAAAGAGACCGAGGAGGATGAAGCCCACTTTCATGCCGGAGTATATGGCTGCAAAAAAGCAGCACTAATTTACACTGGCTTAAAAATGTAGGAAAACAGCGTATTATGCTGAATGGGGGAACCGAGCTCTGTGCCAAGAACACGCCGTCAATACAAATGGAAGCTTCAATCCAGTTGGTTTCAAACATAAGTGCCTCAAAATGCTTTCTCAATCCTCCCTGACTGGGAGGAAATAACTGAATTTTCGCCTGAAAAAACTATTAGGGCTGATTAAACGCGTTGCTGGGCTGCATTTGCTGTGAAGCCACTGCATGCACAGCCCAGGCAGCTGCTGCCAAGGCACCAGGTTGCCACCCACTTGACCCAAAAAACGAAGCCACGCATCTAATGCTCTGAGACCTGATATATGGAGACAAATAATTGTCAAATGCGAGTTTTTGTGACTTCATGGAAGTGAAAATGCATGAAAACCATATGAAAATGGAAGAGCTGCCAATCCCTTTCTCTTTCTGAACTCTGAGGAGGTCTTAAGAAATAGCTGGGTTTGGGGAGAACTGGGGGCTTGTGGGTTTGTTTGTTTGTTGATGGGTTTTGTTGGTTTTTTTAAGTGAACAAAAACCTTACGCTAAGAGAGACAAGAAAAATGCTTCCTTGGTACACAGGACTTCTCAGGAAATTCGATGTATTCGTTCATCAGAAGTTAATTAGTTAATCAGTAGTAAACACTGTTTATCCCCAGCGATTAGCACCATCGCTGCAGAGTGCTTGTGGCCAACGCCAAGGAACACGAAGCCCTCCCTGCTGCACCGGCCCTGCGCGCAGCCGCTCGAGCCGGACCCAGGCAACGCAAATTCACGCACAACGAGACAGCGGAGATGAGGCAGAGGGTAACGACAGGTACCAGCACCGGTAACGGTTACAGCATCTCTCTGACAGGTACCAGCACTACAGGCGCTTTAATTAAGCGGGGCTGGCACATCCCCTTTCAGGAAGAAAAATGTTTGCACATTACGGTTGCAGGAGACTCTCTTCTTCACGAGCGCAGCGCTGAAACGGCAGTCGAGGTGGCAGAAATCTCCCGAGGTTCCCTGAATCACACAAAGCAATGCGCGTGTCCCTTTGCCTCCCCGCAGGGTTTAAGCCAAACAGCAGCGCTGGCAGCATGAAGCCCTGGGGCCGTTTTCTGGCAGCGGGCAGGAGGGGTGGCATGGAGAAACATGCCATGTTCACATGGGCAGGGCTGTCCTGGCCAGAGCAGGACACGTGCAGGGCAAGGCATAACCCTGACATAATGCTTGTCAAGGCAGATGTTCAGCTCCAGCAGTCCTTAGCTTCAGTCTCGCCCTTGGAAAGGCTCTGTGAAGGCACAAATCAGCTGAAGCACATCTGTCTGGCATCGCCCATCCCTACCAGGCAGGTAAGCGTCATGCTGCTCAATTACCAGGACACTGCCACGCCTGAGCTGCAGCCTCCGATAAAGCTCAGGAGAGACAAGCACTAATATTCTTGACCTCGCTAAAGGGCGAAGTAAATTTTAGAAGAGATAATTCCCAGAAATACTGAAGCCACCTTGATACATCTTCATTAGGAACAAATATAAGAAGCAAATTTCCACCTGTTTGTAGTCTGAGTAGCTGAATATAAAGCAGCAGCCGGCGTTTGTGACAGCGATACAGCGATCTCTCAGCTCCTGATAGAAAATAGAGATTACACCTCTATGCCTACCCCTCTCCCCTCTGCTTTCCCAAGGGGCTGAAAGCACAGAGAAGAGACATTCTAATGAGCCAATGGTTTCTTTTCTTGAGGATTTTTCAATACTTTTTCTGGAGAGAGCTTAAATTCTCCAGGAGCTACTACCTTCAACACCAACCCTTTGGGCAACTCACTCAGCTATTTCTTTCAGCAGGAGATGCTCCATTTGGAGAAAACTGTAAGCAGGAGGAAAAAAAAATATATCTCCAAAATCAAGCAAGCAGTGTAATGGCATGTGATAAACAAGAATTTCAAAGGAGAAATCTTTCTACAGAAACTTGATGGACTCTCCTGACAGCATTACAGCGCTGGAGATAAAAAGAAAAATTATACATTGGTGTTTGTAGTAAAGTATTGGCTGTTGTGGCTCCCTGCATCGTGACTGCTAACATGTTTTGATTTGTCATGTATGGAAAATACCACCATGCTGGAAACAAGGAGAGAGTGGAAAAGCAGGGAAGGGAGGACAAGAATTCACAGCTCAGGGGTTCCCAGCCACCTGCGACACCAGCAGCACCCACCAAGGCCACCCTCAATCGTTGCCTCCAGCATCCACTGTAAGTCCACAACCTGACCAAGAAATCGAACCTCAGCTGCGCAAACATGTGGTAAAGAGAAAGCGACAGCGTGTCAGGAGAGCACTGAAGACTACACAGTAAGTTAATAACAACTAAATTCAAATGTTATGAGAAGTAAACACTCAACATGAAACGAACGGAAGATTGAAATGAGAAATTCAACAAAAGTCACTCAAGAGACAAGGAGTTACTTCTTAGCACAAACAGGCCAGTCAAGAAGCTGATCATCATCTGACACCGCAGCCTCCTGAGTTCCCGCAGGTCACTGGGAGGAAGGCAAAAAGGGAGGGAGAAATACCGCATTTCTGAGCGCATCCTCCTCCCAGAAGGGCCAGGAGCTGCTCTTGTTCTGTGGTGGAACAGAACATCTCTGCAAACACCCATTAGCCAGAAACTGCCGTGCTGGAGAGCCTGGGCAGGGCAGGAAGGGCTCTGCGCTGCGTGCGGGCTCTGCCATCACTAGTTCCTGGACAGGCCGGAGAGACAGCAAACATTTATTCTCTGTTCTCTTGTAGCTATTCCTCTGGCTAAGGCTGTGGCACAGAAGATCACCAGAGGCAATCTTGCTGGTTTTTATAGCTTGAAATAGTTTTTTTTTAATCATTGAAGACATTGATCAACTTTCTTAATGGCATATGTCCAGAGAAATACCTTATTTCATCCCCTTCACTCGTGTCAATTCTGATTTCTACCCCCAAGCAATCCTCCCCACATTCTTCATTTAAGAAATATTTTGCTGAGTTGAGGCAGCATAACCATGAGATTGGCAGCTTTACAGCTTGGTGGTTATTTGAACCCACCATCCCCCCAGCACTGCCAGGTGCCCACTAACCCCTGTCCCTCAGCACCACTTCGATACGGCTGTTCAACCCCTCCAGGGATGGGGACTCCACCACTGCCCTGGGCAGCCTGGGCCAGGGCTCGACTAGTAGTAACTAGAATTTCCAGAAAAAAATTAGATAAATAATTTCTGAAAATCTGTGCCTCTGAGTAGTCCAGAAAACACCAGGAAGACCCAGTAAAGAGAGAAGGTAGCTGGGCAGTAAGTGTTTAAACCTGACCTTCCATAGACAACCTGAGCCAGAACACTCCTGACCATCACTGCTGGGCCTGAGAAAAGCAGCTAATTCAACAGTTACCACAAGTTTCCCAAAAAGCCTTTGCCACATAGTTAAAAATAATCAACTCAGTTTTCAAATCCACCTCTTCATGACACTGACAATTATGTACAAATTAATGGGGATCCAATTGCACTGATTTAAATATCTAAGACAGTTAAAACCTTAGTACATCACTTCCACAAGAAATACCAATGCATTCGAACAAGCAAATATATGCAAAGCGTTCTTACAAACCCAACGGGTGTCACTGAGATCCATCCTAACAGCTCTTCACAGCATGGAAATGAGAAATAAGTGCTGCTGCCAACGCGCACAAACATCAGATGAGAGGAAATGAAGAAAGGGGAAAGGATGAGAAAATAACAAAAATAAGAACAAGCACAATCACATGTTTTGTTGCACAAGACACAGGGGAACATGCTCGGTGTTGGAGCAGCAGATACGGTGTCCTCCCCCGTGCTAACGCTGCCCTTTGGACGACGGCGTGGCCTGAGCAAGGAACTGCCTGATGGGGTATTTCAAACTCCCAGAACGGCCACAGCTGCTGAAGGAGCAGGTTAGAAGTTTAAGACCAGTGGAGACCACCAAGTTCTCCCCCTCGACCTCTTCCATAACACAAATTAAATTCACCCGGACACCCTGCAGTAACCCCACGTACTGTGGGTCAGTCTTCAGGACTCGAGCTTTGTGCCCCAAAGAGGGGAGGGAGCTGCAGGTGGTGGGGCTGATCCCCCACAGCAGTGACAGGAGCAGTGGGTGACACAGCCCACGGCCACCCGGGCAGCAGGACCCCCTGGCAGCCTCCGCACCCTCCCCAGAGCAGAGCAGAGCCACAGCAGCTCCTCCCTCCTCTGCCACCACAGCCCTGGTACCAGCCACACTTTGCTCTTCTGTGCTCTGCACAACTCCTTTTGGAGAGCTAATGAAGCAGCTCACCGCTCTCAGGTCAGTACAGTGACGAGCACGTATCTGAAATCAGAGCTACTGCTATGGCTTCTTAAATCGCTCGTGAATTATCAAACCTGCTCCCACCCACGGAGTCAAGTTCACCTTGCTCAGCTCAGCCCTCGGTATCGCTAGAGCAAACTTTTCACTAACTTTCATGGGGTTCATTTTACATATTTACTATATTTACATTAATATATATACATTTTATATATTTACTATTGAGAAAAGATGCTTCTGAAAGAGCAGGAGGACTGGGGTCCCACCTTGTTTAGCTGGTGATCCAAAGCTCACATTCACTTAAACTCATTGCTTATTGCTGCCTTCTTTGTAACACAATTCACACATACTCGCTTCCTCATCCTGGATGCTGTTGCGAGCAGCACTGGCTACTTCAGAAGAATCAGGAATGAGAGGAGTAGAAACCCAGATTTTGACTAAAACTACAGGTCAAGTCCAGAAGAGGCTCCCTGAGTTTCTATCTATGTTATTGGAGGGATTCATCACTTTTGAGTCTTTATTCCCTTGTATCTTGAAACTTGAACATAATGTACAGCAGCTGGAGCTATTGTCCAGGATAAAATTCATACTGGTCAAACCCCTTGAAGAACATCAATAACAATGACTTTCTAGTGTGTGTATCTGTACCTGCATTAAGCAGCTAAATACAACCATATTTATTACTGACCAGAGGAATGAACTGTATGTCTGACACTTGCTGTAGCAAATATGATAACTGGGATAGCTCAAAAAGCAGCATTTTAAATACACAGTCAGTGATGGGGAGTGCTGTCAGTCCCCTTTCCCTGGCCAGGTACTGCATTCCTCTAATTTGGGAGCAGGAAACTCTCCTCTTCCCAGGCAGTGTTACAACAGCCGTGCCAAACTCAGCACTCGGCTTCCAGGGCTCCGGTGCCACTCTGAAGCAGGCAGGAGGCTCGTTAGCTGAACGATAGGTCCCCAGCATAACACCTTTCCTTCAACCCACCACCTGCGTGCTGCATTAAGTGTACTTTAAACACAAATATAGAAAAGAGGGTCAGAGAGACAGCAAACAAGCAGAGAGGAAAAACCCCAACCCTTGTGAGAGATTGCTTTAGTCTGAAGTCTGACAGAACACTGAAACACGCGGAGCACCCCTGACCCCTTCAGTTCTGTTTTCGGGCTATCGGTGTCTGACAAGGCGTGAAAGACCATGAGCCACAGGTAACAAAACCCACGGCTGGAGGTTCCCATCTTTCCTTTTTCCCTCGATTGCTGGGAAAGCCTAATTGCTCTGTTTTATTTTCCCACCCCTCTCAAGGCAGGCTAGTTAACGACTCGCTCTGTCACAGCACAAACCAGGCTTCGCGCTGGGGATGCCAGACACCACACGAACCCCTGGTTGGGCTGCAGGAGCAGCTGTCCCTGCAACCTCTGCTGCTACCCTTCCAGCACAGATCCCTTCCAGAAAACTTCTCTATCAGAATCAGTGTTTCTTCCCAATTAGCTCCTACTCCATTCAGAAAATACTAATATAATACAATATGTCTCTCTGGGATTTGCCAGCTTATCGCCGGCACTGCTTAATGCTTTGTCACCTGAAGTGATGAAGAAGAGCTTACCCGGTAAAGCCAGGGTTAGAACTGTGGGTGTACGTCAACCAAAGGGCTGGTTCTCCTGTGTTTCTGTGCTCAAAACAGTCAGCAGTAAATTTATGCATTTTTCTGTCTAGAACGTAGGGTACCAAGTCTTCCCAATTCATTTCCTCTGTATGACACCTCTGCTTTATCACACCCAGCCTCTCACTCTCCTCTGATTCACCTTCTGCATTTCCTCTTCTGTTCCATTCCCAATTTTCTTAATTCCTCCTATAAATAAAGACTGAAGAACCAGTAGAAACAGCCACAGTGGTAGAAAGGCAGGTTCTCATCCACTCACTCTTACAGAGGAGAACAGTTTCCAGTTCCAATATGTTAAACTGGAAGGAGAAAAGCTGCTTTAAAAATCTATATTAAAGCTTTTATCCAATTAATATTTCATCACAGATGCATGGGGGAGACTCGGCCCTCCCTTATTGTTCTGTTCCAAAAAGCAAAAACAAGTTTGTTGAGCTTTAAATTTTAACTTTTTAATAAAAAATCTTTGTAAGTTACTAATTAAAAAAATAATTTAAGGAAATGTTTTTTTCTCGATTGGATTGTTCTTCTTATTGCTTTTTGCAGCGTGATGAACAAATATTAAAAGCAGAGCAGCTTCCCGGCAGCCACTCTGACTGGAGCAGTGCATTTTAAACCGCAATCCACCCTCCGACATCGAGCAGTTAACAAGTTGAAACCAATCTCTGTGATTTTAGTAAAAATCTGGCAAACACATTTTGGATAACGAACCCGAGGGGCACAATGGGATGTAGGTGCCCAACCATGCTGGAGCACTGACCTCTGCTGCTTGTGGCTCTGGGTACCAGCGCCCACAGCTGGGGATGCCCGTCAGCTGCCCTGGCCACCACAACTGGACAAGTGGCGAACCCAGGGTTCACACATCATGGAAATATCCACTTTATTGCCTGGAAATGTCCAATTTACTAGTGACTTGTTCTCCCCAAATGTAATAAACTGCAGCTGCAGGTTTGCAGCAAGTTTTCCGAAGCCCCGAGCTGCTGTGCCTGACCTCGCGTTACTACAGACTGCAGGAACACAGGGAAACCTCCTCATCAAAGGGTTTCCCTCTATTTTAGAGGTGTGCAAGAGACAGAGACCCACCGAACCATGAGAGGGGCTGCAGAACCACCCTGAGATCTGAAATCGCCCCTCAGACCCTTGCATTCGGCTGGGGGACTCGTGGACCCTTGTGCAATGGTTGCACCTGGGGTGCATGTAGAAGAGAGTGGCAGCAGGTCGAGGGAGGTTCTCCCGCCCCTCGACTCTGCCTCGGGGAGGCCACATCTGGAGTCCTGTGTCCAGTTCTGGGCTTCCCAGTTCAAGAGAGACAAGAAGCTACTAGAGAGAGCCCAGCAGAGGCTGCGAGGACGCTGAGGGGGCTGGAGCATCTCTGTGCCAAAGAAAGGCTGAGAGCCCTGGGGCTGTTCAGCTGGAGAAGAGCAGCCTGAGAGGAGATCTCACCAATGCTGATCAATAACTAAAGGAGGATGGGGCCAGACTCTTCTCAGTGGTGCCCAGTGACAGGACAACGGGCAATGGGCACAAACCAGAACATGGGAAGTCACTCCTGAACAGGAGGGAAAACCATCTTTGTTGTGAGAGTGAGGGAGCCCTGGCCCAGACTGCCCAGAGAGGTTGTGGAGTCTCCTGCTCTGAAGAGATCCCAAACCCTCCTGGATGCCATCCTGGGCAACCTCCTCTGGTGACCCTGCTCTAGCAGGGGGTTGGACTGGATGATCTCCAGAGGTCCCTTCCAACCCCATGAGTCTGGGATTCTGTGATCTGCAAATGAGCCCAGTGCTCCTTCCAGCTGAACTTACACCAACCACTCGGTTTTTTTCTCAGCAAGAAACAAACTACCTCTTGACCAAAGACTTTGCCAGCCCTGCTCACCCACTGCTCCAGCTCACACAGGCTAATGACTGTACTGGGCAGTACGCTGAGGTCCCTGGAGAACTGAAGCAGCCATTTAAAGAAGGAAATGGCAAACCGGGAGAGGGAATATCGGCATGCAGCTGCTGAGCCATTCCCACGATGAGATCTATTACTTACCTTTGTAACGCCAATGGATTTTCCCAGGAACAGTTCTCTACACACCATGCCAGGAAGGCTCCACAGCTCCTTGGAGTTGGCCAGACACACACACTGGGATGAGACAATTGCAGCAAATTGATTCAGTCAATAGTCAGCATTGAAGGGTCAATCACCAGCTCATGGCCTGTCTCTATGAAGAATAAGCCCAATGCTAAAGTCATCATTCAGTTCAGCTTCTGTAGAAGCAGCAAGTCCAAGATTAGACACTTCCCATTCAATAGTTAATTATCGAATCGAGTAACTAATTTAGCCCAGCCAGCTTGGAAGAAAAATGCTAAACTGGTGCGGTTTAACAGGGGGCTGCCTACAGCTCCCTATGCAGACATATAGAAGCAAAAGGTTCTCCAGTAATGGGCACCAAGAGCCATTCCCATCAGCAACTGCCCTCTGCTAAACGTCCTCCACTGCCTGTCCTCCCCTGGGAAACTGAGGCTGTGCACACCAACTCATCCTCCAACAGGAAGGGAACGGAAAAAGCTCCTACAACACATCTAAGACAAAATGCTAATGGAGCACTCAAGCTTGCTGGGGTGCTTCTTGTGATTATTCAGAACTGCTTTGGTTGAAAAAGGCCCAACTGTTCCCCCAGCACTGCCAGGTCACCACTAAACCATGTCCCTCAGCACTACATCGACAGCCTGGGCAGCCTGGGCCAGGGCCAGGGCTTCCCCATTGGGAAGAAATTGTTCCTCAGGGCCAACCTCAACCTCCTCTGGCCCAACTTGAGGCCATTTCCTTTTGTCCTGTCGCTTGTTCCTGGGGAGAAGAGACCAACCCCCACCTCACCCCAACCTCCTGTCAGGAAATTGTTGAGAGCAAGAAGGTCTCCCCTGAGCCTCCTTTTCTCCCTAAACCCCCCCAGGTCCCTCAGCCACTTCTCAGAGCACTTGTGCTCCAGACCCTGCACCAACTTCGTTGCTCTTCTCTGGACACGCTCCTCATCGTTCAAGTGATGTTGCTGGTCCCTATGCTGGTGCAGATCACTGGACCCATCCCACATGGTCTGTCACCGCTGCTGATGTGACAGCAGCACCCGGAGAGCCACAAGCACCTGCTTTATTGTGAGCAGTAAAGTAAATGTTCCTGGTCTCTATCACAGCCAAAGACCTCTGATTGCTCAGCTCCAGCCGCAAAATCCAGCCTAAGGAAAACAAATCTCCTCACACACAGCCCCCATCCGTCGCACCAGCCTACAGCCTGCAGACACGGATTGATTGTGAAATTCAGTTATAAATTGTAAAGGCGCAGCATGAGTCTATAAAAAAATTGCATTTATGGTACATTAACAAGATCAGCCTGGGCAGTCCCAGAGTCCGCCTGCTTCAGCCTGTCTCCAGCGCCCAGGAAAGGTGGATGCAGCCCACCTCAGGAAAGCTCCCTGTGCTGGGAATACCCCTCGCATGGGTAACGATGGGTCGCTCTCCAGGCTACGCTCAAGCTCTCCAGTGTGTCATAGAACACGCTCTGTGGTCTCAGTTCCCTCAAGACCTCCTGTACTCCTCCACACTCCACTGACATTCCACAAGTTCCAAGTGATTGAATTCTAAAATTGAATATTTAGGAATTCTGTCTCTGTTCAGCTACAAGGTTAAATATACGCAGTATGTTA
Source organism: Bucorvus abyssinicus (assembly GCA_009769605.1). NCBI lineage: Eukaryota > Metazoa > Chordata > Aves > Bucerotiformes > Bucorvidae > Bucorvus > Bucorvus abyssinicus. Next base: position 5,811,210 of record CM020032.1, read on the forward strand.
AAAAAATCGCTGTCTCACCTCAGCCCCCTTGCAGACCACGGACTGCCCGCAGCCAAACACTGTTAAGCAGATTTCTGAGCATGAGACAAGAGAGAAATAAACTGTGGCAGGAAGACACAGTCTTTGTGACAAGACCATTTCAATCGTAGCACATTACCCATGAAACTGGTTACCAGAGGTAGATGAAACATCTTAAACTGCCTTTAAATAATGCTTTAACTTAGCAGCATAACAAATTTAAGAAGAGGTGTGTCTGCAAGAGGAAATTATGCTGGGAATCCCCAAGACCATCCATCCGACCCCCACCAGACATGAAGGTGCAGAGGACACCTGACCAGTCAAGACTGGGCTCCTGCTCTGCTATACACTGGGGACCAGTCACAAGCAGCATACAAGGGTGACCCAGAGGATTAACTGCATCTTCCCAAGCCTTTGAGACCATGGAGAGTCTGGAAAGAGAGAGCGTAAAGCTTTTGTCACCTGTGCTCTGGGGCTTCATGGTAAGACAGAGGAGGACACGGGCAGGGAGCTTGCATTTGTAATTTCAGTTTTCACTAAAAACTAAAAAGCTGTAAATAATTAAAATATTGAATTGTTACATACAGCAACAGCAAGTGTATCTGCACGACTCTGGAAATCCTCCAGCAATCTAACAGCAACTGCCAAGATTTCTTTTCCCCTAAACTCTAAATCAGCTGCACCATCTACACACTGTAGGATTAGAGGGAATACAGTGTTCCTGATTTACAAACATCCTGAAATTATTTCAGCCAAATACTAAAAGTTTCTCACCAAAATGATTTTTTTTTTTTCCAGTGAAAGCTGTATTTCAATAAATACAACTGGGGACAGCGGCTTGTTTTTACATTCATTTTTCAGGTTTCATTAAAAACATATTTAACTTAATTTTTTCATGGAATTTAAAGAATATGTACAGCAGAAACAGGGGATTTCCTGACCAGACCTATTGCCAGCCCAGTGATGATTGCCATTCCGACAGCAGGGTCACCTCCACAAGGGTCAGCAGGGCAGACAGCGAAGCATCTTGGGCGAAGGCCTGATGCCGCTGCCTGCGCAGGCGGGTGCAGACCAAGAGGCGAAAGAAGAAAAGATGACCCCTCCTCTGAGCAAACAGGATGGGTGATGTGTGTGAGCAAAACTGGCAGACAGGGTGAGGAACAGAACGTGCTCTGCAGTAGGTCACTGGACACAAACACCCTTTTGGGTCCATTATGATGGGGCAAGAGGAGGAGGTGGAGAAGGAGGTGGGAGCAGAGAGGCAGCAGTGCACCAACACTAGGAGTCAGACCAACCTGATGCAATTCCTTGTTCCACCAAAGAGTCAGACCTGGACCTTGGCTGGGACTTCATTCCCCTCTACAGCATGAGGCAGAAGCATATAAGCAGGAAGATAAAAACCTAGACGATTTGCGGCGGAGGTGTTAGAAAGACCCTGTTATCAATGTAATGGGTCTTGGTACTTTTATTATTGCTTTAATTTCATGTCTACATTGGGAAGGCTCATGCTTTGAAAAGCAACTTCTCCAGACGGCATTTCCGTGTATTATGGTAATCTTCATTTTAACATCTCCGTAAGAGAAAATGTCTTCACAACTGGCTGAACACCATTACTCAAAACCACGGCAAATTATAGTTTGAAGACAACTTCCAACACGAACTGATATGACCCGGGCATCACTGCCTGGAGCTGCCAGCCCTGCCTGACTCACGCGTGCAGAGCACACGGTTATTCCGTGGCGACAAGCTGCCCTCGCTCAGTCACACCACGGAGAAAGGAAACATGGGACGTGTCGAGAAGGAAAAACGGAATCTGAATGGCAGATGTCCTGGGGAATTTATATCTTTTTTTTAAACCAGCCATGCCACCTGTCTTCTCTGTCATCTCTTTTGCTCTTGTAGTGATTAATCCATCACTGGTTTTCCTGAATTAGCAGATAGCAATTACACATTCATTCTTACGGGGTATCAAAATGAATCCTTAACCTTTAACTTGTGATGGAGCATTTCCATGCCAAACACTTTCCCCTTATTAGTATTCTACCCACGGACTCGGAGTGTGTGAATACTTGAAAACAGGTTCAGCGACGTTTCCCTGTGCTTTACACATTTCTCACTTTAAAGAAAGATGAAAAACCATGACCCAGAGAAGCCGGTTCATTATGATAAATCTCCATGATATTATAGTCATTACCAAAAAAAAAATCCTACTTGTTCCTGTTCGCATTCCCGTGTAGAAGCTGTTTCGAAGAGACTCCAAAAGTTTCAACAGTTTTTAGCAGAAGACGCGGTTTGCAAAAGCTGGTGGAATGAGGAACAACAGTGACACCAAGTGGCTGCGAACCGCAGAACAACCCAGCGCCTAACGGACCGTTTTGACGGAAAGCTTTGAAGATCGCGAGCTCTGACAAGTTTGGAAGACAGCGGCTGGAATGTAAAGACACTCTCAAGCTCAAAGATATGATGTGGAAGTAGCTTAAAATGTTTCAAGAGTCCAGGGAAACCTAAACCCCTGCTTGTTTCCCTCCGGATCTTTTAACAGAAGACACACCGAAAACAAATAATTCTGTGTAAACGCCAGAACGAGCGGATTCATTAGTGACCAGCAATATTTTACTTTGGGAAGGGCACAATCAGAGAATCATGGAATCATTTTGGTTGAAAAAGACCTTTGAGCTCCTCGAGTCCAACCGTCCCCCCAGCACTGCCAGGTCCCCGCTAAGACCTGTCCCTCAGCACCACCTCGACACAGCTGTTAAACCCCTCCAGGGATGGGGACTCCACCACTGACCTGGTCAAATGTCTCACTCCAAGGACAATGTCCTCACCAGTATTTAGCTGGAATCATAGAGAAAGCAAAACCAAAACGTAAACTGCAAGTTCTTAGGATCCCACTTCACAAAGACCTTCTGTGCTTTACTGCCACCAGCACAGATAATCCTGAGAGCAGAAAGTTCACCAAGAACAACCAAACTCTCATCTGAGGTTTGGTTGCTTATATAAAGCAGCACCAATGGAAAATACAAGGAGAAACATCAAGCATTTTGTCAGGCTGACACAGAAAATTAAATCCATGGTCTTCCCAGGTCAGGCAGCCCATCACTGATGACATTTTCATCCCGCCGTTTAATATACAACCACGGCCTTCTGGCCCGTCCTCCAGCCACCTAATCCCTGGACATCCAGTCTCCTTCTCCACAAATGCAACAGGGGAACAGCCCCAGTGGGTTTTGCTTTGCCTGGGAACATTCTTGTGTGTGCAGAGCAGGGTACGGTGGGACGGGGGATGAGCATGCTCACGTGGGCACCATCGCTGCTCACGAGGGTTTACCTGTGGACAAGTATGTGCTCCAAGGGACTTTATCCTGTGCCTCTCTGCAGCTCTCCTCTTTAAGACTCTTGACTCTTTTAGGATTTGTTTTGTTGACCCTCCTTTGCTTTTGTGAAAACAAGAGGTTCTCATGCTGGATTTCAAGTGCCATTTTAGAGCTGATGAGGTTCCTCTGTCCCTGCTCAGTCCTGTGACAAGATAGGATCAGATATCAGTGTCCAGAAATAAAAGCTTATTGTAACCCAAGAGGACTTTGTGTCAGAATAGAGACCCCTCGGCTGTGAATGCCCATGTACCACCCCACGCACCTTCCCGACTTCAGAGGACGAGATGGAGAAAAGGAACAATTTCCACACCACAGTCCCCAGACCCCAGGCACAACTGCCACTGCCCCCAGACAGGGGTTCATCAGGGAACACCCTGTAATAGCCCATGCTCCCTGCTCCCAATCACAGGAATAACCTCAGGAGTAAACTTCAGCCTTTGAAAACCTTCCACGTCTCAAGGACAATGTCACTGCCCTTATCTACAAGCAGAGGTGGCTGTGAAAACTGAATGGTTTAAGTACGTCAAATGCAGCTGCTTTAGCCATTGAAATTACATGTTCCTCTCTCGTTCACAGTCCACCTCAAAGTCTAAGGAATACACTTACTTCTGATTTTTTACTTAGAATTACGGGGAAATTAAAGCCAGCATCACCCAGATCTTGGTCAAACCCCATGCTGTCTGGGACAATCCCCCTGCCCCTGGGACTCCCACTCGGGTGGGTGCTAGGTGGCCCCAGCAGCTGCAGGACCCTTGGAGCCCAGCCTGAGGAGAGGAAACCCCATGCCACCACCTGCGGGGAGACGTGCTACAAGCCAGGACGCACTTCAACCCTTCGTTTGAATTAAGTTAAACCTACTAACGGCCAGTACATCTGAGGAGGAGCATGAAATTCTCCAGGGAGTACCCAAAAGCTGGGGTATGAGCAGGAAAGGAGGGAGCAGATGAAGTTTCACTGCAGGACAGCAGAGAGCACTGCTGCTTGCAGAAACCACCACCAATAGACGGTGAGCGCTGGGTACTCACAACTAGAAAGTGGAGCAGAGGAGCAACCACCACAAGCCATTTTCTCCTCGTACAAAACGAGCTAACAGCACGCAGTAGTTCAGCACAAACAGTATCAGTTATGCCACATAAAAAAAATAAATACTTGCAGTACATTACAAGGTGCTACTTTAGGAAAACAAAGTATGTTTGAATATTCGATAGCTTAAGGGCTAAACTCACAGGAACTTTACTTAGTGTTTAGAATTTCCCTGATGTTTGGTTCCAGGGAAGACGGGAGGAGCTGCCTGGGCACAGGAAGCTTTGCTCTCCCAATGTCCTACCACTGCTATGAGAAGCCGAGAGATCGCAGACCAACGGTCCAAGTCAGTAACACATATATTAAAAATAAAGTACAGCACTTCAAAGGAAAAAAACAAGAAGTTTAAACACTGAATGAGTTCTAAATGTGCTGGGTGGATAACATCGTATTTCTATGAGGTTTTCACTGCAGACTACTAACTAGTTTAGTTATAGTTCCTTATAACTTCAGTCAGTATTTAAAACTCTCTGGTCCCGGCTGTGAACGCTACCTGGTGCTGGCTTTCCAAACCCTGTGGTCAGCCAAGTTCCCCCGATCAGTGTAAACATGTAACCTGTCAACGACACATCATTCCATCATCCCGCTGACAATGTTCTTGCCGCTGTATAGCGATAGGCAAGATCCGAGCACGCACCGTCCATAATTTATTTAGCCTAAACAGGATTAAATTGATACGGACTACCCGAACAGGGCTCCAGATGAGGAGGGATCTGTCAGCATTACACTCTAATTCCCAGCAGCCAGCTTCATTTTCTGTCTGATTGCACAGAAGTGTCGGGCTGCAGCATCTATCCAGCTTACTGTCAGTTTGCAGGGCAGCTGGAACATCATTACCACAGCCCGAACTCTCCGGACAAGGACAAAGGTAAATCTCCATAACCCAGTAACTGAGTGAGCCAGGGTGAGAGAGAAGTGCCCGCAGTGGAACGGGGAAGGTCATGACGCCGAGCGGACAAGCAGGACTCCTGATTACCTCAGCCCTCAACAGCAACATCCAGCAAATCCACAACCACCAAACAACCTCCTCCCACCCACCAGCCTGGCCCTCCCAGATCTCACCCCGCTCAGGGCAGGCATGTGCCTGATTCTGAACCCCCCGGTGTGCCCCCACTTTCTCCGCCGTCTCATCCACACCCGTTGTCCCCCACAAGCTCTCGGGCTTCTTCAAACTGCTGATGAACTGACAGGTATTTGGTTCCCCGCTCTGGCATCTCCACATCTCAGCACACTTCTGGTGACACTCAACGAAAAGGCCATGGGCTGGAGAGGAACACAGATAGAGACAGGAGATACGCCTACCTCCACAGGAGCTGCTAGGACATTTGCAGGCTGGTAGCTTCAGGAAGAGACACCAAACTCAGCCAGTTCCCCAGAAACAACAAGCTTTCAACAGCCGTGGTGGGAGACAGCAGCTTTTTCAACCCCATCCGTCAGCCTCTCTGGCAGAAAGAAAAATTTCTTTCTCATTTCAGAGGCAGGAGAAATAGCACTCCAGAAACAGATCTCGTGGCCGTGACTTTCTGCAAGCCATCCACACACATACCTTCTTCCCTAGGTCAGCACCCACTCAACATGCATTACATGGCTCCCTGCTCCAGAAGGAGTTTCCCTCCTGAGACTTTTAAGCAGCTTGACTTCCCATAAAAAAACCTCTGCCCTAAAGAGATTCTGGTGCAGTGACTTATTAGCAATCCCAACCCTCCCCACAGCTTCCCACGGCTCTAGAATCATCAGAGAGAACATCTTTGCTTTGATTAGAGGAAAAACACCTTCTCTTTCAGTTTCTGTCACCGGTTGAACCTGCTGCTGAACTTGGGATGGGGACCTAGTAGCTGTGCAAGAGACATAACTGAGAGGTTTGTATAGGATGGAGAAAAAGCAACGACCAACCCCAGACTGAACTGGATGGACGGACATCGCTCAGAGCAGTGCTTTCAAGTGCTCCATGGAAAGAGGTTTACCCATGCCCTTATAACTGAGATAACGTCACTGCCTGTTTGTTACTGCTGCTCCTGGTTCTCCCAGTCTGGAGAGGCTGAAGGCACGTTGGCCCTGGGCTCCCTTGCCCCCCCACGGCCGTTCTCAGGGCTGGAGCCCTCAAGGATTTTGGGTTTTCTTGGGATGCTTCAAGAAGTACTATTTACTACATGCCTCAGCTAACAAAAGAGAAGAGTTGTAAAATGAGGAGTCTGATGCCTAGTTTTGATGTGCCGAATGCAGGAGAACCTGAGAAGGGGTCATGCACTTCCACCCACGGTTCACCAAGAGCCAAGGCCAGCAGCAGGACAGTGAATCGCTCTGAACAATGGCACAGTTGGAGAGGTCACCACTGAGGGGCAGGAACCAACAGCCCAGACACCAGGAGAGGAGAGTTTCGACAGAAACACTGGCATGAGGAAAAAGAAGAAAGGTTAAACCACAGAAACGTGGCATAAAAAGCAGTCAGGGTTGAAAGCATTAACCCTCCGTGTGCTGCAACACAGGAACGAGCTGAATGTGCAGAGAAAAGTGTTCGTCTGGGCAACAGCAAAAGCAAACCAGTGGAGGCAGAGGAACTTGCACCCAGTGGCTCCTACCACAGCAAACCTCCCCAAAGGCATCTTCCCACGTAACCAACCAGGGCCTCAAACACAACAAAACACAAACCTTAATCCTTTTTTTTATGGGTTTGCCTTTCTTGGTAGATTTTACGACACCGAAATGTAAATGAATCAATGCAAAAGGCTTCACTGGAATTTTGACTTAAAAAGCAGTTTCAAAGTAGAGACAATTGCACTACTAATAAAACTTGTGTTCTTACATGACTGGATATCCCATTTCCATCAGGAATCCTCAGCTGGGAAGGGCTGGAAATGCTTTATAAGGCTGTGGTAAAAATACAGGGTAGCTCAAGTAACTGCAATGACTACCTAGCAAATGCCTGTGTTCCTTCTCTCCAGACTGCTGCATGCCCTGGCTCCCTTCCTCGTGTGAACTCACACTTCATAGCTCCTGCAGCCCTGCTGAGGGTGCAGCTACAGCTTCGGTCAGGGCTGGAGGACAGAAGCTAACGGCCATTCTTCAGCTGACCGGGCTGAGCAGAATCATTTGGCCAATCACACCAGAAGCCAACACATAATGGTGTCTACTATGGTGACAGCTCTCCAATTCTGCTTAGATTATCCGTGCTATTACGTGTCATGGCAGATGAACATTTAGGATGGGTGATGGGCTGCCAGGGTCACGGCCTCTCCTCTTCTGGTGCTGTGCCTGTGGCACAGTGACATCACTCTGATGCCCCGGGAATGCAGCCATGGCTGTCTCGCAGCAGTCAGGACATGTTTAAAGGCTGGCAGGTCTATCCCCTGCCATGTTTTACAGGTCACACTGTAACTATCATAAGCAATAACATTTCTTTTCTCTTTTTTGGTAGAAACTTATGTTTAACATTCTGGAAGACCTGCAACATGTGTGTGAGGTTTGTAGCAAACTGGTGCATCACTGGCACATGTATCTTGAACAATAGGGACTTTTGAGGGCTGCAGCAGTGTGCACAGATGTGACTTGAGTGTCCCTGGCAGCAGTGGAGAGCCCTGCCAGCTCAGCCGGTGTTGAAGCAGCTCTGGTGTGGGACAGCAGCTCTCTGTGGGGCCTTAGGCTGGACCACTGTTTCCCCCAGGCTGGAGCACAAAAGCACCCTTGATGCCTCAGCTCTTGGCATTGCCCTGAGCTGTGAGCTGTCGCACCAGCTGACTTTCCAGCAGGAACATCCTTGTCTCCACCAACATGCCTGAAGTGGAGCGATAAAACTACCCAAAATACACATGGCAATTTTCACTGGTTTGGAATTTACTCCTCTCCACACACATAAATGCTGAAAGATGCATGGGACAGATTTGAGACAGGAGAATTTTACAATCTTTTAAAATTTCACCATATCAAGCCCATAGTAATATTGTGTTACCAATATCCACCGACACCTCCAGTACTGAGTCTCCCAACCAGGCTTAGCGCACCAGCCTATGTTAGTGCTACTTACTTCAACACTGAATTTTCCCCATTGTTTTGCTATAGCTTAAACACTCCCACGTTATTTTCAATATAATTTCAATTCTTACTGAAAAACCAATCAATTTGAGCAGATGATAGTTCTGGAAACAACCAAACTTATCATCACCCTGTTGGGCAGGATAGGCAAGGTACTTGTCTGGCTGTGAAAAGGTTTTGTTCCATTTAGTCCCATCTCTCTTAAAACAAACAAACAAAAAAAAGGCAAAAACAAAAAACCCCACATATTAAGAGGTTTGCTTACACTTTTCCCAAACCAAAGCCTTAAGGGCAGAGCACCCCAAGGATCTGGATAGCCTAGAACACACGTTTCCTGCAGTAGCCAGCAATGAACATAGAAGGGCTTGTTAATCTCGTTTATTTTCAGTCATGAATTTGGTCCATGCGGCCCTTTGGTCTTTTGACCCTCCTGAAATCATACACAGCATGGTAAAAAGGAAAAAAACCCAGGTCTTCATTCAAGCCTTTGTCATTTCAAAATAGAAAAGATGCATCAAGAAAAAGAAAAGCCATTTCCTACGTTTATGGCTATCACTACACAGGGATCTTTTCAGTGCTGCTCTTTGCAGCCTGTCCCAGTGTTCAGATAAAGAGAGTTTACAGGAGAATTCAAACATTTCCTTTTCAAAGAGAAAGTGTTTCTTCTTCTTCTCAGCCCCCTTATGCATCCACATCAGCTTCAAGGGGGAAGAAAGGCTTCAGAGTTGAACGAGTCCTGCCCCGTCCTGAACTTGCCGCACTGTTAAACCGTGGGTAAGGCGCGAGGTCTTGCTGGAGCAGAGTCCCTGCAGCTCCACCCCGCCGAAGCACTGACTCATGCCGTGGCTGTGACAGGTTGGTACGTTCCCTTCTCCACACTGGAAAACGCACAAGTTGTAATTAAAATCTGGGTGAGGCTGGACAAACCCAGAAGTGTTTGGAATGATTCTGAAGTTTGAGTTGAAGCAGCACAGAGCAGAGCAGCTGTGGTGGGGTGGGACTGAGACTCTGACGTTTCGCAGTGTCACAGAACACAGGTCTTGCTGTCACGGACATGACTACCTCCCTTCTGTGCCTGACATCTGGCTTCTCCAGCTTGTGAAATCAGGATAATTTCTACCTTAATCAGATAAGCAATTCCATTCAAACCAAATAATACAAGTTCCCTTCAAAGGCAACTGGAAAATGAATATTTCAGCGAGATGTTTGGAGCTCACCAGCTGCACCAGTCTAAAAACAGCATGAAGGGCCACCTCTAGATGGACAGCACAGCATGTCACAGAGGAGTGACACCGACGATCCCCCAACAAAATCTCCTCCGGTAAGAGTCCACGGTGTGGTCTACCTTCAAAACACAAGCAGAAAGCAAATAAGCAGCACATCAAGTGGCAAAGCGAGATCTTTTTGTTTCCATTACATTAACAGGACTGCAAGCAGGGGGCTGCCATTTTCAACTGGAAGACTACGATGACACACCTGGCTCCTTTCGATAGCTGTTCCAGTTGAGAGAGAAATGGAGAGCTACGCCGAGCATCAGGAACTGCCACGAACAAGCCCTGAAGGAAAATGGCAGGGCTTGGCTCTGGGCAGGACAAAGCAAAGAACCACTTACATCAAAAGGAAGAATAACCTCAAAGGTAACTGAGACGAAACTAATTTGAAACAAGACAGAATTCCTGGCTTTCACACAAATAAACCACACCCCCCAACAACTCTGAGCAACCAGAACCGTGCACAGGAGCTCTTTTAAACCTGAAATGCAGAAACAGACGTACATTTGCACAGAACATACCATCGAACTCAACTGGCGGAAAAGGACCTGAGGGGGTTGGTTGACAGCAGCTGAAGAGGAGCCAGCAGTGTGCCCAGGTAGCCAAGAAGGTCAACAGCATCCAGGCTTGTGTCAGCACTAGTGTGGCCAGCAGGAACAGGGCAGTGATTTTCCCACTGTACTGGGGGCACTGGGGAGGCTGCCCCTCGAATCCTGGGCTCGGTTTTGGACCCTCACTCCAAGAAGGACATTGAGGGGCTGGAGCGTGTCCAGAGAAGAGCAACAAACCTCGTGCATGGTTTGGAGCACAAGCGTGCTGAGGAGTGGCTGAGGGTCCTGGGGGCAGGGCTTAGCCTGGAGAAAAGGAGGCTCAGGGGAAACCTTCTCACTCTCGACAACTCCCTGACAGGAGGTTGGAGCAAGGCGGGGGTTGGTCTCTTCTCCCCATGAACAGGACAAGAGGAAATGGCCTCCCACTGGGCCAGAGGAGGTTGAGGTTGGTCCTGAGGAACAATTTCTTCCCTGTTGGGGTTGTCCAGGGCTGGCCCAGGCTGCTCAGGGCAATGGTGGAGTCGCCATTCCTGGAGGGGTTTCACAGACGTGTCGAGGTGGTGCTGAGGGACAGGGGTTAGTGGTGATCTGGCAGTGCTGGGGGAACAGGTTGGGCTCGCTGATCGTTTCCAACCAAAATGATTCTGCGATTCTATCTTAGAACTGAAAATTAACGGCAGCTCCAATTGAATCATGACATTAAAACAGAGCACATCCATATCATGTTCTCTATGCCTTTGTATGAGCCAAATCAATCAAAATAAAATGCAAATGGATGCCAACCTGGAATAGTTTTAAGAATATTTTCCTAAATGTCCAATGATCCACCACTGAGGCAGTGACCCATCTTCTTGGAGAATCGAAAGCAACCATCACCCGTTACCATCAACATTATCAATGTTACCATCATCATTACTTCTGTCAAGCGGCACTACAGGCAGGAGCCAGGAAAGAGGATCAAGAGGAAGGACTTAATTTTTGAAGAAAGAAGCTGAAACTATGGCTCCAATGATATGCTCTGAAGGGCCCCAGTAACCGGTACTGGGGTGATTGGGGCAACAGGCAGTTTTGATACTTGCTGACACTGGTACCTGGAGGAACTGGGTCGCCCAGCCTTCAGACAAGGGTTTCAGGGGTAATTGGAGACTGCAGAATGAAGAAAAACAACGGAAGGCTTCGATGCAGGAGGAGAAATGTTCTGGAAAGAGTCTGGGGCACAATGCTGGTGGTGTGCTGCTACAGCAGATGGAGAATGAAACTGAATAAAGAAGCCAACTACCAACCCTCAACTACCAACCCTGAGTCCACGCGGACTGAAATTACAAACCAGAATATGAAGCCTTCAGCACTGATTAAAATCACTGCCTGTCTGCCTGGGTGGCAAAGCTGACTGCAAGGAGCTGTGGGGTACACAAGAGGAGAAGAGGGCAGGAAAGACAAAGGTAAGGTCACCCAGAATTTTCCCAGTCTACACAGACTGGGCCATTAACTACCTCCAAACTAGGAGGTAATCTCCAAACTTAACCTGAGCTACTACCAACTGCTGTTCTGCAGCACAGCAAGTTACTGCACAAAATGAGATCTAACCTGGACTTGCTCCTGAGTAACATGCAAAACCATTTTCAAATCCACACCAGTTCAATTCAGCCAAAAACTCTCGTGGCTCCGAAGCAACCATTCCCCAGATCCTCTCCAAGCAGCAATGTTTCTGACATCACTTAAGAAGTGCTTTATATAGAAGTGTTCTCAGAGTGCTGAGAGGCTGCCTGAAGTTTTTCTTTAGCTCAAGATCTTTCCTCACAATGCCAGAGAGCAATTACCAGATCACAGCATGACAGACACAATGGAACAGACAATTTCTCCAGTCAGGAGGTGATTCAGCTATCAAAGAGTTTCTTTTGTTTCTATTTTGGGGAAGAAAATCACTGCTTTCACAGCCTAAAGCTGACGTTCCCAAGGTATATTCATAAGGAGTGAGAGCTGCAGCGAAGGTCTCTGCAGGTCTTCCGTTCTTCTCACATTTTTTCCTCTCTAAATACGGGTCTGAAACATCTGGCAGTATCACTGGAAGGGAAGCAGGACAGCAGAGTGTGATTAACTACAGCACACCTTGTAGCTGTAAAGAGAGAGCAAAGCACATGCTGTCATCCCTTCCCTCACACAGAAGATATCCATAACACGAAATCCGTGGCGGTAGCCAAACCAGTGCCAGGGAAAATAAAAGGTTGTGCTGCTCCGTCCTGGAAGAGCTGCCCTCGCCAGTGCTGCAGATCAGGCCAGGGCCAGGCTAGCAAAGGTGGCTGCGGGGCATCACAGGGGCTTCTGCATGGGACACACGGGCTGGTGGCAGCCGGGATGGTGACGGTGCTGTCCTTCAGGACATTAGGCTGGACATGAAGGAAGGGACTTACTTTACTGAGGAGCAAGGATGCCAGGAGTCAGTGGAGCAGGAAAAGAGAGTGTAAATGGCAAGCTTGGAGAGAGAGCAGGGGCTGTAGCTCATGGCTTTGGGACGGGTCCGAGAGCAGCATCCCCCTACGAGGGGGCTGGGGGCAAAGACAAGAAGGGCAGGAAACTGCCACAGTTAAATACAGCCCCATCTAAGGCTAAGGACTGAAGTCCAGAATAAGTTTATATACCATATTTATAAACGCAGTGTGAGAAATAACACAACCAAACCCAAGGCTGATCAGGTACCCACTACTTCTAAACCACAGACTGTCTCTGAAGTTTGGAAGACTGACAAAAATTCCGTGGGAAAAAATCTGTTGCTCTTCTCACCTAAGAACAATCCGATGTTTTTATGTCAATTAGCGTGTGATATTTATCTATTAGCGCAATTCGACTCCATATGCCAACCAGCTGTACTTCACGCTATTTCTATGGCTTGTGCTACGTTTTCTGAAAATATAAATACACTTCCCACGTGCTTTGTTTTCTCAGCAACAGCCACCACCAAACCACCAGCAGAGTTCAGGACTTTGTTTAATCACAAACAGATAATGGAAAATACGATGAGAAATAACGGCTGATGAGCTGGCAACAACATCTCCCGCAGCATATGTCAGGGGGCACAGAGCAGCTGGGCGAGATGCTATTTCGAGCGAACATTTGGAAACATCGTGGTCAGAAGCTTTTCTCGCTAAGTGTGGCAAGAGCAAAGCGTCGCTTTCTTCCAAGCACAGTCCTAAAGACGTGACACAGACCCATTTAACAGGAAACAGCTGCCGCAGACACTTTGTGCTTTAATTCTGAGAATTACACGAAAGTCCCACACCCACCCCATCCCGCTGCTTGGGCAACAGCCTCCCCGAGTTGTGTCTGGAGGAAGTCCCGCACAAGTGTCTGTAAACAGGTTTATCAACTGCAAAACACCCAGGAGACCGCAGTGGGTTGAAAATTCGTCTACTGACACCGTCTTTTGAATTTGAATTTCAAACTTTAGAAAGCTGTAGAAACTAACTAGTTCCTTCATTTTAATTACCCTGTTCTTTGAATACAATCAATGAGAAGAGGTGCATTCGGCATAGGAATTGACCTGTCAAAAAAACCAAAGCACTTCTCAAGCACCACATAGCACCACTTTAAAAAAATATCCTGCTCATAAAATCACATACATTAGAAATGAACAACTGCATGCACCTATTTCAAGAGACTAACAAAAGTAATAGCTATTTTAAACTTCAGTTTGCAATCGCAGAGTATCCTCAAAACAATTTACCTCTGTCAACACTTGAATTTGCTCTCAATTAAACACGCTCACTAATTTACAAGAGTTTATGGCATACAAAGGCCTCTAGCTCACTCTAAAAGCACACAAAGAAAGTGAAAAAAAACCAAACCTCCCACACATACAAAAATACCATGAGAAGAGTAAAGACCAAACGTGTATCATAGACACCAGCCACTTTGGCTGGGAGCACCTGCTGGCCAAAACCCCCACCTAAAGAAGGGCCACTTTTAAAAATGGAATCAAACCACTTGCGGCCTTGGCCAGTGGAGTCAAGACCCCTCCCAAGGCTGGGACTTCCCCGCCGCTGGCTCCTGGCCCCAGGGTGAGATCCCCCTCCTGTGAAGAGCCCTCTCCTCACATCTCCTCTGGATGCAGAGCATCGCTGACTTCAGCTGAAAGCCGCCGAGCAGCGGCTGTCCTCCACTGTCCCCACCGCCACGGCCAAGGACATCCAGAGCAGACACAGGAGATACCCAACAGTTTCGGATCTAAAGTTTTACCATCACACACCAGCTCACCAGCACACAGCAAAGCTGGTAAGAATACTGCGTTTCCACTGATTTTTTTATTTAACTTTTAAATCGATGTTTCTTGTTAAAACATTCCTGGAAGCTCAGGCCAGGGACCTGATTCATGACTGGGAGCTGTCAGCAAGATTCAGGCAGCCTCAGGCCAAGAGTGTGACACAAAATCTTCCTTCTTGGTTCAGCAGCGGAACGAAGACAGCGTTTAGTTCAAGCTGAAGTAAGATTTCCAGGCACAAAAACCTTCAAAAATAAAAACTTCATACTTAGTTCCTTTAAAAATAAAATTAATACTATTTGGATTTCCATTAGTGAAATACTCTTCATTTTTCACTACAGAAGTTTCAGGTATCCGTAAAATCGGGACACAAGTATAACATTAATTTCTGTATGGATAAAGCTGGCTAATCGCATTGGGCTGAATGTGCAAGATGATCAAAACATAAAATTAACAACTTTCAGCAGACAAGTAGGAGTTCTGCTAAGGACAGAATTTGCTCCAGAAGTTGTCTCTGAAGAGCAGGACTAGATAACAAATAAAATGTAACTAACACCTACTTGCCTTAAAAGATCACTTTCCTATACCCACAAAGGAGACACATACACATGACCAAGCTGAAAATATTTCATTTAAATTCTGAAATACATAATACACGGTGTAAGGAATAACCACCACAAGAAAAGTGGTGAATTCATACATGGACACGGACATCACACCAAGAAATTAAATAAAGAACATTTAAATCAAATGGATTTCTGTATCCAAGGTGTCAGGAAGAGGCTGTGAGCCCAGTGTGCAAATCACCTCCAAGAGGAACCTACTGAACTCAGGCAAGTGTCACACTCAAATCCTTGTGCGGACAGAAAGATCCCCCGGCATCTACAGGTGACCTCCAGCTCCACAGGAGAGGGAGACTCGCTGCAGAGCACTTTGTTTAGCGCTGATTATCACTAACAAGACTCTTATTTCATAAGGAAGAGGATATACTTCTTTAGCTGTTTGCATTCAAGTTCACGACTAACCAAGTTCATCAATGACTTTGCTTGTATTTCCTGTCACCGATGTGCTTTAGGAACCCCCCCAACACAGACCTGTCACCTTCCAGGCACTTAGCACTTCCCTAGAGGCGATGAGGGCTTTACAGTTTACCTTATACCACCTTCTGAGAGTTTTAGGGGCCAAAAATATACTGACAACCCGAAAAATTGGCAAAACACAAAATTAATTTTGATTTCTTTCTGCTCTTTGCAACTCAGGGGCGAAAATTGCATCTTTACAACTACAGGCATCAGTGCGGACTTAGAAAAACAATCAGCATCAGAGACCAAAACTAAAAGAGCATCAGGAACATCCATGGCTTACAAGAGAGCTCGCGGCACTCCAGAGAGAGATGCCGGGAAGGGACACGACCTCACCACCGGGCTGGAAGGCCCCGGGTGCGCTCACTGAGGGTACAGCGGCTGCAGCTACCGACACCCTCACCGCCCCGGCACCGCCTGCGCTTCCAACGCCCGGCAGGGGCCGGGCCCCGCGGGCTGCCTGCCTGGACAGGCCCGGCCCTCGCAGCTTCTGCTCCCCGAACCGCTCTCGGACCAGCCCGCAGCCTCCCGGGGAGGCCCGGCCGGCTCCGCTTTCCTCGTCCCGTGCCTTCAAACTGCCTCCCCCAGGCTCTGGCGCTCGCTGAAAGAGCAAACAAGCAAAAAGCACGTTCATCTTTTTAGGAAACAGCACAATTAAACACCCGGGGGGAATAAATAAACAAATAAATAAGAAGGCGTATCAACGCGGTTATCTCCAGCCGGGACGGAGTACGCCACGGCAGTCCCTGCCCGCCGCGCCCCTTAACGTAAAGGTGCGTTTGTAACAGCGAGGTTGGAGACTCCGCTCCCCGCCTGCCGCCGCCCGGGAAGCGCCTCCGCGGTGCAGACATCCGCCTCCGCCTCCCCTGCCAGTGCCGAGCCCGCTCCCCCCCGCCGTGAGAGCCTCCCTCCGGCCCGGGGGCCGCCGCTCGCTCGCTCGCTCGCCCGCCCCGGTTCGCCCCGGCCCGCCCCGGCCGAACGGAGCCCGGCCCAGCCCCACCGCCCGCGCTCGCCCCCTCCCTGAGGGGGAGCCGAGGCGATGACGTCACCGGATCAGGCCGACCGGCAATGGGCGCCATTTTGAAACCCCGAAACCTCCCGCGGCGGCAGCTCCGTGCGGCGGCGGCTGCTGCTGCGACCCGCTCTTGGCCGGCGCCTCCCCGCGCGGCCCCCCCTCCTCCGCCCCACCGGCACCGTGCGACATGGCAGGTGAGGCCCCGCGGGCCGGCTGCGCTACGGCTCCAGTGCCGCTCCGCCTCGCCCGCCCGGAGGGCGCTGCAGGAGCCGGCGCGGCAGGCCGGGCCGCACCGCGGCTGCACCGCGCTGCGCGGAGCCGAGGGGCGGGAGGCAGCGCCCCGCCGGCGGTGGTGGTGGTGGTGGGGGGTCTCTGGGGAGCGGGGCTGCCCTGCGTGCTCCAGGCCGAGCCAGGGCGTGAGGCTGCGGCGGTGGGGCCAGGCCTGGCCTGGCCTGGCTTGGCCTGGGCCGGGCCGTGCGGCGGCGGAGCCGGTCCTGCTGGGGAAGGGGTTGGGCCGGGGGCAGCGGAGGCTGAGGGGCTGGCCTGGGTTCCGTGGGGCGCTCCTTCCCTCACCGCCCGCTTTTGCCTCTCTAGGGGTGGCAGGAGGTAGCGGTGGCGGCAGCAACGATTTCCAGTGGTGCTTCTCCCAGGTGAAGGGGGCTATCGACGAGGACGTGGCGGAAGGTAAGGGAGAGCGGGAGGGAGGGGAGGGCCCGCCGTTGAGCAGCCTCTGCTGGCCACAGGCTCCCGGTGGCTCCCATCCCTGGCTCCACTCTGCCAGAGCCACGGCCACCAACACCCTTTTTTTTTCCTTCTCTCTCCACATCTGTGTCACGCCCGCGCTGAAGGAGCCGAGGTTGGGAACGGCTGAGCTGCAGCATCTCCCAGTCCGTGCCCGAGGCTTGGAGGCTGGGGTGTGTGTGGCAATGACTAAGCTAGTGCCTGGGCTGCCAGGGCGATGGGCTTTTTCTTTTTGGGGGGAGAGCATAATGAAGAAGACATGGTGGCTTCCTCCAGTTCTTTAGTTCTAATCACTAGGGAGAAAAGGTAATGACACTGATAAAGCAGAGGGGGGAGAAAACACAAATGAAGGCTGTCAGGCTTGTCAAGTTTCACTCTGACGCAAAGAGAGCAACAGAGAGAGAGTGCAGGTCTGTCATGTGGCTTAATTTAAAAAGTAGAGTTTAAAGGCTTCCTGCAGCTGTGGAGAGGTTTATTCTTACTTGTTAACATTAGTAAGCTATAAATAGGGACAGTTAAGTAGGGAAAATGGGCACACCTTTACATTTCTCTGAAGCTTTCTAAGCACAGCGGGTTTTGGAATAAGTTGAAAATAGGAAATGTTTTAGTTGGAAAAAGCGTTTCTCTGTTGTGTGTAGAAATGATATGAAGTTTTGCTCGACTTTGATGAGAAAGTTTGGTTTTTTCCTAAATTTTCTGTGTTCAAGCTGTTCAGGCTGGCAACACTGTTTAGAAAAGAGGATGTGAAGTATGTATATGGAACATAATTCTGTGCTGTTTGTTTGACTTGTCCTGCATTAACTGAAATAGCTGTATTTACGGTATTAAGTGAATAACTTCTAGTGCCAGTGTGTGGTCGTCTTGGGTTGGGATTTTTTTTTTACTGGATGCAGTAAAATATTTTTGCTTACTGTCTACTACTGTGAAATTAGGCTGACAGTGTTTCATTTTCCTGCCACTTGTTTGGCATTCCATTGAAAATAATAGCTATGGGCGGAACACCCTTGAGAGCGCTGGAGAAACTAGTACCCAGACTCAGGTGTTGTTTCTTTCCTTTTTTCCCCCTAAATAGATTTGTAATTTGCAGTGTTGTTCTGAAGTTCCCAGAATTCTTATGAAAATGTATTTAAGTAGCTTTTATGAGTTTTCCCAAATGATCCTTTTGTCCTTTGGGTCTGTCGTCTATATGACCAAACATCAGTTCTCCATGTTGCAAAAAAATATGCTGCCAGGAGCACCTTCCTGCCCAGTCAGTTGCTGAGCAGAGTGAACTTGTGTAGAGCTGGAAAGCTGCTCAGTTTTGAAACACCATAGGTCTTAAACCCAGTTAATTATTTAAGTGTGTAACAGGACTGCTGGAAGAGGAACTGACGTTACTGAGCTTAGAGGGGGGCAGTCTCTCCGGTTTGAGTGATTAGGGGTGGCAAGGGGCAATGGTGATTGTAACACTCAACGCTTTTGCTCTGGATTGTCCCAGATGTACCTTATTATGTGGATTTTCCTGGAGCAGGACTTCGGATTGTACATGATGCTACAGCACAAGAGAAATTTCAGTTCCTTCACAGGGCAATTAATACAAGTAATCATTCGTCACTTGCTTTGGCAGGATTGGTGCTAGAGTTACATTTCCTGCTGGAATACAGAACTACTTCAGTTTTTGTGACTCACTGTCTTTATTTTGGTTTGTGGGCTTCCCACCTGTTAGTTTTTGCCTTGCAATTGGCATTCATAAAGAAAATAGGCACTTCTTTGCTAATAATTGCCTGAATTTGACTCAGCAGTATGCAATAAGAGTGCAATTACACTGCTCGATTTTTGGCCCCAGTTATGGAAATATTTGCTCATTAACCATTTTTTACAACATCTTTTACCAAACTGCACAGCTAAACCTCTTGATGGGTGACTGCTGCCCTGAGTAGCTGTGCAGCAAATACTATGTGAAACCACTGAGAATTTCAGGTGGATTTTGTGGTAGTGAAAACTTGCTATTTCTGTAAATGTTTGGTTTTTTTCCCCTCTCCTGTTTTGTGAGCAATGAGCTCTGTAGAGGAAATCTGCAAATGCCAACAAAAAGCAGCCGTCCAGCGCATTAGACACAGACCTTTTTGCTCAGTGTTCTGGTAGACGGGTTGTTCGACAGTTGAAATTGCAAGGCCTGACAGTCAGGCAACTTAAACCAAAACGCCACTTCTTCTTTCAAAGTGAGACTCTAGTGTGCGATTTGTGTTCAAGGGTTGTTCCTCATGTGTATGGCTTTAATAAAGATGTTAACATGGCTCTGACCGATTGCTGTGGTTCGATCTGCAACTGCCATTGCCATTCCCAGGGGTTTTCTAACTAGGTCATTACACAGGAAATCGCTTTGTCCCCTCTTTGTCTTCTCTGTGTGTTCACTTTCTTCTTCAGTGAGTAATCTCTGAGTTCTGTACAATGCTCTGTTTAGTAAATAGAAGAGCAGTGTTTATGTGACCAATCCGGCTGTTTCAAAAGATCGGGAAAATACACCGGTTAGTGAAATACGTGGTTGTCCAAAGCAGAAAAGTTGAATTGGATTCAAGGCGGAGGGTTGGAGTATAGCCAGGTATGGGATGAAAGATTGATACTGAAAATGCAACATACCAAATTTAAAAATTAAAAAGAGTAATTTAAAATAATGTCATTTTGTTGCTGGTTAAAACCATGTGACTACAAAACCCATAGTGATTGCCTTGGAACTTGTTACTTTGGGAATACCTTTTGTGGTTGAAAGTACCTTTCTAAATACAAGGCTTTTCTTTTTATATATACTGCTGCCTTAGACTAATCAGTCCCTGTGCTTTCAGTGTTTAATTTGTTTTGCATCTCCAAAAATATTCTGGTTTGGGGCAGTTTTTGGCAAGCAAAATATAAACCAGGTTTCATTAATAATTAGATATCTGCCCCAATTCCCTGGGCCAGAGGTTTCTGCATGTAATCCATGTACACTCTAGCTGTAATAACAGAATATAGTATTTTTATCTATTTTGGGGGTAGAGTCTGGTCATGCATGGAAATGCTGGACATGGTGCCCTTCCATAGTGGACAAGAGCTCCTTGGAAGCTCCTGCTCGGGAACTTCAGTATGAACCTTTGGTATTCACATGAGCAGAACTTATGTTCTTCAAGAGGAGTTGTCCTTCACTTTCAGAAGACGTGCCAGCTTGTATTGGATTTTCTACTTGTGAGGACATTTTGTAATCTCCTTTAAGGATCAAAGGCAAATAACTGTGTTGTTTAATTCTCCCAGTAGTAGTTGGTGGTGACAGCGCTGATAAACTAAAAGACACCTTGGTATCAGCAGTTCAGCAAATTCTTTACTTTTCCTTTCAAAGCTTGTTCCAGTGATAAAGTCAGTCCCCCTCAGATGTTTGTCAGAATGCAGAGCACGAGGAGAGGAGAATACCATGGAGTAGTGAAAATATAGTGGACTATAATCCTGCAGTTGTTCTCAAGTCTAGATACAAGTGCTTTTAAAAAATACTCTTGTGTTAAATCATCTTTACCAAATCAGTGTTTAAAAATGTTCCCTTGTGTGGTTCAGGAATTTAACTGGCTTATTCTGACTGTTTTTTAAAGCAAATTCTGGCATGATTTCAATTTTCAGACTTTTTTAAAAATACTCCAAAAGAGTGCAGCTGTTGGCTGGCAAGATTGGGTTGCTGTCTTTAAGATTATTTTTGTTCTTTAAGAACTGAAAAATATGGTAATAATGACTCCATTATTAAGCTATATATATTGCTTTCTTTTAGTGGTCAATAAATGTTATCTCTGAAGATGTTACTACTGGAATGGGGCAGAAGGTGGGCTTTTGAGCTGTGTTTTGTTTTTGTGGGGTTTCCTTGAAAATCGGTGTTTTGCCCCAAACAGGACTTCAGATACCTGCTCTTTTCTGTCCCCATCATGGGTTGCATGATGGCCTCATCCCTGGTTCATGGTGATATGTAGGTGCGCAGTGGCCTCGGTCCTTTGACAGCTCACTATGTCTCTGCTCCCCAAAGGGCTGCTGTGAATATTCTGTCAGACAACAAACCACCCAGGGTGTTGTGCCACTGGGCAGTAAATTGTGTGGTCTTACTTTATATTACCGTGTGCTAACTCAGGAGACTACTGAGGACAAGGTGGTGTGTGTGAGAAGTGCAACGTTAAGACCTGTGGAAGTTTTTGTTCTCATAGTGAGGAAGTCCAGATTTACAAGTAAATAGCTGTGCTGTAAAAAAAAAAAGCTCCAGCTGATCTTCAGGCTTCATAGAAGTGTCACATCAGGTAGTGTCTTCTCAGTTTTCTGTGGAGAGAAGAATCTGTCCTGCCAGCTGACAGGCTTGCAGTGGGTTTATATCTGTACTCTTTACCAGGGGCATCAAATTTTTTTTTTTTTTCTGGCATGTGCATGTGATGGATTAATGGAATGTCAGGGGTCAGGAGGAGGAGTATGATGCAAGTACAAAAATGTTTAGCACGTGGAGAATCATGAACAACAACATCGTGCTTTTTGTAAGGAAATCAGGAGATTTAAAGCCCGAGTGGACACTTTAAAGGCAGTCAGAAGTGTTCATAAATGCTTTATTTTGCTGGGAAGTTAACCCCTAGCTTCTGCCTTGAGCATCTTTTCTTTGACTCTAATAGCTAAAAAGAAAGTTAGGACAATCTTGTCAGAAAACCAGAGCTGTAGTTCATGGCATTAGGGAAAAAGAAACCCTCATTACCAGTGGAAGATGGCAAGTGGAATATTAGAGATAAGAAGATCCTTCAAAGGACTAAGCAACTGCTGGGCTGTAAGAGAAGAGCGATGCCAAGGTGTAGCTGGTGGTATTTCGATTAAAACATGGTGCTGCAGGAATGCCCAGCTCATGATGAACGGTAAACAGCTGGGGTAAGCAGTGAGTATCAGTTGCAGAGTTTATAGGGTGGAAATGCAAAACAAACCTGTTTGAGTAGTGGAGTACAGAAATTAGTGCAAGTCTGTGGATCTGTAAGCAGTGGAGCCGTTGCCGTTGGTCTCTCCGCAGGACGGCAGGCTGTGATGGCAGCGCGTTCTGTTACTTACTGACCCACGAAATCTTGCTGTGGCTCCCACGTGCAGTCATTGCTGCGCCATTTGCTGAGTATTTTAACATCTGGGGGAAGAGCTTAATCAAAAATGACAACACTTCAGGTTTTTTCTTTTAAAAAAGGACAGGAAGGTATGAAGGCTGAGCAAGGAAAAAAATTATTTACCCATCATGTTAAGACTTTTATTAACTTCTAATAGAAGTACAATGAAAAGCATGACATTAGCTACGTAGAAGAAGAACTAGCAGAATAACATGAATTAATTAAACATGCTTCCAGTAGGAGAAAACCTCTGGAATAGTAATTCTAATAAGCTAAAAATAATACCGAGGCGATAGGTTGGCAACCCAGGATACTGGATTGTGTCAGGATTATAAATAGCCTCAGAAATTTGTCCTTGCTTGTAAGAAAAGGCACGGCAGGCTTTGGCAAGCAAGAGGATAACATTTCCTTCTGTCTTACTGAACTTACTTAAATCACTTGTATCCAGGCTTAAGGACACTACAGGATTACAGTCCAATATATGTTATTTCTTCATGGTTTTCTCCTCTGTGACTTCCAGCATCCAATTACAGTCTAGTTCCGTTGAAAAGAAAATGCAAAATTAAATAAAAATGTACTTATAGTCTTTGAGATGCAACTCCTGGGTGACACTTAAATCAGCTGGAGAAGTGTTTGGTTTGGGGGGTTAGCTGGGCAGCCTGGCCTTAGGAACAGGCCTCGGAGCAGTTTGACCCAGCAGTCTGTTGCTGCCTTTCTCCTGGTTTGGTGGAGCACTCTGGACAGAATGGCCTGAGTGCTGGCTCCTCGGAGGAGCCAGGTGGCCGAGCTCCAGCCAGGGACACATGGGAGCTGGCAGCTGTCCTGGAGAAACACTCCAGGGTGTCATTCGTGATGGCCTGTCTGCAGCTGCGCTTACTTCCAGGCGGCTTCTACTGCCTGTCCAGCTATCCTGCACTGGCTGGGCTGCTGTGCCCCTGCAGAGGCAGCTCAGGTGCCCTGGGCATGCCCTTGGTTGACTTTGAATCTGCTCAATTACTGAAATTAGTTCAAAAAGCAGGGTTGTTTGGACTAAGTTAAACTCTACCAGGTACTTAAAGGCAACTCAAGCCATTTTGCAAGTGGTTGGAGTATTAAGGCATGAAAACATGTTAGACCTGATGGATGCTTTAGGTTGGCTTAGCAGTGTAAGCTAGAAGAAATTAGGTCTGAGCAAAACTCTACCACCTTTGGTTCATTCTCCTGACTTCCGATCCATCTCACTTCTGTGATAGCTCTTCAAGTAAATCATAAAAGGGGAAGTCTAAAAATTGAGTACATAAAGTGACATATTCTGAGTACTTGATATATAGTCAAGTGATTATTGATAGCTGTAAAGTTCATCTCACCTTTCAGTACAATACAGAGATAGAATTCTGATTTCTATCAATGTTAAACTAAGAAACAGTATTTTAGGAACTATTTTAGGAGCAACAGCAGCAATCCCAGTCCTAGTCCATCCTTAGTGCAGAGTGACCCCACTCTTCTTCACTGAGTGTTCCGGCAGCCATTCACCCGCAGCAAATGAGTGAAAGGCACAGAAATGGGAGAGAAGGGAGAGGCTGAAGCCTGGAGATCAGTGCTGGAGTCAGAAACCCAGGATAACTGACATGCCGTTAGCTCTTGCCTGCCCAGCACATCGGAGCTGAGTGTAGGGTCTGCCTGGAAGCTGGGTGCCTGCCAGCAGCTCTCTGGTGTCGCCTGCTCTGGTGACTGTAGCCATCCAAACAGGAGAATTGTCAAACGTCACCCCAGAAGCCTTTTAATGCAGACAGATACCTCTGGTGATGGCTGGGGAGCATTCTCCTGCAATTGCTGTAAACCAGGTAACAGACAGGTCTAAGGCCCTGTAGGACTGGAACTTGTTAAGCTCCAATATGATATTGCTTTTAAAACATTTTTCCAATTATTTCCTGTTTAGCAGGAATTTCTAAATTTCTCCAGTCTCTTTTGATAATCTATTGCCTCAAACAGGTCTCTATCATTTTTCTTTTGCCAATCTTACTTGCTCGTTTTGTATTTTTTGACTCTTTGAGTCTTCACATGGTTGCTCTGAAACGATGGTTCCTGGCTGTTCTCGTATGGGCCCTGACTGACTGTGTTTTTCTCCAGCCGTTCCTCAGAACGGGACGTGGTCACTGCCTGTTGCAAAGGAGAGCTTTGTTCATTCTGATGTCACGTCTGGTGGTTCAGCACAGTGGTACTGGGAGAGCCCAACCTCTGGTTTCCAAGTAGATTTAGGAGCACATAACTTGCACTTCTCTGTTTTATTCCCTCACCTATAGGAAACTGTATAATGCCTCCCATAGCTTTCCCCGACTGCAGAACTAACCTCCTGCAGAATAACAGCGTGTGCACAGAGGGAAAGTGTGTCACCCATGAGCTGGATGACAGGCACAGCCTGTTCTGTGTTTGGTTTCCCCTGGCAGTCTCCCGTGCAGTTTGTGCCAGGTACCTGGCTCAGGTCCAGATCCAGTCACTACCTCACAAGCAGGAGCCTCTTCACAGAGTTTCATGGCCCCTGAAGCAGCTCATTCTTTGGATCTCCAGGACGATTGTGGGAAAAGGTGCTGAGTATTAGAAACATTTTTGAAGGGGAGGGACAGGTTGCTGACGTGCAGTGTTTTGTCAGTCTGTGTGCTAGATGTGCAGTGGTGAGTGTCCCTTACCTATCGTGAAGATTTTAAGTTCAAGTGCCCTAGAAGTTGAGCAGCCCCTTTTTAGATGGTGTTTGAAAGCCCCTGTTTAAATGATGTTTGAAAACAGTGACAGCTGGACTCCCTTGTTCCTTAACTGTCAGGAGTGGGCTTCTGGCAGAAGTCTTGGAGTACCTTAGAGGAGAAGAGAGAAGTTGCTGCTGTGTGTGTCTAGTGAGTGTTTGTCCTAAGCATGGGCTGCAGCTGTAAGTTCATTAATCTGCTGGGTGAGCTATGAATAATTATGGTTTTTTCGGCCTGTGGGTTTGAACCGAGCAGCAACGTGCAGCCAGCCTCAGAGAGTACAAAGTTCATGGTAGCTAATTTAGGCATCTAATTTAGATGTCGTGGATCTCTTTGCCTTCTCCATTACCTAAACAGAGAGCCCAGCCGCTGCTATTGGTGTCAGTCAGAAACACCCAGTACGAGTCCTTGGTGGATTAAACTCGTTTGCAGGTATAAGCTTGCTGTCACCTCAGACTCCTAATAAACGTCGATCTCTGTCCTCCTGTCCCCCTTCGCCTCCGCAGTGTAACTAGTCCAGAAGGCTCGGGAGGTTCTAGAACTTTATAACAGAATTCGAACAGGACTTTTTTGGTGTAGGGTGGTTCATACTCAGCAGTGAAGTTAAAAGGCTTAGAGCACTTACACTGAAGTTTGACTTACAGGACAGTCTCCTGAGTCACTGAGAATGGTTTCCACTATGTTATTATAAAGATGGATATTTGTAGCCTTCTCAAGTCTTGGAAGGGTGTCTACTACCCACAGAAGTGCTTAGTGCTTTTAAATTTGGGATTTCTGCAGAATCATCATGTAGTTGCCGGCACTCCTTGAAATCTTCTAGCTGTGAGAGCAGCTGGGTGCTCCCTGCGCTGTGTGGGACTGCAACTGAGGTAGAACTCCTTTCCAAAAGTGTGGCTGAACATGGAGCTTTCAGGTCTGGAAAGAGGTGTTGCCAGACTAGTTGTAACCCCATGGTTCTTGCTGCTCTCCAGAGTTTACAGGAGGAAAGTTATGTGGCTATTTAACCTGCTTTGCGATAGTGTAGTGCTGAGGATACTGGATGGAGTTATTTCGGGGGTTGATATGCTCCCATTAAACATGCCTATAGGGGAAACTGGTTTTAATTCATACTTTTATCTACAAAAATAAAAGTTGATTTATCATATTCAAATTTTAAGTGTAGAAAATTTTGAAGTGTACTGTATTTTTGTCCTGATGTGCCCCCTCCACTTACCTGTTTCCATACAGCACGTTGGCTGATCTGCTGTTTCAATCTGCCTTTTCTGGTTGTAGCCATTTAGGAAAGAGGTATCTCCACTGGCATCATCACTGTACCTGTGCAGGTCGTTTCCCCTCTTCTCCCTATGCTTTGTGTGTAAAACCACAGAATTTGGGTAGTGTCTGTGGTTTAGCACGTGTCCCCAGCTCTTGCTGCAAGGGAAGCCAGGCTCCCTTTGGCTGGATAGCACTGCAGGTGCGTCAGAGCTGGGTCAGACCAACCATGGGACTTTACATCCATGTTAAAGCAGAAGTGGTGCACGATGTGTTTGTAAATACTTGGTAGTACATGGGAGAAATTAATAATATCTTTTTCTCTTTCTGAAACTAAATGGAAAAGTGGGTTCTGTGACTTTGTTGGAAATCATTAAGGAGTTGTTTATTCTGCTAGGATGTTTGCTGATGTCTCAAAGGGTAAAAATAATCCATGCCAGAATGGCTCTCAGGCTGTTGTGGCAGTGGAATATTAATTTTGCTACTGGTATACTTTTGTAACTTGAGGGCTACTCATTGTTTGAGCAGAGTGCAGAAAAGTCATCAAATCTCTTACCTCATTGTTCATTTATTTTTCTGTATTTGACCACTTCCCCTGGTGCCTCTGAAGTGCTGGGTTTTTCCTGTGTGGATTGAGTGATACTGGGATGTAGGAGTTTTTTAACTGTCAGTCTTGGAGTGGAATTTGATGAGGATGACACCTCCAACAGGGTCACCAGCTTCTCGTATACATATGTTTGTTGTACAGCATGTTATGAAAGGGCCTTGTTTCAGTTTGTTTTCTTTCTTAAGAAAAAAAGGTTCCAAATTAACAGTAAGTTTTACCTGGAGCAGTTCATACCTTTCTGTGTGTATGATAATTCTTAGTCTCTCTGAGGACATAAGCAGGATGTGGAACATGACAGCAGAGAGATGTGAGAAGCTGTGGACAAGTGAAACACAGTATCAGCATTACAGGGTGACAAATGTTTTGTTACCTGTCCTAGAAAGTATACTTAAGTGGTTAAAGTTACATACTGTACATTCTTTTGACTTGGGTGGGGTAAAAAGTCTGAACAGGATTCACTGGACGAGCTAGAAACTGGTCCCATAGAGCCATCCAAACTGTCCATCATCTCTGGAGTCCCCTCCATTTATAGCACAGGAAGGACAGGTATTGATATTGATGACCTGACTTTGGTGTGTCAGTAGTCTGAATTTTCCTTCACATTGAAAAGCGGAGCAGAGGCTCCGTTCGTGTGCGAGAGGCCAGGTCTCCTGATATTGTGTGAACTGGGACATTCTCCTGCTTGTTGAACACTGAGGTTTGTTGAAACGCTGTGGCTGTGCTCGGTGTGTAGGGGTAGTCTGGACAAAGTGAATCTTTGGGGTAGGTGGAAATACGTAGCTTTTCTGTTTATATTTTTGAATTGAACACATGTTGTACCACTCTGTAGTCTAAGTTGTTTATTTACATATGTGTGTATAAAAATATGTATTAAAATATATATTTAAGGATGTGTGTGTGTACATATGTAACTTAAGATTCTCTCAGTGTTGTGCTACCAGAAGCTCTAAGGCAAATTCTAAAGTAAGAGACCATATAGTACTAGTGAAACATTTATACCATATGCTGGTTTCTGTAGGTAACTACTTAGTGCTGCAAATTAATTTTATCAGTTTGGAGAGGGGAAAGATTGTTTGGGCGGGGTGTTTTTGATGCTTGCTACATAGTCTGTTCCTGAGGCAAATGGCCCCGTATCAGAAATTGGCTATGAAACGTGGAATCAGTGTAAACTGCGTAGGGGGATTACTTTTTATTCTGACAGCATTCATAGTGAAAAGCCAGAGGGGTTTGCTGTGTAATTACTTGAAAGGGGTTCCACAACGAAGGGTGAGGTTTACGAAGGGCTCGGTAGTTGTTGGCTCGAGAACTGGTGTGGTGAGTACTGCTGCTGGGGTCACTGAGTGCAGAGGGCACGAGCTGGAGAGAGCTGCTGGGAACGGGCAGCATGGCGAGCTGTGAACATTCGGTGAGCTGAGAGAGGGGTGGAGTGTGAGCTGCCAGGGCCTGGGTTTGGGCTGGTGTCTGGGCTCTGCTGAGGATTTGGGGTTCTTTACCAAAATGGAATCTTGCCATAACCTGTTAAAGGTGAATACAAAACCAGATGTGTCCAGAGCAGAGTGTGATTTGAAGGCTGGGATAAATATGTAGAGAGATTTATTTAATGTTTTTAAATAACTTTTTAATCCAAGAAGATAAATCATGATCTTTATACACTAGAAAAAAAGTTTATGGGCATCTGTTCATAAAAGATGAAATATGAATCATATATTGGGAAAACTGATCAGACTTCCTAATAACCGTCCTTGTAGGAGTAGGGATTATTGAGAGGAATTTAAAAGATAGTGCATCAAAATCGATACAGGAAAGTAGTGTTCATATAGTCTCCGATTGCAAACTCTGAGTCTAATTGACATCACACAGTTCAGATATTACCGGTTTTATACCTGCATCACATAATGAAATATTTGCATGGCCAGCGAGCAGCAGTGGGGATCAGTGTTTACTCACCAGTTTATGCCCAGTGGTTTGTTGGTTTTGTACCATATGCCTAAACCTGTGACGGCCATTTACAGCCCTTATCTCTCTGCCCCAGGCTGGAGATTGTGCCATGGCAGTTATTCCTTTATTGGCGCCACAGGGATTCATTGTGGCGTGCAGCACTGCTGATTGGCAAGGTTCAGTCCTGGGGCACTGAAGTCACCTTAACTGGAGGTCCTGCAATCTTTTCCTGGGCTCTCCCCTTCAGCTGCATTCATCCTTGCCTCCTGCTTGTTGGAAACACGCTGATGCTTCTGCAGAGGGCTAGTGCAGGAAGCTCAGCTGGAAGAATTACTGCAAGAATTTTCCTTCCTTCGCCCTGCGCCCCCCACCCCCTTTGGAAGGTCCAGTTTCCCTTTCTTTTTTTTTTATTCCCTTTTGGGAAGCCTAGGTCAGGTTCCTGACCTGACGACATGAATGCTTAGCTCGAGGGAAAGGCAGGTATCCCTCAACCTCTCTTCAAGCAGCACAAGCTGCGGGGCTGCTCCAAAGTCAACTGCAGGTGAACCTCTTTTGAAACGATTCTTCCTTTTGGGGAGCTCTGTGCATATTTCAGCATTTACTGTCAGCAGTAGACTGCAGTTTGGATTCCTAAAACCACATGCCTTCTCTTTTGTGACTGAAGGCCCTCACAAGCTTAAACGGAGAAATGAGGAAGGGATTTACATTGGAAATGAAATGCTGTTAGGCTTTGAAACACGGTTTAATAATGTAAATCAAGAAGTTGTGTTGTTGCATTAATACAAATTATAATTTTGTGTTCACGTCTTGAAACATCTTGATTTGCTTTACACATTACAGTGCTATTTTATTTCTTTTCTGTTCACAGCTGATATTATTTCAACAGTTGAATTTAATTACTCGGGTGATCTTCTTGCAACAGGAGACAAAGGTGGCAGAGTGGTTATATTTCAAAGGGAACAAGAGGTCAGTGACTTGAAAAACAAAAGTGCTGTTACTACGCTGTTCTTGTGTTGCACAGTCTCACTTCATCTTTCCATGCCCTGGGGTTTAAAAGATTGGATAGTTGTCACAGAAAACCCAGAGTTAGCCCCATTTCTGAAGATCTGCCTTGTGCTGAACTTGATGGTGGTTCCCCCTCCTCTTAAAAAAAAAAAAAAAAAGAAAAAAAATTCCCAAAAGTACAAGTGGGTTCTTATGTGTAGCGAGTTCTTTCTGCATATCCCCAGTGTGCCCAGTATCCCTTTGCAGAATGGCCTTTGGGCTTTCTCCTAAATGTTACCCCTGTCAGGCAGATCTAAGGACTTGTAGCGCTTTTAAGGAGAATGGCAGAAGAGCTTATAAAAAAGGTCCAAGTTAAGCTGCAAGAGCAGCAGGATAAGGTGGTTCATACTTTGAAGAATTAAGCATCTGATGTGTTTTGAGTCAAGAACAGAGGGAACAGCTGCTTCTTCAGAAACACTGGAGCATTTTCAGTTCAGGAAGAGCTGAACTTAGTTCAGTGTAGGAACTCGCCCTCCCGCAGCTATGCAGCTTTTCCGCTGGCCCTTTCCAAGGTGTGGTGTGGTAACGCTGTAGTGTTTTCTGTCCATTCACCAGTGCAGATGCATCACTGGGCTTTTTATATCCAGAGAAATGTGTGTGTTGGAAAAGTGCACTAAATGTGACAAATAATTGCCATGTCTGGGAGAATCTGGAATTGTGTTCTTAAAAATCAGTATTCCCCATGGCAATTCTCACCCTCTTCCCCTCACCCAAGGACATTTCTCCTTTCCTTTGAAGACCTGATGAGAATTTGAGCCTTTGGTTTTGAGCCTTCCCCTGGATCAGAAATACCAAAATTGATTGTGGAATTTTAATTCAGCTTGTTTGTGCATGAAGAGCACTAATCTTTAGGTGCTGTAGTATGGGTTTTTCAGCAGAATCCCACTTCTTTCATTGTGTGGTTCAAGTGATGCTCGGTTAATGTACAGCCACCCAGTATTTTGCATTTTTATCTTCACTGTGATACTAGTTATAAAACATCTTACCAAAAGTGACTTAATGGTTTTACTGGGAGGATTTTGAGAGGTAGTGAAATGAAAATCCTATTGCTGGGAAAGCTGCTGAAATATCATACCCCTCCACCTAGACAGCCCAGAGCTCATTTATCATTTAGTCTGCTGTATAGACTGAACCAAGGCACAGCGAGATCAAGGTCAGAAGTGTCCACCTGCTCCAGATCTCTGGCTTTCCTGGTGCTTATTTAGAGGGGAACTGTTACTAGTTGGCTTTCAGCTCTTGGTGCTCAGTTGTTCTGGAAGTCAAAACCCAGTCATTAACATCACTTCCTCAAGAGTGTGGGGAAAAAACCCAGACCAAACCCAAGGCAGACTGTTCACGCAGGAATATTCAACTGTCTTCCTGGGAAAACCTGCAAGCTGTAGGGAAGAGCTGGGCCTAAGGGTCATTTGGCATATGCAAAACTGTAGCATTTCTGGAGCAGAAGGAACATCTAAAATAAGTATGTAATACTGGAACCTTAATAAAAACCTTATGACCAGTATTGTTAAACCCTGTGGGGTTTAGACTAGGGTAATAACAGCTTAGGACAGTTAGAAAATTTCCCATACACCTCAGTTTGGGAGGGCAGGCTGAGATGATGTGCATCAAGCCATGAACTCATATGACATTTCTGACACATGGTTGGAATAAGCAGCTGCTTAGAACTGAAATAAAGTGAGACACTGCCCATTGCCAGCAAAGGCAGCCTGCTAAACTGTGGGAAGCCAGGTAAGGAGCGGAGTGAACTGGGCTGACCAGTTAGCTGAGAGGATCCTGTCCAAAATGCTTCAAAGTTAAATGACAAGTAGAGAGTAAAATACTATAAAGTCTCAGAATTAACTGAAGCTCAGTACCTATGAGACATGCAGAGAAAACCCCAGCTGAACTAACTTTACCCAAATTGCCAGGGCAAGCGCGGAAGCGTTGCCTGTGCAGCCCTGCACTGGCCAGGCAGTGTTGAGTGCCCGGTGTGGCTGCGGTGTTGCCAGGGCAGTTGGTGTGTGGGGCAGGCTGTCCTGCACAGGAGGGTTTCCCACCCTGTGCTGGGGAGTTTGGCTTTGCAGGAGTGTTGGACACTGCAGCTCTCCTGGCAGGGCTGCTCTCCAAAGGCGAATCACTGTCTAACGTGAGCTTACCTGGAAAGCCTGATAACGAGATGCTGCAAATCTGGTATGGCAAACCTGTGGATACTTGTGGCTTTGATCTCTGTTCCTTGCTGCCGCATCTACCAGATGAGGATAATGCAAAGCGATCTAGTTCCGAGAGGGGAAGTGGTGTTTTTGTGATTGTAACAGCCTTTGGTACATCACTATGAGCACTGCAGACTGGCCTGGAGGAAAATGTGCTAAATCTAGCTTTCAAGTTTGTATAATAAAAAAGATTTCAAAGCTTCACTATAAGCCGTGATCCCACTTCTGGACACAGCATGTTCTAAAAGCTCAATCTAATGCTGTGCCTTCCGCAGAGTGACTCTGTGCAGTTGTGTTTTTATTAAAAACATATTTAATCACTCTGTGCCCTGTGCCCTTTAACATCTATTTCATAGCCTGCAAACCCCGCAGTATGACCATGTCATGGAGATTAGAGGAATGAGTTTTGGAAAAGGACAGGAATGGAGATGAGGTGAACTAACTGCGCAAAACCGGTGATTTGGGGTTTAGGATGTAGCTAACTTTGCTCCAGCTCTGTTGAACACGCTGGGGAGAGGAGCGTAGCCTGGAACTCTGCTGGGTAACCACAGGAACTCCACTCGAGTGCTTTTCTGGGCTGTGCCTGAGGAGTGCACTCGTATCTATATATAAAGATACATTTTTGAAAGGAAGCCCGTGTGCACTCTAGTGATCTCAACTAGGTGCAGTACCATAGAGTAACGATCTGAAATTCATCAGGAGCTGTTGTAAAGAGTTTACTTTCTAACTGTCGATTTCTAGTCATTGGTTTGTATGTGCAACTCCTACTGAACCAAGTAACATCAGCTTCCAAAATATTATGTTTCCTTGCAGAATAAAAGCCGTCCTCCTTTTAGGGGAGAATATAATGTTTACAGTACCTTTCAAAGTCATGAACCTGAGTTTGACTACTTGAAAAGTCTAGAAATTGAGGAAAAAATTAATAAAATTAGGTGGTTACCACAACAGAACGCTGCTCATTTCCTGCTGTCTACAAATGGTAAGGACACTTCATTTTGCACAAAGATCTTGTTTTGTCATTTGAATGTTGTCTTACCCTCCGATCTGCTTGTGGGATTTGTTTCTGCAGTGTTTTGGGGTTGGTTTAATGTATTCTCTAATCATATGCAAATTGTAATGATCTGTAAATGACTGATTTATGAATGTAAACATAATGAAGAGCAAGCAGAGTAGGCCCAGTTACAGAACTGCCTTCTCTGGATATACCAACCGTGCTATCAATTCACATACCCTGTTTCTCAGCTGTTTAGTTTGCGTGTAAACAGGTTCCCAGTTTGCTGAACTGTAGCCTAAGTCTGAATTTGACTGGATCATCCTAATTCTGAAATTAATTTATTTGTGACCGCAGAAGAATTTTTAATAAAAGCATTTGAAATGAAAGCACTGGGGTTACAAGCTCTTTTTGCTTTTCCAACACCGAGACATCCTGTGTGCTCTGAAGAGCAGTGTTTAAAAGACAGCAGGCACTGGAGGAGGGTGTATTAATGCCACTTTTACTGTGTGCCTTCGAATACATAAAAGCAGTGCAGAAATTGCAAGCTGGATATTCCAAGTTTTCATGCACTTCAGGTTTTTTACTTCTTCCTGTATTTTTGTAGTGGTATTAGGTATGAGGTCTGGCTCATTCTGAGGCATCATGGAGCAAGCAGTAAATGTAAATGCAGAACTGGGCGTGGAAAAACTCACTCTGACTGTCAGGGGTATATGCCTGTTTCTAACAGCATGATCGCTTTTTGCCTCACACTGAAGGACTTTATGTAAGGGCTGCCTGAGATCCTTCCTGCTACACGGCACCTGGAAAGCAGGAAAGACTTCTGCCTACTGGACCTAAAAGTTAAAATAAAATTACTCTGATACCAGTCTTACTAAACTTCAAGCAGTTTTTAAACGGTGGCATCTGAAATGTTCTGAAGATCAGCAGTAGTCTAGGGAGAGGTGGGTTTCCCGTTAGCCGAGGGTCTCACTTGTAGTGTGTCCTTACGTTCTGCACTTGGACAGACCTCCCCTGGGAAGTGCCTGCCTTCACCCAGGGCACCCTCAAACAATGGGGCTGTCCTTGGCTGTCCTTAGGAGGCACCTGACACAGCCCTGGGTTTCCTGAAGACAGTCAGTATAAGGAATTCAGGGCTTTGCTGGGTTTTTGCCCTAGCATTTGTCTGTTACAAACAGTGTAGGTGGGCATGCGGGGCTTGCTGCTGAAGTGTGGCAATGGGCGTGTGAAGCCTCCCCTGTGAAGGGTCACTTTGGCACAGGGCCTTACTCGTCAGGCAGGAGCTTGTTTTTCATTCAAACTGAACATTACTTTGGAGTTAAAATGGAGTCCACCTTTTTTCCCCTCTCCATTTACTGATATTTTCACACATTTCCCATCTGCACCCCAAGCGCATGTGTCTGGTGTATTTTTGGGTTGTTTTTCATGTACCAATTCTGCTAAACAGCACAGCTGAAGGCAGAGAACCTCAGGTGTGCACAGGGAGGGCTGTGCTCCCTGGTACACTGTGGTTTGGGGGACTCCCTCAGGGTCCTTTCTGTGGCAAGCAGTGGAAACCTCACTGGATAAATAATATCCACTCTGCTGACCCCTTTATTTAGTGATTTTATTTGAATTTAATTCATTCTCAAGCATGTGAATTTTTGGTTTTAGATAAAACTATTAAATTATGGAAAATAAGTGAAAGGGATAAAAGAGCCGAAGGCTATAATTTAAAAGATGAAGATGGAAGACTTAGGGATCCTTTCAGAATCACAGCACTACGGGTATGTTCTTGCTCTTTGACTTTCAATACTTTTTTTGCATGTGCTTCTCTACCTTTGTGCGACCGAAGTTGTCAACTGAAATGTGTACATTAAAAATGGTGTTTTGGTCAGGGTCATTTATAAAAAAGGGGAGACAGTTCATTATACATATATAACTACTAAATAAGGTTTCTTTGGAACACGTGAGGCAAACTTTCACAATATAATATTATATTATAAGCTTCCTAACAGTTTGTGGCTGTTTGG
Source organism: Bucorvus abyssinicus (assembly GCA_009769605.1). Classification (NCBI taxonomy): domain Eukaryota; kingdom Metazoa; phylum Chordata; class Aves; order Bucerotiformes; family Bucorvidae; genus Bucorvus; species Bucorvus abyssinicus. The sequence goes on from CM020032.1 coordinate 5,846,489, forward strand.
GGTGCTTTTTTTCTGGGGACATCCTAGCATATTTAAAACAGATTTGAAATTTAAACTGTTTTCTAAAGTTAAAATATTTTGTTAGACACAGCCTTCATCCACCTGAGTATGTTCAAATTGTAGAAGAAGATCCACTGCTTTATTGACAGCAATAAAATATGATGAAATGTTGTTATTCAAGCCTGAAAATAGAGCATTGTGGCATATCTCTGGCCGGGGCTGCACTCCTGCACACAGGTCATGGAAAGCATGGACTCACCCTGCGTTGATCTTAAACAGTCTATTGGTCAGTGCAGCGTGAAGAAGAGTGCAGGGAACACAGTTATTTCCGAGCCCCGGCACAGGGACTTCCCTTCTCAGCAGTGACTGCTCAGCAGGCATAGAGCTGCAGGGCCTGTGCCAGTCACTGGTGAGGACTGGTAGGTGCCCAGCTGAAGCTTAATGTCCCCCCAAAAGCTGCTCTGTCACTCTGGCAGGTCAGGGCCTCTCTGGCATAAAGCACATGCCACTGTGAATTCAGGAAGAATGTCATTGATTGTATGGATAATTCTTCTTTTTTCCTCCCTCAGTATTGCTCCTATGTAATTTGTTCGGTCTGTTGTTCTAAGAACAAGACTCAAAGATTTCAGTGGGGTGGTGGGTGTAGGTGGTGGTGTGGTTAGGTAGAAGGTGATTTTGTTCCAGTTCTGAGCATTTGGAACATCTCAAGTATACCTGAGCAGTCTCGATGTTTCTCCACTCACAGTGATGTAATGGTGGGGTTGGTGCTCCAGACTTGGGGTCCTTTAAAGCAGCAGCTCAAAAAGTGAGATCAAGTGGGATTGGGCTGCTTCTTCTTGTTTTTTTATGTCGTTGTTACCATAAATGGGAATGGAACTGAGGGTCTCACTACTTTCAAAGCCACTGCCATTCCTGATGCTTGCAGGGACTGTACAGTTGGGGGGAAGTTGTTGAGGTTTTTTTGCCTTTTGCGTGAATGGAATGTTGAACTGAAGCTTTAGGTATACACGAGCCTAGTGCAACATCACGCTGGAAAAAAGGTCCACTTCCTCTGGAAAGTGTCTTTCTACTGAGCTTGTGGGAGCCAAGACCTGACTGAGTATTCTTATGAAAATACCTAGAACTCAGGAAATTAATTGTGATGCGGTGCCTTAGCCCAGTGGCTGGGAGTAGGTACAGGTGAAATCTGAGGTTCTACAGCCTTGCCCTGAGGTAGAAGCAGACTACCCAGCCAGGAACGTGGAGAGCCCAGAGCATGGCCTGCTGTTTTACAAGGGACCGGCTCTGTCCCTAAAGGAGAGTGTTAGCAGGTTCCTTCAACGCTGCTATGTCTTTAGGAATCATCAGGATGAATGGGGCAAGCAACACAAAGCAAGAACCTCCCCGTAAAAGTTACCATTCGAAACGTGCTGCTTTTGTGGGAAAGGCCGGAGGGGCTGCACCACAGCCCTTGCCAGGCACTGCCTCTTACGAGAGGTGACGAACCAGACCAAGCTGAGCAGCCACTGGCAGAAGGGGAAAAGACCTGGCCAGAGTTACCTCCACGTGTTAAAATGATGGGGTTTTAGAGAGCTAGAGGATACGTACCTTGGGCTTTCATGTGCTCTCGTTGCATATTTGTTACAGAAATAGAATCCCCGTTTGTTTTTGGAGGAGAAGCAGCCCTTGAGAGCTGCCTCCTGAACAGAGCCCAAGGCATTGCTAAGTACCACCGGACAATCCACAGCAATGCCCTTTCCATTTCGCCACCAGCTCAGGGATGCTCACGTGGGGAGACAGGGAAATTGCCTGATAAAAAGTATTGGACGAATTGTAACCATTACAGTTTGATGTAAACAGACTGTGAGATACAAACGTGGCAAACGCAATTACCCAGCTCTTGGATTAATTTGTCCCTTGTTCCAGGAAGACAAATTATCTGGAACACTGTCAGAACTGTTTTCTTGGTGGGATGATGTAAGCTAGTGTTCCATTGAACGGCCAGGGCGCCCTGGGGCAACCTGAGACTGTTCACTTGCTGCTCTGGGGGAAAGAGCTAGAGGGAAGCCGAGTCCTCCCAACCCTGACAACTGTCACCCGTTAGATCAGCCGGTCGGGGAACAGGGCACCAGGGGACTGGCGGGTCAGTGGGCAAACAGCTCTGACCGATTTCACCAACACCCCTCTAAGATACAGAGGATGTTTTTAAGGACTTGTTTCAAATTCACATGATATTCAGCTATAAATGTCAACATCACGTGTTCCTGTGGGATGAGGTGCAGAGCTGCTGTAGTTGACAGGACACTGCAGAAGTCCCTGCCTGAGGGTTGGCGGGGGGGTGGGGGGCGGGGCGGGGCTGGCAAGATCTGCACTCGTGAGCTACTTTATTACTTTTCTCGTTCAGTGGATTCGGAAAGTGTTTAGTCACTAAATGAAAACAGAAATCTGTGGTGTACAGTTAATATTCTTTGTTGTGACGGTTCTTTTTCCTGTTCCAGGTGCCAATATTGAAACCCATGGACCTAATGGTTGAAGCAAGTCCCCGAAGGATATTTGCGAATGCACATACCTACCACATAAACTCCATTTCAGTAAATAGTGATCATGAAACCTACCTGTCTGCAGATGACCTGCGAATTAACCTTTGGCATTTAGAAATCACAGATAGAAGTTTTAGTATCCTTGTTCTGTTCTCTGTGAATGCTGGGGCACATCTACATTGTGAATGTTTAAGAGAATCACTTCAATTTCACTAATGAGAGTAGGTGTTGGAATCTGGGGACTAAAATGACAGGATTTTAAAATCTGGAGGTTGGGTACAGTGAAACAGGCCTGAGGGTGTTTTCCTTTGTTCTCGAGAGCAAGTGCTCTTGCCGTGGAGAACTGCCAGTAGAAATACCACAGCTAGTTTGATCTCTAAAGAGAAATGGAAGAATTTGGGGAGCATCCTTTATTTGTGGAGTTCAGTCAAATGCGAATTGAAAGATTTGAACAGTAGATCCTTTGTTACTGTAGATGCTTCTTTCTGAAGTTTAATGTCTCTTAACTGACACTTGTCTCAAGGAAAACCAACTGCAATTTTTTTGTGTGTCAAATGACGTCATTAACTGCAGAAATAATTGTCACATCTTTCTATGAGCCTGTGTATTCAGAACTAATAGTGTGTCCTGCAGTGACAAGGCTGCAGTAAAACAAAAGTTGCAACAATGCTATTGAACAGGTCACAGGCAAGTTTTCTAAAGCTTGCAGTAAGCAGATGACATGTGTTTAGTAGGAAGAAGGAGGCCTGAGAGGGGTCTGAAATCATCCCCAGCATCTCTTGAAGTAGATTTGTAGAATCTAGATTTTTCTCTCTCTCTCTTTTTTTTTTTTTTTTTTTTTTACGTCTACTTAGGCGCCTTTACTTTGGGAAGGTTGCACACGGTGGAAATGGAGATCGTGCTGTGGTTTTCTCCATGGCGTTTTTACCCTTGCTCACTAACAACTCGCTAGAAGTGATGTGAGTGTGCACTGTTCCATGCCTTTACAAACCTCTCGCAGATATTGTAGATATTAAGCCCGCTAACATGGAGGAGCTGACAGAAGTGATCACTGCTGCCGAGTTCCACCCTCATCACTGTAACTTGTTTGTCTACAGCAGCAGCAAAGGGACGATTCGCCTGTGCGACATGCGGTCCTCAGCCCTCTGCGACAGGCACTCCAAATGTACGTGAGGCTGCCCACGTGGCGTGGGGGTTTCTTGCTTTGTGCTAGCACAAGGTAGAGCGCGTAGGGTTCTGCTGGTACAGGAAAGTGCCCGTCTGCGTGTGGGGAAAGAGTGTACAAGGTGAGGGATGGTAGCTTTGTAGAATGGAACATTTTAATTGTCTTGTTCTAGGCCACCAACAAGCAGAAGTGTAGCATGAGACAATTGCCGGTCTGACTCTGCTCCTGTTTACCCATTTATGCACCATAAACTGATGGGAACGAGTGCTTTTGGCACCAGTGAGACCTGTCTTCTGTCCAGACTCAGTCTTGGTGCTTCTCAAAGGTATCTGCTTATCAAATGCCAGTTCAGGGCAGTTTATTCACCTTTATGCATTAGAAACTGGGCCGATGCTGCTGGAACCTTTGACTTGGTGACCAATTGCAGCTCTTAGGGTAGAATTAATTAAGAACACGCGCTGCAATTAAAGCGAATTTCCGGGGTGACTGCCCTTTGCTCTGCTGAGCCACGCAAGCACGTGGAGGTGAGGAAAGCCCCTCTGTTGAAGCCGGGAGAGTGACTGTGCCTGACACAGCCTCTTGTTTGCTGCAGTAATAGCTGTGGTTAACTAGTGTTACTAGTCCTGCGGGGTGACCCCCCCATACTGACATTTGCCGGTAAGCTCTCTGTAGCGCAGACCAGGTTTTCTTGTTGGCGGAAGGAAATGTTTGTGCTCTGGGAAATGCAGAATGCTCAGGCACTCCATCCATTGACTTAGTGCTGCTGAAGAGCACTTTATTGTAACTGCTTGTCACTGATCACATCCTGTTAAAGGGGTCTGTTCAGAAACGAAAGAACTAGTTCTGGGTAGCTCATGTTGTAGCGTTGACTTCAAAGATTGATTCTTTGATGTAAATAACACATTTCTATACCTGCCTTCTCATCGGGCACACGTGGCATTTCCGGCGCAGATGCTGGTACTGCATTTCAGTAGGTTGCAGTGTAGCACCACTGTTCAGTAGTCTCTAAACGCCCCGGGCAGGCAGTAAGGTCCATTTTGGGATGCCAGTGTTCTCATCTGCTCTGGCTCAGCATGGTCTGTGGGGCAGTTGTAATGTTTGGTGCACCCTGTCCTGGTTTTGAACTGTTTTCTCGGAGTCATCCCTAAGGCCCGGGAATTGTGGCTGGCCGCTGCTGTCCTGCAGTGATGAGCGCTGGAGATGGGCATCTAGCAGCCCAGTGACTGAGAGCATGGCACTGTTCAAAAAGAGGTGATTTCTGAAAAGGATTTAACAGCAACTTTCTTGAAGCAGAAACTAGGCTATGGATTTAAGATTTTTCCAGTACCGAAAAGCGTTTGAAGCTGTAAGACCTGGTGTTGGTTTCACGTGTAATTGTGTCTTCTGTCTGCAGTTTTTGAGGAGCCCGAAGATCCTAGCAGCAGATCATTTTTTTCAGAAATAATTTCATCAATATCTGATGTAAAATTCAGTCACAGCGGCCGATACATGATGACAAGAGACTACCTTTCTGTTAAAGTCTGGGACCTCAACATGGAAAACAGGCCTGTAGAGACATACCAAGTATGGGGGTCCACTTCTCTTAAATATCCCTCCTTTACCCAGTTCTTCTGTTTCTGTGTCTCTAACACCAATCTAAATGTTCCAAAAAGGTTCACGAGTACCTGCGCAGCAAGCTCTGCTCCCTCTATGAAAATGACTGCATCTTCGACAAGTTTGAGTGCTGCTGGAACGGTTCTGATAGGTGAGTCAGGGCGGTGGCTTTGGTGCACGTTTTTCACTGAGCTAAATTGCAGAGACACTGACCCTGAATTCTGTGGTGTCTTTGAGGCAACTCCAGTCTGTTTTGGAGGGGTGATGGGGAAAGTCGAAGCAAGGTGATGTTGTTTGAACCTACTCTAGGAACAGTTGTTGTGGTGGAAGCTGCGATGCTCCACCTCCCTTTGAACAGGGAACAGTGCTTCACTTGGTGCATTCCCTGGCACACCTGAGGGGTTGATGCTATGCTAACAGTGTCTCCTCCTCCTCCTAGTCGTTCTTCTTTTAGTGCCACGAGGACAATGTGTATGGGCAGGTCAGGTGCTGAGGCTGCTATTTTAACAACCTGTGGCACTGCCGCTGTTGAGAAGCGGCATTCCAGTTTTGAGTGCTTGAGATGAGTGTTCAGTACAGAAAATAATGACCGCTTCAGAGGCCCACCTTTTGTGAGAGCTATGAACCAGCTGTTACTAGGAGTTAGATACAGGAAAGCAGGTTCAGATGCACGTTGCTCTGTGCCTTGTTCAGAAGCAGATGTGATCCTGTCCAGAAGCCCTGAGTCGTTTCTGCAGGGCTGCATCAGGCATTCCCACAGCGGGGTCTTTACTGATTCACAAGAATTTATCATAATTAATCCCTTGCCAATGTGTGGACAGAGCAGAGGAGGTCACCTTCCTTTGTCTGCTGAAACAAAGCTGGTCATGGTGACTTTGCTTCCACTGTGGCTTCTGAGGCCGTGGGTGAAGGGATGGAGTAGCAACGGGAAAAGCCACTTTGCTCGTGTTAGGGTGAACAACGCATGAGAGCGGTGCTGAGCACCAGTAGCAGGAGGGGGGATCAGAGGAAGGCCTGGAGGAGAAAGTGGAGGAGTGGAAGCGTGGCTGAAGTTCAAACAGCATCAAACAAAGGTCTACATCGGAGAAGAGAATGTAATGCCACTGCAGGTCATGAACTTGCTCCAACAGCCCCTTCATGAGAGAGAAGGTGGGGGCTGAATGCTATTTCCATACTAAGATTTCCCTTTCTCCTGCTTTCAACAGCGCTATCATGACGGGGTCCTACAACAACTTCTTCAGGATGTTTGACCGAAACACACGACGAGACATCACTCTGGAAGCATCCAGGGAGAGCAGCAAACCTCGTGCCATCTTAAAGCCACGGAAAGTGTGTACGGGCGGTAAAAGGAAGAAGGACGAAATAAGCGTTGACAGTCTGGACTTCAACAAGAAGATTCTCCATACAGCGTGGCACCCCGTGGAGAACATCATCGCTGTAGCTGCCACCAATAACTTGTATATATTCCAGGACAAAATTAACTAAGGGTGACGTGACCTGAGGACAGAGCTGTTGTCTCGCATAGTTAAGCTCAGTCGTTTATCTGTAAAAGAGAAGGCCTTGTTGTCCCGCAGTGAAGAACATTGATGCACTTACTTCCCTTTAGGTAAAGGCGAGGGTCTGGCCTGGGTTTTGAGTTCGTGGGGTCGTTCTGCCTTCCGGGGGGCAGGCAGTGTCGGCCACAGTGTCCAGGGAGAAACTCTCTGGAGGCAGAACTGACGGACAGCGCTCGGTAAGGCCAATACTCAAACAAATGTATTTATTGAAGTCTGAGCCTTCCTTTCTGGTTTACAGACCAAAAATCGAACACCTGAGAAGACAAATTGTCATACAGATGTCATTTCTATCTCTCGTGCTCTTTCTCTGCTGTAATATTTGGGCCTTTCAGAACATATATTGTGCTTAACGCCTGTGAACATTCCTCCTCCGGCCTGTGTCTGGGCTTAGGTGTTTTTACCTTGGAGCACTTAGGTAGGTCTCGAGTTGGGTTCGTAGACAGGTTTCCATGACTATTTACTCACCGGCTGTATCTATAACCACACCTTCTGGTGTCAACCACTTAATAAAATAACAAGCTATAAACAGTGTTTTTAACTCTAGAGGTAGTCCTCAGTCTTTTTATTTTTCTATTGCATGTGCTGAAATGGTCCAGATCAGTTCTGGTGGGCAGGTTGGACACCGTTTGCTCCAGACTAAAGCAAACTCCTTTGTGTAGCGTTTCAAATCTCAGTCGGGAGTTGCTGGGACGTTGTCCCTCGGTTTGAAGTTGCCCTGGTTTTCTCGTGAAGCTGGAGGTCAGGAAGGTCTGTGGAAAGATGTCCCTAGCCTTACTGGGACGTGGCCACCCTGTGCGGGGTATCAGCGGGACACACACCACAGATGCTCTTCTTTGAGGATAGAGACTCCATGTGATGCCCCTCCACGTTAGGCAGAGACAGACCTTATGTGCATTATGATTTTTAACCTTTCTAGTGTTTGTCACAAAGATACAGTTTTAAATATTTGGCATATATATTGTGTTTCACGTTGCCGTTCAAGCCAGCAAAAAAGCCCCAAAAGCTAAAACTCTTGATGATGCCAAGCAGCGATGCAGCTTAATACATTTTAGCTTGTTCTGACTTTAACACCAAGGCGCTGGAAAGTGCTGAGGCCACAAGCTGCCCTGGTTGTAACTGTTCTCGGTAACATTTTTTAAGCCTTAGGTACTTTTTTTTTTAATTTTATTTTCCAAAGAGGCCTAAATCTCATCAACGTCCTCTCCACCCCGGGGCAGCTGGGTGAGAGCCTGTTCCTGGAGCACGCTGTGGCAGCGCTGAGTAGTTACACATTGCCCTCTGCGAAATGTGCCTGAAAACAAGAGATTCTGCCTGAAAACCACTGCACTGCCTGCAGGGTCATGGCCCGGCTGTCCTACAACCAGGGTGTGCTGGGAGGGCCATGCAAGAGCAGGACAGCCTGACCCGGCCCTGGCAGCGAGTGTCCCCCGTGGCGCCCCTGGTCTGCCAGTGACACTGAAATTACCACCCCCCTTGTCCTGTGTGTTGGTTGTGACACTACTGAAACCTCAAAATGTGGGACTGGTAGGTGGCCACAGTGCCCGGTTCGACCCTGTTGCCAGCACACGGGCTGGAGCCAACGCGCTGGGCTTGTACAGACCTGTTCATGACTTTGACCAAAACGTTCAATAAATTTTAACTGTTCACCTGCACTTGCTCTGTGTATTTTACAACTTCTTCTGCCCTTTGTGAGACGATTAGCCAAACAAGCCACCGTGGGGACTGTTAGTGTTTCTGTTTGGAACGGTGGGTTGGGAGTGGCCGCGCTGCTGGCTGGGAGTGGTATCTGTTCATATTCAGTGAATATATCAGTGCTGTCGATTTCTGATCTATTTTTTCAGCAAATGTAAGTGGAATGATAAAAAGAAAAAGGCTATGATGAAATCTATAAAACATTATTTGCTTGTACCACTTTCAATTAAATAGTTTTTGATGAGCCATGAATTTTTTATCACTTCGTTTCATCAAAAAGCAGATTTTATTGTCAGTTTGATAAGATCCTTGTTTTATCAGGTATTTCCCCAAACAGCCCCATACGCTGGGTCCTTAGTGCCCTGGTACTGGGGTGAGGCGAACAAAGCATGTTGAGGACAGCTTCTGTACCCCCCAGAGAGTTTTGTACATAACCCTCCCTTCACAAGGCCTGCGTGCGTGATGGAAGGGTAGCTCTTTAGGGAGCAGAATTCAACCATCCCCCATTGAATCACTGTCCAACGGCTGCTGCTTCCTCTAGGGAGTGGGTTAGAAACCGCAGGAGTGGGATTGGAGATCAGCTCTTGAATCCCATTGTCACTCAACACTGAGCACTGACAGACTTGAGGGAATCAGATTCCTCACGGAAAGGCCGAGTGGCTCCAGAAAAAATGTGTGGGCGAGGTGAGAAAGGAGGAGGGTTTATAAATACAGCTCCGGGTGCTCTGCTGAGGGCCTCCAAGTTCAGCTGCTTCTGAAAAGAAGCTGATCACCACCCAGGGGTCAGCTCCTGCCCCTGTGCTGGTGGCTGTGGCTCCTTCAGATGCTGGCCCACAGGGCTGGGGTCTGGTGAGGGTGGTTGAGGCAGTGATAGGTGGTGATGGGTGCTGTGCAGGGCTGAGACAGCTGAACCCATCTTAAGACCCAAGGAAATAAAAGTTCAGGCACTTAATTCGTAGTCTTAATTTCCTGGGGAAAGGAAACCTGGAGGGGTTGAGGGAAGATGCAAGTGGAGGTGCAGCTGGGAACCCCACATGGCTTGGAGCCCAGGGGTGCTGGTGAATGCAGGGCACAGCTCTGTGTGTCTGTGACTTGACAGCCTCCTGCAGGCTGATCTGCTCTTCATGTGTCATGGGCTAGAACACCATTTTTTATCAACGTTTTAACCAAAGGTCCTTGCTTTTTGCCGTGCCCAAAGGCTGTGGCTAGAAAGGAGGTGACCTCCCAGGCTGCCTGGCAGGTGTGCAAGGACTTTCCTGTGGTGCTGTCCCATCCTGGAGTTCCAGATGGGGGGAGCAGTATTCTATGCCCGTGAGCAGCCCTGCACTGCCCAATACAACCTGGTGTGGTGGTTTTGGGCTTTCTTCTCTCTCAATCGGTTTCTATCTCCTGGCTCTTGGGGCTGCTCCGGCAGCAGCTGGCTGGAGGCCGGAACCTGGGAGAACAAGCGAGTATCACTTCATGAGCAGGAATAAATAACCCAGCAGCCACGAGGTACCCAGCTGTATGACAGCCTGCAGGAATCGTCCCAGCTCACCACACAAACTTCGGTGACTGTTCAGGGAATGACAATGCCCTGGGATGGCTGCTGCCAGCTCCCTCCCTCACCAATGACACGGGAGCCAGCAAGGCTGGAGGGGTGAGGGGGATGGGGAGGCTGTTGGACTCCTCAGCGTGAGGCAGCTGTAGATCAAACACTGGGGGTTCTGTTGTCCTGATCTTGGCATCCAGGGTTTCCGTAGGCAGCCAGGGCCCTGTGCTAATTAGGTGGGGTAAGAGGAACCAGCCTGACTCTTCCCTGGTCCCAGCGATGGCGAGCTGGTGTCTGAGCCGCTCCAAAGAGTGACCTGTGACCCGGAGCACACCCGTGTGCAGCTCTTCCTCAGTGCTGAGCACTAATGTTCATCCCTACCAGAGAAACAGGGTGATTGGTGGTTGAGTATGAGGTCTTCCGAATGATGATCCTCAAAATGTGGGTCAATGGGGTGACACTGGCTCTGTGGTACTGTGTGGGTCAGTGCTCCGGACCCTTGAGTGCAGCATCCCCAGGTACCTCCTGCTGCTGCGCCGCTGATGACACTGCAAATCATGGTCCCAGCTATCCACAAAACAAGTGTCTGTATCGATGGCCTGCAGCCTTGCCCAGGAACTGAAAAATGGAACAAACTTTCTGCTTGACAGCTGTGGAAAACAGCACATGGATGAAATCATGCCATGTAGGATGGACATCAAACCAGGACCTCAGAGAGAATTGTGCCTGTTACTCTAATTAAAATCAATGTAAATTAAGAATGAAACATGTAACTGTCTCACTCCCTATGCCCGCTCGCTCCAGTTCCACCACCACTATTTTAGTGAACATCCCACAGTGAGTGAGCGCAGCGTTTACCGCGCAACTTCACTTTGCCAGTTGAGTTTAAGACTCAGCACCAAAATTATTTCCTATGGGAACTTGTTATTTGTCAGTTGCGCAGCTGAACAGGGTGAAACTCTTTAAGGACAAAGAGCCTTGTCAGCCACTTTGAGCAGTTATTAGAGAAAAAGGAAAGAGAAAACTCCAAATCCACGAGGAACCTTTTTATTTAAATATATAAAACATTATATTGTGCCAAACATTAATTTCTGCTTATTAAATATGGTAAAATCACCAAACGAAAAGGCATTCCATTAGTAAAAACAAATAAGCGAGCCACGCTGCTTTGAATGTATACAAGGGTGAGGCAAAGTTGCAATGCTGATTATTATTTTACAGCTAAAAAGGCTGAGAAGCGATAGTCGGCAAGCAGATACAACAGGAGAACTTCTACCAGCTGCAAGTTAAATACGTGTCTTTGCAGAAGAAGCTGTTTATTAGGCACTAAAGTCCAAGGTTTCATTCAGGCTGTGGCGCATCAGTCTGAACTAGCAAAAACTGACGGCAGTTTCACTCCTGGGCTGGTTTCCCCCAGCTGACTCTTGTCTCCTGCCATTTCACACCTCACACAGAAGCAAAGGGAACTTCAGCAAAATCTACGTGCAGACGAAACTGCCTGGAGCAGGTGAAAGCTCCTCTGGGCTCCTGTACAGGACACGTAAGGCCACAGGTTGTTCTGGGCTAATCCCTCACCGGTGTGAGCAGAGCAGCCGTGACAAGTATTCGCATCCCTGGGGCATGAAGAACCAGTGGCTGGGGTGAATCACAATTGCTGTATCAAAGCCAGGATTGGTTTTAAACATCGAGTTCTTAATTTCCAAGATAGTTCACTACAAAGCAATAGCAGGGATGTGAATGCAGCTGAAAGGAGCTCTGTGAACTGACCCAGGCGACTGTGACACACACCAGCTCCAGCGCCCCTTTTCCTGTTCTCACTGGACGAGGAACATGACGGACACGACAAGCACACACTGATCACGCAACCATCGCCAGCTCAGACCGTGCTGCCATCACCTCCCAAGCGTGTTCTCTGCTCTGACACCGTTAGAATGTGCTGCTGGAAGCCGTGGTCGTGAGGCGCCTTCCGATGTAAACCCTGTGGGTGGGGAACACGCGGTCAGCGAGCGCTGCTGCATTCCGCTGCCAGAGCAGCGAGCAGAAGGCAGGAACGCTTCTCTCCTGGGGTCTTTGGCTGGGGAAACACCTGCAGCAGCAGGGCCAGCTCCAAGTCCACACGCAAACCAAGAGACTGCTGCAGAACTCACTCTTCCCTTGCTGCGTCTAACAGCCCTCCCCGAGTTCTCAGAGTAACGGCGCACGCTGCTCCGTTTCAAAGGTAAGGATGGGGTGAGCTGCAGGAGCTCTCCAGGTCAGGTGTTCTATTACTCTTCCCTTTTTGTTACCTTGTTTTTCCATTTGCTAAACACCCCTGGCCATTGTAAACCTCTCGCTTCACTGTCAGCTTCACGCCCTCTCAGTTTCCCCGGTCGTTGCTGCCCAGCCTGCTGAGCTCTCCCAGCCGCCCGACATACTGCGGCCCTGCTCACCATCTCCTTTCAGCCTAAAGATGTCACTCCTTTGAAGTGTCACTATTTAACTGGCATTAAGTGCTTTCTGAAGGTGTAGCTGTTGCTCTGTACAGAACTGGGATGATGTCAATTCGCAGCAGTGGTGGCAGTGACCAGGAAGGCAGGCAGTATTGCACCACCACATCCATCTGTTTCGAAGGGAAAACTCCACTATGCTTTTATTCTACCTTGTGCTACTCCTTTTAGTTTGGAAGGAGTTAAATTAGTTTCATGTCACTCTTCCAGGATTACAGTGGCTGAGATCTTGATTCTGTGCGGAATGATGCCCTGCCCTGATGCCCACCAGAGGGATCACGGGAGGTTTGGGCTGTCCCTCCTCTTCTCTCCACCTCCTGAATTCCCACAGCCTCGGTAAGGGTCAGGATTTACGGAAAGGAGTGAGCAGGACTGAAGCTAACAGCAGGTACCTCAGGAACCCCAGGACTCATCTGACTTCTCTCCCAAGGCCTCCCGTACCAGGCGTGCTGGGATTCCCGGCATTCCTTGCCAATATCAGGCAATCTGCACAGGCAAACTCTGATCCTGACTAACAGACATTTAATCTCTTCCCTTCAGTTCGTGTCCTGCAGCTGTTTTTAAAGAAGGACCATCCAACCCTTAAATCATCTCAAGAAAACCACCCCCTGTTTTGTTTGGTGTCCCCCAGCCCACCCAAGTGCGAGCAGAATATTAAAATATATTATTAGTGTCTTTTTACTTTGCAATTAGTTGTGAGGTTGAAAGTCACATCTCCCAAGTCCTGTGGAAGGGTGACTGCAGTTCAGGCACCTAACTCCTGACTTCACTGCCCCATAATTCTCCTGAGAAATCCTCAACTAGTGAGAGGAGCAGAAAAGGGAAACTTGACGCATTTGGCCATACCACAAGCAGACAAGTTGAAAGCACCTCCTGAGCAAACTATCCGTCCCCCTCCCATGGGGAAAAGTGTACTGCTCGTCTTTTAGACAGAGAGCAGGGAGTCAGAATCAGGTCTCAGAGAAAACAAGTAAAAAAAAAAAAAAAATCTACCTTTTAAATTAAACTTACCCCAGTCCAATGGCAAGTAAATGTGAGAGGAGCAGAGATGGAAGAAAAACCTTCAGAAATTCCGCTGAGAAGATCCCACCTTTCTTCATGACACTGGTGTTCCTCATGCTGAGCGTGGCTGTGCGCCTGGGGTGTTTGAACAGGAATTCCCTGGAAGAAAAAACAGTCCCAGGGTTAACAGATCCGTATTTGGGCATGGGGAAGTATCAGCCATGCCCAAGCAACCCCAGCACACTGAGAACACTCACTTTGGTGGGATGTTCTCTGGCCTGCTGGACCAGTCCCATATCCAGTCCGCATTCCTCCTCAGGAGCCTCTCCACTTCTTTCCTCCTTTCCAGAAAATCCTCTTCAGACTGAAACAAAGAGCCATTATCAGCCCATGCACAGACCTACACCAGATACAGAGTTAACGCTCCGCACCCAGACCGGGTGCAGCCACTCCTTTCACACGGGACCCAACAGCATCTCCGGTTCATCCCTCTGACGGAGGTCTCACAGAAGAAACCTTATCTGGATGGACATCACACTTACCTGAAGATCCTTCATTGAGCCAAGGGGAACTAATTCCAGTCTCCTAAAGCCCTTGGCTACTGGGAATACTGGTGTGGTGAACCCAGGCCCATCAGCACACTCATGAAGAAAAACCCATGCCAGGCAAACAGCGGCTTTGCTGTCAAGGGGATTAGAGCACCAACGCTGAGTAAGAACAGAGCTCCTCTCTAAATGCACATGCATTAAATGGAGACAGGATGCTGTGATAAAAATAGTGTCTGACCGTGGAACTGACAGAGCCACACACACATACGTATGAATGGAAATGAAAGTGTCCAGGCAACGTTAATTCTGATGGTTTTCTAACTCTTGATTATTTGTTCTCAGAGCATAAATAATAATCTTTAAACATATGAAAGGTTTTCTGGAAATATAAAACAAATAATTTCCAGTGCCATACTGAGCTAACCTAGAGGCGGTAATTGCCTCAGAGCCCCGCAGGAGACTCGGAGGTGGTGGGGAGAGCTTTCAAGAAAGGAAGAGGCAACAGGACAAGCACATCTCACGTGGTTTGGAGAACTGGCTAAATCATCGATAGAGCTGGATCCCTTCGAAACAGAATGAAGTTAAACCTCACTTGGTTAAACGCTTTTTAAAAAGTTCGTAACGCTGAGTAGAAAAAGATAACCCATGGACTAATACTGAGAGCCGAGGAAACCAGGGAGCGCCTGGGATGATAATACCCAGCACAGATGATAGATAGTAACGGAGAAAAGGAGGTGATGAAGAAATCACTTTTTTCAGTAAAAGGTGAGGGTCCTGGAGTTCTCACCAGGATGAAGGAAACAACTAACCCTGCACACTGAGCGAGGGCAGCTTACTGCTGGGAGCTCTTGCTGGTTTATCACCCATCACTATTTCTTTTGTGCAGAGGCTCCAAGTGAAATACAATCCTGATTTCTCACGGCTCACCCGCTCAGAATTAGTCACAGGCACAGAATGTGTTTCAATTTTAGGAGAAAAGAGTGGCTCTTTGTACATAAACAGTGCAGGGAGAGGGGTTTACCCGAGCTGATACAGCAAGGCTTTGGGAGAGCAGAGAAATGTACTTACTTTTAATGCTTCCCTGCTCAAAAGGTTTTACAAGTAGATTTTTTCATATCAAAGCTCGTATCTAATTACAGCGGAGAGAATACATTGTAGCCTGTCATCACCCACGCATACACTATATATTGGTGAAACGTGGTTAATATCCAGCACCCTCTTCCCCACTCTCTTCTCAAATGTATTTACTAATTTCCTTTGCAAGGATTTAAACCACTGTGGAAAAGAAAATGCACAATAATGGCGAGTTTGTCAAAGCAGCATGTACAAATGTGAAGGAGAGTTGTTCGAGGGAACTGGAATCATAGGCCATGGCAGTGCTCTGGAGATGTACGTTACTGGCTGCCATGTGACTCTGGAAATTCTGTCTGCTGCCAAATCCACCTTTTAAATTCCTGATGTGCCACGTTAGCGCACTTCAATACCATTTCACTGGGGAGTGTACGGAACATGGCACGCTGACTGTCAGTGGGGAAGAGGAAACCCCTGCATGGGAAGCTGTCCACAGAACACCAATGTTCACCTACATCACCATGTGTATACCCACCCCATACACCCTCAGTGCAAAACCCGGCCATCCCGCAATCTGTTAAGACTTACAGATCGACCTGTTGAGTAGAGGAGCACAACGCCCATTGCCCAGGGCAAACGCCACCGTGAGAGAACACCAGAAGCTGGAGGCGTAGCCAGGCACTAGCTCCAGCTCTCCCGAACTCTGCACTAGGGGTTATCTGCTCTCCTAAAAGCTACTTGGAGGACCTCTGCAACTTGTGCCTGGAAAGAGGTACTTGAGCACCCAGCCATTTTAAAATACAGCAGACTGGGGCACTTGGATCCTTCTGAGAAATCCCAGGTTACAGGTAAAACAAAAATAATCCATGCAAGTCAGACACACATAAACCCTGATTCTGCAGAGACTCCTGTAAGTGACGAAGTTATTTATGTCTCGATGTTAGCAGCTTCACCTCTTATTTCCCAGTGCTGGTTTTCAAACCATGAGTAAGAAATTCTTTCTCCCAAAGCAAGGTAAGCTTTTTACCTGGAAGCTGTTCTTTTCTCCACTGCTGTGACTCTCTAGTTCCAAAGCTCTGTGACTGTCCTGAGGTGTCTGGGAACGAGGAGGGCTGGGTAAAAAGAGAAGCGCAAGTAAGAAAAGACCATATTGAATTTTCTGTGACATTCTTTGTGGTGGGCACTAAAAGCTGGTCGATGACGCTTACATGCACAGTTCTCCCGAACTGCTGTAGCACCCTGCCCATAACTGCAGAGGTTAATCTGTCAGCAGTGACAGAATCCAGCCATCAGGTTCAAGTGTTAATTTTCTGGCCGCTGGCTGCTCAGAGCTGCTCTGCAGCGGCACAGAGACATGCCCGGGGCTGGCTGGTTTGGCCCATTTTACTTTATTAACAAGTGGGGTCTGGGTTGAATCCAAACTTGCCAGGTAAGACTAGGGAGGGCTGCATTTTAAGGAACTTTAGGCTGCGGACTCCACAGCCCATTGGAATCCAAGAAATGAGTCGATAACACCACGTGACAACTTGTGTCAGATGTAAGTTGGTTTGTTGTGTTCAGCTCCCAGATATTGGTAATGTTCTGTACACTAGATCTAGGACAACTCTTCAGCAATTACCTAAGGACTGTTAACTGACAGACCTCATCACAAAACACGAGCTGCTCTTCCCCCTCTCTCTCTGGCAGTGCCGTTCACAGCAGCAGCATCAGTGGCACCGTGTGCTCTTTGAACAGCCCTGGCACCAAGGACGGATCCTCTCAACTGATGCCACACACATCTCCGCAGTGCTGCACTGCCTGGAACAAGGCTGCTGCCTGTACCCAGGGAGCACACCCGTCGGACAATCAGCTCCTGCTACCAGACTTAAACGACACCAAATCCCCAGATGGCAACTTCATGAGATGTGAGAACCTTCTAGAGTCCCTGACCCTCTCACTATTTTCTGGTTTTGGGACAGGCTTCAACCCCGGCATTACTCTAGAAGTGAAATACCAGCCTTTTAAACATGCCGTTTTCCTCCCTGCACATGTCTCTGTCCACACGTGTGCAGATGTAAACACACAGACGTACGTAAGCATTTCTGTCTTGTCTTTGCCTCTTGGGCATGAAAATGGCTCTGTGTGATAGTGACCTTTGCTTTGCTCCCCATAAAGCCCTTTGCTTACCTATCGCAATGGGAACTTCCTCTTGAACTGCTTCTGCCAGACTCGTGTTGAGCATCAAGGAGTATTTTCTCCATGTCCCCATTGTGGATGGAGATGGAGGCCGGCACCTGCTCCTGGCTCGTCGGAGTGGCAGTGCTCCCGCTGCTGCTCCCGTTGCTGCTGAAGTGGAGTTCCACCCAGGAACCTGCTCACCAGAATTGGGAACACAACCAGAGTAAACCCAGTGGGTCCGTGGAAAAGGCACGTACAGTATGAGAGCACTGATCCTCCCCAGCGTCACGTTACAGCGGGACTGCACCGACACCATGGCTAATAAACATGCCCAAACGCGGGGGTGCCTGTGAGCGAGCTGGAAATCTGGCAGCACCGAGAAGGAGCTGCTCAGTACAGTGCGTCTCTTCTGCGGCTGAAGAGCTTTGATTTTGGGAGACGTTTCATTTTTGTTGTTCCACAGAGGCGGTAGCCAAATAAAACCATCACAAGGGCTTTCTCTGCCGAAGTTTTTTTATTCATTTATTGAAAACACTTCAGGCTCAAGGATCCCTTTATTGTGTTTTGATCAGCCTGTTTTCAGCAAGCACTTATAGGTGTCACTGTGAAGCAACCGAGGGTATGTGGCAACAGCGGATCATGTGTTTGCTGCCTGCAGTATATTTAACACAGCCGGTCACATGTCGCTTTGTTTTTTTAAGAGTGTGTGGAATAACAATTCACCCTGGGCAGCAGCAACCAGCACGCAAAAGGGCCCATATTTGTTGTTGCATTATAAATCAGCTCAAGGGACAGACAATCTTCGAATTTTATCAGTGTCAGTGGAATTTACCAATCTAACACCCTTCTCCATGCACACAACAGCATGAGTAGATAGGTGCACTGTGCCCATCCTAGAACAGTTTATAGGAAATATATCAAAGGCACAAAGATAGCCCAGTTGTGGAGAGCCTGAAGGTTCATAAATCAAAACAGCAAAAAGCCAGACTGCTTAATCTGCATTATTAATAACATTAATATTAATACCACTCATATCTCTCTCCTGAAGAGCCAGATGGCCACGAAATCTTTCAAATGGACAAACCCTGGGTTACCGAGTTTTGAAGAAACTCATTCCTGAGTGGCCTCTTTCACGGCACAACTGATTTGTTGGTTTGGTTGGAGGTTTTTTCTTCCTCCTCCACGTGACTGTACGTGGTATGTGACTGTTTATACCCAGACAAACTTTTCCTTACTCTTTCCCCCAAATTTATGTAAGTCCCAGTTGTTACCAAAGAACAATCACAACCACTGAAGTTTAAGTTAATGCAGTGTCGAGCTGGAGCAATGCCTCCAGCTCCCTCGAGAGGCTCAGCCAGCTCCTGGCCTGCCTGTCCCACTGCCCAGCACAACTCCACACTGTGTGGGCTGCTCTGCAGTGGCTTGTACACACACGCTCTATTTCTCCTGTAAAGCTGTGTGCTACGTGAGGCACACTCATAGTCCGGCCATCACCAGCACCACCAGCACACGTAACCACTTCGACCTGCTGAAATCCTCCTGGACACAGCGCAGTGACTGGAGGAGGTGGTTAAGGTTACAGCAGAAGGTTCATAGTACACATGTTTTACACATTTCCTTTCTTTTTTTTTTCCTTTTAGACACTCTTGAGAGTAAGGTTGTGCTGGTGCACCAGGAATATGCTGTTATATTGTGAATTATAGGTAAAAGAGCCAGTATTTTTACGAAGTTGGAAATATAAACAGCTCTACGCGTAAAGCGGCAAAGCGCAGAAACTGAGTCATAGGAAAGGATTTTGGAGAAAATGAGCTTATATGATATCCTAGCCCAGGATCCACACTATGGGAGCACAGATTAGTACTTAAAAGAAGGGGCTCGGTCGGCTCTGGAAATATTAATTTCTCAATATATGGCTTTCAAAAATGGAAACAAAAAGCAAAATTCCACAGCAAGATGCAGATGTTTCCCCGAATTGCTAAAATCACCCTGTAAATCACACGGTTTAACATGCAGGTGCACACGGATCTTTCAGGTACGAGGGGAATTTGCTTCTGACTTTCGCTGAACACACGATACCTGCGACTGGCCCCGAGCCCTCCTCAAAGGTCTATCCCGCACACGGCTGGTTTCTGCCGGGCAGACAGGCAGCGCCCCGGAGGGGCCGTGTCAATCCAGCCGCCCTCGGAGGTTCAGCCCCACAGCGGGGAATCGCGGCTCCTTAAACCTGACCCGTTCCTCCACCCTAGCCGTCACCTCCCCGCGTTACTAGGGAGCTCTGCAGCGCTTTAATGAGCGATTACCGCCGGGCCGCTGCTCGGTCACCGACTAACGGCCAGGGGAGCCGCCGCATCCCCGGGCTGACCCGGCGGAGGGACCGGGGCAGCAGCGTCCCGGGCCCGTCCCCGCCGCGGACACGGCAGTGACCCCGCGGGGCTGCTCCAACACCCGGCGACAAGGACGCCGAACGGCTGCGAGACGCGGCCCCGCGGTTCCGGCCTCCGCAACGCGCCCGGGCGCAGACCGAGGCCGGGCAGTGAGGCGAAACCCGACGGCCTCGAAGCGCCTGTTCCCCGGCGGCGGCACCGCCCACCTTCAGGCAAGCCCGGGGCGGCGGCGGCCCGACCGACCTCCCCGCCCGCCTCAGCGCCGGCCGGACACCGCCGCGGAGCCCCAGGCCTGGCCTCCCCGGAGGCGGCCGTCGGCCCTTACCCTGCAAGTTCTCTTCCTGCGGGCTGTGTCGCGACATGACGCGCTCTCTGCTCCTCTGCCGCCGCAGCGGATCCACACGCCGGACCTGTGAGGGTGCTGCGACCGCAGCAGGACACGCACTGCCCGTTACCCTCCGCCCGGCCCCGCTCCTGCCGGACCGGCCGCTGTGACGTCACCCGCCCTAACGTCACCCGCTGCCCCGCTCCCATTGGCCGCCGCCGCGGGGCGGGGGCCGCGGGGGCGGAGTCCCGGGAGGGTTGGGGGACCCAAACCGTCCGGTGCGCCAGCGCCCTCACGGTGGAGTTCTGCCCCAGAGCTGCCCTCGTCCGGTCTAAAGCCATCACCCCTCGTCCCAGCACCGCCCGCCTTGGTGAAAAGTCCCTCCGGCTTCTGCGGGATTAAGAACCCGCTTTTTCCTACCAAGGAACTTGGGGAAAGGTTGCCCTTGGCGGAACGAAATACACTGTTTAGGTGATAACGGATCAAGAAGCAAGTTCGGGATGCTTGTGCGTTTGTTGATGACACCGGCCCTGCGCCGGGGCTGACATGGCTCCGGGAGCCGGCGGTGCCGGGGCTCGGGGCTGCTCCCGCAGCTCGCTGCTGCTCTCTGCTGCCCGGGACCGCTCCGGCCGCCGCGCCCCGGGGAGGGAGCCAGGCAGCCTCGACCGCCGGGCAGCACCATCGCGGGGTCACACCCGCTGTGTTCCGGCGTGGTGGCAATACCCAGCTGGTGTCCACAAGGCGTTAGACTCTTCAGCTGGCCCGCAGTGTGCTGAGTGAGCTGAAACGGGGAGGTGAGAGAGGAACCTGGAGCAATGCTCTACCCGCTACCATCAACCCACTGAGATTTTCATAAGCGACTTTGTGTCAGCACTGGTGTGGCCAGCAGGAGCAGGGCAGTGATTGTCCCGCTGTGTGGGGGGCACTGGGGAGGCCACACCTCGAACCCTGGGCTCAGTTTTGGCCCCGCACTCCAAGAAGGACATTGAGGAGCTGGAGTGTGTCCAGAGAAGGGCAACGAGGCTGGTGCATGGTCTGGAGCACAAGTGTGCTGAGGAGCGGCTGAGGGACCTGGGGGTGGGGGGTCAGCCTGGAGAAAAGGAGGCTCAGGGGAAACCTTCTCACTCTCAACAACTCCCTGAGAGGGGGTTGGAGCAAGGCGGGGGTTGGTCTCCCCAGGAACAAGCAACGGGACAAGAGGAAACGGCTTCAAGTTGTTCCAGGGGAGGTTGAAGTTGGCCCTGAAGAACAATTTCTTCCCCGTTGGGGTTGTCCAGGGTGGTCCAGGCTGCCCAGGGGGGGTTTAACAGACATGTCAAGGTGGTGCTGAGGGACAAGGCTTAGTGGTGACCTGGCAGTGCCATGCGAACGGTTGGACTCGATGAGCTTAAAGGTCTCCTCAAATCAAAATAATTCCACGATTCCATGATTTCCAGCAGTATTCTGGAAGGACAACGTACAGCTTGTGGGCCAGCTCTTCCGAAGCAGGAATGTTGTTCATGCGTAACATAAAAAGTTTGATATTTCTACCAGCCCTTGACAGTCCTCCCTCGTTCTCAGCATCACCGCCCGCCCTGGCCAGCCCACACGGCACACAGGTGCCTGGGTGCTGCCCACGGGGCAGCCAGGGGCACAGCTGGGCTCTCAGCAGTGCCCTCCGGGAGGGCAGGGGTTAAACCCGGATTCTTTCTAAAGCAAATCACTTTCTCCACCTTGTAGCAAGGGAAATTGATTTTGTTTTGAAACAAGGGACCAGTTGGTATGATGTTGAAAAGTTATTTCTCAAGAGGAAACAGCAGGGAAAGGGCGCGATGTTTAACCCCCGAATGCGGGTTTAGGGTTTTACAGCATTCGTTACCCTAAACATGGAATCACGGAATTCCACAATCGCACAACCATGGAATCATAGAATCGGAGACTCACAGGATCATGGAATCGTACAATCACGGAATCATCTGGGTTGGAACCTTTAGGATCATCAAATCGCAGACAACATATTTGAATTAACAAAATTAAATTTTAAAACTTCAATTTACATGAAGAGAAAAAAACGTCATAAATTGCTGGGAAAGGTACAGTATGGGAAGTCAAAACTGAAGGGTTAAAATTTAATTTTTGGGAATGTCTTCTGTCAACACTTCTCTGACGAATAATGAATTTGCAAACCGTGGGTCGGAGTCTGCTCTGACTTTGGTCACCTAAAGTTAATGGAAACAATGTCCTACTACAGGTGTAGCAGTACAATTACACGGATAGTGATGAGAAAAATGTCTAAGGGCCTAAAATGTGATGTCTGTGCTCAAGAGCTTTCAGAAACTCTCCAGAGACCCTGCCAAGGCCCTGGGTGCAGCGGTGGCCCCCTGGGACAGCCCTCCAGAGCTGTCCTTGGCAACTGGCTGAGTGTGTTGGCTTTCAGGTGAATCTTTATGGCAGAAGATTCTTGGTTATGGCCAGAAAAGCACCGCTGTGACCATGGAGAATTGAGAACTGCGTTGGGTGAAACCTGTAACAGCTTATCCATCTAAGCCACAACCCTCGATCAGGCTGGAACCCGCTGAGATTTTGTTGACTTGCCTGTCAGCAGAGGCAGTGACCCGCCATCTCCCCAGTCCAGGGGAGGCCACAGTCCAGCTAGTTATGGACTCACACTTGCTGCGGGGTAAGTGGGGGGCGACCAGGGGGCTGCCTCCAGGCTGATATGGAAGAATGAGCCTACATGGCTTCAGGTGTGATGTCACTTCAGAAGGTGACATCACTTCAAATGGTGACATCACTTCAGGTGGTGACCTCACTTCAGGTGGTGACATCACTCCACATGACACGTGGCCAAGCTCACCACTCTCGCCGTGTGCTCCCAGTGCTCTCCAGCGGCATGGGCCTGCCAGCTTGCTCGCCTCTGCAAAGCACGGGGCCTCGAAAGCAGCTGGAATGAGAACTGCCGGGTTTCGTCCGGTTTGTAGAAATCCAGGCGGTAGGCGTGTGTTCGTGCTGTGTGTTCCTGGGGGTGGCATTGATCATCAGCTCCCAAACTGTTCCCAGACACTCGTCTCTGAGCTGTCCGTGCTCATCCATCCCTTTGACGGGAGCAGAGCTGACGGATACACGGCCTAATGCTTTGGCTGCTTTATATCTGAGACTTAGAACCTGAAACAATTGTGACACAGTGAGTGTAATGATCTGATTTAATATCGGGTCTGGAGAAAGAAAGAAATTAAGGGGTAGGACTGCACATGACAGTCATACTCGTTTAAGCAAATGTCCCCCCAGTCCATCAGCCTTCAGGAGAAACTAAACAAACACCGAAGTTTCCTTTCATGTAATTGTTGCTGTTAGGTTTTAAAACGTATTCGCACTGCAGAGGTAGAGGACAGAGGAAATGAGATCCTCTGACATGTCAGTTAAAACAAGGACTTGGGTGCTACAGGACCTGAGTCTTTGATTTGGGCCAATCTGGTTAGTGTTTTGCGAGGTTTGATTTCTTCGAGTTTGATTTCTGAGCTCGCATCACTGTTTCTTGCCTGTGCTCATCTCCTTTCTACGTGTTCTTTCTTTCTCCCAGCAATTGCTGGTGGCCCAGTGACACAAAGTGATGGTTAGTGTCATTGGTTCCTTACCGAACCCGCTCAGGGAGGGGCATGAAACAGGGCTCAGTGACTGTTAGTGGGACTTCATGTATTTTAGGTATCCAGATATTTAAATACTCTGCCGTTAGGACTCAGAAATACCAATCTCTTACTTGTAAAAGACACTCATAGAAGCAGGTTTGGTGTTAGAAATGCAGATGGAAGTTTACCTGGGAGACAAGCAAAGAAGGGCTCTCTCAGGACAGCTTTTGTCTGGCTGTAGCACCGAGGGGTCGTTTTGCTGCCCCAGAGGGTGAGGCACAAAGTGGGCTCCTGGGGTGAACGTGGCTGCTATTCCGCCTGCTCTTCAGTGTCCCAGCGCATCGCTCAACACCCTGTACCTCAGCATGCCATCGCGGTGTGTTTGTGACTAAGAAGGTTTCATTTTCTTCCATTTGGTGAGTGAAAAAACCCCAAACTGCTGTCTCTGGCGTAACTGCTGCAATCCCAGGGCTTTGCTGTGCGCGTTGGCAGCATCCCTCGCGTTTCTCTCCAGCAATTCCTGAGTAAAGGGCTGAGGAGGAGATTCCTGCCCGGTTTCTGTAGCTGGCTGCACAGAGGGCTATGGGTAGGATCACCTGCCTGACCGGCTGATCTGTGTCATGGGTGAACTGTGTGCTGAGATAGCCGGGAGAGACCGAAATCAGCCTTTAAACCAAAACCCAGACTTCTGCTGCTTTGCTTTTCAGCCTCAGAAGTGGAAGAAATTCTGATGACTTCTGGAGTGAATCAGAAACATGGAGCATATACATTTTTCAGCTCGTATTTAATCACTAACTTCAGGGTTTTGCAGCTCATTAATGGTTTTGCTCTGTGCCGATGCACGGAGCCTTCGGCCAGGGGTGGAAATTGCCAGAAGAATGCCCGTTCCCCAGCACTCGCCAGCTGGGAAACAAAACCCGCCTCTGTGAGCGATGCAAACCAAGGACGGCCTCTCGCCTTACGCCACTTGCAACACTGATTTCAATGGGGTTTGTTTTACTTACCAACTCCCACAAAATGTTGCAATTCAGCTCTAAAAATAGAAAATAGTTGTGTTTATCCATCCAGCGGCTCAAAGGCTTTTGTTTGCAGAGCTCCGGTCAGAGCCGCGCCGGCCTGGTGTCGCGGGGAGAGGGTTCCCAGGTGAAACTGGGCAGCCGGCCGGACCGGGTGTGAGCTGCTGGTCTGCTCATCGCGGGGGGAACTCTGAAATTTTGTTCATTTTCTTGAAGTGCCCCAGCATGTACCTTAGTCACGGGTAATTAAACAGCAGAGCAGGGGCAGGGGACATGAGAAATCCAGCAGAGGAATTGGAAGAAGGTTCTAGGAATCTGGTCAGAAGTCGCACACGTTTCTTTGCTTTGCGCTCAGGTGATGCTCGGAGTCGGGGCTTGGAACTTGGGGAAAAAACAGGTCTTAAATGGAAAGATCCAGACCTTTACATATTGTTTAAGGGGAAAAAACCCTAAGCCTCCTTTCTAAAAACTCAGAATATGCTTCAGGGTAGGTGTCTGCTTTCCAGTGCCGTGCTCAGATCACTCCGTCACGCTGTCAGCAGTTCAGGGGCAGTCACTGGGAACAGCTCCCAGTCCTCGCAGTCAGAAAGAGAGGAAAACCAGACAAAACAGGCCTCAGATCCCCTTTACTGCTGGAGAAATTTGCAGTGTGGGGCTGTTGTGAGTACCTGGTAACCAAAGATGTTCATTTTATCTGTATTTGTTATTCTGTTCTGATGTAAAGGGAGGTTTCAGGCTGGTGAGCATGATTATTGAAAATGAACGATTGTTCGGTTATGAAAAGCAGCAGGAGACAGCAAACGATGGGTTAAAGACGTGCTTAACTATCTGCAGTGCTTTAACTCTCACATCCTACCTCACAGGAGTTGTAAAGACACCTGCCTGTTTTCCACCATCTTACCCGTTCCGCGGGATTTCAGAGCGCGGGGTTGTTCAGCGATGACATGCCTGCGCCAGGCAGGCTCCAGCGCCCGGCCTCGCGCTCTCACGCGTGGGGACCCCCACGGAACCCAGCCCCATCTCCTTTGCCAGCAGCGAGCGCAAAGACTGCTGGCTATTTTAAACCCAAACATCCTCCAGATCTTCCTGCCCTTTCCCACCACTTAGCCCCGGCGTCCGGAGGGGTTCAGCTCCGATGCAGGCTGTGCTGGATGCAAATTAACGATGAAGCTGAAATACAAGTCCTTCCAGCCGCAGGCAGGCAAGGGGACCCTGGTCTGCGTCGGAGCCGAGCTGGTTTTATCCCAGCATGCCTGACTTAGCTTTCCGAAGGGAGGGCTCTGGGTTTTGTGGGAGCTGGGGCGATGACGTGCCCGCTCTCCGCAGGCTGCAGCGGCACCGCAATGGCTGAGGGGCGGCTGCCGGCTCTTCGCAGTGAGCTCATTCTCCGCGGAGCCAGCCGGGATTTACCACGCAGCGCCCGGCAGCCGCAGCCGCCTCTGAACGCCGGCCTCAGCATCTCCTCGGCGAGGCTGCGCTGACCCTCACTTTGGGGGGTGCACATGGTGAGCAGATTAACTCTATGGTTGACTTCTTTCTTTTTTTTTTCTTTTTTTTCCTTTTTCTCCTCTGCCCTCTAATGCTTCCCCGACTGATTGATGGGTCATTTCTCCTCCGATTCCACTATTCAGAGGACAGAGATGGAAAATATAATCTTATGCAGCAGGGATGGATTATTTTATTTTAGTCTTTTGCAGCATGAATTGTAGAAATCCTTTTAACTGTGTCTGCTAGGAAGAGGTTTTAAAAGTGCAGTGCACTGGCTGCGAGGGACGGTGCTGTCCTCAGTAACGCGGCGAGCAGCGCACATCGGGCGGGAGATGCCCGCGAGGTTAGGTCCTGCATGCGTTAATGCATCGATAAATATGTACAGCCTGCGCAGATAGCTCGGTGTGTTCCACATCTCCTGCCTGGAGGCTGGCTCTCATCCGTTCTCTAATGGCCTGGTTTGCATTCTGCGCGTGGGATTTTTTTCCCCCTCATGCCCAGTTTCTCTTTGGCGCGGTTAATGAAGGCAGCTCTGGTGTGTACCAGCTCTGCTTTCGGATGCTGGTGAGCCTGTGGCCGAGAATGTCTCTGCTGGTCATTGGCTCAGCGGCTGTGCCTTCCTGCTCTGTTTATTTGTCAGGATCTTCTCAGGGTCTCCATCGTATGTGGCTGAGCTGAAATGTCAGGGACTGTAATTGCTGATGAATCTCCTCTAGAGCTGTAAAAGTTGGTGTTTCAGGGTAATATAAGTTATGACAAATTACTGTAACAATTAATCTGGTTCTGTGCACACTGAGGAACTGATCTGGGCACTTCCTCTTTTCTGAGCTCCAGTGCATATACCGCGTATCTTGAGATCCGCTTCCCACCCTGTGCTGTTGAACCTGTACATTAAACAGAGAAAGTTCATTTTTTCCAGTTGCTTGCTCCCGTGGCGGTTTTAAATGTCACTTACCTCATGAGATTTCTTTCCCTTTCAGTTATCATGGCTCTGCCTCTAATGACACTGTTCAGAATGCAAACAGAAATTAGAAAACAAATACATTGGAGTCAGATTGACTTTGTCTGTCATTTCTCACATGATGCTACAACCAGAGAAATGTGTCTGGTATAAAATCATAATTCCCTGGCAGGAGACCCTCCCTGCTGCCAGTCTGGGCTCGCAGCTCTCACTGACATGCTGCACTCTTAACCTGCCACTTTTTCTCTTCACTGTTTGCTCAAGTGTGTGGTTGGTGCTTAAAGTACGCCAGGAAATGGCAAGTTTGGTGTAGGGGCCGGCTTAATACTTTCCTAGTGCAGCGGACTGTCTGGTTTGTATTGGGTCTTGTCAGCTCTTTGGCTAGCAACGGCTTGTTCTTGCCTGGGGAATGCAGGGCTGGTAGAAAGTTTGGGGTTTGTGGTGAATTAAAAGGTGAATGACACTGGTATGAGGATACAAGAACGCCTTGACTAGAAGAAGCTGCAGTTGTCACTAGGGCCCCGATGGAAAAAAGAGCAGCCCATTTTAAGATGACTTTTAAGCACGTGCTTAAGGCCCACTGGTTGTCTCGGAAGATGCTAGTCTTGGATATCTTTGTGGAACTGTGTGCCTGTAAAGCTTTCCCTTGTTACATGCTCTGAAAGTGGCAGTTGTCAACACCTCCTACTTGGTGGAGTTTCGTAAAGTTTCCAAGTGCACTGACAATTTACACGAAGAATAAAACTCTGCTTCACTTCTTTTCCTTCCAAAATGCATCTCTAAAATACTGCTTTATATTGCGGATGGCTCAAATTCAATATAGTGTCAGCGAAGGAGAGTTAACAAGTGAAGGCCTTTAAATAATGATCTTCTTTAACACTCTCCTTTAAAACACCTGTCTTCAAAGTTTATCACCTTCTGTGGTGCAGCTCGTCACGTATAGCCAACAGCAGAGGGTCGGCTTAAATGGAAAAATAATAAAAAAAGAAGGATCTAAAAATTTTACACCAACCAGTTGACTGACATGTAGGATTTGAACTCAAAGCTCTTCCATCCACCTACTGTAGTGGTGAGGCTCCAACAGGACTGAGAAATTTTAAGACAGATGACAGCACTTGCACTAATATATGTTGTGATAAAAGCAGCCAAAAGTTAGCCAGTACTTCAGACTTCCACGTTAAATTGATCCTGTAATCCTGGCTTTATCTGACCATAACTGTAGCATTCCATGTGAAGGAGAAGGGGAGCTTACTTGTCCCTGGAGCATCTTGTTGGACATTACTGGTGGCAAAATATCAATCAATCTCTACTAGTCATCTAACCTAGGAAGGCAACTCCCTGATTTTCCTCTGGTACCTCCAGACAAGTGCTCTGTACTCAAACAGACCTCCCCAAAGACCTCAGGAATTTAATACCTTTCTGTAGAACTTATTCTAATGGAGAATGACACTCTTGTAGATTTGAAAAAATCTCTTCAGTTCTACGCAAATCCACAAATCATTACTTCCAGGAACACGTGATTAGGGTCTTGTTAGTCACCGATGATGCACAATCCAGATGCAGGTTCCATAGTTTACATCTGTGCAACTTTGTATGTCCTCCAGCGTGACCGTCCCTCTGGTACTCCATATCAGCAGGGGCAGCATCCGAGAAGAAACAGTTTGGAAAGGCTCCAGAAAATGTCTGGAGGACACATTTGTTTCCTCGAACACACACGCAAGCGGCAGGGTGTTGAGTGTTGTGTTTCTTTAAGTCCAACAGAAATCCTGTTGTGCTGCTTTTTCAAGCCATTCCACCACTGCCACAGTTGTTTGTCCTTCACAAGGTCATGTGCAAACAGGGACCTTATTTTTGATGGAGCTCAGATGAAAAGACGAGTTGGTTCCAGATGCAGAATATGTATTTTCTGTCCTTTTAATAAATGGTTTTGGGCACGTTGGTTCCAGAGGACGATGCCTCCTGAGCTTCTCCAGGCTAACTGGGATGAGATGTCCCAGGACTGACCAAAACTGCATCTGCTCTGGAAAGCTGCTGCCTGAATGACGCTGGATATTTCACGAGGCTGGTGCTGTCACAGTTCAGAGCCAGAATATATTGCGCTGGCAGTAGGTTGCTATTGATTGTGGAGGCGTCTTGGCTGTGGTGTGAGGTGCTGTTCAGCCTGGCCATCAGTCTGTGACCATCCTGACTCCGCTATTCCACCCTTTGAAAATCAGTGTAGATGGAATTGATTCAGCTTGGCCTTTTAATACCAAAAAGGCTTCTCCTCTGTTTGCTGACGGCTCTGTTTTGTCTCGCATGACCCTTAGTTGCATAATAGATGTGTCCCCTGGCACGCACTGGAGGTGAAGGACGACATTAATGAACTCCAGATGGCACATACCATGTTTTACTGGGATGTAAATCTGAAACAAACTCCGTGTTAATGGTGTTTAATTAACAAAGAAACTGCACACAAAAAGCCTGGTTCCGATGCCACCGAGCCAGTGTCAGAAATCTCGCTGACTTCAGGGACTCAGGACGTGCCTAGAGGGAGAACTTTGCAAAACATCTAAAGTGTCTGAAGATTTATTGATTTGCACAAACTTCTGGTAGGACTCTAACACCAGTAGTCCCATGGCCCTCCTGGAAAGGTTTTGCCATGTTTTGCAATTTAACTAAGTCTGTACTAAAATAATGATTTGATATTAACGTTATGTGAGAGGGAGCCAGGTCTTGCCGCTGTGAAGTGTGTGATGATCACTGGAAGTTTCAAGATCTCCAGTTTGCATTCAAAGCAAAGTCAGAGGAAGCTGCAGGCAAAATATTTGCATGAAGATAGTAAAGTAGAAATGCAAAGGGTCCTACAGGAAAATGTGTTAGTTTGATCTGGAGTAGTAATAACTAAATGGAAAATAGACTGACCTAACGGTCAATAGTAACCCATTTTATCTCAGATAATGCCTGCAGTTGTTAAAGCCTTTTCTCCCCAATCGAAGCAGTTTGGGGATTTCCAGTGGCTGCTGAAAAACCTCCTTCACTGGTGGATCACAGCCTTCTCCTGGCTAAGCCATCTATTTTACTGGTTGCCCTTGAAGGAAGCGTTATGGATTTGGGTTTTATAAACAAACATCTGACATTTCCACACAGGCATCGGCACGCAACGGCCACAACTCAGAGCACTGCCGGGAGCCACGGGAGACTTCCCTTCGCTCCGGTGTGTGCCTGCAGGTTCCGGACCCGCAGGGCTAAGGCAGCCTTGTCACACCGGGGGGATGATTTATTATTTATGCTGCTTGCGGAAAGATTCGTTATACGGTTTGACACTTTCACCTTTTGCTGGTGTCTGCTTGTTTCTCGGTGTTGGATGCCAGGCATCGTCCGGTGCTGCTGGGGTTTGCCCGCAGCGGCTGTGCAGGAGCAGGGAGAGGCTCAGACCCTCCCTGCCCCCTCAGACACTGGGCTCTTCTGCCTCTGTCCTTTTCACCTCCTGGCTTAGTTTTTTCCTGCTCCATGATATAGACCATAAATTCGCGTGGCATTTGTCGTTGCACAGCTCAGATAGCCATGGGTTAGGCTAGTTCACTTTGAAAATTATAGTGAAGGCTGATCTTTATCTCCCGGGATCACAGAGTGCAACATTTAGCAGCACAGTTAGAGAAAAATCAAAAGAAGTTTTCAAACCAAGGGAGGTATTTTGGTTTAGTTTTCTCTACTTTCCTGAACACGTGGCTGGTTCTGGGATTTGCACATGCAGAAATTCCAGTTCCACGTATTGCTGATACCAGTTTATAGGGACAAAACCATCATTGGCAAAGCTTTGGACTTGACTGGTTTGCAAGTGTGTGGTGGAAGGGAAGTCTCCTTGTAGTTTTACTTCTCTCAGGATACACTCAAGCTCAGCAGGAGTGAAGAACCTGGCTGGCTACTCACGGGTGCCCCTCATTACCCTGTCAATTAGCCCAGCGAGCTGAGGGTGCTGACCTGCTTTGGGCAGGGTCTGGTAGGGCTGCCTGTGGGAGCTCTGCTAGGCAGCTCCTCCTCAACACAGGCTGTTTTGCTGCTTGCTTTCTTTTGGGATTATTTTTTTTTTTCTCCCCCTGTTACTGAAGTGTCTGTGTGTCACTTAAGACTGGCTTGTGGTGTTGGCCTGATAAGAATTTATCATCACAAACTAAGCAAAACCATAGGGCAGAAGAAAGAAACCTGGAAAATGTGCTATAATCCCAGGTCTGAAGAGAATGGAAAGCAGAGCTTGATACGCTCCTGGAGTTGTCCTGCGTGAGTCAGCACTGGGTAAGAATGTCTGAACAGGCTGGAACAGGCAAAGCAGACAGTACAGACAATGGGGGAGTAACGGAGTTTGGGTGTCAGAGACATCACTGAGAGCAAGAGCAGAAAACTTTAACTATACTTTTTTTCCCCTCAAAGTTTGTTGGGTTTTTTTATTGTTATTATTTTGTTGGTTCAAAGGGAATATCTGAAACAGGGAAGTGTGTGAAATGACTTTCCGCAGAAGGGCCCGGTAAGCAGAGGGGTGATAGAGGTTGGCCAGGATTCGTTTGGTGGTGGCAGAGATGGCACATCCAAACCCACAGAGAGTGGGAGGATGAGTAAAGCCCTGGAAACACCTGCAGGCAGCTGGACTGAGCTCTGTTGATGTCTGATGTGAGGCTCGGGGAAGGACTTGTAAAAACTTGGGAAAAAACTCACAGCATAAAACTTTTTCTTCCTCCCTTACTTGCAAATCCCATAACATGGTGGGAAATACTGCATGCTGCTTCACTGCTTGAGAACCCCCAGCACACCTTGGGAATGAGATGGTGCCGTACTTGGCACACTGGTCAGTGCGGGTGTGGGCTGGTGTCTTCTTTGGGTCAAGCCTCTGCCATCACCTGAGGAGAGCTGAGACTCCATAATCTCGATGGGAATCCTGGATTTTGCTAGGGAAAAGGAAACTGTAGGTGTTAAACTTCTTTTCTGTTTTCACTCCATTATCACCGCCTTTATCTGGCACCAGAGAGAGGTGTGTATGTCAGGGGAATGAAGCTGCCCTTGGTGACAGGGACTGGCCTTGTAGCATGGCTTGTGTCTGCTCTCCAATGTCTCCAGTGACCTCTCATGAGGAACATCAGGAGTGGAGAGCAAGTGATCTCCATGGCCCACGATGTGTTCCCTTCCCTAGGGAAGCTGGGCATTTTCTGTGTGTGCAGAGTTCATGTGGAAGAAAAAGGTGTAAGACATTTCTTCCATCAGCTAAAACTGGAGGCTGGAGAGCAGAGATACTCAGCAGGAGCAGACTGACACCAGCACTGCGAGCTTTTGCTTGTGGGAGCCTTTTCCGATTTTCCAAGGCACTTATTCACTGTCATTGATCTGTTTACTGGTATTGGCAGGGGCTGGGCAGCAGTAACAGCTCTGGTTTAGTTGTCCATCTCAACATAGTAACCATTTTCCACCCCCTGAGGCTGTCAGAAATGTTTGGATGTGTTTTACTGTAAGAGCAGTAAAGCATGTGAGGGGGGAAAAAGTTGCTGATTAACTTGGTGTTATGAATAGGCGTGTGAAATTAAAGAAAAATAGGTGCCTCTGCTAAAAATGTCATCACTGTCTTATTGAAGAGTGACTTATTGAAAAATAAGTTACTCAATAACTGCTTTGACACTGAAGAATATTATATGAGCATGAATATTTCTCTTCTGCTTGTATTTCTACATCAATCAGCAAACAGTGGTATCAAGTAGCATTAGTCGGCTCAGGAGGAGATGTACCTCCTGGGGAGGAATGTCTGCTCAGAAATAGGTGTACGCGTAAAGCTCCAAACCTTGAGTGAAAGACAAGGAGCAAAAGGTGCAAGGAGTGGTTAGAACAACAGATGAGTCTTTGGGATGGAGCTTGAAGATATTACTGTATTCTAGCACTACATGAAACCAGGTAATTCTGTTACAAAAAATAAAAATTGTCCTGGAGACAGTGAAATACTTTGCTCCTGCCTCCAGCCAACCCTCAGGCTCAACAGCTCATCTTTCCATTTGCCTTAGCATTCATCATCTCTATCACTTCTTTAAGTACCACTGTTTCTAGGAATGTCTGTAGTACCTCTGGGTGGGATTTGAGAGCACTGGAATTACCTTCTGTCTGTTTTGCATCGTTTTAACCCCTGCATTGCCATCCCCGTGTCTATGCTCTCAGCTCCAGGCATGTCGGGTAATGTATGGACATAACAGCCTAGAGGTGGGGCAATCGTTTCCAGCAGCACTTTTCCGAGTAGCTCAGGACATGTAAGCATAGACCGAAGCAGCCACCGCTGCGTACGCCCAGACAGGTAACGCCAGCCACCCCAGTCCTGGGTGGGCTTTGCCCGCTTCAGCAGTGGCACGAAATCACCAGCTGGCTTTGCCTGCTTCTGCTGTGAGTGGCTGCTGGGTGATGGCCTCTTGGCTCTCGTTCTTCGTCAGGGACCCGCAGTGCACTGCGCCTGCATTGCAGCTTTAACACCATTACCAGCACGACGAGCCCTTCGAGCTTCTTGTAAAAGTAATCTAGTGCTTGGATAATACACTGAGGTGTTTGGTACTGGCTACGACCTGTATGTTCCAGATCGCTCTGATCCATCTATTAAGTAATGCCATGCCAGTAAAGAAGTATTTTAATCTATATTTTTATATGTATGCATACACACACACACAGAGATATATGAAGCTCCCTATAAAGGGTATAAACTTTTTAGGAAAAGAGAAATCAAACTGTACAAAAGAGAAACTAATTTTTTCTCACCAAGATATTTTCCCCACCATGATCAACACTAAAGACCTGAAATGCTTTATCTTGTTAAGAGCAATAATTACTACTTTGCCCCAAAGACCCAGACATACACACCACTTACAGTCACTGGTGCAACTGGAGATGTTTCCTCACATGGAAAATAGGCAGCAGGTCCTTCCCCAAGGGCAGTGCTACAGAGGCAATAGCTGCTGAGAGCCTGCAGGACCCTGGATGCTGCTTTATAAAAGGCAACTTTTGTTTTTCAGCGACTTTCCACAAACTTGGCTTTGGTTCGTTACCTCGAGGTGGTGATTGGGAACATCGTTTTGTGTGGGCTTATTGCATATTAGTGTGACTCTTCTATTTAAAGTAACATAAGTGCAAGCTCACGTTTCCTTGGGGTTTTGGAGTCCAAGCACTAGCTTGACTCACTTTGAGTCAAAATTTTGGGACATTTTCTCACATTATTTTCAGCCAAAATCAGTTTTATTACACCTAAAAGCAGGCCATCAGCCGAGCAGGTGAGGTTAGTAGCACTTCTGTGTGATGAAATCATAGTTATTTCATTACTGTTGTGTTTTCATGTGAAAGTTCAAACTGGTTTGTCTGCAAAGTCAGTATTAAACATCAGAAATGTGAAGGAAACAAAAACCTGAATAGCCCCACCTTGCCCCAGAGTTTAGAATATTGCTTCCTGTGGGGTCGTTGTTCTCCAGAAACGCCTTGGGGTCTTTAAAAGAGAAATAAAGTGCAAATTGCACGTAGGCTGTTGGGTGCTCTGGGGTCTATTCCCAGCCTTGAGCTCCTTGGGTCGAGCTTCAGCCAGGCGGGAGGATGGATCCTGCCAGCCCTGCAGACTCAGATCTGGTCGAATTTTGTCTAGATTTGAGGTTTCCGTAGAGGGACAACCTACGCTAACCCACGGCAGTGAACACAGCTGGCTTGGTCCATGCACTAGCCCAGCTGAAACACCTCGGAAATGTTCTCCTCAGTGGGGAAGTTCTTTCTCCCTCTAAGCCCCTCCCAGGCAGAACACAAATGCATCACCTGGTCCGATGCTGAGAGAAAGTGTTTTAAAATAGGGCTTTTAAACTCTTGACTTAATTAAAGTAAGCAATTCTAAAAAATGCAAATGTCATTCAAAAACATTTGAATTTTGTTTTTGACATCATCATGACTCTTTTTTTATCTTAACATTTTGACTAAAATGATTGAGAAATAAATCCATCATAAAAATTCTTCAATCAGCGAAGTTAATCACAGAAGCTGCTTCAGGTATTGCCTTTTGCCCGCGGCCCTTTGAGATCTCTCTGTAAATATCATTTACGGATCTGCAGCAGAGCTCCTGCCTTTCTGTTTAAAAAAAAAAAAAAAAAAAGGAGAGAATATGCAAAGAGGAAGCGGAGGACAGGGATGCAGCCGCAGACTGCTGCCAGCCAGGCAGAAGAGGGTCTGGAATAAAGCAGAGCACATCCAGGGCAGGGCTGCGCGGGCAGCCGGGCTCCATAGCAACTGCAGCTGCTCCCTCAGGAGGGATCCGAGTGTTCTGCTGGGTTCGGGGTTTAAAGCTGCTGCGTGGGTAAGTGGTTCCTGAGAATGTATTTGTTTTCAAAATCGTCTTGGCTACAAGCCCATTTGCCAGCAAGGAAAGTCATCTTTTATTTCAATCCAGTTAGCGAGAGCGATGCTGTCACTGCAAATGGCCTGAGCGAGCAGATCCCATCGGCTGGTCCCCCAAGTAATTCCACTCCCAAACAATCTCAGTGGAGGAACACGGTGTGCAGTGGCTTTTTGGTTGGCGGGAAGGGACGGGGTCTATCTGCATCTTGGGCCCTGAAGTGTGAGGTGGGGAGGGAAGGAACAGAAATTCCCAACTGGCAGTAAGGGACAAGTAGTTTTTTTCAGAGACATGCAGGAAAACTGGTTCTCTTCTCTTTTGATATGGCTGCATGCTAAAAAGCTGGCCAAGAGCGGGTCAAACCTGTGTTTTCACCTTAACCTGGGCTACAAAGAGAAGCAGAAGGGCAGAAGGGTGAGACAAGGCAAACTTTGGTCACAGAAAATGCCTATTTAGCTCACAACAGGAGATTTTATTTCCGTTTTAAGGACGTTGTAACAAAACCAAAGCAGTGCAAATCAAGAGTCAGACGGCTTTAAAAAAAGCAGTGGGGAAGAACTAGAGATGTTATAGCCTTTCCTCCTGCCTTCCCCCAATCCCCTTCAGAGACGTGACCGTACCTGGTGTACATTAGGGTGAACCTGGTGGGATTCTCCCCCTGTGGGAGGGTCCAGGTGGTGCCTCCCGCCGCCAGTGTGTTGACTGGCCATGAGCAGGAATTTCTGCAGCGAGAGGACAGCCAAGGGGGAGGAACTGGGTGCCCAGAGAGCTCCTGCCATCTCCTTGGGGTCTCCAAGTCTTGCTGGTTTAAATTGTGTTTCTATAGTGCTTCAGACTAGTATCAATTTGATTTATATTTTTATTCAAGTATTCACCTTATGGTCTCCTGCATGAAAGTTTTATTCTTCAGTTTTCTTATTCATTCACTTGTTAAATCCATTCTAAAACTTTCAGCTATACCTTTTACTTCTCACTTTACACTGGTGACTGGGTCAATGTCTCAGTCTTAGATCTGCAGATGTGGGTGACAAACAGAAGATTTCCTGTGGCTACAGGTGGGTGACCCGTTCCTGGGGACAGCAGGTGATCCTGCCCCGTGCAGCACCATGGTGTGGCACGGCTCCGCAGCACAGCGCTCCCAGCCAGCACGTCCTCTCCCAGTAAGGTCCTGTCACCACCAACATGCGCCACTGGTATTTCTAATTGCAAAGTGACACTCTATGAGCCAGGCAGCAGTGTGGCTGTACATGGCTTTTGGAGGTCCCCATGGATGTGTGCTGCTATGGATGGATACTCCTCAACGGCGTCCTGCTGCCTGCCGTGTTGGTCATCACGTCCTGGGCTTCGGTGTGGCATCTCTGACCAGTGTTGGATGTGGCCAGAAAGGGCCAGCTGTGGAAAATCTCCCAGCACCGAGCAGGGGCCAGGCCCAGGGCAGCAGCAGAAGCTTTTGGAAATCCATGGGTCTCAGGGGGGTTGGGAAGTTCTCCTTGATACTGCTTTTTACTCCGCATGCCTCAATCATGGGCTGTCCCTCGATACATACGGAGTCAAGGCCCTTTATTAGAAGAAATATCTTCATCTCTCACTGGTAAACACTTGCCAGACTGTAGCTGATGATCTTTAATACTGGAATGATTTAAACAGATTCACGGCTTCAGAGAGATGTAAAAATTGACTGCTTACCTTTTCTGCACCACTTCTTGGCTGCTGCTGGGGTACCCCCTATCTCAAAAGCCTGATGGTCAGAAGGGTTGTAACTCTGAGGACTTTGTTAAATCCACGGAGATTTGCAGAGCGTCATTGGGATTCAGTTGTGCTGGCAGTGGAAGAAGAACAAAAAAAAAATGTAAATGATATCTGCATTCCTGCTTCTAATTAAAAAATTGAAGGGAAAGACTTTCAGTAATTAAAGTGCACGTTTGCCAATTTGTCACAGGCTGAACTCAAGCACTTCTCGGTTAGACGCTTCTGGAAGTAAACTTTCAGCTTTCCTTCTCCATAGTAACGGGCTGATCATTCATCTGAACAGCTACGCTTACTCATGGCTTTAAAGGGCCAGGTCTTGGGGAGGGGACAGGGCTCCACCGGCAGCGGTGGGAGCAGGCTGGGGTTGTGGGCACCCCTGGTCCCACGGCACTTCCCAGTCCAATTGCCCTGTGCTGAGCATCATCCACGAAATCTGGCCATGCCCCTCTGCCTGCTGCACCCACAGCTGACCCCAAGGCCTCTGCTTTCCCTCTTGCATCTGCTTTTGCAAGTTATTAGTATTTATATCAGTGTTTAATAATATTTAGATTTTATAGTGGCAGTGGCAACATTTTTCTTGTTTTTGTTTTAAAGTGAGAGAGTAAAAAAATCATTGGAAAAGAATCCTGGGGAAGAAAAAAAAGTCAGTGAATTCTTTATTATCTGGTGTAATGGGGAACTGGGGCATGTTGAATAAGGAAAATAATCTTGTAGAATTAATACCGTGGCTCCGGGAGCACCCCAGACCCTGCCTGGGAACTGCTGTGATTTCCTGGGCCTCGAGGGAGCTCTGTGCATCTCATGCAGCAGCATCCTCTTGGCAGGGACCACAGGGGCGAGGAAAACAATGAGAGCTGGATGGGTTTGTGTCTCAGACCTGAAGGATGGCTGGCACCAGAGCTGGCCTGGAGCTGTGGAGGTTCAGCATCTCTGGCGACAGTTCTGCCCTGAATGCACGTTGCCGTGTGTGGCCCAGTGACGAGCTGGGCTGCTTGGGCTAGCGTAAGACCGGAGTTTACAGTGGGACAGGCTTGGGATTTTGAACCGTTGACTAGCTCTTTTGTTCCTGGGCTCTGGAGTTCCCAGGTTTTCAGCAGCGAGAGCCGCAGGTTGCACAGCCGGGGCAGGACGCCCTGTACCCGCAGCACCGCTGGCGTATGGCCACCTTGGGTAGGCTCAGCCGAACAGAGCGATCTCAGCCTGCACGACTCACCCAAAATCCTACACGGAGGGTTCCGTGCACTGTTTCTCCATGGTTTCAGCAGTGCAGAGGGAGGCCATGGGCTCTGACCTGTGAGGAGGGGCTGTGGTTGGGGTGAAGAGCTCTTTGCCTTCGCACCCCGTTCCCCTGATGTTGCTCATGCCAAGCCCACCCACAGGGTACAAGGTGATCAGGGACCCTCTAGCTGGCCTCTGTGGGTGGAAGGGCCACAGGGATGCTTTCAGTTAGCAGAGGTGATGGGGCAGGAATGGAGGCAGCTGCCTGGCTCCCGGGGAGCTTCCCACCTCTGCCAGCCTGCCCACGGGCTCCTTGGGCAGGAGGCTGCTCTTCCGCCGGGCTTCAGCTGCCTCACAGACGCTTGCAGATCGAAGGATGTCTGACTGGGAGCAGCATCGCTTCTAGGCTAAGAGTAAGACGCCACCTTTTCTTTTAAATACAGTGTGGAGAGAGGTTGGGAATTTTTTCTTCCCTGCTCAGCCTGGTTCCCACGCAGGCTTGCATTTGATTTTTCCCCAAATAAACTGTTTCCTGTTGTCATAATGCAACCAGATGGGGAGGGTTCAGTGGCGATATCTCAGGAGAGGCTGGCAGAGAAGTGGATCCAGGAAGCAGATCCTCCCCGTAATATTGGCACGGTTTGGTAAGTTCCATCGGAAAAATAAAAAGCTACTCCCTTTGCTGAGTCACAGCCCCCTCGGAGCTGGAGCTGTGACAAGCCAGGAGATGCCGAGCTGCTGGAGTTGAAGCAAAGGTGAGGAGAGGCGGTTTGGAATTCTTCTCGAGTGCGTTTCTTGTCTGAAATGATTTTTATATCTCATGGAAGTATATTGTAAGTTTAATTCAGCCTGTGGATGAGCACAGTGACGTTCCCGCTTGCAGGGCTGGGGCTGCCTGGCTCTCCTGAGGCAAACGCTAGGCGAATGGCGGGGGCAGCCCCTTCCCTCTCTGGGGGTGGTGGGGTAACGGGCTGTGGCTGTCCCTGCTCTTGCAAGGACCTGTCCTGGATGCAGCCCTGCATCTTCCTGTGTGCCCGGCATGGATGTCAGCACCGCGGGTCAGGGCAGCCCGAGGCTGCCCGGGTGGGGAACAGGAGGGCAGCAGGGTCTGCAGAGCTTCCCTCCGGATGGAGGGGAGATGCGGTCTGTGCTCCTCCCGCAGTGGAGGGGTGAGGTGGTGGGTACCAGGTGCATGTTTTCTCCGCTGCTTATACACAGCCTGCAGTAAAGCAGCTAATGATTGGCTGCTTGAGCATCCTTTCTCAGCGTCCCAGGTCTACTCTGCTTTCCTCGCGTTTCTGAACCTCTCTGTCACTAGGGCCTTGCACTGTCGTTTGTTTGCTGGAGTTGTAACAGCTTTATTTATGCGTGCTTCCCCACCGCGTTTCAGTGGTTCCGATGCACAAACATAGATTGCTTTGCTTTCTGGAGCTGTTTCACCTTCTTGAGTCTGCAGAGCTGGGTGTGAAATCCAGGGAACAGGTTTATCTGGGGAGCAGGGAGTTACGGTTGTCGAAGCAAAGCCAGCGAGGTTTCCTGACAGCAGAGAAGCAGCAGGGACACAGCAACATTCACTGATCACCTTTAAAATGGAGCATTTGACAGTACCTCTGGTTCTGTTGAAAAGCTGCTAAGATGTGTGTTATCTGGTCAGAACGATGCTCTTTGGCTATTATTTCAAATATATACATCAACATTTAATTTGTGGTCACTCCACTTGTAAATTGCAGATTCATTTTTTAAGGATAAGAACATTTCAAAAGCAAATATTATGATTAAGATGCTAGGACTGAATATAAGTTTTCCGTGTGCTCTTTAATAGGTTTTAACAATGTAAACAGAAAGCTCGGCAGCGAGGTGGCAGGGCTGTAACCCGGCCAGGTCCAGGGTGAGTGTTGGGAAAAGCAAACCTTGCTGCAGCTGCTGCACCATGGAAACCTGCACCTCTGCTCCTTCTGCCATGGAATCTGCAGCGCTGTCCCATCAGCTCTGCTGGTACTCCCCAGCCAGGTCTCTCCCTGGCCTTCGCATTCACTCTCGGTGGGACAGAGTGCATCGCCTGTGCTTGCCAATGAACCTCCTGCCAGCCCCTGTTCCTCATTCCTGAGCTGCTCCTCCTTCTCCTCACCCAGGCAGGTCCACTCCCAGGCTGTCTCACCAGGACGTCTGTCCTGTCCCGTCCCACTGGTTCTTACACAAAGCAAGATGAAATAAACCGTGTTAAACCGATGAGGTCTGGGGAGACCTTATTGCAGCCTCCCAGTGCTTAAAGGGGCTAAGGAAGATGGGGAGGGGCTTTCCAGCAGGACCTGTTGTGACAGGACAAGGAGTGATGGGTTAAACTAAAAGAGCGACTATCAGACTAGAGAGGTGAGGGTGGTGAGACCCTGGCCCAGGTTGCCCAGAGGGGTGGGAGAAGCCCCATCCCTGGCACCATTCCAGGTCAGGTTGGACCTTGTGGCTCTGAGCAACCTGCTCGAGTTGCAGATGTCCCTGCTCACTGCAGGGGGTTGGACTGGATGAGCTTTGAAGGTCCCTTCCAACCCAAGCCATCCTGTGATTGTGAATGGGGAACACGGTGCTGCTGCGTGGGGTGGAAGTCACACACCACTTCATTGAAGATAGATTCTTTTGGTATGTTCTGCTGTTAAAATTAATTTCCTAGACAGAATGGCTGAGGAAAGGGCGTCTGGGAGCTCAGGGCAGGTGGATCCACACAGCCAGCCAGCGTTTGTGTCACGGGATTGCACTCCCCTTCCCATTCTGTGGGGCTGTTACGTTCCTAGTACAACG
Organism: Bucorvus abyssinicus; assembly: GCA_009769605.1. Taxonomy (NCBI): domain Eukaryota; kingdom Metazoa; phylum Chordata; class Aves; order Bucerotiformes; family Bucorvidae; genus Bucorvus; species Bucorvus abyssinicus. Next base: position 5,887,710 of record CM020032.1, read on the forward strand.
TTATTGATTTTATTGGGCCCGCTGGGTGGGGGTAGGGGGGGTGAGGTTTTTTTCACTGACTTCAGTAGGAGCAGGATCATAATTTTAATTGTACTGCAATAGCAAACTCTTGCCAAGGAAAAAAATTTGTCCTGGATGTGGTGTACATATTCTTTATGGCCATGTAAATATTTTAATTCTGTCCTAATTATAGCCCGATTCAGGGCAATGCTGAGGTAAACTCCGAGCCTGATTCGACGCAGACGGTGCTCCGTTCTGCCAGCCTGTCAAAACAAATGGGCTTAAAATATGTGCAAACCATGTTCACATTCTCCCCCCGTCATGGAGCTGGGAAGGGAAATGTGCATCCAGCCTACACTTGGGTCCGACATCTGAGATTTTAGTACAAACATTTTTAAATGCTATGCTGAGCGTCGGCTCCTGAGTGAATCTGCATGGGGAGCTCTGAGGTGATGTTGGTGCTGGTTGAAGGCCAGAAAAACAACTGATCCACCCCAGCTGGGCTGTAGCTGGGCAACAGAGATGGAGCATGACGGGTTTTCTGTTGGGAGATTTAATTGAATGCAGGTTTAAAAACAGATGCAGAGACATGTTAGCTCTGTAGAGCGCACTCGATGTGAGCTGGGATTGAGGTGAGGTGCTACCAGAAATGAGGACAATCTCACCGTACTCCTCCTTGCGCCGTGGTCAGACCGTGAGGCTCCACAATCCTATTTATAGGCTGTAATAAAGCAGAATATTGCCCTGCACAGGCTCCACAGCCTGCGTGTCAGTTCGGTCAGGGGGACAATTCTCCGTCCACGCACCTTGGAGCTGAGCAGGGGTGGTCATTCTTCATCCACAGAGGATGAGGAGGGGAATGAAGAGCGAAATGATCCTGACTGAAACAACAGGGAGGCTGCAGGTGAAGCGGGTGGGTGAGCTTTGCGATTAGAGTTATTTTGTTTATGTAGGGACAAAGCCAGGCTGTATAATTGCAATATTTCTGTCATTTCTTTTAGCATCTTCCACAGTCAGAGTATGTAAAAGCCAGAACAGACTGGGGAAGCAAGGGTCTCCGAATCTTTGCCTTCGAGGGCCGATGCAGGTGCTGCACCTGCAGATGAAAATAGTCTCTTCCATGTTCTGCTTTGCTGTTTCTAGCAGGTCTCCTCGCAGAGCTGGTGTGCAGGATGTGTTCCGATCGGTGTGGCAGAGGCTCCGTTGCTCAGCACATGCCAGCCCAGGGTGTGCTCCGGTTCCTCCTTTGTGATGGATTTACTCAGAGCAATATGTTTCTGCTCTTGATGATGCTTGGGAGCCATTTGGAGCAAAACCTGTTGCACTGCTGCGTTAGTTACTGAAACTAAACCCAAGGAGACTGCCAGGAGAGCGGCTGTGGTACCTTTTCTAAACACCATTACAGCTCGCGTTGGGGCTGGGTGCTGCCAGATCTGCTGCACCGTATGACTCGGAGTGGCAGCGGTTTTCTCCCCCGTTGAATGCGGCTTGTGGTGCCTTGGCCCCAGGAGCAGCAGAGCGACGTAGAGCTGCTGCCAGGGTTTGTGGTGTGTGACACAAAATGGAAGATTCATCTTTCCACAGGGAAAACCGTGTAACTCCCTCCTGCCAGTGCCACATAGGGTGGATTCTTGTCCTTGCATTAGTGTGAAAGAGTAAATAAAACATCCTTTTCGTCTGCATAATGTCAATCATTTTATAAGTGCCTGTTTAATGTCTCTTCGAAAAACTCCCAGGTCCTGATTCTTTTATTACCTGGTTATGTCTATTGTCTTCCTTTTAGATGAACGTGAGTGTAATGACGAGTACCTGCCGCTTACCTTTCTACAGCATTATAGTGATTTTCATCTTATTTCCCATCTCCTGCTATTACAACCTAATCCTTTATTTACCTGGCAGCGCACACAACGGTTGTCCTCAGCCATGCCTTGGTCTTTCCTTCTAAAACTCTGTGTGCAGGGTATGTCAAATTGTATTTTTAAATATAGATTATCTTGTACTTTCCCATATTGAATTCCACGTTGCCTAGTTACCTAATTTTCTAGTTTGAGGTTATTGTTTTATTTTTTTCTTCCTTTATCTTGCTTTATATTCCTCTCTCATCTTGATTGACCTAAATAATCCTCTATTATCAGCAGAGTTTGATGTCCTCCCCTTTACTCTTTTTTTACAGGTTGCCAGCAGAATACCAAACACTGTCAGCCCGAGCTCTGGTCCTTGGAGCTCACAAGTGCAAATCTCCCTGTTTTAGCAGTAATTCCTCCTTTGTTGCTATCCCCCATCCGTGACTAGAGTCTCTTACACATCGTGGTACTAAATCTTCTTAAGCGGTTAATTACGTAAGTCCAACCCTTAAGTACACCCTGTGAAATTGAGATTCTGATGTACCTTCTTGTGCCCTTTGCACCCTTTACACATTGCAGACGCGTAATTCCACCCTCGGTTGCTGCTGAAGAATGTGCCCAGCTGCGATGCCAGCACTTGGTTGGGACACAGACCCTAGCAGCAGCATTTCTCGTTCCTTTGGGCATCCCAGCTGGCTTCTTGCAGGCAGAATCTGGTGCCTCCGCTCCCAGTCCCGGCTGCTCCCCATCATTAAGAGCAATGATCAGCTAGAAAATCAGAAGCCAGATGGATGCATCCTCTTAGCTGAAGATCAGCGTAGCGCAAGCCATGCGAGAAGCAACTTTCTCTGAAGGAGTAAGTGCAGAAGGCTAAAAGGTTGGAAAATCCCGGATTCAAATCCCAGATTACCCAGATGCCGCAGTGAACAAATCACCAGGAGAGAGCCCCTCTGTAGCTGTTTCCCATCTGCAAATGGAGATGTTTGTGAGAATGTTTTCCCAGTTCTTTTATACAGCAATTTTCCAAATCACCTGAACAAGTCTGCGAGGGAGGAATCTGCACAGGAGGAAGTTCTCCTGAGGTAAGACATCAGCAGGCGCTGTTGCCAGAAGGTGCCACTCAGGAGTGAGTGACTTGGCCACAGAAATGAACTCAAGCAAGTCAATTTTAGTGACACAATAGAAAGCACAAGCAGAAGCAGCTGCTGAGGTTCCCCTTCTTCCCTTTGTGGTTTGGTTTTTTTTTTACCCTTTTTCCTTCCGCAGTAGAGAGAGACTTTTCCATGCACTTACGTATCCTGAGATTGTCCCAGTTTTGTCCCTTAGCAGAACCAGCAAACTGACCCAAACCAGCTCTGTAAGTGCCAGCTGATACTGGTGCCAATGTGCTGCCTGGGAGTGCCTTGTCCTGTCTAACCTCACAGCCGGTGAGCAGCGAGGACCAGGAGATCGGTCAAAGTCGCTGTTTGGTTTGAGTCAGACTCATGGAACTCCTATGACAGCAGTTCTGCTGTTGCCGTTGTGGCAGGGGTTTTGTGGTTTGTAAAATAATTCGTGCGCTGGTCCCTGGATGTCTTTTGTAGGTGGGTAGAGGCCACGTGAGCCACATGGTGCTGCTGGAGATTTAATCTTCTGTGTATGTTTGTCACTCCTGGTGCTGGTAGCAGGAGGTTCTTATAACGATACAACTTCTGTTGACCTGCTCATCGATACACGCACGCCTGGTTTGGACAGTCCACCTCTGGAGCTGCTCACTCCAATTATTTTTACATTTTAAAAAGATTTCCAATTATATTTATATTCAATATAATGCTTATTGCATTTAGTGTAGCATTAGAGGGACCAATTAACATTATGCTTGTTACTAGCTGAAATTATACAAGTATGATAGTGTCTACACGCTGTGGTTTTCCGTGCAAGTCAGTCTGTCTTCTGGTGGTTAGTCTTGGTTGAAAAAGGTTATAGAGCTCTTGTGCTGAAAATTCGGTTTTCCCAGAGGAATGGATCCTTTGACATCAAAGGTCAAAGTTAGGTTGAAAGAACCCTTACCCTTTTATCACCCTTAAAATCCTGAACAGGTCTGGTTTTGCCCTGCTGAAAGGAAGATTTAACTCCGCTACTGCTCAGGTCTGTGAAGTAGAGAAATGGATACCTGCACGCCAGCAAATGAGGTTGATGCAGAATCTCAAATCAAATCAGCTTTAAAAAAATCAGATTAAGGCTTAAAAATTCTCAGCCATGTACATCTGGTTAATGCACAGGCACCTCCTAGCAGAAATCACCTTGGGAAGGTCAGCAGCAGCGAAACCACCACATGTGTATCCTCAGCGTGGCCATGAGTCAACCGTCAGCTTCACAGGCAGCAGGGTGTGATTCGTGTCCCACCAGCCTTTCTCGCTAGTCCCTGTGTTCTTCCCTACATGCCTCCAGCATTTTTCTTCCTACTTGTTGCTTGGCCTCTCCTTGGAGAACCAGGAGCTTTGTTACTGCAAGCTTCATTAGTGTTTCTGTTGCGTTATGTGGCATCCGGCTCTTAGGAGTTTATTCAATCATCTTCCACGGGCTGGGTTTGGTTTTTTTGTTTTTAAAGTATTTTTAGAAGTTTATCTTTTCTTTATAGTCGGAAATATGTATTTAACCAGGTAAAACTGGAGTACTTCTCCCTTTTCATGTAAATACTGAGTACGTCAACACTTGTCCTGGGTTATAGGATCAGTTGGCTCTTGCTTTAGAGTTTGCTTCCCAGCACACGTATCCATAGGGTCCTTCTCTACGCACCTCAGTCCTGGGTCAGGCTGTGGTTTACAGGAGTGTGGCTCCCTTCTGCTCTCCAGCATGGCAGTTTATCTGCCAAAAAAACGGTTAATCAGAATGGGGCTGTAGTGAACATAAACCATTCCCCAAGGGAGGTTAACTTACTCCTGTTTGGTACAGCCATGGCTAAACAGGAGTTTGCTGTCACTTGTAAAACTCTTCCAGGGTGCCAGTTTTGTTTGTGGTCATCTGGAAAAAATTCATCTTATTTGATGTTAGAAGAATTAAGTATTATGCCTAAAACTTAATATATAGTACTTTTCTTCTCAGCACTCCACCAGCTCTGCTCTCATTCTCCTTGGCTACTTTCCTGGTCTTTCCTAACACTTCAACTGCACTTGCCCTGGGGAGGAGCAGGAAGTGGACTCTCCTCTGACTTGTGTCTTTGTGCAGCTTGGGGTAGTGACCCTTCTGCCCCCAGAAACGGGAAGAGATTCCCTGCCCGGAGCATCTCCTCTCCCACTCTGGTGCCTCAGAGGCGCCTCCTCCTCTCCAGCGGTTTATTCCATCGAGGGTTTGGCCCATCCCTGAAGAGAGAATCTTTCACTCTTAAGTTGCAGCTCTGGCAAAGTGGCTTTTAGGCACTTATTTTTGACTTCCGAGTATGTTAATGACTGGATCATCACAGCAGGTGCGAAGTTTCCTGCTGACTGAAGTGGAGCTTGGCTCAGGTGCCTCATTCACAGCCCGGTGGAAAGAGCCGGCTTTCAATGGGCCGTGGGTGAGGCTGTGAGGGGATGTGGCTGTTCCCAGCTGCATCGTTCTTCTCTAGCATCCTCAGTCCTTGCAGTCTTTCTAAACCTGTATTGGAGCTCTTGGATGAAGCTGGATAACAATACTTACTCCTTTTTTTCAAATCCTTGACTGCTCACTATGTATTTCTGTATTTTCTCTTAACGCATGTTCTATTCAGTGCATAGCTTAAAACACGTGGCATCAATGAGCTGGGTATTCTGACTTGTTTCGTTGTGGTGTTTGAGCTGTGGAAAGACACAGCTCACATGATGATTATTGAGTGAATTGTGAAATCCATGAAAACTTACAAATTATTTAGAAAGGCAGCAGTTCGTGTTCCACAGCGATCAGGTGTCCCGAAGTGTACTAGCAGTAAATACAGTGGCTTTCCTGATGTTTAAAACAAACAGCCAGCAGATTTCTCTTGCTTTGTAGACAAGTGTATAAGCTAAACACAGCAGTTCTGATCTCCTGAGCAAGGTTTACAAATAAGTGAAGGTTTGCTATGGTTCTTAGTGTCTCCATTAGTAACTTTTAACAGAGAATTTGCCCCTCACAGAGGTGCTGGGGAGAGAAGCCTTGTTTGGTTGGGCTTTTCCACTCCAACCGACTCTTCTAGTTGTAGTAACACTCTTGGTTTGTCGTTTGTACCTGTGTATAACATAGATCTCTGTGTGTGTATGTCTGCAGCTCTTTAAGAAGACAAAATCTTTCACTGTTGTCTCGTCTCCACTTTGCCCTGAGGGGTTGTACAAGCACACGGATGAACAGCAGTAATCACAAAGCGCTGCTCTCGCTGAACGCTGCAGAGCTCTGGTGTATTGAATTGCCAGCTTCCCTCAGGAAGGCTGAGTTAATAACCCCCAGAGCACAGCATCATTTCCAGAACGGGGTTTGATTTCCCTTCCAATGCTACGGTATTACCCTGTGGTAGAAATCCCTGTACCTACGTAATTCCAGCCTATCCTGTGACAGTCCATAGTCACATGTTAAGTGTGGTACTGAGCACTAAATCTGAAGGGATGGTAATGTGATGTTTGAGCAGCTTCTCTTCTGAACTCGTTTGTCATCTCTCTGTTGGATACCCCTCTCGGCTCTATCTTCTCTAGCAATGTCCTTGCCAGCAGCTCGCCCCATGTGAAAAGCAGCACGTTGGCTCTTCGGTTACTGTAATGCGAAAGATCTCCCTTTCACCAGCACTTACCCAAAGCTCTCTTGGTCTTTCCCAGGGACCAGCTTCCCGTCTGAGATCATGCTGGAGGGCTCACACGTGATTCCATGAGATTTAAGACCTCCAGCCCCACCCCGGATTGCCCTCGCCAAGCAGATGTGTGTGGGAGAGGAATGGTGTTAATGCCCAGAGCTGTCACCTCCAGCGGGTACCACGGCCCAGCCCCCTAAAGCATCGCCTCGGTAAATCTCCAACAAGTCTGGTAGTTTGAGCGCATTTTTTATTTCTTTCTAAACCAGCTTATGGGCCAAGGGACTCACTCACTGTTAAATAAATGGGCAGAGATGGGCTGAAATTAGGGAGGGGAATCTCAGCAACTGTCAATACAAGGTTATTTAAACTAGGATATTTAGTAATGAAAAATCAGATTTGGAATCATCTGATCCGCAGGTTTTTCAGGCTGAAGCAGCAGCTTTTCCTTAGAGCTTGATGTGCATGTGACAACTTGCAACTGTTTTCATTAGGGAGATTAATTGACTTTCTATTCAAATTCTTTCCTGTTACTGTTAAATATAAATTTTTATCTTAGTTTAGAGCTGGGCACACATCTACTGAGAAATAAACTGTCAAATAGAGGTGCCTTCTCTGGATAGCCTAAAGAAAGGACCCTCCTCCCACCACTGTCCTTCCACGTTGCCCAGCTCCTCAAAGCTGAGTTTGACGAGCATGAGTCATTCTGGAAATTGGACTTAATTCTGAAATCTAAACCGCAATGTTTTTATTGTCACGGTAGAGTCTGTCATTTTCAAGCTGATTTATAAATTGAATAAATCAAAGACTGAAAATCTTTTATAACAGTGTTGCAGTTAAACACTGCCTTTCCCCCTCTCAAATCCAGCTGTGTTGTGTGTTCACACAGAAGAGGGTGGGAGAGGTAGCATCAAACAGTTATTTAGGGATGTTAATAACATGCTTAAAGTGTTTCCATAAAGTGCTTTTGGATCATACGATGCCATCTGTGTTACGGCTGATTGTGGTTAATTACACAGCCATGAATTCCTGCGAAAATGGGTGGCATTACTCAAACGGTTTGTTTGCCATCAAGATAATGGAATGACACAATATTAAGCTGATGGAATTAAGACTGAAATTCCTTCCTCGCTAATAATCCTCCACAAACCAGTGGAATCGTTCGGAGCTGCTCCAGTTTAACTGAGAGTCTGGATAGCTACAGCCTTTGTAATGTTACTGCGGTGACTCCAACAGGTTTGTGTGCCTGAAGCGTGGTGGAGCGTCCGAGAAAAAAGGAAAATTAGCTTCCTGCACAATAGCCCCTGTTTCCAATGGATTATTTCATTCATTTCCTGTGGCTCAGCCACAAGAGATGTAGAAGTTAAACAGACAATGGGCTTTAAAATAAACCTGCTGAGACTTAGCAGCAGTTATGTCTCCCAGTCCTGAAACTCCACTGATCTCTTCTGGTTTACTACAACCCATTAACTACTCACACAACCGACACTCAGCTTTGTTTGCATTTAAAAAAAACCCACAAACCATGTAAAACTTGTGATGAAAGAGCAGTGGGGGCGGACTTAGGTGTGTGCATGTGGGATGCAACCAGGTCACTACACGCTGTGTATCGGACTCTGTAAACGACACGTGGATAGCTTACAGGGGGCAGGGGTTGGTGTGGGGGTGGTAGACATGGCCCACCCATCAAGGAGTTAAAGCTGGCTGTGGCTGAAGGATTAATCTTTGAGGAAAAATTCAGGTCAGTCAGGATTTGACATGTGCCTGTTAAAGCTGTTGTTGGAATTGACCTAATCCTAAGCAAAACTTTGGCTAGACTTCCATCTGCAGAGACTCATCACGGCACGGAGCGGGTCGTTGTTATTTTAAATTTAAATCAGATATTATTGCACCAAAGAGATATTTCAGAACTTATTTCACAGTGGAAAACATCAGCTGGTTGGTTGTTTTTTTCCCTTACGAACGCAGACTTGCTCTAAACCAGCCAACTGTGGGTAAAGGATCACGTTAACACTGCAGTGTGGGTGGACCACGAGGGATTTTCTGGCATATGGTGGCGCGTGGTAGTTCTGTTTTGCTTTGGGTCTAGTTGCCCACATTTGGTTGTATTTAAAAAAAAAAAAAAAAAAAAAAAAGGTGGTTTAGCAAACTAGTCTCAATTTAATCATTATCTAAACAGCACAGAGACAAAAATCCTCATGGATGTACACAGCAAAACCATATGTACGTGACAACGCATGTCTTGGCATTTCTTGATCTCGGCTTTCAAGGCTTGCTACCTACCAACTGTATTTTTCCATGTAATTTCCAAGAGATTTTCTTCTCCTCACATTGCAGCTGGGTGAATAAAGTGAATATTACACTATTTGTGACAAAGGTTTGTACACAACACAAAACCGGCCTGTGAGGAGATGACATTGGCAGAGCACTTCAGCTTTGCATGAAACACCTTCTCAGAGGAAAACTCTTTTTTTTTTGCATTCAGATCTAAAGGCTGTTGAAATCCTAAATGAAAAACTGAGATTGCGCAAGAGGAGCTTCCCCATGTGAGGAAGTGGGAGTTCAGCCACAGGCAATATTACATTTTCTCTCTATAATAATATTTTTGGGATGCACCAGAGACTCAAAAAGGTTTGTCTAAACTAATTAATTATAACAATTTGTCAAAAATGGAGAACAACAGGCTGGGTGGTATGTTTGCCATATTCAGTACTGTAACAATAGGGTTTTGCTCAAGCTGTGTTTTCCTTAAAATATCGGTACTCTGGGTAGGGTTTTATTAATTTATTTTTAAGTGCAGTGAAACATTGATTTCAGAAACTACTCTCTAGAAAACACATTTTCCAATTAGCCTTGATGTCAGAATTGCAAGTCAGGAGGCAAAAAGAATGATGAGCCCTGCCAAAGGCAGCTTATGATGCATTATTAATGCTATTTTCAATATCAAACATGCCAGGAATCATATGCATAATATATTCTCCCAGAATCCAAAATATGAAGGCTTTTCTGTTCTGTTAAGGTGATGTGTCTTATAGAAGCTTCCCTCTACAGAACTCTTTGGAAAAAAGAAAAAAAAAATGAAAATACAAAGGCAAAGTACCTCATTTAACTGGTTTTGTAGGTGACAGCTCCTCTGCCCACTGCTGCCCAGCACTGCAGGGGTGGTATTCCGCTGAGCCGGTCTCTGAGCTGTAGGGATGGGATTTTTTGAGGGTCCATGCTCAGTTTCTCACCTCAGCAGTAGCCTTCTGGGCTCACCACACATCAGTGGCTGCTGGAGCAGAGCACTGGGCGACCTGGGAAGAGCGAGTTCACGTTCCCCTACCAGCACGACAAACCATCTCTTTGCCATGTTCTGTACCAGCACAATGATGTTGGCTTGGAAACACTTTTGTTGAATTTTTTTCTCCCAGTATCTGGGAGAAATATTCTTTTAAGCCTGGCATTTGTCCACCAGTCCCCAGATGGCTTTTCCGCGCGCAAGCGTGCACCAGCACCGCTGTCTCTGTGTTACAGACCGGCACGCTGATGAACACAAATAACTAGTGTCGTAGTTCCCAACAATGGGGCTTGTCCCACGGCCTCCACAGAAGCTGCCTAACCCTGCCTGGTCTGATTTCCCGTTACCAACCCTGGGAATAACAGCCCAGCATACACCAAATGGACTGATGACCCCAAACGGTACGAGGGGTCCTCTGCGTTCTGTAAAATTAAACCATTGCTTTTGAGTTTGGGTTGGTTTGTTTTTTTTTTATTCTTTCTGCAGCTTCCTTCAGCATGGAAAAAACAGTGATAAATGAATGGTGCAGGTAACGTGTTTACTGAAGTTTTTATTCTCTGACATGCAGTTGCTGTTAAATACCAATAACAGTTGCTTTTTGCTGGTTTTGCATTAAAAATCTATGTTCTGGCAGGCTAACAGCAGGTTCAGTTATATTTCTTGGTTTACCGGAGGTACATCACCCTGGACAATAATAATATACACTGCTCACACTGTGTTTTAATCTTTCCATGCTTAGAAGGTCAAGAGCCTGTAGGCTTCATTAGTTTAAGTTTTCATAATGTCCTTGAAACCAATAGAGTTTAATGAATGTAGAATGCCTGAAAATCTGTGTGTTGTTACTGATCATCCGTTAAACTGCATAGAATAAAGTAAAATTACAGTTAAACCATTGACCTGAGTGTTTGGCAACCCCGAAGCTCCTCGGTCCCAGGCTGACGTCCCTGTCCTGCCCTGGGAAGGACAGAGTAAGCGCAGAGACATTTGGTCCCGCTTTTGCCCGGAGGGGAAGCGGGAGCCTTCGGGGCCTCCGCAGGGACCCCAGCCACAGCAGGGGCACCTCTTCTTCTGTCTCTCTTAAAGGTGTGCCTTGTCCAGCTCCGGAGGGACGTGCAGGGCCCCTCTGCTGGCTGGGGCAGCTGCCAGCGGGGCTTGAGCTTTGATGTGTCGAGTCGTAGCGTCACTGGTGGGCGCTGCCACTTCTTCACCAGCCCCTCTGGTTTCCAAATGCATGTGGAAAAGCCACAAGCACCACCTCTGCCTGCTCCTTCCCACTCCGTATGAGCAGAGCTACAAGGAGCATAGCCCTTTTTTATCACAAGAAAGGGGAAGAGTATTCCTTTCTTGTAAGTGGTCTTCTAAGAAACCTCCTCCACAGGTTTTTGTGCTGGGAAGTGTGGTGTGTGGAGCAGCTTTCCATTGTTCTGCAGGTCTCGTTGCTGTTAGTTCCTTTGTGCAGACAGGCCATTACCAAGGCTGATCAAATTCCTATTATCTGGATTTCTTAATCATTGGATGTTGTTCTTGGCTACATTCAAGTTTTGTCGTTATGTCCCTTTTTATCCTTAAAGGTTTAATTGAAAGAGTCCTCAGCTAGTTTCTGTGTAGCTCCTTTTGAAGGAGGTTCATTACTTTAAGTACTGGCACAGGAGCTGTTTTTTCTCTGGGAAAATCTCATTAAGGCTGCAGCATTCCAGCCTGGAAGATGTTCCTGATGTCAGCCCCTTCGCCCACACTGTCCTGACGGGAGCCTGTAGGATCTGACAGTCAGTGGCATCCCCTTTCCTTTGTCACCTCAAAAATACTGTGGGACAAGTAAACATGAGCCACGGCTGAGCTTGCAGAGGAGAAGGTCTCCTGCCAGTGGTGTCTGGGGGATGGATGTCAGATAGAGGCTAGTGAAACCATCACAAAGCTTGGCTGAGGGTGGGCACCTGCAGCCTTTGGCAGGCGTTCAGCTTGCCAGGCTTGGGCTGCTTCTGTGGGACACAGGGAACACTTTGCTGATGATATTTCAGATCTTCTTTAAAGGCTTCATGGATCTGCCCAGAGCAAACATTGCAGTACAAGCCTTTCTTGAAGGAAACTAACCAATTTATATTTTATTTTTCAGTAGTGAAAAATCAGATTTAGGTGAGTTCTTGATATGGAATGTGTCAACTCATGCAATTAAACCTTGGTAATAATTTAAACAAAACTTAAATCTTGAACACTGAAAGTATGAGGGACACATGGTGCTATAAAGGGACCTTAGACAGAATTCCCACCAAGCAAATTGTGCTTAGCGCCCCTTAGGCCCCTAGGGGTGCGTTCCCCTGCGTGATGCTCTCGAGGGGCTCCCTGAGACAACACCCACAGCGAAATGGCTGATCTTCTGCTCCCTGGACTGGCAGGGACGCCTGGGGAGAGGTGTGCAGGGAGCCTGGCGGCTCTGCGCTATTGCCGCGCGCCGCGTCCCAGAAGGGAGCTGCTGGGCTTGCGCTTCTCCCAGCACGCCTCTCGTAACGGCTCTGCCTTTCGGTTTGCTTGTATCCAGCCCTTCATTGTATTTTCTGTAAGCGAACAAGCAAAAACTCCTGTAGTCCTTGTCTGTCAGAAATAATCCTTCTGACTGGAATTCTTCTCACAAATCGCTGTGCTGTTCAAATTATTATTCCAACAGCAGCAGCTAAAAGCTTTTATGATGCTGCTTCACATTTCCTCAGGTTGTGAAACAACCTGGCTCCACCTACCAGAGGTACTGTTAAAACATCGTTTAAGAAAATAATTGTAATGCGCACAAATGCTTCATCTCTCGCAGTAGGTAGAATTCAGAGCCTGCGGCTATGGACTGCCCCATTTTTTATCTATAAAGGAGGGGGTTTGAAGAACTCCATCGTACAACACTGATGTACCGTCTCTTTGTACACGAAGAAGCAAGAATCTGAAATGCAATGAACGTCTATGGGTTTTCAGGCAATAACTGTAAAATTGTATTTATTTCTTGGACCAACCAAACACATTTCTTTTTAGAGGAACTTCATGGCTACACAGTCGAGCCTGGCTGAGAAACAACAGGCTGGTTTGGTCAAGCAATATCAGGAATTTTGGTTTTTCCTCCCTTTTTTCTCTAAGCCTCAGTCTCCCCGCTCTCACAGTGTGGATTTCTGGTCACTGCTTGACCTGCTTCATTTCCCCAGCTCTCAGCAGCTTTGCCCAGTTACTCCCAAACTCCGGCCACTTCTCCCAGATGCTCTCAACCCTTTCACAGCTTCATCTCCCATTTATAGATCCCCTTCACATCCCATTTGTAGATCCCCTGAGGCAGCTGCCTCCCTCTTCTCTTTTCTGCCTCATGGATGTAGGTTTTTGCTCTTAGAAATCCATTTGTTCTATTATTATTATTACTATTATCACTTCACTTGTATTTTACTACTACTATTTATTGTTATTTTACTATTATTATTTACTGTTATTTTATTATTGCAGCTGCCTTGAACTGTTAAGCCTTTCTATTGGTGCTTGGACAGGAAATAGAGCTGCTCTGTTGTGGTTTAGACCATGAGCTGGGATGAATAAACTGATGCATTGAAGGTCATCATCTGACGAGACTGTTATCCACATTGAAAAGGTTGGTATTAACAAGGTTGCAAATACTCCCCCAATTCTGAGATTTTTTTTGTGTATTTTTATAATATATCTTAAATATTGATTTAAAACAAGGGTTTGCTTCTAACTGGAATTGCGGTGACAGTTAAAAATGAATGGCAGTGAGTTGTTGAATGAGAATTACAAGTAATCTTTCCAGGATATAGCATTAGCCAAGCAAGTCAAAGGTTTCCAGTGAAACATTTTTTCACTGGATTTTACATTCTTCTGTAAACATACATGTTGTAGAATTCCCAACCCGTTCTGCTGTTTGTTCCGAAACAACGAAACCACGTTGTCCTCATCCTTGGATCAGAAGTTGGCCCAAGTCTTGTCTGAGAACTTTACTGAAAGACAGAGCCTTTACACCACTGGATTTCCTGCCTCCTCTGTCACCACAGGCTTTAGGATCATCCAGCTCTATGAATAGTGTTTCACTCCTTCTCTTTGGTGTTCCTGACTTTGCATTACCATGAGTGTGTCTTTTTTGTGTGAGCTTGTTAGCGGGTCCTCAAGGCATTTAATTCATGATTAATGAATTAATTCCCATTAATTTTTTTCACTGACAATTTTAAAATGAACTTAGACAGTGAGTCAGCTTTGCCTAGAGAAGCAGAGGCAACTGTTCCTTTGAGTGTGTTGCTGTTTATTGTTTAAATACGCCTAAACTGGGTTTTCACAGCCACAGTCTATAGCCACAGATTGAAAAATAGGATGGGATATTACAAAGGAGCTCATGCAGCAGCATGGGGATTCTCCTTCCATAGCGCTTCACCAAAGTCATGTCGTTGTAAGAGAAGATCCTTCAGAGCACATACAAAGTGGGAAAGCAACTCTGAGGAAACGTCCTTATTGGGATGGAGCAGGCAGTTCCTATGTTCTGCTGCTCCAGAGCTGAGCGCTGTCTCCAGGACGTGGCATTTTGTGCAGCATTTCTTGCTCTCCTCAGGTTTCTGTTAGATTAAATCAGCTCAGGCTATTGATGAGCTCTGAGTGAACCACTGCTCGGAGGAGGAATGGACTGCAGCCTGAGCACCCTCCTGCCTTGTTCAGCACGGAGTGATCAAGTGCGTAACGTTAATGGACTGTCTGTCTGCGTTAACAGCTCCGGGAAATGAATGGCTCAGGTGAACTAAGGACAAACCGTGCCACCGTCAGTCACGTTCACTTCTGTGCAGGCCACGCGCATCCCGGGGATTTCACTCGATGTGATGAAGGTGTTAATGATTTATTTTTACACAGCACCCTGATAGAGTTTTCTGAACCATGGGATGGATGCAGCATGAAAATGGCATTAACAGATAAAAAATAACCATGTTTCTCCCTACCTTTATCTGTCTTTGGCTCAGATTACAAATTCTTTGGGATGAGTTTGTGTCTTGCTCCTAGGGTCCCTAAGCCTGGCAGTTACACTAAGCCAGAATATGTTATCCTCAGTAACTCTTCTACTCTTTCCTTAACAGTAGTGATTATGAAGAACCTTTGGGTTTCACTGATGACATGATGTTCTGAATTTGGCACAGTCTCTGTAGACTTTCATAATTCTCACCCATTCCAGAACGCTGCTGCTTATACATGGACAAAGTCTCTGTTGGAGAACTTTGAAATAAAAATCAACAAATGCGTGTAGCCTTTAGCACTGTACTTGATATTCTATGGTTTGTTGACAAATCTGAAGTTCCCACTGTAAACTGTGTGTGTTCTATGGTTTATGGATGCCCTGGGATTAACGGGTAGGCATGGAGTGCAAACTACGTTAATTCTGTTGGAGCTGGGTCCACTTTTGCCCTCTTCTCCAGTGTTTAATACAATGAATTTGCCACTCTCAGTTTTGTTTACATAGATTTGACTCAAAACCTCATAGTGTGAATAAAACTCCTACATTGTCACCAGACTTAGATAAACCTAATTAACTGCTGTTCTGGAGATGCACCACGCACTCCTGTACACAAAGCTGCCTTTGGGTTATCTCTGCCCGCTTCTGCAGCTTCTTACTTTTTAAATTACTTTTACTCTTTTCATCATTAATATCTGAAAAGTATCTGTAGATACTTTAAGATACTTTAAGACTGTAGTCTTAAGACTTTTTTTAAAGAGCATAGAAGTATTCTGCTACCCTGGCAATAGTTTTCCCAGCTGTTGCTGTCTCCAAGCTGTGACGGTGCCGGGGATGGTGCTGGGACGTCCCTCCCAGACGTCCACATCCTCTGCGCTGTGTGAATTCCATTTATAGTTGGTGATTGAAATGGTTTGCTCTATATAGGTGTAATACAAAGTATTCCTACACCGGGCAGCGTGTCTGGCGCTCACTCAATCCGGGGAAGAGCCGCTTTGGCTGCTGACTGTACCTTGTGCTGTCTAGCAGTGTCGCGTGTCCCACCCTGCGTTTGGTGGGTGTCACATCACCTCCAGCTCTCTGACTGCGGTTCTGTGATTTCCCTCCTTCCAGGCAAGTAAGAAAATGTAGTGGGACAGAGGCAAGGACGAGAAGCCCGGAGCGAGCGCTGGGACGTAGGCCTCCGGGCGGGACTCCCCTCCCTGCCGCAGCCTCACCATGTCCAAGAGGGGCACCAGCAGCCGAGCCAGAGGGGAGAAGCCGGACGCCTTGGCCGCCTTGCAGGCCGCCAATGAAGAGCTCAGGGCCAAGCTCACCGAAATCCAGATAGAGCTCCAGCAAGAAAAGAGTAAGGTGTGCATCTTCGCCTTTCCTTCCCGCGCCAACTGAAAGAGAGTCGGTTGTTTCTGGCCACTACCCGCTCTTTGTCCCGCTCACAGCTGCCTTGTACGTGACTCGGACAATAAATCAGAGCGCGTGCCCCTGGAGCTGGCCCCTTTATTGCAGAGGTTTAACTCGTTCTCCTTCTAGGTGTAGTGTGGGTATGGTACAGAAGGACTCTGAACGCGAGGGTGCTTTGGTGGTTCGGCTCCCAGAGGGAAAGCCGAGCGGCGAGGGCGGCCGGTCCCTGGGCAGGGGCAGGCAGGACTCGGCCACGGGCAACACGCTTGCTCCCGCCGTCCCACAAGAAGTGAAGATGAAAGATCACGCAGCCAAATGGCAGCAAAGGATCTGGGAAAACAGACAGCTGCTCCAAACAGATGGCATCATTGTCATGGTGGGCTGAAAGCTGCCCACCTCCTTTGTTTCTCTCACTACAACTTTTTCTAGTAAATACTTACTTCTTTTGTGAGGATGGCTACGCTGAGGGGTTTGAATGCGATTTGGGGTTATTTGGAAATTCTCTTTGCCCCTTCTTCTCTTTCACATTTACACCAATTTCATTTGGATTTTATGCTCAAAATCCTTCCAACTGGTTGCTGTATGGTAAGAGGCCTCAGCTCTGCCTTCTGCTCCAATTGCCAAAGTTAAAGGACCTACAGTATGACCCTGAGCCTTTGAGAGAGCAGCGGCTGATGCAGCTCGAGCCTCAGCTTTAACAGCTTTCAGCCATAGCCTTCAGACCACTTCCCAGAGAGGGCATGAAAAATTCATTTGCTTTTCCCTAATCCCACAAATTAGTTTCTACTGATAAAGTTCAGGGTCTTTTTTGGTTCCAGAATGTGAACAGAGACATGTATTACCATGCAGAGACAGAATGGTATTCTGCATTTTTCCATTAATTTGCATCATTATTAGGCCTTATAGACTATGAATCTAATTTTTAAGGAAGCTTCTAAGCTACTAGGTGTTGGGGGGGGGGGGCGGTGTGTGTCTATATGTATTAAAAAAATAGAACATCTATTAATCCATTTCTTGCGAAGCAGCATTGGCAGTTTTAAGACTGCAGACCCATTTTCATTCTCCCTGTCCTCCCCAGCTCTTTCCATCAGGGTTCCTTGAGAGTTTATGATGTGGTTCTAAACGGAAATGTCCTTTGACCCTTCTGTGGTCAAATACAGTTAGTTATTTGTACTGAATAATTCATTGCTTAAAAAGCATCTGATAAAATGCAGTTGTTGGGGCTTCACGGAGCTCTTTATGTCTTGCACGTGCATGTGCGTGCGGTGCGGATTGGCCCTGGGTGCCTGAGTGGGACGAAATAACAGATCCACATCTGATTTCTCCCCTGTTCTTTGGGGCATCACTGCTGGAGTGATGGCATGTGGATGGTTCCTTCACCCGGGTTTTGTGCTTCTTGCGTAAATTGGAAGTTAAAGAGTCCATAAGATTGCAAGGGATTATTATTGGATTATAAAAATAGAAAATTATGCTAAAACCAGCACTGGTGCCTAGACTTTCATCCTCAGTATCAACAATCTGCAAAATGATAATGATACTTTTTGCTTCTCTTTTTCGAAACCGGTAGGTATTTCCACTTATTCTGGTTCCCAGTGAAAGAAAGGTCTTTGCTACAACTTTGTCAGGGTTCTTATTTTCACAAATTACTTTTTCTTCAAAGAATTCTCACCGTTCTCTGTAATGTCACAGGTTTTTTCTTTACACCTTCACAGTTTGGTTCTGCAGTGTTCTCATTTTTGAGGCAGGTTTAGGTGTATTCTTAGCAAGGAAACCTTATTGTGTCAACTGAGGAAGAAAAATACATCTGTAACTGAACAGAAATGACCAGAACATTCTTCCCAATAAACCGTTCAGTAATTAAATACAATGTGGTGATTATTCACTTCTTAATTTCAACATTTAAATATATGCACAGGCTGTCCTGATAAACAGTATAGGGCTTTAAAATAGCAATGTTTAATCTGTAATAAAGTATTTGATCATAAAGAATGTACAAAACACCAAATGAATAGCTCTGCATGAGGTAATACTCATTGACTGGTCTTTCGCCCTGTGGCATGACAGACAGCGTCATGAAGTGATCCGTACCATTTTTAGATAATATCGTTATTTGTATTAATCATTCTGTGGATTAAAAATACTTTTTTGATTTTCCTTGTAGGTCAGCAAGTTGGAAAGAGAGAAAAATCAGGAAGTGAAGCAGATCAAAGAGCACGAACAGCATAAAAGTACAGTGGTGGTAACGGAGCTCAAAGTCAAACTTCATGAGGAGAAGATGAAGGAGCTCCAAGCTGTTCGAGAGGCACTTCTGAGACAGCACGAATCTGAACTACTCAGAGTAATAAAAATTAAAGATAATGAAATCCAGAGACTGCAGACCCTTCTGAATGCTGTACGTGATGGGGGTCCTGACAAGGTGAAAACGGTGCTGCTCACGGAGGCGAAGGAGGAGGCCAAGAAGGGCTTTGAAGTGGAGAAAATAAAAATGCAGCAAGAAATTTCAGAGCTGAAGGGGGCTAAGAAACAAGTGGAAGAGGCTTTAACTATGGTCATCCAGGCTGACAAAATCAAAGCAGCGGAGATAAGGAGTGTGTATCACCTGCACCAAGAGGAAATCAGCAGAATTAAGAGGGAGTGTGAGAGGGAAATTCGTAGACTGGTACGTGTTGTTTTCCCTGCCCCTTCTGTTATTGACAGTACTTAGATGGAAGTTTGGTGCTGGGCTCAGGTGAACGGATAAGGACGGGCATTCAAACTCCTGGACCCTGCTTCAGATCTCATATACATTTACTTGTACAGATGTCAAAGTGGCTTTTAAAAACAATTAGGATCTTTCGTAAGGGAACTTTTTAATCCATGTCAGTGCCCATTAATACTATTCGCATTTCAGATATCGGGAAGGGGCCTTGCCTTATGAGCTGGTTTGGGGGGTTCGTTAAAACAGTTATGTTTCTTTGCCCATGCCTCTATTTCCCCACCATTTGTTCCCTGCTGATCCACTTTGGTCCCTCCCTTTCCCTGCCTTTGCTAGTTCTCATGAACCTCCCATAATGAGCTTTACATGATCCCGAATGCTCTTTCTTCTGCATCCTGCGGTGAGTCCCACGCCCTTATGTAGGCAATAACGCCCTCACTCTGCAAGGCATTCAGGAAGGGGTTCCTCTCTGTGACCTGCCTTGGCGGCTTCCCCCCAGGACAAGGAACTGGTGCTCCTGCTTTGGTGGCCCCACAAGAAGCGACTCGGCAGGCTCCCCACCTCCGTGGGTTACGGGGGTTCCTCGCCTGCCATTGCTCATCTGATCCTCTCTGGGTCTTTGCGTGTGTGATCAGCCTTCAATCACCTAATTGAACCATTTGAGTCTCAAGGGCAATAGGTACATGCTTATGGCTTCAGACAATCCCTCCAGCATGCATGGAAATTTGTTGGAGAGATTAAATCACATCGTGTTTCATAAAAAAGGGGAGGAGTCCCTGTGCGAGGGAGCTCTCTCCAAGAAGGAAGTCTTTGCACGTGAGCCTGGCAGGCCACCAACCCTTTCTGGGATTTGGGGTGATGTCTTCTGCTCTGCCATCTCAAACACTCACCTTGCAGTTTGCAAGTCTTGGAGGTGCCCAGCTGGTGTGCAGGGCTCTGTCCCTTGGCTGTTGCTGCCGTTCCCAAGGACATGGGAACAAACGTTAATACCCATACTCTCATGATGTGTATTTTGGGTCCTGCTTAGTATTTATTTGACGTCACCCTCTTTTTGTGTTTGCTGTGATTTTTTATAGCATTCAACATCTCAGGATAAACTCATCCATGTCTCTTCCAAGTCATCATCCCTTGACCATTACCCAAATCCTAAAACGATGTTTAAAATGCACAATTGGCTTGCAGCTGGCCCCAAGTCAAAGCATGGCAGCACAGCCATGCTTCAGAGAACAGCCTGCAGGACCTGCCCACCACAGGGCTGTCCAGCATCGTCTGTCTTAACGAACCAAAGCAACTGGCAGTAGCTAACACACCGTGCGCTGCTCCATTAGTGCACTGTTACATACCCTTTATTTAGCCACATGTTGTCTCAGTCTTTAGGCTGTTAATCTTTTTTTTCCCTCTTATAGATTATTTTATTTTTATGAAGAGGATATTAAAATTATTTATAACCAACTGATCTATTGATACTGTTCAAATATCCTGCAGTGTAAGTACTTTCTTCTCTAAACATACCTTACGAGGTGCATTGATTTAATAAGTCAGGATGAAAGGACGACTAATGTACATCCTAAATAAACTTGCTGCACTATGTGAAAAGTCCAAGCTAATGGCCTCTAATGTAGAAGCTATAAAATAAATATGTTCTTAGTTATAAGGAATAGAGTGGTTTGAGGTTATGTTTTCTAAATTGCCTTTGAAAATCAAACTTTTTTCTAATTCCTGCTTGAAAGGATCAGATTATCTAACTGTACTAATTAAATTACACGATGCCATCGTTTTACCAAGCCCTGAGTGCTTCCTGAATGGCTTTAAGTACTCTCAGCTCCACCGACTCAACCCTAATTGATTTCAATGGGAGCTGTTGGCTGCCAGCACCTCGTGGGGGACGGCCCTGGGTTTCAGGGGAAACGGTGCCATGTTGTATGAAAAAAGCTCCTCTCTCTATGAAAACGAGGCAATTCTCAAAACATTTAAACTGTTACTGAAAACCAGAGCTTTTTTCCCCATTTAAGATAGGAGCCAGCCATGAAGTGCGCGCACTGAGCCTCGCTGAGGTTGCGGTGAGATAAACGTGGAATAGCCCGGTGTGAGCAGGTCCGTCCATCCCAGAGCGATGGGATTGCACCTTCACGTGGTGCTGGGCCAGGCATCCAACCCTCAACTGTTAATGGATCCACATCAGGATTTTAAAAGCTCCGTGATTCGTGTACGGTGTTGTTCAGTCATTTTAGTCAAGGGGGGAAGTACCCTTTGAGCAAATGATTATTTCACACCTAGAAAAACCCTGGGTTTTTTCTTTAGTCAGGACAGAGGAAGACAAGTTGTGCGCACTGGGGGTTAGCTTTGCAGTGATGTGAAGTCCTTTAGCATAAACTCGTTTTTTGAAGTTATTTATCTCTGGTAGGTGCAGTTTTTCACTTCCAACTCAAGTACATCTATGCAGACTTAGCTTATGGAAAATGTTTCCATATGTAGTCAGACAACAATTGTTTTAAAAGGTGAGTTACTTCTAATCCATTATTCTCCTCTCAGATTAAAACTAGGAGGCTTTTTATTGCACAGACAGGAATACGTTTTTTGTCATCTCACTTTGGACTTTTGGAGAAGTGTTAGATGGCCTTTAAAGTAACAGATGTCATAGGAAGATACGACATTAGGCAAAAAGGAACTGTGTGGCCATCAGATTCACTTCAAGCAAATTGGAGTTTATTTTAGTCTTCAGCATCACTCTCTTTTGTCAGATTTTCCAAGTGAGATGCAGGGTATGTACGCTCAGGCTTTTGGAATAACCGGCTCTACTACAAACCTTTCTGGTTTGTTGACTTACTGCAACTCTGAATGAAGTTGAACTGTTGCATCAAGCCCAAGCCAGTGTCAGTGAATGAACGTTGTCTTCGGCAGGTTTCTAAGGGGAATCTCTGCATTTCTGCTTTCCTCCAGAGTAGATCATGGTGAAGGCTCAGCCACACTGTGATGGGACAAACTGGCCATGTCCTCCTGTGCGCTGGTCCTCATCTCCAGCAGCAAAACCAAATCCCAAATGGGATTGAGGTCAAAAGGAGACTTCCCAGCACAACTGCAGCTGGGTCCTCCCCGGCTTGCGCTCCGTACCAGAGCCTGTTCTCAGCACCCCCTACACGTGCAGCAGGCAGGCGGTCGCAGTCAAGGGGTCGTATTTGCAGGGGCTAGTTCTGGCAGTTTTGCACTGGAGGCATGCAGAGGTTTGCAGATTGTAACAGCTCGCAAGGTACAACCTCTCTTCAGAAAGAATTTACCAAATAAACCTTCTAGCTCTTTATTCTAGTTATTTTTCCGGTGCGAGGGTAACTATTACTCGTGAAGCCGATGGCTTTGCGCTAGTCCCATACAGCAGAGCTGAGTATCTTTCCGTTCTGTGAGCAGCGTAGGAAAGGAAACGCCATGGTTTGCAAAAGTCTATGTTCAGATGAGTCTGGCCTCGCAGTGTCTGTTGGCACATATGGTTTCTTCTGTCTGTGTCCGTGGAGTCAGCGTGTGGTGCTCTCTGGAGGAGTACGACTAACCCAGTTAAGCTCAGGAGCTTAAGAACTCTTAATGTGAACGCTGAAAGTCCCTTGCAGATGGTAACGAGTAAGTATGGCAACAACCTCCTGTCTAAAGAATGCCTAATTTTAGTAAACGTTTCTAAAATCTTAATTTGTGACTTTTAAAACAGCTTAAAATACTACTTGAATGAATTTAGTTACAGTAAATGGTCCCCTACCAATAACAGCACACCTGGTGTTAGCGTGTGCACGTCCAGGGAAAACATCCCTTTGGTTTGGAGAATTCCCTGAGATTAAATGGCTTCGAATTTTATCAATGGGGACTAAAGTTCACTGCAGTAAAAAGCATTTAAATTTTACTTAAATGTAGATTGGTCAGAAAGGAGAAGTGCTGGGCAGCAATGGCTGCTGCAGCCTCCCTCCCTCCTGCCTCCTTTATCAGGGGACTAGAGCAGAAATCAGAAGAACTGAAGAAATGAGGTCTGTTAGAGACTGGAAAATGTTTATGTTCAATTTAAGATGAAATTTAGTTGATGATGACTTCCAGAAGGATTAATAACCTGCTGTAATACCTTGTGTAAGACCATTGTTGAGACCTTCACGGCAAATGCAACACCACAGACAAAGAGATCAATCGTTTCAACATTGCACTGAACCTCTGTGTTTCCAGGCTCTTCCCTGAGATTTCTCTTAGGCAGTGGTAAATCAGTGAAGACGTCTGATTTAAAGGACGGTGTCAGATGAAAAGTGCAGGAAGCTGACTTCTAAAATATTCATTTTATTGGTGATTGATTTAGTCTTTAACTTCTTTTTATTCCCTTATATGGTGAAAAATCACCATATTGGGTATTACAAAGGTCTCTCAGCAGTCATCCTGCGCTGAAAGGCAGACAAATTATTCAAGGTGAATAATTCCTGCTTGCAAATGTGGAATTTTATTCATCATTTGTGGTTCGAACCTCATTTACAACAGTTTTTATTCACACTAAACCTGGACTAGTAAAGGATTTTGTCATGTGTTAAAAGCTATATAACGTTATCCTACAGTTTGGAGGCTCAACAAACCTCCTAGTTCTGAGTTGCTCCTTTTGTGGCTTACAGTCCAGTTCTTAAAAACATTTTTTCTACAGTTCTAAACAAGAAGTCTGTTCTCTCCTGTGATGTAACCGTGTTGCTGTGCTACCCCACACCTGACATGGAGCTTGGGGCTCCCGTGCGTCTGGAAGCTCTTTGGAACAGCCGGCGCTGGATGTGCGCTTCCTGCTTGCAGCACTGCAGCTCTGAGACACCACCCGCTTCATTTCATGGCATTAATTGGTGGCACTGGATAGTTCCACTGGCCTGAGCATGCCCCCAGCGTGAGAAAGCATGATGTGTAATCAAAGGCAGAGCAGAGGAGGGGAATGCAAAATAGGGCAAGTGTGGGAAAAATCTTCCAGTCTTTATGCACAATTGTTTCTCCCAATGTACGCTACTCTTCAAATACAGTATGGCGTTCAATTCTATTAGAATTTGTGTTACAAACCGTGTGAGTTATTATTCATTGGAAAATCTACTCCAATTAGTACTTTTTAAAAATATGTCTTAATACAAATCCAGAAGTGTCTAGCAATTTGATGAGAGCAGCTTCACAAGTGACACTAGCAGTTCTGCATACAGCAGTTCACACCTCGCACCCCAAAAGGAACCAGTTCGCAGAAATAAAAGCCTGTAGTCACTAGGAAAGGAAATTTTTTGGTTATTTATAGCCTGAGAGGGGCAGTGGGATTTCACCCACACCGCTTAACCTTTCTGTGCTTACCAGCTGAACCCTGCACCTCCCTCAGCATCGTCCCAGCGATTTCAGCGGAATTAGGGAGATTTGCAGAGTAGTAATAAGGGTCCAAACCCTGCCCATCATTTGAGATGGTGACGCTGCCAGTGAGGCAGCCACAGAGCTTGGGTCCAAGAGCCCATTCCCAGGCAGCGTGGGGAGCCGGTGTGATCCCCGGGGAGCCGCTCCATCAGCCCCCACCACAGGCTGCTCTGCTAGAGGAGCCATTCGCTGTGTCGCCAGGTCCGGGTAATACGTGACTGTGTGTACCAGTCGCTCTGTCGTGTCACTGTCTGGAAATGGACGTATTACCTTTACTGGGTGTGTTGTAAAAATATTCACTTTATACTGGGGTTTAACTAGTCTGCAACTGAATCACTCTTTGGCCAAAGTTGTAGCAGAACCACGTTGCAGAATGAAGTTTTTGGTAACACATACCACCCATGTCCTCGTTTAACTGAAAACAGATGATGTATCGTCTCCTCTCAGGTCTGACTGTTTGGCAAGGTTACTGGAACAGTGGTCATGCACTGCTGGCAGCGATCCCCTTGTGATGAGGGTTAATTCTGGAAGAAGATGTGAGAGGACAAGTTTCCCAGGAGATGCTGGGAGGTCCCTCTGCAGGGCTGATGAACCACAGCTATGGCTGTCCTGCAGGACAGCAGGGCCAGGGCTGTGCCCCACAGCTTCCAGGCACAGCCAACATCTGCCAGGGTTGCTTCACTGCTTGAGGGGAAGCAAGGGGAGAGCCACAGAGAGGTGATTACAATTGGCATTTTGGTTTTTATCTGTACTGAAATAGGGGGAATTTTCCTTGGTCAAAGCCAAAGGAATCTCAGCTTGCTCCTGTATCATATTGGCTGGGTTCCCATCATTCGTAGTGGTGGGAACCAGCGTGGATTTGGTGCTGCAGCATTGTATGACAGCCTGACCGAGGTGTGGCAGCAGCGTTTAAGTGCCTTGAGTTTGGACCGTTAACGACTCGGGACTAATTCACTAGGACAAAAGGGCAGTTGCATTTATTTCTTTGAGAGTCTTGAGGAAAATGACAGGAAAACGGAGAGGGAAGGTGAATGCGAGCACGTGGAGAGGACATCTCCTTCCACCAGCCCGTGCACGTGAACCCCATCTCTCGGGGGCTGATCATGGCAGAGGGTGACCCCAGCTCCTTCCATCTGGGTCTCCTGGTGCCAGCGCGGGTGACAGGGGCCTGGCAGCTCAGTGCCCTCCGCTCCTGAGGGCCGAGCCTCAGGGCAGGTCTCTTCGCATGTCCTACCCGCAGCTCTGACACCGTGCCCGTGGGGAGATGTCACAGCTCCGGCTGGACAGGGGCTTCTCGTCTGCATTTAAACTGGCAGCTTCAAAGGCGGATTTCTGGGGCGGGAGGCTGTGCTCCTGGTGGTGTCTGTGAATTTGCAGAGCTGCAAAAGCCCCAGGAACATCATAAGAAGAAATTTCCCAACCAGGGAACCCGCACGTTGGCTTTACAATCACGATGGAAATAATACATATAAAAAGAAGCACACGGCTTTAACCCGGCTGCCTGTCAGACCGTGCTCGGCGTTGTGCTGGGTAGCAGGAGGAGGGACTAACGAATTTAACAGTGCATGGGATTATGTTTGCATAATTGGCATCAGCAGTGCTCACGGGCTGGTTATTAATTAGCACTCCCACATAAATATTCATCCCAAGCCCAGGCAGCCTGCTAGAGCTGAAGGGGGAATATCCACGGCAGGCACAGGGCGTCCTCTCGGGTGGTTGGATGCTGCGTTTCTACGCGCTGACACCCTTTCCCAAGCGTTGCTGGTGTCTGAAGCCATCAGACAGGCGGGTGGGGAGGAGGAGTCCCACCAGTCCCGCACCCGCTGGTCCCACACCCGCCGCAGAATGAGGCCAGCGTGTGTGACAGCCTGGCGGGGTGCGCTCCTGGGGACCGGCACCTCTTCCCGTGAGTTGCAAGTCATTTCTTGTCTTTACATTTTATTAATGTTGCTAAAGCCGGGAATAAATGTGCTAAATGATATTTTTCAGTGAAATTCTTCCTTCGGTTTGTCCTATTTCCCCAACGCGGCCAGTTAATAACGGGCTGCAAACATCAAACTGTTATGTGCATTTCATGGATGTAAGTTTAATCGTATGAGGGGAGATGCGAATGCTGATGTTTCCTTTGTTATTTATGAAGATTATGCTTAGGTTTTTCTCTGGGAAACAAACCAATAGTGAACTACTGTGAAATGTTTTGTGTTTTCTCCAGTTTCTTTGTTCCTCCTAATTTAAAGTGTTGTCTGTGTTGTGCCATGTCTTTGTTTCTATTCAAACAGGGATCGACTACCCAATATTCGGCTTATTTTAAACAAATAATCAATTGCTGTTGTGTTACCTTTTCATTTATACATCCATTTAGATTTCTTCTTGATTAAGTATTTAGCAGAAGGACCTCAGTAGGCAACTCTTTGTTTCATTCAAAGTTAGTAGAGCATTGCCTTAATGGAAATTGTTGGAAGCACCTTTAGTAAAATGGCACCCAAAATACATTTGATTTGCTCCATTTTACTAAAAGAATCTCTATTTTGCATAACCTTGAAACACAGTTTCCACACAGGATGAGTTGTCCTGAGCTGTCTTTTGGCAAAGGCTGCTTTTCTTCTGGGGATGATGTGGGATCTCTCTGGGCATGTAGCTCGATCTGTCCTTCCTTCTGCTACTGAAGGGCAAGACAGCCGCGGGCAATGGGGCCCCTGGGGAGCCCCTTGGCTCTCGCCTACAGCTGGAGCTGGACCTGTGGATCTTCCCCCAAGCATGAGGGCAATGGGTGGTGGGGCGACGGTGCCCCTCGCCTGGGTCTGGATGCAGGCTCCATGCTGTGCAGTGGAGGGACATCACGCCCCAACCCACCGTGCCCTCCCCGGTGTAATTTATTCCACAGCTCTAAGCTGTGCTCAGCCCCTCCACTCAAGCCACGTCCCATACCAGTGCTCTGTGTGTGCTCGCTGCCATCGCCTGCTTTTTTCCTGGGTGGGCCATTTCCAAGCTATTGGAAACAAAGTGATGGAGTGATCTGTTAACTCACCATGAATTTTTTTTCCAGGTTTACAGACAAAGCTTGCAAAGATAAAAGTCTCGGGCACAGTTCTCGCAAGGCAGAGTGTTCTCACGTCAAGCAGGCCACATTTTAAAAATGATCATCTAGATTAAATGTGTAAAGTCTCAAAAACATCTGCATGTGTGTCCAGTTCAACGGACGCTTCGGGGGCTGCATGTGACTTCTGTCTGCCCATAGAATCATTACCCATAAGCACATTTGGCAGCCCTGGGGCGTGAGTGTAATTAATATTTATACCCATGTACAATGTGTATGGAACCCAGCTGGGCAGAGCCTGCCGTGCAGCAGCCGTACTGCCCACCCTCACAGGCGCGGAGGAAGGATTTGGGCTGTGCTCAGTAATTTTGCGTTGTTTCGTTGCCATCCTTACCTGAACCTTCACAGGGTCTGACCCTGGCACATGCGAGCCACCCCCCAGCCCGGCGCACCGCTGGGTGCAGCACCCACAGGGGGAGGGAAGAGAGCTTTAATTCCACATTAGAAAAACATCCAGAAAATATTCCCGGAGCACCTGCAAGTTCAGCGTGTCTGATCCGCAGCTCTGAACCCAGCGGGAGCAGTGCAGGCGAAGGGGAAGGCAGGCAATTAGAGATGGCTGACATTTGTCATTTAAGCACTTAATGATTTTGCGTAATGTTTATTATGCACAAGCAAAACCTCTCATGGGAAGGGGATAATTAAACAAATTGCTCACGTGGGAGACCTGGAAAAAGAATTTTAAAAATTCACACTCCTTCTGTATTTTGAAAAGGGTAATCAGGTTTTAACGTTTTTCTTTTAAAAGTATGAAACTGAATTTCGAGAAGGTGATGTCCAGGCAAAATGCTGCAAAATCATTAAAATGTTTGTGTGAACGAATCCAAATTGTGATATGAACATTAGTTTTTAATCTTTTTTAAGATATTCTGAAATGCCGCCAAGAATATAAGTTATTTCCCAATAATTCTAATGAAAAAATTCCTGCTGAAAAGAAAGATTTTATTCTGGGTGTCCCCAGAAGCAGCGTAACATTCCCAAGCTGGTTAAGTGATTCAGCCCATATATTCACTGTCAAATACTCACTGCTGTTCTATTTCCAGGAGAGTGTTGTTGTATTTCTCATGTCGAGGGGCGTCAGCTCTGTGCAACTGTTCTCTGGCCGCGTTTGGGGTCTAAGATGCTCTGTTGTTGTCGAGCCGCTGCCTGCCTGTGTGATTGTGTTCTGTTCTCCTTGTAGATGGAGGAGATTAAGTTTAAAGACAGAGCAGTCTACGTGCTGGAGAGAGAGTTAGGGGTTCAAGCCGGGCATGCTCAGAGACTGCAGCTCCAAAAGGAGGCTTTAGATGAACAACTTTCCCAGATCAAAGAGTCTGATCGGCATCTGAGCAGCCCCAAGCGGGAACTTCCTTATGCAAGTGGTGCAGGAGACGCTTCAGATCATTCAGGAAGCCCCGTAAGCACTTTCACGTGGTTTCACCTAAACGAACGAGCAAAGTGGCACCAAGTGACAGAATCTTGATGAGTGCACCCTGGAGCAACAGCTTTCCCATAGCCGGGCAGGGGAACCTCCCAGGCACCCATGTCTTGCTCTCGTTTGATGGCCAAACCTCCCAGATTTACCCTCCAACCCCGTCATGGGAGAGCTTTTGCTCTTTTGTCGTTTTGTTTTCTGGTTTGTTTGGGTTTGTGAGCAGGGTGAAATGCTTCTGTTCCTTTTCTCTTCCTTTTCCTCACTGTTCCATACTTCTGCCACCTGCCTTAATTTGATGGTTTGACACCATTTTGCCAACAAACGATGCAAATGCACTCCTAACCAAGTGATGTATGTGTGCTGGCTTTCGGATCTGCGAGCAACGGGCTGTGTGAGCAGATGTACCAGGCCAGTTTACGGAGGGAAAAGGGGGAAGGTAATCGGTGCATGGAAGCGCGGAGACTCCCGCAGTCCTCCCGGCACACCTCATTTCCAGTGGACCAGAAAGAGAATTAAACACCTGCTAACCCATTCTCTCCTGTTTCTTTTCTACAATGCAATATCCAGAACGTTAAATTCTAGTCACCCTTCCACAATGGCTTTTTTAGTGTAACTATGGCACCTTTCAGCTTTTGCCTTAATTTGCTAACATTCAAAACCCCTCAGTTAACTGACCTCATACATCTGACGTACACAATTTTTCTTCATTGCTGACTCTCATCAAGATTTCTTTTGCAACAGCCTTAATTTCCTCAGTAGAAGTGTAAACACTTATGGCTGAGCGAACCAATCTCGTCTATTCTTTGTCCCAAGCCTCTCCTGCACCTGTTGAATGAGGAACCCTAGACCTCCCAAAAGTGCCACCAGCACTACGGGCACCTATTTGCTTGTTTGGATTTGTACTCAACTTCTGCCAAACATCAGAACGAGTCCTAGAGAAGGGGAAAAAGTCTGTCACTTTTGTAAACAGATGTAACTTCTCTCTGGTTCTGAACGAGAACACGTCTGCTTATAGTTCTGTTCATTTATAATTTGGTTTAAGCATTCTCACTCGGATAAAGTGCCACCCCTTTGGCTTTACGAGTGACCCTTTAGAACCCAACAAGGGCCACAGCTTTACGGAAGAAGAGCTAATGCAATGGTATAATTGCATGGATTTTCCCCATTTGTTCTTCAGTATTTTAATATCCCTTTCCTAGAACAAAGTCCTCCGAGTGGGTGATGTGTCTGAAGCACTCAGTTCAACAGTGGCATCCAGTGGAAACATTGCCTTCATTTTTGATATTTTCTTTTCTCTTCCCAAGTTTCCCATTTGTGACTTTGTATTTGCATATACACACTCCTGCATTTGCATTCTTTGTTACATTTTCACTCCTCCCTTTCCATGGGTCTCATCCCGCAGCTTTCGGTGGTCAGTGAGGTTACACAGATTACGCTCTGCCATATCATGTTTTGAACTGTTCGGGATAATACAAAGTTTGAGCTTTGACAAATGCTGGCATTGCGTGTACACTTATGAACAGTTATTTGCAGTTGATCTTTGTTTTAGGAACAGCAGTTGGATGAAAAGGATGCCCGGCGTTTCCAACTGAAAATCGCTGAGCTGAGTGCCATCATCAGGAAGCTGGAGGACCGGAACGCGCTGCTGTCGGAGGAGAGGAATGAGCTGGTAAGTGCGGCGGCGAAGCACAGCGACGGCTGCTTGTGAGCCAGCTGCCGTGGCCGTGCCTGGCCCCCAGAATATCGGGGTATTTCCCCCTGTGCTTTTCGGAAATGGTTGCAGGAGTAGCTGCCTGCTCCCTGCACTCTGTATTTGGTGATATGCCACAGCACACTCATCTCTGCACACATACAATGAATTTTTAAGACGGCATTAGCTGGAATTGTTTTTGTTTATTTTAAAAATTAAATATATTCCCCACACATTGCATAAGTTGAATACCTCGTGCAGGAGGAACAATCTGCATCCCAATGGAAATACCATGAGTTTTTGATCAATATTGCTTTGTGTTAGGAGAAAATACTGATAGCGTGATAGATGAAGAAAATTATTAATGTATTTGATGAAAAATAACAGCTCCGGAAATGCTCATTCTCTCTTAATCTTTCAGTTAAAACGTCTTAGAGAAGCTGAAAGCCAATATAAACCCATTCTGGACAAAAATAAACGCCTTAGTAGGAAGAATGAAGAATTGTCACATGCCTTACGTCGAATGGAAAATAAATTAAAATTTGTAACACAAGAGAACATAGCAATGGTAAGTCTCTGTGTGCTCAGAGTGTGTAGTTTAGTGCTCACAGTGCTGATGGAGTCTGGCATCATCCCAAACTTCCAAGTTTAATAGGAAATTTTCCCCTTTCCAGTGCTCGCTGAGATGTTCTGTGGTGCACACTGAGTGGTTTGTGGCTAGAACACGTTTTGGTTTACATAACAAGGTTTTTTTAGCTTTAAAAACAATTAGCTCTGAAGAAAAATGCATGAGTTTGCACATTTTGATCAGGAGACCTTTCGGTCGCTGGCTGCTCCTCTTCAACAGGAGCACAAATCACCCCACTCCCCCAGGAAATCTGCACTCGTGGCTTTTCTCTTTTTTTGCAATCCATTATTGTTGGTGGGCAGTAGCTGGTAGCAAGCAGCTGTGCCATTGCATGAACGTCGGAGGGCTGAAGCCAGCCCCACGGGTGCTGCAGCTCCGGGATGGCTACAGATCAAAATGAATGAGAGCAACTCACATTGGTCCCAGCGCTCCGAATTCCTCCTCCTGCAGCAGTAAGCTCCTGGCAGCACTAAAAATCGGGTGCAGCAGAGCTGCTGCGAGCCCCCATCTTTGGCATGACAGCCCCTCCAGTGTCCGCTGTCCTCCCCACGACCACAAGCTTCTTGCAGCAGCACGCAGCGTGTTTGCAGTCTAGATGTAACGCTCAGCAAAAGGGAAGCAGGATGGCTGCCAGAACAGCCATTAGATTAGATGCCTCGCTCGCTGAGAAGGGAAGGGTTGTGTACTGTCCTTTGGCAAAGCCTTCTGACCATTTCCTCTTCTGCCACACGGGTTTCTTCCAGAGGCAAAGAGCTGGAACAATAAGGAGACCGAGCTCTTTAAATGACCTTGACCACAGCCAGGAAGAAAGAGAAGTGGATTTCCTGAGGCTACAAGTTATTGAACAGCAAAATATCATTGATGAACTCTCCAAGGTAAAATATAATTCTGCTGCTGTCATGCAAGGTCTACCAAGGCTGTGGCAGAGAAGCAGGAAGCCTGAGCGAGGGGTGCTGGGGGTTCTGTGAGCCGATGGGCAGAGCTTGAGTCTGGGGGAACGGTCGGCATTTCTGTGATTAGTAGTAACTGAGCTGAATAGAAGTTATCTGTGGAGTAGTATTGGAAAAATCTTTTCAATCTACATTGCACTTGCATGACGTGCTGGTCCAGGACATCCAGTAGATGTGCAGGTGGCCAGATCCTGTACCACGAGTGAAAATGGCAGAGCTCCCTCAGCTGCAGACAGCATCAGGGCCAAAGATTGCTGTGTGCAAGGGGTGTTCTGCAGTGTTGTGTTTGGGGTTTGCCTCTTTGTTAACGTGTTCTCAGTCTTTGGAGACAGAAAATACTGAAATCATAACACTCCTCAAGAAAATATCTCTTCGGGGTTTTTTATGTCCGTGCACTTACTGACACTATTTCATTCTTTTTCATTAGACCCTGGAAACTGCTGGCTATGTGAAGAGTGTCATGGTAAGAATGACATTGCCTTCATCCTCTTCCTTGTGCACTTTAAATTGCCGTTCATGAAAAGCACGCAGGGTATAACAGTATCTATTATCACACCTTCATCAGGCGGTGAGCTAACACAGTTTTTCTCAGCGTAGATGTCAAAGACTGTATCAGCAGAGGTTGTTCCCCAGAAAAAAAATGTAGTGACAGTGGAGAGGAGAGCTCTAGTGAGAGAGGAAAGCTCTTTTTTTCCCCACTAGGATGACGTCAGGGGCAAAAATCAGCATGGTCACCCTGTCCTGACAGCCAATAGCGAGTGTCCCTCATTTCTGGGACATCTCTGTCATGTTGGAATTGCATTTTTTTAGAGTCTGATTACCACTAGCTTTGTCTCTCCCACACCGGCATAGTCTCACTCACCGCCCCTGCTGGACTCATCCCTTTATTATTAAGGTTGTGTAAAGTTAAGCCACTGATGTGCATTGATGACATGTGAACTGCTTTGTTCTTCATTGCCAAGTGTGTGGCAAGGCACGAGTTGCCAAGCAAAACAAGTGTTTGATTTCCTTCCGTCACTGCTGATGTTAGGATTTGCCGTTAGGCTGATGGCAGTGGCACATTATCCATGTCCCAGAATGTCATCACATCCTTTTACCAAGTGGTTGAAGTAAAAGGCCATAGGGGTTTTCCTTTAGAACTTTACTTTCTTCAGTCCTGGACTTTGCCTGTATTTGCAGTCCAGAACAAAAACATTTTTCAGTACTGGCCTTAAGTTGCGTCAGGGGAAATTTAGGTTGGATATCAGGAAAAATTTCTTTACACAGAGGGTCATTAAGCATTGGAACAGGCTGCCCAGGCAGGTGGTGGAGTCTCCTTCCCCGGAAGTGTTTAAAAGACGTGTGGATGTGGTGCTGAGGGACATGGTTTAGGGACCCCAGCAGTGCAGGGTGAATGGTTGGACTTGATGATCTTAAATGTCTCTTCCAACTAAATGATTCTGTGATTCTGTGATACTGTAAAAAATTGACATGACTCTATGAAGAGTGTCATAATTTCCACTGAACAGAAAAATCTGCTGGCAGCAATAAACGCTCAAACCTTTTTTTCAGAAGCACTGGGAACTTGTAAATCCTTAGAGAGAAGTCATCTGAGACCTAAAGTGCTGAGTTCAAACAGTCTGAGTTTGGTATCATTGTGCTGTTACACATGTGCACGGCACTAACAGCCACAGCACCAAGAGCCAGGAGCAAGAGTTGGTCTTTGATGATGGATGTTGGAGGAAAACTAACCTTTGACTGATGAAAACATAATTATTTCATTTGAGGGCAGTGGCCAGCATCAACATTTTTCTTGATTGCCCAATGCCTGCTAGTGCTGACATAGTTAATGTAAATAGCAGCTCTCTGAAACCAGCTAACGTGTGCGTCTGATTCTTTCAGGAACGAGATAAGCTCTTAAGGTATAGGAAGCAAAGGAAAAAAATGACAAGAATTCCTAAGGTAAAAAAAACCCCCTGTATCATGACATGCTGACGGGCGTGCTGGCCTCTCAGGGTGCTCCCAGCTCCTCGGAGCCACGCGGGGAACCTTCTCTTGAGGTTCTGCAAATGGGTCCTAATCTTAAATTTGGGTCACATAGTTCAGGGACGTTCATAGGCTGTATGAGGATTTTCAGACAAGATCTGGTAGGGGAACCGTTTGCGTTGCTCATGACGAGGATTTGCATGCTCTGCGTTTACCCTGAGCAATCCCATGCGACTTCATTGGTACGGGATTGCCTTAAGACGAGACAGATTTTATGAATTAACACTTCTCAAAATGACCTTCTAATGACACTGCCTCAAAACATACACAGGTTGTAAATAATTTGTTATGGAGTTTAGTAACATGCAAAAATGGCCAGTTAGAGGAAGCAACAGATAGAGCTCAGGGAAAAAGAAAATGTTAGTTAATGAATACTTGGAGGGTGTTAATACAAATATTAACTGTAATGACATTATAAGGTGTAATGTCGGGGATCTGAGGGCAAGCCGTGTTCTACATATGAAGGATAATGCGGGAGCTAATGCATCTATAAACCACGGATTGCGGTCGATGTGAGTTAACTCCTTAACTCCTATCAGCCAGGCCTTCGGAAGAGAGTTACGTTTTGCCTCCTTCGGAACTTATCCACCTCAAATTGAGACAAAAAGCCAAAATCTAGAAAAGTACAGTACTTTAGAACTGTGTGTGAAATGTCACCTTTGGCTTTCAGGCATTCAGCAGTAAATCTTTCTTTACCACCAGCACCCCCCATGGTTTTAAACAGAAAGCAGCTTTCAGTGGGAAAAAGGATTTCTTCAACCCTAAAAACATTGCTGTGCTGGTTAACTTCAAATTTGCAAGTAGAACATTTCTTGCAAATCTAACTTTTCATGTGGAAGTTGTGGTAGTGACAGTAGAGACGTCAAGGTGGTAACAATGGATTGACAAAGACACTTCAATGCCCAGCTCCCACCTCGTGCTGAGATGAACACACAAAGGGTGCTTGGCTTAGCTAGAGAAATCGGGAGGAAAAGGCATTAAAAAAAGGCAGGGCTTTGAGGTCACACACACCGATACCTGATAACAAACATGGCAATTCAGTGGTATGAATAGTTTGGGCTATCCTTAGAGCGCTGTCATGGGGTGGAAAAACTTTACATGTATTTACACATAAAGAACTGGGCCAGTTCTTCAAAAAGAAACAGTGAGAAATGCCAGTAATCTGGAATTGCGATTCCTCCGAAGGTGAACATGTTCAAATCCCATAGGGATGCAGGGTTTAGCCGTGTGTCCTCCGTCACTGCTGTCCCCCCAATGCTGGTGGCATCGCTGTCATGCATCACGGCTGTGCCCGCTGACCCCTTGTCTCTGTCAGAAGCCGGTTGTGGAGACGTTTTTTGGCTACGATGATGAAGCTTCCTTGGAGTCTGATGGTTCCTCCATCTCATACCAAACTGACCGGACTGATCAAACCCCGTGCACTCCTGAAGATGACTTGGAAGAGGTATTCATCACAAATACATGTTATTATGTTTTGAAACCTTGCTACTAATTTTTTTATGAAAGTCCTGGTCTGTTAGCATCATTTGTCACCTCTGACCTGAAAATTTAAAATTTATGTTAAATTTAATGTTGTGCATGTTGTTTAATATCTCTGGACCTCAAGTCTTTAGTGATTTCACAACTTTTACCCAAGCTGGAAATATTACATTGTAAGAATTTTAGATTTATAATGAGTTTATTGGTTAGAGGTCTAAAAAGACAGAGAAGATTGGCAACCCGAGGACAACCAGTTCACACGGAGATCTACTGCAGGTTTGTGCGTGTGTAGTTTGATTCAGGTCCCTCTGTTTGCCACGTTGACCTCAGCACAGAGCGATAAGATTTGTTTTTATGGAAGAAGCAAGCCGTGACATGAAGGCTCAGTCTCCAGAGGACAGTGTCTCCTCACCAGTACGTTGAGGTCAGGACTTTTCTGGCGGCTCTGGATACAGAGCACACAAAGGTCGCTGGTAACACAAATAGAAGTGATTATTCCTGGTGGTTTGCAGGGCTTCCCTACAAACGCATTCCCGAGCACGTGTCAGACCCCTGTGCTGTTGCATGGTTCTGGGTTTAACAAGAATCTTGTAATAAAAAAACCTGCTAATAGTGACTCGCAGCCTTTTTGTGGTACGCTGGCCGCGACTTCTCATCTGCCATGTCACCCGATTCATGGGTTGTAATTAGATCTGTTATAAGGGAACCTGAAGCGTTCCTACCCCCATGATAACACATACACAAGCGGTTACCAGGGGTGTGCTGCACTGCAGGGAATCTGAACATGTTTTTCTATGTATATGCCCATTTATTTTTCATCCCTGCATTGACATTTGATTCCTGATCAGGCAGCACGAGGTTTATGCATGCAACCAGCAGCGTAATTGCATTTTACGTCAAATGAAATATTCCGGTCAACCTGAGATGAAAGCATTCAGTGCTGGATATGGGGAGGAGAGAGGAAAAGATGAAGAGCTCTTTTCATGTTCATGTCACCATTTCTACTAGTATTAACTCTAGATCAGTGTTTTAATAATTGAGTGGGCCTGTCAGGCTTGGCTTATTCTCCAGATTGGAAAGCTTTTGTTGTTTCCAGAAAGCAGTATTTTCAACTTTAAATGTGATGACTTTGCCTGGTACAGTAACAAAGGGCAAATAAATCATTAGTACATTATATGGATGCCAAGTGTTATCTATCTAAGGTGGGAGAAATTATGTTTTGGGTTTTTTTTGTCTATAATGCATTTTCTTGCAGCAAGTGTTCACAAGAGATGTTAAAGGGACAAAAGAGAAATAGTGTGAGGGCATGTAACCGAGATCCTTGGTACTCTGCTTCCCAAACTACATTTTAAAAGTGAGAATTTTGGGACTTTTTAGAGAAAGCAAATGTAATCCACTCTTAAAATACTTCTTACTTTCATTGCAGAAAAAAAAGCAGCTGGTGCAATGCATCTTTGCGTTTAATTCCAGGGCATGGCCAAGGAAGAGACCGAACTGCGGTTTCGGCAGCTGACGATGGAGTACCAGGCTCTGCAACGAGCATACGCCCTATTGCAAGAACAGGTCGGAGGAACATTGGATGCAGAACGAGAAGTTAAGGTCTAAATGGCTTATATTACATGAAAATAAAGGATTGTAATTGTATGGGGGTTTCCAGCTGTACTTGCTCACGTTGTTTTCAAGCTAAACCACGGTCAGGCAGCCCCTTCAGCGTGCTGCCGGCCGGGGGTGTGGAGCAGGGGATGCAGCTGGGCTTCTGCTGAGGTGGGCTCTGGGCTCTCTAGCCTGACTAGCCTCCCCATGCAGTGCTGGTTGGCTGCCGGAACCACCGTTACTACCCTTTAGTCTTTTCACCTCTTGACTGGTTTAAGAGAAATTCAGAGAGAATTTTAATGGGGATTCTTTAAAATTAAGCTCTTTTCCTAGACAAATCTAGGACAGATAGCCTTCAATATATTTAATTCTTTCTGGGTTCTGTGAGACTACACAACTCCTCATAAAATGCTTAGAGACTTCCAGCTGATTCTTAATGAAATCGCGCCTTGCTCTAGAACGGGGAAGGTCGCTCACTGCCGGCTGTCACAACCAGCAGGAAGAGACCATTTATATTTTACTGTCCTGCTCTCCACCTGATGGGATGCTCTTGGTGTTGATCTTAAGTCTCAAAATCATTGTCCTGTCTTACAGAGTTCTTTTTATGATTAATGACTAACACTGCAAGTTTATTCTGCCAAAGCACTTTAGAAATCATTTGCTAAAAGTATCTGATACTTTACCTATTTGAATTTATTATTTTGAAAGTTTGATTTACTGTATTTTTATTTTGTCCCTCGTATCCTACAGACACGTGAGCAGCTCCAAGCAGAAATACACCGATCGCAGGCTCAGATAGAAGACCTAGAGAAGGCGCTGGCTGAGCAGGGGCAGGTAATGCCTGTGGCCGCACACCAGCCCTTTCCCCAGCCCTCGTGCTGGGGCGGGAGGGGGGCTCCAGGGATGGGCCTGGTCATGCTTCAATATAATAAATGTTTCCATATAATAAAAACTGTGGATGCCTGTGAGAGTTCATGTATATGTAGAAGAATTAGAAGAACCCTGATGGGGCTTTTCAATAGTTGATCCATTCCACACAAAGCAGACATACGAGGGAAGTGCAAATGGTCCCAGGCTATTTCTAGCCTGTGTCTTACTTATCCAGACAAAAAAAAAAAAAAAAAAAAAAAAAGAAACAGAAAATGCTTCTGAGAACTTTAAAATAATACTAAATCATCGGATCATTACCTTTCCAGCTCAACCTCTTATTCTTGTTAACCGTACGGATAAACAATGTTCTGGGGTTCGTGGGCTTTATATATTCAGCAAACTACTAGATTAGTTTCAAAATAAAGTTTATTTTACCTAATGTTCTGAAATATGTAATTTGTATTCAGTGTAATAGAAATTTCATAGTAGATACACAGCTAGACGTATCCCTTTAAATGCAAACCAATTTTTTATCTGAAAGAGTCTTTTAATCATTAGAGCATTTCTATTTCATTCGTGTACTAGAGCCTCTGTTAAAATCATCTGGAAAAGCTTAGCTTAGGAAAAGTTAGGAAATAATGGAATTACAATTTCATATGCAGTATGAGTCTGTCCCTCTTCTCTGTGGGCATGATTTAATGAAATACTTGCTACTGTGTTGGTGCTAAACATTGCCTACAATTCACCTACAATATCGGTCATTTCCTTTTCAAGGATATGAAGTGGATTGAGGAGAAGCAAGCGTTGTACAGAAGAAATCAAGAACTGGTAGAAAAGGTGTTTAATGTTTCTGTCTGTATTATTAAAACAATATTTGTAGCATAAGGAATGCAGAAGGTGCAATATCTCAGTCTGTATCACCCAGCTCTGCTGGAAATCATTCACATATTACAACAAGATCCTTACAACCCCCCAGGACTGGCTTCCTGGTGTTCCCTATTGCCCCATACGGTGTCCTGGTGTGAGGCTGCAGTTGGACGGTGGCTCTGGGCAAAAGCCCTGCATTCCCCAGCACTGGTGCCACATGTCCCTGCTCATGCTGACCCAGGGGGTGGGCTCGGACCTTCAGTGCTCACGTTGACCCCAGTGTTTCCCCGGCACGGCCGACATGCGACAGATCTCGACACGCTGCCAACGGTGCTGACAGTGTGCTCCTTTGTTTTGCAGATAAAACAAATGGAAGCTGAGGAAGCTCGCTTAAAACATGATGTCCAGGATGCTAAGGATCAAAACGAGCTGCTGGAGTTCAGGATCTTGGAGCTTGAAGTGAGCACATGTTGCGGCCATGGCCCTGCCCTGGGCTGTGTGAGCCGTGGCGGGGGCACCGCGGCTTTGGGAACTCACCCAGGTTTACGGGAAAGAGCCACATTGCACTGACCAAGTGCAAAGTGCTAGTAAAAGAGAAGAAAACCCAAACACCCAGCATCAGCACCCGTGTTCTTGGCAGGTTGTTCTGGCAGTCTCACTACCTAAGTCATTCTGAGACCCGGTCATGACGCAGATACACATCTAACTATGCTCCCTCTGTTGTGAAAATGCAAAGATATAAAACCTGAACAGATCATACGTCGGAAAGAAAAAAGCACCGCTGGGTTTCTCCTCTTGCTAAACCCGCAGAGAAGGAACCCTGTGGCCTGGACCTCTGTGGTTACACCACTGAGCCTCCTGCTTTCTGTATCAGTACCTGTATAAACAGAATCTGTAAGCTCTTGGAAACTGTTTTCAGAAATCTCCGCAGAGATTAACAAAGCAGCCCCTCGCAAGGCAACGCCAACGCTATCTCTGTCAGCCTAGGTACGGGTGTAGAGTTCTGTCCAAGCCTCTGATGGAGTCAAAACTATAGGCAAGTGGTCATGACTGGTGCCAGTGAAGCAGCAGAGTGGGACAATACTCAAGCTCATAATATGTCCGTGTACCCCGCTTTGCAGTGAGGTGGAGGTCTTCCCCGACAGCCCTGAGAGCCCTGCAGAAAGCACGTGGTCTGGCCAGAGAAAGGGCTCTTGCTCCAGGCTGTTGGTGTCAATAGGCGCAGGGTGCGGCAGCAAATAGACTTGAAAGCAAGCCGCTCCGCGACAGCACTGCTTCGCGATGCGCTCGAGAGCGCCTTCTTCAAACCGTGGTTATCGGCTTCTTTGTGAAGCTGCTGTTTGTGACATGCTGCAGTGGGTAACCAAACAATTGCTGTCATTTCAGGAGAGAGAAAGACGGTCGCCTGCCATCAACTTCCATCATGGTCCTTTCACGGAGGGGAAAAGCCCTCTCCAAGTCTACTGCGAGGCAGAAGGTGTAACAGTAAGGGATTCTCGTTTCCTATTTTCCTTCCCCTAGCCAAAATCAGACACCCTGTTCTGACTCCTGGTTTTCCATTTCTCTCTTGTTAGGACATAGTAGTAGCAGAGCTGATGAAAAAATTGGACATTTTAGGGGATAACGCCGTAAGTGTATGTTCCTTTAATAAATTGTGCATGCTTTGGTCAATACTCATCCTCACGTTCCGTTAGCAAAGCCCCCTTGGTCTGCTGCCGCACCGCCTCTCCTCTCCGTGCTCACTGTACTGGGCTGGGAGCTCAGCCTTCTCGGGCTGTTTAAGGTTTCTGCCAAGAGCCGGGCAGCGTTGTGGGGTCTCGACGCTGCTTTTCATTTCTGAATGATTTGTAAAATATTTTGAAATGTTGATTTTTTTTTTTTTTTTTCTGGCCACTGCTCACACCTGGCTTCCTTAGTTGCTTACTCTGCATTTGCTTTGCTTTTGCCTTTTAGCACCTGTGTGTTTTGATTTTGGCTAATAACCCACAAACGTTTGATAGTGACCAGCATATTAAACAAAAAGATACAACAGCAGCAGGAAAGAAGAAGCAAATAATAAATTTCAAAGCGTTTCTCCTTTAGCAAATGGAAGTGAATAATTCCACATGTATTTATGTGCATAGAAGATATCTATGCCCTTGTATATAGATCATTTTCCTGTACCCTCATCTATCAGCAGAGCCACAGAGCCCCATGGCTGTGAGGGCTGGGGAGAGCAGAGCCCCTCTCTAGCCCTGGGTCTCACAGGTGGCGTCTGCGGCATCCACACAACCTTTACTGTGCAAAGAACAACAAAAAAATACATATAAGTTTAATCACCAATGAGCTAAGACTGCCCCCGTTAATGTGTAGAAAGATAACAGCCATTAATCTGTCAGTCCCCGTAGTCATCTTCAGTGGAATTACTAAGTCAGGTCAGTCCCGTGCAGGGTGTTCTGGAACAGCGTCCCAAAAAGGCAATTTGGAGATAAACACGAGCAGAAAAACTGGGCATGGAACTGAAGGACTCGAGGGTGCATCTCTTTTCTCAATGGCACGTGGTGCTAAGCTTGATCTTGTCTTGTGTGGCTGTGTGTTTATTCCCTGTCAGGTAAAAGTAGATCTGGCATCACCTTTTTTGTGGTAAATGTGAGAATTTTAGAAGAATTAACTACATGTGTGATAAGAATTCCGCATGAATACTTACAAGTGTTTTTACAGCAACGTTGCGTTACAATACTGATCTTCTTTGCCTTAGTTTATTGTTCCTCGAACATATTTAATTTCATATTTATTTAACACTGCAGTGGCCCAAGTAGTGGATTAATAGCAAGACACTGGGATTTGTTGTAATTATATTCTGCTTTTGGTGCAGAATCTGACCAATGAAGAGCAAGTAGTTGTCATACAAGCAAGGACAGTTCTCACGCTTGCCGAAAAGGTAATAACAAGTGCATCGCCCGTCAGTACATGTCATGAATGCAGCTGACCCTCTCAGAATAGCTCACTTGACCACACCGGTGGTGTCAATGACAGCTTCATCCCCACATGCCGTGGTTCTTTACGTGGAGTTACACTTACGCGAGTTTTTGTCAAACTAAATGTAACATTCAGGCAGTACAGAGTACTCCTTATTTTTAAATGTTATTAATTAGCAAAACGGTGTTGGAAGGTAAATGCTAGGCTTTGAAATAATGTCCCTTTCCATCGCCAATATGCAGAAAAGAAAAATTGTAATGATATAATTACTCTTCCTTCTTTTATGTAACGAATTTAACTAAGTGCTCGCAGTATGTGCTGGCACCCGTAAAGCAGCAGCGAGGGCTGCGTGCGCGGGCGAGCTGCCTCTGCTCTTCAGGCTAAAGCGCCTGCTCTCTCTTCTGTGCACAGTGGCTGCAGCAGATAGAAATGACAGAGTCTGTGCTGCAGCAGAAGATGCTGGACCTTGAGAATGAAAAGGTACCGAGAGACGGTGGGAACGAACCAGTGGGAAGAGCTGTGGGTAAGGGCCATGGCCACTGCACTGA
This sequence comes from Bucorvus abyssinicus, assembly GCA_009769605.1. NCBI lineage: Eukaryota > Metazoa > Chordata > Aves > Bucerotiformes > Bucorvidae > Bucorvus > Bucorvus abyssinicus. The sequence goes on from CM020032.1 coordinate 5,930,141, forward strand.
CCATCTCCTCCTTGTGTCCCCAGGAGCTGTTCAGCAAGCAGAAGGGCTACCTGGACGACGAGCTCGACTTCAGGAAGCAGTCCTTGGACAAAGCTCACAAGGTGAGGAAAGCGCCTGGACTGACTGTGACATCTCGATTGTCACACCTGTCTAAAGTGTGTCGTCTCTTCTGCCTCGGGCAGTGCTGCTCGTGGAGTGCCCGAGGACTAAAAGGCTGAGTTTTAAACAAATCCTGCGCTAACACTGAAATCCCTGTGGACAGCGTTCCTTCTGTTGGCATGGTCCTTGCAGGATTCCACCCTGAACGTTCGCTTACTAGACACAAGCTTTCATTTAGCAAGGTTTTGATAAGTGACTGATCAGAAAATGATGTTTTCAGAAATTTCCCTTTTCCCCCAGAAGTAGATGTTTTAGCCTAGACATTTCCTTAGATTGCAGATTACAGCCTCTGTAACCAAAACAGCTGGAGATATTATGTGATTCTGTAGATTTGAAATGGAACTGGGTTTAGGTCAGGTTCATCATTACCTATCCTAACCCATTTCAGCCACCTCTTCAGACATCAGCTGTCTTGTCTCCTTCAGTTAACAGAAAAGTTCACTCATGAAAGACATAAATGCGTAGATTTCCATATTGATTTATCTCATTCCTTTGGTTCCGTTTAAATCTTGAGCACAGTTACACTTTCTGAGGAGCAATTTATGCCTCTTGTCCTGAATACCTTTTAACTCAAACCATTTGGGGGAGCTTTTACTCACCGCACTTTCTGTTCCTGTAAGGATGATTTTTAAGGCTAATTTTGCCAAATACTGAACTATATCTGGAAGCAATGTCAGTGCACAGTGGGAACCCTGGGAAGTACACAAGCCTCCCTCACCTACCAGCTCAGCCCTGACACCAGATTATCTCCTCCAGCCTTGAGCTATTCTGAGAAGAAGTTTGGGGCAGTCAAAGGTTGAACCTGTAGGATTCATCTTCAAGAATAAGGCCTGAGAGAGGTCATCCTCTGTGTCTTAGGAGAGTTCTGAAAGAGATCCATAAAACTGAGTCTGTGAAAATTTGCAACAGCAGCAGAGTGGGAAAAATCGTACAGCATCATTTGAAACTTCTGGTGACGTCCCAGTGCCTGTAGGAGAGCTCAGATGGGGGGCCGTGGCTATTGCCTACGGTTTACTGGGCGCCCCTGTGGCTCATGGCCAGCTGCTCGCTCTCCATCCATGAGATGCATCTCCAGGTCCAGCATCCCAAATTTACCAAAGGGTCCAACAGCTGGCTCCTTGGCTGTGCTGCTCATGGAGAAGAAACGAGCATCACAAATGGTGTTGCAGCCCATGCAGCAGCAGCTGGGTGTTATTTGCGTTTTCCTGTATTCTTTAAAGGCATCACGCAAGTGTCCCCAGGCAAAGCGACAGGCTTTACCCTGGCAATGGCAAGAAAGCTTTGCCCTGCCCTGAAATTGGAGTGGCAAAAGCTCTTTTGATTTGTATAATTTGTTTCACTTCCCTGTCTCCTTTGTGCTCCTTGAAATGAGGAGCCACTAATCTTCCCCCAATAACTACAGCCAACAAGATTACCCGCTGTAACCGCCAAGCTTTTTGCACGGTTTTCACTCCCTTTGGTTGCCGCTGGGGGATTTTGCTCTGAGAAACCCTTGGCTCGCACAGAGGGTCCCGACACCCCTCTGGCTCTGGAGACCATGAATTTCCCCACCGTCTCCCTACTTCACAAGTCAGTATAATCAGAGGGGGATAATGGTTGTATAATTGGGGTTTGGGGCCCAGCAGAAATCCGTGTCTCAGATAACAGCACTTTGTTGAGGCAGTTATGGTTAGCAAGGACATTGGTGTTATTTTTAAAAGTGAAAGGAACATCTTCTAAGAGCTGATCTGATCTTCACCACAGAGACAGACACCAGGTTATGGTCTTTCAGTTATCATCAGTATCCGTAACCCCTGCCATGATGTTAATATTCCTGTAAACACTTGCATTCTTCTGTCCTGACTCTGCTAAACCGTGGTAAGGAAATACCAGCAGCCTCAGGTGGAAAAACTTGTTGAAGTGAGCTGAATTGTCACAACAGAGGTCTATGGCATTTTCAAACAGCCTGTTGAGGGGTTCAGGCCACACCATTGTAGTTGTGTTCTCCTGAAGCTATGGAGAGCTCCGCAAGACGCCACCAGCTTTGGAGAAGATATGCAAAAGTGTCATCAATTGCTGCTTTGATTCTTGCTCTATATCAAACTTGCTGGAAAAGATTTTGGCTTGCTTTGGGCTTGCATGAAGGAACAAGCCCTTATCTTGGTCTTTGAAGCAGAAGACGTTGTCTGGCAAGGTCACCTGCCCTAGGATGGTGTCGGGCTCAGTGATCCTGGGGAAACATTACCAGTTCATCTCCTACACGCTTCTACATCTCAATAAATCTAGAGGGTACATCTGTCTGTGTGCGAGAGACATTTTCTGATGCAGTAAAAGCTCTGCAGCCTGAGACTTGCAGGAACACAGCCCAGCTGCCAGATACATTTTTCTTGAGCATAAAACCTCTTGAATCTGGCAGCTCTGCCAGAGGAAGCACTGGAAAGACCTTCACACAAGGCATTTTAAGGTAGTTGGTACAAAATGCTGTAAGCTCACAAGAGGGAGTCGTTCCTTCCTGACAGAAGTATGAACTGGTGCCATATCCTCTGCTGCTGCTGGCAATAGCTGGGAAAGGTGAACTGAGAGGCTGAACACTGAGTTTAAAATGTATCTGTAACTCACAAAATAAGTCTTTTAGGAAGCTCTTTTTCTTTCCCTTTTCCTCTTTCCCTTTTCACTTTCTTTTTCACCTTTTCTCCCCATGCCCACCTCCCCACCTCCAGAAAGGAGAAGTTGACACCCACACACCTTTCAAGAGGCAGAGTAGGCTGATCAAAGGGCCATCCCAGCCCTGGTGCTGCTCAGAGCCCCATGGCATAAAATCAGCCTGAAGTATTTTCCCCCTGGACTGAGTTTTCCGCCCTGCCCTGTGCAGGTGGCTCAGCACACAACCCTTCCACCACTCCCGTTGCCTTACCAGGGTAGGATTTGCAGTTCCTCACGAAATCCTCATCTGACCAGAGTCAAGGTCAAGCTGACAGCCTTATATTGTTTTTGATTAGCAAATTCTGGAATTAGAAGCCATGCTCTATGATGCCCTGCAGCAAGAAGCTGGAGCCAAAATTTCCGAACTTCTTTCAGAAGAGGAGAAAGAGAAGCTGAAGAGTGCCGTAGAGCAATGGAAGAGGCAGGTCATGAGCGAGCTCCGGGAAAGGGACGCCCAGATCCTGCGAGAGAGGATGGAGCTCATTCAACACGCACAGCAGGTAGGCACCGGTGCATGGGCTTGGCGAGATTCGGGTGGGACGGTCCCTCAGACGGAAACGTAATGAAGTTGTGAGCACCAGCCTCTCCTCATAGGGCTGTACCAGAAATGGCTGGTCCTGAGGCCAGATTGTGATTTGCCTTGGAGAATCCCTGCAAACAGGGCATTTTGACTTCATGAATTTGTCACACACAGTGACATTCACGGAGGACTTGTCTACAGTTTAAAACCCAATTAACATTTTTTTTTAGAAGCACAGCACATACAATTTCTATCTCCAAAAATAATGCATCTTCTGGGTACATCTGTATTTGGTTGGTTAATAAATATTTTCTTATTTGAAATCTGACAGAGAATTAAAGAGCTAGAAGAAAGAATTGAAGGCCAAAAAAGACAAATAAAAGAGTTAGAGGAAAAGGTAAGGTAATGCAGATGAAACAGTTGTTGTATGTGCACATCACCATGTATTCATTTCACGTGGCTAAGAAAACAGCCTTACAAAGAGTTGGTGTTTGTTAGCGCAGTGAGCTAATGTGAGAAACCATTCTGCATTTGCGTTAGTCCCTCTGAGAAGGAAGAGGTACCAGCTTCAACTGGGTCTTTTCTCCTGTTACCCTTCAGCAAAGCCCAAACCGCAGGGCTGGCAGGGCGGTGGGGGTCCAGCTGCCCTGGGAAGGGAGCGGTGGAGAGCTGCCGGCAGCAGAGGGATGAGGTCAACCCGTGTGCTGGGGAAGGAGGCAGGATTCTTTTCTCCCTCTGTCCCATTTCCAGCATGTGCACAGCACCGCACCGACCTGCCTTCCCCAGGGGAAATGAAGAGGATCTTTCTCCTCAACTCTCCTCTGCTGCTGCTGCAGTGGTCACTGCCACCGCTGTTAATGGCGCTGAGCTTTCTTCAGTCAATCCATAAATGCTGAATTTTACCCTCACCCGAAACCATCTCTTTCTAGTGAAATTGCCATAGGAGAACTTGTTCAGGTACAGCAGGGGTTGAGCTGGACTTTCACCTGAAACGAAACCCGAACCTTAGCGGTATTGGTTTGGATTTGTTTGCTTTGTTTTGGGTTTTGCGGTGGGTTTTTTTCTTCTGTTGAGGTATCAGAAGAATTCAGCAATTTTTTTTCCTCCTTGGTTTTCCTGAGCCCTTGGCTGCGATTGGGCTGGGCTGCACTGGGGCAGGAGATGACTCTCATTGGTCTGAGGGACACGGAGGCTCTGGCCAAGCCGAGCCACAAGCCCTCAAAGCTTCCTTCACCCTTTGTATTTCTTTTCAACTGAGAGTTTTGTTGCAGTCTGTCTGTAACCACAGCTTATTTCTCAGCTAAACACACTGTAAACTCTTATTCTCTTTCTTCTTTTCCGTTTTCTCCTCTCTTCCCTCCCCTTTTCAGTTTTTATTTTTGTTTTTATTTTTCTCTTTAGCTTTCATTCTTTGGTCATAGTCCTTCAGGCCACATGCAAAAGGTAAGCCTTTGGGTCACCTCAGTCTCCCTTCTTCCTCTTCTAAAGCATCAGAGCCTTCTCCTCTCACTCGGGCTGCTTCGGCAGGTTTGGGGGGTCTCCTGGGCACCCCAGACAACTGGAAATGGAAATCTCTAAAGCCTTTAAAAACCTGTGAAACCCAGGCACCAGCAGAGTGACCTTCTTCGGAGGGGAGGACGAGGAAAGAGAAAAACACAGCAGGCTTAAAAGCAAGGGAAGTTCTAGCAAACCAGCGTGAGCGCCCAGCCTGAGCCTGTTCCTCTGGCTGTATGAGGGGTTGCTCCAGCTGATCCGTGCTGGAAACCCATGGAAATCCACTGCCCCTCTTCCCTGCAAGGCTGGGGTCTCTGGCATGCTCGCAGCCAGGCTGCACCCCTTGCATTCACTTGTCCTGCCTTCAGGCCAAGCAACCAGAAAGGTTGGGGAGAACGTGTCATTTATAAATGAGTGTCTCCCCAAGCATCATGCTGTAGGGCCTTAGATACTGCCTCGATCCCCGTTTTCCCCCTGGAAATAGGAGATAAACTGCCAATCTGTTTGTGCTTCCAGAGATGGCAGCGTTTTCCACGTTGTGGATGGCACCGAGGGGAACAAACCCAGTTAGTCCTCAGCACCAATCAAATATGGCACAAATCCTTTTTTGCCGGCTGCACAATTCAAACAGATAGTTACAGATATAAACCTTACAGAAATTTCCTGTTGTTATTTTTGGCCAGATAGACTTGTCTTTGATCCATGTTTTGATACCTTTCCTTGTTCCAGCCTTCTGAGGAAGCTGCAATTGCTTCTGCTGTTATTAACGGGAAGACGGCAAGGATTACCAAGATGGAAAAAGAGACATTGCCATTTCACACCCCCGGATCTCTCTCATGCTGTGCTGCTGGCGATGGGAGGTGCAATCTTACCCACCCTTTCAGACTGCAGCTGAACGAGGGTATGTGGAAATCCCTGCACAGGCGACGTCTGCACCACTGAAACCTCTGACCGAGCATTTTGGAACACCGGAACTCAGCTGACAAAGAAGAAAGCCAAAAACCCCCTCCCTCTCCTACAGCCACAGGCTCCTTCCCGGAGTCCTGGCTCTGCTGCTCGAACCAGCTCTCAGCTCTACGTGAGGAGCGGTTTATACTAATTCAGATCCACTGAATATATTCTGGTTCCCTGCTAAGCAGGCAGTAAATTGCTTCTCTGTAGAAGTGACCGTGTCCTGTTTTATATGTCACGCATTTCTATTTGTTATTCCTAGTTATTCAAAAATCTGTCTTAAAAAAAAAGATTTTAGGAAGAGTTCCAGAGGCGTAACTCATGGAAAGATAAACGCGAATGAAAAGGAAGCGTTTCGTTCCAAGGTATTTCTTGATAACACAGGGTATGTCCAATCCTTTATGGAATATCCCGCAGGCCCAGTTCTAGGGAAAATCATGAAGCTCTGTGCAGGAAATCAAGCGGTAGTTCGTTTTGGAGTTTTCAGTAGACCATGGCCCACAGCATGAGGAGAAAAATGGCACAATAATTTACAATTTGCTGTCCCTGAATGATGCCAAAAGGCTTAACGTTGTCCCAGAAAAAAAGTTCAACCTGGAAAAAAGGGGGACCGTACACCACATTACCCCTGACCCGCATGCTCTGGGCTGGGGCAGGCGGCAAGAGGGGACAGAAGATTTTATCATCTTGAGGCACTGGAGCACAAGTACCACAGAGCTTGAGCCCAGGAGGCTGGCGCAGGAGCCGGGGAGGAAAATGGATCCTCTAGAAAAGCAGGCAAAGGAGAGAAAATCCAGAAGAAATCCCACGGTGTGATTCCCCGAAGGGGACCTGCAGCCAAGAGCACAGACCTGGGGCTGTCGGGGAAGGCCAAGAACAAGCTCCCGGCCTCGGCTCTCCACGCCTGAGGAGCAGCAAAGGTCCCGAGGGCAGGATGCGGTGGAGGAACTGCCCATTCTTTGGAAGTGCAAGGAAGGAAGCACAACCAGAGCTCCTGACAGGTAGGATGGACTGATAACGGGAAACCCATTTGTTATGTCATTATTTATTTATATTTTATTATTTTATACACTCTGTAACTGTACACGGCTGCTAGTCGCTCTTGCTCAGGTTAAAACGCTTCTGATGATAACATGGAGAAAATGTTGGAGTTACCAAAGTCTTACGTAAAAATTAATTATTTATCTCTGTTTTACGTTGGTATAATCACAAATGCTAACTTTATGTTTTTACATCGGTGGTTACTCTTAAAAAATTACTCCAGATGTGATGAAATACACTGCCAGACCTGTATGGACAGCAAGCAGACATTTTTAAAAATACATGTTTTAAATGCAGCAGATGAAAATATGTTTCATTTTGGATTCAAAAGACAAATAGCATTCAGAAGAGTATTTTCATTCACAATTACACTTACTCGTTCTCTAATTTATGCTGGTAATGAGTTACTCAGCTGGTAAACGTGATGGGGACAGGAGCAGCGGTCACTGTCTGGAGCTGCCTTACTTAAAGACCATTGAGGGACACAGGAATGTTAGACGGGAGACCAGGACCTGGCTCGACAGCTGGGAGAAGTCTTAGCTACTACAGCTGGGGGAGCCGGTCACCCTCAGAAAGTCCAGTGCGGGACTCTGATATCCCTCCCAAAATGAGGGAAAATACTCACATCTCCCAAAAAGATCAACCTGGCATAGAATTCCGTCGCTCCTGTGGATAATGCTCAGGATAACTCAGGCCACAGGCAAATCAAGGCACTTAAAATACTGCCTGGAGGCCTTTTTTTTTTTTTTTTTTTTGTTTTGTTGGGGCTGTCCCAGTACTTGTTAACTTGTCTATACTCGCTCTACCTCTCACAGCTAATACTTCTTAAAGGACTTGTTTTCCCTTTAAAGGAGGGATTGTCTCTTTGCACTTCATCCCATCAGTTTTCTTTCTGTTTTTTTCCCCTAAATACTTTTCTTAAGCAGAACATCTATCAAATGTGAGTTTGAGCATCTCTCGCATCTGAAGGTGTGTGACTGCAGGTTGCTGATGTGCTGCTCGAGATAAGATCGGTGCTTTTATCAGCAATCAGGCACAGGATGTCGACACACAGAGGGATGCACATAGGACATCTTAGAAATGATCTATTTTACATGGTGCTCGCTGAGGTAATCTCTGCTCAGGGTTAGACTCAGTGATGCACACTCTTCCTCAAAGCTTGCAGTTGTACGTCTCAGCCCAGATAGATTTAGAGAGAGATCCAAATCCTTTGTGCCTGTCAGTGTCGCCAGTCCCCAGGGGTCTGGCCTTTCCTGGGCAAGGGATCAATGAGATCCATGCGCTCGGGACAACGCTGTTCTTAGACCCTTACCGCACCTTCGGCTCCGTGTTCCAGCAGTGCTCCTGGCAGCGGGAATCTCCCAGCCACGGCAAGGGGCTGACGCGGTGGGTGGGAGCTGGTGGGAGGGGGACTGCGGGTGCTGCACCCCAACCTTTCCCAGCAGGGTGCTCGATGCAGCCCGGGGTGTGCCGGAACATGCTTCGGAGAGATGGAGAAGGACAGGAGAAGCATCAAACAGGGTTGCGGGAGACACGGGGTGCTGGGGCAGTGTAGGGCGGTGGCAGCACAGGTGACACCGGCACAGGAGGTCAGTTGGAGCCCAGCGGGTGCCTTTGTCTGGTTTTTCTTAGTTTATGACTGCTCAACTTCTCGACGTTCTTTTAATGTCATTTTTATACAGGGATGTATAAATACCTGTGGGGTAAGCACAGGGAAAGCTGCACCAAAGGTACTCATTAATTATGCACCATATTTAAATTTCACCACAGGATCAAGCGCTCCTGTGGGGCTGAAGTTAAGGGCGGTGGGTCTGGGCCGGGGGCGGGGTGGGCATTGAGGACCCACCAGCGGATCAGCCACTGGAGGGGGCTGCAGACCAAGGGAACTGGGAATGGTGGTACTCCGGGTGAGGAGCAGCTGCAGTAGGGGCTGGTTTCTGTTCTAAGCAGTTTCAGGGAGCTGCTTTAGGCAGTTATCTCAGTTGTTCAGTGTGTGTTTGTGTCATCCTGGAGGTTAGAGACTCCCAGGGAGAGGCAGCACTTGGACATTTCCAAATACGTAAATAAGTTGTCAGTTAAACTCAGAGAAACTTTTCTTTTTTTCACATGTATAGAATTTTTTTCCCCCCAATTATCTTAGTTTAATTAAAAACCTCAACGGTTATTATAATTCTATTTGAGATTTGTTTATTCAAAAGAGATAACGTCTGAAACACGCTGAAGCTCAGGTTTGCACAGGGAAAACCTGTTCTTGATGCACATACTTCAGGAATTCAGCAGCACGTGTCTAAGCATATATTCATTCAAATCCTAAATGTACGGTAGGAGTTACATCCCAGCATTAGACTCACGTTTCATGTATCTGGCCAAAAGACTTTCTGCATAAAGAAAAAAACCCTGCATATCACCAGGGGGAAACCTGTTCCTCGGGGTGGAATTGCTCAGGACATGGTCATATTGGCTTTCAGAAGATAATTTTTGCTGTCCCCTATTTTCCTGCTGTCAACAAGCTTCCTGACCTGCTCCCCTCAAGGTGTGTACAGCCCTCTGGTCTCATCCAGCAGCACCTGGTCTGTGGCCCCACTGTCCCCACAGTTTCTCAGGGAACCCCCCATGGTCCCAAAGGCTCTGGGGGCCTCTGGTGTGGCAGAAGGGGGGACCAGAGCATGGGAGGTCAGTGGGGAAGTGTCCCGCTTCCCCAGCCTGGCTGGGAGATATGCCCCTGGAAGACAACCTTTGGTCCTCCCCTACCCCTCCCATGCTGCCTTTGCTCTGGGCACCCAGAGGGATAAGTGGACTCAACGTCCCCTTTGCCCAAGGCCAGCTCTGCCAAGCGGGGGATGGTCACAGAGCACTGCGTTTCTCCGTGGTCAGGGAGGGCAGCACTCTGTAGCAGAAATCAGGGGGGTCCGTACGGAGTGGGCAATAATGCCTCTGCTCTTGCTGTCACCAGCTATTCTAGTGAGAAAAACTCTCCCAAACACAGAGCAGGCTGTCAGGTTGTGGTTTCCAGTGTGGCACTGCGACTATTCCCTTTATAGCTCAAAAGTTTTACCAAATATCGATATACTTTGTTGTGTGTGTAATCGGAGAGCTCTGAAACTGGTCCTTGAAGGAGACGGTAAACGCGTGCATCTGAGGAAAGGGAGTACCATCACTACCACACCACACCTTTTGTAACCCAGCTCCTTCTGACAAACACACATGAGGTGTTCCCTCGTGTTAACCAGGACTGATACTGTAATTACATTCTTAATTACTTCAGTCTTAATTAAAACATTGAGAATATTAGTGTTAAACGAAGATTATTTACATTTCTTCAGTGAGAGAAGACCTCTGTCTGGAGGAGGGTTGCCGTGTTTGATGGGCATCTGAGCAGCAGCAGTGCTCCAGCAGCATGGGGAGATGCCACTCCCCTCAAAGCTGTCTGTGATGTTGACCAGCAGTAAACCAGTAAACCAGCCTGAGGCTCATCATGATCAGCCAGCCCAGACAGTAACCCATCTATTTTCAGACCCTCCAGCCCTTGTGTTTCTTATATCAGTACAAATTTTCTTTAGGAGTGGCCTTAACATTTCTAATTAAGAACATACAACATATTTCCTGCTGTAGGCAGCAACCAGAAACACCAATTTCAGATGTTCGCCATTCGATGTTTTGTTTAACTCGTGAGCGTGCGCTGCAGTCGGGCGGGCGGCATCTCCCCCAAGGGATGCCTCCGGAGATCCTGGAGGGGTCACCACCCTCTGCACCAGCACTGGACCTGTCCACCCAAACCTGTTTGTTTTGTAGATACCACGGTTCTTTAAATTATTTTGTGAATTGATTCTATAATCAAATTCTTCTTTTTTTTCTCAGTGTGTTTTAGCTGTCAGACGAGGTTGGGTTTTTTTAGGTCAGCAGCACATTTTTCCCGAAACGATCCACAGGGGAGATGATGAGCTACTGCAGCTTAAATCTTCCTGTGATGTTCTCTCAGCTGCACTCTGTATATACAGAGATATTCATGCGTTTTGAAAGAGGTTGGAAATCACTTTCTTCACGGGGGTGTAGATATAAAGCTAATGAGTTGCATTATTAGAATACTAATTGGCAAGCCTTTGCTGTGCGGGCTGACCTGAAACATCCTTGTTTCAAGTGAGCTGTGTAGGGGAAATTCAAGCCATCAAGAAGACTCCGGTTGAGCCAAGGGCATTCCTGGGAAGAATCAGGGGACATCGGGCAAAGGCTGCTCACTGGTGCTGTGCTGTGAATCTTGTGTGACTTTCTTGACCTCAGCAAAGAGCAGAATTTGGCTAAGTAGTAATAAAGTGATTTCCAGCAGATTAATAATCATCAGTTCAGGTAAAAGCGTAGAGCGTCTCACTGGACAGTGTTTCTGCTTGAATGTTTCAGGGGTTGTTCCAAACTGAAATGCACAGAAATGACAATGTCAGTCTGAATTTATAGATGTGACGAGATGAGATGAAGTGGAGGTCCTCGGGCACGAGTAACGGCATCTCTGGTGCTTAGGGACGATAGCTTCAGCAGGGTCGGGTTTGGGGCACCTCTGGGAAAGCTCTTTGACTGTGGAGAGGCCTCAGTTGACAAAGAGGCTGCTATTCGTGCTAACTCCGCAGAACGGTTTGAAGCAGACCTGCTGAGATCTGCCCCCACCTTTGTTAGGGCGATAGCTTTTCATTGTGCTTCTTGGACAGGTTAAGAACACAGGACATTCCTTCACTTTATCTCCTCTACGATCGAGAAGCCACCATTCCTGTGCCGCTGTAGGATATCTGATAGACAGCACAATTCATACGGGTCTTCTGGTACCTGTGAGAAGCAGCTAAGAGCTATCTCAGAGCCTGAACCTCCTGTAAATCTGTGCACAGCAATCCTGTGTCGTGTCTGCTTCCCCCGCAATACCTCAAGAGCTTCCATCCTGTATCTTTCTCTCAGAAAGAAAACCGGATCTCAAATCGAATCCCCACTGAGGCTTTTCTCCATGAACTGGCCGTTTCCCAGCCTGCCCCACAGACCAGGCACACTCCCCAGTGACTGACTATTGATTTCACATCTCCGTCTTATCAGCAATGTGGGGTTTTTCTTAGGTAAAAACAGCAAATCAGTAACTATAATCAAAATATGCATTCAGCATAACTCGGTCCAGACCCAAGACTGGCACTGTAAAGCCTGGGCCACAGAGCTGGTTTTAAACATCATCATTCATCTAATCATCCACATGCTGAAGTGCTCCCAGGCACAGCAAATCCGGTTGTCACCGAGTCTGAAGTGTTCTTCCCCTTAATTTCGTTCACGCTGAGTTCTCATAAATAACAAGGACACATTTTTGTTATGTACCAAACTCTGTAGTAGCCTGAAGAATTAATTAGCTGGAAAATCTATTATAAAGTGAACTTTATTTAAAAACTGCATTATATTTGTACATTAATTCGTTTGTGTGTGCAGCCCCTCTATATACATATATATATACACAAACACATTTTTATACGCATAGCGTTAATTTGCATGGCGTGTGGCAGTCAGCGCCTTTGGGACAGTTGTAATATTGATGGGTAATAGCAAAGGAAGAAAAAAAAATATATTTGAGCATACTCTAGCATAAATTAGCAGGAACCTTTTCTTGGTTCCTGTCACGGACCTCATTCTTTGCTTCCAACAGAGAGCCAAGGTGCACAACATAACACTTAAGTATCACCTGGAAAATCAAATTTTGAGCATAAATGTAAATTACACAAACTTATTTTTCAAGACGAGTTCACAGTGCTGATAGGCACAACTTTTTGTGAACTCATGCTCTTTAGTCATAAAGATTTCATGTAATAGACCTGAAAAAGAGGGCGAGCTGTTTGATAGCATCACGCGTGTCATCACAGACTCGAGGGTCGTCAGGGGTCCCTTCCAACCTGAGCTATTCTGTGGTATCACGGGCACTCCTTATCCCTTCCAATGCCACTATCATACGTACGTGTAGAAACGTATTGTGAAGATTTTGTTTTGAGATGTGGTGGGAAGAGTCACAATTCTGAAGGGTTTTGGTTAAATAAGTAGGTGAGACAACGAATATTGGACTTACTGTTCAGCATCATTAGCTATCAGGATGTTGTGTTACCAACCCCTGAATTCCTGGGTTTCTGGGTTTGGTCTGGGTTCACAGAGACACAGAAACACAGTGCGTCCATCCACCTGCCCACCCCCAAACCAAGAACTTGGGTCAAATAATTCCCTTTAAGTCACTGACTCCTACAGAGTGCATGAAAAGAGGAGGGTGGGGGGCAGAGGTTCACCTGGGCTGGATGGGTTCCTCTTCATAGGGTTTGGGTGTTTCTGTGCTCCACTAAAATCCAAGAGAATTTTTCTTCTGGGAGTAACTAATACCCATAATGGCCTTGTGCAGAACTGTAGAGGCAGAAGCAGGAAATGCTGTTCCGTCAATGGCTTTTTCTAAAGACCGATCACCCCCATGGCCAGTTGCCTTCTCGTTATAAACGAGAACACACCCCGGGGATACAGCACATTGATGAAACCAGTGTCAGAAGGGCTGTCAAGGAGATACTAGCATGCATTGGCAACGCTGTGATGGTCATGAGGTAAAAGGACTGTAAAATATTCACACATCATCAAATCAAAGCCATCTTTTCAACCTATGTTAATTGTGCCAAGAGAGTGACTGTGGAATCCTAAAGGCTGTAAATTTATAATTGAACAGATTTCGGAGTGTTAATTGTAGCGATGTGTTCCTAAAAACTGCTGTGAAGAGGATGTCTAGAAAAGAGAATGGTGTTTCGGTAAGATTCCGCAGCTGCCTTATACCCGTGGGACCCAAGGGGCTCCTGGCCGGGGCTGAGCTGGAGCTGCCGCCTCGCCCTGCCGCTCGCCCTTGGGCTGCCTTTCCCCCGGGAGCAGCCTGCGCTGCGGCCAGGGTGTCAGCCCGCATTTTCTGCAGTGTCTCCGTGTTTACGGCTTGACAAGGTTCCCCGCCGCTTCGAGCCCTTCCTTTGAACCGCCGTCTATTAACGCCGCAGCTGATCTCGTATCTGTCACCCGGAGATGTCTAACAGGAAATAACGCTCGTGAGCAACCAGGCGCTTGACTGATCGCCACGTCTGCGTAATTTCTCTGTTTTTCAGAGCTGGTTCAGTTATTTGTTTCCATTGCTCTTCAGAGCCGAGGTAGTACAGGATAGGTGAACCGAGGGGTGTTTTTAGTCCCTGCTGTGATGTCTAATTACAATTTTCAAACAGCACAGAGCACTTGGACATGGTTTCAGCAGAGGAGCACGTGTTGTCCCACTGCAGTGGAAGGAACCACTGCAATACCCGCTTGTGCGTGGGTCTGGGCAGGGGCGATGCTCCAGCTCAGCCCCAGCCCTGGGCAGTGGTGGGTGCCACCCTGCCTCCCTGACTGCCAAAGTGGGCACACTTAGCTCCGCCATCGCCCATTGTTGCCATCAAAACGCTCCATCTTCTGCAGATTCTTCTTGAAGGCACGAAAAATCCATGACTGTTTGTCTAGGCTGAGTGGAGCTGAATGGCTCCTTTGTCTGCAGTTATCTCACAGGAGTGCCCCAGATAGGAAATTCCTGATGCCCAGCTGCCCATGGAGACGCTCCCAGCTAAAGGCTTCATTTCCTTATGGACCAATTCAGCCCCGCCAGACGCAGCAGCAGATGGGGCATACGTGACGTAAGGGAGTCCAGCCGTAAACTTACTGCTCATACCTGACAAACAGGGGTTTCTGTAAGGGTTACGGGCTGATAAATCCACATCACTGCAAATAGAGAAGACAAACGCTTTAAATTCTTCTCTTTAGCTGGAAAACAAATTGATGCTATTTATGTTTTCTGGGTGTGTAACAAAGAGTGATATTATCTAACATTTTATATATAACACATCATGTAAATATATTTTATAGCTGTCGGACTATATTTTCCAACACCATAATGACTGTCTTCTAATAGATTTGTCTTGTTAGAGAGTGTTCCATCATCTTTTACCAATTACATGAACAGTGTATGTAAGTGTATTGCAAATTCACTCATAAGTACCCTTTAACCAAAGGAAATATGCCTAATAATTAGGGGATGATACCAGCAACTAAGACAAACCGGGTTTCTAAGCAAATAGTTCTCAGTGCATAAACAGCTGTTATGCTAAAAATGATGCAGGATTAAAATAAATAAAATTAACCTGTTGTAGTGGGAATATGAGAGCCAAGGCCAGGCTGCCACGTGCTGCTTTTTGGATGGTATAGAAGTCATCAAAGAGTTTTAATTACAAGTATTCTTCTCGTTCTCTGTTACGCACTGCTTCAAAATCCAGCATGGGAAGAAAATGCTGTTGACGGCTTCTGTGACATATATATGTGTGTAAAATGAATAGTATCCTTTTTATTTCCAGAAGATTTTATCACAAACAAATCATTTGCAATGATTTTAAACCGCCTGCTATGAAGCATCAAAGGATCAACACCGCTTTGAGCAGAGGCAGTTCATGGCGTATCTGTGTCAGATTTCCTCCTGGCTCCGTTAGCAAAAGCTGGGATAAACAGTGCTGCTCTCACCCCTCACGAGGGAGATGCTGGGGCCAGAAACCCAGCTTTGCCCTACATTACGGTATAAAATGGTGAAGAAAAGTGACCAGAAATGGTTAAAAAACCAGATGCGCTGGTTGTTACCCTGGTTAGTCGCCATCTCAGCAGCGTGCAGTGATGGGAGGTGAAGGGCGGAGGATCTGCTCCGATCTAGGTCAGGGCTGGCGGGCAGCTCGCATCAGGGAGGCGATGCCTGAACTCCCAACCCGCCCCGACCCAGTGCGGCCCCAGGCTCGCCCCAACCCCGCGAAGATGCTGAAGAGCTTCCGGGGGGGCCCAGGGCCCCAGAGGCAGCGCTTCAGATTCCACTGCTCTAAATATTTATGAAATGAAACGCTTTCATGCTGGTGAGTATTCTTTTGCGTAGCATATGTTCACAAGGTTTATCGACATAAATGGATCATGTCGGGTAGTTTTCTTTCAGTTGGTATATTTGTCTGTTTCAAGGGGGAAAAACTCAGAATTTTTCCAAATCAGTATAAAATGCACCATAAACGTATGCACTGAGATTTCCAGAAATCGCTCTTAATTCTTAAATCACAGAACCACAGACTGGTTTGCGTGGGAAGGGACCTTCAAAGCTCATCCAGTCCAACCCCCCTGCAGTGAGCAGGGACATCTGCAACTCGAGCAGGTTGCTCAGAGCCCCAAGGTCCAACCTGACCTGGAAGGTTTCCAGGGATGGGGCTTCTCCCACCTCTCACCACGGTCTCACCACCCTCAGTGTAAACAATTTCTCCCTTCTCTCTAGTCTGAATCTCCTCTTTCAGTTTAAACTGTCACCCCTTGTCCTGCCTAAACACCAAAATCAAAATAAGAATTTAGTAATGAAATGGACAGTAAAAGATGGTTAATTGCTGATTACTGGGACTCTTGAAGCTGGCAACTGATACTCGCATCACAAAAGCCATCCAACATGGCCTGGCTGCAGCCAGCCCTGCTGCCCAGTATCGATTACTGGGCTGGCAGTGGTGGGGGGCGGTGGGGGTGGGGAGCTGCCGGATGCTGGGTGCAGGGCTGGGGCAGGTCACAGCAGGTGAGGACCCGGCTCACTCTGCACCGCAGGAATCCAGCAGCATCACACCAAGCTAAAGGGAGAACGTGGAAGCTGGCTGTGAGCCAGCTGGAAGCTGGGCGCTCACGGGAGCTGCTGCACTCACACGTGAGCAAAAGGTACAGTCAAACAAATCTTATAGTCCAACAAGTTTTGTAGTCCAACAAGCTTTGCCCACAGCACTTAATGATTATTTTTGTTAGATTTAGGCAGGATGATGCTCCTGTAGAAGCCTCTGAGTTTTTACAGAGGCTCATTTTTGCTCTATAGAGAATTAAACTAGGGAAATTGCATGAGTCATCTTCAACCACTCATCTGGCTCGTGAAGTCAGGTATTAACAAAGAATAACGTCTGAAAAAATAAGGTGCGCTTCTTCCAACCTGTGGGTGCAGCTGTAATTTGTAGAAGTATTGAAAGATCTATAACTATTATTAGCTGGATCTTTAGCTACTGTAAATCACCATAATTTCATTGCAGCTAGCAGAGAGTTACCCCTTTCTCCCCAGAAATAAAGAAAAAAAAAGAGAGAAAAAAAGAAAAAGAGAGGTTGACCCCTCTTCCTCACCAGGCACCTGCCCCGTCGTCTTCCCGATATAAAACATTCACTGTTCTGTGGAACGTACTTGAACTAAATGGCCACTTTTTTTTTTTTCTCCTAATTTTCCTCAGCCAATTTAAACTTGCACCGTGTTTCAACTGATTATGAGTCCTGCAGAGTAAGAGACCATTAACTTAGTGAGCTGAGTTACCACCTACGGGTTTCAGTTGCCTTTTTGCTATTCCCTCAGTGTTTCTCGCCTTTTCCCCAGGGATTGTAAGAGCTGCAGGTCCTGTGCTGACACTGTCACCTCTCTCAGCCATATGGTCCCCGTGCTGCTAATGCGTGGGTCAGTGCTGGCAGATGGCCCATTGCCAAGCAGCTCCGTAATGGGCTTCACCCACAGCCGCCGGCCACCGTGCTTCCCAGCGGGGGCATATGACAGGCGAGAGCGTGAGAAATGGGATTTAGAGCTCAGGGTGCTGTGTTTAAACAAACTCCCGGCAAATCCCCTTCGTACCATTTGTAAATAAACATGTATAGGTATATCTCCTTCCATCGCAACCTTGGTAAGAGGCTGTGCGTAATAATGACTGTTCTAACAAAGGCAATCATTCCTTTTCCACATGAAACGTGACCCATAATCGCCGATGGATGGCATTTCTGGGTTGCTCTAGTTCGGCGAAGCCGCAGCTCTCCCCCAGCAGTGAACGCTCAGGTGCACAAATATTAGAGCTCCAGCCATTAGCGCTGTTCAGATGCTGCTTTTGTCCCGTTTTTACAGCTTTCTGAAAAATACCCTCTTTGGCAGGAGATTGCATGGTGAGAGGATGATAACTGTGTTCCTTTTCAGACAAGCAAACATCAGCCCTCCAGACAGTGCCCCAGACAGCCCTGAAGTGACATTGGGAATGGCAGCAGACGTGATCCTCGGTGAGCGCTCAGCACCGCTGTTTGCCTTCACCGAAACTCGTTGTGACGTCCTTGCCCTGCCCGGCGCTGCCTACCTGGTGCTCTACGGAGTGACATGCTCGTGCCTAACCCAAACTGGCATCTTGCAAGCCCAGTGCTATTCACTTTTGATTTCATAGAATCATAGAATCGTTTAGATTGGAAAGAGCTTTAAGACCCTCGAGTCCAGCCATTCGCTGAGTTCCTTGTCTTTTTAGGAATTGTTTATTAAAACTCTTGGGGTTTCATATCCCATGTGTGAGAAGTGCAGCCGCAGTCTCGAGGCTGCTGGGAACCTGCGGGGCAGGCTGGGAAGGGTTAATTTACGCCCCGCACAGTGCGAGAGGGCTGTGCCAGGGAGGGGGGGGTCAGTGTAGCCACCCGGGAGGTTTGGGTGAGAAGGGGCAGGCAATGGGGGCTGCTCGTCCCTCCTAGTCATTGGCTGAACTGTTCTGCTTCCCATGTGTTTGCCCTGGA
This sequence comes from Bucorvus abyssinicus, assembly GCA_009769605.1. NCBI lineage: Eukaryota > Metazoa > Chordata > Aves > Bucerotiformes > Bucorvidae > Bucorvus > Bucorvus abyssinicus. The sequence goes on from CM020032.1 coordinate 5,948,601, forward strand.
AGTTCTCCTCGGCCTGACACGGGGCTTGTAGCTGAACATATCGAATGGTGACGAACCATCCAAGAATAGGGCAGATGAAGGGATGGACCCGCTCGGAGGCAACCACCCTTCCCACCTAAGGGTGTGATGTCCTTTCGTGCCACCTCTCCTCACCTGAGGAGGTGGCATTTGGCTCGGTGAGTTATTGACTTGTCCTCTCCATGACACAACTCCTTCCTCTGTCCATTATACCGATGTAAAACTATCAGCAGGAATCAGCTAGCGCTGCAGGAGCTTCTACTGCTGTGTTGTCTCTTTGATGTCCCCCGTCAGAAGTGGCGTGAAGCCACACCGGGCAAATTTTACATTCATCATTCGTCATTATGAGCGTTACCTGACAGCTATTAGGGGAGTGTTGCTGCAGAAAAACAAACACCACAGTGTATGGCACAGCCTACAGAAAACAGGACATTCGACATTCAATAAATTATCTTTTTTTCCAGAGAAAACCCAGCAATCGGCTCAGTCCACTCCAGGTGTAGGCTGAACTGAGAGCTACTCACCACACTCCAGCAAACCCCGGAATGGCAATGTCGTAGTGCGTGGGACCGAAGATCGCGTGCTGGGTTGAAGCCCAGTTGTGGTTAACCCTTGTATTTATTTTATTCTGCAGGTACCTGCGCCACCTCCAGAACTCGTGTTGAGTTCATAAAGCTACGAAGAAAATCCCTTCATACTGAAATTCTAAAAACTCTGCAGATACTGGTACATCGACCACCTGCTTTAAACCGGACAGTGGGAACAGCAAAGGCAGCTGAGCTACCGAAAAGTAAGGAAATGGATTGCTCAGACAGGCGTTATATTTGCACTGCAGTAATACGGCGTTTTAAGTCAAAGGCTGTGGAGTTTGGTATCGGCGTATGATTTATTATAGAAGTAACCTAAAAAAATTCCAGTTCTACCAGACACAGAAATACTGGGATTACATTGATGAGCTGCGTTTTTACTTCTGCATTTCATGCTTAAAACGTGTCTGTTCTGAGTTCGACTTAAATGCGTGATGTCTGAAGTGTCTGATCTCCCTGTGGAGGAACTGCAGAGAACAGCCGAGGGAACCGCCTGCCGTCTGAGGCATGTCTGATCCCTCGCTGCGCATCGCAGGGATGTGCTGTGCCAGCACCTCTGGAAATGCTGTTCGGGGAGGCCTGAGGTGCAGCTGTGGGGGGGAACATCTGGGGTACCCAGGCACTGCTGGGGATGGGCACGGGGACAGCGAGCACGTTTGGAAGGGAAGAGGCTGGGGTCCATTTCATCGCTGTCTACTCAGGCCGTGCACCATGTGTGTGTGGACAATTTCAGTTCAGTTTTCCCATTAATTAAACTTTCCTTAATCATGTTTTTTTTAATTAAGAAGCTCACTGTACAGGACAGGTACATGTGTAAATATGGGGCTATGCTTATGTATATGTTAATATTTATGTGTAAAAAGGTTTGTACATAGGAAAGAAAAAAAATGGCTCAAAGAATGTTTTCGAAACCATTTCTCTTGCAAATGCACAGACAGGAAATTCACACAAACGTGCTCCTTCATTTCAACACCAGGGTTTTCGCTCAGTTTGCAGTCATTTTGCGTTTGATCCCGCTGGGGTTTTGTACGCTGAGTCCTTGACTGTGGCACGGAGCCCTCCTGGAGACAGTGCCACCCTTCACCCGTGACATGAGCTGTGTCAGATCTCTGCTGTCTTCTCACCTCCGGGTCTGGTGCAGCCTTCGAAACCACGGTCTCACAGCCTCAGGACCGCGGTGGTGGGGCAGTACCCTGATCTGGGGCTTTGTCCTGCAGCCCCTCCGTCGCCCGGAGCAGGTGTAAAGCAGCAGAGGGAAGGTGGGGTGTGCAGCCCGGGCTGGTGGGCGCCTGCTCCTCAGGCGAGCAGCCGCAAGTCAGGGGCTACCAACCACTCCAGTTCCTCACCTCTGAGTATCTGTTATAAATTCCCCAGATGTCCCTCACGGAGGGCAGATAAACTGAGCGTATCCCCCGGTGCGTTGCTGATACAGCACAACCGCTACGTTTCGCCCCCCAGCCCATGAGCGGCGTGTGCGGCTGCGTTGGCTCAGCGGCGCGGGGTTCCTGGCGGAGACCGCAGCGGTGGGGACGCTCCCAGCCCGCGTCCCACAGCATGGGACGGGCCGGCTGCCGCAGCGCGTTGCAGCTGAAACCCACCGGAACCGCGACTCGCTTCGTCCGCAGTCCCCCCGCTCTGGGTGTCTCCGGCCGGTGCTCCTTGTTCACGCTGCTGGAGGACTGTGGCTGTTGAAGTGTTCCGCTCTAGTCATACCTGTCGCCTTCAGTGTATCCCCGAGTGCCTTACACAGCTTGTGGACGGAACTCCTGATCGCAAAGAGAACACGCACCCGGGGTCCCTCGGGGGGACCGACGGCAGCTCCCTTCGCATCCCGGATGCCACCACCCCCACCCCGCGATGGGCAGCGTTAGCACAGGCGTGGATTTAGTTTAGACTCAGGAAACCGTATTGTGAATATGTGTATTAAACCCTGTACTTACGTATTGTACATTTTATAAAGAGGAACTATTGTAAACTTATGCAAACCATAAACCAGAGGCAATGTTTTTCCCAATGGCCGGTGTGCCGTGACTCGTGCTCTCTACTATAATCCTAACGACCATATCCTAAACACGTAACGTCTGGTTCAGTGCTGAAACGGTAATTGACGGGCCTGAAATAGGGCTGGATTGATCAATTACAGAATTTTACACATATTTTTGTATTGTGATTCATATGATATATATCAAGAGCCTTTCTATTCATTTGTAAAATACATAAATTATTGTAAACTTTTAATAAAAAGATCTGTTTTAAACCTTCAGATTAGAGAAGTTGTTTTGGTTCTTTTCCCAGGTTGCAAAAAGGAAAGCTTCGCTTACTTATAGGAAGTTTGCTGATTTTTTTCAATATAATGCAATAGGTTTTTAACCACTTTTTAGGTTCTTCCTGAAAAATTGATTAAATAATGAATTAGAAAATATTCTTCCAAACCCAGAGCAACATAACTTACTTCCAACCGAGCCGAATATTATTAACCTTTCTGATTTTCCCATCGCTTCACTGCCGTTGGACCAAGCTCACTTGGTGCCTACCGAGGTGATGGGGAAGCCGGTGTCTGAAGTGATGCCAGGCGAGATGTGACAGTGCCAGGCTGTGACACTTCGCCTCGGGCCAGAACCCTCCTCCAGACCCAGAGCCGGCCCCGCAGCCGCGACGGGAGCGGGAGGAGCGGCCGGCCCCGCGCTGCCGGAGCCATCACCGGGGCTGGGAGGTGGGACCCTCATCGCTGGGGCAGCGGGGCAGGGCCACGGCTAGACGGTCGCGGCTGGGGGGAGCCGGCGGAGCGTCCCTGCGCGGCTTTTAACGCGCTTTGCTCCTCTCCCCTGGGTGAGCCGGCTGCAGAGCGCACCGGCCCCGGCACCGGGGGCTACCCGGGCATCACCACCACCCCCCGCCCGGAGCCCATGTCGGGGCGGCGGGAGGAGGCAGCGCTGCCCGCCTGCTTCGCGGGGCTGGGTGCGGGCAGCCCGCGGCCGCGGCAGAAGCGCGGAGGGATGTTCTGCAGCGTGGAGGACGCCTTCGACAACAAGACGCTGGATTTCCCCTCGTTCGGAGCCTCCGGACCCGGGACACCTTCCGGAGGACACCGCCGCAGCCCCGACCCCGACCCCGGCCCTGCCGCGGCCCCGCCGTCCCCGGGAGAGCTGCCCGACGGCTGCCCGCAGGTAAGGGCTCGCCTCCCGCCTCCTTCCCTCCCCTCCCGCCGGCCAGGGACTGGGGACGGCGTGGAGGGAGCCCCGGCCCGGAGACCCGAGCCCCCCGCGGGGTAGCAGCGGCCGTCGCCCCGCGAGGTGCGGAGCCGCCCCGGCCGAGACCCTGCTGGGAGGGCGGGCGGCGGCCCCGTCCCGTCCCCTCCCGCCTCGTCCGCCCCGTCCCGCCCCATCCCAGCCCCGCCGGCCCGCGGGAGCCCCGTGCCCGGTAAGGGAGCCGGGGACCGCGAACAGGCCGGGGACCAGCTGCTTGCAAGGGGAGGTCGGAGGGAGCGGCGAGGGGCCACTTCTCCTTGGGGGGGCCACAACTTTCACCGCCCCGCCCACGGGCCGGCGAGGGCGGTTGGGGCTGCGGAGCCGAGCCGAACGGCTCCGCTGCGCTCCGTTCCCCGCCGGTCCGGCTTTGTCTGCGGCGCCGGGAGCGCGGCCCCGGGCCGCCGGCGGCGGCGGCGGGGGGCGCGCACGCACGCGGGGACGTGCACACACGGGCACGGACACACGCACACAAACACGCACAGACACAAACACACGCACGGGAGGAGCGCGGAGATGTCGCACCAGGGCAAGAAGAGCATCCCCCGCACCACGGTGAGGGGCTCCCCGGCGCGGGGTGGGGCCGCGGGCGGGCGGGCGGGACCCCCGGGGGTGGTGGGTCCGGGACTACCCGGTGCCGGTCCGGTGGTGCCGGGACTCGGGCGTCTTTTCCAGCCGGAGCGGGTCCGTGTCCGCCGCCCGTGGGTCCGGTCACCGGGGAGCGCTGCTGGGTTTTACCCGCTGGCGGGGTCGAGAGCCCGGCGGTCAGCGCTCCCGAGCAGGGGGTGCAGACCCCCGCCCCGCGGCTCCGCCGCTCCCTTTGTTAGCTGCGGCCCGGCCCGAGCCCGGCGGCCCCGGCGCTTTGTCTGCCGGTGGCCGGGGCGCAGCCGGGGTCCCGCCGACCAAACCCACCCGGCTGCCGCGGGACAAAGCCCGGCGCGACCCTCGCTGCGGGGCTGCCCTCGCGTCCCTGACTTTCGTTCGGGAAAACGAGACGCGGAAAAGTGTTTCGGAAACGCTTTTTTCGCGGAATGGGCTTGGGGGGTGGGGTGGGGTGGGGGGAGCATCTGCCTGCTTTGTGCCCTGCCCGGCATCTGCTCGCCCCGAGCCCGGGCTGGTGCCGATCGCGCCGCGGGGTTTCGCTGGCCGGGCTGGCGGCGGCGGCGCCGCGTTCCCGCTCCCGGCTCGGCTCGGAGCGGCGTGCGCGCCCCGCCGGGCTGGTGTAGGAGGGGATTCCCCTCTGCCGGTGCCAGGGCTGCTCAACGGCGGGAAGGGAGGGTCTCTAGACAGCGATGTGTTGGGTTTGGGTTTTTTTTTCCCCTCGTTTTGCTGGCTCATGGCTGAGTTCCCTTGAAAACATCCCGGTGATGCGGGAGCCAGTGACGAGCTGCGTTACTGTGCTGCGGGGACAGACCTGCGGGCGTGCGGGGCTGGGGTGGGGTGAGGATGGGGATGGGGTAAGGATGGGGATGGGATGAGGATGGGCCCCACAAGGGGAGGGGCCGTAGGGCTTTCCCATGGGGCAGCCAACACAGAAGCTTCTTTTGACTGATTTTATGGGACGAGGCAAAACAATAAAGAAACAAAAGCCACAATACTTTTAAAAACACAATACAATGTACTAGGCTCTTTTGTTTTATATGCCAGTGATGCTCTTTAAAACACGGCCCCAAAGCGTTGTCCAGGCTGTGTAGCATCAGCACACGCTGCTGTGTTGTAAGGCGTCTCCACGTGCTCTCCCATCCCTCCGCTGTTTTTGTGCTGAGACCATCCTCTTTGTGTGGCCCACTTTAGCCTTGGTAATAATTTTTCTAGCCTCACCAGAGAGCAGCAAAGGAATCCTCCTAAACCGGGCTGCAGTTCCGCGTTCACATAAATGCCACTGCTCTCCAATTTTTCTGGGTAAAGATTCTGCGAATCTGACAGTGTTTTGCTTTGAAGTGAGGAAAGTCCTTGAGGCATTATCTGCCGCCGACAAGACTGAAGACTAATGAATGTCAATAAATTACAGGTTAATGAGATGCTCTTAAAAGTCTCCTCATTGAGCGGAGCTGATGGAAGAGGCGGGTACATGACTGAGCAGCAGGATGTTCTCTTGCAAACCTTTTAAAACCGCTGGGAACTCCGGTCAGTCTCTGAACCTGTCACGAAGGAGCCCTTGGGCCTTTTGGGAGCTCACAGCTGGAGCACGGTCCCCATGGCCCAGACCTCTGGAACGGGGCTGTTCTTGTGGTGGGGCTCAGCTGTGCTGCCCATACGCCCAGGCTGGTACTACGCTGCATAGCAGACCTGTGTTCCTGTAGCATGACAATTTTATGTGGTTTCCTTTGCAAAATACACTTGGGCTTTGGATAGTCGCTGAAATTGTGTGATTGAAGGGCAAAATATTAAGTCCTAGCCTTGATAAAAGCTCAGAATGACTAAAGTAGAATCTAAATAAAGTAATATTTTAAAAAATGTGGTTTTTTTCCATTAGAGTGACCAGCTTCTAATCAAAGGAGGAAAAATTGTCAACGATGATCAGTCATTTTACGCAGACATCTATGTGGAGGATGGTTTAATAAAGTAAGTTACAAATTTATATTTGGTAATGTAATTTCCAGGCATGATACAGTGCCTTGGAATTTGAACAAGGTTCCTGCCCATCATTTTTCTCTTGGAAATAGGAAACAGGGGCAGCTTTCTAGAATAGTGTCAAGAAAAGCTACATCAGTGTATTTTTCAGCTGGAAAGACGTCTAAAGCGCTGACAGTTTGTGCTCCATTGTCAGTTGTGCAGGAGATGAGCGAGGGGATGGGTTAAGGGCTGCAAAGGCACGTGAGCTGAAGCTTGGGCTGGGGGTGTGAGCCCACCAGTGGTTTTTAGGAGAAGTTGTTTTGTCATCTTCACTTAAAAGTTGTTGACAATTAACACGAGATCTTAATGCCATTTTCAGACAGATTGGAGAAAACCTGCTTGTTCCCAGTGGTGTCAAGACAATTGATGCCTACGGCCAGCTCGTGATGCCGGGGGGGATCGACGTCCATACCAGACTGCAGATGCCCGTCATGGGGATGACCCCAGCTGATGACTTCTACCAAGGCACAAAAGCAGCCCTGGCCGGAGGCACCACCATGATCAGTAAGATGGAGCAGCATCCGAACAGGCTGCTGAGTAGAACATTGTTTAGCAAAATACACTGGGCCTTTCGTCATGGCATTGATGATTTACCCTCCTAGCAGAGAAGTGTTAATTTTTGCAGTGGATATCAAAGCATTACAAAGCTAATGAAAACGCATTATGTACCTTTCAGAACCTCCTTCCAATGCTACACACACATATTGAAAATATATAGCAGCGCCTACTTCACCTCCTAAGAGAATAAAACTTTAAACACCCTTTAAAATGTGTTTAATAGCTTTCAAGTGTGTTTTTTGTAAGAGTTTTTCAGCTCTGTGAGCGTGGGTTCCGTTTCTGTGTTAGCGTAAAATTATTTTGATTTCTCCTTGTTCCTGTTCTGGTCCCAAGGCCCACAGTAGCGTGTGACTGAAGGACCAGTCTCAGCAAGTCCTGGCGCAGCTCTGTAGCGGTCTCATGGCCAGTACTGCAGGGACCAGGAGCAAAGACAAGGGGAGGCGCAGGGAGTGAGGGGCTGTGGGTGACTGCCTGTGGCAGATGCCCCAGGGAGCTGTGCAAAGGCGTGCACGGACAGGCTGTGGTGCCCAGCCTTCCTCAGATGCTGTGCTGGGTAGGCTGGGGAAAAAAAAGGCATGATAACAGCTGTAACTTGGAGTTTGTTTGTTCCATCTGTTTCACTTTATCTGGGAAATTTATTATCCCTGGTCTTTAATCAACACTATAAAACTGAGTTACTATTAAAATGTCTCCTTTTCACAGCAGCCAAGCCTCGCACAGGGATAGTGGTGGCTGCTGCACCCTCTGGGTATTTCTTGAGCCCTTTCCCCATCCCGTGCTAACGCTGTGCAGTGTTTCCCCAGTTGACCACGTCTGCCCGGATGCTGGGACCAGTCTCCTGGCTGCCTATGAGCAGTGGCGCGGCAGCGCCGACAGCCAGGCTTGCTGCGATTACTCCCTGCACGTCGACATCCCGCGCTGGCACGAGAGCCTGAGGGAGGAGCTGGAAGCGCTGGTGAAGGACAAGGGTGAGGGGAGAAGGAGTGGTACTCTGGCAATAACCCCACAACACCCCCCCACCCCCCCCACCCCCATAATTATTGCAGTACAGGCACATAAATGGCTGTAGGGTAAGTGATGGTAGATATTGCTCCTCTGCCCCGTGATAAATGGGGTGTGTGGAGGGGACCGTGCTCCTTCACCACTGAGGTACTTTCCACCTCAGAGAACGGTGCGGACAGGGGTATGGCACCGGGTTCATACCATAGCATCTTGTTCGTGTGCTCTCACCTTTGGGTGATGTACAGCCCTGTCACGAAAATTGATTTTGGAAGCTAAAGGAGTGGGATCAGGGACCCCCATTCAGGCTGCCTGGGGGACAGAAAAGCGATTAATAACAAGTTCAAGACAGGGCTTATAGAATGAAACTAAGCTTTAGGCTTTCCTTAGAGATTTCCCTGGCGCCTCTAATTCCTGCACATCCCGGGGTATCCGCCGGACATGGCTTACTGGGAAGCGGCAGGAATTCATGCGTTTCATTAATACTTATTTCATGTTTGGAACTAGATTTTGCTTTCAGATATGCTAATGTGGAGCTAAATGACTTCAGTGTAATTTGCAGTCTTGCAAGCAAGGGCTTAATTGGTCAATTAACATAGAAATTTGCAGTGAATTTCCTATTAAAATGCAGAGTGGCTGAAGTAGTGTAGCTATTCCAAGCTTATACCAGCTATTTTTCATATGTACATTCATGTGAAGTATAATTTATCTCCAATTTGATCATAGTTTGGGATTAGTTTTTGCCTCTATCCATATAAAATATAGTAGCCGTTCTCTGGCTTTGATGCCGTGCTTCATGAATCATCCTTTATGTGAGGCAGAAATGATAGAAATCAGGATTGTGTGTGATGCTGTATGCAAAGTACTGGCTAAATCACAGCGCACTAACGAACAGCGCTCTAGTGTTAGTCTCATCCGTGCTGTAAATCAGCCTTAGCACTAATACACTAATTTAAAGACTGTTAGCAGAAGGAAGTTGGGGATAAGCTGTAGCCTGAAACCGACCCGGAAGGGAAGGCTCAGCTCGGGAGCGATGCATTTGATTTGATTCCATGCGTTCGGAGCCCCTTACGGAGAGCACTCGCAATCCGAAATGGACAGTGAAGGTTTTTTTTTCGGTTCAGGTGCATCCAGAGGTTGGTCTGTGTTGTCTTTCATGGCTCCTGAGCTTTGGGGTTTAGTTCTTGTGGGGACAGTCCCCATTCCAGCCTGCAGCCCTGCTTTGCTGTCAGTCCAACCCTCACCAGCGCAAACCCCCCTGTTGGAACGCCCATGCCGGGTCACCGAGTTCTCAGCTGGGACAGTAACCACACGTGTCATTGTCTTCTCTCCAGGTGTGAACTCGTTCCTGGTTTTTATGGCCTACAAAGACAAACTTCAGTGCACCGATGCCCAGGTAACATGGCTGGCCAGCATCCGGCGAAAGGCATCGCTCACGCACCGAGCGTGGGTGGTGAGTTGTTTGATGCTGGGCAACCCGCTGTCTCTTGGCAGATGTATGAAATATTCTGCATCATTCGAGACCTGGGGGCCATTGCTCAAGTGCATGCTGAAAATGGAGACATCATCGATGAGGTACAGCCTTTATATTCATTTAAAGTAAAGGTTGAGCAGAGTGTTTGGATATAAAGCAAAGTGCTGGCTTTAATGGATGGGCTGTGGTGTCTAGCAGGAGGTGGAGCAGTGCCAGCATGCTTTTAGCCTTCACTGGGGGCTGCAGGTTCAGTTGGGATTGGTCCAGATGAGGGAAGGAGGTGCAGCCCGCTGTGACACTGGGTTGCTTTGGGGAGAGGACCAGCGAGCACTGTTCAGCGTCTGCTCTTGGCGGGACATCACCCTCCTCGCTCACCTCTGAGATCTCCGGCCAAAGCTAAGCTGAGCTCGTGGCCCTGCAGCTGGGCAGCCTTGGTGGGTCCGTGTGTGTGGGCAGTGAGCCTTGAAGGGATGGTGCTCCTGCGTCCTGCCCACCCCGCACCAGGGGACCTGCTCTGGGTGTGAGCTGATCAGCCAGGTCTTGTGGGGAAAGAACTGGCAGCATCTGCAGGCAGAAGAAGGTGCAGGAGGATCAGGGGCTCCTGCTGAAATCAGCAGTGTCCTCCCAGTTCCTCCCACTCTCTTGGGTTTCATCACAGGAATCTTTACAAGGACTACTCAGTGGTTCCCAACAAGTACATTTTTGGGCTTCTTAAAGGGTGACTGACTGCCCTAAGTGATGCTTTATCACATTATCTATATTGCTCAGAAGTCTTGACTACCTGAGAAGATGAAGAGGTTTGCATCATAAAATGCATGGCAATATTTATCTCCACAAATGGCTCTCAGGAGCTTCCTTGCTATTGCAGACCTGGCTCATTTCATCATTTTTCCTTTCTACCTTTGGAAAAGAAAATCTTAGATACGTACTGCAGTGAGGTGGCACAAGGTAGATTTAGTCTTGAAGTTCCTTCTAGCTTATGGTCACGCAAGTGTTCAGCCTGGTGTGGGAGGACAGTTTAGAATGACAGCAGGAGCCCAATCCTTCAAATGGGCTTATTTGAACAAACAGGATAAAGGCTAATTCCCACCTCCCCGGGATTTTATCTGAGAAACCTTTTCTTCAGCTTGCTGTGAAAAATAACATCATCCCCAGCAGTTCAATGTCTTCAGAAGTGTTTCTTCAGGCTGTCAGCATGATGACACTTGAGCCCCGGGGACAAAATCAGAGGGTATCTGCAACAGGAGTACAGAGGGATAACCATCCTCTGAGAGCAGGGACCTTTAAAGCCCATGAGATCTGGACCATAGTGTTGAATAATGTCCTTGCATCGGATGCCAGCTAAGTGGGAGCATTTCATGCTACAGAACATCTCGGAAAGGAGACGGGATGAGGTGTGTGCTGGACATCTGCTTTCAAGGACAGTGTGAGTAACCTGGGTGCAACTCGGAGCTCTTTCCAGCTTCTGTCACCATGGAGTCCCTGCAGGGACCTGAGTCGTGCCCATTGTGACGCGAAGCTATGGCAGCGGGGACACAGCAGTTCCCAGTCCAGAAATGCTTCCACAGCACAAGATGGGTCTCCTAGGAAATAGCTGCAGTGGTTGGTGCAGTGTTGCAGGTACAAATGACATTGCTAGTCATATTCATGAGTTTCCATCAACCTTCAGGTACCTCTGAACAAGGCGTTTTGTGTCCTGCATGGCTTCAGAGAGGCTGTTGCTATCACTGACTGCTCTTCTCTTCATCTTCATCCACCTAGGAGCAAAAGAGGCTGCTGGAACTTGGGATTACTGGTCCGGAAGGGCACGTCCTCAGCCGCCCCGAGGAGGTAATGTCTACATCCCTCCCACAGAACTGCCCAGGGGTTTAGAACAGCCACAGTGGCTGGAGCAGAGCTGCCCTGAGACATTTTCTGCCTGTTCCACTGTCCGCAGGTGGAAGCGGAAGCTGTGTACCGTGCAATTACCATCGCAAAACAAGCCAACTGCCCCCTGTACATCACCAAAATAATGAGCAGAGGAGCAGCAGATGTCTTAGCTCAAGCAAAGAGAAAAGGTAAAGGGTCGTTTCATACTTGCACCCTAATTGGGCCTGTTTAAATATGTCCAGGAGTGTCATTCTAGCTGCAAGGTTGAAGATCTCGTTATCACCCAAGTCCTCACACTTTTTAAGGGCGCTAAAACTGGGTGTTGGCTTCTCTTCGGAGAGTGTGCCTGAGCTGGAAAGATTGGAGGAAACCTTGACACCTGAATCTTGGTAGATGCAACTGAAAAAAAGGAAATAATTCACTTGCCATCATTTGTCATGAACTAAATGAAAAACTGATCTGGACCAAGCTCCACACTCAAACTGGGGGCAGAGTGGGAAGAGCTGGAAGCCATCCTGCAGGGAGCAGGGCAGGAGGTCATGTCTAGGGACAGGGACAGGCGGGGTCCCCAGCCACCTCTGCCCCCAACCAGAGACTCTGCGAGGGAGATGCTGCTTTGACTTAGAGGAAGGGTGATGGTTTGTAGATAGGAATGTAGGTTTGATCTAAGGAGAAAATAGATGGTTCAAACTTGTTTTGACAGCGTTTCCCAGTCATCTGAGATAATCTAAAGGATTAGCATGAATTTAAAAAGCTGAAACACTGGGAGCACTGAAAAGAAGTGAAGCTGTCTGGTGTCGTTAACCACAGTATTTGTCCGCGCTGTGTGAAGAGGCTGCAGGACACGCGGCGCGTTTGCACTCGTTAATCCCTTGCTCCATAGGCACGGTTGTGTACGGAGAGCCCATCACCGCCAGCCTGGGCACCGACGGCTCGCACTACTGGAGCAAAAACTGGGCCAAAGCCGCAGCCTTTGTCACGTCTCCCCCCATCAGCCCAGACCCCACCACACCGGATCATCTCACCTCCCTCTTGTCCTGGTGAGTTCCGTGTCAGCACCAATGCCTGAGTGCATCTGCCGTGATGGCATCCTGCCTGCTGCTGCTCAGACGCCGTTGACAGCAGCAGCATTGCCTGCAGAGCAGGGGCTGGCCGGGGCGTCACAGCCCGCCACCTCCCTGGCAGGGACCCACCACCTTTCGCCGGTGGGTGACAGCCTCCCTGTTCCTGGGGTTGTTCAGCCTGGAGTAGAGAAGGCTCCAGGGAGACCTTATTGCAGCCTTTCAGTGCTTACAGTGAGCTTCAGGAAATCTGGAGAGGGACTTTTTACAGGGACATGTAGCGGTAGGACTAGGGTAACAGCTTTAAACTGAAAGAGGGGAGATTTAGATGAGATGTAAGGAAGAAGTTCTTCACTGTGAGGGTGGTGAGGTGCTGGCACAGGTTGTCCAGTGAAGTTGTGGATGCCCCATTCCTGGGGAACCTCTGTCTTCTCCCATACCTGTGGGGTGCAGCAACCCAGCAAAGGGCTGCACACCACTGACCCTTCCCCTTCACATTATAACCAGAGCAGGAAGAATAATCCATTGATTGTTGCATTTTTCCACATCAAAAGAATAAATCTTTGGGTGATCTTTGAGGAAGGAGCCAGGTGACTCTTTCAAAAAGTGTCTAAATTGTGCTTTGATGAAGCCAGGTAATAGTTACCAGTGCTTTCCTGTAAAAATTGGGCTCACACTGCCTGGTTCCTCCTCTGGAACCAGAGGGTAAGGCTCAGCATCCCGTGGGATGATCGGGACACCCCAGTGCAGGAGGGACAGCGCCACTGCTGCTCTGCCTCGCTGCATCCAGGGAAAGCCTCCCGCGCTGCTTCAGCGTTAAAGCAAAGAGAAGGATTGTACCAGAAGCAGTGTTGGGCATTTGCAAGTTTTTAAAATGTGTGAAACATAAGCTTTTAGGGCACATCAGCATGTGGGGTGGTTTGGACGTGTTGAGTTACGCAGCAAAGCCCCGGGAGCATCCCTGGAGCCGTGCAGCCCAGACCGGGCAGTGAAATAACGATGGCCGGGTGCTGCGCAGGGACGTAGCTACCATGCTGCTCATCCCGGCTGGAGCTTTGCCACGGGCCAGCATGTCACACTGCACAGCAAATGCACCCCAAGTGCGTCACTGCCGCCCTGCAGAAAGCAGTCTGTAGCTGTGGGGATCCATTCGCAGCAGAGGGTTTGGTATTCGAGGTGCTGGCAGCTCAGCCCTGGCATCTGCTCCGCTCACACCCCTTGGGAAATCACATTCCCTGAAATGCGATTTTTTTTTTTTTTCCTAGAAGGATTAACCATTGTTAACAAAATTGTTTCATGTTAGTATCTTACGTAGTATACAAAGATACTTCAATACATTAAATATTTTCTTAAAAGAGGCAATAAAATACAAGCACAGTTCAGTCTCTCACAGCTTTGACATAAATCTGGAGGCACCAGCCCAGGCTCATCAAGCTCCTCAGGCTCAGTTCTCTCCTTGCCCTGCCTGTGGCGTGGATCCAGTTCCTCCACCTGTAATGTATGATAGTACACAACACCTGTAATGTTTGATAGTACATAACACTGGGGTTAATCATAGAATCACAGAGTGTTTGGGGTTGGGAGGGACCTTTAAAGGTCATCAGGGTCTTGTTTCATTTAACTGTATCCTCACTTTAAAGGAACCTTGCTTGAAAAGCAGCCTCGCTTGGAGGACTGTCTCCTAAAATAATCTGAGGTTCAAAAGGAAGGTGCAAAGATTAAAAAGTTGGCTTAAATAGTAAAAATAATGTCCAGTTTAGGAGAGAATATAAACAGAGCTTATGAGGCTGCTGTTCCAATCTCTTAGATGATACCAATTTTTTGAGGTTTAATTTTTTCCAAGTTTAATTGCTGTGTAAATTAGTAGAGCAAGATGTCTCTGTGCACCTGTAAAAATTGCCTTTGAACTTGACTTCCACGGGCAATTAAGTCACCTTTACAGTCTTTGCTGGCGAAACCAGTCTACATCAAGCAGATGGAGCACAAAGCCTGGGTGAGGGTGGCTTTGGCCGGGGCGGTGGTGGGAGCACCGGGAAGGCTGGGTGCTCCCGGCAGCCTCTGCTGACCCTTCTGCTGTGCTCTGCCCAGCGGGGACCTGCAGGTTACCGGCAGCGCTCACTGCACCTTCACCACCGCGCAGAAGGCAGTGGGCAAGGACAACTTCACCCTCATCCCCGAGGGGACCAACGGCATTGAAGAGCGGATGTCCGTAATTTGGGAAAAGTGCGTGGTAGGTACTCAAATAATGCTGGTTCCTCGCGAAACTGTGGGTGCAAGCGCGTGTGAGCAGTGCTGGTGCTGGTGATGTCAGTGTCCTCGTTAATTCAGACGAGGTGGGAGGTGCGACATTGTCTAGACTGCTGCTTCAGAGGAGCTTGCTAATGAGGGGAGATGTGACACTCAGTGCTTTCAAAGCCTCTTCAAAGGCTTCGGAACTGGGATCATCCACCCCGCTCTCACTCACAGTCACAAGAGAAGGTCTTACCCACAGATTTTCCTAAGGGTAAGACATGATGTTCCTCTTCCCTGGTGGATGGAGATAGGGCCTCCTTGCAGGAGGCCTGGGAGGTGGATGGGGATAGGGTGTCTCTCCCTTGGTGGCAGTGGCCTCCCCAGGCCCCACCAGCAGGGTTGGGTTCCCACAGCACCTCCGTGCCTGCTGGGCAGTGGGGTTCTGCTGCTGAGGGAGAGCTGTGGTACCCCAGCATCTGGTTGGTGGGTTGGAGTCCCTGCCCACCAGTGCACCCTGCCCTCCCCAGGAGCATCCCCAGCAGGGTCTAGCCTGCATCCCACAGAGATGACATCTCTGTGCGGACTGCCAGCAGCTTGGGAACCAAGCTGCCCTGAAGCCTCCCTCCTGGGTAGGCGTCTTTTGAAGATGGCCTTGACCATCTTTAGTGAGCATGGGACACCTGTACAGGGAGTTGGAGACTACCAGTGAAAGTCTTGTTTTTCAGAGACCTTAGATTTCAGAGTCTAGGAAGAATACAACCCATCAGTTGGATTATTTAGCTCGCAGGGACAAGGTTCAGCCCTCAGCTCTCCCTTTCCCCCCCATAACTGCAGCCCGGTTGCAGTGTGGATCCTCCCACTGCATGGTCATGCGGTTAGATCCTGCGTTTTCTTCTCCTCGAGCCTCGTTCCTGCTGCTGATGGTCCTTCTTCCTTCCTCTGTCCCAGGTCCCAGGGAAGATGGACGAGAACGATTTCGTAGCAGTGACCAGTACCAATGCTGCCAAGATCTTCAACTGCTACCCCAGGAAGGGGCGCATCGCTGTGGGTGCTGACGCAGACTTGGTTTTGTGGAACCCCAAGGCTACTAAAATCATCTCAGCAAAAAACCACAATCTGGTAAAACATTTTAAAAATTATTTTCTGGAGCTGGTTTTAGAGCCCAGAGTGAGCAGCAAAACAGGATTTTTTTTCAGATGAGAAAGATCAGATCGTCCAGCAAGGAAGGAGCTGTTTGTGTGGATGAAGTGATGAGGGACCTTGGATTTGCTTTTAAAAACACGAGCGAGTAAAAGTGCCTTTTGGTTACTGTAATGGTTAGAGCTGTAACTGGGTAACAGGGACTGCTCCGAGACAGTCGGTACGGAGTTTCAATATATTCACCGTGGACTAGAAAAGTGTAAGAGCTGAACTTGTTTTAAGTATTAAACTATTTATAATATAGTTTATTAAACTGTGAATAAGGCTCGCTATATGAGCATCCTTCCCAAAGAGCCAGACCCTGTGCGGGGCCCCGGGCTCTGCCTGTCCCCAGGAGTGAGAGATCCAGGCACATCCCAGTGGCATTTTAGTCATGGCTTACCAGGGAACTTCATCCCCAAACGCAGTCCCAACATGAGCCTCAGACAGAAAGGGGTAGTTGGGAGAAGAGTGAGGTGCTGGGACGAATGTTGGCGATGGAGCTGGGTGAGGTTAATGCAGAAACTTTGTGACCCAGGTGGTTTTCCACCAAAATGTTTTTTATGGACAAGAATTACCACCGTGATTGAAATATTTGGGTGTTTTCTTTAAGAAATAGAAAGGGGGTTTCTTTTGGTCCAGAAAATTCACTTTTGCTTCTTGACAATGCTGCATTTTTTCACTGTAAACAATGTTTTTTGGATAGTTTCTTAGTGATAGTAAGAGGAGCATTTGAAGAAGTGGCACGATTTTGCAGTTCCCACAAAACAGCCCCGACTCTCCATGCCTGGGGTGGTAGCAGAACAGCAGGGACTTGAAGTGACAACAAGGTCCGTCCCCAAAGGGAGACCCAAAGCAGGGCTCCTCTGGGGCTCACAGAGAATTAATTGTTCTACAGCGAAAGTCGACGTGCCCCAGGAGTGCTCCCTGTCTTCTGGGCAAGCACAGAGTGCGTTGAGGGTTGAGTTTCCTCATTCCATTTTGCTGGGATTAGGAGAACCTGATCATCTGAACCGTAAAGGGTCAGTTAGGTACAACTGGTTGTGCACAAGGGGCAATGTACAAAAATGGGGGGATTATAGTTGGTTTCACTGTCACCTTCTCATCTCAAAACTGGATGGAATATCTTGGTTTGTTCTTCCCAGAACGTGGAGTACAACATATTTGAGGGCACAGAGTGCCATGGGGTCCCTACTGTGGTCATCAGCCAGGGAAAAGTTGTTCTTCAGGATGGAAACCTGTGTGTCACCCAGGGGTCCGGTCGCTTCGTTCCTAGAAAGACGTTCCCTGATTTTGTTTATAAAAGGATAAAGGCAAGAAACAGGGTAAGGAGGATTTTATTTGCCATGATCCCGTATTTTCCTTGCAACCCCTCTGCATTATTGCAGTGCAGTCGCAGTTATGCTGAGCCTGCTGATGGAATAGGCAACAGGAGCAAGAATATTATCAATATTAATAATTCCTTTCCAGGCCTTGGAAATTTGTAATGCTGTCATCTAAGTGCTTTGGCTTGGCGCATTAATCAGTAATGCCTGCTTTAGAATTATAGCTAATAATGCCAGCATGATTAGTATTATTTGCTTATTATAAAGCAAAAATACGACTTCTAGGAAATCTGGTTTGGTTTGTGTTGAGGCAGAAGGAAGGAATTCCTCTCCTGCCCGTTTGTGTTACTGTATTACCAGTGTCTGCTCTGCATCTGCCACAGGGTCATGGATGGAGCGTTTGGTACTTACTGGAAACATAGTCAGGCCAACCCTGCAGGGAGCCAGCACAGCTTTCTGGGAAGGAGGAGGAGATAAAAACCTTCTTAAGAGCCCTGCCCTCCTCCCCTTTCCCATGTATTACTTTAGACATTCTTGTTACACATTGTAGATGAAGGCAGAGCAGAAATTAACCCCAAATTACCTGCAGAGGCATCAGCCATGCTGGCAGCTGCGGCAGGAACCGCCATCACCTGGGGGTGCCTCTGGGTGCCTGGGGGTGCCTCCTGGGGTGCCTGTGGAGTCAGGTGGGGTGGAGAAGGGGCTCTGCCAGGTCCCTTTGGGATGGATGTGACCCTGCTGGGTCCCTGCAGGATAGGGATGGATGTGGACCTTGCTGAGAACCTGCAGGGTGGGGATGGGGCCCTGGCAGGTCCCTGCAGGATGAGGTTGGGGATGGGACTCTGGCAGGTCCCTGTGAGGGGCCAGGTCTCCCCCACGACACTGCCCGGCGGTGGGCAGCCATCTCCGCTCCGTCTGGCGGTGCTGTTGGTGCCCTCCTCCATTTCCCTGCCACATCCCACATCCCCCTTCATGCACAGATAGCGGCAGGGTGGGCTGGCCAGTCCCATCAGCTGGGGCAGAGGGTCCCCAGGCTCCTTGTTAGTGGTCAAGCTGCGTCTCTGTCCATTGTGGAAGCAGACACCCCCTGCCATATTTTTTATCATACAGGCTGGAGTTTGCCAGACACAAACCTTGGGGCACAGTGAGTCCCTTCTCTGGCGGGATGATGACTGGGTGGTGAGGGGTTGGTGTGTTCCATTAATGTGTTTGGTCACTCTGCAAACCACCCGGCAGCCTGCCCGGGCCAGCTCTCCATCCCTGGTTTAACTGGAGCTTTGGCATATGCTGTGGTCTGAAAGAGCGCTGGGAAACAGGGAGCAGGGTATTTTCTTCATGAGAAACGCAACACGATGAAGACAAGGGTCATGGAAGAGGAAAATTTCTGCAGAAAATGCTGTATGTGTTTTGGTAACCTATCAGTCCGTGCTTTTTAATTTGAAACCCAGCACTTTTCATCTGCAAAACAAGTCCCTTCTGACCCTGCAAATCCGTGATGAAACGCTCCCAACAAAGTCGTCATGGCTTTGGCTGCCCTGGCAGCCGTGAGCACCCAGGGCTGAGCGCATCCTCTGTGCAGGGGCATGTGATGGTCACACCGGGTGACACCGGCTGTGCCCCCGGGAGGAGAACACACCATTACCCCTATGCTGGGCCTGGTTCTTCTTCACTTTATCTTAAACGCGTGCCTTCATCTCTGCTTCTCCCTGCCTCGCAGCTGGCCGAAATCCACGGCGTGCCCCGAGGGCTGTACGACGGGCCGGTCCATGAGGTCCTGGCCAGCGCCAAAGCCGTGGCCCCCACCGCGGCGTCCCGGATTGCAACCTGTGTGGGCAAAGCCCAGGCTCCTCCCATCCGCAACCTCCATCAGTCGGGGTTCAGCTTGTCTGGTAGGGCCTGGGGAACCCTGAAAGTCAGGGCAGGGGAGGGGGGGCACTGGTTTGTGGGCTCTTTGGAGTGGCAGAGCAAAGCTGAGGAACAGAAATGTGATTTTTGCTCAGCAAAAAGCAATTGTTCCTGGTGCAGCAGCCTGGGGACTAACCGCAGCACAGAAATCTCTTGAGTATATCTCTGTAAATATCACTGAAATACCACAGAACTGGGCGAGGGGCTGCGAGGTGGCTCTGAGAATGGGCTTCACGATGGGGAGGAGGAGGAGGAGGAGGCTGAAGGTGAGGGTGTCACTGCAGCTCTGCCTGGGTCAATGCAGATGCTGCTGTGGCTGTCAGGGAGTTGGGAATTCAGCCCCACCTGCATCCCACACGCGTCAGGGGCTAGAAGTTGTTGGGTTTGTAGAGATGGGCTAAATAACCCCATTTTCAGGAACCAGGGAGGTAATTACTGTGGTCTTTCTCCGTTAAGCCGGCAGTGATTCGGCATCACTCCGCTCAGCGTCCTGCAGAAACCTGCCCAGCAGCTTTAGGGACCTCGCAGTGCCAATGCTCTGCCACATTGAATGTTGCTTTCGTAGCTGGCTGAAGTCAAATTTATGACATACTGTACAGGGTCCCACCTTTTATTATAGAGAAACTCTTTATTTACAGGAAATACTTTCCAGAAGGAAGCAATAACAAAGAAAGACGTTCAGGCACGTAAAGCCATTCCAAACTGTATTATGATAATACAGTGTCCAGAATGATATATAATGAAAATATTTGTATTTTCCACAAAGGAAATGTTTTATGATTTGTGCATTGAAGGCAGGGGGACCCCCGCCCTGTGCCGACAGCACGGCTCACCCCTGTCCTTTTCCCTAGGGTCGCAGGCAGACGACCACATTGCCAGGCGCACAGCTCAGAAGATCATGGCCCCGCCGGGTGGACGGTCCAACATCACCTCGCTGTCCTGATGGAGCTGGGACTCTCCCCGTGCTGCTGCCGTGGCTGTCCCTGCTCCACTGCCACTGGGGCGTGCTCGGGTCCTGCCGGGGCCAGGTCCAGCTGGGAAGGGGACGGTGGGTCACGCTCAAGCTCAGGAGGAAAAGCGAGCATTCATCACATGCCCCAGCCTCTTCTTTTCGTAGGTAGAAAATAGAGTAACCCCCACCCCGAGAGGTAGCGTGCCCATCTCGATCTCTCCCGGTCCATATTTCTTCACTAGCTCCTTGGAAAGCCCTTCCCTTGTGCATGCGGGCACCTAGACGTGCGCTCGGCAGCGAGCTCGGCTCTGCTGCCAGCTGCCTTTGTGGCCAGGATGGAAATGAAGGTGCATTTTGGCTGGAACACGCTCCTCTGTAGTAGCATCCACTGCCCTTTCTAGTTGAAGGTGTTTTAACCGGTTCCCCCTTCCAACTCCGTACGGTTTTAACACAGTGAGGTGCATCTCATCTGTTCACAACATCCCCGAGCAGGTCTCGCACCATCTCACTGTGCAGCCTGTGACCACTGGGACCACCGTGGCTGCGTGGGACGGCAGTGCATCCGTCTGTCCTTGCAGCAGCCACCACCTCGGTCGGGCAGCTGCAGGCACCCCGGGGCAGGGCAGGTGCCAGCTGCTCCTGGGACCCCAGGCTCCGGCAGCCACGATAGTGGGCTGCCAGCTTCTTTTTAAAGATTATTTATACAGTTTTTCAAGAACCGAGTGTAAGTCTATAACCAGTAACGAGGCTGCTTCAAGGCCAGTTGCACATGGCAAACTCTTTTATAAAGGTTATTATAGCCCGTTTGTTATATTTAAAGGTATGTACAGAAAAGGTGAACCTCTTTGCCACAAAGCTATGCATGTCCCTCTGACAGAATGGCTCGCCGTTCGTTCTCTGATCCTTGCTTTGAATAAAGTTTGTTGGAAATCGTAAAATGGCAGAAGTGGCTGAAGCATCTGAGTTGATTTTTCTTTCTGTGGGTTTTTAGGCATGAGGTTGATAAAATCCATTCATTACACGTAGGTTTACTGCGCTCCCCTGTGACAATGGGGATTATTGTCAGCGGTGCAGGAATAACCCGAACCCCACCCTCCTGCTGGGACCTGGCCACAGTGCCCAGGGCTGCTCGGCCGGACCCAGTGTCCGATGGGCCAGGCTGCCCCTCTGCTCACAAACACAGCTGGAACACCACAAGGGTGGTCTGGTTTGTCCCACCAGGTCAGCACTGCTTCCCACACCCGTGAGATGCCAATGCGGGAAGAGATGCTGTGATATGGCTGGGAGATGCGGCTTTTCCCTGGGCGCTGTCGCGCTTCAGTTTCCAGCTCTGTCTGGAAGCGGGGAACAAGGGCAGGCACAAAAGAGCTGTGGAAACGTGAGCAAGCGGCTGCTCCATAGGTGGAAGCTGAAATCGCACCATTCAGCAGCTCTGCATACACCAACCCACGAGATAAATACAAATTAGTGTATTACCTGAATTCACAAATTTAAACCAGGAAGGTTTGGGTGGTGGCGGGGGGGAGGGTTGGTGGGGTTTTTTTGATTATCTGATCTGACCTACATCTCGTACCGTAATGCACTGTCCTGTAGTAATTTCTGCATCAAACATGTATGGGATTGCATTTGTTCATGTATTTCAGATTTCATTTTAAGCAAATTATTTAATTTGTTGGCTTTCTGTTTTTTTTCCTGGAATTGCACGAGGACTATTGAACATCTATTTATTTTCTAAATAGAGTTTTAAAGCGATGGTGGTGGAAACTCCATAAGGACTGGGAAAGAGAAAAGTTACGGTCTCGTGGCAGTGACCTCCCCCACCTGCCCAGGCATCCACGGGGTGACAGGGATCCCCCAGCACACCCAGCTCTGTAGCACTTAAGAGGCGGAGTTCTTTCATCCCCTGCAGAAGTGGTTTGGGACCCCCCCCATCCACAACGCCAGCTGAGGACCCAAACCTTGCGGCACCTTTCCCTTCGAAGGGTGGCTCTGCATTTATGTCCCCTGTCGGGGAGCTGTCGGGCACGGAGCTGGCATGGCTGCGCCATCGCCCCAATGGGGCCGAGAGCATTTCTGCAGCTGTCCCAGTGCCGGGAGATGCTGAGCAGAGTCCCAGCAGAGCCAGCCGCCCGCTAACGCAGCCAGAGCCTCTGGGAAAGGAAACCACCCGGGGCACAAACACAGTTGCCGTTTGGCCCTAATTCCTCTGGAGAGCTTTCCTGCAGGCTCTGGGTCAGGCACGCACAAGCGAGGGGACCGCTGGGATGCTTCGTGCCCTTGACTGAGCGCAGCAGTGAGGCACCGCAGAGGAGCCCTGAGACCCCACGCCCACATTTGGAGCGGGGATGAGCCGCTTGTTTCCCAGCAGCAGGGCAGCACTACTTAAAAACCAGTACGATTCAAAGACGATTCCCCAGCCCAAACCAGAACAGCATGTGCCACCAGCGCATCTGTTTTAAATGCGTGTGCCTTCACCGGCAGCGGAAAATGGGCTGGTGCGAAAATTGAGCATGAGGGCACCCTGCAGCCAAACAGCCCCGCCGAGGTGTCTGGGCAAAGGTGCCCGAGGGCTGCCGGGTCGCAGCTGCCCTGGCATTGGCATCTCACCAGCTGCCACGGAGGAAAGGGGGGGCAGAGGGTGCCACGGGGCTCACGCTGGCTGCGTGAAAACCCTCCTAGCGCTTCCCTAAGGGTGCACATCAGCTGGCAGACAGACACAAAATCATCACCGTGTTGCCCTGCTCTGCTGCTGCTTTTTTTCAAGCCCGTGTCCGACTTTGCCTTGACCTGTCTGCTGGGTAACCGGGCTCCCCCCAGCCCACCTGCACAGGAGTCAGCGGCTGGTACCCGCTTTTCCTTCAGGTCCAGCTGTCCGAAACAGCAGCACGATAAACCCCAGCAGGTAAGAAAGGCAAGGTGAAGTGACGAGCCCAGGAAGAGCCGTTCCTTGTCCTTGGCCCTTTGGGGACACCGGGGGACGCTGTGAGGAGTCACACCAGGGGCATCAGATCAGCCAGACAGAGGGCTGCCAACCACCAGCGTGGGCTCTGCAGAGAGAGCCACGTGCAGGCTTGTGCAGTGATTTGACTTGTTTCTTTACCACTTCTTTCAAAGTCAGGAAGAGCCTTTGTAGATGCCTTCTACACCGTGATAAAGCACACCAGCACACTGCTCCGAGAACCGTAATAACAAATTACAAGCACTGATGAGGGATGAAAGGAAAAATCAGAGACCCCCGAAGTTGCCTGGAGTCGTTTTTATCAAGTTTAGATAGAAAATCCAGGGCTGATCAGTGAAATACTAAACCACAGCCAAGCCGTAGCTGTGGGTGACTCAACAGTGGGCGCTGGGCACCGGGCAGGGGGTAAGTCCTGGCTGCACTGCGGGTGCAGTTCGCATGCTGAACAGCTCCAGTCTGTGACAGGTAAACAAGGAATGTCATTATAACACCCACCTTTTATAAGATAAACTGGGTTTTTCCTACAGATCAGTAACCTAGAAATGACAACAAAGAGCTGGCAATGTTAAAAATACAGGTTTATTACTCCACATGTGCGATGGCTTCTCGCAGTATCTGCAAAAAACACAAACTTGGCATAACTTAAATATTCTGTGACATGGCATGCAATAAAACTACAGAAATGTATTAACATAAAATACAAGGATATACTTTACATATATTTCCACTGAAATAACTTTTAAAATACCGAGGCATCAGGGGATGTCCCACATCAAGTTCATATTATTGGCCTTTTTGCTATTATTTTATTACTCTTATTCTCTTTTGGCAAGGTACAGAGTAATAAAGAATTGGCAACAGAAGAAACATCAGGACCTGATGTGGTATTTGTTTTCTACGCAAATTTCCCAGTGAAGTCTGTGGAATTCAATGGAAACACTTAAAAATATGCAACTTTGCAAAACTTGTAATACAACAGAGATAAGAAAACAATCTTATGGCAGGGAATTTAAGGAGAATAATTTACAGGCAATGTTGACTTGCCACAGCGAATAATGGCACAGCCTGTATAAATCTGTCATACAAAAAATACAGGTATTTAAGGTTCTATCTAGAGGAAATTATTGTTTTTCGGGAGCAGTGGGGCTGTAAACCAGAGTCGCTGCTGACCTCGTTCAAGCTCTGTGTGATGGGCTTTGGTACCAGGCATATTTCATGATTTCACTGCGAGTTTTGCTCACATCTGGAGCTGCATCAGGCTCCAACGCAACAGAGCCTAACAGGAGAGGGGTGGTTCAGGGAATTTCAAATTCATGCATTTCAACTACCCTTCGCACCAGCCCCACATCCTCAGAGCAGGTGACTGGTGACGGCACTGCACTGGTGCAGCTTTACACGGGACGTCCCTGGAAGGAGCCGTGGGGACACGCAGTGCCAACGGGGCCGCACTTGGCTGGCTCAGTCAGCACTGGCTCGTGACGGGACACAGTGATGGGGACACGACAGAAAAGGGGCCCAGAGAGCAGCGGCATGGTGGGGTCCAGGGTATTGAAACCCATCTGACAAGGAAGCAAACACAGATCTGTTTCTTATCACCCTTCTGTTTTCCAGTTCCTCCTGTCATTTCTTCTCCATAAAGAGGTGTCAATCAAACCTGGTTCCCAATGGGCGCTGCTGAAGTTACACCCACGCAGTATTTCAGGTCAAACTGAGAACTCCTGTTTCACTGCACTCGCGGTGTCTCCACGCAACGATCCCAGAGCTCTGTGTCCTGTGATTAAGGTTCAGAAACAGGTCGAGGCAGAAAGCGGAGGTTCCCCGGGCGCGTCTCTGGGCGATGCATCGCTGGATTTCAGCGGTGCTGCCCTGGCAGCCAGATCCCGCCCCCAGTTATTTCACCTGGGAAGGAGCGATGACCTGGTGTCTGCCCAGAGCTCTCTGAAAAGGGCACATAAACGACCAACACAGAGGGTTTGGGGTGAGAAACATC
This sequence comes from Bucorvus abyssinicus, assembly GCA_009769605.1. Taxonomy (NCBI): domain Eukaryota; kingdom Metazoa; phylum Chordata; class Aves; order Bucerotiformes; family Bucorvidae; genus Bucorvus; species Bucorvus abyssinicus. The sequence goes on from CM020032.1 coordinate 5,973,570, forward strand.
CATCTCAGAAGCGAGGCAGCTCCTCCCTGCACACACCAGCCTCTACCTCAAGGGCTGTTTATCACTTGGCCTGGAGAAAGCAATAAAAGCATCTCTTTAGACGTGTCCTGCCAAACTGCCAACAGCTCTTCTGGCCTGAGAGCTTCTGGTTGAGTGGGATCCATCTGCATCTCTCATATACAGGATGGTTTGGGCAAAGAATAAGTTACACTCCTTGTTCTGATAGTCCAAACTTTTGTCATTATTTACAGAAACATGATAAATAGTGCAAGGAGTTTACTGAGAAAACCTAACCATATTGGTGGAGTAAATCATCTGTAATTTATAATTCCTCAATAAATGTCTGGTTTTGACCCTCACTCTGCCCCTCTTGCCCCACCTGAGCGCTGGCAGGCCTCTGGCCCCTCTGGCAGCAAGGTATCAGACCGCTCTGATCAGCAGCAAATCAGAGCCTGCCTTGACGTTTTGTGGCTTGGGATTGAAGTGTCGCTGCTACGTCGCACCCCAGCCATCACTAGTGGCCTTTGCCAACAGGCACCGTCCTGGAGCCAAGCCCAGCGAGGCACACGGCAGCCCCGGGTGCTCAGACAGACCCGGGTGCTCAGGCTGGGGGCTGGGACCATGAGAGCACAGGGGTGGCGACTGAGCTGCCCACGCAGAGAGCGGGACACAGCCCATCCATATGCATACAGGTGTGCTCCAGTGGGCGGGAGGAGGTAATGAGGTGATTTGGGTAATTAGGTTACCTGGTACCCAGTAACGACTGGAGGTGCTTGTGGCAGAGAGGGCAGGATGCCAGCGCAGCCTGGGCTCAGAGCCCGGGGTAGGTGCCCTCCTGCAGCTGGGGAAGGTTTATTTCAGAGCCTGCTCCCTGCAGCCCCCCTTCTGCCCATCACAAGGCAGCTCCTACCGAGGCATGGACCATGCCAGTGCCAGGACCCACAGCCAACACCGGGTCCCTGCCGTGAGACCCTGGTCCCTCGCCAGGCACGCCCCACCGTGGCAGAGCTGCCATGTCTGACAGCTTTCACCAGGATCGTCCTGAAAATTCCTGTGCAACCAGTACCAGAGCTGGGGCTTCCCTCCCCCGTACACACTGAACGCCTCTTTTAAAGACTTCTCTGAAAAATTGATTCGGCACGATTTTAGCCATGTATTAATTTCCACATAAAACTGTGGAAAATAAATGCGCTGTGTCATTTTTCATATAAAATTGTTCTGTACCAGTTACGCCTTTCTGTTTTATTCACGGAATTGAAAAACACGATAAAATTTGTCCTGAAAGAGTCTGCATCTGTTAAAAACATTTTCCATCCATTTTTGCGTTACGAATATACAGCAAGGATGCAACACCGCAACCCCTGAGGCCCGGCAGCAGACAGATGTGGACAGTTTGAAGGTGAATGTGGTGCCCGTGAAAGCCCCGTGCGCTGCAGTGGGACCCACCGCTCATTTTCAGCAACAGAAACCAAAAGCCACTCAACAGCAGATTAAGCAACTAAGATCATGAAGGCTTCTGAAACGAGAACAGAGGCAATATCCACAGCTGGAACAAGTTGAGGAGATCTCCCCTCTTATGAACAAGTTAAAACAGGTATCGGTAAGTTATATACAGTACCTGTACTTTACACTGAAAATCAATTGGAGGGTGCAATAAGACAACCCCCTCTTTCCTGACCCAGCAGCACTGCAGGGCCCACCTAGCCTCCAGAAAAATCTGAACCTGTGACAAACTGCGTCCTCCGACCGCGGACAAATAGCACCAAACTCTCCGGCCCGCTCCCCCAGCTCCTCACCACTCATAGCAGCTACAAGAAAGCAAGTATTTGAAATTCCCTCTGCATCTCAGGTACAGGTTTAATCATCACCCAGCCCCAGAGGAATCCATGGAGTGCACAAAAACCATTTATTTGCCCCGAGTCAGGAAACACACTCTGACAGGTGACGAGAGGACAAGGACACGTCTGGGATGTCCTTCTGCTGCAGGACCCCAACAGCTCGAGGCTCCAGGAGGCTGGTGCTGCCCACCACAGCCCGGAGAGGCCGCGGGGCTGATCCGATGTACCCAGGGGATGCTCATCCCTATGGCAGCCTTTATGAACAGGGAGCGCCAAAGCAAAATTTAAACCACCTGTTCAGCCTTGCCCCCTCGCCACGCCTGCTCCATGTCTTCTCCTGCAGTCCCCAGGGACATCACTTCTTTCCTTGTCATCTCACTGCACTAAAACCCTGTGCAGATCAGCAACCGGACATTAAAAAACAACAAGAAGTGTATCTGCCTCCTCCGACCAGTTGCACAGCGAGTCCCTTTACCCACGCCAGGCAGCCAGCGTGCCGAACTGGCGACCCGTGAAATCCAGGAATGCAGCTCTGTACGAACTAGCTCTTCTGCTACAGCTTTGCAAGACTGGTTGTCGGTGCTCTCCAGGGTGTCGGACAGCCTGGTGCTCAGCGCAGCCTGAGAACGGTTATCAGGGCGGCGCGGGCCGGCGACCCTCGCCCGGCGGCTGAGCCTAGCTGCTGCCCGCGGAGGAGCAGACAGAGCTGCACATGTGCAAGTTGGAGGTCTCAGACTCAGCCTCCGTCTCGGCTTCATCGGTGGTCTCAGGGGGGGACACGGACTCACTCATCTGCTCTTGGCTCTTCTTTAGCCTGTGTGGAGCAGAGGAACCGGGCGTTACAGCCAGCAGTGGTGGGAAGGTGGTCTGCAGCGGTGAGCACGCCCCAGGCTGCTCAGGCACGACTCCTCAAGAGGTGCCTATAGCAGACCCCTGGTGAACAAGAGGAGTCTTTCCTGAGCACACGCACTGCACAGGGATCCACGTGTCAGCCAGACGCACGGAAACGCTCTGAAATACTCCACAAACGAACTGCAAGGCTTCAGCTTTTGGGAGTGCTGTCCAGCCAGAGCTTGGCCACCAGTACCCCGTGCTCCCTGCTACCCACCACCACCTCCACTGAATCTGTTTTCTGCTTTACTGACAAACCAGACATGCCCGTGGCAGTGGAGAAAGCAGCTGCTTTAACTCCAGTGCTTTCACTGCCCGCCCATGCCCTGCAGAGATTTTAGTATGTTCCTTGCCTGTTTGCCAAACCTTCATCCTCTAAAAGCAGGATGGGTGAGAAGATGCAGTGGGGGAGCTGAAGCAGTGTCACATACATATGTTAAAGCCCAGAAGTCTCTCTGCAGCATATTTTATTTAATGGCAATGATTAATAATCCCTGATCTTGTCTCCCTTTTTGGTCAGAACTGCTTTTCATGCAGAGGCAGCACCTGAACGCCTCGGCTGACATCAGTCACCCAGGCCTAAGCCAGCAGCGAGATGCTCCAGGCCGTCAGGCACTGGCACGCTGATTCCCAAGGGAAGCCAGGAAAAGGAGGGCTTTTTCCCTTAACAAAAAATTACCCATGCACTCACTTCTCTCTGTTGAAGATGACAAAGTCTTGCTGGATAGCTTCAAGGCATTCTTGGAGATAGTCATTTTCCTGTTGAAGAGAAACACCACCTGTATAAACTGTCCCGTTTGCCCCTCACGCTGCCTGCAGCACATCGCAGTGCTTCCAGCTGCATGCACAGAACCTCTGGGCTACGGGAACTCCAGCCAAAAATGGTCCCACCTTGCTAGGGGGAACAGCGCTTGTTCCCTTCGCCTGGGATTTGCAGGGCTCAGCGGCGCTGCGTGGGGAAAGCTGGGATGGTGGGTAGGTGCGTTTGCTCTCGCAGCCCTTCCAGCACGCCACCTTAACCTGCAAACATCCCTTACAAAACGCCCTTTTCTGCAGGACCAAGTACCTGTTCTGCTGCGTACAGAGATGGTTTCACTCCTGGGATGTGTCTGCTCTGTAAATCCGAGATTCTTGCATTTATCTCCCCGGTGATATAAAAGCCCTGTGATTCTCACAGTGAAAAGAAGAAACAAATGCCCCTCGTCTCTAGCTGAATTCCCCAGCTAAGGGATCCCTCCCTGCAGGAAGCACTATGGGCACACCTTTCCCACGTGTTCTCAGGTGCCGGGCTGCCCAGCCCTAGCTCACCCCGACGCAGGAGCTTGGCGGGGACGCGAGGCTCACCCAGCCGCACAGCTCTCACGGCGAGAGAAAACACGGATCAGGTACCCAAACTGGGGACTGACAGGCTGGGTGTCTGCATGGTCACCGTCAGCGCTTGGGTGAACTGCTATGTGTAACCCCGCCGACAGCTGCCGTGGACACCGGCAGTGGCTCCTGGAAAGGTGAAGATCATGTGGCTCTGTACTTTTTTTAAAGTTTTTCTTTGAGCAGTGAAACCGCCTGTTTCTCATTTCATTTTTCAAAGTACAGATTACTGTGAAAGCATCTTATCAAACATAACGCAAAAGGAACAGTTGGTTGTCGGGAAGATGCCGCTGGGCAGATGTATCCTGCAGGTACTGCATTGCCGCAGGGACTGCTGCTGCACACCCCCAAATCCAGCCTCTTTTCCCGGCTGGCCGTTCCCCCAGAAAGCACTTACAGACTGTGAGCTGTCTTTGCTGTTATCCCTTGACTTGTTCTTCGCAAGCCTCTTCTTCTTCTTGTGCAAAGGTCTGGACTCCAGAATCATCTCCTCCAGCTCGAAGGTGGGGTCACAGTGCAGGCGGCCCTTCTGTCGGGACACACAACACGGCACCGCACGTTAGGCACCGCAGGGACTGCCTCTTGCAGCAAATATGCTCAGAAACTGCTTCTCCGTCAGAAAGCCTCTGCTGAACACAGCGGTCCCTCGTGGACAAGAAGTGGCCCCTGCTAGAGCCGGGACACAGATCGCTCCTACTCACATTGGGGACGAAGCCCGGCTCCACTCGCTTCTCGCAGACGTCACTCCATACCACGCCGGACAGGTACGCCGAGGCCTGAATGTCGGCCAGGCAGGAGAAGCGATGCTCGGGGTTCACCGTCAGCAGCTGGGCAGAGAAAAGCATTCTCAACAGAAGGGAAGGACAGCAGCAACCTGCCTCCAGGACAACTTGGACAGTTCAGCCAACCGTTCTGTCATGGGCAACACGTAACTTACTACAGGAAAAAAGTATTCGAGAAACGTTCTGGAGGTTGTGCAACCAGATGACCAAAAATCTGGTCCTGTGAGCTACTGGACCAGCTCAGGTTTGCTCCTCCCAAGCCTACCTATGATGGACGACCCTTCACTGCAGCACCTGGGTGCTGCCAGCCTGGCACACTCCTCCCCATGCCGGGGACAGACCTCGCTTCCTTGTGAAGGCAGTGAATTCCCCCAGAGGCTCATCCTTTCAGTCTCAACCTCCACGTCTTATTTTCACACCACTTCTGTGACACCGAGGGATACTACTCCATTTATCACCCACGCAAATTACTAAGCACAGAGGAAAAAAATGATCACTTGATCTGCTGAGACACCAATCTGAGGACAGAACCTTCAAAAAATTCAGCACCCTGTACCATGCTCAGCTGGCTTGAGTCACAGCTTCCAGGACTGCTGGAGGTACGTCTAATGTGGAGATACATCTAACATGGAGGAACATCTAACGTGGAGGAACATCTAAAGTGGAGGAACATCTAACGTGGAATTATGTCTAACATGGAGGTATGTCTAACATGGAGATATGTCTAACATGAAGGAACATCTAATGTGGAGGTACATCTAAGATGCAGATATGTCTAACATAGGATCTGGGTAGGGCTTCCAGAAAATTCTGTGCCTGGTCTCCCCCTGTGAAAACCGTCACGGAAGCTGGGTTGATGCCACCTTTGCAGCGCATCCTCAGAGCCCCGTGCGCGTCTCCTCTCCCAAGCGTGAGATACTCGTGCTGGGCAACCTGTGGCCATCCTTATCCCGCTCCAGCAGCTGGCCGCCCTGCCTGCCCATGCCGCTGCTACTGGCACTGAAGCCACAGCCACCTCTGGACCAGTTCTGGCCATTTTTCCAGAGTCCCGAGTTTCCTGAACTTCCAGAGGATTCAAGTCCTGACCTCTGTCTGCCTCTAACTCAGTTTTGGGCATCTGCAAACTGAGTGCGTACAGTCCCCTGACTGATGGATACCTATGGTAGGGCCTCTACAAAACACCCACCTAGGACTGTTTCCATTAAAAAACTGTGGCATAATTCTAGGCACGGTAATTATAGGTGGTTACAACCTTTTTGCAGGAAATAAAACCCGCATTGAGTATTCTTCTAATGCCAAAGGTAACCACGCAAGAAGGAGGTAATGGTGACTGAACTTAGATCCACAGTTGTGGATGCCCCATCCCTGGCAGTGTTCAAGACCAGGTTGGATGGGGTTTCGAGCAACCTGGTCTAGTGGAACGTGTCCCTGCCCATGGCAGGGGGTTGGACTAGATGATCTTGAAGGTGCCTTCCAACCCAAACCACTTTGTGATTCTGTGATCCCGTGTTTAATTCCCACCCAGTCTCTGAAGCCTGGCAGCCCAGCAGATGGCAATGTGAACCTGCCAAACGCTGCACTGCAGCCGTCACCAACAACTCTGCTTCTCATTAAACCAAAATCTAATTATGTAAATTGTCCACCCAACATTAACTTACATCAGAGTCACTTATTTGCTGACAGTACCATGTATATCTCTTTCACAGCGCACCATCAGCTACTTCTCTGAGTTCCGAGCAAGCAGAAGCCACAACGCAGCCTCCACACCAAACCAACAACCTTCTCATGTAGCACCAGACGTGGAACCCACACACACCAGTTCTCACAACAGAACCCACTGAATCAGACCCTTCAGCCCCAGGAGCAGCTACAGAGCAGGGGCAGCACACGCTCCTCCATCTCACACAGCCGCCTCAGCCACCATCGCTGCCTTTACAGGCTACAACGGTCACAGAGGAGGATGCTGGAAAGGCATAGGTCTAGTCCAGGTAGGAATTAGACTGTCACACCAAAGCCAGACTTTTCCCTTCCCTTGCTATCAAACATAATGCACCTTATTACAGGGAAAATAAGCAAACAAATCACAAGATTAATCTCTGCTTAAGCCTGAACAGCATCATAAAAATAACTCCTATTTCAATTTTATATTATTTATCAATGTTCTGTGAATTTTCCAGCTATTTCTGCACGCACTGTGGCTGATGTCCCACTGTGGGTAACGCGCCAGCAGGGCTCTTTACCTTTCTCAACAGAGCAACCACTTCCTTTGACCACGCCGATGAGTACTGGACGCTCACAGTGCTGAAGAGCTGAACTAACGACTCCACGGGGTTGTTGGAGTGGATGTCATACGGTCTCTGGGGGAAGAAAGCAGAAAGATGAGAAGAAATTCCCTCTCCTCTCTGCGGTCAATTGGAAAGCGCGTTCTTACGCTCAGGACCACCCCGGAGCCCTACCCAGCCCCGCAGCAGTTCGTACGCCATGATTCCCAGCGACCACCAGTCAACCTCAAAGGAGTAGCCCGTCCCACCGTTCAGGAAGGAGTGGAAAATCTCCGGGGCTGAAGAGAAAGGGCAAAATGCAACAGGTTATTCGCTGACCTCAGTCCGTTTCTATCTCAGTGTTTCATACAAGTCAGTATGTAAACTTTACAGTTATTTTTATGCACTGCTGACCAAGGGGATGTTCTGCAAGTCAGCAGCACCAGCAGCAGCGCCATCTCCCGCAGCAGCAGCACCAGCAGCAGCACCAGCAGCACGCCAGCCCTCACTAGGCAGCTGGGTTACAGGGTGCTCTCGGAGAGCCCTCCCAACCTAGCCAGCAAGGGACACCCAAAGTCCCAGCGTGGAGCCACAGGGAGGGCAGGGCGGGACAGGGCCAGCTAGCTGACAGAGGTTCATTCACTCGGGGAGTTTCACTTCTCAAAGGATCAGGCTCCGCTGAATGACTTGGGCACATGCATTAACGTGCTAAATGAATTCAGTGCTGTCACAGACAGGGACTGTCAGGAGGCATGCGGTGAGCACTCTGGAAATGTAAAACACAGACGTCAGGAACAGTGATTCGTTCTTACCCATGTATGGCTTCGTTCCAGCTAATGCGGTTGCTCTTTCACCATCCCTAATTATTGTTGCAATATTAAAATCTGTCAAATGTGCATGACCTTAAATAAAGACACATTTTAAGAAGGAATTAATCACAGCACAGAACAGTAGCATTGTAGAGTCAGAATATATTTGTTTCACAAGCTTGTGCCCTCAGACAGAGTAGCACGGGCGCAGGTAGGTCAGGGGCAGGTCAGTCTTCCCTTACATCTCCTTTTTTCCATTTATGTTTTTATACCCTGCACTATTTTCTAACTAACTTCCATGCAAGTGTAAGCTTTGGTTTTGATGAGGCTTTATGGTAGAACCTGGATGGTTTAGAGCCTGCTCTCCTGAGAGGTAGTCTCTTGATTTTGTAAGATCCAGTACTGGAAGAGTGGTCATTACAGCATCTCCTGTGGGGTTTCTGCTGTGCAGGTCACTGAGACAGCAGTACCAACAGATGTTCTCACAAACATTCCTGAACTCACCCCACCAAGCTCATCCCAGATCCATGCCCCCAGGAAGACATCAAAACTATCCTAAAAAAGTGTATGTGCAGATCACGCACTCCAAAACCCAACAGTCAGTTCTTTGCTTTGTGCTCTCCCAAGACACCAGGTACCGCAGTTCTGGCCTGATGACCTGTACACTGGGGCACTAGTGCGAGCGGAGGCAGAGTGTGGGGGTGCAAGGAGAGGGGCTGCCCTTGGTAGGTCCTCCCTGGTGTTACAATGCAAGGGTATGTCCAACCAAACACCCACCAACTGGAGGAGTGGTGCTTTTCCACGCTCTCCCAGATGAAAAGATACCCAGTATTTAAGACTGTAAAGAATATGTCCCTCAAATGACGGAGGCAGCAAAGCAAGGCAGAGAGATCCTACCTTGCTCATCCAGGAGGATGTTGTCTGGTTTTACGTCTCTGGGGAAAGAAGCAAGGTTACAGCAAGATGAAATCTCAGTCAGATCAAGGATGCAACTCAACAACAAAAAAAAACCTGGAATTGGAAGGGACCTTAAAGATCATCCAGTCCAAACCCCCCGCCAGAGGCATGGACACTTTCCACTAGACTAGGTTGCTCAGAGTCCTCTCCATCCTGGCCTTGAAACGATTGCAGGGAGGAGACAAGTCCCTTTCTGATGGACTAGAAATACCATTTTCCTGGGCAACTGGGAAAAAAAGTGAGAGCATCGGACTGGTTCAGACATCACGTCCAAGGAAAATTAATAACACAATACCAGGCTTATTTCTGTGGAGCCCTTCATGGCTTTGAGACCCACCCTGGAAAGTGCCTCTGGCCCCCAGCGAAGTGCCAGGCTTCCCCCAGTGAGGGGGAGCAGGAGCAGCAGCCAAGGGTGCTCAGGACAAGCACTGACAGTGTGGTTTTGTGCCAGCAGTCCCCTGATTCAGGGGCACCAGTGGCATTAAGCAACAGCATCACCCACCCCACCCCAACCACGGGCAGCACAGGGAGCTCCCACCAGCTCCCAGCTGTGAGGAAGAGCCTGGGGGTTACCTGTGGATGATGTGCTGACTTCGCAGGTAGTCAAGAGCCAGCGCCATCTCACAGATGTAGAGTTTGACTGTTTCTTCCGTAAACTGAACGTTCTGCTGCAGGTGATAGCGTAGGTCACCGCCGAGAAGCAAGTCCACCACCATGAACATGTCCTCCTCGTCCTGGAAGGAGTACCTGCGGGACCAGTGGTGTGTGAGCCGGGAGCTGGTCTCACAGGAGTCACAGATCCAGGCCAGGAGAGGGATCTTCTCCCTCTCCTAATCTCACAGCTCCTGTGCAAACTGCACACAGTCCCACCCCCAGCACAGCCGCTTTCGGAGGTTACACCTTTCTAATTCAGCAAGAGCCACTCAAGATGCCCCCTTGTTTTTACATCTATTGCTACACTAAGCAACGCTTCTGTTGAAGGGGTATTAATGCCCAATCAACGTTCCCTGAGACCCCTCAGCAGCAGGCAGAGCTGCAGGCAGAGCGCAGGCAGAGCTGCAGGCAGAGTACAGGCAGAGTGCAGGCAGAGTGCAGGCAGAGTGCAGGCAGAGCAGCAGGCAGAGTGCAGGCAGTGTGCATGCAGAGTGCAGGCAGAGCGCAGGCAGAGCGCAGGCAGTGTGCAGGCAGAGTGCAGGCAGAGCGCAGGCAGAGTGCAGGCAGAGCTGCAGGCAGAGTGCAGGCAGAGCTGCAGGCAGAGCTGCAGGCAGAGCAGCAGGCAGAGCTGCAGGCAGAGTGCAGGCAGAGTGCAGGCAGAGTGCAGGCAGAGCTGCAGGCAGAGTGCTGGCAGAGTGCAGGCAGAGTGCAGGCAGAGTGCAGGCAGAGCTGCAGGCAGAGTGCAGGCAGAGCTGCAGGCAGAGCTGCAGGCAGAGTGCTGGCAGAGTGCAGGCAGAGTGCAGGCAGAGCTGCAGGCAGAGTGCAGGCAGAGTGCAGGCAGAGCTGCAGGCAGAGTGCTGGCAGAGTGCAGGCAGAGTGCAGGCAGAGTGCAGGCAGAGCTGCAGGCAGAGTGCTGGCAGAGCTGCAGGCAGAGCTGCAGGCAGAGCAGCAGGCAGAGCTGCAGGCAGAGTGCAGGCAGAGTGCAGGCAGAGTGCAGGCAGAGCTGCAGGCAGAGTGCTGGCAGAGTGCAGGCAGAGCGCAGGCAGAGCTGCAGGCAGAGTGCAGGCAGAGCTGCAGGCAGAGCTGCAGGCAGAGTGCAGGCAGAGCTGCAGGCAGAGCTGCAGGCAGAGTGCAGGCAGAGTGCAGGCAGAGCTGCAGGCAGAGTGCTGGCAGAGTGCAGGCAGAGCAGCAGGCAGAGCAGCAGGCAGAGTGCAGGCAGAGCTGCAGGCAGAGTGTAGGCAGAGTGCTGGCAGAGCAGCAGGCAGAGTGCAGGCAGAGTGCAGGCAGAGCTCGGGGCTTTGCCAACCAGTCACTTCCGGGAAACTTTGCATTTCCAATTGTGAGCAATCTGATAAACCCACTTAAAATATCTCTGCTTATCCTGAAAATGAATTGGAAAACACAACTGCTAATTTAACCATGAAAAACAGAAAAAGATTTATATTTACTGAGGAGTAAAACGCCTCTCTAAATCTGCAGTGGATCCCACGGGAGACTGACAGCAGTGAGGATACACCACAAAACAACGTGCCATTGTTATATTTGGTGACAGAGTTTCTAAGGAAAGAGTATGTGGGATTGTATAATACTTATGAATCACACACTTCTGCTCTCATCTTAAACGTAGGTTTATTCTAAAAGTATGAGCTGAAAGAGAAATATTTGCTAAGAGAGCAAGTTTTCTCAAGAATTCCATTACTTGCTGGAAGAAAGTATTTGCACTTGCTAAAATGCTGAAAAAAAATACTAACTTATTAGGCTAGTCTGAAGTAACAAAGCAGCAAGAAGAATGTAAAGTATTATCACCTTTAATCACTTTAGGTATAACACTATCAGATTTTCAAAAATCTTCCCACCCACCCAACGTGGCTGGAGAGGGAGGGGACGCCCATGACGCTCAGCCTGTCCGGCCACCCTGGGTGTGCAGCTTCCTCAGGAAAACCCACTGCTTCTGCCCCTCTCCTGGGAGGAGCAGCTTGTGGTGTGCTGGTCAATCATGGGTGAAGAGGATGGATTTTGGGATCCCTGCATCGGGTGCTCCTTGATCGGGGACGAAGGCAGAGGGAGGACGGACCACCCGGGACAGGGTCACGAGGCTGACCCAAATGAACGAACAATCTTTTCTGTTTTCTGAAACTCATAAATTAATTATTCGTGCAAAATTTGATAATGAAGTATCTGAGCTCTAAAGGAACGTATTTTATTTGGCCAGTGAACATGTTGCAAAGTACGTTTTGCCCTCAGCCGTTCTCCAGAGAAAGGCCACGTACCTGGTGGTTTGAAGAGATCTCGTAACTTTTTTCAGCAACCCACCGCTAAAATAGTTACATGTCAAATTGCTCAAGACTAACTTGATTGTGTGTGCACCGGGAAAAACTAGAGTGACTGCTGGGTAATGTTTTAGTGCCTAATTAAAAAAAAAGTCTCCTCCAATCAGGCTGCAATTGAACAAACAGCTTCAGTCTGTAACGCCTTTGAAAAGCGTCCTGTCTCGACAGAGCAAGAAATGACATGCAGTGGATCTCCTGGGCTTCCTACCACCAGTTAACCCCCCACACCACCAGCATCCCTCGGTGTGTGTCTGTGGAGCTGCCTTTGGAGCCTGGGTAGACCCAGACACAGCCAGGATAGCTTTAGCCACCCCCTAAAACCCCCATGCACACGAGATGGACCGTTTCTTTAACAGCAGTTGCTGGGAGCATCGTACTGCCCCAAGAGACCTCAGTCAGACCACACACCTACACACCACGGGACAAAACCCCTTTAGGGTTAAACTGGCAGGAAGCCCTCAGGAGGGACCCGATGGTAGGACTGGCACGAAGGCTGTGAAAAACACCCAGCAGATACACGAAGGGGTTTGACGGAAAGAGAAGCTAAGCTGTGATAAGATGTTTGATGTTGCAACATTTGGACATTTTCTGTGCTACGTTTCCTGAACGCAGCTCACGCTATCACGGACTTCCACGGCAGCAGCTCACTGGGATGCTCCCACAGATGTCCGTGACCCCAGGAGAGTGGAGAGAACGTGCCCTAGAAGGCAGAGGGGGGATCTGCTCACCAGAGGTTCACCAGGAACACGTGCTCAATCTCCTGCAGGATCTCCAGCTCTCTGAAAACGTTGCGAACCTCATCCCTTTCGATGCACTGCTGCTTGTTCATGTACTTCATGGCATACATCTTCTCAGTGTCTCTCTTCTGCACAATACACACCTAAAGGACCCCAGAAGAGAAAGGAAAAAAGATTTAATAAAATGTTCCACATCCTCATTTGCTGCCTCACTGGGCTGAGACCCACGCCGCTCGGCTCTTCTACCCCGCTATCAAATGTTCCTCATCCCTGGGCTGTGACTGGGATCTGTGGATGTAAGCATCCCTGCTCCAAGTGCGGTGCCCGTGCACTCCTGTCTGGACGCTGCACCACCCCACCCGGGCACGGGCCACACGGGAGCTTCATCTAGGATGTGGCAGCCAGCTCCGGGGAGAGTTTCCCAGCAGGGACTGGTGTCTGGAGGCTGTGGGAGAGAGAGCCTTGTGCCTCTGAACGGAGACCAGCTTCGGGCAATCACGGGGCCTCTCTCCCAGCCTTGACTCCCTCCTGCTCACATCCGCTGGCTGCCAGCCTGCAGCAGATCGGTTTCAGTCGATTGCGTACCTAGCTGTGCTCCGAAAGGTCAGCACAACCCCATTTCTTTGAGCAGAGAGCGATTAAAATGTAAATTTATTAACAACCACAACAAGCAGTGTGCCCCTAGAAACCTTGCAAGACACTGACCCTCCCTGCGCGGGGTTTGAAAGCCAGAGCCACCCCTGCGCACCCAGCACCCGCGGTAGCAAGCCATGCTGAACGGGGACGTGTCCTTCCCCGGGCTGCGGACCAAGCCAGGACCTTCCCATCTCCCACCCCTGCCCACTCTGCTCCCCATCGCGCGGGCTCAGACAGCCCATCCTCATGGCTGGGCAAGCAGGAGGCCGTGGTGGGTGGCCACGACGTTCCCTGTGGAACATCAGCTTCCCACCGGCTGCTGGAGCCATCCCCTCCCATCACACTCAGCCTGGCCGAAGCAGCCCCTGGCCCAGGGCAGGACCCAGCACCCAACCCCAGCACCCACAGGCAGGAAGCCAGCTGGGCTGGCATGGGTTCCCAGCCAGCGGCGCCTTCGGCGTGTCCCGCTAACGACACCTTAATTACCAATGAGACTATTTTTAGAAGAGCTAGTTAGTTATCAAGGTAACTTTCTAAATGAACAGATGAGATTTCTACATCTGGTTTAATTACATTTGTCCTCTTCTAGTTATCAGATGTGCTCATGATTACAACACGCTGGATATATTTTCTCTGAAAAATGAGTAATTTGGCATTTTGGCCAGACAGCCTTCGCAGGGGAGCTCACCTGGGGTTGGCCCCCGGCGGCTCGTCAGGGAGCAGGTCACAGTGACACAGTAAAGGGAGATTCTGCGGACCGCAGAAAACGTGGCAGACAGACGGGAGCTGCCGGACTCTCTCCAGTTCTAAAATAACGCCATTAATAACCATCTGCAAGCGCTAATGGCGCACAATGCAATATCATCAAGGACACGCTGCAGCAGGAAGGTGACAAAATAATAGGTGGTTATCATTAGCCTGATAAAAACATCCCAATTAGCGATGTGCACTGAAATTACGGGGATTATTTGCAGTCATCAGTACGATTACGCTAAGAACAGAAAATTAAGTATTGGAATAACTGCACACACACCTCAGACCTCGCGTTCAAGGCTCGCTTCTCAGGTGGTTTGACCTGAGCAATCTTCTGTGGGTGGAAACCACGCTTTGCCCAGAGCCTGACTGCGGCTGCCCGGCAGCGGGCTGGACCGCGCAGGGCTCAGAGCGGCTCAGCCCGAGGGCCACACATGGTGCTCCCTCCCGACAGCCGTGTCCGGCGCTGGCAGCTGCGCTATCGGTCCCAGCACCGTCCCCCTCGCCGGCTGGCGCAGTCCCCTCCGGCACCCGTGAGCAGGCAAAGCTCACCGGTACCGGTGCCAGGACTGCTCAGAATACTAAAACGTACAGTAAAACACCTGCTTCGGGCAAAATTAATAGTAGTAATAATAATAATAATGAACTTCCCAGTGCAATGCAAGCACCACAGGGTCCAACCCCTGCCTAAAGCAGCCTAAACGGGTTGTACATTTTATAAACCAGGAAAAATAACTTTACGTTGTATACATCCTTCAAGCAGAAAAGAACTAAAAATATCTCTTTAAAACATGGTCTGAACTTTTGCAAAAACAAACCTTTCAATAACAGCCATCCAGGCACCGAACAACATTGCCTCCTGATGTCAGTTTATTTCACAATATGGCTCATTAATTTCTAATTTTTAAATTTTTTTCGAGGTTGTGACTTGCAGTATCTTAACAGGCAATGCATTGGGGGTTTATGTCATTTGCTGCTTGTTGCTCTGCAGGGAAAATGGAAACCTAGTGCAATAAATGAGAAAACGATGAAAACTTCTTGTACTCCGTAATCATAATAAATGGTTTTCTGAAACGGAACAACATCACCTACATACAAAGCAACGCCAGCTTCAAGTGCTCTGGAAATTTTTGTTCTCTGTTTTCTGGAAAAGAACACCAGTGTGGGCGTTGATGGAAATGTCCTTCTTCCAGCCAAGCCAGGGTGGCAGGGCGGCTGCAGGGACAAGCGGGGAGTGGGTGGCCAGGGACCCATGCCCATGTTCCAGCTGCGGTGCTGCCAATGGCACAGCTCCCAGCACAGCGCTGGTGGACGGCTGGGGCAAGAGGGAAGAAATTTTTGACCCTGAGGGTGGTGAGACACTGGCCCAGGTTGCCCAGAGAGGTGGAAGAAGCCCCATCCCTGGAAACACCCCAAGTCAGGTTGGACCCTGGGGCTCTGAGCAACCTGCTCTAGTTGCAGATGTCCCTGCTCACTGCAGGGGGTTGGACTGGATGAGCTTTGAAGGTCCCTTCCCACCCAAACCAGTCTGAGGTTCTGCGATCTAATGCAAGTTGAACCAAGGTCAGGACCGGTGTTGGGTCTGTCCCAGCCAGGCTCGGTCACTTATTGTCCTCTGCCACAGGTTTTGTAAAATGCCTCCAGTCACAGAAAAGCAGTGTGTCCATCCCCAAAACATCAGTGCCCCAACACTTATCTTTCCCTTATCATGCTTCTCCATTTGCACATCTGTTCTTGGGGAAGGAATAAACATCTACTTGGTAACGAGTCAGAGTGGTTTTTCAAATTAATCTCAATCCATTTTCAAGCAGATGCACAATGCGAAGCAAGGCAAGAAAGCAGAAAGAGGAGACTCCTTTGTCCTCATTCTGCATAATGCGGTCCCTCGCCACACAAAGGAAATTTTCAGTGGTTAAATACAGCCATTAGAAAAAATTGCATGTGATGCTGCCAGATTCACGAAGCAGAAGGCAGGCATCAGCTGGTCGTGTATTGCTCAAGACATGGCACATAAAAGATTTAATAGAGTCCCAGATACCCTGAACGTTCAGCTGCTGCCAAATGGTTTGTATACAGCTGCCTTTGCTTTTATTGCATTAAAGGGTTTGGAGCTTGCATTTGCGATTCAGGACATGAGATGTACATTTAACATCTCCCCGTTCGATCTCACTTTATGGGGCCCTAGACAATGACAATGACAATGAATATTGTCACCAGAGCTGGTGGCTTCTTCTCACCTGAATCTGGGACAATTCCGGTCTTCACTCAACAGCCCCAGCTATCTTGTTAATTTAGAGGCGACTAACGAGGCCCATTGACCTAGGTGATATTAAAAAAGTAACAGGCAGGGAAAACCGACTCTTGGCTTTGAAATATTCACCGCTCTTCAAGGTAAGGGTTATTGTTAAAAAACACAGTACATGAACAGAAGTGTTTGCTGCAAAGCCATCGCTGCGGCTTCTCACTGCCAAAATATCTCACTGCTGAGCTCACAGTAAATCCATCTGTGTCCCAATAATCGATGAGAGGGAGGTGTGAGAACAGCCAAAAGTCACGGGATAGGAAGCCAAGAGGAACCCCCGTGCAGGAGCCAGGCATTCCGTAGGGCATTGGGCATGGGGCTGCATCCCTCTGCCGCAGCAGCGCTGGGTGCCTGGAGGGCTCCTCTGCACCACGCGGAGCTGTGCCAAGCTCCGGCAATGCTCACGGGGGCGAACGGACACCGCAAGGAAACACGGCACCCAAAGCTCACTCGATGTTGCTGTAGCGTCTGAAAATCAAAGAGGGGGACAAAGGGACCACCTTTGCTCTGAGAAGAACAAAGGAAGAGCAGCCTCTGGAGCGGGAACAGCCAGCATGACCCTGAGCTGCTGTCCCGGAGTCAGCTTGGTGGTGGCTGTTTTCACCAGCTTCCAACTGTCCAGGGAAAACATAAAGAATTTCAAATATCCGACCAGAATTTAAGGTTTAGAAACCAAAACAAACAAAACAAATTAATACTGCGATTAAATAACTAGAACATATCTGAGGGACTCACACTTCTGGCTGGTTTGTCTTCTACCACCACCCACACCACAGCTGTAATTTGTGGGGATGAACCTTGCTCATTCGATAGGAAGCACATACACCATTTACACCCTCACACAAACCCGGCAAAGGACAACGCGTCCTTATTCAGTAGGATCGAAGCACTCTCCATCACACCATGGACTAAGCACCAAATGCAGAAGCAAAGTCCCTAACCTGCCAGGAGACATTTGGCTTCTCATTCCCCGGCACCACTCACCGAGCTGTTGCTCACAAAAGTTATTTCTATTTTCCACCCAGCTGTGGTGTAAATTGCTACGGAAATGGAGAGCTGGGATTCAGGGGTTTTCTGCATCCAGGGGACTCAGACATTACACCCTTTTGGGAAGTTTTTTTTTGTTGTTATTGATTTAGGATACTTTCCCCAATCGCCCAAGATTTTGCTGCTCTGTACAATTCTCGGTCCAACTCGCTCTCTCTGAGGCAGGCTTTGCCTCTTCTCCTTTAGAAATCAAATACCTTTTTTCCTGCTGATTCTGAAGGAATGAATCCAGTGGCCCGAAATCCCCCTCAGATGAAAGGTCATCTAATCACTTAATAGCATGTCCTGACTTATCTCAAACTAATTATAAAGGGGCAGCACAACTTGTCTGGGCTCAAACAAAAGCAAGTCGTTTGCATTCTGGGCAGGATCTGTGGAGCTGACAAATACTGGAGATTGCTTGATCCTGGCTGCACAAAGATTATTTTTTCCTTCTGCAAATGCAGATGTTGTCTTAAACTAAGGCACCTGCGAGCCTGTCCTCTGCAGGACGGTACCGTCACACCAATGCAAAGACCCACAGATAGGTTCAAGAGATCTCCCTTTGCTTCCAAACCATGAGCAGCAGGTTTGCCTCTTGCTTCTCTCAGTGGCTTCCACCTTTGGAAGACAAGACACATGCACTGTAACCCTCACACCCATGGACACTTCACTGACTTTGGTTGGGAGCTGCTGGGAAGTCTCAGCCTACAAAGCTGGGTTTCACTCTGTTTTCAGAGAAGAGTCAAGGCTTAGCATTAGCAAGCCCCACTATCAAACACCTTAATCCTACACAACAGTGAACCACAGCCGAGCACTGCTCTAGCTTATAAAAACGCTTATTTGAAGTGGTCGCACCTTGCCCACATCCATGGATTTCTCCTCCAGCTTCTTTTGACTTCCCTTGGGTATTTATATCTCAGCTCTCAGCGTGGAAAATCTACAAAACTCCAGTTAGATATTGAAATGGTTAAAGAAGTCTCTATTTCCCATTCTCCAGAGATGGAAAGCACTGCAGTTGTTAAGTGGTCATTCTGGGAATGGCTGTGACTCTGGGATGATGCATCGATCCCTCTGGCAGAGCTTATTTGATCCCAGCACTGCTCTCCAACCATTAATCACCCAGAGCAGCAGTTTACAGCTCTCACAAATAAGCCAACGCTGATGGAATCACGAGGAATTATCATGTGCAAAAGCACAACCAGAATCTGGCCCTGAGCTTTGACCCAGCAAAGGAAATACCAATCACCTCCTGCACTGGTGGCCTAGGACCAGGCACTGCCTCTGCCTGAGAATGGCAGCGCAGAAGATGTCAAGTTTTGGGCAAAAACCTTGTTCAGCCTTCTGCTGTGCCAGCTCAGTGAGACCTAGCCATCACCAAGCCTGATGGGGCCACCAGTATGATGTCCCAGCACTGGGTCCCACCAAGACACAGGCTGGAGCAGGGGAGGACCCTGGCTGGACCACCCGTGGGGCTCTTGGGCTGCGGGGCCAAATCTGTCCCCATTTTTCCCAATTTCTACATAGCTGCCATTTTACGTGCAAAGTTGAGACTTGAAATGTGAAGCATAAACTTAAAATTGCCTGCGGCACCCAAAGCATCTGGAGGCTTTGGGACTGCCTGGGGAAGAGCCTCTGCTACAGGGGACAGATCAGCAGTAGCCTCAGGAAGGATGTTAAGGAAATGGGAGATTTGCAGCCTCTGGAGCAGGAAGAGCTGTTCTGAGGACCAGAAGCAGTGAGGAGGCACTTACCACAATGGAGAAACAGCTCGAGCTTTTTTTGAGAACTGAGTTCAGTTTTGATCATTAAACGTTACAGCAGAAACAGGGAGAAAAGAGAAAGGACTGGTGATTTGTGATAGAGCCCTGTAAGCATGTGAGGTCTCCACTGAGACCACCCTGACCACTGGGCTCACGGAGAACGTCCGGTCACTCCGGTACGGCACCCACAGGTGCTCAGTGAGGGTTTGAGAACTCAAAGACAGAGTGCGAAAGCGAGGGCAGTCAGTTCCTCCTTGCAGAGAAGAGCAAGAAGATGGTGGTTACTGGTTTCTTGCAAACCAGTATGAGTTTGTTGAGCAAATAGAGTAAAGTAGGTAAAAAAGGGTTTACTGCAAACTATGTCTGATCAGCTGGAGGGAAATTACTGTCCCACAGCCTTTACCGAAGAGTTGGAGAGGGCTTTTTCTGGCAATTAACGCTGCAATGGGCAGAGCAATGCCCGCACTGGGACCCCATGGCCCCCCTGGGGTCTCCGGGGACCAGCTCCGCCACCTGAGAGTGGTTCTGTACCAAGAGCTGAAGCCCGAATCTTGCCAATTATATTAAAAAATTTAAAATAGATCTCAGCTGTCATCAGGAAAGCAACAACCAGGGATCGTGCTGTTCTGAAGAGAACCCAAAGGCATCTGACACGGCCACAACATCACGGCTGCACAGGACACAGGATCAGTTACCCTGTCACTCAAAAGCAATTTTTATAACCACTCTGTATGGCACTGATGGTAATTGAAATACCATCTTTGCCTGGTAATTAACATCTGTGTAATGCTTGTAATTAAAAAGATAACATTAACTTGTTCTATACTCTCATAAACATCAAGGATAAAACCAGCTAATCTATTTTTTATTTTTAGGCATAGCCAAGACAGCAAAGATCAAAGCCACCTCCTAGGTGTATCTGCAGCGATGTAATTAAAATCTCAGGGATTCATTAAGCACACGAACCATGGTGAATGGCTGGATGAAGCTCTGCTGGAAGCAGGTACCTGCTTTCACCAGGCCTGTCCATGACTCTTGTGTCCGACCAGGAAGGACCCCAGGTCCAAGGTCATCCCCAGCAGCACCCCACACAAGCCCAGGCATGGGTGAATGCAAAGGGGAGGGTGACTCTGCCAGGGCCAAGGCTGTCCTGTCCTGTCCTATCCTGTCCTGTCATACTGGGGGCATGGTTCCCTGAGAGCCACCAGGGACTGGAAGTGGCCTGTGCCAAAACCATCCCCTGCCTTCCCTTGGTGACACTCCCTTGGCCAAAAACTCCATTGATCCCTGTAACTACCGTGCTGGTTCCCAGCTGCTGCCTTGTGACAACTCACAGAAAACGGCACCTCCTCGAAAGCCACAAAAGCACGTGAGTGACAGGTAGTATCAGGGGTGAACCGCTGACAACCTCCACCGAAGATCACGTCAAATTTATCAAATTGAATTTATCTAATCAAGAGCATTCTCACCAAGACAACCGTCATGTCGACCCTGACAAAAGCAATGACCTGGCAGCTGGGTCCTGGGCAGCTGACAGCATGGCCCGGCTCTGCAGATGTTCCCTCCCAACACCCAGAAATGAGCAAACAAGGGGGGACAGACAGACAGACAGACCTGCTCTCTCCAGCATGGCTGGCAGTGCAGCTATGGGCAGCACGAAGCTCTGTGCTTTGGGCAGGATGAATCATGAACAAAAATAAATTGATAGTTACCTGATAGACAGGACAGTAAAATCCGCTGATCTAAGGGGAAAGGGCAAAGCCCATGGGTACCCCCACCCCGGAGCAGCTCCCCTGCAAGAACAGCCCCAGAAGAGGCACCCAGCATCTCAAGGATGCTGGTCCCTTGAAGGTGCACCCCTCCACGGCTGCTCTCTCAGAGCTTGGCTCCATGAGCACAAGGGGCTGGAAACGCTCAAGGCAGCCGGCACCGCAGGAGCTGCGCAGCCCCTCACCGTCCCTTCGGGGCTGTTCAGGGCGAAGGATGTTCTGGGCAAGGATTGCAGCTTCACACAGCTTACCCGTGATGCTCACCCCACGCTCTGCGGGGACACGGTATATAATGCTGTCTGATCCCAAACAAAAACAGACTTTGAAACAATCAAAAACCTTCATTGCTTGATTATGCAGCTTATTTAACTGGAGTTTTGCTCTGGAACAGTTTTGACAGCCACGTCTCTGGCAGTGTTTTTCCCAACTATTATCTCCACCACACAAAGACCCATTTCAGAGAATGGGACATCTGCAGCTCCGGTCCCAGCGCCAAGTCGCACAGCAATCGTCCGTATTATGCCATGTCGACGAGCGGGCTTGGTGACACAAACATGCGGGTGGCTGCTGGCCATGACGACAGTGCTCCTCCACCCTCCCACGTCTCCCCAGCCTTCAGACGTGCCCCTAGGCAGTGAAGGCGCTGCTCGGGGCCAGGCCTGCATGGTGGAGCCTTCCTGTGATCGGATGCTCATCTGTGTGGTCGTGGTCCTCAAAACAATGTTCACATCGCTGCTCAGGCTGGGGACATGGCCCAAACAAGGACCTGCAACTGCTGCTCTGCATCTTGAGCAGTGGAGCTGTGTGAACCTCATGAGGTTCAACAAGGCCAAGTGCAGGGTCCTGCATCTGGGTCGGGACAAACCCCGATATCAGCACAGACTGGGGACGAAGGAATGGAGAGCAGCCCTGTGGAGAAAGACGTGGGGGTGCTGGTGTGTGAAAAGCTGGACAGGAGCCAGCAACGTGCTCTTGCAGCCCAGAAGCCAACTGTGTCCTGGGCTGCATCCCCAGCAGCGTGGCCAGCAGGTCGAGGGAGGGGATCCTGCCCCTCTGCTCCGCTCTAGGGAGACCCCCCTGCAGTGCTGGGTCCAGCTCTGGAGACCTCAGCACAGCAGAGACATGGACCTGTTGGAGTGGGGCCAGGGGAGGCCACAGGAATGATGCAAGGGCTGGAACCCCTCTGCTGGGAGGACAGGGGAGAGAGTTGGGGATGTTCAGCCTGGAGAAGAGAAGGCTCTGGGGAGACCTGAGTGCAGCCTTTCAGTGCTTAAAGGGGCTTGTCAGAAAGGTGGGGAGGGACTTTTCAGCAGGGGCTGTTGTGACAGGACAAGGGGTGATGGGTTAAACTAAGAGGAGATTCAGACTAGAGAGAAGGAAGAAATTGTTGACACTGAGGGTGGTGAGACACTGGCCCAGGTTGCCCAGAGAGGTGGGAGAAGCCCCATCCCTGGAACCATTCTAGGTCAGGTTGGACCTTGGGGCTCTGAGCAACCTGCTCTGTTTGCAGATGTCCCTGCTCACTGCAGGGTTGGACTGGATGAGCTTTGAAGGTCCCTTCCAACCCAAACCATTTTGTGATTCGATCGTTCTATGATCTTTGGGTCCCTGATGAGCACAGCAGTGGGCACACCAACTCTGTGTGGCCCATGTCCAGCCTTCATGGCAGGGCCCGTGCTGTGCACATCTGCAGGCTGCACTCAGGCACAAGCCTCCAGAGACACTGGTACTGTAGCTTTTTCTGCAATTAATGGCTTCAGACAATTGGGACCACTTCATAGCTACCCCTCTGGGAATGACAAGCATTTTAATTACACAGTCTCCCCTTCAGACATAAAGGCCAAAACCAGAACCTACCCACCCAGGTATAAGGCAAATTAAAAGGTGTTAAGTTGCAGTGAATTAACTTTATTCCAACCGAAACCAGGACATCTGCGATCCTCAGGAGCCACGCTCTAAGCACAAGGTTACCAGCTCAGCAAATCTGCCTTCACGGGCTGATTTTGTCTTCCATTCCAAACACTTCACCACGTTTCACTCCTTGAGGTGTTTTTCATGGAGTCTCACGACTTCACTTTTTCCCTACTGAAAAGTTGTGCTGTATCACCAGACTGATGGACTGGTTTGTCAGAACACCATAAATCATTAAAACCTCTTTAATTCAGTGCTGCTGTTTGCTGCAGCCAGGTTGTAACCATAGCTGATAAAACTTTTATTCATAGCAAGCCCATTGGTGTTTTCAGGTCGTGTCAACACTTCCAATAAAAATCCCTTTCTCAGTTGCTCACGCCAGAGATGAAAACTTCTTCTGACCCAAAATGCAACCCGCTGTTCAAGATCACACCCCAGCGTGCCATACATAAACAATTCATGTCCTCACCTCATGCAAATCCACAGACCTCCTCGAAGCTCAACAGACTCTTATGGATTTACACCACCTACGAACATGGCCAGCCCTCTGTGTACCGAGAAAGTAAAACACATCTCACAGGTATAGCTGGGAGCGTGTTGTTCAAAACACATCCAAAACTAGGCTTGCACTTTTTTTTTCCCCAGAATGAACCTTATTTCTGACTTGCTGTTGACATAAATGGCACACAACCAGCACACTGAAACCTTGTCAGGAAAAGCTGTCCTCCCTGGCACCTGCACACAGCGAGCGAGGAGCCGAGTTCTTCTACTTGGTGTCTACCATGGAATATTTCCCAGTTTTCCTGCAAGAACTCATCAGAGGGGATGCAGAATGAGCAGATTTAGGTGGTTCAGTTTAAGCACTTCCATTTAATGTCATGCTGAGAAAATAATGTCTCGTCAGACATTAAGCAGATGTTTCTATAACTGAGTTTTGGATATGGGTGAGTATTTGACTTGCAGCTCCAAAAACCATGCAAACTTCTTTACCTCGTGAGAGACATTAATCCAAACAAACAAGGAAAAACTGAAGAAGTGACAGCGCATAAACCTAAGGAACAAAAAAGAAAAAGGGGCATTTTTCTTTACTTTTGTCTCCATTTTCCCCGTGCTCCCCGCTTGCACACCAGCTACACAGCGTCGTCGTTTGGTAGACACTAGAGACAGTCAGGTTTCTTGAAATCTCATGTCTTTACTAAATTTTAAAACAAAAAATGTGGGCATTTTGGATCATCCTTTGGTCATAGTCTTGAGCACGTGCCATGGCCCGGATTTGGCACAGCGCCTCTCTGGGGAGGTTTCCAAGTGGACAGGAGCTGTGGTTCCCACCGCCCAGACAGCTCTGCTGAGAGCAGGAGGAGGACGAACAGGGAGATGTGTTCTGGAGCTGTCACGCTTCCTACAGAAAGGCTGTTAGGCATCTAAATTTTTGTATTTCTTTAATCACATGCTCATATCTCTGCCGGGCTTTTCTGGCTTTCATATTATTTAAAGAAGAACAATGAAAAATCAGACCAACCTGCAGAAATCCCTGAAGACACCATGACCCATGTTCCTTCTGCCTTTTGGATGGATCCAAACCTGGATCCACCATTTACTCCAGCTCAGCAGCACTCCACAGAATTACATGAGGATCTGGACCCCCGTACACAACTACAGTTAACAAGTCTTTTCTGAAGTACATCTTCCTATGGTAGACAAACATTTTGAGTTCAGTCTTGTATTTGGAGCCATCTTCCATTACGGCCATGATCACATTCTGTGATGGTTTATATGCAGGCCGAAGAGGCAGACAAAACGATTTTTTTAGTTATGTATTTGATTAAACTTGGGAACAGAGAGAACGATAATTATTCCCCATGAAGAACGGAGGCCTTTATTTAATCTCCCAACGAAAACTAATGTTGAAGCTTTTCCTGATCCCACGGCAAGAACGCTCACCGTGCTATTATTTCGAAAAACCTCATCACTCATCTTGATTCGGTGCTGCCGGGCAACAGCACCGAGAGCGATGTGGCCAATGTCTTCATCTGCGCTGTCGCCGCAACGTGCCTCCCAGGCACCGTTCCCGTTCTGCAATGAAGTAAATAAATATGGGTAGAACATTTCAACGGAGAAAGAAGGGAAGACTCGTGTCTCACAGTGCAAAACCTTCTGGAGGAATTAATGCCACGTGCAGCCAAGTGTTTAGTTTTTCACGGCCAGAAGCTTGTTTCATTGCGCTGATGTGTTCACCACCGAACTGCTACAAAGGGACCTGCTCTGGCAGGCATCTCCTCCAGCGAAGGTCCTCTGTACTGGAAGATCTTGTTTATCAGGAGCAGGCCCAAGGTATTGCAAGGAACAGTAAGAGCTCCAGCGCCGCAGACACCCAGGCCTGAGATGCCAGCAGACGGGAAGTGACTGCCAGCGTAACGGCGAGCAAAGCTCCCTTCAGTTCATTAAAAACCCTAATATGCCAGAGCTGTGAAAGCCTCCAAACTCCACTGCCAGCGGTGAGGTCTGCCAGCTGGCAGTCAGACATCAGAGTTAACTATGACCAAGTGTTCCTTGACAGCAAATACCTCTGTGCACGTACGGTGCGTGTTGCACACAGCATGAAAGTCTCCGTCAACTCAACACAAAGCCTCTGGAGGGCCACCAACAGAGACCATATGAAGGAACTATCACAGTATTCAAAGAGCAGAAGCAAGTGGAAACTACCATCTTGGAACGGAGCAGATTAATGGTAATTTGTGGTTAAGACCAACTTTGCATGCCTAGCACAACTCTACTGATGAATGTCATTGTGACCGTTGCGGACCCTTTCTTTAGAAAAAGTGAGAAACTGAATATTGAATGAAATTGAATGGCATCTCCTCAAGGAGGTGTCTCCTCCAACTCCAGCACCAACCTCCCCACATGCAGGAACTCCATTAGAAAAGGTTATACCAAGTCCCTTCTCCAAGAGGAATCTCTTGCAATTCCTCTAACGATTGATTTCTGTTATGGCTGGCTGGAGGGAGCTGTGCCTCCTGGAAGAGACAGATGTAAAGGCTGGGGACTGAAGGTCCCTTCCAGATGGGGGGCACAGGGGTTGTGCACAAGCCTGGACATGGACAAACCCTGTGCTCCTCCTGGCTGATCTCCTTCCTCCATCACTGTGGCCACCCTACTGGCTGAGCCCGAGCAGATGGGTCACCAGCAGACAAGAGGCTGACTCCACCCTCTTCCCAAGGAGCCATGGCATTGCTTCACAAGTCATTCTACCAAACGGTGCTTCATTATATCCTATCACCAAAACGAAGAATCCTGCTTCAAGTATTCAACAGCAGAGAAGAGGATCTTACTACGGCAGCTCTCCTATTAGGCATCTATGGAGCTTTCACGCTTCCACTCATTAATGCTGCTGAGGTATGTGCCATCCCCCAAGTGGCCCATCATCATGCATGTCTCCATGAACATCAAACAGCACTTACTGAGTCACGGCTGTGACTTCAGCCTGGCTGCCCAGCGCAGCCAGCAGCCACCCAGTCCAGCTCTGCGTGACCAAGCAAGGGGATCCATTTTGTAGCAAACTGTGCTCGCTGGATTAATGGCTCAGGACATCGGGAAGGGCCATGTCGACACCTGAGCTCATCGCTGCCACTGAGCAGCAGTGCTTGACCACAGCTTGAATTCTGCCTCAATTCTGGAGGCATCGGCCAGCAGAGGAGCTGCTGCAGAGAGAGGGCTCCAAGTGGAGTGCTCTGCTCAGGAACAACCCTGCGTACCTTATTCTCTCTGAAAAGCCAAAAGATAACAGCAGGGGGCTAAAATCTAGTTTTCTCACCTTATGCAAGTGTTCTCCTTTAAGTTTGCATTCGAATGTATTTCCCTATCAGGGAAATAAGGTAGAACAGAGCAGAGCTGAGAGCCTCGGGATGCAGCCCAACGGACCTCTGCAACCAGCACATGATGGGGACTGTTTCATAGCAGGATGAGGGGCAGCCAAACAAAGCTCCTGTGTCCTCGCTAAACAGCACCTGCCCAAACGGCAGCGGGAAGAACAGGCTGGACGTTATGTCATCTTCAGCACGGTTCGGCTGAACTGCACCATGTGCTGAGTAAGAACAGGTACATACTTTATACTGCATTGCCCTTTATTTAGAGGAACATTTAGCACTTGTCTTTAAAAGGAATTTTTAGATCAAAAGTAATAATATGGCACAACGATCTTACTGCAGCTCTGGGAGCGAACAACGTTAACAGAAGGATTCTTGATGGATTTTGGACATAAATAGTAACTAAGCGGGAGGTGAGAGTGAAAAGCAGAGACACAAAAGACTTTTGTTTAATAAACACTGTTACTTTTCCTTTCTCTCCTTTTTTTAAAAAAATCTCATGTGTTTACAATCCAGAGTGCTGTTCTGAAGGAGGCATAATTCCTGATTATACAGAAAAAATACAGTTTATCGCAACTGTGACGGGTCAGTAAGAATAAAAAAAAAGTATAAACCATTATAAAAGCACATTTGCAATTGTCAAAGTGATACTACAGTTCAGGTTTTATTTCAGAGAACAAAATCTCCAGTTTGTATGAAAACAGAAAGCACTGAATCTAGAATTCTTTGATGCTTTCATTCCTGATCTTTTATTTTTATGAGACTGTTGAAACAATCAGGATTTTTGTTGTCCATGTTACATAAATAACCACGCCTGGAACTTTTCAGCAGGTGACCTGACAGCCCATCACTGCCCCAAGAGCACCCGCATCACTGCGGAGAGACTGTACCACACCCTGGGGCTGGCCAACAGCGGTATCAATGGGAAGACCAACGGAGGAAAGTGCCATCTGGGGACTCAAACCCACCGAACATCACCCCCTCCTACTCCTGCTGCTCACAGAACTCGTTCTTTACTTCACAGCCATTCTCTCAGAAGCTCTCTGCTCACGGCAGGCTGAGCAGCTTGACCTTCCCCTCTGCCCGTTCTTGGCTGCCCTGTTTCCCCAGTGCCGAAAGCAGTGTTCAGCAGAAAGATGAAGCAATAGAGGCAGAAGCAGAACAGGTACCTTACTGACAGACAAGCACACAGCTGAGCCATTTCTGCCTCTTCCCCCCCAGATCGGTCCATCTTGGGCAGCGAAGGACACGAGCAGCAGAGGACCCCAGGGCACAGCTTCTGGCGGTGTGCGTGGACACATGAGGAAGACGTTTTTCCATTTCAGAGGAGCAGCGGGTCTCCAGCACGCCGGGCAGCACGTGCCCTGACCCACTCTCACACAAGGCACGTTCACACACATGGCCGAGCCCCATGCTCCTGCACACCGGGTGCCCCCGACGGACTCACAACACAGCGAGGATTTCTGTGTCTGTGCAAACACTTGTGCCGCACTTGGCTGAATTAATTGATCACCAGAGAGCAGCCAGACAAATAGCACGCTTCTGAGAGACTGGAGAGAGCAGCGGCTCTTTGCCACTTGTGATCAGCAGAATGTCACCCTTTGCGCAACAAAGACACATCCCTGGTTTCCTTCAATGTCTCCTCACGGGGAAGGTATTCTACATAATGAAGGTCAGTGTTTCATATTCTTCCAGCCATGCAGAGAATGAAAAGACTCATGAGAATATCCAGTATGTTGCACTTTGGCAGTTCCAGCTATCTTCTGACCATGGCACGTGGGCCTCAGATGTCACAGTGTCCATGTACTGCTCAGCGAAGCAAACAGCAGCACCGTGCTGGTGGCAACGTCGGACATGAGGTGTTCACTTCAGCTGAACCACTGCATGAAAAGGGAAGGTGTATCTGAAACACTTTTACCTGTATTTACAGCAAATGACTCTGTCCACAGATTTG
The DNA here is from genome assembly GCA_009769605.1 of Bucorvus abyssinicus. NCBI lineage: Eukaryota > Metazoa > Chordata > Aves > Bucerotiformes > Bucorvidae > Bucorvus > Bucorvus abyssinicus. The sequence goes on from CM020032.1 coordinate 6,002,174, forward strand.
GTAAGGACCACGGTCAGACATAACGGCTCTAAGCAAACCCATAAATAACCAGGACTGAAGTTCACCTGGCAGAATCAGACAAAAGAATCATGCAGCTTTCATAGTACAATTAGGTAGTGAGACTCATTTGCTTCCCAGTGAATGAGCATGATTAATAAAGTCTGCCCGGAAAACCACAGACCTTCTGTCAAAGGACCAACGGCTGAGGTGTATGGGGACACGGGAAAAGGTGCTCAGAGCCTGGTGCAAAGATAACTGAACTCTGAAGCCATGCAAAATAGAAATGGGACATGAACAGAAGTGCAACAGCAATGGTACATAAAACCGACACAGAGGTCTCCGCAGCCTCAGGTGGTTGGTGTGCGGCTCAGGCAGCCTCTGGTGATATCGCTGGGTGATACGGCAGCTGCAGGAGGGAGGAGACTCCATCCCCAGCAGAACTAACTGGAAATGCACCCTCATGGTCTTCCGGACCTTGCCACATGAAATACCCAACCTCCACACAACCTTTCTGACCCACCTCTAAAGGTCTATTCCACAGCAACAACTTTTCCCACATCCTCTTTTTGCCTGTCTGCAGAATCCATCAATGTGGTTTGTCTAGGAAACAAGGCAAACCAGTGCCTAATGCTTAGAAGACTGGGAAAGAGGCGATTTCAGAGGTGAAAGGCAGGCAGGAGAACTGAGAGGAATGAGAGCCCATCATGTGGTCATCAATGGGAAAGACACTTTCCAGCAAGCCCAGCCCATGAGACGTTGCTGTCCGGTGGATGTTCTAGCCCAGGTGCTGCAGCTGACTGCTGTTTTTATTTCTCATGTTCCATTTTTTCTTCATTGCTGAGACACAGCAAACCTCCATTGCCCATTACTGGCTTGTGGGCAGCTCCTGTGTTCAGCACAGAAGGAGCAGACCTGGGCCCAGCACGGCTTTACGGATCGTGTCTGCACGGTCACCGTGCGACTCAGACCTGGTTTTAAGCAGAGCACAGACACTTCCATAGGCAGTCACCAACTTCAGACTTCTCCGGACGCTGATCCATCCCACAAGAAGAAATACCTCCTGTGAACAGAAGGAGAAAGCTGCTTCGGCCGACATCACTGAACGACACTGTGGCTGCCGAGAGCAGCAACACGGGTACACCCCATAATGCTCCGGTATTACAGAGACCCAGACAACGTGACTTTAATAACCCATTGCAAAACCACTTAGGCAACATTTGCTGCATCACTCTGATATATTCATAATTTCATGAGAGCAGAGGACATCGCTCCTCGTCACTTATGACATTAAATGGTTAGTAATTGGATTGTCCAACCATGAGCATTAACAGAACATCCCGGACTCATAAGCTGCAGCTTCTCAGGGCCTGTAGATGAGGTTGACGTCCAATGTAGCTTCGATTTTATTGTTGCCAAATCCTGCATCATCCCATGCTCTTGGTTCAATTAACCAGCTTGAGGGGGTGTGCTGTACAATGGCTTGTCAGAACAAAAAGCACATCCAAATGCTGGCCATATTTAAGCCACTGAGAAATGTGTAATTAACATTAGCAAAGCTGAGTACATTTATTTTACTTTACAAATAAGCTTTTTTCCGCTGGCCACGTCAGACCATCATTCTGGTCCAGCACAGAGGGCAGATAAAGACACCATGGCCACCAGAGGCAAGGCACAGCCTCACAGGTTGCTGGCGGCTGAGTGCAGCTGAGCAGGCGTTTCTCTAAGGGTAATGCCAGGAGAACAGTAACCAGATTTCCAACTATTAATCTGATCAAGTGCCAAATATTCTGCTCTTTGTCCTCATGACAAAGAGCTCATGAATGACAGTTTATGACACTCAGGAATGCATTTAGGTCAGGTTTCTTCACAGCCATGACACCCAACCCAGCTCTGCCTTCTCCTACTCCTGTGTTTTTCTTGTAAGAGTCCATGAGACTCCTGCAGAACCTGGAGATCTCCCGTGCTGCAACATCTCCTCCTCCCTTGAAGACTTTCAGTGCTCTGTCTCCTTACCCCATCACTAGTTTGGCCCTCCTGAACAGGAGTGCCAGTGTTTGATTCAGACACGTCTGCCACTAGACATACAGCACATGTTAATCCATGAAAAAGTCTCCTTAATCAAAGACCTAGACACGAGATTGGGGCTCAGGAGGGGGCGTGGGGCTGTGTGTGGGTTTTGTAATACTGAATTTTGTAATACTGAAAAAACTCACATGTGAGAGCCAGGAAGAATTTGAGCAGGCAACAGCTCTCTACCCTTGATGCAGACAAGGTAATACATGTAAGAAAAAATTTCTGCTGACACAAGCCGCAGAGGCAGTCTTGTGGTTCACCTCGGGACGCTGCTTCTGCTCCCAGACTGAGAGGAGCCGCAGCAGCGATGCCGAGGACACGCACCCGCAACACCAGCCACCACGTGCCCATCAATCGCGTCTGCCACAGACACCACCCGCTCCGTCCGAGCGCTCCGAGCACTGGCAGGGCTCACCAGCCTCTCAGGCTCTCGTGCCACACCCTCACCATGGCTCCTCTGGCACCTACAAGTTGCTGCACAAGCAGTGAAAGAGCAGTGACAGCAGGGGATGAAAAACGAAAGCAGCGCTGCCTTCAGAGCCGGCACACACAGCACAGGTCTTGTCTGGCAGAAGAGCTAAAGGTCCAACCAAGACCAGGCAGAGATGATGTGGTAGAGGAAAACCAGGCCGAAAGTGCAGCAGAGAGATGTCCCAGAGGGTCCAGCCTGCGGTCCTGAATGATCAGAGAGGCAGGTTGGGGTAATACAGCAATAACTAAACATACATGTGCAAAGGACACAAGTGATTGGAAAAACACCTTGTTTTCCAAAGGGCACGTGAGAACACGCAGGACGTTCCTGTCCATAGGGATGTCACTGGCACTCACATTTTGGGTGGCTGGAGATGACTGTGGGACTCTGACAGGGGATTTGGTGGAGGACAGAGAAAATGTCCCTAAGGAAGCTCGGCTTCATCCTCCCACGTACAGGACAGAGTAATACCCTCCTGGGAGCTGCTCCCTTTGCCTGCGCTGTAACGGCACGGCATCATTTCACTCTTTATAGCAAACAAGAACTTCACAGTCTTTACACAAACATGTCATGTGGAAGATGTATTATGGAACTGCTGTCTCGGCTTCCTCCCACTGACGACCTTTTTGCAAACTGCCATAGAAAAGCAGTATAGATGCCTGTCGCTGGGTGATTTCATGGCTGCAGAAGCCCTGAGGAAGGCTGCAGGACCTGAGAAGTCTGGGCTACCTCAGAAGCAGCAGCATCTTCGTCCCCTTTACTGTTTTTGGGAATTATCTGACCCATGGTCCTTGTTCTGCAGAGCAGAGCAAGTGAAAAGAGGACTCATCAAATGGCAGTGCAACCATGAGTGCAATGCAGCTCCTCTGGCACAAGGCAACTCGAAGTCTACAAAGGCCCCAGGGTGATGGGTTTAACCTAAAAGAGAGAGATTCAGACTAGAGAGAAGGAAGAAACATCTTACACTGAGGGTGGTGAGACTCTGGCCCAGGCTGCCCAGAGATGTGGGAGAAGCCCCATCCCTGGAACCGTTCCAGGTCACGATGGACCTTGGGGCTCTGAGTAACCTGCTTGAGTTGCAGATGTCCCTACTCACTGCAAGCAGTTGCACCTTGAAAGGTCCCTTCCAGCCTGAGCCATTCAATGATTCGATGATTCTATAACCCTGCTGCCAAGGGAATGAGGGTGGGTAACCTCGCTGTGCACGCTGTGGGTGCGCACACCCACCCTGCCGCAGCGGAGGGCTGCCCTGGGCACAGCCGAACCACCTCCCGCTCCCCCGTGCCTTATAGACCCGATGAACTGCATCCCAATTAAACTGGCTGCTCTGTGCCAGGGAACAGCGTTTGCTGCTGGGGGAGGCTCTCGACACACGGATGCATTGCCTGGGGCTACACCCTTTTTGGAGAGGGATGATAAAATGCCAGGCTAACAGTTGGACTTGATCATCCTAAAGGTTTTTTCCAACCTAAACGATTCTGTGATTCTATGAAAACTAAAGAATGAGAGTGAGGAAAAAGGGAACGGGACCATTCAGCACCTTTCCTCTTCCCTTTTCCATCACTTACCACCGTTACAATCTCTAGTGACGGTTTATCACGCCGCCAACATAGGACACACAAATAGCACTGGCATCTCCCGAGGCATCACCACGAGCGCTGTGACACTGTGAACCATCCCATGGGGAAGCCAGGACCGGCGCTCACTGCAGCTACACATCACCTGTCCTGCTGCTGGGGGTGGCGGGGGTCCGGCCAGGAGCTCCACTGGACTCACACTGGACTCACTCACACAGGCTCACACCAGGAGGGACCCACTCAGCTGGGCTTGCTTACGGCTTCATGGATTAAACATTTGTGTCTGCTTTCCTAAGAAAATGGGCTTACGGGATTATATTCTTTTCACACTCAGCCCCTGCAGGACTGTTGGCCAGATTTTACAGATGGATGGATATCTCAAAGATGTCAAAGTTCCTCGCAGCTCTGTGAAAACCAATTAGACAATACAAAAGATAAGAGATCCAGAAGGAGGGAAAGGCTCCCTCATAAATTAAACCACTTTATTAGACACCAGGGAATCCTCCTGAACTCATCACACCATATCAGGCTTCACTCCTTGCATGCGTTAGCAGAGACAAGCTTTGCTCTGGCAACAAGGCATCGACTCTCTCGGTGGTGGGGCACTCTGACAGCCAAAGATGACTGGAGAAATGACAAAACTTCAGGCGAGGAGTAACGAGGCGCTTTCCCCAACAGCTCTGCAGGCACGAGGTGGAGCACGTCTGCAAAGCACGGGGGGCAAGCCAAGCGAAAACCCCTTCTGGGTTGTTTGCAGTGGACAAAGGAGAGAGATTGGCTCACGCACAGATCTTATTCTTGGTTGTGCACAGACCTGCAGGGCATTTCTCACTCCCAACGTGCTGCTGGTAAACCAGCGTGTTCCGCCTGTCCCCCACGGTCCCCGATGGGAGCGGAAGAGGAAGGAGCTATGTGAGCAGGGACCTGTGTTTGTGACTCAAGAGGGGATGTCACACACTGCATCAGAAAAGAGGCTTCAGCAAAACACAGCGGAGGCTTCCCCTGACACAAGCTGCAATGAATCAGCGGACCGAGCACAGCGAGCCCAGGGTTAGCGCCAGTCTCAGCAGCAGCACCATGTTCCAACGCCACAACAGCCCGCTTTCCTCCACGCCTCCTGACGACCAGGAACCAGCAGGTTTTGGGACTCGGGGGACACAGAGGCTGTCTGAGGCGCGCAGTATGAGCGAGGTGTGAGCCAGGCACATGAGCAAAGCCATCCCGCTCTGGGGAGCTGCTGTTACTCCTCTGCAGCAGATCGCACCCCTCCTGCATGCAAGGGGCTGCCCAAGAAGAAGGAAGCAGCAGCCACACAGCCCCTGGGCAGGCAATGCCACCCCACCTGTGCCTGGCAACGTGCATGGGTGGTCCAGAGCCCACCGGCGGGTTTTCGGGTGGAGGAGGGTGCTTCCACCCTCTGCTCTCTTATGCCGCTTTCCTGTCCATAGCCTCCTGGCTGCTGGCAGGAGCATTGGTCCCACCTCTCGTCCCACCTTCCGTCCCACACCAGTGTGACTCATCCACAGGGAACAAAGGGGGATGAAATAAACCCCAGGCACTTTCTAATCCAAATGCTATGGCACTGGGTATGTAATAATAACAAAAGGGGGCAGCTCCTATTATAAATCACTGTCTTACAAAGTCTGATCCTTGAGGAACCCCAAACAGGTCCCCGGAGGGGCTGCACGGTATCGTGTCCCAGCTGAGGTCACTGCTTGCTCCATCACTGAGATCCTCAGTGGAATATTCTGCTCTGTAATTGTACTGCTGTTGCCCCCAAGCCCCGAGATCTGGGCAGTAACATAGTGTTGGTCCACAGCGTCACTTCAGCTTCTCATTCTTTGCCATTTTCTCTCCTGCGGTGTTTACCAATGACACACTTACAGCTTAGCAATGTCCAAGAAAGAAAAAAAGATCATTAACTACTACCCAGGGGGTTGTATCAGAGGGAGGATGACCCTCCATGTGCTCCATGCTTTCTCATGAACCCACTCATGGTCACTGTCAAATGAGGGTCTCGGGCTCTTGGTGTCCCAGGACTCATGGATTCCCCTGGCCCCGCTGTCCTCTCTCAGCTAACCACAGTGCCTCTCCCAAACCAAACACAGTTTCACCTCTGGAGCCTCCAAAGCCAAGGTCGGGGCCATGGCCAGTGTGCGAATGAGTGATGGGGACAATGTCTGGCAGGGACATGTGTCTCAAGACCCTGTCTGCAGCTCTGACAAACCCTCAGCCTCATGCGAGCTTCGGTACAGCAAAGGAAAAAAATAAGGGCAAAAAATATCTGTGGTGTTTTAGTATCACAGGATTATGTTTCTAGCCTTTCTTTTGGGGAAAATATCCAACATTTATAAAGCTGAAAAAAAAGACAAAGGATCAAGCTTGTGTTGATATCAGAGAGGGATTCAGCTGAGAATAGACTTGCAGGGAACGTTATTTACAGTGTGTCTACTGGGTGGGCAGTTATGACCTTTAGAAGATGGATTAAAGCTTTTCCATGCCCAGCTTCAGGCTGTGTGAATTATTAAAGCAACAAAACCACGAAGTTATAGTACTTCTGCAAAGCAAACCATGAAGCGAGCGAGCCGCCTGAGGACGGGTGGGTGGGTGCGAAGCCATCCGCGGGGAGCAGGGCCTCCCCAGCACCCTCCTGAGCAGGGGGGCTGCCCATGACCCCAGGACACCTCTGCCCGTCCCACCATGCTCCTCGCCCCTGTTCTCCGGACCCTCACCGTGCAGCCTGACGGAGACAAAAACTTCTTTACTAGCAGGTGGGCTCCCCTGAACCTTCACAGGTCCCATTAAAACTTCACAAATAACTCAAAGAAAGAAAAAAGGAGAAAAATGAAAGCAACACCCCCCAGCCCCTGCGGGGGCCTGCACCTGCCCCGAGACATATTTGTTCTCTCTGGAAAATTTCATTTCATGCTGCCGCTCACTCCAGCCACCATCCCCTGGTTTAATCCTCCGTTTCCAACCGCAGACAAAGACATACGTCTATGCTGAAGAACTCCAAGTACGTTTTTCCTTCTTCCCGGCAGTAAAGTGGAAATAATGAATTCCCATAACCCTAGCCCAATCCTTATCCCTCGGAAAAGGCAGCAGCGGCTGATTTGAGGACAAATCAAGAGGGAAACCCAGGTGGGAGGAGGAATACGGGGACAAATATTCCCCCGGCTGCCTCCTGGTTCAAATGGACGAAGACTTAAGCCAGGAGAGGTCGATTTTCCAGGATACCTGCAGTGCAACCAATGCCTGCTGAGATCACCAGGTCTCACCATGTCCCTCATGAGGCACAATGAAACTCACAGAGCGTTTCCCATTAAAACAGGAGGTCACAAATTGCATCACGTTCTGGAAACCCTCTCCTGGCCACTGCTCCTTGCGTAACGGCAATGGACCAGCTACAACCTGAGCAACTGCTGCTTGAGAAAGGAGCCTGTGCTACAGAACACAATGCTCCTGAAAATCAAATAATAGCACCTCTAATACATGGAAAATATTACACGTTTGCTAATGTGAGCAAACATGGAATTGATTTCATTCATAGTATCTTAAAGATGATTAAATCCGCCTTTAGGAAACAGGAACTGGCCGGGTTTTGTCAATACACCAGAGCCACAGCTCAGGGGCTGTCCAGTCTCTTCAAAAGCCATTTCTGAGTTCTCTTTCTCTTCCTCCGGTACAGTTCCTGCACCAAGACCACCCAGTCTGTCCCGAGAGGTGCACAAACATGAGCGGAAAGCAACTGCCTTGCCCAAAGCCACCCAGCGGGTTGCTGCCTCCTGGGTCCTGTCATTCCAGGGTCACCCAGCGTCACAGATTTCACAGGTCACTCACTGCGCACGGAGGGTCCGCAGCCCCATTTGGAGACGGATGGGGCACTGGCTCCTGAATACCTTCCTGCATGTGGGCAGATAGCGCTGAGGTCAACCAAAGCAACTAAGATACTCATAAATTTCAAATAACAGTTTTCAGGTAGGTAGTTCTACTTTTTCTGTAATTAAATGCAAGTTGTAAATGACTTTGTAAATGGAAAAAGCTTTTCTCGGTATCAAAGGAAATTCAGTGTATTGATATAATTATCCAGAAAGATGACAGATGAATCACTTCAGCATTTTATTGAAAGTGTATATACAGTTCTGATGCCTGATAGTCTGCCACGGGCTAGACTTAACCTCTCCTTAACATAAACAGAAAAGGAAGCAGCCAGGAGGAGCAGCTCTCTTCAAAGCCAAAAAGGTCCTGCCCTGGAACAGGAATATTTTTTCTCCTTTTCATGTTCTGAGCAGAATTAGTTTTCTAGCATCAAGTGCTGCTGTTCAACAGAACAATCCTCTTTTCTCTGGCAAGTTTACATTTGGAAGTACGAGACTTCTCACAGGAGCTCAAAACAAATGTTAGCTGCTATTTTTTAGTGAAATTTTGCTTTAGGTTTGGGTCTGTGACAAAGAGGAGAACTCACCAGACCCTGAGAGTTCCCATTCTCTCCAGGAGTGTCTGGGGAGACCTTGCTCTGCTGTTTGCCTATCTTTACAGCACTACCCTAAGGAAGGACCCAAGCCTGTATTTAATCATTCTCCACCACCTCATAAAACCTCAGAAATCTGTCTCTTGCCAGCTTTTGCCTCTTCTTGCTCGAGAGACGTGGCTGCAAACACGGGTGACTATTTAAAACCACCCTCTCCATGACTTACACGCTACTTGGCGTCACATTTGCACTAGCCATGAAAGCCCCGTGTGGATTTACAGTGAAGTCAGGCAGGAAATCACTTGGGTAGACCGTGCCCCGAGCACGGCAGAGCAGTGTAACCGATACCTCAGTGTTCATCACGTAACCAAGGCTGGGACGGGCCATCTCTGTTAGCAGACAGTGCTAACTACAGCACCGTGACTAACAGTGCCCACTCTCCCGACTCTCAGAAAAGCTGGGCTCTACCTCGCCAAGACTGCGGTTGGATGTTGTACTGATGCTGTTTGCAAGACTGATGCTACTTAATACATTTTAAGTATTTAAAAAGACATTTCCAGTAATCAGTAAAGACTTGGGCTCTTTTGGACAAACAGGTCTCAGATCTCCTGAGAAATTTCTGCTTCTGCGGAGTTTCCAGCTGTTCAAACCAAGTTTCTGATCACCAGGCTGCCCACGTGGCCATGACCCGGCGTGACACTGCCTCGGCAGGGCAGAGCGGAAAAGCAAACGACAGTCCCAGGTGCATCTCCTGGCACAGATCCACATTTTCTTACCTTCATGGAATGAGCATTTGAGCAAAGATGGGAGAAACCAGCCAAGATGACCAGACCAGAAAGAAGCGACGGAGGGTACAGCTTTCCCGTCATCACCCAGCCTGTCTGCAGCTTTTTTCAGACACGGAGGCACGCGCGCTGTCCTCTGAATCAGCCTGCACTATTTCAGAAGGCCAGTATCACACATTTTGAACTGTTTCAAAGGCCGTTTCCCTGTCCCGCCCTGACACCCAGACCTGGCACCACGCGACCATCACATGAGAAGGTGACAAGAACGAAATCCAGCAGTTTTCACGAATCATCACCAGGGTTTCGCTCCGATGGCTCCGGCCCATTGGGTGTGGATGTCTCGGCTAACAGGGGGGCACAGGAAAATGCAGGCGACAGCAGGACTGCAGAGCAGAACCGGTGCCATGAAGCCCCGTGCGGTGCGAGGACGTACGCGTGTGCACACACACGTCCACCCCGACCTTCACGCCTGCAGTGCAAACAATGGTGCAAAATGCCGTGACAGAAGCAGTGAATAGTTATCCACACAGGGACTGAGAGTCAGTGAAAAGAGGAACGAAAAAGGCATAAAACCAGGAAATCAACCAGAAACTGATTTCGAGAGCTATCCAGCTTTTTGATCATCATCTCCCACCTTCTCCCACACGCTTGGCAAAAAAAACTTGTTAAAAATAAACAACAAAACCTCTTGAGCATAACTCATTTCTGAGGAGGAAAACAACCCAAGGCTTCAGAGAACTCTCTTGACCCCATCATGCCAGCTCAGTCAATCACCCAGAACAACCTCCAACAGCTTCCTGACTTACTGTCCCCCCGCACAACCCATAAACCCTCTCAGCAAACAGAAAACATCATGAGTATTTGCCACAAAATGGCCCCAGTTGTGCTGGTTGTTTAAAATACACCTGTTTCACCAAGATGCCAAGAATTAAAGCAATGCCGAATGGTAACAAGGAATTTTACTGAGCACGTATTTCCCGTGTTTACTTAGCAGCCATCATCTGACAATGAAAATAGCCAGTTTCTGCTCTGTTACTGGTTCAATAAACAGTAAGTACACGACAGCAGCCATCTGATAGAACGTATGAGCAAACTCAAGAGAGAGTGTTCAAGCCTACCTTGCCAAAGCTTCCCTTCCCGATCGCCCGGAGAATCTGGAAGTGGTCAAAGTTCACTACAAGGTAAAGAGAAAAGAATTTCAATTTGTAAATGCTTTACTGCAAAGGTCTTGTATTTAAAAAGAAAGAAAGGAGACAACTGAAGAGCATTGGTCAAGCTTTTATTAAAAGTCACCGACTCCCGGGGAAGACGCAGTTGTTTTTCTTTCAACAGGTAAAACCGAGTCGAATCAGGTTACTAAAGAATGGTTTGGCACAGGTTAAAATACAGCTTCAACTTGTGCTGATACCGGAGGAGGCTCACAGAGAGGCCGTAAGCACGTGAGCAGACTCGGCCCCACACTGCCCGTGCCCAACCCACGGCCCCATGGGTCTTTGGGCTTCCCCAAGGACAGCGTTTAGGGGAAGGGGACCGACTGCCGCTCTCCCCACGTGCAAACCTGGCTGTACCAGATCTGACGGTTTTTGGAGAGCCACGGCGAGGAGCAACGACACGAGAAGATGGTGCGGCTGCAACACTGCAGCTATTGCCTTCAGCAGCAGCCACTGCAAACAGAATTATTTTTTACTAAACTATGGCTGCAACCTAATCCAGTATCAGTCTTAAATAAATAACAAAGAGAGGTCTATTTATACTAATAATGAGATAATCCCCTTTGCCATATAGCTGGAGTGCCTCGCAGACAAACAAATAAACCCTGTCAGAAAGGGCGATGTGAAGGACACGGCGTTGGTCCATTTGAACAATCTGCCTCTGTACCTCAGCTCCTTCATGTCCCCACAGCCCAGGAAGCTGCAGACGAAGCCCGTGGTGCACATTCTGCACACCAGCACTGGCTGCTGCACCAGCACATACATGCTTTAGCCTTTGGTCAGCCCCGCAGCAGGCAGGCAGCTGGACTAGATGACCAGTGCAGGACCCTTCCAGCTGAACTGTCCTATTCCATTCTAAGCCCAGTGTGCTCTCAAGTGGCTGGAGCTCAGCAGCGAGGCGAGCTGTCCCTGCTCAGCATCACCCCTCAGCCCCTGACACTTCTACCATGAAACCCTGACCGTGCAAGGGGACCCTCAGCATCTCCTCCCCAGACAGCTGGGCAAAGAGAAATGCTTGGCACAGACCGGGGATTTGCAGCATGAATGATGTGTGAGGTGGTCAGCAGAGCACACCGAACCTGTGTTTAACTGGCAGCAGCAAGCAAAATCACACAGGAAAAGTGGGAGCACAGAATTCACTATAAATATTCCAAGACCCACTCCCAGATCTTAAATAAACGCACATCTGTCATCTCTGAGGATGAATCAAAGCCCACGCATGCCCGCGGAGTTCCTATTACCCTTTTGTGCTAGGCTTATATCCAAAATATTGTTATTGTCACTTTGGTGGGACATTTTCTGCAGGAGAACTCGGAAAAATTTGCCAAATGAAATTGAAAACAGAGTCTGGGCCAGCTCCTACCACGTATCTCCCCGCACTCCCGGTCCATTGCATAAGCAACACTGAAGGGCAGGTGCTCTGTTTCCTCCCCCGGAATGTTCCAGGAGAATCCATGAGAGATGACATGGGGAAACCAGAGCTTCCCCGTCCTTCTGACTGCCTCCTGAGCCTCAGCTACTCGAGTGGTGTGCCACCTCTTACCCCTCCCCTCCTCTGCGGGTGCACGGCTTACTTTTAGCAGGACTTGATGGGTCTTGGGCTGAGAAGCCATGAGATATTGGCAAGGACACAGGCAATGCCTGGAGCCAGTGGCCAGCTCGTCTGAGATGCTGCCAAAGCTGCAAACTGGTCACCTGCTCCCTCCCATCTGCCAAACCCAGCCCTGGAAGGGGCATCTGCCGCCACAGGCAGCATTTCATTGAAGTTTTTCCTACTGCCCCTATTAGAGAGGCTGTGGTGAGCAACGCAAAACCACAGCTTCAGCATGTTCACAACTCCTCTCCCTGAAACCCAGATCGTTAGCACACACTGCTGGAGCATTTGGGGCAGCGGATCCAATTTTTTCACATGAAAGCAAACCCAGTAAGTGACCTTCTGTCACTAAGGCACACTCAGAGAGGAAACCCAGCTACAGTGAGCACCTCTAAAGGACAGCATTTTCCCAGCAATTAAACTACGTGTGAGTGCTCATGATCTGCGATCGCTCCAGGAGGGCAGTTTCTGACAATTCTTTATGATAATGTTTGGAACAGTGTGTAAAAAAGCTTTGTCGCCGAGAAAACAAAACCAACAGTGTCATTTCCACGTATCCATGACTACAGCTGATCCAGAAAGCACGCTCCAGTCAGCAGTCAGGAACCAAACCTCGGTATGAATATTCACCAGGCCCTTGAACCTGCCAGCGAAGATGTCACTTCTAATAAATTACATCCCCAGCCCTGCTGATGTGAAGTTCAGCTGATGTTAGATGAACAGGCACGGGCTGGTTTTTTTCAGTTTCACTGTTTTCTTTAGGAATTAGTAAGCAACCCCTCTACAGAAAAAGCGATTCTCCACATCTGAGGAAGAAAATCATAGTAGCAGCATGTTGCTTTTTGTGCACAACGCACTGGATTTCTAAAAATGACAACGTATCGCTACAGAGTATGCGATTATCCCTGAAATAGAAATCCTGAACCTGCCTGGAACGATTACGTATGCTCCAGAGACTCCACTTTCCGTGCGCTGACAAGAGAAAGCTGTCTTTCACCCGCAGCTCGAGGAGCTGATTACTTGGGGGTGACTGGTACGAGCCTGAGTCACAGGCGCCGGTGGAGGATTTCATGACCCACGCTCTCGGCGAGCAGGAGATGACAGCTGTTGCCTGTTCACAGGACCGCACTCACCCACCGCCGTGACTTCAGCACAGCTCTGACAGTCACCACCTGTAAGTACAGAAACAGTTTGGGCTTGAGGTGGGACCGGAGGAACCCATGAGAGGGGGAGTGGGACCAGAAAACCCTCCGCAGCGTACAAACACGGCGCAAGGACTCGACTCGTTGGTGGCGCCACAACCCAATGTCAGCTGTTGTGCTGAAGCGCCCCAGTGGGTACTTCGTCAGCTCCTCCTGAGAAGACTGTGCTAATTATGCCCACGGACTCCTCTAGGAGCTCGTTATCAGTACAGCACCTTCGCAGTAAGTGGGGCTGATGGACATAACACACTGGTATTTGCCACGGGAGAGACGTTCCCCTTCCTGACGCTCCCGGGCGCCAAGTGGCAAGACACGAATCACACATAAAGATAAATAAATACCATGACCTGGATTGCTTAGCTCGCCGTGGTTTCGCTCTCCAGCTCCAGCATCGTGCGGCTGCAGGGTTTCACACGCCTGCTGGGCCCCCCAGACCTCCCACAGCCCAGCCCACTCCACACGAGAGAGCCAGGGGCTGCTCCGACAGCTCTGCAATTCAGGTGTCACCGCAGTCACACAATGTGCTGTGTGACAAAGCAGGCTGGATGCACAGCTCCTGTCTTCCAGTGAAATAAAGGGAATGGAGAATCTGTTTCTCTACAATAATTCAGAACGATGAGTGCGCCTCAACACAAGATGCAAAAAAATCAGGCTTTTGTCTTTACTACCTTAAAATTATGAACTTTTTCATTATTTTTTATGTTTATTCTGCGTTGATTGACAAGATACCTGAAAGTATGGCAAGACAGAACTACCACAGATACGCAGTGAACACCCACCGAGGGCTCAAGATCAGGACCTGGTACTAATGTCCAAAAGCAGGAAAACAATGGATGCACTTAGCCAACCCGGTACCCGATACCCTCACATCTGGGGAAAAGAGAAAATTAAAAATTACCTTTTAAGGATGGAGTCAACCTTTCACTTCTTATGTGCACGTTTTCCAGCTTCATCGATAAGAACAGAGAAGTTTTAACTCCAAGAATAAGTCTCTGTAATGCTAAAGACCTAAGAAACACGTTTTTGGGTCCTCTAACAGCCAGTTTGTAGGGCTAGTACGACACGATCAGCTTTCTCTGTCTATCAATGTATTTCTCTTTGTTGGCATAATTAATAGCATTTGCCTACTTATTCCACGGCCACAATCCAGCTCTGGAAGAAAGCACCACGGTAACGGAGGTAGAAACATTAATGGGTGGCCACAGAAACCACAAGTTCGCTGCCACAAAACGTCAGGAGTTTCATCTCACAGGAAAGAGAGTTACAGCTTGGATTTAAAAGTCATCACACACCTCGATTCCAGCGGAGAGGGAAAAGGGAAAAGGGAAAAGGGAAGGAGAAGAAAAGGGAAAAGGGAAAGGGGAAAAGGGAAAGGGGAAAGGGGAAAAAGGGGAAGGGGAAAAGGGGAAGGGGAAAAGGGGAAGGGGAAAAGGGGAAGGGGAAAAGGGGAAGGGGAAAAGGGGAAGGGGAAAAGGGGAAGGGGAAAAGGGGAAGGGGAAGGGGAAGGGGAAGGGGAAGGGGAAGGGGAAGGGGAAGGGGAAGGGGAAGGGGAAGGGGAAGGGGAAGGGGAAGGGGAAGGGGAAGGGGAAGGGGAAGGGGAAGGGGAAGGAAAGGCCATTCTGCATTTGTGATTAGGGATGAGGTGAAGCAACTTGGGGGAAAAAGCAGAGGTATTTAACAGAGAGGGAGCAATGGGCAGTGGGGAACGATACCAGCAGCCCTGCCCAAGCCTGAAACCCTCTGAACACCAGGGATCTGTTTTTTCCCTCTCACTGGAAGGCTCCATAGGGCGCAAGAACCGCTGCTTTCTTTCCATCACTGGAAAACGCACAAACAATACGTTCGGTCTCCAGCACCTCGGGCCGATCTGTTTTGTCTATTCATAGCCACAGAGAAGATTACATGGGTGAGAAAAATAGAAATACAGTATAGTATGACTGACAGGAGACTCAAGTGAGCATTAACTACCCAGGAATTCAGGGAACGCAGGTAGATAATGAAAGAAATTAAAGGTATAATACAAACGCAGTGCTATAAATGAACCCCTTCAGAAACTACGGATTCAAACATACTATTAGGAAGCAACTCCACAGCAAGTAAAAACAGTGAGTTATTGTATGATGAAAAATGAATCTCTGCAACTCCATAAGGAATCAAATATACCCTGCAAAGCATTTTAGGAAGACTGCGTTATTGATATTGGGTACAAAAATGTTTGCATTGGCCAGAAACCATTCCTAATTAGAGCAGAAATACTGCTTGCCTTGGCCAGGAACCCTTCCAAAGGAGTGCCAGCGTATTACACTCATCTGCTTCTCCATCGACCAGCGCAGGAGGCACGCGAGACTGCAGAGGAAAACACAGCACCTCGTCCCCTGTGTTCTGTATGCTTTACAAACGCTATTTCTGTCAGAGAAAACTGTGTTCCTTTGCAATAACAACCCAGGGAGGCAAACGGGTTATTCATTAACCACTCGGCTGAGCTCGCCGCTGGCGCAGATTAACGAGCACTACATGAGTTCACCAGTGGACTTGGCCAAAAGAACAGGAGACAAGCGTGTGCTTTACCTACCCAGGCGATGGGTGAGCCGGGCCACTGACGCACTCCACAGCTCTCTCAGCAGTCAGCAGCCCCAGCTCTGGGCCAGGCGGGTGTTTGGAGGCTGGCTGCAGGACAGCCTGCTCGTAACCTTGCCAGAGTCCCCCCGACCGCCCCAAATGAGAAACCAAGGACCTGAGGCCAATACCAAAGACAGGTTTGTTTCTCCGTGCTCTCACATGTCCAGCTGGTACTTCTAGAAGGGTACTGCCTGTTGGCACAACCCTGGTAAATGGTCCGTTTTATGGTGGTATCACATGTTAAACAGCTCCCAAGCAGATTACAGAGCAGGGGTATTGAAAAAGCAAACAATATAGAACAATTTGGGCTGGAAGGGACCTTACAGATCATCTAGTCCAACCACCTGCCATGGGCAGGAACACCTTCCACTAGACTAGGTTGTTCCAAGCTCCATCCAAGCTGACCTTGAACAATTCCAAGGATGGGGCATCCACAACTTCTCTGGGCAACCTGGGCCAGTGTCTCACCACTCTCAGCATAAACAATTTCTTCCTTCTCTCTACTATGAATCTCCCTCTCTTAGTTTAAACCATCACTCCTTGTCCTGTCCCAACAGCCCCTGCTAAAAAGCCCCTCCCCATCTTTCTTGCAAGCCCCTTCAAGCACTACAAGGCTGCACTAAGGTCTCCCCAGAGCCTTCTCTTCTCCAGGCTGAACAACCCCAACTCTCTCAGCCTGTCCTCACAGCAGAGGGGTTCTAGCCCTCATCATCGTCATGGCCTGCTCTGGACCCACTCGAGCTGGTCCAGGTCTTTCTTACGCTGGGTGGCTCAGGGTTATAGAGGGATTCACCCCCCTACCCATGTAAACACTTCGGGCAGAGCACTGGTGAAGGTTTCATTATCTGGCAGCAAAGCCAAGGCTCGTTGTCATCAGCCCGTGGCGGACAGAGCACCTCACAGAACACCAGCAAGGCCAGTGGTGAGTGCTGACAGCCCAGCGCAGGGGTCTCTGTGGGAGGTGGCCCTGCGGCTCTGCTGAGGCCGAAGCTCATGGATCACCGCATCCCCCTCCCACAGCCTCTGGGACGAGGGGAGGAGGCGGGTGTCATGCTGGCAGGTGGCAGAGATGGCTGCCCACAGCAAACCTTCCTGCAGCAGGAGGCTCTGCCTGCAGAGCAGCTCAAGGAGCCGCTGCCCGGAGCATGAGCAGACATACTCCACCACAGACATGAGTTCGTCTGTTCCCATGAACAGCACCTGCAGGCTGCTTTCTGGGGCAGATCTGTCACATTAAATTTGTAATGGAAAACTTTATATGGTGAAATAAAATCTCCCTGGCAGATCATCAAACTCTTCCAGCACACGAGTCTAAACTAGAGCAGAGCTGACGCCGTTTGATCACAGAATCATCTTATCTGGGCTGAGAGAACTGCTAATTAGAGCCCTACCAGGAACAACAGGAACACACCGCTGAGTATCCCAGTTCCTTGGATGTGTCATCCTCACAAGCCCGAGACCTCTTTCCTGGGGCCAGCACAAATTTTGGGAGCCGATGCTGAGGTGCAGGTTCTGACGCAGGTGGACCCTGCAAGGAAAGGCTAATGTGGCAGAGAAAACAAGTTTCTGCCATCACGGCAGAATCCCAGTGCCTCTCCTGCCTGCCAGACAAACAACTCCCCCCCGTGAGGAAGAGTGAGGAAGGATTGGGGCTCTTGGAGGGACCCCTTGCTCCACAGCCTCAGACCGAGGCCCTAGAAGCGGACAGTTGACAGCTCTGGTAGGTGTTTGAGCACTACTGACAGTCTAGATTAGCTCCGATGATCATGTAGTGAAGGAAAGATGAGATTTCCCCAATTTTCATACTTTCTATTAGCATTTTTGACCACAGATGGAAAAAAAAGGGGGGGAAAGCAACCTTGGCTGGAAGAAGAGTAAAGCTGATACACATACTCTCCAGGAGTAGCATATAAATTAACTAAATATGCCATTAAATCCATTACAACGTGAGGACCTGAGCACTGTCCCTCTGGACACGAGCAGCAGGCTGTCCTCAGCCACCTCCCAGCACTCCCAGTTCCCTGGGCCAGCCTGACCCCCAGCATCTCCTCTCCAAGAATCTGCAGAGAATTCTTCATGGGCACAGCAAAAGACGCTGAGCTCATTTTCCATGCCAAACAGTTTAAGCTTAGCCTAAAAGGCCTGCGATCACACACACCAGGCAAGCTCACCTATGACACCCCTGACTTGCCCGGTCTCTGGGGGTATGCGGAATGGAGCAAATAGGACATGTAGGGGCAAGACCCCACCCAGAGGCATCCCACTGGGCTGCCCCAGCACTGCGTGGAAATAAACAGGAGTCACACTGGTGGTGGAAGAGGAAAAATGGGAGGACTGGACCAAACGAGGCTGAGTTGAGGCTCTGCAGCACCTCTTCCCCAGTGCCTCTGCCAGCCTGGGCACATGGCTGCCCGGCCAGCATTACGGGATAATCACCACTGCTCGCACCACGGCACTAGTAATTATTTTTCTTCATCTCTCCCTGCGCTGTATCCTAGAATAGAACAAGAGGATCAGGAAGGTCATTTGAACCATTTAATTCTGGGACAGTTCCATCATAATTACGAAGTTCTATTTTTTTCAGTGGCTCAGGGAAAAGGAAGAGGGATCCAGACCTCCCGGCAGCCACTTCCTCGTGTCCCGAGGCCAGCTCCCCTCCGAAGTGCCTGCCACCAGCCCTCCCCCTGAGCCTGGGCCAGCCACCATGCTGGCTTGACTGGGGGCTTTCACATGCCGGGAGCTGGGGACACCCGCTCCAGGGGTAGAAATCGAGGACACAGTGCTTTTTGGTTGTGGTCCAGATTAGGATCACGCCTTGAGAACGATGCGGCCACCGCCACGCTCGTTCAAATGAACTGATGGGGTTTATATTTTCAACGTAAAATGCTTGTGCAGGCAGAGAGCTCAGGCAAGGCATCCTGGCTCAGTGCTGGTCCTCCTCCCTAGGAACCCAAAACCAGACCACCAGCTTCTAATGGGCCAAGCAGGTGAACATCTTACCCAGATGGCAAAAATTACCATTCAAATGTACTCCGAGGTCCCTTCTGATTACACACCAAACCCAGCTTCCATCTCTCATCGAGCTGACAGATGGGATGTATACTCTAGCCTTTAGTTGCTTTCCTCCCCCCTCTCCCAGACTTCTACAGCTTAGAAAATTTTATTTCAAGTAACTAAAACTGATTTACAAACAAAATGTCTTTATAGCACATGTTTGTAGTAGCGTAACATTAGCAATAACCATCTGCTAAATGTTACTTAACGCTTTTTCAACAGATGTTATACATGATAAATGGATGACTTGAGGTGCCTTGTAAAATATTTAGGTGTGTTCTGTTCAGGGCTGGGCTGTGACTGCCAAAAACCCTGAAGTGAACAGAAAGCACCTTGGAAAGCTAAACAGTTTTAGACAAATTTAACCCAATGAAAATTGTAAAGCTGGCTGTACCAAAACATTGAATTAGTTCCCTCCATTTAATTTTGTTTTTTCACAGTGCATAGGGATGCATCTTCCGGGATGTTTCTAGAACGGACCTTGGCAGGACTTTTCTGCACAGTAAGACCTCCTTTGCATTTCATTTTTAAAAGGTAAAAAGAATAAACACTTACACAGAATGAAATGTTTGACCCAACACAACGTCTTGCTTTCTCTGCTGAAAAACGCGGATTTCGGGTAAAGCACCGCAGACGGGCATTTTCCTCTGAAACACCACTGAAGCTCCAGCCCCACTGTCCCACATCACCGGGTCTATCAGCAAAGCGAGCCGTGGCCCAGCCCACGCAGCGCGGCAGAGGCAACGCTTTGCTTCCCACGGCAGCTCCAGGCAGTGAAAACTGGGTTTGATAGAAAACACCCTCTTCCAATAAAAAAAACCCCACGCTTAAAAAATGGTTCACGTTTTCTCAAAAACTAGGCTGGAAACAAAGTTTGGGGCCCCTTCGCCATTTCCAATTCCAACCGAAAGCTGACGATCTGTTCGGCTCAGTGCAACAGAGAGGTTTGGGCTGCGTCAGCCTTGGCTCACCGCCGTCCCCGGGAAAAGCGTTAACGTGTGGGTCCGAACGGCGCGTTCCAGCTCTGCAGAGGTCGGGCTGGCTGAGCAATGCCGCTCTACACACACCTCGGGGATTCTCAAAGGAGGATGTAGAAACCTCCAGTCATCAGAAACAGATCCAGCCATGGAAGACATACTCTGTTTCCAGGAGGAAACTTTCTACTCCTATAGCTCCAAACCTCCCAGCTGCTGGACCAGAAGTCCACGAGGGACGCTTGTGATGAAGCAGAAAGCACAAGGAATAAGGAGATAATAAGGAAATGTTTAAAAAGTTTGTAATAAAACTGGGGGTGTAGAAGTTCAAGAACCATCTCCAAAACTAAATTAAAAGATACATGAAGGAGATGGATGTTTTAAAAGTCTAAGTAAGTAATTTCATTAGGAATTCCTTTGATGCCATTTCTTTCTCCTCTGGATGGGGCTGTGTGCCTCACCTCACAGGACCCCAGTTCATTTCACATCCTTAAACATAACTCCAGATAAAGGCTTTTTTACACAGCCCGTTCAGAGAAATCCTCCCTTAGCTACTTTCTTCTAAATGTCACCCTAGTCTGGCACAGAGGGCACAAACTCTCAGGTGGTGAAATGGTGCTGTGGCGTCCTACTTCATTACAACCTTCCTCATCCGACCTGCCACCTCATAAAAAATGGATATTGCTGCATTCCTCAGGCTCCACGTGTGTGAAGAAAGCCCGCACTGCACCCTCGAGCTGCAGCTGAACTGTAAAATATTTAAGCCCAGCCAGCGATGCTCGATGAATTCTGAAGGTATGGGCATGCCGTAGGGTTTGCAGCTAAGCTTATGCAAAACCATAGCTAAGTGGAAGGAAGGTGTGTCTTAAGACCTGCTGAGGAGCAGATGTCTCTGCGAGCTCTGGCCTGAGGACACCCTGACTCGTTTTTCCTGCTGACACACAAGAGCTCCCATCAACCAGGAGGACCAGAACCAGTTGCTCTTACGGCAGCCTCTCCAACAGCGATGCTCTGGTTTGTTTTTTCTCCTGGCAGCCAGTCCAGCATGACCCAGCATGGGGAAGGCTCCAAGAGAGAAGGGGAAAGACCAGCGTCACACAGCTCATGGTGCATGGGCAGAAATGATCAGAGGGACCTGCGGGCTAGTGCGTTTTACCCTGCTCCGGGTGCCACCGCAGGAAGTGTTTCCGGGGTTCTCCCATACCAACTAGGAAAGTCACTGATGCCAGTTTTTACTGCTCTGTGGGGAAGCAATTCTGCCAAGCAAACTGAATTGTGAAATTTCTGGAAAGCTTGGCAAAGACAGCGGAGCAGCCCCGTCACCCACACTGAACTGCTCGGCTCAGCGCTGCCTGCGGGCAGGTAAAGCTTCGCTACATATATGCCAAAGAAACACCCATTAAATGGATTAAGGGCAGGACGAGCTGTGGCTTTCTGGTGCAGTTTTTAAAGCATTTACCCTTTTTCAGTCCTGTCTGATACAACAAGCACAGACTTTTCTCACATCTATGCTACAGCAATAGTTTCATTTAGTGTCCCGAACCTCCAGTGTAATAGATATATGGTTTACACCAGAAATAACTTTTTATATCAGAAACAGCTTTTTTCATTAACTTAGCTCACCCCATGGTTCTGACTGTACAGAAATAAGAAGTTAATTCTTTAAATCATTTCAATCTACAATTTAAACACAAGTTGAACAGCAACAAAGCCAGGACAGAGGGTCTGACACTACAAACTGCTTCAGATCCTCAGCTCTTTAATTCACCTTCGTCCCGAGGACGAGCACAAGCTACACTTCATATCTTCTTTCAGGAGGAACTTTCTTTCAGCGAATTCTCAGGATTTAAAGGGTTCACACTGCCCTCCTGCTCAGGAACGTGTTCTGCTCCCCAAGCACGCTACCTTTCCCAGTACAGCTTCTTCTCTTTGTTAATCACCTTAGAGTCGCTAAATTATTCACCGTTCAGAAAACACATTTTCCTTGCTGAGAGTTGGCAGTCGAGAATGACTTACAGAAATAGGTCACCCTCATCCCATAGACGAATTAACATACACTTCGTGTGCCTCCCCCCCCCCCCGCCAGTTTCCATTTTTAAGCTCCGCTCCATGTGAGGATGGGCCAAATTTAAACCGTCTGCATTTTTCATGCTGCTCCATCACGCTAAACCCACAGTCTTCGCCATGTGCCCTGACTTTACATTTTTAACAAACCGCACCCAGCAAACAAAATTAAGAGACCGACTTTTGCCTGGTATTCCCACGGTGAGCAACGCTTTAACGATAACGGCAAAGGATACAGCCCGAGCTTTCCAATGCCGCCACCTCGGCTTGAGAAAACTCCCTCCCGCCTGGAGCCAGCCTAACCCTGGGCCATGAGGCTGCTTCATCTGCCTGGGCGGGGGGAGCAGGTTGCGGATCTCTTCTTCTTTACCTACATACCTCCAAATTAAACAGATTTTAACACGACATTTACAAAAAAAAAGAAAAAGCAAAATTTTTTGCTGGCACATTTAATCTTCTGTTTTTACACATTTCCAAATTAAATGCTATTTGCTAAGGACTGTTCTCCAGCAAGCTGTTAGCCATAATATGCCCAGGCTGTTGTCTATTGGGTCCACATCAAATTTTCCTCGCTGGGAACCATGGAACAAGGGCCCTGTTGAAGCTTTCTGTTCCGGCTTTGCACAGGCGGAGGTGGCACTTGCCAGCGTTTGATTACAGGGAAATCGTACTGGCATCTCCAGCCTCGGGGACTCAATGGAAGGGAAACACACGGCACATGAAACCAAAGCACAAAGCAAGAAATCCTTAATATACCATCCCTGGAACTGATGACAAAGAGCAAAACCAAGATCTAAGCCCAGCCCAGGGTCAGGGGAGTAAAGGAAACCTGGTTTGGCAGGTGGAAGTAAGGATGGAGGGCAACCACGGCACCACGCAGAAGCTACTGAGGACACGGACAGCCAACAGCCGCGGGCTCTATTCCTGGCTCCGTCTCTCATCCAAGTGCACTGAACTGACTCTCTGTGTGACCCGTTGAAAAGCCCACTCTGCAGCACAGAGCACGCCCTGCCCTGCCTGTCCTACGCACAGGAGCTGGCACAGCGGGGTCGTGTTCTCAGCAGAAACCGCGCAAAGATGCGAGGCAGAATTACACAGAGGGGAGAGCCGGCTGCCCGCAGGTCAGCGCCTGCAGCTCCCAGACATAACGAGAACAGGTCCAGGAACCGCCGGCTGGGATTTCTAAGGTCCAAATGCAACTCTACTCACAAGGCAGTGGCAGAGCTGGGGATATTATGGCCCAGCAGAACCATCGAGCGGCTTCCCGGCTGACTTGAAAGAACACAGGTTTTCCTGAGAGGCTGGAGAAGGTGCCCATCTCACTGCACCAAAAGACACGAGCCCTGTGCTCAGTTCTGTTAAGCACCAGGGGTCTGCCTGAAGCCAGACTCAGTTACACCACTTGACATCGGCCGCTTTCAGCAGGGTCCACGGACCCGAGGCTGGCGAAGGACCCACAGCAAAGCCCGGTCCTTCAGGCACAATGCTGTGCAACGGGATCCTACTGGTGATTCACACTGAGGGAGCTGCTGGTCTCGGAATAAAACCAGCCCTGCCACACATAGTGGATTAATTACCGCGTCGTTTTGTTCCTGCGGCAGGTCGAAGCGATCATTACCAACCCAGGAAAACGATGCTAATAACAGTATTGCTCACCACCTTACTCCAACATTCAACTCAAACCCGTGGTTCAGCTCAACAGCAAACAGCTTACACTAATTCCTGCTAACTTTTAATACTCATGTATTGAGAAATAAAGAGTTCACGCTCAAATGGAACAAATTCTAACACACAGCAGGATTAACTCTTCATGCTTTAAACTTCATTATGTGCAGTCGGGTGGCACTTGATATTCCTTCCTCCTTAGCTAAACCCAACAACCCACGTTTAATGATTTCAGTGCACAGACGCTGATGGAGCTAATTAGGACTCCTGCGGGGCTGAGCTCAACTTTTTCAGTGTTGTCTAAACTGAAAACAAAATGTTCTAGAAGCCATACTGTGCAGCACGGGCTCTGTGCAGAGAACCCCCTCCTCTGAATCTACAACCACCCAGTAACGTTTGCTGAGGATAATGAAAATACCTCAGAAGATAAATACTGAACACTCATTTCCTGGGCTTTCAGAGTGTTTCACCATTCACTCCAGTTTCAAGAGCACCAAACCATGAACGAAACTGAAACCTCGCTTATAGACTTTGAAATGGATTATGCTAAAGGCTACATGAAAAAAAAAAAAGCTTAATTTAAAAACACAAGCAATAAACAAAATCAATTCCTCCATCAGTGACTCGGTGTTGAACATGAGGAGGGCACACTGCTCAGCCAGGTTAGACGTTAGCTGATCTATCGTTAACCCAATCGTGCTGTATCTCACCACCCTGTTAAACCCACGAGGGTCAGCTCTGCTGCACGTTAGCCAGCCGTGCTGTGGACATAAGCCAAGGGAACAGTCAGCAAAGGAAGAACGCGAGACCAGCACCCAAGAGAAGGACCTTGCCAAGGCACACATGGGTACCTCAGCCATTTGTCTGTGACCTCCCCATGGCCATCCACCCACGGCATCTACCAGCAGCTCCACGCACAGGGTGGCTGGCAGCCACGCTGCCCCTGGCCACATCAGGGAACTGCCCATCAGGAAGGCAGGAGGATTTAATCACCTTCTCCCAGACAGTGCTGTTGGGTTGCTGACTGATCCTGCGGTCACCAACAAGCAAAGCTAATGGGGAAGTACAGCGGGAATCACCACACAGATGAAGTCAGTGGATATGGGCTCTGGGTTTAAGGAAACAGAGACTGAAACGACTGACCAGCTTCTGTTTCCACCATATCCCTACACAATGACTCCTCAGCATCCCAGCACGTTCCTGTACCAACTGCTCTCAGTCCACCATCCAGAACAGAGTTGCTCATCTTTACACTCATGTTAATGCTCCACGCAGCCTTTCCATGAGCTCTCCCGGACGTTCTGTGGGCTGGCCTGCCCATGCGGCAGGTGCAGGAGCACTGCCAGCAGCTGCTCCGGAGCAGGCAGGGCTGGGATGTGCTCCGAGCACCCGCACAGGTCTGCACAGACAGCGCGGTCCACCCAGGCCCACGGCACAGCAGATGAGCAGACAGCATGCCCATGCTGGGCTGCAGAGCCGACCTCACCCCTGAAAGCTCACCAGACATTTCTGCAGAGGCTGATGGGCCTGGAATGACGGCTCACGTGAACAAACATCTGCAGGACTGAAGCTGCTAAGAAAAGCAAGGCAGAATTTGCATACTCGCCAGAGCTGAAGAAGTTATTCGTTACAATGCTGGACCGCATGATTACGGTTCCAAAAATGCACTTTTGGGAACGATGCAAGGAAATCCTGCTTTCTGAGAAATCGCTGAGCTAAGAGTCTGCAAAAAGAAATACTTCAAACCATTACATTTGGATCAAGATATTACTGATTAAAGGCACGAATCCAGACTCTGGGTTTCCTTCTGTCATTTCCAGAAAGAGTGACAATATTCAGCACTACATTACAAATGCTTTTCTATAACTTTTTTTTTTAACCACATCAACTTATTTAATAACATCTTTGTTCAGTCTGCTCATTACTGGTATTTTAGTCCTATCTGACTTGTCAGAGCAAAAAAGAAAGTGGAAGAGAATTGCTAGTGTCAGAGAAGCCCACGTTTCTTTGAGCAGAGCAACATCTTTAAACTACCATCATCCTCTCAGGCTTGGTGAAGAGCCACACACAGACCAGTCACCCAGTCCTGAACTACGGTGCCGTTTTCCAAGCCTGTATGAACAACTGGAAGCTTAACTGGGAAGTTCTGGGGGAGAGGACCTGCCCTGTACAGCTGAACTGCTGCACACACACAGGCACTGAGCCACCGCCCAGGGCCCATCGCTGTGGCACAGCGGTGATGGGGACAGAACCAGAAACGTGTTTTCCAGCAGCAAACCCGCAGCCCTGCTTCTGACGAGCTCGGCCGCACGCAGCGCAGACGGACATGCACGGACTGACCCATCGCCAGGACACAGCCCAGCAAGGAAATGCAGGGCACGGCGCAGGCGGGGAGGCTGCACGGCAGCTGCGGGACCCGAGGAGGGAGACGCCTGCGTGGGCTGAGCAGAGGACGAGGTGAGATGGATGTGCAGCAGGAGCAGAGGAAGGACGCCGCTCCCACCCTCCTCTGCTGAAGGGGATGAGGATTCCAGCACAGGGACTGCTCGGGTGGTTGCACAGCCATGGCTCCAGCTCCCTCCTTCTTGTGCAGGGGGTGAGCAGAGCACAGCAGACTTCCCTGCTGTTCTTCAGCCAGCCGTGCCTGCTTCTCCTCCTGGCTGCTGATCTCCCTTCCAGCACTTGTGCCAACAGGACTTTCTTTTTTTCCCCAGAATGTTATCACCTACAAAGTCTCTCTTGATAGCACTTAAGAGACAGAAAAATAAGAAGCCTTTCTAACATGGCCTCTAATTCTGAAGTATAAACCCCAGGAGCCCCCTAACAGCTGATCTGAACCTCTCAGCAGTGCCATCCTACGGGACGCCCAGACGTTGGTGAGATCACACACACCCATTCAACGCCGGGGTGCCCTATAAAGTCTACCCCCCAACTGCAGACATGTGTGTAAATTCTCATTTTTTAAAACCTTGGCTGGTCTCTTCTGCAGCAAAGGTTCAGGAATTGCGGATGGGTATCGTTTTGGACACGAAAGAGAAGAGTTCCAGCCAGCAGCTCTGCCCAGCGCAGAGGAGCCCTCTCGCAGGGGGCCTGTTCCTTCTGAATCAGTCCGTTGGGTTCCCTTCTGCTCCTCTCCACCACAGAGCTGTTTGCGAAAGAGCAGGGAGGAACAGCAGAAAGCTCTCCCCAGCAGGAAGCATGGTGCTGCCCAGCACCTCCTGCCCTTCACGCCTCTCCCTCCACTCGGCGGGGCATGAGCAGCCCCAGTGCTGCAGGAAGATGGGGACCAGTGGGGCTGGAAACCCCAGAAGAGGCGACAGCACTACCCCGCTCACGTCTAATGGAGGTTCCTCTCTGTTCGGAAAACACAGGCACTATTTTTGGATCTCCAAACTCCCACTTCACATGTTAGCAAATCTACATCTCACAAACAGATCCACTCTTTCCCTCACAGGCATCGAGCGTTCTGGGCAGCTGGGAGGGAAATGGTGCTTACTCACTGCCGCGCTCAGCGAGTAGCCTGCTACTCATGCAGCAGTGCTCGGGGTGAGCGCTGGGGACACCCGGCATCTCCCCAGAAGTAGGTCACCACAGACTTCCTTCTGCCCCGCTGCCAGCCCCAAGTCTTCTGCTCCAACTAAAGACTTCCCTGCCTGGATAGCAGCGAGCCTTCCACTGAGTGGCAACCATCAGTCGGGGTCCCCAGCAGATGGTGCCTCCTGCCATCTTGCTTTTCCAACCTCTCCCACACAGGCACAAAAAAAGTTTCAAACCCAAATCCTTTTAGCAAGCAAGTCATTTGTAATTATTCCTGCATTATTGTTAAAGGACTGATGTAAAATCCTCTAGTCAGTCTCATTGGGCATTGCCCAGAACATGACTTTGGACACAAAAACTCATGCCTGTTCAGAAGATACCAGCCTCCCCTTTCTGGGCAACCTGAACTCTGTGTCTCCATCATTTCTCAAAGCAGAGAATTCACATCATGTGAAATCATCTGATGATATTACCACAAAATCATACACAAAAGGGAAACTCCGGTTGAGTAGATCCCAACATTAAACTGTACCCTCTTGTCTTCCCCACTCCCCTATCTGTACTTTATTCCCTCTCTCCTGTTTTATTTCACTTATGAATTCATATTTCTTTCCTCCCACTCGAATACTGTATCAAAGTGGTACTCACCTCCTGCTGGAAGCACACTGATGCATTAACTCCTGGAAAATCCTTTCCACTTCTCTATACCAGCGAGAGAAAGTTGGAAAAGATCATTCTGAAGTTTGAGGTAAGTAGCTATGGTGTTCTTACAGAGGCGGCTCTCTGTCACAGTCGGTGACACTTATTACCAATACTACTGCAAAGAGAGCTAGTCAAACTATTCATTATTAAATTAGCCCGTTTCTTGTCTAATAATTATTTAAGGCTCACTCCTGCTTACCACAAAGGTACTCGCCCTGCTAGTGATGGCTGGCTGCGAGCTGAAGGTGCCCAGAGCTGCCACCAGCAAAGCCCTAGGAGATGCAGGAGACAAAACAGACCTGGGACAGAGGAAGAACATCTTTTTCCTAGAGAACAAAGTCTCGGTAGCATCTCGGAACAAGTCTGGTATAATGAAATGTCCTGTGAATACCAATCAACTGGAAAATAAGGATGCTCTTAATGCTCAGAATGTATATGTGAATCTATAGTATTACTAATATATAGATATGAATATTAACATGAAAGTATCACTGGCTATTCTGAAACTGTGGCTCCAGTAAATGTATGGATACCCACCATGGCTGACTTGTACCTCACAGAGTAGAATCACAAAGTCCCAGTATTCGATGCAGCTTTTCAGCCAAATAAACACTGATCACGCCCTGCAACATGAGTCTTTCAAATGGTGTTTGTGGGGTTTCTGAATGCACGTTTTCAGGAGACGTCACCTCACTCATACATGTCATTGAACTCTTAATAATTGCAGAACACCAGAAAGGCTCTTCAAAGTGCAATGAATTTTCTACCACGTGGCCAGCACTTGATGATTTGTGTCTACTTTCACCCTTTAACAGGGCAGCGTAATTGCTTAGAGGTGGAAGAAGTCCTTAACGTGAAGAGTCGTGCAGTGCCCCAGTGCCCCTGCATTGGCTCTGCCTTCCCGTGAGGCTGGGAACAGGAGCAGGGACATGCCTGTGCCCTGCATGGCCTGTATGAGGAGCAGGGGAGGCCCTGGACCCAGGAGCATCTTTAATCGGAAGAGAGCAATGGAAGCGCAGATGGGGTCTCGCCAGGTCACTGCCAGCCCTCGGGAAGTGCTGTCCTGCCCAGCGTGGTTCAAACGAGATCTCCCACTCCTCACTGCCTGCAGTTTACTTCTGCAGCTCCTAGACAGGAACGTGCCCACATCGAGATGCTCCCATCCCCTCCTGCCCTCTCCTCACATCTTCTCCACCTAACTAAGAGGTTTTCAGCCAGCCCTCTCTGCTCCCCATATAGAATGTGACTCAACCCAGCAGGTCCCATCACCATCCACAGCAGGGGGAAATCAAAATCCTCAGTGCCCAGGAAAACGCTGCCCCGTGTGCCAGGCAGAGATAAGACCCCTCCTAACGGGAGACCACCACCAGCAACAGCAGGCCAGCAAAACAGGAGCACACCTCACTGCTCGGCAGAGGGGATGGTCATCTACCGGGGTGCCACACGAGGGGACAAGGAACACAGAGACAGTGGCTGTCGGCATCCGGAGCGCAGCAGAACGGTGCAAAGTGGGAAGGTACGTAAGCTCCTCGGCACCCCCGGCTGTGTGTGGAGGAGGAGATGCCCAGGACGGCCATGGCCAGGCGGGAGCGCTTCCGCCAGCCGCCCTGTCACCACTCGGCACTGGCGGAGCGCGGCGGGGCGGCTGTCACCCACCAAGACCCCTGCCTCAGCCCAGCCCTCCCGCAGCGCCCCGGGAGCCCACGCCACAGAGAGGGGATGGCTGGAATGAAGCTGTACGAGCTAAAAACCATGATCAGTGTCATGATGACAAACAAGTGAAAATCGTGCCATCTGGAGCTGACAGGCTTCCCGGCTGTATGTCCCCGCGGTTTATCTTCCAGATAATCTATCTGCTGATGCACCGGATTTAAAGCAATTCCTCCTTCAATTAGGATGTTGTTCTCATGCAGTGGCCACACGCTATCAACCTGTACATTGTAACTTGAAAATACTCCCAGAAACGAGCAAAGAAAGATGGTTACGGGAAGCTGTACAGCTGTGGGTTGCTCAGGGCCGTGCTTCAGCGGCTGAAGTCCCTGTCCTGGGGCAGGCTGTCGACTCTCGTTATGAGCAAATCAGACTGATTAACACAACCCCACTGTAAATCCACTGTAACCTGTGGCACTACGAACAGCATTGAGAATAGATTATTTAAATTTTTCCTTAATTATCACATTCAAAAACATTCTGATGATAGAGCCAACTGAATAAAATCTAAACCTTTCCCTTCTCTCAGCATCCGTTGTCATACCTGACATCTTGAGCACTTTCCAGTTAGATTTAATGAACGGAAAGTGCTCTCTCCTTATTCCCCAAAGGCAAATACTACTTTCCTGTCTCCTGGGAAAAAAAAAAATTGCTCAAAATCTGCTTCCTTTCAGTTCAGGAATAGAAATAAAGACTAAATGTTTCCTCAATTAGCTTAATAGTACCCAGAAATATTCAAAAAGCCATTATAATGGATATATATAGCTCCAGATAGTGGAGAGTATGTATCTTCACACCATAATTGATCACTGGGAGGAAAGAATCTGTTGGCAGAGGAGGGGCCCAGTCTCCTGCTCATGGTATGAATTGAGTGCCCCCGTCTGACAGAGCCCACGTGTATATATATATATAAGAGAGTATATATATATATATATTCTCTTACTGGGGAAGCTGAGAGAACACAGCCTGGCTTGTCCCTTCCACCTTTAAACTCCTTGCCTGACCACAGCCTCATTTCAGCACAAAAAACACTTGTGGGGCCATGGGGAAAAAAGAAACGTCCTGCATTTCCAAAAAGTCACTGTTTTTTCTTGCCTTTACATCCTCTCAGTGCTGCTTTTCCATGAGGCATTTTAAGATGTCAGCTCTCGAGCTCGTACGGCACTTACCCAAGCTCAGAATGGAACCTGTCATGCGACTCACACTGGTAATCATAACACACCGCCAAGTCTGAATGGATCGTGCCTTTCCCTCCTCTTCATCACTCACTACGCTTCACCACTCACCATCCATCTGCGTGATTAAAAATTTCAAAAAAGTGAGAAGGAATTCTAAAAGAAACAGAAACACTCAATGAAACCAGACTCTGGTCTCAGCATTCCTCCGAACACAGGAGCAAGTCACCACCGTGAACGTTCTCTCCCCGCTTGCGGTACAACAAGACACCGCATCGGGCTGTGCTGCCGTTCGCTAGAGCCGCTCCCGTTCGCTCATGAATGTGCACTGGCCCAGCCCAAGAGCCTGTCTCCCCCAGACCAGAGCAGGACTGACGTCACCCAGCAAGCCAGCAAAGCAACGTTTCAGCCTTGGTTTTGCGTAATACGGATGTCTTCACTACCTGCTGGGAATTTACTCAAAGCATCTCCGAGGGTGGCAGAACGAAGCGCTGACACTGAATCACCTCCCAACAGGAAACTCTGCCCAAAAAGGCCATTCCCTAAGAGCGCGAACACACAGGCTTTATGTTTGCTTTTTAAAACTGCTGGCTGACTTCACCCAGCTCGGTCAGAGTGGGGGAGCCGGGACACAGTTGCTCTCCATGCCAGTGCAGAAGGAGACGCCGGTGCAGCTGGTGCCATGATGGCAGCAGCTCCCAGCTACCACCCTCCAGCTGACCTCCTCGGCACGACCCGTGGCGGATTCAGTGCAGACCAGATCACTTGAAACTTCTTTCCGAGAAGGGTTATGGGCAGACTCTGCACCCAGCTGCGCACCCAGAGCCCCCAGCGCTCCCCCTGTTCCTGGGGACTCTGGTTTAGGAGCTTTATGCAGCTCCGTATCTGCCCGCTTTGTTTTTTTCTAATAAGCATGTAATTTACAATATTGAACAAAATACGGAATAAATACTGCTTGTCACTATCCAATGCTACAACTTCCCTTAAGTCTGTAATTACCTAAAAAAGCCTTTCGCTACTGTATAGATTTTTCCCCAAGTATGTTCAGGCTGAATCTGAAGACTATCATCTGAGAAGACGTGAATTCATTCAAACCGATTCACCCCTCTGCTTTGTTCTACCTCGAGGATGAGGACGGGAGCAGAAATAGATGCTACCCATGCTTACTGCAAGCCCTCAAGCAGTTCAAGACAAGGCTCTGCGCAGCTGCGCAGGTCTCGGGTGTAGGCTGCTCACCAACAACCTTGCTGACATGTGTGGTCCCTCTGGCAGCGCTCCGGAGGAGATGCTGGGGGCTAACGAAGGAGGAGAGGATGATGCTCTATTAACAAAGAAACTATGGCAACACATGCACAGTTGCCAGGAGAATTACTGAAATGAGGTTTAATAGTTAATAAGCAGCCAGATGATGTCAGACTCATCTATTAAGACCAGTTTATACCTGCCTGTTAGAACTTAATGTCCCAGAAAGTTGGGCTGGCCAGGATTGAACAGTCTGCCTCTTAGCCCAATTACCAGTAATAAAACCAATTTTCTAAAGAATAAGGTAGAGTTATCCGAAATGTGGCCAGGCCATGCCTATATTTCATAGTACCACTATTACACTCCTTTTGTTAAGGAGCAATTTTCTAGATGTCAAGAGATGTGAATCAAAATTTAATGTAATGTGTGTGTCATGGAAATGGAAACTGCAGAAGTTGCTCACAGAACGCTCTGACTGCCAGCAGCCTGCATCACGCGTGGAGGAAACCAAAAGCTTTGCTAAATTAATATTTGTGCCAACGCAGTTCTGAAGCGTGCTGAAATTATTTTATTTTTTTTTAACGGAGGTGATCAAGAATTCTTAAGAAACAATTTTCAGCGAAAATTAGTTTCTAAAGCACATAATTATTTGGGGGAAAAGCATTAAGCTGGCAGATAGACTTGTAGGGCAACTTGTTCTCCTCGCCGGGCACATCCGCCCCGAGAGACCCTATGATCCTCCCAGCTCCACACGGCAGGTTCTGGGCACCACATCCAGCCACAGTACGAACTGCAAATCAGGAGTCGTTAGGGACTGCTGGTTAATGTGGCCTTCTGAGTGCAACAGGAAACAGGCGGACACAGCGGGTCCATAATCCAACGCTATGGAAGACCTGGAGATGTGAAGCAACATACGTCCCACCATCAACTCAATCCCATGGCTTTGGCCAGCACCGCCTCAAAAACAGCAACAAAGGATAATGTTTCTATGGAAGGAACGTGGCGCAAGTTAGCCACTAAATACCTCAAGGAACAGTAAGAGACTTCACTGGCGTACTGTGAGATCAGTTAACGTTACCAGCAAGGCACTTTCTTAGCTGTGATCCTGGCAAGCTCTGCAGGAGCTTCCCACCTGCACAGGTGAGTTTTCCACACAGGAGGTTTCCCAGGACAAGAGGACACCGTCCTGAAGCCAGCTGCCCCCTGCGCCCACAGGAACACAGCATCTCAGGAAGCCTTCCTCTTTGTCAGATCAGCGATCGCTTGTTCTGCTGCCAGTGGAGACGGAGAAAAAGGCATCTCCTCCCTCTCTCTAGCTCTGTCCCCTGCCCCAGGCCAAAGGCCAAGTCCCTCACCCAGTCTTCATGGGTCGGAGGTGCCGGTCACTGGCGGTGGTCCCGTCCAGTCCCTCCCCAAGCAGCCATAATGTCAAGGCTTCACTACTGATCAAGCCCCCACCAAACACCAGCACGACTTCTCTTCTCGCAGAGCCGCTCTCCAGCCTATTTCTCCCCCATCACTCATCTCTCCACTGCTGCTGTCATCACTGCAGTCACCGCATCTGCACAAGTATCCCATCAGTCTACCTGACCCTTCACTCTGTCTCTGACTTGCTCTATTCTTAGCAACTCTCAGCTCGCTGATCCTTTAAATCATCTCATCTTTGACCTACTGCATCTTCCACAACTTTCTTTCATTTTACCCTCCAGTGCTGCTTCCCCTGAAATCAATCACAAAGCTCCTAATACTTTCAAGAAGGAAAAATGGGATGTTATCTCTGGACTATTTCTAGCCTTCTCTTGATTACATCTGACTCTGCTCCCCTTATGCTTGATGTGAAATTAAAGTCCTCTGGCAACAAACTCCTCCTCCACCCTTTAAAGCTTTTTGTACCCTCCACCTCTAATCCCATCACAAGGCAGAAGCCTCCGTTCAGCACCTGATCCTCAGCCCAGCCAATGGCAGCTGCAAGGCAGCTCGGAGAGCGGCATGGTCAGACGGGGAGACACCGAGGGAGCAGGCACCAGTTCTCCCAACACCCCCAGGATCAGCCATCACCTTCCCGGGCAGCCACGGGGAGCAGAGCCGGCACCTGCGAGCAGCCACCTCTCGCAGTGCCCGCACTCAGCCCACCTATGGCCACAAGACGGCTCTGCCCGATGCTGCCCGATTTCAACGCATCATCAACTTTGCACTACGACACTGCTAACTGGAAAAGAGAGGTGTAGACTGGAGCTGGCTGATCCGTGAGCACTTAGGTCACTGTGACCGCACTGATGCACAGAATGCACCACACAGCCACGTGTGACAGCTGGCCAGACCTCATTACTACCGACAGGCACTGGCAGCCCTGGTGCTCCAGGAACATGAAGGGCTTGAGTCCGTGGAATTCCTCACGTGTCAGCATCCACTTCATAAAAAGAAATGACAAACAGCTTTTAAAAAAACAGCACTTCATGTGAACATCACAGGAGAGATACAGAAACATTCTCTTCCCAAGGAAGTGAACAGCTTAGTAACACAAAACAGAAGGACCTTCTTTGGATGTCTCTCATAAATATAATATTCATCATTTCGAACGAACGAGCGGTGCGGCTGTCCACTGTCCCCAGTGGAGGGGTTTTGTGCATTCAACAAGCAGAACCCAACTGGCTGTGGAAGGGGAGCAGAAGATGACAGCACATCATCAGCGATGGCAGGGTGACAGCTCTGGAAGGGTTCACATCATCCCTGCATACAGAAATCAAACTGCAGCCCTGCACACCCTCCTGGAGAACAGACACCGGCTCCTGTTCACCAAACTCGCTGCCCAAGGACAGGGCTGTAATTTAGGAAAGGTTGTTTTTCCCACATGGATTCTGCTACCCAAACCCCACAACAGCTACAAAAACAAGCTATAATTAAATTGCAGCCTAATCTGTTGTCTTTATTTATGATAAATTATGAATCGCTGTATCACGGACACTCATTAAACTCAGAAGGCTGCTAAATAAAATCTATCAATATTCATAACTCCCCGATCCAATGCCCACATAATTTAATAATAACAGTCCTGCATGACTCCAGCGAGGCCAGCAGCAGGCTGTACTTGGTGGATTCGGGTCTTGTTGGGAGTAGGCGTAGAAAGGAGCATAAATCTAAACTAGGGATGAGATGACTCAGACAAGGCCGTTAGAATGAGGCAGAAGATAAAAATACCAGAAAGACGTAAGGCACATCTTAAAAACACTCACTGGGCTCCACACCAGCAAGACCGGACCATGCTCCCTCGCTTGCTGCAGCGAGGCGTGGATGAGGGCAGGGCAAGCCATGGAGCGGCTGGCAGGGACACAAACCCGTGCGGCACCCCGAGCTCAGGGGGGGCATGAAGAGCCATCACCGCGGCATTCCATCAGCTCCGTGTCTTACCACCGTCACCATCATCCCACCCCCCGCGGTGGTCAGAATGGTTGGGAAGTGTTCAGAACGGCAGGGGAAGAGCAGTAAATCCACAGACGGGTCTGGTGCGCTGCCATCCCCGGCAAGCACAGACCAATTAATCACAGAACTGTTTAGGTCGGAAAGGACCTGTAGGATCATCCAGTCCAGCCATTACCCCAGCACTGCCAAGTCCAGCACCAAGCCAGGAACTATGGCTCGCTCAGCGGCTGTGACTTCTGCCACAGCAAATGCATGCCGAGAGCCACTTTCCAAATTAAATCCCTCCAAGGATAGACATTAATTTCTTTCAGGCTTCAGTTCTGAAGCAGAATAAGCAATTTTTATCTTATTATTTTAAAAATCAATTTTTTGTTAGGAAACTGGAGATTTGCCTCTTTCAGAAATAAGGACTTTCTCTCCATAATTGCCATTAAGTGATGCACACTCATTTAATTAAAGGCTCTCCGTAATTTGACAAAAATCTTTAGAAACAATTCTCCCTCGAATTACCTCCTTGAGAGGTTTCCTGACAAGATGGAATTGAGAGACTGACCTTCGCCAGGAACAGGGGGGAGCTCGCAGAGCCCCGGCCAGGAGCCCCAGGGGTAGGGGCTGCTCACCTCAGGATGCCCAGGGGTATCTGAAACCGGTCAGTGGGACGTTGAGCCCCCCTTACCCACCCTGGAGTCCCAGAGTATTGTACAGGAAGAAACTCAAATCTGTGGCTTAACTCCTCCTCATCTCCGTCAATGGCCCGACTGAGTGAGGGGAGATGGAAACTGTCGCCCCAGAGCTTTAGAAAATCCTGCTCTTAATTCACCGCGTGTCAAACGTGTGCTGCACATTTCAATGATGTTTTGAAAGGCATGTACATTGTAAGCGTTTCCTTGTTAACTAATTACGGAATGCAAAGTCATTGCCGATTCACCTTCACAAGACAATGCTACAGCTGCTTTCGTATCCACACAACAGGCTCCGACTTTAAACAGAACCTTCAGTGGCAGTAAGTGATTAGCAGGGAAACCAGGCCCTTTTCATGGCAAGTGACAAGTGAAGATCCCCCCTGCTCTGAACAGAGAGCTCACCCCGAGACTTCAGCATTGTGATCTGCTATGATACCTGAAGCTGCTAACTCAAGATAAAGGAAGACACAGAATTGGGTTTGCCTCTTTCTCCTCTTATTTCTCAGTTTCCTTAGCTCACTTCCCAAAGGTTCACCCAGTCACTCCCAGTGACGCCTCTGCACAGCATCTGCCTCTGCCTTGCAGGCAGGCTGCAAAAAACAGACACAAAAATACATGGCTCTAGCTGACCCTGGTTCCAGTGACCATGCTCCAGCGTGACGGTGTCTCTTTAATAACCGTATCTCACATTAGCAGAACATCTTTGTTTATGCCAAACACACCACATAACATTCAGCAGTATACGCGGAAGAGGGATCGTCATTAAATCCATACTGTAAGTGTCAAAACAAATAAGCTGCACTTATTTTGCTCATTTGATGATACAGATTCGCAGTGGAAACAGGAAAATTAAGGTGTTGGGAGGTGGATGGAAGAATTGTAGCCGGGGTGGCAAGGCCGGGCGATGAGCGACGGCCGGACTCCAGCACACTGCCCATTGCCCAGGGAAGTGCCTCTGGCTAGAACATGAGATATGTCCGAGATGGAGGAGACCCAGCACGGAGCTGCATGTGGTTATGACCAGAAAACACAGGGAGAGCAGAGCAAACCATCCCACGTCCCTGTTCCAAGTTCCTCTTACTTGCTTTTTAATTAACTGTCAGCAATTAGCATCTCCCGAGCAGCCTCAGCAGAGTGCCTCTTAATGGTTTCTCACTACCCTCCCAATGCAGCGCGGTTTAATTACGGGCTCATCCTGGCCAGGCCAGCACATCTGCACACCCCTGGTGCCAAACCACGTCCCCGGCACTGACCTGCTGGCGAGACACTCCACTGCATCCACACAGGCACTGGACACAGCCAGGAAGGGAAAGACAGGACAATTTGTGTGTCTCACCCTTCTTGGGGGACACCGATCCCCGTCACACCACCACCAGCAAGGGCTGGACACCATCAGGCTGCGGGTTTGACGCTTGGTGGACAGCACGGCACGGGAGAGAGAGCCTCGGTGTCACAGGGACTAACAGAGAAGGATGAGGTTAAAATAATATTAAGTCTAAAAGAAACAGAAGCTCCCAACAGCCGAAGAATTAGGTACCATTTTCCCATTCCACCTATTTCTTCCCCCAGTTTCTTTCCCAGTACACCAGCTGCACAGTCCTGCTGTGCCCCTTTGTGCTCCCAGTGCCCAGTGCATAGATCATGAGTACAACACAGGGGTAAAGCCTGGCCTGGGAGGTCCAGACCCAGTACAGCAGGTGCTTCCTAACAGTCTAACTGGTTACTTCTTCTTGGACCCCATCTCACCAGTCAAACTGGCCAACTATAACACCCGGACACCTGCACACCTACGGAGAGGGAAACTTTGTGACCCAATGGGACACTGGTGGCCAAGGACAAACCAACATGGCCTAAGCAAGGGGCCCATCCTGCAGAGCATCACTGGACAGTGCTGGTACCACCTGCACACTTCTGTGTGGCCAGAGCCAACCAAAATAACTAAGAGCTCATCTGCGGGTAGGTGTGTCCCCACATCCCGATGTATCAAACATCATCCTCTGAAGCACTTGCAGAAAGGAATTAGGTATGTGGGATGTTATGTGATAGGGTTGTAAAGGCTCTGCTTGAGCCCAATGGTGCTGTATCAAGACCTACTTTTGCAATAAACCTTATCCCAAATTTGCAGCGTGTTAGTATACAAAGAACTTGCCAAGCACTGGGGCTTCCCAGGTTGGCTGAAAAACAAACATGGTGAATGGAGCTGTCACTGACGTCAGACATGGAAAATCTCATCTTGGATGTAGCAGAGCAACCCCAATTGCACTCCCAACAGTGGGTCCATACGAGGAACACCAGAGTAAGACAAGCTGAGGGATATCTGAGGGCCAGAGGAGACCTTGTCCACACAGGTCACATCCATATCCTGATGAGAAGAACTTTTTTTTTTCAAAATGTGCGTATAATTATGGCACCATAAGAAATGTCTTACCTTTATTGATTATTCTGGATGGAACCCTGGGCTGGCCTCCCCGAAGCCTGGAAAGTGCTTTAAGTTCCACGCCGGCTCCCATTCCCCGTGCACCCTCCCCTCACGGTATGCTAACACTGCTGTGGGCACACAGCTCTGCCTGGGAAAGGCAACAGCCCCCCGACCATCCCGCACCAAGCACAAACTCTGCGTGCCGCTTCGCTCTCCTTCTTGACTCTTTAAAAATACTGACGATGCCTGGATCTCGCTTAAAATCGCAGTCAGGTGCCCAGCGCAGTGATGTGTGAAATGCAGATGGAGATGACCTTCCAGGCTTGAGTGATTAAAGAGGAAGAGGAACCATCACCCAAAGCATGCCCAGCCGGATGGGTATGGCTGCCACTGCCCTGTTCCCGGATCAGTCCCACTATAAATGTCAATTTATTCTTGCTATTTTTCTTTATGCTCTGTGACATTAACAGAGTAAATTTAGAAACAACAGATAATTCTTTATATAGCAGCAGTCAACCTGTGGAAAGCTGGGCCCTGAGACTGCAGCAGAACAGATTCTCCAGCCCTATTTTTTTTAAGGGCTGTCAGGTTGCATTACCACTAGCAGGCTGACAAGCTAAGAGAGCAATAGGGACGCTCATGTTTCTCTGTCAAGACATGCACTGAAGGGCAGGAGGTACTCCTGCCCGGCTTCCCCCGTTAGCCGCTGGTACGACCGTGCGTGGAGACGGGCTGTTTGGGTGGTTCACAGTCCTGATTCAGGACGTTAAGGAGTGCTGCTTTCTGGTTAAGAAAAATGAGAAAAGTGTTTGAGTAGCTCTTTAGAAGATGGGAAGAGTTCTGCTGGAGCCACGCTTACAGCATGGAGCGGCACCAGTACCCGCCCAGCGAGGAGACAAGCTGGAATGGCGCAGGATCCCGCTGCAGCTCCTGCGCGTCTCCCGCACCACGAAGGCAGCGGTGGGTCCATCACCAGAGCCTCTAGTTGCTATGGAAATACAGATAATAATGAACAGCAAGAGTAATTGTGGAGATGCACCAGTTGCTAACATGAAATCTAATGCACTTCACCGTGCTGTAACATATCCCAACTCCTGGCAATCACACAGATGCATCGTAGAGAGATGGAGCCATTCTGGAGAAGGAAAAAACCCGATGCTTTGTATTAAAAGATCACGGGAAATGGCTTTTGAGAACATTCAGAGTAGACAGACCATCATTAGCTTTAGTACTGCATCACTTGGAAAGGCCATGACACCTTGTTTGGAAGGTTTCAAATATTAATTAATAGGAAACTTAGCAATATATAAATAGTTAAGATGGCTTTTCCAGGAAAGAGTGAGCCACGTTAAATCCAGTAACTGCAGGTAACTGAAGTCCTCAGACTTGGCATGTTTTTCCTGTGTACCTGAAGAAAGCAACAAAGGCTGCTCAAAGCAGAAAAGGAGCTACCTACCCTGCTGTTTAACTTCATGGTTTATGCAGAAACAACCGCTGAGGCATTGTGCAAAAATCATTAGGCTCACAGCGGCAACTGGTGTGTGACTGATGACATGCGAGCAGGAGAAGTCCCTGTATTTTGAGGACAAAGAGCCCTGCGTGAGTAAAGTGCATTGGTGGCTCTTCAGCCACCCTTCGGGTCTTTCATCCAACACTCCTTCATCTTCCCACCCTTTGTTACAGCCCTGATGAGGGCCCAGGGCAT
Source organism: Bucorvus abyssinicus (assembly GCA_009769605.1). Lineage (NCBI taxonomy): Eukaryota > Metazoa > Chordata > Aves > Bucerotiformes > Bucorvidae > Bucorvus > Bucorvus abyssinicus. The sequence goes on from CM020032.1 coordinate 6,042,528, forward strand.
TCGGGTTCCGAGGGAGAACTTAAACATGTCTGAGAACAAGCCAGAATTCAGCATCACTGTTTCTTAAAAAAATCACAAGAGAGCTGCTAAGAGGCCTGAGACTGAAAAAATAGGTCTTTGGGGGAACAACCTTCATTATCCTATTCAGTATCACACAGGTCTCTTCCAACCAGATGATTCCATGATTCAATCATTAATTCTGTGTTTTCTGATCACCGTGGCCTCTGCCAAATAAACCCAGAAACGCTGGAGTTTCCTGCGGACTCGGCGTGTAACAGCCCCGAGACAAGAACTCTTTGTGTCAACGAGCCTCCAGGAGTATTTTCTACCATCAGCTGCCTCTGGGTTTTAATCAAAGGAGGCTTTCACAACTTGCCACACCAGCGAATTCACTGTGGGACATGAAAGACAGCCTTGTTCCTCCTGCTCCTTCACCGTGGCTGGGAACGACTATCAGAACACCGGGAAAATAAACCAAAGAGAGTTGTTTATGCACCGGCCAGATCGGTCTGTCCACTCCTCTACCGCAGCAGTGGATCTGTAGGGTTTGGAGAACAAACCACTTGGCTTTTCCACGAAGGGAAGAGGACGCTAACTCAGCAGCAGCTCAGTTAACGGCTGCACTTCCATCACTGCTTATCATCTGTGGGTGTCTGAGAAGACATCCATCTGCAAGAGCTGCACTGGAGGATACACTTCGAAATGAAATGCATTTTCTTGCTTTTTAACACATACACACTGTACCTCCAGCGCTGCTGCACATACAGTCACAGCATTTGAGGGGGGTCTCTGCTACAGCATTTAACTCCTCTTGAGCACCAGAAAGAAAATGGAATTAAAAAAAAGTCCCCCAAAAAAGGGCAGGAGTTGTCAGCTATATCCATGCACGGGCAAGGGGGTGGGTCAGCACCACAGAAATACATACAGTTGGTGTCTGGTTTGGGGCTGTGGGTTTTTTAACGTTTGAATATTAAGAAATGGGCTGACATCACCCATGAATTCTCCACGGCTCAGGAGCAGACCGGCAGCGCTCTTGTGTCACGGGAAGGGTCACCTCAGCACGTCACCTCTTGGAGCACATCACCACCACGATGCCCCCATGGCACGGGGGCCCAAAGGAGCTCCCTCACCAGACAGTTTTAAAAGAGAGTATGGACTGAACTACAACAGAAAGCCTTTTCTTCTTCAACAGGCAGGCAATTATACGTAGATATATTTAAAAAGCCAATGAGTCCATCCCTTCCTTCCTCCCGTTGCGACGTGAGCAGTGTGCAGTATCTGCATGTGTGTACATCGTACTGGGAGTTAATTCATACATTCCCCGTTGAGATCGCTTTCCCCGTGACAGCCCTGTCAACACAGAGATGACGACTAGAAAACAAACTCTGGATTTTCTTTCCAGGAGCAGCCACCGGTTGGGTTTGCATCGCGCGCGAGGCTCCAGGGTGCTATTTTGGGCGCACGGTCCTATCTTTGTCCTGGCGGCTCCCAAAATACCTTCTGCTGGGATCAATGGACGTGCTGCTCATCAGAGCCACCACAGCATTTTAATGCCTGCAGGAAGCGCTGCTCCCCAGCTGCCCTACACCTTTTTGACCAATGCAGCTGAAGAGGGGACACGGGCCATGGGCCAGCAGCACTAGCAGCTCCCCCAGGGTTTGAAGGAAACCAAACCATGCCGAGTAGACCGCTGCACCGACACTGCAATGAGCACAGCAGCAGCACATGGAACCAGGGGCTCTTTTTTCCAGAGAAGGAAAAATCAGGTTCAAGACAGCATGAATGAGTGGCTGTTAGTCACGCGTGCTTGCGATGTAGATAAATCTGGAAAGGGAAAAAAGAGCCACAGGAGGTTCATGAATACTTGAAGACATTTTTGCGGGGGTAGGCTTGAGCCCAGGTACAAGCAGTGATCCCTTTCAGTGCTCCCTGAAGTCAAGAACAAATCTGTTCTTTATTTTGGAGGTGTCAGAACACCTTCACTCAGTGAACAGACTACTGAGCGTGCTGAGCATCGCGGGGACTGGGCCTGCCTGCCCGGTACCGGCTCCCAGCAGGAGTGCAGGATGCATGGCCATAACCACTCCGGATTCATCTCTACCCAACAAGAGAGCAGACCCGAATTCACAGGCAGTGGGGACGTTAAACAGGATTATTCGCCACGTTTAACTTCGCTGGGGAAAGCAGACATCCTACTTCTGTGATAAATTCTCTTGAACACGGTTAGCTATCAACTCTCACTGGAAAGACACGTCTCCTGAAATGCACAAGGAGAAGGGAAGCCTTGGCCTGGGCACACAGAGCAGCGGGCATCACCCTCCCCTCCAGCAGGTACCACCGTGGGGTGCAGCCCTCGCCCCGTCAGAAGCTGCACCGGTGCGTGCATGGAGAGCAGAGACAACCCTCGGGAGAGCCCCCTCCTCGCACCGCACGGCAGCTCGGGGTGCTGGTACCCGAGCACGGGCGGCTTGTGGGTCCTGAGCACATCCCCCAGGGCTCTGCGTTCGCTCAGTGTCCCCACCGACACCACCCGGGCCACCCTCCTGCCTGCTTTTCACCCACACTGGTTCACCCCCGGGAATAAACCCCCAGACAGCCGTGGTGAGAGTAAGAGCAGAGAATTCCCACTGCACTGCAGGGAGGAGGAGGACAGAGGCCTCTGGAGAGAGGAGGGGGCGAGGCGGGGGTACCTTTGGAAATGCCAAACTAGAAAAATCCAAGCCAAGCCTAGAGGAAACACTAACTGGAATTATTTCCACAGTAGTACTGAGGAGCAATCAGCAAGTGAATTGTTTGTTGATGTTACTCAACATTTTGATAAACAGAAGCAATTTGTTCTAGTTGAAAGAAACCTGTTATTTTTAAAATAATTTCACACATTGATCTTTAGATCAGAAAGCCATGTAGAGAAATATACAACACGCTGAAAATATTCATTAATCAATCCCTAAGCTCGACTCCTCACAACTGCTTGTTTTGACACCTGCTTGCAATTTCCCTGCCGTGGCATTTAACGCGCAACAAAACCCAAATGAACAAAATGAACCGTGATTGCAGGAGCCGCCAGGACCCTGCACTCGCCCCATGTCGCACGAACCAGACCGGAGCTGACGACGAAGCTTTTCTCTGTCACTGTTTTTTAAGGTGTTACCAAGGGACTATCACAAATCCCTGACCCGTTGGTGTCCTGGCAGTGACCGACAACTCAAAGAAGCTTCCAGATGGCCAGTGGGTCTGGCTCATGGACAAGCCGCAGCGGAAGATGGAGAGCCGTGGCCAGCCGGGATGTCCAAGCAGAGCAGCACGGTACCACCACCAGCACCCTGACGTGAGCATCTCTTTGCCCATCACTAACGCCAGTGTTGTCTGTACAGCTGCGCCTGAACCTCGAGACCCTCAAGCGACTCCACAAACCCCAGGACTCAGCCGACAGCAGTACGTGTGTTGGAGGGGTGAGCCAAGCCTACCTGCACACCGGGGAAGAAGTCCCCGGCCAATGCCTGCTCCCCAACTCCGCGCTACTGCCCACCGCATGCGGCTCTATCTGTGTCTCTTCCCACAACGCAGGTTGCTCTCGCACAAGGCATCATCTGCCATTTGGGGAACTCGGAGCGTTGTGCTGAGCTCATAGCAACCAGTCAAACCCACGCTGACGTTGCTGTAGTGTTTGTTACTGGTTAAAGGTGCAACGATGTATGAAAACCAATGAAAACACGTCACGGTCAGACCCTGCACTGGATGCTGCCGGAGAGACTGGCCAGTCTGCCCAAGTGGGGACGATGGGGAAGGCTCCCAGTCCCTATGGATAACACAGACCGGCACCGGCTGGAGAGGTTATCCTTTCATCCCTGCACCAAAGGTCCTGTCAAGCTGCCTCTGTGCTGGAGGAGCCACTGATGGCAGTTCAGAGTTCTGAGCGAATCTGGAATCAGGCTTGAATATGAAATTATGGGGACTGCTTGAGCGTGTATGAATGATTCATGTGATTACCACATGCGGCATGGAGCCTTTAAAGTGCAAATTACTTGGGACCAAGCTTTAGCCTTATTTTCTGTAAAGCATAAAGCACGTTTTCCAATGGTGCAAACAATCCCAGCCTAATGTATATCATTTTCTGTGCTTCCTGCTCTCTGGTCTTGCCTGCCAGTTCCCATTAAGAGTGGGGAACCAGTAAAACACAAAGCGAATGTGCAGTATATGGCTTTCCAGTGGGTTATGTGACATTCATTTCACAAGGTAATTTAGCACGCTACATACCGCAGTGGAAAAAAAAAGACCTTTCGCAAGGTTGGTAATAGCCTTCTCACAGCGAAAACACACTGAGTCACGGAGGTAACATCATGTCCAGCCAGTATCAGCAAGAGAAGATTCACGACCAACGGTCTGACTCAGGAGGTGGCTGTGCCCAGCCATGCCGCAGCCACGGGCGCAGCCGGGCAGGTCTCATTTCTCATGACAGTGGCTCGAGGGTGCACGCAGCATGCATCGACAGGGAGCGACACACCTTGGCAGCACACTCGCCATCGAAAGTGGTTTTTCTATACCTGAAATAGTGCCGAAATGGCAGTAGCAATAACAACGTACTTGCGAGGAAAAGAAAAATGCGTTTCGCCCAACATCCAGAGCTGTGTAGGTGTACCGTGCTGATTGTGTAGTTGGTGGAAAGCAGCTTGGGAAGGATCCTGACTGACCCTTGATGATTAACTGACATCTAATGGAGGAGACTTCCCAATTGTAATTTACTGCATTTTTCAGATAGTTGTAATTAGCATTCACTGCAGTCCGCACCTCTGTGTCTTAACCGTCAGAGGAGGAACCTGAGCTTCAGACCGAGCCTTTCCAAGCCCATTCCTCTGACCTTTGTCCCTGCACTCAAGCACCAGAATTAAAACACATGGGAATTCTGCAAGTGACCACAAAAGGGACCTAAGCAACTACTTCTCCACATGCCTCACATGGAGTATCCTGCCTATACACCAGTACCATTAAACGCCAGTGCTAGAAAGTGTCTTGGCTGTTAAGGTCCTCAATACTGCAATAGTTTCTTCCACTATTTTAACCAGTGATGCCAACTGTTGTTTAGTTGGATTTCGTTTGGGCTGGTTGCTTGGTTGGTTGTTGGAGGGGTTTTTTTTGGTCAGGGAGTTAACCTGAAATAGAGAAAGGTAGAAAGAAATACTGTTGTCTGAGCAAAGACAGCTGTGCTTTCCCTTGTACAGACCATGCAGAGTGGGAAATCCAAAGCAATGTGGCAGCATCTACAGTGCCATCATTTCACATCTCTACTCTTATCCTCAGTGCTTTGCTGCTGAGCTGCCAGTGCCCTTTCCCCAGCACTCCACCATGCTGTAACCAGCATATTATGCATGTAAATAGAGAAGATCACTTATCTCTTCAGATAGCTTGGCTGTAACAAAATTAAAACCCTGGACAATAAGGTAACTCTCTGTGTTGGAACAGCCTTTTGCAGGTCAACCCAAAAGCTATGCAGAGTACCGCCAGTCTCAGAAGCTCACCAGCTCTCTGCTGGTGCCACTAGAGCCAAGTAAGTGTATTTTTTGGAATAATAAATGAAAATTATCAGCTTCCAGAACTGTCAGCTGAGCTGTAAATACATTACACTGCTGCTTTATTTAATGACACAGCATGGCTAACTATCAGCCTATAAGGGTTCAGGGTGCACAGCCAAATCATCAAGCCGCCGAGTTCAGAACATCATTCGGCGCCCCATCCCTTGACTCGTCCCAGGTACCGGAAAAGACCCTGAACAACAGACTAGATGTAAATGAGCACATCACCATTCACACACTGTCACAGCTCATTGCTTAGCAGCATTCAGAGCCGTCTGTTCCCACACATCCTGAGCACTTTTCATTTTCCACAACTGTCACCCAGAGCGATTTAATTCCTGAAGAATAGTGGGAGAGAGAAAGAGGACACTGACATTTAGCTCCTCCCATTAGGAGAAGGTCAGCCGCTCCTGAGCTATCCCACCTCTTTACTTCGGGAGATAAATGCCAAACCAGAGGCTGGCCACGGCTGTTGTTGTCCTGGCTGCACCCCATCAGTACACTGGCACACACAGTGTCTCGATTCACACACATCCACCATCCCCCTGCTACTGCCGCCGTGTCCTGAATTATGTCTCTGTACCTTGTAGCCACAGGAAGTTATTATTCATGATTAATGTGGGTGCCTCGTTACAGGATCCCAGGATAAGGCGGTAGAAACCGCACATTAACAAAAACCGCAGCTACAAAATGCTCCATGAGCTGCTGAATGACAAAGCATTTGAACCTGTGGCTGGAGGGCAGCTCCATGGGAAAGAACGGGAAGAGTCGTACCTGCTTTTACATCTGTCAGGCTGACCGGGAACGACGGGCTCACAACATCCCCTGCCCGAGTATGTCCTGACAGGCCACGCTCACAGAGACTCAGACATGGCCATGGAGAGCAGAGAGCCCAAGGTCCACGGGCAGGGGAACACCACTGCGAGAGAGCACCTTTGTTCCATGCAAATGCTACCCACCACACTCAATTTCAAGCATTCCCACAAGAAATAAAGTGATATTTAAAAGGAAACCCATGTGGACTCATGAGCAGGTACCGTGCTCTGCAGCCCTCCTCCGGCACGGGACCCCCAATCAGGGGAGAACCCAGCCAGCGCAGGCATCATAACCTGCTCACCACCTCCGCACCCGAGTTCCATACAACAAAAGTACCAAGCTGCAAAACGAGCAATTTTTTTCAATTCCAGGAAGGCTGGCACACGCTGACGTTCTGCCAGCCACAGCTAGCGATGACCTCGCGAGCGCCTTCACTGCTGGGCACCAATAGGGTGGGCTCTCCCGGGCAGCAGCTGCCAGTGCTGGTGTCTGCCAACAGCCTGGCACCATCAGCTCCATTTCCCCGGACTTGTACCCCGGAAAGCACAGCGGCAGCACTGGTGGGAATGTCGGCAGAGCTGGGGATGTGGTCAGTAAGGTGTTTAGATCCCTGGCAGTGTGCTCCTGCACATCAGTCTGGATTCACAGAATACCCGTTTCAAGCTGACTGTGAGGACTGTGGCCTTCACAGATTAGACCAGGTATTAATTAACAGTTTACTTGAACTGCACTTCTGATAACTTTTTCTTGATTGCTCTTCACTCTCCCTATGAGTCAAGTGCCTCGCGTACTGCAGTTGGGTTTGTTAATTTTCCCTTACTTAGCTTCACGGGAGCAGCCCCAGCTGCCCTCAGGGTTTGTTTTACCCCGCTCTCCTCTCTTTAGACCTCCCAGAACCACGGGAGCCCCTCGAAGCCTCACAGGACCTTTCCTCCCTCACCTCCAGAAGATGCCTGGGGTGATGCTACAGCAGGAAGGACACAAAATCCCCATCCAGCGCTGCTTTGCAGTTACAGAACGTTATTCCACAACTGCAATTTTCCGTGTTCAAAGGGAGGCATTTTGTCCCCCCACCCATCAGCACAATCCAGATGGTTTTTTTCTTCCAGCAGTGCTGAGACCAGACCACAGCCTCCAGCGCGAGGAGTGACAGCAAAGTTACTAATTATTTCTGAAGCAGAAAGGGAGCCAATAACCCAAACGTTGCAGATATTACCACACACTTCCATGACTTGCAGTTGCTGGGTTCTCTGGATTTAACCCATTTCCACGTTACATGACACACTGAAAAGCTTCACATGCAGAAGAGCTTCTAATCCTGAGACGGAACGAGGATCATCAGCTCTGCTGGGGAGGGTGGGGCGCAGCGGGCACCTGGCAAGAGCTTGTCCCTGGGCAAAGCACACACAAGAAGCCACAGATCTGGGGGAAGCAGGATTTAAAGCAAAAAACAAAGCACCACTGACAATACTAAACACAGCTTTTCTGACACCTCCTTGTAATTCCCACTCCCTCCTCGCCCCGCTTACTTAGCTACCACTCTGACAATACAGAAGGGCTTTTTTCTCTTGTTTTTAAATAACAGGGAAAGGCATCTGTGCTCCCAACCCACAGCCACAGAAGAGATGAAAAAGCGATGAAAAAAGTTTGCCTTGCAATCTGATCAGCAATTACTTTACTAAGTAATGTGCAGAGCACGGAAGCTTAACACATCTGTATCTGACGCTAAATAAACAGGATTTGGGACTTCATCCCAACACTGGGTGTTAGCCCATAGTTTTCCAATCACAAGGGCCATGCTGGCTGCCCTGTGAAAGAGCATGTGGTTTGTGACACTTACCCCTTAGGAGAGGGGGAGAGATATCTCCTGGTCCCTGGGTGAGGGTCAGGACCGTCCCTTCTCCCACGGCCCCTCTCCTGGCAGCGCAGACCTGGGGCAAACCTGGTGGGAGGGGTTTGGGTCACCGCAGAGGTAAGGGATGCGCCACAAGGTCAGGCTTTGCTCCTGGCCTCACCACAACCCTGTCGCTCCAGCACCTCGGCAGCCTGGCAGCACAACTTTGTTTCCCTGAAGGTCCCAATCCCTGGAACAAACAGTTACGGGGGAGAATCCCGACATGAACACCTGATGCCCAGCGCTGTGGAGAACGCTGGACACCTCGATCCCGTCGGACTGGAAAATGGGGAGCAAAGAGACGAATGTAAACACCTCACCTATCTGCGACAACTGAACTCCTGAATTTGAAGAAGTGTAAGCTGATGATGACACTGGGGTCTGAAGGTGCTCAACAAAGCTGCAGCTGGAGGCACCCAGCAGCACCCAGCAACACCCAGCCCGTGCAGGCTCAGCAGAAGGTGGCTGCAGGGTGACAGGGCAGAGCAAGGGGCAGGATTGGCACCAGCACACACGGTTCGTCCTCTGTACATCAGACAGCCCCATGAATGAAGCATTCTAGTTTCCGCTCACCAGGTCACCAGGGTGAGTGAAGCAGCAGGGACACATGCTCTGGGGTGTGTGTAACCCTACAGCCTGGTTTGAAATTAAAATAGGGATTATTTTAAGCACATTCCCCCAGGTTTTGCAGCTTCTCGCCCGTTTCCATGGGGACGGGCGCTGTGCCGCAGCTGCCAAGGCTCTCCAGCCTCTGGCAGTCCCGACGAGGATGAGGCCGGTGGGGAGTCAGAGCAGGGGCCATCCGTCCAGCACTGCTCAAGCTTCAGGAACCCACTGAGCCCAGCACATCCCTAAAGCTGGAGCATGTCAGCAAACTGCACATCTGGGAAAGCACCATTAGGACATGTAACAGTTTTTTTTATCTTACCACAGAAACACATTTTTACAGAACAGTATTTCCCAGCTTGGAAAGTCGCTGCGGACGCTCGCGGAGCAGCTCTTTGACAAGTTCCAGACCCACATCTACCAACACACACGGGCTGTGAGAGAGAGAGACCACCACGAACGCAGGGTATCCTGCACAGGATGGTGCCAGCAGGGCCAACCCAGAGCTGCGGAGGCAGCCTGGCCCCAGGTGAGGAGGGGGCACGCACCCACCCCACAGCCCCAATACCCACCCCATGGCCCCAAAACTCCACACCTTCCCAGGATGGGCTGTCCTCCCTCCCTGGCACCCCTCGCCCTGCACATCCTCCTGAATGCTGCGGCTGCCCTTGCAGTTGGGGTTTTTCGTTGCCCCAAACTCCAGCCTGGTGCCTTGTCCCAGAATTACCTGAGCCAAAGAGTTTTGAACAGAGATTGTTCCCTGAGAGGGGAAACAAACCCACCCCCGGCCATTTCACCTGACCCACAGACCAACTTTGTGCACACCTCTGAGTCAGGCTGGTGGAGTGAAAGAGCTGTACCTGTGGGCTGTCAAACTGGGAACTTGTTTTAAAAAGTTGATTTTGATGCAAATAGGATAAACCCAGGAGACCACACTTGACCTGCTTACAAACAGCCATCTGCACTCTGACAGGGAGAGTCAAGTAAGAGATGGGTAAAGAAACAATCGAGACAAAATCCTGAAGAAAATCGCTGGGCTGCATCATGAAAACCTTGTAAATCAGCTGGAAATGTAAGTGGGTGTCAGGCAGCAGGCAGAAAGCTCTCCGACCACTCACCTTGGGGGGAGCGAAGGAAGGAACCGCTCAGCAGAGAGCACCAGATGGCTTTACATATTCTCATGTATATTTACATACACTGTTTAGTGAGCCACTTTGATTCAGGAGAAGCCACAAGCAAAAGGCACTCGTGAAATTCCTCTTCAGCTAGAGCTGCATATAAAGATCCATCACGCTGTGGTTTTCCCCCTCTCTCACACAACACAACTGTGGGCAACGCTAATAGCACTAGGCGCAGAGTGCCTCACATTTCCTACTACCCCGCCCTGTCTCCCAAGTCCTGGCAACTCTGCTAAACACTTTTTTAAATATTTGGGTTGAAACATTCCCGTTGCCTTCACAATGATGGGTCTTCCCCTCTTAGCATAAAAAATAAAATTGAAACTTGCTTGGCCATTTTCCAGAAGGACAACGAAAATACTTTCTGCCCACATGAACACCGAGTCTTGCAATGGCCACACCGAGGCATTCCAGAGCCCCGTGTCCTGCTGCGGGGAGATGATGGTTCACAACAGGCAGAGGCAGCCGGCACCTGGACCCGGCCTTCTTCAAATTGACTGACCAAGGAAGAAGCTTTTAAAACGTTCTTACGGGTGTAAATCAGAAACCCTTTAAAGCCTCTATACAGACAAAGGCCTTTTTTTTCCTGATGGAAAACAGCACGTGGTGATAATGATCAATCTACAAGCTACGATCCACCCTTCTCCAGCACAACCTTCCAGCCCTTCTATTCTTTTGCCTTATATTCTTCTTTCCCCACGTCATTAACTTTGTCTGTTCAGAAACAGGGTACAACGGACCTCACCAAAACCACCTGTCAGAAAGGCATCCCCAGGCAGCATCTCGAGTTGGACAGGCTGGAGCTTGCCCCCAACCAATGCGTACGCAGCAGCTACTGAACACACTGAGTGTTCCCTGTAAACAAAACGCACTGAAGCGATGCTCACCAAGCAGGAGGAACCGATCTCTCCTGTACCAGCACCCACAAAACACACGGACGCTCTCAAAGGCAGCTTTTCTATCAGTTAAATGCCAGCTCCAAAATGCTCAGAAATACTTCAAAGGTTGTAGGCACAAACATGAGGCAGGGAGATGTGCACATGGAGCCAAGCACACCACCGGGATGGTGTCAGAGAGATGCACCATCTCCATACGGCAGCGCTGGAGAAACCACAGGACCTGTCACGTTGGCCCGCGCCCGGCTCCACAGTCAAGATAAGTTACCTGGAACGGGGGAAAATTGGGGGTGGGAATAGCCCCAGGAAGGGAAGGAGGAGGGAGCAGGATGGCTGTTCCTCGGGCACGACTCTCCGTGGCAGAGCTCCACACTGCCCTGTCCCACAAGGACGACAAGCCAGAGCTGCCCAGAGCGCGTCAGCATCGACCTGCCCCGGCTCCAGCCCTGCCGAAGAAACGAGCTCTGTCCCAGCATGAACAACAACGGTGCTGAAAAAAGTGGAGAGGGGTAAGAGCAGATCCAAAGGACAGTCAGGAATATGAAGTTTACCCCTGGAGTCACGGACTCAGAGCTCAACCCACGCATCCCACCAAAGAGGCGGCTGTGCTCCCAGCCTGCCGCGACACCAGGACGGGGGCTAACAGAAACTCCTCCGGTTTATCAGGGGAGATCAACCGCAGGACCCTGGGGTTGGACCGACACAGACAAAGGCCAAATTCTGACTGTGAGGTTAACAGCAGATAATCCCCAGGGCTGGGCGTCTCACACCGACAGCAAACACGTTGCTGCCCACCCCAGGAAACCCCACCGTGCCCTGCCTTAGCCACACTGGTTCGACCTCAGGCAGTAACACAGTCAAGTCTTCAACATGCCCCAAGGAAGTCGGGCAAGAGGACTGCACGGGTTTTCTTGCCTCAAAAATTTGGGGTTTTATTTATCTGAGGGTAAATACTGGGCCTTGTGTTACTACTCACTGGAATAAATTTATTAGCAAACATCCTGTCCTAATTAAAAGGGATTAAACACTGAATTTAGACAGTCAGGCTCGTTCCTGGGTATCCATCACTGGGAACCACCCATGGGTAGAATTTTGTATACTAAGTATTTTCCTTTTTTTTTTTCTAATTTATTTCACTTTAAATTATCACTAGTAATTGCTCCACATCACACCTCACACAAAACCAAAGTATTAACCAGCTTCTTTATGTAAGGAAGTTATTGGAATGCCTTAAGAGATCTCCATAGCAACCATGTGTGTGCCAGTAAATAGGAGTTCACCAGAACAACACTGTAATTGCTCTGAGCACACGCTAACGAGCAATGATGAGAAACCAGGCGAGACCAAGGAAGTAACGTCCTAATAAGTCTCCACTATTGCAAAAGTGCGGCTGGAAAATACTTCACGAGATGTTCCCAGGTTTTTGTCGGTGGTCGCTCACCGGCAAAGCTCCGTTTCCCTACGCTGGCCGCACACAGGCGCCGTTCTGAAGGAAATGCTTTCTGAATTGCAAGGCAAAGCCTCCGATTTAAGCGGTTTTACTCGGCTCGCTCGCTGCTCCTGCTGACCCACCACATCACGCTGGAACACGTTTTTCACTCTGAGCACAACACTCCGGCAAAGCCCACCGGAGCTGCGCACAGCCAGCAGCCGCACCGACCCAACCTCACGCGCACCGGTGGCGTAAAGGGACAGTGGCTGGATGGGTTTTGCCGTTCCCTCCAACGGTGACTTTGTGGGGCGTTTCAGCGACACCCCAGCACACGCCTTGGGCAGCGGGGTGTCCTTCTAACAGACGTTCACTGCAGCAAAACAGGCAGGGTTAACAGTTCAGTGTTACCGCCGGCATTGCTGATACAGACTCGCTGGCAGCATCAACCAGCTGCTTCTCCAGGGGAAGTTTACCTGATTTAACACCCCTGCGGCTGGCTCCGGCTGACCACCCTCACCGGGAGGACACCAGCAGACCCCGCGCTCACGTCAGCTAGAACATCACCATGCCTTGAAGACTCACGTTAAGATATTTATCTAACTCCAAGTTTATCTGGTGCAAAATTCCAGCACCCCGAGCCCCCGAGGGTTTTGGCCGGTGCTCGGTTGGTGTCCGAGGGCCCATGCGGTGTTCTCCGTAACCAGAGATTGCTCCCAGGCACCCAGCACCGCCACTCCCGAGTCTGCCCCCACCCACGGACAAAGTTTCCTTCCTTTGGTCCTCTGAAACCTCACCCCACACCCGAAAAGTCTAACGCAACTGTGGTATTTCACGGTGTATTTCCACAAAAAAACCGCGGTTTGGGAGAAAAGAAAACAAAGCAGCATCTTCCAGTGGCAAGGGGCGTTAAGGAGTTCGATGTCCGGCTGCACTCGATCCTCCCCTGTTCCAACCAGAGACCTCGCCGCACAGATTCAAACTTCGCTGCTAAACCCGGCCCGTCCACTCCCCCCGCCCGCTTCCCAACAGCTCGTTACTTTAACGGCGGGGCTGTCGTTTCTGCGGGGCTGCTGCCGGGGACTTCCCGCGGGGAGGCATCGCCAGCCCGGCAGACCCGCACCCGGGGCACAGTCCCGCTGCCCGCGCCGCCCGGGCTCGCACCGCCGGGCTGGGATCCGGCGGGCCGAGCGAAGCGGGACTCAACAGGCGTGGGGCTCGGCATCCCGGGGCAGGGCAGGGCAGGGCAGGGCAGGGCACCTCGGGACGGGGCAGGGCATCTCGGGGCACGGCATCCCGGAGCATCCCGGCCCGCACTCACCGTCCTCCCGCTCGTCGAAGACGGGTCTCTTGGAGGAGGAGGCGCTCGCTCCCATCCTCTTCTTCCACTTGCCCCAGTGAAACATCGGGGCAGCCGAATGGCATGCCCTGCGCGCCGCTCCCCGCCGGCCCGGCGGCTCCCGCGGGCGGGCGGGACCAGGCGCTGCGAGCCGCTGCCAGCCACCGCCACCGCCGCCGCCCTCACCCGGCGCCGCCCGCCCGCATGGCAGCGCCCGGCGCCGCCGCCGCCGCCGCCGCCGCCTCCCGACCTCCTGCCCGCGGCGGATGCCGCAGCGCGGCGCGGGGGAGCGGGCAGGGGCCGAGCCGAGCGGAGCCGAGCCGGTCCGGTCCGGTCCGATGCGATCCGCGCCGGGCGGAGCGGCGGGCAGCAGGCGGCCGCAGCGCTAGGAGGCGGGAGCGGAGCGGCGAGGCGGGGCGGGCAGGGCCGGGCCGGGCCGGATCGCACCGCACCGCCCTCAGCGCAGCGTCCCCGGTGGCGACGGCGGGAGCGCAGCGGCGCCGCCCGCAGGTGCGGCCGCGGCGGGGCGGGCCGGGGCCCGCGGCCGCCTCCTCCCGCTCCGCCTCCTTCCGCCCCCCGCCCAGCCCGGCCCCTGGCTGGCGGAGGGGCTGCGGAGGGGGTTGTCCTCCGGGGAGCGGGGGTGCGGAGCTAAGCCCGGCGCTGCCCGGTTCCCTGCGCCCGGCTGCCGTCGTCCCCGGCTCCCGCAGGGGCAGCGGCGCTGCCAGCAGCTCTGTCACAGTTTGGGTATTTCTAAACTCACGCATAAACACTGCAGCGGTGTGAAGGCGATCGGACGGGTTTGGGGGCAAGCCTGTAGCAGCGGGCGGTTGCGGAAGCGCCAAGAGCTCATCCTGAATCAGTCGCTAGTACTTGCTGCTGATTGTTGACCTTATGATTGTGAAGGCAGCCGCGTTGCTTCGTATTCAAGCATGGTGATAAAACAAGGGGTGATTTAAATCAGTGGAAAGTAGCTTGGAAAGTCAGTGTTTTTCTTGCATGGGGATTCCACAGCATTTCGGGAGCTCCCTCGCTGTGGAGGTCTTTATTGCGCTGTGTTTGATGAAGTTCCGTGGAACGTTTCCATACAGAGAAGAAAAACAAGCCTGAGGTTGGCAGTTTAGACCTGCAGTGCTGGTTCTCACTGATCACTGCAATGGGTGCAATGCAGGAAACCAAAGTTAGAAAAATTATTAGTGCCCAAACCTCCATCTTTTCCCCAGGTAGAACGTGAGCAGCTGAAACCCCCTTCCCCAGGTGGAACATGAGCAGGAGAAATCCCCTTCCCCGGGCAGAACATCAGCAGATGAAATCCCCAGGTTTCCTCAGCAGATGTTTCGGGACATGCCTGTCTACCCAGCCCCTCTGCCGGGCCCATGCAGCCCACAGGCGGGCGATGCTCAGCCACCCGGTGTGGCTGGTCCCTGCCAATAACCTCTGCGGGCAGCAGGGAACACAGAAGGGGCCCAGAACCAGATGTTCCACCACCTCACAGAAAACGCACCTCCCTGCCTCGCTGCCAAGCCCCTCGATTGTTGGGTGAATCCTCCAAGACTTGCCTCAGGGTCTTAAAACAGATGGTGACTCAGATGCCTTGTTCTCCCAGAAGATACCTGTTTTCCTCCGTAAACTACTGGGCCTGTGACTTCTCTCTCAAGGAGTCAGGAGAGAAGTGTGAGCTCTGATGAGGAGCCTTAACGCTGCCTTTTTGTAGGGAGCAGCACTACGTAATGGAAAAACCACACTGCCTCAGGAACCGGGGTCTGCACCTGGAGGGAGACCTGCAAAAGGCAGAGCAACCACTCGTGTTGGGAGAGTTTGTCTTTCCCCATCTGTGCTTACTTTTGCAGATTCTCTCTTTTCTCAGGGATTCCAAGACACTGAGTTTTTCTTCATTTCACCAGCTGTGAAATCATCTCCAACTTTACAGAATTACATATGCTGCACCAAACTCATCAGGTTCTTGTACAATCAGTGCCACCTATGTTGTGTGTCCTCAAAATCTCACAGTGAGTGAACAGGCAAAGCCCACATGCATTCATTTAATGGGAGATGGGATCCCTGTTCTAGTCCAGGACAGGACAAATAATCCGTTACGAAATTCCAGGATTATTTTAATTGAAGGATTCTTATCAGGAATTACTTCATCCAGTTGTTCCCAAATGCAAGTGAACGAGTATCCTTTGAGGAATGACTGATCATTCTCATTCCCAAGGGTCTGTAGGTTTTATAGCATGTCAAAATTAGTATGAGGGAAACTGAAGATGATATTTCAGATAATATTTAATTGTTGTTAATCTCACACTTTAATTGAGCTGGTAGCTATTACTTATGGTTCCCTTTCTGCCCTTTCAATGGGGTGCTTGGAATGGTAAGCATTTTCTTCCTTCATCCCTGTAAACCAGGATCAAGTTCCCTGGTATCAGTGAAAACTACCCTGAATAAAACCAGCATATATAAAAATAGAACTGCCTGAAGTAGCGTTATATTATTTATGGTTATGTTCTCAGTGAGCTGATGAAAACAGTGTCTAAACAAAAATGCTACCAATTATCATAGAACTGCAAAGGAGGCAAATATTCCAAGTCGCTCCTAATTTAGGCGTGGAAACAAGGGGGCCAATGCATCGTGATATTACATTGCTGTTAAAAGCCCTTTACTGAATATAATGGCCATAATTGCAACATGTTTAAGATGATGAAAGGAATATTACTGTGATTCTTAGCGTTCACATGCCTTCTTCACCAAGAAGAAAGCCTGCAGAGAAAAGCTGATGTTTATTTTAAAAAGTTCCTCTAAAAGAACACATAATTCTTTTGATAAACATTACATAAGAGGGAGATTTCACATATTTTCCTATCATTAGTGTTTCTGTAAATAGTGCCAATTCTGATTTAAAGATGCTAACAGTAGTCACTCTGATCCAGCTGCTTCAAACTCTTTACCACCACTGCAGCTAACTCAGAACCTTCTCCCATGCGGCTCACCCACAGCAGCCCATGGGGAGCAGGAGCTGCTGCTGCTGCTGTGCAGCCTTCAGCCTGGTCCATGGTCCTGGGGGTGAAGATGGCAGCAGGGCAGGGCTCCTGCTGGTCCCACAGGTGCCAGTGCTTGTGCAGAGGAATCACAGGCCTTTTACCAGCTGAGCACAAGCCCACCGGGTGATAAAAGCACCCACCTCCACCCTGCCAGGCTTCTTCTTCTTGAGCTGTTGAGGTGAGTCTGTGCTAGGGCAGCGGCTTGTTTGGGTTTGGCCTTTTGCGCAGTGAAATACATATCCTGTTAGTGCTCTGTGTGCTGTGATGCTTTCCCTTGCCTAATCCTGGAAAAGAGTGATTTCGTCTCTGTACTATGTGAGCAATTCAGCCCTTTCCCTTTCTGGTGACTTTGGCCTCCTTTTGTCGTCTTGTAAACACGTTGATGTGTCTGTTCACTTTTCTGCCGATGTTATTTATTTATTTAGGTTAACCAAATGTTTCACTAAGAGATAAAGAACATATGTTATATATTAACAAAACTCATTCACTCATCTAGTTCTTTCACTAAGGGGAATATTAAAAAAACAAATTATATAAAGCAATAAAGTGTAGTTTTATGCAGAAATCAATGACTTGTATTATGCAGTGGTTCTTGCTTGAGAAAGATGAGGAAAAACTTTGGCTCTAATTTACCTGAGGTTAAACACAAGCAAAATCTGTTTAATGTAAGTGCCTGCCAAGCTGAACAAGTAGCTGGGCAGAAAAGCTGAACAGTTCTCTCCAGATCTTGGTTATCTTCTAACTCTGTAAGGTGATGCAACACCTTAAAGTCTGTGATCGGACAGTTCCAGAATAATCTTCCTAGGTACTGTGCTGGTAAAGCAATGGTACGATGTTGCTGTGCTGGTGCTGCACAGAGAACACAAGTGAGGAGACCAAGCTGGACCAATAGATTTGAAAAAAGAACATCAAAAGTCCTGTTTTAAGATGGCTTATCAAAGTATCTCTCTGGATTCACTTCCCCTCTCTGAAAGCCTGTGAAAATGTTTCTCCCTGACTATTGTGTTATAGAATTCTGAACAGGATGCTGAGATCAAAACTCCCTGAAATGATCACTGCTGTAATGAAGGGAAGGATGTAATTGGTTTCAATCCTAATGTTTTTCTTCTGTCATCTTAAATAAAATTACCCTAAAATATTTATGGTTTTGCTTAAACACATGCAAAGCAATTATTTTTTCAGCATGGCTTTGCTATTGATCTATCTTTAATTTTCATAAATTTTGCCCTCTGGTTTATAAATATTGCTCATAATTAGGATTTAATCACCTAAGTAGCCTCAAAGAAAATCTATTCCAGGAAAAGCGTAATGAAATTACTAGTCATACCTGCTTTTCCTTAAAACCAGCACTAACAGCCTAATTAGTAGAATCTGTATCTTCAAGGTGGAGATGCATTTGAGCTGAGGAGTAGGTGCCTTGACTTCTCCAGCCCAGGCAGTGGTGTTTTTCCCTCTTAGTACTTTCACCTGGAAAGAAATGTCATATTGAGGATTTATTTCAGAAGCTGCCACATCTTGTTTGGCTGGATCTCTGGTATAACGAGATTAGAGCTCTTCCCCCTGGAATCAGTTACCACAGGTGAGATCATTGGTCATACAGATAATGTAATAATGATTGTATTTGTCTTCTATTTGCCTTCCTGTAATTTTATTGTAGCTGTCAGACTTTTACGAGCTTTTGTTTGCCATTGACCTCAGTGCAGCAGAGTGGTAAATAAGTTAAATTTTGTTTACTAAAACTTGGGTGAACTGAAAGGTCCAATTAATATTGCACAGTGAGTTTCTAAACTCCTTTAACTTTAGAAATGTAAGACCTGTTGGTCTTCTCACCTAAGTTTTGCACCATTTTCATTTTACTGACTGTAGAGCGCTATTTTTACAGTGTGGTAGGGGAGGTGAAAATGGGGACCCACAGCTATAAGCCGCGTGTCACTCCAAAGTGACAATCAAGGACAGTTACGTGAAGACCACTACCCATGAATCTGGTTTTGCTGGCTCTGACATGAACTGTTGGAAGGGTTTGTTGGCTGTCACGGATTCAGATGGAGCATGTGAGGAAGAACGTACACCACGTTGCTGTGACCCTGAGAAGTGCACTTGCTCTTTCGTTGGTGTGATCACCAAAACTAACTTCTCACCAGACCTTTTTATTGTCCTCGGACAATTCCTGGCCTCTTGCTCCAGAAGCTGCAGACCACAAATCACAATGTGGTGAACAAAGACATTTGTTATGGGAAGGAAAAAAAGACCAACCCAGGACTGTTTGCTTGTTGTGGTGGTTCTGAAAGGAATCCTTTCTGTGAAGAGTGAGTGAGGAGGAAAAGGAGGTGACCCTTGAATGACATCTGCACTAGAACTTGAACCACCCCACTTGCCCTAAAAAAAAAACCCTGTAAACCACACAATTTCATGTCATCTTCTTATGGAAACAAAGTGCTTCAAGGTATTTTAAGATCACTTGTTTGTGAATCATTGCATATTCAACTTGTCATTAGAAAAATACAGTAAATGGTGGTTATGCCTTTAAAAATAGCTGAAAAATGTCAGGTTTAATGATGTTTTCAAATCTAAATACAGCTTTCATAAATTATTTTTAAATTGGACAGGACTGATAGTATTTAATATGGTTTGTGATTTATGTGATCATCATTGTATGAGTCATTGAAATCCTTTGAGATTAAAATATTCTCTGTCATCTTCCTCAGAAATGTTTTGGTCATGGGTCCTTACATGTATTATGCTTTATCTTGTTTGTATTTTTCCCCGACTTCAAACAGCAGCTCAGCTTTTTAACGGGTATTCTGATTAGAGTTTCTCCAGGTCAGACAAAAGCACGGCCTCTGTTGTGGAAATGGTGTCTAGTCTGGCATCCAGGGAAGGAGAGAACTGCTCTAACACTCTTCTGTCTAGAGCTCCCTGTGAAGTCTGAGCAGGGATCAGCCCAGGACATGTTCCTCACCATCACTGCCACAGAGGCTGTGTTTGGGCAGGAGCTGGCAAGGACGAGCATTGCCCATGGCGCAGGGCTGGCTGCAGCTCTCCGTGTGTGGGGCCATAAACGCTGGGTTCAGAGCAGGGTTGTCCTGGCATCGCATGGGACCTCGAACCATGGGGGAATTTGGGTTTTGGAGTCTGTGGCTCTTGCTTTGTTTTTTGCTTTAAATACAACTGAATACTCTCCTTCAAAAATGCAAACCTAAATATGGTGCTGTCATTTCTTTGACTGAATTGAAATGTCTTAAAATATTGCCACAAATGTTTATCCAGTGTTGAGCAGCTGCCAAATGTTTGTTTTTCTTTCCTAGAGGTAAAGCAATATTATGACAGAAACTATCAAGCTTTCTTGTTTGTTTTTTTTCCTTGAATTTTAACAGCAAACAAGTCAAACTGCAATAAAACAAAAATGCCCTAAACTTTGTCAGGGTTACTTTCATGGATGGTGTGGACAGCACCTTGTCTGTAGAACATCACTTGATCAGAGATGTTGCTGTTTAAAGGAGAGCTATTGAAACAGCTGAATGAAGCAGCTGAGAATGCGGAAGTTGGTGAAGCTTGGGTTTTGTATAGTCTCCATTTCGCTGCTACCAGGGGACAAAGGGACAGCCTCCCTGGGTGTGGTCCAAGGGTCCCTGTGATCTGAATGCGCAGTAGCCCAGAGGTTCCCATCAGAGCTGCTCCAAACGCTGTACACTGCAGCTCTGGGTGTTTTACTTGCTAAGCAACACCCAATTGTTTTGAGTGGGGGATTTGTCTAAATGTTAACAGATTTTCAGATCTATCAAACAAATATGATAATATGTGACATAACTGCCATAAATGTTGTATGTGACCCATGCCAAGCTGCCAGGCTGCTTCCAAGAATAGGAACACTAGAGCTTTTAAAAAAAAAAAAAGTTGATGAAATTGAATGCAAACAGGACGTGTTTCTTCCTAATCTCATTATCAAAAATGGCTGAGCAGTTCTAGCTCAGATTTGGCCTGAGGAATGCACTCAACCCAAACAGATGAAGCTCAGCAAAATTATAAACAACTGAAAATGATGTGTTTATAATTGGAACAGTCAGTGTCAGCCTTCGAAGGGATGAGCAGGTGTTGCAAAGACAGATCAAATACTAAACCCTGGAGTTGTATGTAATAAATGGGCATAAATGCAAACTCCAGATCATCGTCCCCAAAAGCTTTGGGGTGTGTTATGTTCCAGCGCTGACGTTAGTGATGGAGAAGTGTGGATTTGCCTTGTGGAATCCTTTCTGTGGTGGGAAACAAAACCAAGTTAAAATTAAGGAGGAAAAATATTCTTGTGTCTCTATCTAATTAAATGAACTTTGCTCTTACAGTAGCTACTATTTTCTGTTTTATTGAAAAGGCAATTGAAAACTGTCCTTGTAGAAGGGAATCCTATAAAAGAGCTACCTGCAGAGCTTGGTAAGTACTTGCTGCTTTTCTGAAGATATCACAGACATTTTTTTGGTTCTTAGTGTTTCATTGTGTGGTTAGACTTTGATATTTATCTAAAGAATGGTTTTAATTTAACACAGACGTGTGCTGTGGGCGTGGAAAATTACTGATGTTATTTATGATTGCTGTCATTGGTGAGAGGGGAAATTTTATTAATGTCTGTAGTGTTCTGGTCAGAAATGTTCAATATCACTTCTCTGAGTAAAAAACAGCTCTCAGATATCTCAGGCATCTGCATTGTAAGTCAGAAATAACTAAACTCGATTGGAGCTGAGAACTTCAACAGCCGTTTCTTACACTTAAGGCTGTCTTTACAGTTGTGACTGTTTTACTGACTCTTTTAGCATTAGCAGTTACTCCTTTGGAATAAAGAACACTTCCAAATCAAATGTTCCTTTGGAAAACAGGGCGGATTGCATGGATTCCTGGGATGGTCCAGTCAGGGCTCTCAGAGTCCTCACAGCATAAGTGTCAGGGTGTTTGTATCCCTGTCTGATGTTGTTTGAGCAGTAAGGCTCCTCACTGCAGTATGGGGAGACACCTCCAGAGCCGTGTCTGGAGCCTGGGCTTGTGTCACCAGAAAAGGTGTGACCTGAGGATGGTCACACAGACCAGAACAAAAAATTTCAGGTGGAGCTGGACTCCATTGTATTCATTTTCACTTTCCAGAAGCCCCTATATAAACCAGGGCTTACTTGAGGAGACCTATCTCCTGGAAGAATTATTTGAAGCATATAAGGGCACAGGGAAGTGGCCTCAAGCTAGAGACTTGGTGTCCTCTGCAGCCCTGCTGTTGCCCATCCAGCTGCTGGGGAGGAAGGGCTGGTAGCCCAGGCAGGGGACAGGCAGAGAGCATCAGTTGTGCCACTGCTGCTTCATGAGACAGCCTGTTCCTGGAGTAACTCTGCTGTTTCTGCTCTGAGCTGAGCAGTGACGAATCAAAAATAGTACTATCTGCTGCTTTAAACATCTCAAAGCAGAAGGGGCCCCTGCTGCGCTGGTCTTCCTGCAGTCAAACCTGTTTCACATGATGCTGGTTTCTGGACAGATCCTGGATCACGACTCTCTTCTACTCTAATACCTCGATCATTACAGCTTCCCAGACTGCTGTTGAGATGAGGGAATTCCTACCGTATGTGACACTTGTCCATTTCTCCTGGCTCTCTGGATGACAGGTACCAAAGGAAGGATGCCAGCGTTCCTGCTGTGCTGGAGGGTTTGTTCCCGCCCCAGCAATTGGTGGAAAGCGCTGCAGGCTTTTCAGGCAGGTTTTGTGGGCAGCAGTGCAGTGCTGACAGATGGCTGGAGGCATTGGTAGGGGCTGGCTGCAGCCAGGCTTCCCCATGTCCTGGATGCGCTGGTTAGCGAGTGCTGCAGTGATGCTTCAGCAGAGCAGGGGTCACCCAAGCCAGGCTGCTCCGCTCTGCGAGCAGGATGTTCAGCAGCACCGCCTCAGTCCCTTGCACACATCCACCTCAGGACTTCTAACGGTCCTGAGAAACCTGGATAAGACTGGCAGGATTGTGGAGCTGGGGCGATGCTGTTCTACTATATGCCTTCCTTGGGATGATCTGTTCTCTTGCCAGAGCCTGCATGACCATGGCACAGCCACTTCATAGTCGTACGTACCACAGTGGCCACCATGTAATATACACAGGTAGATAAATATATGTATACACAGGTATACATGAGGAAAAACTTCTTCCTGTGAGGGTTAGGGAGCCCTGGCCCAGGCTGCCCAGAGAGGCTGTGGAATCTCCTGCTCTGGAGAGATTCTAAACCTGCCTGGATGCCAAACTGGGCACCCTGCTCTAGCAGGGTGCTGGACTGATGATCCCCAGAGATCCCTGCCAGTCTGTGTGTGTGTATACACTTGCAGAACCGTGCCTCCCTCTATCCCACGGCAGCTGAACTGCTGCAGACTTGGCTCCTTACATAGTGGCCAAGGTGAGACCTGGTGGGGTACAGTGGTTTGAACCTCAGCTTGAGGACAGTAGGTTTGACACAAGGATTGCTTTCACCTGGGTTCCTGAAGGCTTTCTCTGTGGTTCAGCTGTGCCTGTTGGGACTCCCCAGGCAGCCCGCATTGCAGGCATCCCCAGTCGCAGGGTCCTGAGGAGATGACTGAGCAGTCAACCCTGGCTGAGCTGGGAGAAAACCTGGGCGTTGTGCTGTGACACTGTGAGGGGCTGTCAAAATCTAGTATAGATTTATGAAACACTTATGTTTTGACAGACAGCTTTATCTGACAAAACCAGGTTTCATGAGCTAATTCCCAGCCTGCTCTTCCTCCTACCCTTCCCCATTGCTCCCTTGTCTCGTCTCACTTGCCGTCACAACCAGCTACATCAAGAAACGCAGTAGGAGCTCATGCTGACAGTGTCAGCGCTAACCTGAATCAGGGTTACCCTCCCGCCGCGGCCGTTTGTGATTCTTTGTCTTTTCGCAGCGAGTGGAATACATCAATGCCAAACAAAACGCTTGTAGTGCAAACTGAGGTGAGTTTGGAGGATGGCCTGTGACAGCTCCATCTCAGCTGTTAGTCTTCATTTCTTGGGTGTGTTTTTTCACCCGGGTCTGGAATGAATTTGCAATATTCGCCTTCATTGCATTTTTTTGTTGTTGTTGTTGTTGTTAAAAGCTGCTTGTTCAATGAATGAAAAGGCTTTGGAAGGGGAGCACAAGTCTGAAAGGTAACAAACCAGTTTTGCTACTTGCCTGCTCCTACTGTGTTTCTACTGGCTCACGTGATGCGTAGGATTATCACATCTTCTGGATTTAATTAGCGTGATGAAAAATCTATTGCCAGCCAGTGTGGTTCAGAAAGTGATCTCGGGCCACAGCATGCTGCCTGCTAGTCGGGCAGGGTGTGGGAGCATGGATGTGCTCAGGAGCCGGATGATTTTATTGCTGCACCTGCCAAAGGGTTCTAGAGAATGATTTAGGAGCAATTCTAAAGCAGGAAGGATTGCAGTAGGTGATGCAGTTTAAAATTGAAGTCGTGGATTTGGAAAGGATGCTGAAAGGTAGTGCCAGTGTGCCATCCTCCCAGGTGCCGCGTCACGCAGCGTGAGCTGAGCTGTGTCCTGTGGAACCCCCCACTGCATTCAAATTGTGTTCAAACCTGAGTGCTTTTCAGCAACGTAAAACAGGGATTTCATTTGCCAGTCCTGAAGTCATCTGTGTGATTCATTTGGTCATTTCCGTTTAAAAATAGGTTCAATTTCTTCATGCTAAACTGTTTTAAGTCTAATTGTATTCACAAAAAGTTCTTTACAAGGTGCATTTTCAGAGCCAGTTCTTCTTGTTAATAATGTAACTCTTCATTTGTGCATTTATATTTTATGACTATCTGAAGTAATTCTCTCATTTGTGGATCACGCCTGTATGAAAAGCCGTTCTGGTAATTGCGGCTCACTGAGCGAACATTGGGTTTTGACTGTTAGAATGCAGGCAGTTTGCTAAACCCCAAACGTCAGCACTCATCACCGATGCCGTACCGACAGCAGTTGATACGGTAGTGTAGAGAACTGGGAGCGCTTGCCTGCTTGACAGAGGCACAGGCGTGCGTGGGCTCTGGGGGTTCACTTCTCCCCAAACCAGCAGCGATTATTATATAACCGTGTATTTAGTCCCTGTGCTGTAAACATGGGTTTTCCATGTCATGCACTTCTGTTACTCTAAAATGTAATTACGTGTACAGCACTGCTGGTCTGTTGTATCGTTAGCTCATAGTCAAGTAATTCTTCCTTCCTGTCCTTTTTATTAGCCTGTTTGGCTGCCCTGGGGTGTTTCCCTTGATCTGTGGTTCTAGACAATTCCTCTTTTCTAACCTCTCCTGAGAATTCTGGCAGTCCGATTCCACTTGTTCGCTCGTAAACTTAACGTCCAGTGAAATGGCAACACGTCTGTTTGGCAGGCAGCGTGTCGTACGCAGGCAGGGCAGTTAAATTTTCATCGAGATGTTTCCCCAGGGATTTCAACAAATAATTTAGTCCCGTTCCTGTTCAGTTTCTCTAAAGCACCTCGGTTGCAATTCGAGTGCAGTTTCAGAGCAATGATTCAGACGGTTTCATTGGTTCTCAGTTTGAGTTCAACTTCAGCAGACTTAAAGGCATAATTCTGATTAAAATGTGAGAGTTCACAGCTGTGGTCTGTGAGGACAAAGTTAAGTTTTGAGTGGTTTTGAGATTTGAGCTGAATTTTCCTTAACTCTGAGTAAGTGACTTCGGTGTTGGGATGGCAAAACTCAATTTTTCTTACCCTACCAACAAGTTACCAGTTGGCTCTTACTCTGTGGCCGATCAAAAAAGCAGATAAACAATAAAAAATCAGAACGTAGTAGGAAAGAAATACGTTTTAGGTGCATTTGTTCTCCATTTCAGTGGAATTGGAACAAATCTGCCTTCCATGGCAGTAGTAGCATGTCGCAGTAAGTCCCCTGCGTGGCTGTGGGGTAGTTTCATGTGTAGCAGGTTGTACCTACCAGCTCCTCAGTGAGAAGAACCTATTTGGAAGGATCCAGCCGTTTTCCCCGTTGTGGTGCCCAGGAAATCTTTGCATTCTCGGCTTAGCCGAGAGCCCTGGTACCTGCCCCAGTGGCTCGGTGCCATCAGCTGCTCTCGTGCTGGCTTTTTCTGTTTCTTTTCAAGCGTGCTTTGTCAATATTGCTGCAGTCGATGTTTCCAGAGAAGCAGTGTCAAAGAGGGTTGTTAATCACATTGCAAAATTTGTTTTGCAACATTCCTTTCAGCTTTAATTACCGGTAATTTAAAATCAAATAGCTGCGCTATTAGTAATGTATTTGTCATTTCTGCAAGTCAGGTTTTACAAAAACATTTCAAAAGAACAAGTACACTGTTTTATGCTGTGATGAGTGAAGCAGAGAGACACAGGCAGAATTTTAGGCAGTCCGCCCCTAGCCAGTGAGGAGATGAGGCTGTGCAGTCAACCTGTGAAAGGACGTCGCCAGTGTGACTCCGGTGACAATATGAAAACCATGTTCTGACGGACTAGATTGAGATTGTCTGTGGTGTCCAAGGCTGCGCTTCCTAAATACACTATTAGAAACCCTATGTCAATCAAATAAATGTCAGGACAAAACACAGTGTTAGGTTTCTTTTAGCGACTTTGTACACTTTTATTTTTTTGAAAGATTTAACAGATTTCAACAGTTGTGCTTTTGTTTGAATCAAAGCTGACTGGAAGTAGTATTTAATTCTGCAAATCTAGTCAGGAAGGGAAAAATCACTAATTTTACTTTACTTCTATGAAGAATAACTTATGCTGATTATTTATATTTATAAATATTTATACACCTGTTTTCTGAACCGGATTGTGTGTGTTTGGCACTCTGTTCCCATTTCCCCGGGCAGTGAGCGGAACACGACCGATGTCCCCCCCCTGCCAGTCACCTTCTCTTTCCGTGTGTAACCTGTGCTGAGGGATGAGATGAGCAGGAGACTGCGGCAGCCCTGCAAAACCCATGGCCCCATCGGCCCTTGGGAGGCTAAAGATTTCTGTCCTCTCCTGTTTGCCGTCAGGGATGGTGGCCTTTTGTTTCCTTGGGCAAGAGTAGCTAGTGGTGAGGCTGGGAGGGGGAGGCAATAGAGACCCCATGATTTCAGAGTAGAAAATCCAAACAATGCACTAGGAAGAAAAGAAGGAAAACTTTAATTACAGTCTTAAATTTCTTTCGTTTCATATGAAAATATTGATATAGGGTAAGAATCTGATTTATCAACACCACAGATTCCATTCAGTTAGGAGAAAAAGCCCAAGAACAGCAGCTGGGGGAGTGCCCTGGTGGTTATTGTAATAAACCCAGTCAGAACCAGTCACTGGCTGTGACTCAGCTGCTGTAGATCTCTGAGAACTCACCCATCCTTCTTTTGAGGTCCCCTCCAACCTGGGCTGTTCTGTGGTTCTCTGTTTGCTAAATTGCATCTTTTTTCACAGGAAACTTAACTTCGTTGACAGCCTTGAATCAGGGACTGTCCCCTTGAATTTCCACCTGAAGATGTCATACGGAAGGGATTCAAATCCATCCTGTGCTTTCTTCAGGATTCTAGGAATGGAAAACTCCTGGATGGAGCAGCCACTTCAGGTATGTTGGGGATGCGTTTGCGTGCGTTCGCTGTGATTTGTTTTGAAAAAGCAAAGCGGAGGCACGGTTTCCTTGTGGGCTCTTTCACTAATGAGGGTTGTCCAGCTCTGCACCTGGAAGGGAAATTGCTGGCTGGGATAAATGAGGAAAAAGAAATGCTTCAGCATCATGAATCTTAAACCCTCAGTGGAGAAGTGGTACTTGTGTAAAAGAAAGTCTGAATTACATGAGATGTGGTTAGAGAAACAGAGGGGGAAGTTTCAGCAGAGGCTGTTCTTTAGAATCAGCAGAGAAGCAGCACGAAGACAAGGTTGGGCCGACCCATTAAGATGAAAAATGGCTGGTGTGTGTGCCAGGCTCTCGGGAAGGATTGCAGAGAGGATAAGTGTCCAGGGAGGTGACATTTTGTAGGGGATACAAGGGAAATTGAGATACTGGGGAAATGAAAGAGGACACTTAATTAGCAAAAGACTGGAAAAAAGAAAGGGAAATACAATAGCTGGCTTCCAGGAAAAAAAGGTAGAGCCAATAAAATTACAGATGGCTCAGTGTAGCTTCTATTTCAGGACATTGTCTGGTTCAGATGCTCGACTGCTGCCCGTGCTCAGGAGGTCAGTGACAGCCCCCTGTGGCTGTCGAACCCAGAAAGTCACGCTAACCCCCTCGCCTCCAGAGGTGAGAGAGAAAGAGCCGCTGCTGCGGCGGTGGGTGTGCAGGTGTTGGGGGCTGCTGAGGAGGTACCAACCTCCTCTGAGCGAGCGCAGGGCCCGTCGGCATCCCCACAGGGTCCGGGTGGGAGGGCTGTGGGGACGAGGCACGGCTGGTCAGGCGGCTGAACCCACTTTTGGCTCAGCCTGCTCGGCCTTTGGCATGAGGCGAAAGGAAAGTAAGTGAAAATACTTTTTTGAAGGTTCAGCACACCACGTATACACCATACAGCACAACAGATTGTTACAAGCTGCTTAATGTTGTTCATCCACATACCAGAAGCCTGATAGTGTTTTCATCTTGCATTTGAGCTCACATTCCTCAAAGACAAGCAGCATTGGCTCTTTATCACGCTTTCTTTTCCGCCAGTATTGCAGTTATAAATTTACATTACAGGGTAAAATGAAGAAGTTGTCAGCAGAGAGGGAAAGATGCAACATAATTTGCATTATTTATGGTCTGCTAGATTCCAGAACTCGTTAATAATAGAAATACTGGGCATATTCCCTCAGAAGACCTTCTCTCGCACTTAGGCTTTCCTGTAATGAAGGCTAATTACTGTGGATACTGTTAGTATTGGACTGGAGTTAGGGGTGTTAAAATGTGATACTGTTAAAGGGAACGCAGTGAATTCAGAGTATGAATGAGCCACCGAAAACACTAAGCAATATGGTTGAAATATAAACATATTAGTTCAAAATACCATGATCCTGAAAATGAAGTCAAAACACTGATGTAAAGATAATGTCTGTAATTTTTCTCTTAGTCTCAATTCCATTATGGTGTTGTTAAAGGGAACCATGCACACTTCCAGAAATTCATCTGATTATTGTCTTCATGTTTTAAGACCTTGTTTATAATTTTTGTTTTGAGACAAATGATATCTCAATAGTGTTGCTTACTTTCCACTATTTACCTTCAAATTTCACCACATTTAAGTGTGACTTGAGAGCCAGCAGTGCATTTTCCTACATAGACAAGTTTTATCTGTGCTACTAGTGCTTAATGTTTATGATTATTTCCATGTTAGTGGACATGTATTTTAGTACACACATAGTATGTAAAAATCTGCTTACTTTGCATTTTAAGTCACCAGGATCTCAAGTGAGGTTTTAGACTATGGCACTGTGTATATGTTCCCCACAGCTTGGCTCTTACACTTGCGGGAGAACTTTCTGCGCAGACAGATGCGCTTGGCACGTTAGAGAAGTTCAGTAGCTCAGTGGGTTTGGCAAGTTAAACTGTTTTCTCAGAAGACCTAAATCCAGGCTTGTTTCAGTCCATGAATTCTGTCAGCTTCACATGGATTTTGATTCCTCCTTGAGCAAGGATC
Organism: Bucorvus abyssinicus; assembly: GCA_009769605.1. NCBI lineage: Eukaryota > Metazoa > Chordata > Aves > Bucerotiformes > Bucorvidae > Bucorvus > Bucorvus abyssinicus. The sequence continues at coordinate 6,071,896 of CM020032.1, forward strand.
GTGCTGGATGGGAGCTGTGGCAGATCAAGAACGACGTTAACTGGAAGAGGTGCTTGAAGAAGCAAGGCCAGCTTCTGCTCCCACCAGTGTTCTGATACCTGCCTCGAGCCATGTCCGGCAGAATTAGAGTCACCATGCGGAAGAGTTTACAGAGTCTTCCAGGAAGGAAACCAAATGTGGTGCTGAGGAACATGGTTTAGGGACCCTGGCAGTGCGGGTTGAAAGGTTGGACTCCATCTTAAAGGTCTCTTCCAACCAGATGATTCTATGATTCTATATATATTAAAACAGATGCTTTAGGATGCAAGATTGCTCTTTTAAACCTATTTTACTGTTTTAGCAGCCCAGTCCCAGTTCAGTTTTTAATGTAGTCATAAAGAGAGAACCCCGAAGTTCTGGATTTTGCAGAATTGCCTAATACCTCGTGTGGGGGTTCACTTGGTATTTCCATCAACAGCAGAGTGGCGTTAGTGGGAGAAACACTGGGGAGTGGGAATCAAATGCCAAACATTTGCCATTAATTTTCCATGAGAACTAATGTGGCTCTTGGATGTTCAAAATAACGCTGTTTAGAGACTTTCAAAGTGTTTTGGTAACAAACTACTGTCATGGTTGAAGTACACTGGAATGCTTCAGTCCCACTGAACTCAGCTTTCTCTAGCACTCGAGGGCAGTTTTAGTAAACAACTCATGGAAGACTGAAGGAGAACTGGGCAGTAGAGTGCGTGTTCTTCCTGTCCTTACTGACTCGAATGCTCCTCGCTACAATTAGGAAATTAACTGATCTTGGAGTGTTTTAATGGTTACCTAAGGTAAAATTTAGGGTAGTAGCTAAAGCGTGTCTCTTTAATGTTATGCTGAAGGAGTAAAAACCCTGAAGAGAAGGAATTTTTCATTGTGGGACATCTGGCTCAGAGTATTTGTGCTGTACGGGTGACATGAGCATAGCCTGAGGAGCTCCCTCACCCACGGAAAGAGCTTTTCTTGGCTTAGTCTCTAAAGATGTGAGATGCTGAAAATAGGCCAGCTGCTCTTCATCCCCTTTCTGTGTGAGCTGAACCAGTGTGGTTTTTCAGGGACCACTTTCTGTGCTCAGCAGTAGGAACTGAGAATGAATCAGAGCTGATCACTCTTCGAGTTAGGACATGAGGTGTGAGTTTAGTTTGGAAATGAGCAGAGAGTGTCTGACAGTGGGGTGGTGTTTGTGTTGCGCTGTGGACTGTTAGAGCTGTTTTTCCAGGTTCTCTTAGACATTAGTTACACACTTCCTTTCCAAATAAACATGTAATATACCTGAAACACTCTGGTTGTTGATGGTGGGGTTTAACTCCCCTCCAGTGGTTCAGAATCTTGACAATTTTGAGGATTTGCTGAGTATTCTTCAAAACAGCAAATAGAAAGTGTTTTTTCTGCTGATTTTTTTCTGCATGACAATGAGGGATTGTATTCTGTTCTACTTGATTCAAACACAGATTAGAACGGCAAACCCATTAGAAATTATGCTGTGGGACAGCATTGTAGTTATGTTTAATGTTAGTTTAGATTAGGGGTATATTTAAAGAAAAATAATCCCATGGACTTTCATATTTAGAATCTGTGGGCATGCACATGAAGTTTGGGAACCTTCTGTAACATGCAGGAGTTTTTTTGCTCCCTCCCACATGGCCCATCTGTTCCTGCTGGAGGAGCGCAGTGTGTAAGTAGTAGTATATACATACTGCATGCAGAAGGATAAGAGAATGTGCCTTGGAATGGTGCTTTATCTCTAGAATGTGAGAAGAGGGAGATTAAATCAGTGTATTTCTTCCCTGGGATTTGGGGAACCTCCCAAGTCTCTAGGTTATGCAGAACCAAACCTCTGTGTGTGTCTCAGCACTGTGGCCAAAGGCGAGCTGCCAGGTGTTTAGCTCTTGTGGTTATGGTCTGGGGCACAGACCTACCCAATGAAGTGGGTGAATCAGTGCTGGTCAGGTATTGCTGAGCTTGGCACTTTGGTGGGACCCTAATAATTTCTTGGTACCTGTGTTTAGGTACTTACTGTAAGACATCCTTTGGAGCGCAGCGGAGAGACACCCTGGAATTAACCACCGATGTAAATAAAGTTGAGTTGTGTGTGAAGATGAATGCACTCTCATAAAGGTGTGATTTGAGCTAATGCTGACTCTGTTTAAGCCGAAATGCCAGCCAGGCTCAAATGCAAGGTGTGCCAAAGCTTCCATCAGTGCTTCCATTTCCATCATTGTGTCACATTGCGTCTTCATGTGGATTATGTTAGAAGATCTTTTCTGTTTGGACTCACAGATTGCATTTGGGCACTTGTAGTATGTTAATGATTATTGTATCTGTTTGCTTTGCCTTTTTTACTTTTTCTGATACATGCAACATATTTTTAACTCCTGTTCATCGTGCAGAGAACTCTAATTCAGTCATATGTGGTTCATGTAATCCTTATTTATACCCAAATCTACATTGGCAGGCTATAAATGCTGCAGAAAAATGCAGTGAGAGGAGTTAGAGTTATATACAGCCTTAACTCAATCCTTTTATGTACATGTGTTATATGAGTCTTACTTTCCACTCTATTTTTTTCCCTCAGAGTAGAGATCCCAGTACAAAGCTGGGATTTTCTGCTTTCGTGTCCCACTCTGGTTCAGAACTCACTCTCATTTATGCACTGTGTATTTGACACAGACATATTAAACCTTGCTGACATCTGTGGCAGCCTCCCTGTTCAGTGGCACCGCTCTTGGGCAGCAGGGGCTCCGGCGGAGCTGAGCCCTTGGATCACACATGTCCCTGGGCAAGGGACCCCCAGCGAGCAAGACTGTGGACACTGCTCAGAGCTCCATTTCTGCAGGGGGTCCAGGACACGTGGCTGTTAAACCCGGTGTAAGTCAGAGGTATTAAGCACTTAACAAAAATGATTGTATGCTGAATCAGCTTCTGCGTGGTGGAAATGATGAAAAGCTGGGTGAAGAGTTTACCAGGCTGAGATACATAAATTAACAGTCAGAAGGAAGCTGCTGCTCTGCTGGCGTTTATCACTAGACCGCCGGCTTCTTCCAGAACACCGATTACTTTAAACTTGTGAAAATCTTTGAGAATAAAATACATATCAAAAGAAAAAAACACCAATGCATCCATTTCTGTCAGACTGATTGACACTATCTAAATGCTGCGTTTTACCTAACAAGCATCCAATGTAAATGGTAACAGGGCTGCAATTCCACCAGAGATGGCACTGGTTGAAAAGCTGGACTTCAGTGAGCTGTCACAGTCCGGTATGGATTTGTCAGACCTTTTTGTGTAAAGGAGAGCATAAGCATGCTGGAAATGTTCTCAATATTTTTTTGGTCAATATTTACCATGATAATAATGATTTCCGCCCCTGCCCCCCAGTGTTCATGAATGCTTTTATCATTATTTAAAATTATTTCTCAATGCTAGTTTTTGACTGATTTTTTTTTATAACTATTGACCATTTGATTGGGTTTCACATTTCAAACCCAAGTAGGAAAGGGATTTTTATATTTACTGTGCATTTTCTTTCTTGCCCTTCTTTCACTCCTCGCCCTTTCACACTTCCCTCCCTCCGTCTCACTGTCACTCCCAGAAAAGATATTTTACATACTGTTTGATACTCTCACATTTTAGGGTTTTTTTGGTTTTGAACTCAACAGTATGGAAAAATCTCGCTCACTTTTTTCCTCACAATGCAACCTTGGGCTGCCAGTGATTTTTGTAATTCATTTGGTAAATTACTTATGTTTACTTTAAATAATTTAATGGTTGTATTGAAATAAACCTGATTGCTCATGTGCAGGATCGCTGGTAGATAAAACCCGCAGTTTGAGTCTGTATGTCACCATCAGTAAATGTCCTTAGTTTTCCATGTAGTGTTTAATTAACGATATCAGCTGTCCTTTAACAGAAGGGTGTCCACACAGAAACACATTCACTGAGTTTCTATCCTATGACAGGACTGTCCAGGCAAAGCGAGCTGAGAAATTGGTGCCAGAAAAGCAGCTGAAAGAGGAACAAGCTTTATTTGAACAAAGGAAAAAGCAAGTATTACATTGTCATTGTCTGCTAAAAGTTGTTACGGAACTTCTTAATAGACTGCCCAGTTGGCTAGTACTTCTTTACGGTCACTCAGATCTACTCAGGATCTAAACTTAGCAAGTTTAACCTCTAGTTGTTCCACCCAGTTCGTTACCAGCCCTCAGAGCAACTTCCCTGGCTTCTGGTTGAATCCCATCCTGCTCTCCTCTGTTCCTCACTGGACTGGGAGGGGAGGGTGGGCTCTGCTGTTCTCATCCTTTGGTAAGTTAAGTTTCATGAAGAGGCCCCAGTGTTTTGTTTCTCTCTGTTAGGAATCAGTAAATGGCTGAATATGCAAACAAGAGCAGTGATGTGCACCTCTTCAGTTATGGCTTTACAAGTTTGATGCAAATTAACTTTTTCAGCAATAAAGAAACACCTCAGGAACGGCACAGCCAAGTGAAAATGATGGAAGAGGAAAAAAAAAAGATTTAGATTTTCACTGACAGATGCAGATCTGGTATGTAACAGAAAATGGCACAGTAGGACACTGGAAAAAACAATCCATGAATGACACCCTTTGATTTCTTTTCTCTATAGTCCATATATTTAAATTTAAAACTTAAAAAGAGATAACCAGGACTTCAAACACCAGCACTTTGGTGATGGCTTTGCAGACCCTTCCCCAAAGCTCTGTGTAGACGGTGGCTCCTGCGTGGGGTGCTGCAGCCCCACGTGCGGTGTGGGAGTCGCCAGATCCTTCAGGCTGCTGTTCAGAATCTGCAGTGGCTCCAACAGTCGGCTACTTGGAGGCGTTAGAGCAGAAGTGCCGTTGTTGAAATAGGATTTTTTTAAATTATTGAGCGCCTCCGATATGAGATGTTGCCTCTGCCAGACTGAATTTGAAGTTGGCTGGATTTTCTGGTTGCTCCTGGAATTTCAGCGCTGGTGTGTGAAAGGAGGGGACCTCACTTCTGGAGCTTGCTGAGTGTATATAAAAGGCCTGAAAAGGTTTTTTTTCTCCCAAAGTAACAATCATTGAAACAAAAGCCTTCCCCAAAATCATCCTGTTAGTTTTGCCATTAGATTCTCATTCCTTACAATACAGTATTGTGAAAGATGCGGTGCTGAAAATGAACACACAGGATTTTTCTAGCGCTCTGGTGTGAAAATGGACTGTGATGTAGATGCTGAGTAAGGCGGTGAGAGGCAATCACTGAGGGAACCTGAAATGCTGTGAGAGGATTTCTCTTGCTGTGAAGAATTCTTTCCTCTCAGTGTCACGATTGCTGGGAATACTACATCTAACCTTGGAAGTGTAGAAATGTACCCAAATTCTCGTGAAGTGCCAGTAGCTTTTAAGAAGAATTTCATCTCTCAGTGATAAAAAGGGGGTTGGTACAGGTTAGTGTTAAGTTTTACTAAACCCAAAGCAGCTGCACTTCCAGCTTACAAGGGGTTTCACTGCCTGGGGTTTTTTTTTAAACTCGGATATTTTGAAACTAAGCCAAATTATGTTACTAAAAGCATCAGTGCTTGGCGTTTTCCACCAGTTACACAGTAGTTCTTGATCCTGGCAGCAGTCCTTTGCTCACCCGCAGAGCTGTGGGTGCAGCCCTGCGTCCGCCACCCCCTTCCCTCTCACCAAGGGATAAACATCATGTTTGGTTACTTTGGCAAAACAGATTTTGATTTAAGCGGATATTTTCTATATGATACAGTGCTAAAACCTTTTGGATCTGATGGCTGGAAAAGTGATGGTGAAGGATTTTATTCCACTTCATGCATCTTCCCCAGAGCTGACACCTAAGCTTCAGTTACCAGAGTTCTTCACCTGATTTTTGAAGGCTGTGATTATTCCTCGCTGCCTTTGGTTGTCCTGGAAGTTAAATACATACATGTAATGCTTCACAGATAACGTCTTTGGCCAGGGTTCCCACAGCAACGAAGCAAGAGGTGTGTGTTCAAAGCTTGTGGATGGGGACCCAGTGACTCCACTGGCACCAGCAGCTCCTTTGGGTTACTGGGTAGGATTAATAATACTGACTTATGCTTAAGTAAATTTATACAGACCTTCCTGTGTAAAATCATCCCTTTTGTGGATACGGATCAAACCAGCGTGGGTTGCTTATCTCCCAGGGTTCCGCTCATCTTGTTGCAGCTGTGCAGCCTGCTCTTGCTGTGTAGGAAGGTCTTTGGTTCGACCCACCCGACGATTGTTTTTAGGGCTTCAGAAATTCGGTTAGCTTGGAATAGAACTGAATTTTGAATGACAAGAGAAGGAATAAGTATATTGTTACCTGATACAGTTAAACATGCCTCATTTTTTTCTCTCCCATGTTCCCACATAAATGGCAAGAACAATGTGTTCACTCACAGGAAAAGATTCTTTAATTTCTCCCGTAAAAGTTTTTTTTTTTTTTTTAAAACAAACAAACAGGGACCGTATTTAGGTGTGTACAATGCTCTGTGTGATTCGTACACCCACCAGTAACCGCCGATGGGTTTAGGAGGGCAGGGGCGACACAGGACAGAAGGGCTCTGGGAGCTGGGGGTGGTCCTCGAGGTCGGTGCCGGCGTGTGCAGGTCTTGGACAGGAGGTGGCACCCCAGGACCACAGACACGCTGAGGCACCGCGCATCTGCTCGGCTGCCGCCACAGTTTGTGGGAATACTTCACACTAAAATCAGGGAGAGCTTTGCAACACGTTCTCCTGGTTTTGAATTAACAATCGTTAATTTTTTGCTCTCCTGCTCAGTGTATTTCTTTGTTCTCTCATCATCTCGTTAGCAGTTTTTGTATTCCTGGAGCATTATGGAGAGTATTCCTTTATTTTAACCCTAAAGATTTTAGTTTTCAGATTGTTCTTATTGGAATGGAGGTGGGGAAACCACAAGGCAGCTACCCTTAGTAATAGCACTTAGAATTTTTCCTGAAATTATGGGATTGCCTTGAATTTAGAATCCTAATTTCGAGTAATTACGGTCCAGACGTGGCTGGGTGAGCACTGGTTGCAGGTGGCTGCCATTGCATCTGTTGACTTTCCAAAAAGCGACTACTTTGTGCATACATCAGATGCCCGTGGGCATGCCCTGGCATCCCTGCTCTGTCCTCACCTTGGTTGATAACGTCCTGAGGGACGGCTCTGGAAATGGGGTTATTCTGCAGCATTCTCCTTGCCCGAGCTGGTGGGCTGTCGGTGCAGCAGCGCGGTCACAGAAGCGAAGTCACAGGCAGTGCTGTTACATACAACTGGCAGTGGTGTTGGAAGCCAGCTCGGAGGTAAGCTTTTGCACTGAGAAAAATGAAGTGCCTATAAAATGTTTTGAGGCTACCGCAATTTTTCTTAGTGCAAAATCTTGGGGATTTATTAACTTGAAGCATAGACAAGGTGGGGTCTTTGGGAAATGATTAGCCTTCACAGAATAGTTTTGAATTTTTCAAAGGTGCTCAACCTGGCAGGACAAAACAAAAATTTTTCTGCAGCTTTTTACGGAAAATGTTGAGGGAAGGGCCTAACCTTTCAACCAGGTGCTAAGGACCAGTGTTCTGGGAATGTGAGAAGTGGAATGTAGAGGTAGGGCTTTGACTTGGCTTTCACGAGTGACTCCCATTGGCCTCCACAGCATCATTATTATTGTACTAAACGCCCAGGCGTTCAAGCCCAGCCTTCCTGCAGCTTTGGTTGCTGTTTACCGGACCGTGCATTAAGCCCTCTGGCAGAAACAGAAGCACGTTCATGCTGTGTGATGAGTGGGAGAGCTTATGGGAAGAGTCTTGCCACAAGGGTGTCCCACACCGTGGGGTGCTCGCCGGTTACAGGTACTGTGGCTATGGCCAGACAGGTCCAGCAAGCACAAAAAGTAAAGCACGGTAAATACATTTATTTAGCAGCCATTGATAGTTCAGCCCTGTTCTCGAGTGGCTTTCCTACCCACGGGAACATGCCCAGTGCCTTGGAAAGGGCTGCTCTGTGGTGCTCCTTTGTATTTCTGCTGCCCAACCAGCAGATCTTAAATTGACAGGCAGGACGGTCAAAGGCATGTGCGTATGCCATAGCTGCTCAGGTGCCCCCATCCCCAGAGCTCTATCACTCTGTGCCAGCTGCAGCAGTGCAGGACCATGCAATGCAGACCCCACCAAGTGCCTATTAATAATGGCAAAGCCGCAGCACTTCCTTGTTTTGCCCCCTGTGTCTGTATGTATATTTTTGGCAGAAATGCGTTAAAATACTTGAAATTGGAAACAGAAGGGTCCACAAGTATAAAGCAACTGCAATAGTGATTTTACTGTGTTTATTTAGATCCCTCAGAGAAAAGAAACTGGAGCAGCGTGTCAAACAGCACATGCAGATGATGAAAGCAAGAGGAGAAAAATGAAAAGGAGCAGCCCCAGCGGAAATGAAGAAAGCAAACCAAGACATGGAGACAGTGAGTATCTTTGTGGAAGTACAGTAAACACAGTGTTCGGAGTCGAACAACAGTTGGTAATTCCACATTTGGTTAATGTCACAGAAATCTCAGATACTAAATATTTTTAAATAGTTAAAAATTAAGCATTGTGGTTTTGCTCATGCTGAAATTGTGTGTAGGTGTGTGTATCTGTACACAACACACACATCTATAAACAGACATAAACATCTGCAGTGCTTTGAATTTTTCAAAAGCAAAGCCAAAATTCTAAGACAGAAGACAAAACTCAAGAAAAAAAAGCATAGAAGGTAGCACCAGAGGTTAGTATAAAACTCAGTAGACGAGGGTGATGATTTCTATCACGTGCTGTACCAACCATTCAGTCCAAGTGGTTAATACAGCAAAAAGCTGAAACTCAAACTTATCCATTTACAGTTGGAAAGAAGACTGGTAAATCTGTACCTTGAGACACCAGTAAGTGTCCTAACCAGGAGGAGAAAATCGAGGACCCTCATTAGAGCTGGTGTAGCTGTAACATTGATTTGCTTGTTGCAGTATGGTTAGGAATTACTTTGTGTTGCCTGACGGTATTCCTCTGGTGTTCCAAATGGTCTGAGGGAAGTCCTGGATCCTCCAGCAAAATGGGTCGGTGCTTTGCATTTGGTTTGTTTGCTGAGCACAGTCAGGACACTCCATCCAAACCCAGTTTTGCCTCAAGAGCCTGGGCTGGTGTTTGATCCCTGTGGGTGCGGGGCTGCTGCCCACCCCGACTGGCTCCACAGCGCTGGGTGGCCACTGCTGGGCCCCGAGGACCAGCTTGCTGGCAGCCAGGCCTCTCGCTCCTCTGTCTGGGACTGTTCCCCCTGTGTGTTCAGCTGATGATTTTGTCTGATTCAAACTAGTAAACTGGCTGAGAAATGCGTTTCCTGACAGCAAGCAAGGATAAATGCCCTGTGTGGTTCTTTGAATGCCGTGGTGTGTATGTATCGTGTATTCTCATCAAGGATGAATCACTTTCTTTAAGAGTAAAGGTAGTATCAGTGGTTCTAAATTTGGCAAAGCCTTTTCCCAGTAAAGAACTACACTGTAGTAATAAACAAAACCCTTTTATAATGCAGAGGGAACGTGTAACGGCTCCAAAACTGTTTACTTCCTCCAAAGAGGAGCAGCAGTGCATCAAAAGACCCCTCCATTGTGGCTCCTTCTCACAGCAGTGAGAACTTGAGCCTGCGGGGAGTCACCTGCATTTATGTGTGGTCTTCCAGGCCCTGGGGAGCCCAGCAGTCGCTGAGTGGGAATACTGGAAATGCCCCCGTGGCTGTAGCTGGGTGACCTGATCCCCTAAAGGTCATGGATTTCATAGCTGCACTTTTGCCATGCTTGCACCACTTCACAGGACATGTACGTCTGGAAAAAAGAAAATCTGATTTTATTCAAAGCATCTTTTGCCCTCAAACCCGAAGCAATCAAATGCGCTGAGCCCAGAGCCTCCCTGCTACACAGAACAGGGCAGCCCAGTCACGGCCGTGCAGAGCAGCTGTCCCTGTGCCAGGAAATGGTGACACTGTTCTAAAATTACCCATCCCTCACATGCCACAGTGTCATGCACAGCGCTAGCTGCACACTCCCCAAACAGAGCTCGTTCCTCAGGGCAGGTATCAGAGTCATGTATGACAACATTTAGGAGTGGACTCCAGGGGGGCTACCAGCACTCCGGGGGGGTGTCTCTGCTTTCTCCTGGGGCACACACAGTTGCCGTTCAGGACAGGCTTGGTTGCCTTTGCCATTTCCATTAGCAATCTGCCCTTGGTTTCCAAACACACATTTGAGAGCCTTGGTGCTACTTAGGAGAACCAGCATCTGCAGGCGCTCAGTAGTGCAGCGGCTGGCTTGCAGAATGCCTTCTGGTCAGCCGCAGTGCCAAGTACGTTACACACTGCTGCTCCTCGCAGCCTAGCAGAGCAGGGGAGCTTCTCTTGCTGTAATGACCTTGCTAATGCTTTAAGAGTGATGATCACCACCCAGAAAGGAACACATCCTGACAGCAAGTGGGGAGCTGTGGGGTTTGAGGAGCTTGAGCTTGTTGACCAAACCCGAGTGACTTCCAGCCTCACAGTGTGCTGTTGATACGAAGTGCCTCGTGGTAGCCCAAAGAAGCGCGTTTTGCAGAGTGCAGGCTTCACACAGCAGAAAGATTAATTATATTAACTTAATCGTATTTGTTTTTCAAAGATCTGTGGAATGGACTGTCAGGAGCCAAAGCCTGCAAAGATCTGCTCGTGGGCTTCACTGTGAGCTTTTGTGTATGAAATGGGTGCAAATTTGGCATGGTGGTCTCAGGTTGTTTTGGAACCCCCCCCAAGGTTATTTTATTTTTAATATAACTCTATCATATTCCCTAGTATTCAATGTGACAAATAGCAAAAGAAATAACGCTTTAAAATCTCTGGTTGTATTTCTAGAAAGCAGAATACTTTCATGAAGACTTGCAAGAGCTTCACATCGGCCTTCAAGTTTATTACAATTCTGTGCAATATCTAAGGCAACAAATGTGAATCTCAATCGGGTAAAAAATACATTTACGTACCAATACAGAGTTGAGGCTATACACAAATGTATTTATTAGCAAAAAGTTTAGTACTAACTGTAGTTACTGTTCATTACTTCCAAAATCTGTTGAGCTTTAACACTTCCAGCCCTTTTGTAACGGGCAGCTGCTTTACTCCTACAAACTGACCTGTGCATGTATTTGCACTAGCGGGATTAAACCCCCTGTTTTCGCTTCAGCTATTTTAAAACATGCCCATATTATACGTTAGAATGTTCAGGGGACCGGAGATGTGAATCCCAGCACATTCCCACGTTAACACGGCGGGCAAGTCCGTTTAGGTGTGTGTTCTACCTTTTGTACGGGTACAGCCTCGTGTGGTGCAGATGGCAGCTGCAAGAGGAGCAGGTGAAAACACGTGCCCTGCTGTCTGCTCCTCATTAGAGATCCTTACGTATCGCCTTCCTGGGTTTGGCTCTGTGTGGAATCCAAGGCTGAAGATGTACAGAGCAGGGTAGCAAATCCAGAAGGAGGAGCCCCTCTGCGGGAGTATGGTCTCACAGCCTTCGCGGGGGAGCTTCTGTCTGGCTCACTGAGATGGCTCGCTCAGGAGACCTTCTCCAGCAGCGAGGTCAGACTGCCTGCAATTGGTAAAGTGTGAAATGTTTACTTGTAAGAATGAGAATTTCCAAAGCTGCCTTTAGTCTTCCCGACTACATCTGACAATGTTAAACCTGCAATGACTCTCTGTCTGCTTTAACAGGCTGGAAAATCCGTCTCTCCTGGCAGGTTTGTGGTACAGTGCTCTAAGTGTGCTCTTCAGCCTCTCTGCACCTTTTCCTCAAGCCACGAGAATTCCGTAAAAATAACATTAAAAAGTTGTCCCTCAGCTTTGGAGCAGCCATTTGTATTTGTACTAGGAGGAGGAACTGGGGGGTACTCTTAGTTACCTGGTTGCATGAAAACACAGCTCTGGCCCTGCGCTGCGTGTCCCAGTCCCATCGCAGTCACTGTGGTTAACCATCAGCGTCACGTTTAAAGCTACTTGTCACCGGTGGAATCACCTTCCTTGCCGCGTGAGGCCCTGTCCTTCTCCCGGACCGGAGGCCGCGGGCAGCAGCCCTTCCCGGGGTGTCTGCGCTTTGGTTTGGGGCCCAAACAGCAGAGCGGCCCCTTCCGCGCCTGGCAGCCGCCGGGGGCTCCGGCACCTGCAAGTACACCTCTTTGTCTCCGCGCCTCACGGGGGTTGGCTCGGTCCTTAACCACCCGTTAAGGCTGAACCGGTGGATCCCGGGGCACCTGTTGCCTCTTCCTCTCGACGGAAGAAGCTGGAGGAGCCCGCCCAAGTGCAGCGCCGGGGCCGCCAGGGGGCGAGCGTGGCCGGGCCCGGGCGGGGAAAGGGGCGTGGCCCCGCTCCGCCTCCGCCCCGCCCCTGGCGCACGTGCCGGCAGAGAGCGGGGGGCGGGCAGTGTGACGTCACGCACCGACGGCAGCAGCGGCGGCGGCGGCGGGAGCGCCCGCAGCGTGAGGTCATTGCACGGCGCGGCCCCAGCATGGCGGAGGAAGCGGCGGAGGAGCCGCCGCCGTCGCCGCGGGTGGGCGCGTGGTTACCGGTGCTGGTGGAGCAGATGGTGAACGACACGTTGGTGGTTACGCTGAGCTGCGGGGAGAGGCGCTTCACCGGCGTCCTGCTCGACTGCACCAAGAAGTACGGGAGGAGGAGGCGGGGGGGAGGGGGGGTTGGACAGGAACGGGACCGGGGGGAGCGGGGCCGCCCCGCGCTGCCCCGCGCTGCCCCGCGCTGCCCCGCGCTGCCCCGCGCTGCCCCGCGCTGCCCCGCCGCTCGTCCCTTTGTTCGCCCGGCCCGGCGGGAACAAAGCGGCCCGCGGGGGTGGTGGTACCGGTACCATCCCGCTGCTGTCGGGGCCCACGGCGAGACTGGGCCAGTGCGGGGCGGGCGGACGAGCCCGGGGCTCCGCGGGCCTTCCGCGCTGACCGGTGAGGCTTCGCTACGGCCCCGCCGTGTCTCCGAGGGGACACGAAGGGACCGGGCCGCTGCCCTCGCACCCGGCCCGGGGTGAGCGTGTCCCTGCCCCACGCCCCCCCCACCCCCCCACCTCCGGCTCCGCTCCCGCAGCGCCGCGGCCCGGTCGAGTACCGGGGCTTTCCCCGCTCCCCTCTGCCGACCTTGCGCTGCGGCAGCCCCCGCCTCGCCTGGCCGCCCTTGGGAGCAGGCTGCAGCCCGGCTCCGACCTTTTCTTCCCCTTTCTCCCGTCTCTGAGGCGGCACCACGGGTTCGTGCCACCCTGGAGCTCCCTGTCACCTTGTGACCACCCTCCAAACAGCCGTAACCTGATGGTCCTGCCCTTTTAGGCGATAGTTTCTGGGGGATCTTTTGAGCGTCTTCTCTCCAGTTCCTCGATTTGCCGTGGCAGCAGGAGGGCTCCGTGGACCCGTCTCCTGCGGCTGTGTGGATGTGTCGCACTGGCTCTGGAGAGATCACAGTCCCTTCTGACACAGAGAGGGACTTCTCGCTAAATGAGGGCCGTGAAAGGCCTGCTCTGAAGGACGAGCGAGCATTCACGTAGTGGATGCTGTATTTCAAAACGAGAGTAACTTTTAAAGCATCTGTAAATGCACTGGTGGTAGGTACAGCTGTCCCAAGGGCTTTGGGGCATTAAAGCTGGGAAGAGGGTTTGTTTTCTGCCTGCTCAATAGGCGAGTTTTCAGGTTGGTCCTGGGTAGTGGCACAGCCAGCTTCACCTCTCTAATTCTTCTCAGAAGATGTATGAAGCAAGACTTCTGAACTTAATTTTCAGAGTTTATTTAGTTTCACATGGCTATCCGAGAAAATTGGAGCCAGATTTTTCAGAAGTATTGAGGCATCCAACTCCGTTAGGAGTCTATAAACCCTGCCTGGTGTCTGGTTCCAGCCGGAGCAGGGAGCGGTGGGCAGCTCTTCAGCCCTTAACAGTGCCAGCTGCTTCTCTTTTCACAGTCCGGTTGTCTCCTCCTTAGTGACAACGTGCACAGTTTTTACCAGTTTTTCTTTTCTGTAACTTTTCTCTGTGGTTTTTTTTTTTTTTCTTTTTGCCCCCTCTGTCCCCAGTGTGGATCCAAGAAAGAACCAGATGGGCATTTCCTCCTGGGCTTTAAGGTGCTTCTGGAGCCTGGTGCTGACCCAGCCTGATCACTGGTGATCCTGATCTCTACTGGGGTGGGAGGGCAGCAAGCCCACTGTCTGCTGAGCGGTGGAGTTGTCTCTGAGGGATGGTGCTTATTCTGCTGTTGTCCCACCAGCTGGTTGATCTGCAGCTTGGCCGGGGGCTGCCTGGACCTGCAGTGAGGCTGCTGGAGCAGCATCCTCCTTTCTGACCTGAAGTGGAATGGGGAGGGCTGAAGGAAGGGGTTCACTGATGTATTTTAACTCATGATAGACCAGCTGCCCCCGTTTCCTCCTAGTGGTCCCAGTAATCATCATCTCTAATGATCAGACTTGCCTGTGGCAAAAGGCGAGTCCTCAGCTGGGCCTATCTGCCCCCAGGGTTATGTGGGAATGGCATTGCTGCTCCCTAAAACCTTCGAGCGTGTTGGTTTTGTAGCCCATTGGTATGGTAGTGCTTGGGCAGGCAGAGATATAGGGGGGAAAAGCCATCCTGGGTGCCACCTGGCACTGTTTTGCTCATCACTTCAGCACCACAATGGAGCGGGAGCACATCCCAGGAGCCCAGCGTAGAGAGCCTCAACCCATGGGGCTGGGGCCCAGGCTGTGCGCCAGGCAGTCTCCCTGCTTCAGGTGCTGGGCAGAACTTGACAGCAGAACAGCTGATAGGGCTGCATCCTATCCATGGTGGTCCCAAGCACGGGCTGGCCTGTGATGACCATAGTAAGACATGTGGTAGCCAACACGTGGCTGGAGAGCCGCAGCCTCCGCTTGGGGACAGTCAGCGGGGGAAGTGTCATATGTGCGGTGGGTGCTGGCTTCAGGTAGACCTTAGTGACTTCGGGGGAGCATGGGGAGCAGGGTGAAAGCACCTTCTCCACTGCAGTGACCCTAAATTTTGGATGTGGAGGGAAGAAGAGATCTTGTTGTCACAGTGACAGCAGAATACGGGAGTAGTGGTTGGCAGGTAAAGGTCGAGGTGTGTTCCAAAGGCAGGAGGAATTTGTCAGCTTGGTGCTGAACTTTGAAGACCCGCAGACTTGTCCAAAGCAAAGATGTGACAGAGACGCTTTCCTTCCTCCCCGCTGCCCCACTGATGGAGTGGCGCCTCACTGCCCTGTGTGGGGGTTACCCCCTGCTCTGTCTGTTCCTCCCGGGCAGCCGGCGATGCCATGCGGGCAGTGCCACCACACGGGAGTGGGACGGGACTGGCAGGAGGGCAGCAACCAGAGTGGGTTGGTTAACCTGTACAGAAATGGGAGAACCCCATGAGAGAGGGAAAGCCTGTATGGTGCCTTTTGGGCTTTCTTTTGTGTTTTAAACAGTGCTTAGCATTACATAGGGCATGAATCTGGTTTATCCTAAAATGTGGTGAGTGATGCAGGGAGCTGAGCAGCCAGCAAGTTTGCAGTCCTGAGTACCCAGGCAGCCCAGAGATCTCTCTCCAACCAGGTCCCAGTCGTCGGACTCCATTATTTTATCCACCAAGAAGCAGGCGCAGGTTTGAACCCGAAGCTGCCTGCCCAGGTTTGCAGGCGCCCGGCCTGCAGGCAGCCTGCGTGGGCAGCGGGAGCGGCTGTGGGCAGGAGCCTGCCTGCGCTGCTGCCTGCCTGCCTGCCTGCGCTGCTGCCTGCCTGCCTGCGCTGCTGCCTGCCTGCCTGCGCTGCTGCCTGCCTGCCTGCGCTGCTGCCTGCCTGCCTGCGCTGCTGCCTGCCTGCCTGCGCTGCTGCCTGCCTGCCTGCGCTGCTGCCTGCCTGCCTGCGCTGCTGCC
Organism: Bucorvus abyssinicus; assembly: GCA_009769605.1. NCBI lineage: Eukaryota > Metazoa > Chordata > Aves > Bucerotiformes > Bucorvidae > Bucorvus > Bucorvus abyssinicus. The sequence goes on from CM020032.1 coordinate 6,087,831, forward strand.
TGCCTGCCTGCGCTGCTGCCTGCCTGCCTGCGCTGCTGCCTGCCTGCCTGCCTGCGCTGCTGCCTGCCTGCCTGCCTGCGCTGCTGCCTGCCTGCCTGCCTGCGCTGCTGCCTGCCTGCCTGCGCTGCTGCCTGCCTGCCTGCCTGCGCTGCTGCCTGCCTGCCTGCCTGCGCTGCTGCCTGCCTGCCTGCCTGCGCTGCTGCCTGCCTGCCTGCGCTGCTGCCTGCCTGCTTCCCTCTACCTTTGGGAGCAGTGGGGTGTAGTTAAAATACCTGTCTGACTTTTCCCATTCTGCAGAATTCTTTGAAGAAGATACGGTGACTGTCTTCCTGCAGACATCCCTTTTGACCGCAGCCTCACCAGCATGTGCAGCCAGCACCAGTCCTTGTCACCCAGTGACTGGTAGTTACTGGCTTTAACAGATTTGCTCTTCCAGACAGCAGGTTCCATGGCCTCTGCTTACAACGAGATTTAAATACGTTTTGACTGCAGTTACAGTGTTTTTGATAACAAGACTTGGCAATTTTGTGGCAACTGTACTTATAATTAGTTATTTTTTAATTATGCATGAGTGTAAATCGGAGGAGGGTGTCTTCTGTCCCAGGCAGGGATTGAGTTGAGGTAACATGAGGGTGACTGCCCCAGAACGGGGGGTTACAAACAGGGTGAAATCACATCCTGCAGTATTTCCTGCTGCGTGTAATATCTGCACATGCCCTCGTGCCTGTAACCCACAGACTTGGGTACCTCCGTCTTGGCTGGATGGGTTTACAGACACAGAACCGATAGTGACAGTAAGCAGATAGAAGAAATACATTAACTACGCCCATTTTTGTGCAAAAAAAGTCTGGGGGATGTAGGGAGAGCGAGTGAAATTGGTGTTTCTCCTCGTGAAAGCGAAGTGTGTCGGATGAAACACGTCTGATTCTGCAGTGGGTGGAAAGACAGCAGAGCTAAATCCTCTTACAGGAAGCTGTGTGGCAGGCGGCCGCGGGCTGGGAGAGGGGGTGGCAGCGGGGGGAGCTCCGGGGCTGCAGGCATGACAACCGGCTGATGCTCCCCAAGGGGAGGACTTCATCACTTTTAGTTGGTCTTCCTGCAGCTGAAGGAGCTCGGTCCTTCTGTGCATCCCTGACAGGAGTACGTAGTGTGGAGGGATAGAGAAACCGAAAGCAGCCGTGGGTGATGGCCGTTGTTCAGCCACACCGAGCCAGTGCTGCTGGTGCCTGGTGACACAGTGACAAGATAAGAGGTATCTGTGCATGGCCTCTGGAGCTGTTTTTCTTCCCCCCACACCTGAGCAGCAGGGCCAGGGTGCACATAGCCTCACGGGGAGGCAGGCAGGACAGCAGAACACCTCTTCCCTCAGCCCAGAACTGGTAGGCAGGCTGGAAAAGAGGTGACTCCTTGACAAAACTGCTTTCTCAGCCTTCAGAGACACTTCCAGAAGGTTTATCATGGCAGGGCACAGTGGGGGCCACCAGCGCAGGAGCAGTCCTGCCTTGCTGCAGTGGGATTTGTGAAGCTCCTCTGACCCTGTCCGGCTGTGACCCTCCCTGACAGCCGCTACCTGGCTGTGTGGAAGCTGCTGCCGTCGAAAATGGGTCTTAATCTGCTTTGTTCTTGCGCCTGGCAGTTCGTGTAATCCCTCAGACAGGGCAGGTGCTGTGTTTTCTCTGAGACTGCTGGTGCTGCTGCATCTTAGGGCTGAAGAGCTGATGAACTGGGACCCTGGCACAGGGTGACATCAGGGTGAAGAGTCCCTGCTGTGGGGGCTCTTCCTCATCGTCTGGGGCTTTTTCCTTGGATTTCTGTAGCAGGTCTAAAATGGCAGCACCCCAAAAGGCTTTAACCAGAAAGGCTTCTGGTTAAAGCGGCTTAACAGCCCCTGCCCTTCTCTGAAGCATCGTCACAAGCTGTCACGAGGCTGGGGTGAGCCTTGGCCTGGGGCACAGATACCCAAGCATGGCACGCTGACTCCCTGCCCTGCTGCACTCCCTTGGAAGGGCATGGACACCCGCTGCCAGGGGGCTGGGGTCTGCGGGAGCATGTTCCCGTGGCAAGGCAGGCAGGAGCAGTTTCAAACCTCCTGATACATTACCTTCGCACATGTGAATCATCCGATGAAGTTAACCTTTGAGTGCTGCTTCACTTCTGCCAAGCGCAGAGTTTTGTCCCACGCTGGGTCTTTGGGAAGGAAATGGGTGTGATGGACGTGCCTGCTCAGAGCCAGGTCTGAGGTCTGAGCTTGAGTCCTCACGAGGAACAGAAGACTCCTACAGTTTTCTGGTGTGACCAGGTTATACAATCTCATGGCATGAAATAACCCAAATCTATAGGGAGATCTTGGTAATTTTTTTGTAATTGATATTTGGTAACTGTTTTGTGAACGGCTCTGACATCCTTGTCTGTACAAACAGTACTTGCTTCCTTAGTTGTCATTTGAAAGACACCTACATTCTCAGTTGTCTCTGTTTGAAAAAAAAAAAAAAAAACCTCTTGGAACAAAAAGATCTTGTTCCAAATTATGCGGTTTCAACAGCTTATTCTGCCTGACTCGCTAGCATTCGAATTTGGAGCTTCCCAGTTAAAATAAACTGTCGTGTAAACAGCAAGTTCTTGCTCTTTGAATAATGGAAAGGACTATTCAGAGTCCAGCTAACTCCATGGTTCTTTTTATTTCAGAGAACAACAGGGACTTAGTACCAGAATCAGGCTAAGTCCTGCTTGCTTAGTTTACGCAAGCTTTATTATTAAACTAGTGGGAGTCTTCAGAAATGAGGTGAGCGAGAGACAGTCTGAGGAAAGGAGAATGAAGCCAGTGGATTAGAGCCGTGTAAAATGGGATACATTCTCCTGTGATCTGCCTAAAAAGCCCTGCTCTTCTTTGCCTCTGATCGCGGATGATTTGTGACTGTTGCTCATGCCGCTTTCTGTTTGTGCTCCGGGGAAGGAGATACCCCCTCATCTCTGCTGGCTGATGGGAGGGGACGTTTTTGGGGTCCTTCCTGCAGCAAAACACCGTGGCCTGAGGGTAGAGCTGGGCAGGGTGCTGGGTTCTTGGGTGGAAGAGAAGGCTCCTCTCCCTCGGCAAGCCCACGGCGGTGGCTTTATGCTTCTCTTGGTAAGGGGATGTATGACCAGGTGGGTGCCTTCGGCTTCTCCTCGGTGCTCTTCAGTTGCCAAAGTCCGTCTCTCTGTAACACCGCCAAGAAACTCCCCGCCTACCCGTGGTTGGAAGGAAGAAGATGGCTAGCGAGGAGGGGAGTGGGGAGAGCAGCCTCCTGAACTAAAACTGGTGTTTGGTGGGTGGCTGTTCTCCATCTCTTTGTGGCTCAGCTATACAATGTTTTGTGACCATCACAAAGGCTGAAGTGCTTCACTGATGGTGTGCTCTCTGCAGGAGTATCTCTAGGAAGCCAAGACAGCCAACGTTGCCCATTCTGAGCCAGCGTTTCAGGGCAAATATTTGTCCAAGCGCTGTGTTAGCATAATATTTCTAAAGTCAGGCCAAGGGCGTAAATTCTAGTGGAGAAACCCAGAGACAGGAATTGCAGCTGTGACTTACAGTGTTTCAGAGGATTTGCTTTTGCCAGTATCTATGCAAGATACTGCATCTAGACTTGGGTACCCTGTAACGAGACTTGGCACCGAACAATCATACATCATCATCCTTCATCTTGCTGTTCTGAGGTAGTAGTTATTCCTTATTTTAACAAATAAAGTCATATATGGAGAGACTTGGGGCAGAGGAGAGGGCTGTGTACTGGTGAAATGGCAGCTTGAAACACAAGTTACCCATCCAAGGCAAGATACTCAGATTTGAGTGAGAAGCTGAAAAATCAGCCGTGCAGTACAGTGTGAAGAGAGGAAGCTGAGTAGTTTCGAGAAGGCTTGCGCAATCGCAGCCCTCCTCGCTGCTTTACCAGCCTGCTGATAAAGTAAACTGCTTTGCGTGATAAAACTTCCAACTTCCTAGAGCAAAACTTTGCACAAATTGTTCATGGAAATAGACATTTTGACATCTTTCCCTTTTCTGGCAGAAGAGTAGGACACTGCCTAAATTTTGAAACGTTCTTATTTTTTTCAGAGGCAGTATTGGCTGCCTTGTCTTAAAAGTCAAGGGGAAATGTGTTCTTAGTAAGTTGAAGTTGTGGGAGGTGGTTTTTTGTTTGTTCAAGGGTTTTTGTTTCTTTTTTTTTAAAGAAACTAATGTGTTTATAACAAACATGACTTCCCAGAGAAGCACCTTTCAAACATCCTGACCTTTGGTCTCTTTCCTTCCCTGTCCTTCTTGCCCTATTTTAGGTCCGGATTGTTTTGCCTCCCGTCCTCCTTTCCCAAGCACGAGGACCCTCCTGCTGCCGCTTGCGCTAACGGAGTTGCTGACAGTGGAGATGCTGCACGGGGTGAGACGGAGCCACATCCCACTGGTGAAAAGCCTCCCAAAGGAACCAGTGACGAGCAAGTCCCTCCACTCCTGCCGCCCCCACCGCCGGGCAGCCTCCCTCCTTACCCCCCCTACTTCGAGGGAGCTCCCTTTCCCCGTCCACTGTGGCTTCGGCACACGTACAACCAGTGGGTTCCTCAGCCACCACCACGGACTATAAAGAGGACGAGGAGGCGTTTGTCACGGAATCGAGACCCGGGACGGCTTATCATGAGCACCATCCGGCTACGGCCGAGGCAGGTGCTCTGCGAGAAGTGCAAAAACACCCTGAACCCCGAGGACGCGAACACAGCCCGGCAGAACGCAAAAACCAGGAGGAAGCTGAGCATTCAGGACAAAGAGCAGAAAAAGCACAGTGACTCCGACTACATGGAGAGAAGGAGCAAAAGAGAGAAGAGGGAGGATGACAAGTTTTCTGGGGAGCTGGTGCATCGAACGCCGGTTATAAAGATATCCTACAGTACTCCACAAGGGAAGGGCGAAGTTGTGAAAATCCCATCCCGGGTGCACGGCTCAGTCAAACCATTCTGTCCGGAGCGAATGCTGCAGAACGGAGGGGAGGACCAAGAGGAGACCAGGGACTCCGAGCGGTGTCGAGAAACCAAGTGTTTAATGGACAAGTCAGCAGGCAGCCAGCTTGCTTCCATTCCAAAGCTGAAGCTCACGCGGCCGGTGCATTCCAGCGCGGATGTCCCACCCCCAAAGATACGGCTGAAGCCCCATCGCATCAATGATGGTCAGAGCGTTTCAATTTATAAGGCAGAACTTATTGACGAAATAAATGTCCTTCAGAACAGCCGGGAGTCCAATCCTGGCGCGTTTTACCATGATGAATCCACAGATAGAAGTTTAGCTGAGATATCTTCAGGGAGTTCAGGTGAAGATGAGGACTTTAAAAGGTTTCCCCAAGGAAAAGATGGACACGATAACTTGGCTTTCCTTATGAATTACCGTAAAAGAAAAGCAGATTCTTCTAGTTTATCAGTGTGTAGTAACGACAGTCTAGACGAATCCAAGTCTTCTAGTTCAGAAGTAACATCACCAGAAATCTGTGACTTTTTGCCTGGTGATGATGCATCCGTCTCTTCATCTTCAAAAGATGAGCGTAAAATTGTGCCGCCACTGACAGTCAGACTGCATACCCAAAGCGTGTCTAAATGTGTCACGGAAGATGGAAGAACTGTTTCGGTGGGGGATATTGTTTGGGGTAAAATTCATGGTTTTCCATGGTGGCCAGCACGCGTTCTTGACATAAACCTCAGCCAGAAGGAAAACGGGGAACCTTCGTGGCGAGAAGCTAAAGTATCATGGTTTGGTTCTCCAACGACTTCATTCTTATCTGTTTCAAAACTCTCTCCTTTCTCTGAGTTTTTCAAACTGAGATTTAATCGCAAGAAGAAAGGGATGTACCGGAAAGCTATCACAGAAGCCGCAAAGGCGGTAGAGCATCTGACTCCAGAAATAAGAGATCTCTTAACACAGTTTGAGACATAACTGCCTCCAGTATCAGGTGAGTGCTTGCTGGGCTAACGCTTCCCATGAAAAACCTCCTTGTGTTTTTTAATCTATGTTCCACTGTTGGTTTCCACTTGTTTTTCCATTAAAACTGAGGTTGACAGTTGTGAAGTGCCTGGCTCTTAGTTGGTGGTGGTAATTTCAGAGGTGATGAGAACCTTTAGTTCCAGACCTTTGGGGGCTCTATGGGCCCTGGAGCCTCTGCTTCCAGAGGGGAGTACAAAGCAGGTGACATCATGAGGAGGCAAGCAGGGCTAATAACTCCTAGACTTTTAAGATTTTTTTGAAATATCTTTTGATTCAAAGAACTAAAACGTCTTGGAATTGAGATTGCATTTCTCATATCTAGATACTGATGCCCAGCAGTTACCCGTAACAGTCACTGGCCCTTGGAGGCTCTTTGCTCCCCACAGTTTCTCTGCCCCTCTGGTGTGGATTTCTTGGGAAGGCACTTTCTTTATGACTTTTCAAAGTAATTGTACCAAAAGCTGTCTTTAACTGGGGAACAGTGTTTTGATATTCTTACAGCACTTGAGGTTTGGCTTGTCTCTGAAATGGGGAATGACCTGGATCATCAAAGGAAATTCTTTGGGTTTCACCTGCAACCTCTTTGTATGAGGACATAAGGGAGCCTGTTCTCTGCAGTGCCTTGACGTTTTGCTTTTACTGGTTGCAAGTGTGGAGGGGAATGGGACTCCCTTTTTTATCAGTAAAAACTTTGCCCAGGATGAAAATTTGGTACCTAAAAATACAGGATGTGGCGTGACTGGGAACAGAAATACCATCTGTAATTTCGGTGGATGCTGCCTGCTACGCTGCCCTCAGCAACGTCCTCGGGAAAAATCCAGCAACTTGAATAAGGTCTAGAATAGTTTCACAACCTTCCAGTCATCGCTATCTAGACAAGACCTCATCTGTGCTACGGTTGAACGGGGAGAGGAATTAACTTGTCTGAAAACCATAAGTAATCATTAGGAAGAGTCTTCTCGTCAAAGGTCTTGCAGTGCGGTTCATCATGTTGTCCCCTAAATTTTTGTGCAGTTTTTTATGTCAGAAGGTCTGTGTGCACACAAGTGGTCCTACCCCTGCTGTAGACAGACTGTTCTTCTCTAAGCTGTTGCAGTGCCATGGGACTGTGCTGGCCAGTGCTCATGGAATCCTGAGGGGGGAAATGGATTTTTTTTTTTTTTTTTTGTACCCTCTGTCGTTAGACTTCAACTCTTGAGTGTGGTGGATGAAAGAAATAATCGGAGCATGGCGTATTCATCCTGTGTGCTCAAGGTGTCTGGACAACTGGGCACTCAAGCAAGGAAAAATGTATAACCACAGCAGCAGCACTTAAGCTTCATCCATGATCATGTGCCTTCACATGCTGCTTAGTTCTGGCTGAAGTCTTTGTTGTATCAAGAGCATTTGGATTGGACCTAAATTTCTATTAGCTCGATCTGGAGTATAAATAAACCCGTCGCCCAGAATACGCTGTCCTCACCAGTGGAAGACTCGCGGTTCAAAGGCCATCGCTCCCGTACGAGCAGTGCTCTGTTTAAAGTTACTGCAGACCCTCTGTGGGTGCAGAGCAGAGGGGTGGAGCGGGTCTGTAAACAGAGGAAAGAAGGTGTTGAGAACAGTAAGAAGGTGATGGGATGGCCTGAATTAGACCAGACCCTTCCTCTAAAGCCCTGTGTGTATGGGTATAGAGGTACATTTAGGTACGTTTATTGCCATTTCACTGGCTCTCCACAGGCAATTCTCTGCTGTATGTGGGTCTAAAGTAGAGCTGCCAGCGCTGTCTGGCTGTCTGGAGGTGACAGGATAGCTGGGTAAACAGCTGAAGTCTCTCAAAAGTAGAAAAGCAGAACAAAACAATGTCTCGTGTTCCATGTGGCACATTTACTTGGATCCCTTGTTAGACCAGTGTGTCCAGTGTTTTGCTACATCTCTTAGAAAACAACTCGTTATTTCGCAGACTTGCCGTGTACCTAATTCTCTCCATGTAGGAGGGTTGAATTTTATTGCTTTCCTTGAATTTCCCTGGGGTAGAACTGTACTGTGTCCATCAGCTGCTCATCGCCTGTTCTTTCCTGACGGTGTAACTGAAGTTTTCGCTAATGTTTGCCGTTCCCGAGTCCCAGGACCACAGTGACACTTGAGCCACAGTTACACACCCGAAAGCTGAGAGGCCCTTTCCAGGCAGTGCAGCCTTATACCTGTTAGAGCAGTTTCCAAGAGCAGGCTCCGGGTCATACAGCACATTGTTGCTCTGAAATCCGTCCTGCTGTGACCTCACCGGCTGCTGCACGAGGGCTCATTATTAGCACCGGACAAGAGCAGGAGTCCAGGGACTGCCCTCGGCAGCAGCGCTTTGGAAATCCAGGGCATGGCAGAAGTTTGTGGCTGTTGACACTTTCTGTTGTGAAACTCTCTGTCCTCTGGCATGTGATGCTGCTCTGCAAAGCGTGGAGGGGAATTACTGGAAAAAACATACTAACAATTCAGGTAGTTTGTGGATGCCTATAAAACTGGAAGCCATTGGGTTGTTTTTGGTTTTAAACTTGGATTGGGTTGGAAAGACTGCCGTGATCACTTCATGTTTTTATTATTTTGTCCTTATAATTTTTTTTTGCAAAGAAAATACTTTATTAAAACCCTGTCATGAACTGACTGGTAAAACAAGGTTTCTGGAACAACAGGCAGACCAGCAACCCTTGGAAGTCAAATCTGTAAGATACTCTTGGTTTAGAGTTGTGCCAGGAGAAAAATGCCCACTCAGCATCTTCTCTCGTCGCTTTGTAGCTTCTGCTTGTGTGTCACATGCAGAAAGCAGCCGAGCGCGCTGCCCGTGCCGCAGAGCTGTCCCTGCTGCAGCTGGGCTCTTCGTGAGTTACTTTTACCTGGCTTTAAAACACCAGATGCTGGCTCACCTCTGCCCATCGTGCTTTTATGACTGCAGGCCTCTGTGGTCAGCAGAAGGTGGCTGTGACTGGACCCAAGGCTCGGGTGGTGCCGGGATAATGGATGGTGTTACTTCCCCGCGGAGCCTGACCCGCTGGTATGCCAGGCCCCTGTGTCGTGTCAGCAGCCCCAAGATGTGGCCGGAGGGGCCGGGGCACAGCTCAGCGTGTCAGGAGAAGGCCAGGAGAAGCTGTGCCTGATGTTCAGGGAGTGACGATAGTGTCACCAGGGATGGACATCTCCAAGCTGTTCACCAGGACAGTACTGAGCTCGTGGTGGGAAGCGGTGGCTGCTGCAGTGGCCACCTGCGCAGCTGAGCTCCTGGAGTGCCAGGGGCAGCCCTCCTTCCCGTCCATCCCAAGGGAGGTGGTTTCGCTTCCCCTTGTTCCTGTAGCTTCCCGCCCCACTTCCCTGTGCAGCCACCTGTGAGGTTGTGCTGCGGGCCTGGCTGGATGCGTGTTGTCCATCACCCATCTTGGCTGCAGGATTCTTGTCTCCAGCGTTGTTTCAGACAGTCAGAAAGTCTTCTGAGAAGTGGAGGTGTGTCCTGCCATGTGCCGAGCACGTATGGCTTGGCAGGTCCAGGAGATCTGTGTGTGGAACCTGCTCTGAGAGCTGGTCCCGCAGGGTTCATCACTCCCACTTTGACTTTTCTTCTTGGGAACAAGAAAATCTCTTGTGCTTTTGTGTTTTGCTTTCTGTTCACTTCCATGATAATGCAGCTGCATAAACTTGAAATTCCTTGAGCCAAATGACTGCTCTTCTGTTGTCCTCCACAGTGATGAGCACCCCAGCTTGTTTCTGGTTTGTTGGCGTGCCCGGGGCGTGGTGTTCAGCCACCACAGGGATGTGTTCGAAGGGCGTGCGATGCAGTGTGCTGAGCACACTCCTGCTCTGGAGGGGAACCCCCACACAGGGCAGGGATGGACCCTTTGAGGCTGGTGTCACACACGTGGTGTTGGGGACAAGCAGCGGATGGAGCTGCAGCTCCGGCTCTGCCACGGGCTGAGACACAAGAGGGAGGGAGACCCATGTTTCCTATGGCCGCCCCATCCCTGCTCCAGGGAACGTGTCGCGTGGGGGGGGTCAGGGGCTTTGCAAGGAGCAGACGTTGCTCTGACCCCTTACTCTGTGGTGGGAGTGTTGGTGCGTGCAGGTACAGGGCCCTCGGCAAGACTGAGCAGACCCCGCGGTGCCGTGAGGCTGGGTGTCTTGTTCTGAGATCACCCTGAATGGCTCCTCAGGACAGGTCTCCCGGCCCTGCACGCAGCCCCTTCATGCAGTCAAACTTGTGCTTGCAGGTTTCCGTATACATCTCTGCCTGAAAGAAGTTTACAGTACATATATCTGTTTGCTTTTTCAGTCTAGAAAAATCCTTCTTTCTTTATCCCCTCTACCCCCAAGCTGTGGAACCATGAGTAGTACCAAAGTACAGGCTTCTGAAGGTTTAATTTCACTGCTCTTAGCTTGCCAGACCCTCAGCATCAGTACCTGTAGCCATTCATCGCAGAAGGCACGTTGCTGCCATGTACAGCAAAACCAAAGCTCACTGCGTATGTGCTATATATAGTAAGCTCTAACGTAAAATCTGGAACGTTGGGCTATGACTTCACCTTCAAAGATGTTCAGGGCTTTGTATGTGCATGTAGCTGGCACTGCTTGCCAGCAGTTCATGAAGCAGCATCAATCACCTTCTTTTTCCTTTTACCTCTTCTCTTCTGCTCGACCAGTGGCTCAAAAAGGTTTATATAACTTTATATAAAGTTGTGGTGGTGATGGCTGCGACAGCGAAATTTTTAGAAACACCTGCTGGGTTATGTGAAATATTTCAGCCCAGACGATGAATGCTGGAGATTTTTCTTGGCGTGGTTTTTCTAGATGGTTCCGTCAGCTAAAACCAAGCATCCAGCTTAATTACTGTTTCTCAGCCTTCCTCCCAGCAGCCTGGAGCCAGTGTCTCTGCATACTAGGACGAAGCAGGAGAACAAGTCCAGAACAGTCTGCACTGCGTGTTTGTGTGCCCCAGCGCTGGCTGTCTGGAGCCGCACGTCTCGTGGCATCCTGCTGATCTCCCCCTTCCCCAAAGTGCTCACGCATTTGGCCTGTGACCCCCACGACCACATTTGGAGATAACTCTGTCCGCATTCGTGCCACCTCCTGCCCGCCTTTCCCTCTGCTCTGCTCTGCTCCTCTCCCGGGGGTGTGTTCTGGAAATGCCAGCAGACCATACATTGTGCTATTTCTAACCGCACAGGGGCTGCGCAGATGCCCGAGAACACGATCTGCTTACGCGAGCTGTAACTTCAGCTGCCAAAGGAGATTTGTGTCAACTAAAGGGCTTAACAACTCCCTTGGAAGCACAGCAAGGAGCTCTCTGGACTGAGGGTCTCCCGGCCCCACCTGGAGCTTTGGGCATCTGCCAGTTGTGCTGGCGGGGAGCAGAGGGTGCGGTGGGAGTGCTGCCTCTCTGGGTAAGGCACAAGCAGTCATCCCACTTCTGTTGCAGTTAGGCAGCTATTTCCAAAGTATCGGGCACCTCCAGGTTGCCTTTACGGAAAGACTGTTGGGCCAAGAAGGAATAGGAGATCTTTGGAGCCCTGAGGATAGCTCTGTGTAGAGAAGGGCACGCGTTACTCTGAAGGAGAGGAGTGAACCAGGTCTTCATGCAGTAGCTGTGCTTTAAGGCACGGGCAGCTCACGAGGCCCAGTGACACAACGAGGTGACACCGAGATTTCCCCTTTTAATGCTTAGGTGTGGAAGGTAGGACTAGGAACCCAGAAATCGACTGAAGCCTCTTAAATGTTGAAAAACTTGCAAACTGTTGTTTTTCAGCCTGGATACGTGTTTTGTTTTTTCCGTAAGTACCCGTCGCTGACACTGGGATCAAGGTGCATGGAGCGTGTGGCCAAGTGACAAACCCTCGCTTCTGCCCAGTGAAAGACTTAAGGAAGCTGCTTGCCTGTATCCTGAAAACTGGATGGGGTGGAGCTGGTGCCTGGTTTATTTTTGGTAAATCTACTTGATGCGTTTCTTTTGCGCTCTCTGTGTCCCTTTGCAGAGCGCGTGAGGTTTGCGGTAGCTGGTTTATGAACTCTCGCACATCCTGAGATTCCATACATCTGATGAGGATTTCTCGTGTCTGGCAATGACAGCAGAGAGGGGACTTAATACTTCAACTTCTGGAGTGCTTGTGCTCCTCATACCTACAGTCCCTGCACCCCAAATCTTCATCTCTTCAGTCAGCGGGAAAGTGCTTTCTCGCTTCTCCTGGTGTGGTCCCTGCCCCGGAGCAGGAGCGCTGTGGAATCCTGCTGCCATGTCTGTCTGGTGTCTCCTGCCCATCCCAAGGCTGCTGGGCTGGTTTCCTACGGATGCAGCATGGAGTGAAGGTCCACATGTGGCTCCTTGCCTGTGTGAGCAAACGTGACTCGTCTCCCCTTAGCAGGAGGGTCATGGGTGCTCTCCAGCATCTTGTGCCTGAGCTTTTCCCACGTGGACTCTGTCAGCCGCACTAGTCGTATACTCATCTCTCGGTCACTGGGTACGCGTGTCTCACTGGAAGGGAGGAGCTGGGCGTTTTTTTTAATGAAGGCTTTTTTTCATTAAGTTGATTAATTTTTGGAGTGAATGCTTTTAACTGATGTACCAGTTCCTGTTTAATCTGCATTAGATTGTAGGATCAGACAAGGTCGTTTTCTTTGTAAAGCTTGTTTCCTGTGTGCTCTCTGCAGTTGAAGAAATGAACTGTAGCAAAATTACTGGTTTAACTTCTCTTATGAATGATGACTTGCTCTGTTTTGATCCAAGCCAATAACCTGAGCCTTTTTTTCATGCAGAAAGCAACTCCTTCTAGAAGCAGAAATCTCATGAACCTGACACAGGATTTTTCTTAGAGATGCTCAAATGATAGAGTTTGTTTAATACTGAAGAACGTAGCTGCCAGCCTGATCATCTGGATCTTGATGCTTTGGGAGTTGGAGATAGTTGCAAAATATCATCTGACTGGGGTTTCGGCTGTGATCCAGTAAGCCCCACCTGCCCCAGCCCTCCTCCCACAGGAGGAAGGCATGAGGAGGAGGGACTTTCCCAGTCCACTGCTGGCAGTGGCCTCTCTGCCCTTCTCTCTCTTTCCGCTGGCCACTGGGGCTGGTGGCAGGTACTGACTTTAGAAAAGAGGCCCCGCGGGAGCCACTTGGCTGCCGGTCAGAGGTCCTCTGGGTCCCCTGGCCCTCATCCATCCTCCTCAGTGATGCGGGAAGATGCAATCACTTGTGATCCTCCTGAGCTGCCTCACTGCCCTCCCCCCAAGGGGAGATGTCCAAAGGAAGACTGATTTGGCAGTGCTCAATTAGCCTGCTGTTAATTGCATTACCATTAGAAAATATGCCTCAAAATAAGCTGCCTGGGCGGAGCAGGCTTCTTGCTGCCATTGCTTCCAGACCTGCTGGGACGTGCAGGGTAACCAGGGCCTGTTCTGCTTGTGGGGCTGCAGTGGGAGAGAGTTCAGCGCTGCAGCACTCGGGCTTTCCACATAAACTGTCTGGAGGAGATGGGGTCCAAATACCAGCTCAGGCATGGGTGCATGTCTCTTGGTCTTCGCCTGGAGCTGGTCCATGTCTGGTGGTGCTGGTGGCACAGCCCTGGGTGCCTGGCAGCATGCCAGTACTGGTGGTGCTGGTGGCATAGCCGTGGGTGCCCAGCAGGATGCCGGTACTGGTGGTGCTGGTGGCACAGTCCTGCGTGCCCGGTGGCACTCAGGAGCCCCTGCTGTGATGCACCTTGTAGTCATGAAGGCGAAAGGCGCATGGTGCTCCCTGTGCCATGGAGAGGGTGCAGGGGTGTCCCGCGCTTTTGTCACCTGAAGGGTCAAGGCACAAGTCCCCTGACCAGGGCAGAGCTGGTGGGAGTGGGGTCCCCATACATTGACAAGCTCAGGAGAGATAAATCAGCTTCCTGCGCTCTGCAGCTGCTAAATCTGAGTTTGTGAATGTCTTTATTTGAGCCAAAACTTTAGGATTTTGACTGTAAGGAAGCACTTGGCTTCAGGAGGACTTTCTTTCAGGACGACTTTCTTGGCTTCCCTTTCGACAGCAGCTTAGCGCACAGGCTGATGGATCGTGCTGGTGTCCTGAGCCAGTTGTTCTGTTCTGTATTCATTACCCATCCGTGTGTCAAGGCTACACAATGTCCACAATGTTTAACCTGCTGCTCCATCTTGAAGATTCACTTTTTTTAGCCAAAATCTCTGAAGTTTTCCTGCGTTGAAGTGGGAGCATGTGACTGTTGCTGTGTTGCTCCTCTTGACCCATGTTGAAAAGTCCTGGGTCTGATCAGGAGGTTGCTTGGAACAGACACCCAAGCTGTCGCAGGTCATGACCTCTGCCCCCTCGCTGAGCCTGGGCTGCAGAGGTCAGTGTGTCCAGACTGGGGATGAGTGCCCATCCGTCTGTCCACAGGCATGCAGAGCTGAGCAAGGTGGGGAGGTTTTGACACTGCAACATGTGGAGCATCAGCTGCTTTAAAGAAGTTTCACCGTTTCGCAGGTAGTACCAACTTTCTTCTCCCAGAGAAGAGAATCCCCCATCTCCACCCCCAAGTAATCCTGGCGAGCAGCTGCGGTTCGGCCTCATCCCTGTCCCTGCGACAGGGCAGCGTCTGCCCATGGACAGGGAGAAGCTTTCCCTGGGAGGTGCTTTGGCATCGTGCGTCTGTTGCGATGCTTCCTTCCTCCAAGTGGGAAAATCACAAAGGATAAAACCGGCCTGAGGGCTTGCTGGTGCCTCCTCCACAAGGAAATGCATTTTTTCCTGTTTAGACCAAATATTCTCAATCTGTAAATCTGTCTCTAAAAGGTCGGCTTTTTGCAAAAACCATTGGAGGGGTATTCTGCCAAGTCCATGGGCCTCACTAAGGCTTTGGTAGGTGTAAGGTAAGCATGCGAGTGAGTTTGTCACGTGCTCTTGAAGACCTCACCATTCATCAGGGGGCAAAAGAATAGATTCTCCTACAAGATTACAACTTTATACTCTGCTGGCCATAGGTAGTAGAGCCTTGCTGGGAGCCATCCCAGTTTCTGTGGAGCAGGATGATTCTGCTAAATACCAAAGGAGTTTATGAAACCTGATTGCAGCCCTTCTCTGGACTGTGGGTGGTAGGGCAGATGTTCTCGGTGTATTGGATCAGCTCGTTGAAGCCTCGATTGTACGGGCAGTGCTGAGGATTGTTCTGGATGCTGAGGCTGGGCTAATTAGCATCGCTTTTGGCCCCCTGCCCGCAGTAGAGGTGCTGCTGCATTTTCAGCAGCCCTGGAAATGGGATCATCTTCCTGTGTTTGGTGTTGGCGTTCTTGGCTTATTGTGCTCTGTGTTTGGAAGTCACAAAGCTCAGCTGTGAGGGGTTTTTAAAGGTCTTTGATCTTTTGCTTCATCTCACTAATCCTGTTTGTCAGGAACACAGATTGGAGCCCGCGTGTCCTGTGGTTCTGACTCGGCCATGTTCATTGATTTGGCACGGACGTGTGTTAGGGCTGGTCAGACTTTTGAACTGGCTCAAACAGAGTTGTGTTTGAAGTGTGGTGCAGTGATGCTTTAGCTGTTGAAAAGCGTAGGTGTAGCTTTCCATGCCACTTCTTCATTCATTTCTCGATCACTGAGTTGTTTCATGTGTCTTCTGGTTTCTTCACTTGATCTTGAAGACTAATGGGTCCTCCCTTTGAACTCTTTCAAACCTTCCCCTTTGTAACCTGACTTACAGGGCCAGTGCAAGTGCCTTCATTAATACGTGTCTTTTCTAAGTACCTGCAGCAGCAGTTGGTGTGTTGAGCAGTTGCAGGTGCTTAGAAAAGCTTCTGTACTGCTTGCTCTCAAGGGAGAAATAATCCTGTTTTATAGATGATGTTTGAAAAGTGGAGGCAGATGTTCTTCACATGGTGCGCTCTGGAGGGACTCGTGGCAGATTAACCCACAGTAACCTACTCCGAACAGGGACTTGCTGAAGATTTATTATCGTCGCTGCAATTCATACCATGTCTGTCTTGGCGAAAATTCCCACTCTTACGCTGGGTTTGTTAACTTGGCGAGTTTGTCCAAAGCTATAACTGCTCCTGGTTTTGCCTGCCGGGCCAGCTGGGCGCAGGAGAATTCCCGGCTATATTTAGAGGGCACCCAAAGCGTGAGCCTCGCCGCTGACGCCAGTCCGGTCCGTGCTGCCCGCAGTAACCTCTCCCTCTTTCACTTTCTTCAAGGTAACAGAAGATAAGAGCACAGCTGTTCTCCCAGAGGGTCCCGAAGCCTGTATACATCCTGACATGCTCCCCGGGAGAACGAGGAGGTTGCCGCGTGTGTGGCAGGAGGACGAGTTTCCTTGTCAGATTGCACTGCTCTTCATCTGGGACAGGTGACAGGACCGGGACCTGCAGTTAGGTGGCTCTTCTGTTGTGAGGCTGGCAGGAAAGTCTTAAGGATATCTTACCCTAGGATGAGCATTTGACAAGTCATACGGCAATGGACTGGGAGAACAGCAAAACCCACACCTCGGAATGTATTTATTACTTAAAAGTTAGCTATTCTTGATAAAATCCCCCAAATTATTGCTGCTGCTTATTTTACTTACAGATTTCACACACTTGTTAATTTTAAAGCTACCAACCTTTTACTCCATACTGTACTCTGAGAAATGTAGTTGGAGCAGGACATGCAATAGAATGGAATCATTGTAGTTTCTTAAGTACCTAAGACTTAAGTACTTAAGTAGTGTCTATTAAAACTTGGAAAATGTGCAACACGTACCCATGTGGCCATCATTGCGTACGTTAAAGCCTTTTCATGTCGTTTACTGCAGAGCTAGGAGAACTCTGTTCTCAGGTACGTGAACAAGTAGTCACCTGGTACCTCGGATGGGTTCGTATCCTCAATGTGTGCTTTCTTCAGCCAGGGGAAAGAGCCCAGCCTCGGCCTGCTCACGCTGGGTGCCTGGAGATGGGTGGTCAGTCTAACGGCTCTGGCCACAGAGTGAACTAACTTTGAACCTACTTTGGTGTTCACACTGAGTCAGCGAGTTACAATTTAAGGCCCCTGGAACGTGTGTTGTTGGGTAGGAGGGATCTTCATCCTTAACACGTGGCCAGAAACAATGAGCTGTCTTTAAAGAACAGAAAACAGCCAGCAGCTTTGGTACCCCGTTCAGAGTACAAATGGTTTACACACTCGAGTGGCCTATGGACATGCTTTTGAAACCGTATCGGTTAATTTTCTTGGGTTTGCATGAGTCTGGCTTTCCCTCGGATGTCCTCAGCCTAGAAACATTAATTTGTGGTAATCTGTTGCTTCTGATGCTGGAGAAAACAGTTCAGAGTTGTCCCTGCTCAGTAAAATGTTGTCTGCCTGTAAAGATTGCCTTCGAGCTACGGGGTTGTTGCACAGATTGTGCTTCCTGTTTGCTCCTAATTTGCTGCAGCAAACGCTGTGACGTGAACTCTTGTCGAATTAGAGGAACGAGCAGATCGGAAAACAGAGACACCCGTGTTTTCCTGGTTCATGCTGGTTCGTATTGTGGTCTTTGGAATGTCAGCAAGAGAGGTCAGAGCTTCCCTTTTCTGTTTAGCAACAACCAAGTTTAACAGGAAGAGTTCAGCACCAAACCCCTCTGCCGAGTCTCAGCAAGAGCATACGTCGAGTCATACATGTCCCTTAAAGCGGTTGGAAGGCTGTGGTGCCAAACATGCAGACTCAAATGCGGGGCTGAAATAGGACATCTGTCTCCCAAGGCCGATGTTGGCCACCTCTGCAAACAAATCAATAAGCTTCCTGTTTTCCAAAAATAAGCGCAGAAAGGGCAGCAGTGTATGGCGAGGGATGTGTGCCTGCGCCCTGTGTAAAGCCTTTGTGCAGCGGCTGTTTACCTGGGCATCCGCTTTGCCCATCTCCAGAGCAGGCTGCCTGGCTGCCCGGGGTGCCCTTGTGCCGTGAGTGCTCCCGCTCACGGAGAAAACAATTCCACCTTTCTTAGCCCCTCTCTGTGCGTCTTCAGGAGTTTTTTTGTGGTGGTGTTTTTTTCTAGCACCTTCTCCAGCTAGGCTGAGGGTTAGCTGACGGCTGTCTGAGGTAGTTCTTGTGTTTTCTGCTCACACAGTTCTTTATTGTACAAAATCCCTGCCAAAAAGCATTGCCAAGTTTTGTGGCTGTAGCGTTTGAGCAGTTCTCTGAAGGGAGTCACAAGCAGCCTCTGTTCTTTTGATAAAAACCCAAATAACCAGGCCCCTGCTCCCCCATGCTCTCAGGAAAAGCACTTGTCTGCTCCCATCTCTGGTGAAGGGCTGCTCCTGCCTGCACGTGGGACGGCTGCTCCTTGGTCGAAGGAGATGCCAAGAACCAGAGGTGAGTGCTGGCGGCTTTCCTCAGAGGCTTTGCAGAGTCACTCAGGGCCCATTGACAGAAACGTCCCCAGACCAGGCGGTCAGTCTCGGCTGGGCGCGAGGGAGGGTTATGGTACCGCGTGCTTGGGGCCACTGGTTTTCTCTAGGCTGGGTCTGTAGATCAGATTGAGAAGGTAAGCTCCCTTCTCGTGTCCATCCTCTGACGCTGGATGTGGTCCCCAGGATGGAGCTGTTTGAGGGGATGTCCAGGAGTGTTTTCCCATAACATGGCTCTGCAGTAAAACCCCCAGTGCACATAAACTGTGCAGTGGAAGCCTGTCTGTCTGCCTTCTGCCCCTGCCTCCATTGCCTCTGTCGCTCGTGCCCTCAGAGCCATGGGTGGCTCCTCAGTGCTGACAGAGGAGGACCTGGATCCCTGCGAGGAACCTTCCCTTGCAGGGCACTAGTTCTCGGTCACCAAGGGCAGAGCTCCTGCTGTCCTGCCAGCTGGATGAGTGACATTCCTGACGTTGCTGGCCCTTGAGAATACAAACAAAGGGCTTGTACTGCCTGAGACTCCTCACCAGTGCAGATGTGAAGGGGAAAATGTCAGTGCTCCACCCAGCAGGCTCTGTGTCAGGGGCGGGGAGGGGAGAGAATGGGTGTGCTGCCGTTTTCTGAGGGACCCTCCGGAGAGGACTGGGAGGTCCTCCCAACATGTGCTGGGACTCAGTGTGTTGTCGTGTACCCTTGCGATGCCAGGCAGCCTGGCACGTGCCTGTGTTAGCCCCAGCTCGCAGGGTGAAGCCGACAGTGGAGTTAAAGCACCGCAGGTGAGTCACCAGATTTTGCACTTTACTGAAACTCTGTGGAGCTGTTCTGAGTGAAAACATGATTACAGAGAAACAGTGCTTAGGAGCGTGCCAGGGGTCCTTCTCTGGGTCAGCGGCTCAGTGCCAGAGGTGGGTTTAAACACCAGCCTCAAACAGCATCCCAGCAGAAAGCACGGCTTCGAGTCTGCAGATGGAGCTGAAGGAACTGGCTCCACCTCAGTGGAAAGATGATTCTTCCATTTTGGCAAGACTAAACACAAAAATCTTGTAGCAAATTGCTCTTTTTTTTGCCTGGGCCGTTATGCAGATAGATGAAAATAGTTTCTCAGCAACTGCAAAAGCGTAAACCAAGAGGACAGTGATGTTTCACATCTTAACTGATTTTAAAAAGCTAATGTGGAAGTTTCTAAATGTCATTTTTGATAATGAGAAGTTCGACTGGCTTACTTTAGTCTTTTATTCTGCCAGAGGAAAAGCTCCATTGGCTGAAAACCGAAATGGCAATGTTTGGGAGTAGTCGGAGGGCTTTAGTACTCTCTGATAGGATCTGTGCTGCTCATGGAGCATCGTTAGCAGATTCCCGTGTGCTGTGAAATTCCACCTTCTGTTCAATTTTTAAGGTTTCCCTCCCCATACTGCTAAAAGTCGTGTGTGGCTTCAGGAAATGGGCCTTTTCCAGTCTAGTTCAATTCTCGTTACACTAAAGGTCTATTACGGCCTCCGCTGCTCCCCGCTGTGGTTTTGGAGGTTTCCTCCTGAACCCGACCGTGGCGCTTCAGCTCACACAGCCCGTGTCCAAAACACAGCCCTGCAGAATCCCAGTGTGGTTTTCAGTGGGGGAGTTATTCTGCCATTATTCAAACCGATACTCAACCTATCAGTATTTTTTGCAATAAGGCATTTTGCTTAATCTATAGGTTAAATTCTGTGTGGCGTGCTGTGTAGGTGGCCTAACTTCATAGATCCTGTGCTTCGTGAGCTGCCGGCTGACGCAGAAGAGCTGCTGTTGATGGCCCCGCAGTGCCTGTAGGGGAACCCAGCTGCAGTTTTGAGCATGGTGGTTTCCCTCAGGGCTGGGGGCCAGGCGGCAGCAGGAGGAGAGCGAGCAAGGAGCCGCAGTGCCCCTGACCACTGTGCTTTGTTACTGTGCTTTGCACTAAACCCTCCGTACAGCTGCAGGGTTGAGGCTCGTGCCTCTGCGGTAGGTGCCCCGCAGCCTGCGAGAAACACCATGTAGTCGGAGGTAACCCAGCCATGCTCCAGAGGTGATGCAGCCTCGCTCTGGAGGTGACCTGGCCATGCTCCAGAGCTGTAGCCTTACAGGCAGGTCCCTTGCAGGCTGGGCTAGCTAAGGGTAAGGGTGCTTTGCTCAGCTGGTGCAGGGTCTGGAGCACAAGCATGCTGAGGAGCAGCTGAGGGACCTGGGAGGGTTTAGCCTGGAGAAAAGGAGGCTCAGGGGAGACCTCGCTCCCAACAACTCCCTGACAGGAGGTTGGAGCGAGGAGGGAGTCAGTCTCTTCTGCCCAGGAGCAAGAGATGGGATGGGAGGAAACCAGAGAAGGGACCTGCCCTCAAGCCGTGGATCTCAGAGCGTGTCCTTTGCTGCTGGTGCAAGGCCAGACAGGCTGTGTAAGGACAGTTGATGGAAAGCGAGTCCCCCCCATGCTGGGGGACTGAAGGAAAGATAGAATAGCTCCGGTGGGTCATCCCGGAAAACCAGAGTCTATCAAAGCTCCTTCTCCAGCCAGGCACAGCCCAGGATGGCAGCGTCACCATTTGTCACTCCTAACACGCTTGACTCACCTTTGGCACCAGTCTGGTTTTCATGGGGTTTTAAATCACACCCTGTGGAAAAACTGTCCTTAGAACGTGCTGGATTTTAGCGATAGTTTTACGTTGATCTCTCCTCCTGGCTTGGCTGCAGCCTTACAGCAGTAATCTTTCCCAGGGCTACAGTGTCCCTTCGTAGGTAGGAGAAAATGGGAAGTTGAGCTTTTAAAGATGAAAGTAGCTTTATGCTGACAAAAGAACTATCTGCTGTGCTGGTATGTAGTAATTTCCTTATTTTGCCAGATTTTAAGATTATTACTGCCATCCTTTTTTTTATTACTGCTTGTAGCTGAGAACTTCTAAGGAGCTTTGATCTGGGCTTTTTTTTTTTGTCTCTAGGGGTTAATGGCTCTGCTGTGAGACTGGGAAGCGACCCCAGCCACTGGTAGCTGGGTGGGACATGGGCTCTCCCCACCCTGCACCTGCCCTTTCCCTCGGCAGGGTCCCTTGAGGGTGGGGCGCCCTGTGCATCACTCCAACTGCCACTGCTCCTGGCATCCCAGTGCGTGCTGGGATGGACCGAGCTGCCACAAGCACTGACCAGAGACTGGCCCAGCTCTAGCTCAGTGTCACTCCCAATTCCCATGCTTCCTGCCTGACCTCCAGTTTGCCCAGGAGGGACCAGCCTGAGCACAGGCCATGGGAGTCATTCGAGCTGATGGGCATCACAGAGAGTTGGACATGAGTCCCTGACTCCAGCGGTGCTCCAGCAAGCCTATTAAAAGGGAAGCTTGCTTTAATCCCGTCAAACGTCTGTCTGGTACGGAAAATATTTTCTTTCCCTTAAACTCATTTCTTTTTTTTTCAAGTGCATATTATAAAAAAAAGTTGGGCAAGTTGTTTTTAAAACTAATTTCTCAGGAAAAACACATAAATTGTAAGCTGGTTTTCATTAGACACGAAAACCTGAAGCATTTGGCTTGGATAACCAGAGCCTAATGTGGCTGGAAACGGAATATAGCTGAAGTGGGGAATCTTAAACGCAGCTGAACTGACTGTGGAGCCAAGGAGAAAAGGGAAAGGGATGGCTGTTTTTCTTTGCTGAAAGTCCTTGGTGTTGGTGGTATCACACTGGCATGAGGATGAAGCTCTGGATCGAGTGGTGCAGGGCGTCCTGTTCTGGACCGAGGTGTGGGGTCCTGCTGTGCCAGGGGCTGGGGCTGCTGCCTGGGGCTCAGCCTCTCATCACTGATCCCCCTGTGCCAGGCTGCGGGTTTCCCACTGCCCAGCCTGGAGCGGGGAATCAATGTGGGGCCAAATCGCCTGACTTGCAGTGTCTTTCCTGCATGCTTATGCCACCCGTTTGGTGGAGGGGGTGCCCCAGGAGCTCCCGCCACCCTTGCGGAAAGCAGCTGTGCACCATGTTAGGCTCCTAAAAGCAAACTGTCGTAAGGACCTGTGCATAGGCTGGCCCCAGCGAGGCAGGGGTCTGATGGACGCCAAGGCACTGGGTGACGGCAGGGAGGGGGCTCTTGCCGGCAGACCCAGCTGGGGACGGTCACAGCCCATGTGTGATGGCTGCAACAAGGGCGAGGGGCGTCCTGGTGCTGGTGGAGAGCCGAGGGGCCGGGCCAGGGGTGGTGGCATCCCAGCCCCGCGACCCCAGCCAAGCACATGGGTCCTGGGTCCGGAGCACATCCTCACTGGGGATTGAAATTTTCTCTTGTTTGCTGCCTTATTGCCAGTGTGGGGGTGGGGATCCTTTCTGCTTTGATTCTGTTTATGACTTTCCTCCACCCCATCATTTTGCTCAGCAACATCGTTTGCAGAAGCCTGTAATGATTCTGCATGGTTTTAATTTGCGTACGGGTGTGAGCTAATGAGTGGTTTGAAATCAGGCTTTGCTGGTTGGTGCGTTGTCACCGCATGCTCTGGCTCGGCCGGACCCTGTCCCGCTCGGTGCCACAGATTTGCCACAGAAAGTCCCGGACCATGACCCCACGCTCTTGCAATCAGTGATGCAATTCGTTCATAGGCACAAATCCCTGAATCAACGAGCTCTAAGTAAGAATCCTTGTGTTGCTGTAGCCTCTCCGAACCAAATTTATATAGAATTTCCACAGCTGAAGCTGTTGCTAAAGAAAAATTGCATTTTCCTAGCGGCGTGGAGGCTTGGCCGGTGAGTCACAGCGCTTCATTAGCTAATCTTAGATCTGCTGTGAATTACTCGCTGGCTGCTGATATAAAATGGGCTGAGAAAACGCTCATTTTGAGTGGGTAATTTTAGAATTTGGGTCTCTTCCCTGGCAGGGGAGTGTGCGAGCGCGCGGGGGTTCGGAGCCTCCTGTGTGGGTGCGTGCTGCTCTGCCGAGCGTACCCTGAAACACAAAGTGAAGAGCTAGTGCTGCTTTCTCGAGTTAGGTCAGTTGTGCGAAGATGCTTTTAAATTCAGGAATCACTCGGCGTGAGGATGTGCTGGATTAGGTGGATTGTGTAGCTGAGGTAACGGCCCCAGTGAGAGGGGGCTGGGGAAAACAGGGCTTGTGTTCACAACATTAGGTGTTAAAGTCTGTGCTGGGGGAGGACAGAAGCGGTTTGAGGGGAATTCAGTGGTTTTCAGTTTTACTCCACAGATGATGATGTTTTCTTCTGAAGTCCCCGATGCCCGTGGGCAGCTGTCGAGCCGCAGGACTGCACACACGCTGCTGCAGGACGCCCTGTTACCGGGGCTGTGCTGCCAGCAGTCATCCGGTGTTGGTCTGATGAGCTTTTGGCTCAGCATCCATCTGCTTCCCAAGGAGAACGCAGAAGATGCTCTTAAGGACTGCTGTGAAGTGGCCTGGCTACCGAGGAGACTGCCCAAACAGGCTGGAGCGCAGGGACCGGGCAGGTTTCCATGCAGTGACTGATGTTTTTAGCCACTGGACTGTTTGTTCTGGTTTCTGAAAGTTGGCTTTTCAACGTAGTATCTTGTGATTTGGAGTTCCATGACACTAAACCGATCTGAGAATTGTTTTACTGGCTTTGTTTCCTCCGATTTCAATATTTTAATAAGCATTGCACTTCCGTTGTTAACCTTTTTCCGCACTGAAACTGGACAATTACTACTTCCATCTCTCTTGCCTGTTGTCTGGTTTCTAAGCGCAATTGCTCAATAGGTTCGTGTGAGGGACTTTGTAAGAAGGTGGTGTCCTCCTTTACCCGTGGCTTCTCTGGTGTATCAGGAGCCTCCTGTCTTTCCCCCAAAACCCCCTCCCCAGAGCCCTGCCAGTTCCCAGCGCGTGTGCCCAGCGCAGCCGCAGCTCTGCTGTGGAGGGTGACAGCGCCATCCTCACCTACAGGTGGCTCGGGGTGGGGGTACAAGAGCCATCGTGACCACCACGCCGTGGCACAGTCTCCTACCCGGGAGGCGGGAGGCGTTTCATGGGGGAGCAGAGGCGTTCCTGTCTGTAGAAAGCTTTTTATCTTTCTGTTTGTTATGGCTTGTGTGCACACCAAAAATTCTATCTGCAGTTTCCCAAGCGGCAGTTTCCACCGTGGCTTGAACTAATGAAGTTTATTGTAATACACAAGTAATTTTTTTTTCCTGGTGCTAGACGTTGTCTAATAAATGCTGCCTGGCTCAGCCCCAGTGGTTTGTCCTGACATATGAAACACGTCTTGGTATGATAATTGCAGCAATTTCAAGAAATAGGAGTAGGGGTCTGGACAGGAATTGCCATTGGAAACATCTGTTTCACCTTCCTATTTATGCCCTCTTTCTGAAAAAAATCTTTGAAATGAAAAGAAAAGATAATTCAATGTAATACAGTCCCTGGAGTGACTTACAAGCGGCTGGAAAAGCTGCACTAATGCAACTTCTTCCTTACAAATTGACGCCCAGTGGGAAGAAAACTCCATGGCCTCCCTCTGCAGAGCTTTCCTCACAGAGGACCAAATGTGGAACGCCAGTTTTTCCCAGTTTCATCTTCTCTGATGCTGCCCTTCCCTCCAGTTTGTTCTATCTCCTCCTCTGTATGGGCTGCAGAAGGCTTTGGGGGAAAGCTGATGCTTGCTTGGCTTTGTTAAACCTGTTGGTGTTATCTTTGCTGATCGCTGTTCACCTTCTCGGAAGGGTCTGCGATAGGGTCCTGCCACAGCTCTCACCGCGGGCAGCTTTGCACCTAAATTTAATTCATTCTTATTTCAAGGTTCAACTGTTCTTCCCATCATCAGTGCTAATTATCAGCTGCAATTAATGTTTTTCTCCCCTCCCATTACAGGTACCGGGGTTTAGTTAAGAAGTTGCTTGCACAGTGGCGATGGGTGCTCTTTTTGGGGTATATTACTAGCATTTCCTTTCTTGTGAACCACCAATGTCCCTCTGGGAAGCACGGAACAACGTTCTGCTTAGAAAAGCAGTTTCTGTGCAGGGCTTTGGGCTCCTCCCTTTGCTACAAGTCAGCAAACAACACTCTCGTTTACCAGAGCTGCCACTGCAAAATGGGACCTGTAATTCCCTGCACAAGTGGCCATGGCCAGAAGTCAGGACTTCCATCCTTGGGGAGCTTGTGGGTACAACAGTCATTCATTTTAGAAGTATCTAAAGAAGTATGTATCTTTAGAAGTATCTATTTTGCAGGAGAAAAATCCAGACATGTTTCACCCTGAAATAGGTCTCCCAGACTTCTGTACGTGATGGTCTCAGTTTTAGTTGGACCTAGAAAATGCTGCTTGGGCAGGGACAGTCAACAGTGACCACATCCCCCTTCTCCAGCTGGGATAAACCTCACCAGCCCTGCCACCCACTGTCCAGTGGTACAGGAAAACCCACAATGGCCAATGGATGGAGGAGAGCCCAGTGAGGAGGGGACACGGCTTCATAGGGGTGAAGTATGGGCTGGGAAATGAAGCAGCCACCCATAGCGGCAAGGGGAAGGGCTGTTGACCTACAGTAACCGAAGGTGCTGAGTGGTCTGGAGAAAGCAAAAATAAAGAGAAGTGAGGTCATGCAGCAGGAACAAAATAAGAAACACATTCCTGTCCAATTGTGTCGTCTTCCTGTCTAGAAAATTATGTTCTTAATGCTCACATCCGCTGTTGGCGCTGGAAGGAGTGTTGTCTGCGGTGTCAGCACAGGTCCCGGCTGTGCCCTCCGTGCCCGTGCTGGCACGATGCCTCGCACGGCGCTGGTGAGCTCGGCTCCACGCTGCTCCTGCTACCACAGAGGCCAAGGCAGCTCCGGTGGGGCATCGCCTATGGCGAAGCGCTGCTGAGCCGTGTCAGGGATCTCTTAATACAGCACTTGTCCCGGTGAGATTCAAAAGCAATTCTGCATTCTTGAAAAACTGATGTTAAGATCTGCTGTAGCAACTTACCACTCATCTCGCTCAGTCGACTTAAAGCACTGAGGAACTGGATCGCTAATGGGCTGCTGCAAAAATGCTGGAAGAACAAGAAAGTGCCGCTGCTGTCAATAAACAACTTTCTTGCAGTAGAACATAAAACACGGGGACCTGTTAGTCCAGCAGTTCAGACCTTCTCCTAGAAATCTGGGATTTCAGGCCTTTTGTTTTGGCTTTTTAATGGCACTTATTGGGTCTTGCTAAGTTAATTGCAAGCAGCGGCAATAATTTTATCGCTGTTATTTGAAATTATCTTAGGCAGAGTGTTCCAGAGGTCCAGATCTCCAGCAGTACCTTCCACCCCTGCCGTTGTGTGATTTGGTGATTCCAGCATGCCCAGCCTCGCAGGCGGTGCAGCTCTGGGCTCCCTGAGGAAGCCCCTGCCCCGCCGTGTTGCAGGGGAGTTTGGCATTTTTGGTTTGATGCCTGTAACGTAAAGCAAAACCGGCCTCAAGGTGACTTTCCTTGGGGCTTGGCCACGCGCCACTTCTCAGCAGCCTTGCCAGGCGGCACCCCGGGAATCGGTCTCACTGTGCCCACACGAAGATGCCCTTTTCTGGGAGCCTGAGCAGAAAAGTCTGATGGCAGCGAGATGTGTGAGGTGGTGGAGGAGCAGATCAGACCTGTGCCCCCGGGCACCTCTGCAGGGGAGAGGGCAGCTGGTGGGTTCACAGCCATCGCTGCTTTGCTGGGTGTGTCTCTTCCGATGTTGAGCATCCCCAGAGGAACCCCCAGTGGAGGAAGGGGAGGGGATAAGGGGGCTGGAGGGGCTTGGAGTTGAGGGAAGGAGTCTGTGCTTCTCCAGGGAGGAGACTGCAAACTGGGGTGTCCTCAAAGCCAGCACAGAGAAATGCTCTCTGCTCCTGTTCCCACCTCAGGCTTCTCACGGGCAGAGCCTGGCTCCTTGTGGTTCCTGTTTTTCATGGTGATGTTCAGCTGCTGACACCCGTGGGACCGACATGCAGCGTGTGGCCAGGGAAGAAGCTCTGTTTTATCTTTTCATGGAGCTTATGGATTTTTCTGTGCCTGAAACAATGCAGACGCAGCAGCCCAGGGATGGCAGGAGACATCTTCGCTGTGTTTTTCTCAGCCTGGGTGATGTTGGTGTGATCTGGGTGGCCTTTCGCCTTGCCATGTCTGACATACAAGCCCAGGCCAGGATCTGCGCTGCTCTTGATGGTTTGCTGTTCCTTAGCTGCTGATAATTATATATATATGTATTGGGCAGCTATTTGTAACATGCTCAAGACTCCTTAAGTAATAAAGACAGCAGACCTGAAGGTAGAACAGCCAATCGATGTGTTGTACTGAGGACCTTTGGACATAAATGCGGCTCTCAAGCCCAGCCCTTTCAGAAGAGCCCTTCAGAAGCTGATGGAAATTCCCTCTCCGTGGTGGGTGAGCCAGGCTGGCCACGCTCACAAGGCAGGGATGGTGCCTTGGCTTTTCTGAATAAACATAAAGCCATTAGGGATGGACCAACCAGGTCCCAGAGCGCCAAACCCCCGTGGCTGCTGCAGCCCTGGGATTTTAGTGGGATGCTCATTTAACTGCTGCTGCGGGAGAGCCTGTGGCTTTGGCCAGCGTTGGTTCCAGCAGAATGCCTGACAAATGAAGCTCCTCATCTCCTCTGTCGAGCCAATCTAAGGGCCTCACCCCTCCACCCGCCTGGCTGCTGGCTGTGATTCAGTTAACTAGCATTGCAGGAAAGGAAAAAGAAATTGTCTGTTTCCCCCTACGAAGCAATGGCCTCATTTGTTCACGGTAGGAATAAATCACTCCTTGATCGACTCCTAATTGCACCAGCCAGTGTAAACTTGCACGTATTTACAGCCGATACTCCAGAAGTGGGACGGATGTAACCCGGCACTGCACTGATCGCGTTGGTAGAGCCTTTGTGTGTCCTCTCCTCTCCTCGTCATTGTGGCTCAGCCCTGCCCGGGTGCGGCAGGTTGTTTCCACGAGGGTTTCTGTGTGGTCCTCACGAGTGGAGCCCAAGTGGCTCTATGGATGCCATAAATACTAGTGATGGGAGGAGGCTCGTGTGGCGATTTCAGTCCTACTTGCCACTCTGGGTGTGATTCAAGGTGCTGTTATTTTTTAAGTCCTCAGCAGGAATGAGACCGTGAAATGCTGTTTGTGCCTCCAAGAGTTCCTTCTGTGGCCCCTCTGTCAAAGATTGCAGAGTTTTGCCGAAATCACTGAATCTCCCTGTATTCCTGTGACACAGGTAATGACACGCCTCTGATAAGGTGAGGCATATTGCCCATCCCTATGGGGATGAAATCCCATCCCCTCTGCGGGGGGTTGCATGGCTGGGAGCACAGAAGCCCCGAGCTACCCGGGAGGATGCTCATGGCCTCTCTCGGCTCCGGTATGGGTTCCCGTCCTGGTTTATCAGTGTGGAACATCACGCTGGGATCATAAGGATAATGTTGGGCTTAGGGTGCTAAAAGGTGGGGAAAGCACCCTGTGCGGCTCACGGCGGGAGGTGGCCAGTGCCCAGGGAAGGTCCTGCGGGAGATCAGGGTGGCTGATGTAGGGACAGCTACAGGGCCGGGACACGAGCGAGGGCTCCCGTGGCTGCTGCATGCAGTGACCGATCGCCCAGAGAAACACGGCAAGCTCCGCTACAGGTGAGCCCCTTGTCTCCACGGGCACGCTGCCGTGTTCCCAGACGGGGAAGCACCCCAGAGCCATGTGGGGACGGGCTCAGGGAGGGGTGTGGAGGCAGCTGTGGGAGGTGGTGGCCAGCACCAACTGGTGATGTGGGGGCAAACGGCTTCAAAGTGGAATCGCCTGTGCAGTGAAAGGATGATGGAGAAAATGTCAAAAGGAGGAAGAGGCTGGGGCTGAGAGAAACAAGATAGTAAATAGAAATCACTCCCCAAACCGGTAAATGGGGGAGTTGCACACAGGTTATTGCAGCAGCTCTCCTAGCTGAATGCTGCCTTCCCCATGGCAAACAGCTCAGGGGAGACCGGGAATATCCCGAACATGGGAAGCAACTGCTGCAGGCACTGGTAATGCTGCTCATTGCCTTTGTAGCAAGTGCTGCAGCTCAACTTGAACTACGATGGAAATCTCCTCGCTGCAGCGAAGTCTGCTGCTTCCCTCCCAAAGCCTGGCCTATCTCCTCCTGGTCCCTTCTTCCCTCAACAAACCACCCTGACTGCCAGGACGTGGCTTTTCCCACGGGATGCAGCCGTGGGCCCCGAGGAGCCGAGCTCCCAAACCGCAGTGGTCGGTGCTGCGCAGAAGCAGCGGTGCCAGCCTGTTTCCTTCCTGACACAGCAAGTCACTTACAGTGATTTCTCTGAAACCGAGTTTCCAGATTTGCTGATCCTCCTGTTGTGTGGTGGGAGTGCTGGGGGTGGTGAGTGCTTTAGGTCTGTGCTTGCCTTCCCCTGCACAGGAGAGATGCTGCCAGGTGTTTCCAGCTTCAGCTTTTTAGCACGAGTCGGTACCAAGCGGAGTTTAATCTCATCCAAAATCATTAATTTTGTGAGTTATGTTTCACATAACATTGTGCTAACAGGACACCTGCTCCTGGGCAGCCGCCCGGCCACTCTGCCCCGCAGTTCCTGGCCTGGGAGCTGCTCTGTGATGGAAGCCCCGGCAGCAGCGAGGTGTGAGGGTGCTGCCAGCCCGGCCGCTCTGCCATGGAGCTGCCGGGAGGTGAAGCGTTCCCCGGAGCTGTGACTCTCCTGTTCCGGCATGGCCAGCCTTGGCTGGTCCTCTGGCAGACGGGCAAGCCTAAAACCCACGAGCTTGTGGGATTCACAGACTAAATAATGTGCCTTTGGCTTCTGTGTGCCCTTTGAGTTTCTCTTTGGTTCTCTTTGAGTTTCTTTTTGGTGGGCTCGAGTCCCTTTTGCTTCTCCTCAGACACCAAGATTAGAAGTTAACGTCTCTTCTTGCGGCAGAAATTTTTGCTAGATGTTTTTGCTCAGGGTGCTGGGACTGAGGGGAATAATACAGTGAGATGTTGAAATTATGAGCATCAGCAAGAGCAATGCTGTTCTCCTGACCGTGTTTTGAGGGGCAAGCAGAGAGGGAGCTCCCCTCATAGCACACGCAGTACAGAAAAAAGCGATGCTGCAGAAATCCTGTTCTGCATTCTGCTATTGAAGCTTCTCTGTTTGCAGGGAAGGCGTTTCGCAGAGCTCTGAGGTGGGTTCTCTGGTTTTTTTGTGATATCTAAGCAACTGCGCCAACGAACTGCTCTTACCAGAGGGCTGTAGATGGGACGTGGCAAAACACGGGGTGCTGCGGTAGGTCACTGAGCGAGCAGTCAGCTCGCTGGCAACCTGCGGCCAGTGGAAAACGACACTTCCTCCAAAGCGGGTATTAGATGGAGAACTAAATTTAGATGCTGTTGCTCAGTAAATGGGTGGCTGTAAGCTGCTGCTCCACGTGCAGCCCCGCTCCCGGTTCCTCCCTGGGGCCGGCAGCCAGCGGCAGGGAAACCCTGCTGGACGCGGTCCGTGGGTAGCGAGAGCACACATGGAGTTTTCATAAATCACAGGTTTAAGTCACAGTTCCTGAAAAGAACAGTCGTCTTCAATAAATCACTAGAAGAATTGAGCTGGAAGCCTTCGTCTGCCCAGTGCAGGGCAGCTGCCAAGCTGTCCCAAAGGTCAGGCTCGCACATGGTTATCGCCGGTGATTCATGGGCATCTCTGTGGGCAGCAGCTTCTGACCGGGGAGCGGTGGCATGGTGACTTTGGTGCTTTTCCAGTAGCCTGGAAAATACACATGGGCAATATGGACATACCTGTCATTTCAGGAAGTGAAAAATGAGGTTGTAGCAGCTGCCTGTCCACTAGGCCAGCCAGAAGCTTTACCTTATCCTAAAACTCTTGGAGGTCCCAATCAGAAAACTTTGTTACCTCGAGCAAAATATTCCCTGCCCTTCTTCTCAGGCTTCTATTTCTTTTGCTCCAAGAAAAATTTTCTTTTGCTCTCCCCCTGCCCTTCCCTATCCCCTCCCTGCTCAGCACACAAGTAAATCACCTGAAGCATCCACAAGGTCCATTTTCATCTTTTATAGTTTGCTTTCTGGACCTGAGGGCCCCGCTGCAGCCGCAGGGCACCGTGGGGCGCCTCTCCCGCAGTGATTTGTGTATTGCATCTCTAGCTGGAACGCCCCAAATACTGATGTAACCGCACCATCCGTGATGGAGGCAGAGACTGCAGGTGGGGCAGCTTAATGCAAAGGTTTTGTATTTAAAACTGGATCCTTTTAGAAATTTTAGAAATTAATAATTTTTTCTAAATACAACAATACAGTGTCATATTTAGAAAAATAAATGTCCTCTTCCAGCTCCCACCCATGTTGGGATTGCCCTGATTGTAATTAGGTGGGGCGTGCTGACAAGCTAGGCTGATTAGAGGCATCTAATCTGCTGCAGGACATCCCTCATGATGTGCTTTGATTGGAAATCCTCTTGCTCTGGTATAATCTGGCTTTGCGAGTGCCCAAGGGCTGCTCTGAGACCCACCAAAGGAGGGTCTGCGAACAAGTGCTGGGGATGGCTGGGATACGTGTACCTGGGAACAGGTTCCTGGGACAGTCACTCTGTGTCACTCTGCAGTTTATTGGAGTTTGGTCTTTGCTTCACTTTAGAGCTTTGTCTTTGTTTTATGTTGCTGTGAGTAGTTTACGCCCCTTCTCTTGACAATCAGTGGAAAAAAACCAATAACCCAGCAGCTCTGTGGGAAGTTGCCTTGGAGAAGCGGAGCAGCAGCGGACCCCGCGCTCGGAGGTAGCGTGCAGGCAGAGCATGTCTCAGCTACATGTCTTTGCTGTGGGGCGAGATCACCATCACTCATGGCACTGCCATGCCGACACAGCACGGTGGCATTCGCCACACGTCCTCACACGCCTGCCCTGCACCAGGCTGCAGCTCCCAAGCTGCTGGTGGCATGTCTGTGCTCAACGTGCCTGTGGCCTGTGCCTGCTGCTGCTCTGCAGTCATTGTGATTTCAGGTATTCCTCATGGTTTTGATCTTGCTTTGGCACCAACAATGCGAGGGGGCTGCCCTTGGGGCAGGTGACTGATGCTGTTACCTGGCTGCTCTCAGCTGGACAGGTCAGCATCAGCCACAGCCATCCCGGGACTGGTCAGCATCACCCACACGGATCCCAGGGCAGGTCAGCATCACCCACTGCCATCCTGGGACTGGTCAGCATCACCCACACAGATCCCAGGACAGGTCAGCATCACCCACTGCCATCCCGGGACTGGTCAGCATCACCCACAGGGATCCCAGGACAGGTCAGCATCACCCACAGCCCTCCATGCTCTTTGTGCAGCAACCAGGGGCACACACGTGCCCTAATGAGCCCTGGTAGCAGTGTTTAATGAGTTACTGGGCTGAAATTAGCTATTCATGGGGTTTACAAACTGGCAGCGTGACAGTAGAGCGATTCCGATCGGCTCGGCATGGCTCTTGGTACTGGCAGTGCCGTGTGCTGGTTGCAGGGCCATCCCCCAAGCAGGGACATGGAGGAGGGCCAGGTTTTCTGTCACTGGCCTTGGTTTTCAGCCTGAATGCTGATAAAATGAGGTTTTTTCCGGATCAGCTGGAGTTGCCCATCCACCGCGTGTCTGCATGATACTGGCTCTTTGGGGACACCTCTTGTCTCCTGTCAGTCCGAGCCCCTCGGTTGATGGGTGGTGGGCACCCCAGGACATCTGCGTGCTTTAAAACAGCCCCTGCGGTGTGCAGGGCTCCCTGTGAGGAGGGAGCAGCCACGCTGGTGCTCTGGCCATGCAGCCACACGAGGAGGCTCGGGTGAGTCACCTAAGGCTCAGCCCTGGGATCCGCCTGGGACCTCACCCCTCCCAAAGCAATCAAACCTCACCCTGATAGGGAGCAGAGGTCCTCTGCCTCCGGTTTTAACCTCTTCAGGCATTGCGAAGGTGCAGACAAGTCTCGTCACCCAGATCTGAGGGAGACCAAGTGAATTAAAGAAGGGTTGGGACGCTTGCCCCAGTCTGGGTGAGAAGATACATCCCAGGGTCTGTGGCAGAGACCCCTGGCCATGGGTCTGGGGACCGTTGGCCATGGGTCTGGGGGCTGTTGGCCATGGGATGCCCCGGGGCTGTGGGAGGTGTTGTACACAGCGGGGAGCCCCGGAGCCCTGCCGGTGCTGCTCCCTGGATTACTGCAGGGTTTGTGCAAAGACTGGGGGTGCTGGTCCTCAGCAGGCAGCGGTCCAGAAACCAGCAACTTGATGTTGGTGAGGCTTGTTGGCCCCAGCCCCAAGCCATTGCAGCGACCGCCCGAGTGGGAGACAAAGGTCTGCAGCAATTTTTAAATCAAGGGAATTTCTCTCAAACTTTTCTCTGCCAATATTTTCTGACTTTAAGGGACAAAATATTTAGGGAGCAAGTTCCCAGAAGCAACAGGAGTGGAAATTTACCCAAGATAGGTTCAGACATGATCACTTGGTTTCTGTTGCCATTCTACGTGTGTGAGAGCGGGAGGCAAAGGGACGCTGTGGGGAGCCTGTCCTGCCTGCTCTCGGATGTCCTGTTGAGGTGACTCTGATACTTCAGTGCACTTAGTGCAAGAAAAAAGATAACGATGAAAGGTTGCACAGCTTTCTGGCTGCCCAGAGAGCATTTCTTTTTTATTAGCAGGGCTTGTGTTTTAAAAAGCTGTTTACACTTCCAGCAGAACAGTATCTTCTGACCACAGAGCTTTAAAAATGCATTTTAAATTCCGAATGGACCAAATAAACCCTTTGTCAGCTTACTTTCCTGAATCATTTCATATTTTATGTTCATACTGGATGATAAAGAAGAAAACAGACACCATCTGAGTCCAGCCACTTCTCACACAAGCCCTGGCATGTGTCAACCCAAAGTTTCTCACTCGGCTAAAGGCACTGAGGCGCTTTATGGCTAGAGGTGAAGAGAGGGAGCGAGATGTTTCCTTACAGAAACATTTGACATTGTAGTAACGATTTGAGCAGGACAGGAGTCAGTCTCCAGCTCAAAGCCTTGTCCTCCCACTGTAACACTACTAACGGGAATCAACTGCAGCACAGTCCGAGTCTGCTTGCAGCACTCGCGCCTAAACCATCCCCCACGGATTATCATCTCCAGACAGCAGCCAGTGTGCGAGAAGTTTGTTTGCAAAGAAGGTAAACCAGCGAATACCGTGCTCGGTAGAGATATAGGAAAGGAAATCGTGTTTAAAAATACGGGAGTTATTTATGGCTAACATCTAAAAACATAGAGTGTGTTTGATGCGAAATTCATCGATGAGTCGACCGTGTTTAACGCTTCCTTCGAGCAGTAGTCAGGAACACGTTATCTACCAAGGTCTGATCCACCAAGGTCTGTGCTTCTACTTTGGGCTTGACCCTGGAAAGCTGGAAATCTTTGCCAGGATGTTTCCAAGGGGGGAGTTACACCCTCTTTAGTTCTTTGAGTCAATAAGGCGGAATTTCTTAAAGCTTAGGACCATGTGTAAAGATTGGTCTCTGCTGGAGCTGAGTCTGATGGGTGATGCGTGCCTGGCAATTAATACATTGGACACCTATGTTATCCTCCCTGTCAGCACTGATAAGCACATTTCTTAAGCTTAAAAGAAGCAGCAGCTGCTGGCATCGCCTGCCCTCCCCTCGCCCGGCCATGCCGCTGCTCCCCAGCCGGGTCCCTGGGTCTGGGAGTTACCCTCTCGCAGGTGAAGTTGGCTCTTGAATAGGAAGTCCTTGTCTGCTTTTTTTCTGTTTGCCTGCTATTCGGATCTTGAGGCTGTCTCACAGCATTGTGTGTGCTTTGGGCTGACTCATGGTGACACTTAAATAGACAAAGGCATTAGAAGACATGGGACGAGGGGGAGGTGGAACCATCTGGCAAGGGGCAGAGAGGAGAGCCTTGCTGGGGCTTGAGCGGTTGCTGACAGGGCAGGATGGCTTGCCAGGGTGATGAGAGTGGGCATCTGCTTGGTTTGCTTCTGGATGATGCATTGCAAGAATTCAAGGATTTTTTTTATTTTCTGCTGCCTTTTTTCCCCCCCCCCTGCTCATTTATTTCCATTGGGTGTTGAGGTTTCAACTGTCCAGGAACTCACTGTAGAAAAATCTAAATAATTATGGCAGGGGATGAAAGCTGAGCAATTGGACGCAGAAGAGGTTTATAGCAGGAGTGTTTAAACACTTTGCTGTTTGTTAGCACCTATTATGCTGCAGTGCCTTAAAGCTGTCTGGGAGGAGCAAGTGTTTTCTGCAAGGTTTGGCAGCTCTGGAAGTGCCCACCTACACTTGAGGCTCGCTCGACCTCCACTCAGGAAAAGGGAGGTGACAAGCCACCATTCCCAATAATACTATTCTAAAACCCAGAGGGCAGAAGGAGGCTTTGCCATGTCTCATTTTGCCCTTTGGCAATGAACATCGCTGACAACACAGAAAGCTCTCCTGCCAAGGACACTGCTTTTCCGGTGGGGACCAGAGCTCTGGGAGGTTTTCTAGGTGCCTAAAGGCAGGGCAGGACTGAGAGCGGGGTGGGGGGGAAGAAGCTGTGAAGGGCTGGAGGCAGCGCAGGGGGGCTGGATGAGGAAGAGGAGAAGATCTCCAGGGGTGAGGGAGGGATGGAGGATGCTCTTTGCCAGCAGCCATTGCTCCCAGCAGCATTCCCCGGGGAAGCACCAGCGCCCCTGTGCACAGAGCAGCCGCTGCAGCTGGCGCACACCCCTCTGCCCCCAGGTACCCGTCCCCAGCCTGCCTGTGATTAGAAGTGAGAAACCAGGACAGGGAGAGCAATTACTGCTTAGAATTGTCTTTCCTCCAAAAACCAGCCCCCACCCATTCCCATGTGCAGCAACCGAGTGTGTGTAATATGCAAAACCAGGTTTTGGGGTGGTTTATTATCCTCAGATGCTTTACATCTAGTGCGGTGTTTCACCTCCTCCCAGAAGTGACCCGAGACAGCTGAGTGGAGCAGTTGGAGCCCTGCGCAGAGGTGTGCTCCCTGTATTTTGGGAGCTACAGTGCAGCTGTTCGACAGCCGATGCCTGTACAAATCATTATCAGAAGTGGTCAATACTTTTCTTTCAAAACTCATTGTTCAAGCTCAGATATCTGGCCCAAAAACATTTTGCTCAAGGCCGTGTGCCAGGGCACCGCACATGCCCCGTGTCCAGCTCTGCAGGTCCTGGGCAGAGGACGGCGGCTGAAGGACAGGGCTGAAGGACAGACCCGAGGTAGCTGGAGTGTCTTGGGTTACTTGTCCCTGATGCTGGTGCCATCTGCTCCTCTGGGGAGTCACTTGCACAGGCTGAGCATTGGTGATGCCCACCTGCCCACCCTGTGCTGGTGGGAGGGATGCGGGGGCTCTGGGTGCACGGCATCCCTAGGGTTTCCTGAGCAGATGAGACACCCTTCCTGCAGCCAGACCCTTCACTTTGGAACTCAGCCTTTGGAGACAACCCACCTCTCTCCCTGCTGCAGCGTTTGTCACCTGCGTGTTGGGAACAGCACGGTCCGTGGCTCACAGCTTCCAGGACTGGCAGTGACACCGGTGCTGCCGCCGGGCACTGCACCGAGGTGACCCAGCACCGCATGGCGGGGGCACGGCTCAGGCTGGGAGGCCTTTGCCCTGCAGGGAGTTGAAATCAGGGTTGGGGACACAGAAGGCTTTTCACTAAATCTCTCCTTTTCCTGGCTGCAATGGCCTAATTCAGGTTACAGACATTCCTGTGAGAAACACAGGCAAAAATCTGGCTGGACCAGCTTTGGGGAGAGAGGGAGCGCTCGGGATTTCACGGCATTTGCAGATCTTTGTTTGTATGTGTTTGTATGTGGGGTGTGCATGTGTGTGTGTGTGCAGGGGTGCAGATGTGTGCACACCCTGCGGGGCAGCCGGTGCTGGGGCAGCAGCAGCAGGGCAGAGACAGGGGTCCCAGCTGCAGGTCCAGGGACACTGGTGCCTGGCTTTGGTAAAACATCCTGATGGCAGAACAGGAGCAAGACGTGGGCTGCGAGTCCCCCTGAAGCTGTGCCTCGGGGTGTGCCTGGTGCTGTTCACACCCCATAAAGAAGCTGAGCATGAAGCAGCATCACCCGCAAAAGCTGCAAGGTCCTGTCCGCAGTTTAACGTTTCGGTGCTTGTTGGAGGAGCATTTCAAATGGAGAGTTGGGAAAAGCCTCCTTAATACTGTATATAACTGACATATATGGCACAGAAGTGCCTTGAAAATTGACTCAGGAGAAAGTTTGCAGTGAAAAGGGCATTCAGAGACTTGTCTGTGCTTCACCATCACCGGAGTCCTGCAGGGGTGGACAACAGCCCTTCTAAAAATCCGGGCAGCGTCTAGCTGCCATCAGGCGACTCCTTCGGAGGAGGGCGGTGGGGAAGCCTTCAGCTCCAATGACATGATGGTTTTGTTTCCCAGGGCCATTTCTGCTGTTTTTTCATTCATCTGAGGGTATTTCTGAAAGGAGGGTAGGCTGCGGGGGGCACTGGAGGGCACAGAAACCTAAAGCTTGGCTGTGTCCCTTTGCAGAGCTGGTTTCTGCTCCATGGATGTGAGCTCTGTGAGGCAGATGCTTGTTCGTGGTCAGTTTTGTGGTTATTTTGTGTGTGCGTGTGTGCTATACTAGTGACATTTCAGTACCGCATCCAGCTGGCAGAGTTTCCCACATGCCGCTGCAAACCCTCCCGAGGAGCACTGATGAAACCAGAGGAGGTGGCTGCTTGGTTGGTGTAGGTTTTCTGGCTGGTGTTCAGAGCTCCGGGCAGGGACCAGGCGCTGTGATATTTGGTGACAGATACTCTGTAAGTGCCACCAACAGCTTTTAGCTTCTGATGCTGACAGTGTCTGAATGTCCCTGGGTCTCCCCTGCAACATGGAAACGATAGTGGGTGGGCGAGGGTGCTGGGCTCCGCTCCCCTTCCACCACAGAGGAGGCAGATCCTCAGAAAGACTGACTTTGAGCTTGCTGTGGATACCGTCCACAACAGGTGAGCTTAAAATAGGCTCCTCCGTGTCAGAAAACGTGTCACCGACAAGCAAGACGTGCAGCAGCAGCTGGGCTCCGTATGCCCCCATCGCAGTGGGGTGCTGGATGTGTGGCACCCGAAGGGCCAGTGGCCACATGAACGGGGCTGCTGGTTCCCTCCCCAAACCTGTGAGGCTTGTGCCCTGGGCAGGGGAGGACGAGCATTGCTCATGATGGCTCGGAGACCCTTGAAGGCTGCTCCATCATTTGCTGGCAGGTGTTTCCCCCAGAGCAGGAGACTGAGGTTAGAAATTGCATCTGTGTGGTCACGACTGCAAGCACGAACATCAGCTCTGGCAACGGCTTCAGGCACTGGGAATGTTTCTGGTGCCTAATGCAGCCCCAGTTAAAAAAAAAACAAGACAAACCAAGTTCAAGTCTTCCTCTCCAGACACTGTAGTTACTGCTCACTCTCACTTAAGACTCTCCCTCAGGAACCAGGTCCCAAAGGGAAAACTTCCACTGGAGTCCATGGAGGTGGGCACTGGCCCTGCCCCGGTGTCCCTGCTCCTGTCCCTGCAGCCGAGCAGGACACCGCTACGCTCCCAGCCCCAAAATCGTGTTATCTGACCACAGTTGGCTGCATCAGTGAAGTGCCTGGCTGCTGCTCGGGGGCAGAGGGGGAAAATACTTTGAGCTCTTAAGCTCTCAGGAAGACGTCTGCTTCTGGGCAGTGGGAAGTGATGGGGAGCCAGGCACCAGAGAGCACGGGGCACGAGCAGCCATGCGCTCGGTGCTGTGGGCGCACGTGTGACACCGACCGGTGTCCCCTCCCCACCGCTGCACACACGGTGCTTTCTCTCCCAGAGCAAGGCAGCGGCAGCCCACGGGGCCCATGGGAACCCTGGGGTGCTCCTCGTACCTGGGCACGGCTCTCGGGCAGCGAGAAGAACCTGAAGAGATGGAGCTGAGAGCAGCGGTGTGGAACAGCACAGCACAGCTGGAGAGCAGGGACGTGGCTCGCCGTACCCCCATGTGACAGGCAGCTGAAAATCTTCATTTTCTCTGCAAATGCTGCAGTCACACAGAGAAATGCCTGTTTTGAAACAGTCTGTGGGAACTTGGAAAAGGAAAGCAGCTGCCTTTTTTTTCACTTGTTTATTTATTTATGGGTACGGTTTGTTTGTCTCTCGGTTCTATCCCGTGCCATAACCACCTTGTTTGTTGCCGTTTTCCATCAGGTGTTATATATAGCCATGGGTATGCGATGGCCAAACACGCCGTGGTTTTTATTTTCAGTGGCAGCGACAACTATTTCTAAATACTGCAGGTTTGCCGAGATGTGTGAGAGTATTGAAAGCTTAGGGGGAAAACTGCAGCTCTTCATTTTTGGTAGATAGTTCCCAGGTATCTCTCGCTTAAAGGACATCGATTTGCAATGAAAGTTTCCCTTGCAGCCTGAAATGGAATCTCACGTTTCTCAGCTGTTGGGAGCGTGATCCGACCAGTAGTGTTAGTGCAATACCGGAGTTCAAAGGACATACTTTCAAAGGACATCAAAAGAAAGATTCTTCTGGCAATGAAAGCCAGAGGAGCCGTCATGCTCAGCAGTGCAGGGAACATGAGGCTGGAGTGTTTGCTTTCCTTGTGATTTATTTTCTATACTGGTAATACGTGTAAACAAATGTAAAAGGCAGCCGGTCCCATATGCTACACGTGTACGTGATTGTCCCCCCATGCCCCGCTTAGCACACGTGTGTTTGTACACGCTCAGCATGGGAGACGCTTAGTGCCAAGTTGTGAATATACATAAAATGCGAGAATAATACAACAATAATGGGAAGTTGGTACTTGTGAGCTCCGTGATGGGCTCTGGATCTCAGGTCTTTACCTTGGCATTGCTCCACTCGGGCTCGAGTTCCCCTCAACCTTCAACACCATCAGCCTCACAGTTTCAGTACAAGCGCCAAGCTCAAAGTCTGCCCTGGGCACCGCTGCTCTCACTGGGGTCAGACAGGCCAGCGTGGTTTGGGGGGTTTTGGTAGCTGTCAAACATCCATTGATGATAGACCCTGAGGACAGGTTTCACCACTGGGCTGTAAAACGCAATATAGGCAACGAACGTGCTTTGTTGCCGTCACTCTGCCGAGGGGGCAGTGGCACCAGCAGTGCCTCTGATAGTTCTCTGGCACGCGATTCCACCACTGAAGAGGATTAAACACAACAGAGGTGAACACACCTGAATGTGTCTGATATTCCTGCTGTCACTGCAGAGATAAACAGAATTTTCCACCTGGCTGGTGGTCTTGATAATTGTTTTTATTCACGTATTCTGCATTAGACGGGGCAAATACAACTGTATTTTCTTTGTAGTCTATTGATTTCCAAGGACAAACCAATTGAATTAAAAGATCAAAACAAGTTAGGGAATATAATGTGGTTTTAAGTGGATTTTTTTAATGAGTCATTTGAAGAGCCTCACTGGAGCTCCGTGTCATTTTCCAAGGTTTTGAGTTACTCTTCTTCCTCAGCTAAATTTAATGGTTAAAATTCAAGACTTTTTCTATGATCCAGTAATGATAATAATTAACAGCAGTATTTTTCAAGAGGCCAAGTACAAATGGAAAGGTCGGTACATTTAGAACCAATAGAAGAAATGTTCTTCTCTCAGAGTATTGTGTCTCTCTGGAATTCACTAATAGGCTGGCTAGAATAAAAAGGAGAGCTTTGGCTGGATCATTTTGTGTCCATTTATAACATCTGTGGCTACGCAAGCTCTGCCAATTATATCTGAGTAATCAAATACCCTGTGCCGGGACAGGGGAGGCTGCTCAGTCAGCGGCAGCATCGTGCCGGGCTTGGGGATGGTCTCTGTG
The DNA here is from genome assembly GCA_009769605.1 of Bucorvus abyssinicus. NCBI lineage: Eukaryota > Metazoa > Chordata > Aves > Bucerotiformes > Bucorvidae > Bucorvus > Bucorvus abyssinicus. The sequence continues at coordinate 6,128,923 of CM020032.1, forward strand.
TACTGCTGGTGCAGGCATGGAGGACGTTGGGGTATGGATGTGAGTTTGCTCTTCCATAGCCATGGGTTTACGGCAGGGAATTTCCTGCGAGGGAGGAACTGGACGTCAATGCAAAATTTCCAGAGGCCCCCAGTCATACTGGAGTGGGATCTCGCTGCCCCGGCAGCACCGGCACGTCAGCGGCTCGCTGGGTGCCTGGGGAGGTGCCGCTCCTCCCGGATGAAGTGAAAGACTCGTCCACCCTTCCCTGTCCATTCGCCTTTGGGTGGGAGAACAGGGCAGCTGGGCGAGCGTTCCCTGCAGCCGGCTGGCCTCTGCCGTTGTCCTGGTTTGTCTTAAGTGCTGGCCCCAGTGCTGGAGTGTTATCAGCTAGAGGGTGAGCTCAGGTACTGAGAGTGGTAAGAGAAGGAATAACAACAGTAATAATAAACTATTAACAGAGCAAACGGTCCATTGAAAAATGCTGACAATCCTTCTTACTGCAAGCGAGAAATACAAGTTTTTCATAATGAGGCTGAGTTGGAGCTTATAATTTTTCTGGTTTTCCTGTGAAAGGTGAGGTTGGGCTTTTTGGAAAAATGCAGCCTCACTTAGATGCACTTCGGTGAATTTTTTAGTTTTTTTACTTCATGGCAATGAATAGGGTGGAAGCAGCACGGGCAGGGATGGATGGGAGCAGGATGGGAGCAGCATGGGCAGGGATAAATGGGAGCAGCACAGGCAGGGATGGATGGGAGTGGGATGGGGGCAGCATGGCAGCAGCTCAGATAGGGATGGATGGGAGCAGCATGGGCAGGGACGGATGGGAGCAGTACGGCAGGGGATGGATGGGAGCAGCTCGGATAGGGATGGATGGGTGCAGCATAGGCAGGGATGGATGGGAGCAGCACAGGCAGGGATGGATGGGAGCAGGATGGGAGCAGCTCAGATAGGGATGGATGGGCGCAGCACAGGCAGGGGATGGATGGAGCAGCATGGGCAGGGGCGGATTGGAGCAGCACGGACAGGGATGGATGGGAGAAGCACGGGCAGGGGAGCTGAGACCTATGGGTCGACTCCTCTTGCTTGGGCAGCTCAGATCACAGGCTTCTTGGAAAATGCAGCCAATTCTTGGTGAAGGCATCAGTTAAAGACCAGGGAAAATAAGCTGCTTTTGGATCTGAGTGCAAGGAGAAAAAGGAAAAACACCATTTCTATTTGCTCACCTCCATGGTATTTACTGGCTGCTAGCTGCTGCGCTGCTGAGCACATCCCAGAGCAGCCTCTGCACCTGCCCAGAGGAACCAACCTCCTCCCCTCCTTCCTGAGCCCACTCCTGAGCTGGGCACTGTTATTTTTGCTTACTCAGGAAGCAGCTGGAGTCTAAATGGTACTTTCCCAACAGGGGAAAGATGGTGTTTTATACTTTTAGTGAAGTCATTGTTTTTGTTACAAAAAAAAGAATGAATTTGCTCTGGTTTTGTCTGCAGTCCATCCTATTCTCTGTGCAGCTATTAAAGTTTCCAACCTGTGTATAGGAAATTATAGTTTAGTGTGTCCAAAACTCTGCAACACCTTTTGGGAAGGAGGCTGAGGTGAGACCAAAGCAAATGTGCTGATCCGTGCTGCTGCTGATCTTCTCAATAATTGAGTTGGAGAAGGACATCCCAGAGGAGAGGGATGTGCTCGCTGCAGGTGAGCAGCTCAGCTGCAGAACTGCTGTTGAGAGTGTTCCCACCCCAAGCCAACGAGGTCGATTGCTTTGTATTGCTGCTTTGCAGCGGCCCCAGCTGTCGTCGCTCTTTTTCTCCCGATTTTCTGCGAGCAGCATTGCCTTTCCTTGGTGAGTGACACTGATGCTCAGCCATTGCTGGCCTGGTTGCTCCAGCAACTTCTGAAGCTGTTCCTGATGCTGGGGCAGAGGTTTGGAGCCACGTAGGCGATCCTTAACAAACTGGCTTCCTGTTTCCCTAGGAAATGCCTTCCTGGCAGCTGTTAATTGCAGCAGGGCTCGCTCAGGGCCGAGGTCGGGCTGCCCTGCAGGAGGGGACCCGTCCTCCCTGCCACTCCTGGGGACGCAGGAAGGAAAAAGGGGGGAAAAAGGGTGGAGAAGTGCTGGCACAGGTTGTCCAGAGAGGTTGCCCATCCCTGGCAGTGTTTCAGGGCCAAGTTGGACGGGGCTTTGAGTGACCTGGTCTAGTGGAAGGTGTCCCTGCCCATGGCTGGGGGTTGGACTAGATTGTCTTTAAGGTCCCTTCCAGCTCAAACCATTCTGTGATTCTGTGATTCTGCCTTTTTCCCCGCTCATCCCCTGTGCTTGCCCACAACCACCTCCCACACCCAGGGCAGAAGGGGCTGAAGACAGGCAGCCTTGGAGGTCCCAGGCACCTCATGAGACCCAGCGGGGAAGGGTTCGTTAGCACAGCCTCGTCACCTCGAAGGAAACACTCGCTTTAAAAGACAGCAGTTCAAGAGGAGGTGTTTGAAAGGGCATCTCACAACCCTGTCAGCTCTTCGGCTTCTTGGGTGAGAGACACCCAGGAGACATCTGGGGAAGTTCCAGCTCACATATCGTTCAGAGAAATTTTTGTAAATGAAAGGGAGGCTTGGGAGCTCAGCAACCTCCCCGGCATGGCTGGCGGCCAGCTCAGCCCTGCCCCAACTGCCAGACTAAAACAAACAGGACTGAAGACGGGCTGCCATCTGCACACCTGGGTCCTTACACCTGGGACATCCCAAACACGTTCCCTAGTGCTGCAACTGCTGCTGAGTAGTGCGAGTGTCCTGAAACTTCCTGAATTAAACACACTTTGGGCTTCAAACAGTGAGACGCTCTTGTGCCTCCAGCCAGGAGCTCTTCCCTGCGCTCCTGGCACTCAGCGACGACGGAGGGGACAGAGCGTGGGAGTCCCTGGCAGTGTCCCCAGTGCCCTGGTGCTGTTGCTGCCTTTGCCCCATCGCACAGACAGACCCTGCACCCAGCAGCCTGCAGCGCCCGGCCCCGAGCCCCCTGCCACCCGCCTCAGCAAAATCCTGGGGGTGCAGGGACTCGGTTTAGGCCATCAGATTTGTGCTGGGAGTGTCCCGCGATGTTTCCCATTTGCAGGATTTCTTGTGTAATTATTTTCTTAGCCACCCCTCGCTGTTAACAGTTTTTCTTATGAGTCACTAAAGTGATGTGTAATTTATACAGCTGTATTTTGAGCTTGGAGTAAGCACGCGGCTTAGCATGCGTTGCAAAGGCAGTTTAGGATTGTTGTAGAAATTGGTCTCAAAGCCCATCAAAAGCAACAGAGATGGTTTTGCTGTAAAACGAGCAGGAACGAATTCAATTAACTACACAGTGCTATGTGGGCAAACCTCCCACGTAAGAAAAATTTGAATGAGTTTAGAGGGCTGACCAGGTGGCCCTGGGGTGAAAAAGTCCGGTTGAAAACTCCAGTTTAAATCTACAGTTGTCACAGGCATTTGTGCAAGGCTAAAATGTGTCCCAGCAGCTTCCAGACCACGCAGCCCCTGCAGCAGCCTGGGGTCACTGACCACGGCTCCAAGGACCCTGCGACCTGCCAAAGCACGTGCCAAGGGAAAAGCTGCAGCTGGTGGAGGGGCTGGAGGCTGCAGCCTGGCACAAAGGCAGCTCTCACCAACCGACGAAGTGTTTGTGCCACGGCTCTTCCCCGTGGAGCAGCCTCTGTCCGGCAGCACGGGACTCGGGATGGGCATCCCGGATGGCCACAACCCTGCACCCGTCCGTGCCCCAATGCGCCGGGGCTGCCTGCTCAGCAGGCCAGTTCCGGAGGCAGCAGGATTTTTTAAAAGGGATTGGATAAAATCTGAGGGTATAAAACGCGGCAGGAAACTGTGGAAAACAGGCTTGTTCTGAACGTCTAGAAGACGGAAGCAGATTTGATGTTTTTCACTGCTTTGTGCCATGGCCAGCTGGGGAAGGAGGAACGGCAGCGCTGCTGCGGCATCCTCCTGGCTCCTGCGCAGAGTTAATCCAGTAACGAGTCCCTTGGCCTCACTTCAGTCCTCGGATAGGCCCCAAGGCTGTGTTTTGTCTTTCCTGTGGCTATGAGGAGAGCTTTAGTTGGTGCTAAAATTCAGCTTTTGGACTACCTCTGAAATCTTCCGGCAGTCCCTGGAGTCCAACAACAAGTAGCTGGACTACTACATCCCTAGCAAGAGGCAGATGGGTGTTAGCAGGGAAAGATTCTTGTGTAGATCTGCTAGACACACTTTTTTATTGGTGGTGGTGTAATTAAGTTGTGGTTTCCGTTGGAGACTTCCCTGGCCAACACTTTGCTGTGTACTGCAGGCTGGATTTTGTGTGCAGCGGTGGGATCCCAGGAATCTAAACTTGGATTTCTTTGTAGTTAGGGAGTCCAAACAATGTTCTCAGGCCAGGTAGAACCTGCAGGACTGACTCAGTGCTCAGGATATTTAATCTAAGGGTTGGCTTTGCACTCTTTATGAGTCCTTCGCTTCTTCCTGGCTTCCTTCCTCCTCTTCCAATCAATAATGTCAACTATTTTGAACAAAGAAAAGGTGTTCCAGTTCACCTCATCTCACTGATGTTCTCGTTCATAGGTACCCTACGCAGAAGGGTCTCAAAGCTGCATTTCTTTGCAGTAGAAATAGATTTTAAGGGACTCTCTCTTTAAAGTTGGTTTTCACAGCTATAAAAAGAATATGGAAATGTTTCCCTTTGGTTTGTCTACATCCTTCCCACTAAATAAGTGATTTCCTTTTCTCTTTGCTGATTAGGAAGTTCTCCTCTGGAGGTTCTGCTTTGATGTCTCAGGGAAAAAAAAAAATCAAATTAGCAAATCTACAGGAAAGAATTAGCACAGCCTTGTTCCCCGGGGCCTGAAATTCAGGGATTAATCCTCTGACTCGATTCATGCTGGCTTCAAGAGGGCAAAGAAAATGGGAACGCAGTCGCCTTACATTGTTAGCACCACGTTTCCTGCCCGGAGCTCCTGACGAGCAGACCAGACCGGGTGGTCCGGATGGGTGCTGCAGGTGGTCTTTCGAGGAGTCTGGAGAGCATCTCACACCGTGTTGGCTGCTGCGGGACATCCTGCCATCCCCTGCGGCTGGCACCGACCCCACACCGCCCTGGACCCTGCTGGCATAGGGAACCCCAGGAGCTGCTGCTGTGCCGTGCCGTGCCGGGGGGCTGCCTGGGGCTGCCCTGCCCACAGCCCCCCGCTCGGCAGAGCCCGCTCCACCATGGCCGCTGGCCCCAGCTGGGCCCCTTCGATGCAAAACCGGGGATAAAATAAAACCCCTGAACTGCTAAAGTCTGAGGGCGCCAAAGCTGAGGGAAACCCCTGGTCGAGACCTGTTTGCTGTGTATTCCCTCTCCCTGGAAAACTCGGCAGGATTAGTTCTACTTAATGTGTTTAGGGCTGTTCAAAGTAACTGTGACACAGAGCTGGGCTCCCTGTTCTACTTCCTGAATAAATACCTTTGTTCCTGCTGCTCTGGCCAAACAGCGCCCCGAACATCCTCCCTCCGGTCCCTGCCAAGGGCAGATCCCAGCCCTCGGGCCCCAGGGGGTCACGCAGCGGCCACCCTCGCAGCCTGGGCAGGACAGCACGCTCTTCTCCCATCCGTTTTTTAGGGCAGAACTAAAATTCCCACTCCGCTTTTGTGTGCAGCCAGAAACACCCTCGACAGCCGAGACCTCAGCTTGTGCCCAGCGGTGGCTGCAGCGCCCACGTCCCCATCCGCGTCCCCATGGCCGTGGGCTGGCAGGGACAGTGGGAACCCACCAGCCTTCCTGAGCTCGGGCAAGGGCACCACGTTCAAGGTCTCCGCCTGAGCGCTATTTTTCCATTTCCTTTCGTTAAGCAAAACCTCTGCCTTGTTTATCTGAGCTATAAATAGTTTCCTCCCTGTCTGCGCTTGCTCCTGCTGTGGTCAGTAACAGGCGGGGCTGGGGTTTGGGGTTGGGGTTTTTTAAAACTGCTTATTTTTTTTGCCTCTCGCTAGTGTCAGAACGGAGCGCAAAAACAGATTAAACAAGGAGAGATTAAAGAGAGAGGCGTGTAAACGGGTCTAAAAATAAACGCCGGGCTCCTCAAGCCAGCACGGCGCTGTTGCACACAGCGCGGCTCTGTGCCTTTGGCAGCCGAGAGTCCCTTGATTTCTGCTGATGATAGGGGGAACATGTACCAGCCCTCCGATGAAAGCAGAGCTCGGCTCTGTGTACGTGTGTGATAGGGCTGGGGGTGAATAAGCAGTTTCAGTGGCTTTTACCCGCTCTGACTAAGCTCGTTTCCAGGCTGCTCACAGAGCACAGAATGTTTGTTAGGACTGTCTCTGGGTTCAGGTGCACGGACTTTGTTTATTTGTTCACACCACCAGTAGCACACACAGAGAAAGGAATTCTCGCCATCTCAGCACACGTTTTGGCCACGCAGGGCTGGGAGCTCGCAGGAGGTTATCGAGCCCTTGCCCCGGCACGCTTCGGCTGCCTGCCGAGCGGAGTGGCTCTGGCGCGACTGCACCAAAATCCTCTGCCAACGCGGCGCCACGCTGCGCCCAGAACCCCCTGCACGGAGGAGCCGCCAGCTCCCCGTGCTTTTCCAGCCCCCACACCCCTCGTCAGAGCTGGGGGCTGGTGAAGCAATGACGATGCTGACTCTGTCACCCATTCTGCAGCGGTTCCTCTCGGCTGGAGCCGGGAGGAGCTGCTCCCTGCAATGCCAGGTATAACCTTGGGCTCCAGACTGTTGGAGATGTTGCTCCCTGAGATGGCCCTGTGGGGTGGTCCTTTGGTCAGGAGTGAGGAAACAACCAGGGCCGGGATCACGAACAGCAGCTGAGCAAAAGGTGGGGTGGGCTCCCTGCTCTCCTCCCTACCCGCTGCGTGCTGCTTCTCTTCACAGTGAGCAGGAGGGCCGATACCTTCTTGGTGTGCAAAAATGCACCAGAAAAACTGGAAAAGCACAAAGCACACGAGTGTAACATCCATAATCAGCAGTGTCCCCCACGCACAGAGCATTGGCGGGGGGGGCGAGTCTCTGGGGAACCCACCGGTGCGCCCAGGCACGCGGAGGGCAGGGGCAGAACTGCCACCTCTGCCAAAATGATCTTCACGTGGTGTTTGTTTCTTAAACAGCGCTTGGTCCTTGTCGCAGCGGCACAGAGCCTGTTTGCTCCAGTCTGGTGCTGCAGGGCTGAGGGGCAGCATCCGCCCCAGCAGCCTCCCGCAGCCTCTGCAGGGCAGGGAGCCTGGCACCGGCCGGGACGCTGCCAGCCCATGGCTGCAGGGCTCGCCATGTGCCCAGGCACACGGGTTTAGGGATGACGTTGTCGCTGGCAATTCTGCAGTGCAAAATTCAAAACTGTTTTTAACTCCCTTCTCATGCAAGAGGCATAAGAGACATTCCAAACCCCCACCAGCAGGGATTTGGGAGCTGGCGCCCATCGGAAATCCGGGTGCTGTCGCTTTCATGGCTTCTGATGCGTGTTTTCTGCCTTCTGGCCAGGGAGGCTGGGGCTGAGGCAGGACCTTGTGCTGGGGATGCCACCACTGCTACTGGTACTGGCTGCCGCCTGGGGACACGGGTGCTCCTGGCACAGTGGGAGAGGATGCCCCATGCCAAGGGCTGTCTGCCTTTGCCTCAGAGCACCGGGAAGGCTGGGCTCATTGTGCAAGACCTGCCCAGGAGGAAATGGAAAATCACTGATTGGGGAGACTGAAGCTGATTTCTGGACGGGGAGATCATGCCTGAATAACATGGAGGAATTTTCGCTGATGCTCTGTGGCTCCTGCAGCCCGGCGAGGTGGCGGGGGCTGCGCGGACAGGCCCGGCATGCCGTAATTAGAGTGTGTGTAATTTCCTATCGGGGCATTAGCCATACGTAAGGCGTGGAGTAATGGAAAATGTGGAGAGTTGGCACACCGGCTCGAAAACCAGCTAAACGAGAAATAACCTTGTGCTTCTGTAGGTGCATCACTGGGAAGTGTCGGTTGTCTGCGGTGGGTGCGAGAGAGGATTACTGCGCGGAGAAAGGACTCCTTTGTCTGGAAAAATTACTGGCTGATAATGGAGATATTCCCCTCCCTTCTCTATTGTGTCAACAGCATCGGTGTATTTGCATTGCCTTCGCTGTGAAAATAGCAATGCCTTTGCTGGCATGTGTGTCCCAGCACTGCCAGCGCTTTAACTGCTTCGCTGCTGGCACCTCGCTGCTGCTGCTGCTGCTGCTGCCGGGAGTCAAAACTGGTTTTGCAAATCCCAGCAGCAGAAGGAAGGAGAAAACCGGAGAGCCCAGATATTCCTGTATGTTTCGTTTAACATGCAGCGTCAAGCACGCTTGGCATTAGTTACCAGGAAAAGCTTTAGTTCCTGCTTTTATTTACTGAAAAAAAAAAAAAAAAGGTGATTGGTTTGGCTATAGGCTTTGCATAAATTTTTCACAGATAAAGACTGTTGGTATTTATTCACACTCAGGGGTTTGCTCAGGGACAAAATGTATGACATTTGGGGAGATTAAGACTTTTAAATGTAGTGAGTCTTAGAAAACACTTAGGAAAGTATTTCCTGAATGAATTTTCAGGTGCTAAGTCTAAGCCAGCAAGTACCGATGGAACCGTTGCCCCCTGCTACAAGCCTTTACACAAAGCAGAGACTGTGGTCACAAATCATCGGCACTGCAGAACACCCACGTATGGATGTGCTGCACCGCAGGACTGTGGGACTTAAATTGTGTCCAACTCGTAAAACCCAATTCCGCGTGAGCCTGAATTTTCAGTGACTGGTTGGTGGATGGTGCTGGGACAGCTCTGGAGGCAGCTGCCCGCTCACTGCCCGCTCACTGCCCACTTGTTGCCTTCACCTGGGCACGGGGGCTCTGGGACGTTTTGCTCCCAGCTGGCAGAGCCAGGGTGGCGAAGGCAGGACCAGGCTTATCAGAGCATTTCTGGCTCTGTCCTCGCCAAAGCGCCTGCCATGGTGCGAGCGCCCACGGTGCGCCGTTGGGCTGCTCTGGCAAACAGCACTGACGGGCGAGGTTATGGTGCTTCTGCGAGCAGGGAGGGGGTGGAGGGTCAAAGAGGCCCTCAGGGCAGTGAGGGAAAGTCCTCCACAAATTTTAGGAGACCTTTTGTTGTGAACTTGGCCACGTGTGGGGCAGCTCTGGGCGGCTCAGGGCAGGGAGGCTGGGAGGGATGATGCTACAGGGTGATTACTGTGGGGCTTGGGGCCAGAGGGTGTTACTGGGCAGGCTTGGCTGGACTGCGTTAATTAACAGGGACTATCAGACCATCAGGCACCCCCCAGCAGGGACCCTCATCCCTCTGCCAAGCCGTGAGGAGGGACCTGCTGGGGAACACCCTGACCTCAGCAGCTTCATGGATGGCAGCGCTGGCAGGACTCCCAGGGAAAAAGCAACGTTGCGGAAGGTGCTGCTCGTCTGCGCGTCAGGGCTTGTCTCACCAGAAAAACATCCCTCAGACTTGCACCTCTGTTCGTGGCGTCATGCTGGCCGGGTCTCTGGCAGAGGCGGGGTGAGATGCTCTGGAGACACCGCGTCTCACAGACGTCCTGGGGGACCATCCCAGCTGCCCCTGGGGGACTGTCCACATCCCCAGGATGTGGCTGTACCTGATCATGTAGAAGAGGAGAGAAAAGGAGTTAGAAAGCAAGTGTCACCAGACCCTGCAGGGACAGACCCCAGTACGGGGCCGGGGCCAGGGTCCGCTCACCCTGAGTGACAGCGGTTCACTGAAACCCCATGTGAAAGTTCTCAGCCCTCAGATTTTCCATTCTAGCACAGTTTTATATGAGTCTGTCTTTCCTCATCAGATAACAGCTTAATAACAAAACCCAGTTAGAAGCAGACTATGAGTTCTCTTGTTTAAACAGGTACAATAAAATACTGAAGCTCTTTCTCCTGTGCTGCGTGTCGTGAAGGATTAGATCCAGCACTGCCACGTGTGAGGTGGCTGGGTCCCCTCCCTGAAGAAGTCTTTGGTGGCTGTTGCCCCATACCTTGGGCCATCTAAAACTCACCTGCAAGGGCGTTTGAACCCATACGGCAGAATCGTGGCCCCCCAACAGCCCCCCAGACACCTTCACCTGCAAGTGCTGTATTTTAAATTCATCTCTCTAATGTGGATCTTGATGTCTGCTCGGGGGTGAACCTCTGATTCACATTGTCTGGTGACACCTTGAGTTTTTCTTTAATTATTTAATTTATACCTTCAGATTTGTCAAATTTCTGCTCACAACCAACCAGGTTTTCTCAGGAACCCTCTATTTCCAGGTGTGGATTATCCTGGCACTGCTCCCCGCATAGCCAAAGGACAGGTTAAATCACTCCGAATGCCACAGTTTTCCATAAATCACACAAATCCTAATGGCAGCGTCACATTTCCGTGTGGCAAAGTAACAGACATCAGGCTTTTATGCCAGGGGTGTTATTAGTGAAATGTCGTGATCTGAAATTAGCCCTTCGATCGCAACTGGTACTGGTGGGTGTTGGGAGTGGCAGCTGGCGTTCCCGAGCACTGAGGGCTGGTGAGCACTGGCTCTTCCCCGATCCCTGGGGTCCCTGTGGCTGACTGAGGGAATCATGATGTACATTTCCAAAATACTTGCTGTTTAGTTTCAGCGTCTTTGATGAATATTTCTTTAAAACTTTCTATTCAATCAAGCTAACTGAATGTTACCTGTTCTCTGATTTAATTTAATCCCATCTTTTTTTTGTGTTTTGCAGTGGTCTGAAATGCAGTAAAAAGCTGGGGTGAGCGCAATGCCTGAAGGAAACGTGGATGTCCGGCAGCAGGAGCCACGTCTCTGCCCTGCCAGAGTGTCCCAGCAGCATCCCATTGAGGGCCATGGATGGTGCCTTGGGACAGAGGAGAAAGTGACCCCAAGCCTCAGGTTTTTCTGCTAAAACCAGATAGAAATAACATCATCTTCAGAGAGAGGAACATAGGAGCTCTGCAGGTCATCAATTCAGGGATGAGGTTTCAAAGTCTGGATTTAGAAATGAGAGCCAGAGGCTCTGAGAGGTTAATCCGTTCCTGAAACCATGCCGGTGACTAACTGAAAAGGTCTGCCCCAAAAATGTAAAAATCATGAATCATTCCTCAAAGTCATAAAATGTTTCATAACTGTAATGACTTCAGGATAAACTCTCCACATCCTGTTTGCTGCCGGCCTTTGTTCGAGGTCCTTGGCTTACTCATCCATTAGGGAGGTTCGCCCTGACAGCATGGAGGCTCGAAACTTGTCTTTGAAAAATCTGAATAAAGAGAGACGCAATTTTGACCAAAACGTATGTGTTTATGTGTATTGGTGCTTCTCTGTCACTCGGCTGTGAGAAGGAGGAGTATCTGTATTCCCTCACTTCCCAGGGCTCCAGTGCACCGCTGTTTTTTGTAGGGTGCAGAGCAGCAGGTACTTGCTGGACGCTGTCACGCCTAAACACGAGATCCCTGCTGACCCACATGGCTGTGGCCATGCCTGGGGTGGGATGCAGTGCGGCCAGGGGCATCGCAGGATGGGAACGGACTGGCCCTGCTGCTGGAGGACACTGGTGCAGGGACATCCCCATGGTGAGGTCCGGACCCCAGCTGCCCTGGGGTGCTCTGCAGCAGCCGGGCGTGCTGGCAGCTCTCCTGGACCTGGCACGGGGGAGTCAGCTGGGGGATACAAGTGGTGGTCTGACGGGGGGAGTAACACCCGGGGCAACTGCCTGTCCTGTGCGTGAAGGACCTTTTGTGAAAGGCTGGCAGGGAGCAAACACTGCACAATAGTAGCAGACACTACTTGAAAAAGATTGGTGTGTGTATGCATATATATATATATAATATTCACACATATATAGCTTGCTGTGGTTTTAGAGAGAAATATCATATGAGCATTTCTGGCCATGGTTTGCAGCTTTACATATACCTATTCAGAGACTTGAGGCAGTAATTTATGGCTAATTTGATGGCAGCAGAATGGGACTTCAGTTTTCTGCAGGACTTCTACTAGACAGGCATTGCTGAGGGGATCTTTTCTTCCTCCAGCAATGGCCCATCACAGTGATTCAGACCCAGGAAAGAGAAATCACTAGTGGGAACTCTGCGCTGACCCCATTTCTCTCCCCTTCCCAAGGCAACGGTCTGCAGCATGAAATAACCCTTAAAGCAAAGGCACCACCTCTTGTGTTGGTTTTTAGCATTTCTTTCCTTGTGCAGATCCCTAAAAGATCTCCGTTGGAGTCGAGTGAATTCTAGGCTGCTGAGAACAGTCCTGCTTTTTTTGCTTGCATTTCATGGATCCCTTGGACCCGCAGGGAATCCCAGGTCAGAATCCAGTTGCTACTCATCTGCTGGGTAAAAACTCTTGTATAATGCATGATCCTGGCTGAGGGGAACCTCGGGCCGCTCCAAGTGCCCTGTTTTCAGATGCCATTATTTTACAAACACCAAAGAGCTAATATTAATTATTGAGTTATGCTTTAGGAGAGGCATTAGGGAATGCGATTACTGTCTTGCCTTTCAGGATGGGAAATAATTGCTTTACGAAATAGGTGCTCCCCTGGGATTCCTTTATGCTGCAGTTGTAGGAAAATCACCGCCCTCACAGCGGGGCCATCGCTCGTGGCAGTGGCAGTGACTTGTGGGGAGCTCTGCTGGCAGTGCCTGGCTTGCAGCCCTCAACAGCAGCACATACCACAGTAATTTGTCTTTACTGGCCCCAAAATGGTCATTTTCCTCCTGCTCCTCCCCAAGACCCGGCCCTTCACGCGCCGTGGCATCGCGGTCCCAATGCGAGAAGATGCGAGCATCACGCTACCACAAGTACGAACCAAACTTAGAGTTATACAGCGGCGCGGGGTGAAGTGTCTTTCTGGGGAATTCATTAGAGGAAATGTGGAGGCAGCGACCATGGTGTGCAAATCGGGGTGAATCACCGTTACTGGAAAGAGCTGAGTTTCTGTGCCACTGCGGTGTGGGGAGCGGTGGGTCAGGGGGCTGGGGCCAGGAAACGCGCTGGAGGCAGGACGGAGTGAGTCAGGGTCAGGAACAGGGTTCGCGGATCAGCTCCATAAACAGGCTGCGCGGCCCGAAGCAGCCTTTGTGTCGGAAAAGGGTGTTTCTTGCCTTCACACCAGGTTTTAGCTCGCGTTTTATTGTCGTGCAAGGTGCCGTTTCACAAAGCGGATTTCCACACCGAGAAATGCAAATTTCATTTCTTGTGGAAGACAGTTAATGAACGCTCCTCAACAGTTCCCCTTGTTAATAGCTCTTTAATTCTCTAATGAATATTTATGAGCAGTTGCCTGAAAACAGTGAACCTTGGACTGTATGGACCAATATTTCCTATAGATTGTGTTCAAAATTAAAAGAATAGTAATTTTTTTTTTTTTTTTTGGTGAAAAGAACCGTGAAACACCCAAACAAGATGCGGATGGCTACCAGATCAGGGTTTGGTTTTTTTTTTAATTTATGGCAGTTAATGAATTATTCAAAAATCCCCTGCCAGAAGAAGTGCATTTGGGAGGGTAATTTTGTGGCACATCAGCAGCATCTGTCCATTTTGGGGATCCGGTCACGTCCCTGCCCATCGCGGCAGTGGCCATGGGCCAGCGCTCCGGCAAGCCCTGCCCGTGGGTCCTCCCGGCAGCCCCGCTCCCCCTCACCCCGCAGAACCCCTCCTGCTGTCCAGGCACTGTCCTGCTGAGCTGCTCCAGGGCTGCTGCCACTGTTGCTTCCAGTTTATCTTGCGATGGGCCACAAAAAATGAGGGCTCTGGACTAAGCCTCGTGTTTGGTTGTGAGTATTCTCGTCGCACTGTGTTTCTAGACGGGTTTTGTTCTCATCCTACTGTTGATCGAACGGACTGTGGAAACCTCCTTACTAGCACCGCAATCACATATCGCAGTCGCGCTGATTCCTGTCTGCTACCCATCGTACATGTGCAGGCTGCCAAGACCTGGCAAGGTGTGGCAAAGGCCACCCTCTGAGACACCCCCCGCGAGGAGACACCTGAAGGCAATGGACTCTGGTCGTCACTATAAGCATGGCACAAACTGGGGAGATTGGTTTGTCTGGGCATTTTTTGCCCCGATTCTCTTGTTTCTCCAGGGTTCTAGCATGAAGAAAGCAAATAACTGTGTACTGGGGCAGAGAAACATCAAACACATTTGACGCTGCTTATCCAAGAGCCGCCAGATGAGCTCATTTGGAGGAAGACACTAAGCAACTTGCCGTGCTGGTTACAAACCAGTTGGGCGGGGAGAGCCAGGCCCCTGCTTGCCCGAGCACCGCGGCACAGTGCCCCACACCCTGGGGGCATCAGCCCCCGCAGGAGCAGGGGCCAGCCCGCATGGCCCCCCGTGCCCCCCGTGCCCCCGTGCTGTCGGCATCGCCTGCCCGCCTTGGCGTGCCCTGGGCGTCTTCAACACTCTCCTCCTCAGGGATTACGTTATCTGCCAGGCATCCTCCGGCTGACATGGAGAAGAGCTAAGGCGGAGTGTTGTCATCAGAGTTCTTATGAAATGGCAGAAGACTTTATGCGAGGGGTTATTGGCTTCCTTGCTGTATTAGCTTTAAAAAAATAGTACTCCAAAGCACTAGTAAAAGCCATTTTTGGTACTCACTAAGAAAGCAAGCCAGGAGGGGTGCAGGGAGGACAGGAGCAGCGGGCCAGGGGGCGAAAAAGCAGGTAGCAAACCTAGGCTGGAAACCACAGAAAAGCTTATCCAAGTGTGAACTGGGAGGAGAGAGGACGGCCAGAGCGGAGACCTGGCGCCGGGCTGGGGCAGGTCCTGGCCACCCGCAGAGCTGGGTGCTTGGGTGCTCAACACGGCGGTGCCTCAGCTGCACACCCACCGCCCTCCTGCGTCCTGAGAGAACAGTTATAGCTCTTGCCATAAATGGCTTACAAAACCGTCACAAAGGGTGCGTGCAGCTGAGCCCTTTGCTGAAGCCCGGGGCATGCCATCCCCTCCGCACGAGGCTGTCCCCGCAGCCACCCGAATGATGGGCAGAGCCCTCCCAGCCCACCAGTCCTCCCACTGCTCTCCTGGCCCTCCCTAACCCAAGCCAGGAACCGACTGCAGCCTATTTGCTTCAGTACTTTATTCCAGATTATTCTGGAGTATCCCATATACCAGAAGACTTTATTCCCAAATGTCTTTTTACTCTTGAGGACATGAAAATCCACCAATTTGTAAGTGAAAAGCAGCTGTTTGCAAACAAGAGCAACACAGTTGGTAGTCACTGGCTGGTATTAATCTCCAGCTTTAGATGTTCGCGATCAATACAAATTAAGTTTGCAATAGGAGTTGATTAAAAATGACACAGTCAGTGTTTGTGAGCCTTCATTTGAATTTCAGATTGGGTTCCTCTGAGAGCATCCATCCGTATTTCCCTGAAATTTACTTTTCCTGTGCAGGACTTCGTGGAAGAGAGGTGAGAAATAGCTGCTCTTCAGATGCAGAACAGCACCCTCGTGCATAGGCAGATCAGTCATTACGTATGTAGCTCCTACATATTCAGTATTAAAATAGGTTGAAATGTTTCTCCCTGGGTTTGTTTCAGCGGGAGGGTTCAGCTTTCCCTAAATTACCTTCTCAAATGGTATTTTGAAATGAAAGATTTCAAATTAGAGTTTCACGCTGAGATTTCAGAACGCTGGGACAGCTCATTTAGCTGCTGTCTGAGCTGAAATCGTGTGAAACTACTCAGAGTCTCCACTTCTCACCCTAATTCTGCATAAAACCAAATGTCAGAATGACAGTATTTCCCACAGCAAATTCCTCTCTCTGCCTGGCTGAGTACAGCGTTAGCTGGTGCCGAAGGCAGGTCACCCCACGCCAGCGGAGAAAAGGACAATAATCCTTTCCAGGCTGGTGTAGCCACAGAGGGGAAACTGAGGCAGGAGCAGTGCAGTGTTGTTAGAGCGTTGTGCTGGCCACGGAAACACCCACCCTTGCTCCACACCTCTAACATCTCCAATGTCTCTAACGCCTCCAGCACGTCCAACACCTCCAAAGCCTCCAGTATCTCCAACACATCCAACATCTCCAATTCCTCCAGTGCCTCCAGCATCTCCAATGAATCCAACGTGAAGCAAAGGTAAAGAACTCATTCAAAACAGGACGCTGTTATAAAGAGTTATAAGGGTCACGCATGACCTTTAGCATTCGGATGTTGTTTTGCCAGCTCTGGTGGTGTGCCCAGAGCCAGACAGGACACTCACGGCTGTGGGTGCTCCGCTGCCTCACTGCGGGCCTGGGCACTCCGAGGAGATGGGATCAGGGCTCCAGTGATCAGGATGGAGATGGGAATGGAAAGGTCTCTTCCTGGAATCCGCTGGGCAGGACACCATTGTACGGCCCAGGGAAGGATGGTTCATGGGTGTGGGTCTGCATGGTTTGTGCGGGGCGGGGAGCGGGGAGGGCAGCGGCACGGTGACCACAGAAGGATGGTGCAGAGCTGCGGTGCCGGTAACATTATTGCTGCGGTAGTTGTTGGCCTCACCTTGCTATTTATGGAGGGCACATTTCTCAGAGTAACAGCTGATAGTTTCAGTAACGATGCCTGGCACCACATCGCTGCTGGTGGAAATGCCACACGGTGTCATGACGACGTGCGATGGCGGTTATCTGCCTGCCCAGGAGGGGACTGGCAGTGCCACTGGGGTACATCTGAGCAGCCGGCTGCTCCTTCGAGGGCAGGAGCTTCGGGAACTGGGGTTGTTCAGCCCGGAGAAAAGGAGGCTCAGGGGAGACCTTCTCACTCTTGACCACTCCCTGACAGGAGGTTGGAGGGAGGTGGGGGTCAGTCTCTTCTCCCAAGGAACAAGCAACAGGACAAGAGGAAACGGCCTCAAGTTGCACCAGTTGCTGGGGGAATGGGTGAACCTGATGATCTTAGAGGTGTCTTCCAGCCAAAACGATTTGGTGATTCTGTGGTTCTATAACTTCTCTTCCAGCACCGAATGCACAGAGCGGACAGTGGTGTGGTCAAAGCAGTGGTGAGTCCACATGTTAGTGACACCCCAGCCGTGCTCATCTCACGGATAATACATCGCACAGCGGCACAGCAGCCCTAGGGAAGCACTGGGGGCGGTGCCAGCAGCACTGGGCTCCCAGCTCCCCTCCAGCCGCTGCCGCAGGTAAGTGAGAGTGGAAACTACCACCCTGTGGCAAAATCGTCTTTGCTGGCATTTATGGCATCTGCTTGTTCCAGGGGAGGGCTGCTTCCTCCGCGGCCGGTGTGGAGGATTTCCTTGTTGCCTGTCACCACAATAAACACCTGCGTGGTACTCACTGTGGCTGCGCTGTGTTCTAACTCCTGCGTGGTTTCTCTTGTGGCAGACAGGAACTGACCCACGCTTCCCACTCCTCCCCATCCCACGTGTGAGTCAAAACACACTGTGGAGACCGGGCAGGGTGATGGCCATCTGTTAGGCTTTTGTCAGTCCCAGCTATCAAGGCTCTGCCAGAAACAACACAGCCTGTTCTCGCAAAAAAGTTTAAACCCTGTGACACTCGGGAAGTGATTTCCCGCGTGATCCCGGTCAATGCAAACAGAGATCATTTGCATCAAGGAGGCATCACTTTAAATGCTTGCAGAGTTTTAGCTCCAACTCCTGAGGCTGAGGCATGTTTCTGGAGATGAGCTGCACGTGCCGAGGGCTGGCTCCACACCGCGGGCTCCACGCGACGGGACGGTGCCAGCCCTTCCCCTCCTGCGCCTCCTCAGCACCGAGGGCACTCGGGCCAGGACCACAAGGAGCAGCATCCGCAGGGCTTTTCTGCAGATGTGGGTGCACAGGCCTTGCTGAAGCCACTTTCCAAATCATGGCTGTACTTGCGTTCACGTAACATCGTTTGTCTTTTTGTGTACGCTCGGGACTTGAGAGATAAGCTTTGACATTTAGAAAAAAACAAACCTAGCCAGAAATCAAAGAGAGATTACTGATAAAAAGGAGCGAGCAGAGACAGAGGAGCAGCTGTCAGGCTGGACAATGAATGCTGCACAAAAGAAAGGACAAATCTGCTGAAAATAGTGCCCAAGAAGCTAAAGCTGCATGGCTGGTATGTGGGTAGAATTGGGTAGAATTGGATAGAATTCTATTTTCTGAAGCAAATGTACAAGCTGTTTGGAACCATCCAATATTTAAAAACAGAAGATGTAAATCCTATTTCATCGAGCACTTTGAACACACTGCATTTATGTTTTAGGTTTCCCACATAAAATAGGGACATTTCCACGTGTTTTGCAGGACTGCATGTTTATACCAGTTATTTCCTGGCTGCCTCTGATGGTGCCGAGGTGTGCCATCTCCCAGACTTCCTGCTTTGCAGAACGCTGCTGTCGCCCTCCAAACAGAGCAATTCCTTGAAGAGAGCTGTGAAGACGTGAAAGCCCACCGTGCCCGCCATGAGGAAGAAGACTGAGAGCTCCTGCGCTGCAGCACAGACTGAGGGGGGCAGCAGGGCTGGGGGAGGCTGCACCCATGCAGGGCACCCACCCAGAGCACCCACGCAGGGCACCCACCCAGAGCACCCACGCAGGGCACCTGCCCTGCGACAGTCCCCATCCAGCCCCTTGCTGCTCTGCTTGTCGAGCCGGCCAGCAGCAAGCACACGGTGTGGCAGGGATCCCCTCGCCCCTCCCCTGGGCACAGGGAGGCCAGGGAGAGCTGGGCAGCCCCCAGCCTCACCCGTGCGGTTGCACTGACTTTGGTAGCCCCGTGCCAGAGCCCATCGGCTGTTAGGACGTGCAGGACAACCACATTTCCCTGCCCAGTTAGGACTAAGACATGGCTCTCACTGACAACTACTTTTACAGAAGTAAATGGGAAGTAAAACCATCTACCAAATACGTCTGCCTTTGGAAAGGTGTTAGCAGGGTCAGGGCCCTGAGGACCCTGATCAGCCTTAACGTTCCTGACCAGCCCCACCTGGGCACCCCACTCCACCCACAGCCAGGACCTCATTTCAGCCCAGCCCAGCCCAGGGCTGCTGTAGGGTGGTGGGCTTCAGTTGTGTCTCATGATCATGGGGGGTATGACTGACTTGGCAGCCTCCTGGCTGTGGAGGGTTTCTGCTAGGAGCTGTATCCATCTTGTCTTTGCCCAGGTAAGGTGAGTGCAGTGCTGCTGAACTGCAGGGTCTGTGCTCTGTGTCTGGCTGTTCCCACCTGGAGTCTGAGCATTTCCAAGCTGTTTTGTCCTGTGCTGCTGCAGCATGTGCTGTTACAGGCATGAAGACAGGCAGACTTTGCTGCTGGGAGGATGGCTACTGGCTCTGAAATGTAGGTCACTGTGTGTCAGACCTATGGTGTGCAGAGTAATTTGAATCCGTGTGCTGCAGTTCTATAAATCAGGGTTTAAGGGCTTTCAGAAGCTGAAGCGCAGAAGGCAATACTGCTAGCAGATTCTCCTTTAGCTGTCATTAACTAAGTAACAATAACAATAAAAACAACAAATATGGTGTGTAGGGGGTGCGTTTTCTGTTAATCTTTTGCTTTCAGGATGTGATGGAATCAAACACCTTCTGTAAGGGCTTGAAGATTATAAGGGAGACCTTATGCAGCATGTTTCTGCTTCAGGCACAGTGAAGGCTTTCCAGTGATGCATCTCAGGGGAGTCCTAGTAATTGAGGCCACCTCTTAAAACAAGACTCAGGCTTAAGTTATAAAATGTCCGTGTGTTCCGTGATTGAGGGGAAATGCTTTAACTTGTAAGCTCTACTGTAGATGAATTCATGACTCGGGGAAGGCTTGTTACTGGGTTTCCTCTGTCTGGCTTATTTATTAACATACTGAGCTGTCATATGAATGGCTGTACTGATTTCTGAAAATTACTTAATAAAATTGAAACCCTTTCCTAAAAACAGGAGAGCTAATAGGCAGGATGCTGGGATCTGCACAGCCAGGCTATGATAGAGGTTCAGGGCAGCTTCTGCAGGTGCCTTCATTACATTTTCCTTTGTTTCTAAGCTTGCTCTTCTGAGGATAAACTGGGTTCTCTTCACACCCTGTCCATCATTTCACTAGTTCTCCCCACCTTGCAGAATACACACCCTAGAAGGTGTTGGAGTGCAGCCATGCCACACCAGAGACTGGGCACAGCACAGAGGTCTGCAGAGGGAAACCAGCCCAGAGAGCTGATCCACCAAATGCAAGAGGTTAGTGACCCGTAAAGCCTGTCCTGGGCATCATGCCACCCTCACGTCACTGGTGACGTACGGTCATGACCGTCCCTGAGAACAGATGAGCACGGCTCCATGGCGCATCCCTTGTCCTCATCTCCACTGAGTCAGAGTCCAAACTGCAAAGTCTCGGTGGTGAGACTCGCCCCATGGGGGCTGATCCAGCCAGCTGGGACTGGCACATTCCGTTCTCTGGGACTGGCCCTATCAACTGGGGGAGGTAGCTCAGGGCATGGGATGAAGCAGGACGCAGGCTGGCTGTAAAACCAGGTATATAGTCTAAAACGACCTGAAGCAGTCCTTTGCGGTGTCCCAAGCAGGGAAGCTGACTGCTGCTGCCCATCCCTCAGCGATGCCCCATTCCTGTGGGATGTAACAGCCCCTCTGCGCCCACAGCTGCTCTGGCCACAGCAGTCGATGCTGGCACTGCTACCCCTGCCCAATGAGCAGCTCGTGTGACAGCAGCGCTGCGGCTGAAGTGCTGCTGTCGGCACATCCTCCCTACCAGAGAAAAAACCCAAATGTGCTGACGAGCTGGAAAGTACTGGATCAGAAGATCTGGCCAGTTTCCCAGTAAGTGGTGGTGTGCCTCTGTGTGACCCAGATGTCCCCTGACCACCTTGTGAACAGCAAGGCGTGTTGGCAGCGCTGTGCAACCTCTTCCCGGGCTGGGGGCTGCCCCACTGTGTGGGTTGTGTGGCTCTGGGCCAGGGCTGGGCAAGCATGGGGCAAGTGCTGGATGGTCAGCAGAGAAACTCCAGGCTGGGAATAAAGCGTCCAAGGCTTTGAGGATGACTTCAGAGCCCAGGACTGGGTGTGTGAGGGAGATGTGGTGTGTTGGGGAAGGCAGCTGGTTTCTGAGAGGAGGAGGGAGGGAGATCAATGCCTCTGCAAGGCTCAGCCCTGGCCCAGGGACCAGAGAGCTGTCCCCAGGGGTGCCACTTTAAATTAAAAACAAAAAAAAAAAAACCAACCCCAAAACAGAAAACACCAGAAAGTCTCTGGGGATGTGACCACAGGGCAGCTTCCGGCCTTTGCTCAAGGGAGGCAGGAGGCCAAGGAGCCCCCTGGGTTCCTGGGTCAGGGTGAAGCCCTGCAGACAGGGGGCACAGAGGGCAGTTGGGACCATACTCATCACTGCCCCAAGCACTGAGGATGGCTGTGGAGGGTGACTTATCACTGCAGGTTTTTTTCCCAGCTGGACCAGTAATAACTCTGCTCAGCTCATCCCCTGAATGCGCAGGCAGGAGGAGGCTGGGTGTCCCCCCGGGACATCAATCATTGCTTTCAGGCCTGGTTTTGTTGCTGCTTCAGTGCACAGAGATGAATCAAGCCCAGGCAGAACAAAGCCTGTATTAATTTTGCTGCAGTCTGGTGCATTAATACACTAATTATTAACTGTTATAAATCCTTTTTATGAGATTCTGGGCAATAATATCTCCTGCTCTAAAAATATACTAAGAAGGTAAGGAGGCACAAAAACAGGAGTGCCAAAGAAGCTATTTTAATTTGCTAATCTATTTCATGTTATTAATTTACAAGAAAACTGCTTGCTGTGGGTATTAAGCAATTAAACTGCAGCTTTAGGCTGAAAATTTCAGATTAGGTAACGTTCCCCCCAAATGGCTGCTCCGCATTTGGAGCACAACTTGTGCTGGCTGTTTTGGGGGCTGTATTTCACTGGTAAAATTTAAACTTCTATGCAAAGAGGAGCAAGTTTCGGTTCTGGCCGTGTTGCAGCTGTGTCATTACCACACAGACCATCAGCTTTGCGCCTGGGGCTGGGCTGAGCTGATCGAGCCCAGGTGACAGTGAGGAGCAGCGTCCGGGGAGAACACCCGGGCTGGGGACGGTGATGCTGGGCGGTGCAGAGCACCGGGAAGCCGCAGTCCGGGAGCCTGCAGCGCTGCTGCTGCGCTGACGGGCAGGGGCTGCTTAGGGAGGTCATCGAAACCCCGACGTGATGCCAGCGAGCTGGTGGAAATCGGGCACGGACAGAAACTTAGAGGGAATTTTTCAAAACCCTAAAAACAAATTTCCCGGGGGTGTTGGACAGGTTAGTTAGAGCTGTGTGAAATCATTTGTTTTGTCCCCAAAAACGGAAACTGACCCCCTGGTTGCCCCCAGGTACTGCTAAAGGGTAAAGCTTCGGGGTAAAGCTCCGCACCCTTCGTGTCTAAAACCAGTCGATAACTCAAGCAGCGAGCGGGCAAACTGCTGCCCCGTGCTCGGCTGGCGGTGCGGCTCGTAAAGCTCCGTTTCACCGGACCGGTGACGGGCCCGAGGGGTCCCCGGGGACAGGGGCCGGGGGTCCCCGCGGGTCGCCGGGGCAGAGCTCCCCGCCCGGCCGGCAGCCCCGCTCGGCGCTGCACGGTCCCATCTCCTGGCAGAACCGCGGAACAGCAGGCGGGAGAGCTGCCCGAGAGAGGCTCCCGGGACTGCCTTCCACGGACACAAAACTGCGGCTCCTCGGCAAACGTCGGTGTCTCAAAACGGGGATTTTGCGGAGGGGAAAGGGCGGTTCTGCTTCATCTTCTGGCTCAAAGATTTTGAGGAAGAACTGGGGCGCTGTACATATGTTTCCCCCTGACCTTTTCTAGGCTGAAAAGCTCGGCTGATGCGTTTCACAATGATTTCTGGTTTGGGGGATTCCGTACAACAAACCAAGCTGCTGCTGAAATCCAAGCGTGGGCTCACCCCAGCACGGCAGGGCGATGGGGAAACCAGCCCTGGGGCGAAACGTCTCCCCTGAGGGGCTCTGGGGGTCTGGTGGGGGACAAGGGCCTCTTCACCTCACCATCCCCACGGTTCTCTTCTGCCACCCGCATTGCCAGCTGCAGGCACGTGGCAGGTGGCTCTAGACAGGAGATGACACATGGCTGATGGCCCCCTGGGATTTCCCTGTGTTTGCTCCAGCTATATGAGGTAGGGACCTGTCTGTGGATGTGTTTGCATTCATTTAGAAAACACAGAGGCAAAGAAAGCGTCTGGAGGATTTCATCGTGCCTCGCAGGAGGGACCAGACTTGTTAACGTACCACTTTGTGCACCAGCATGGCCTGTTTCTGGACACCTGTCTCCATGTCTGCAGGCAGCTGCCCCCAGCAGACAGAGCAGGGCAGTGGAGGAACCCCCTCCTGCCCCATCTCCTGGGATGAGATGCACAAGGCCGGGGTGCTGATGATGGCAAACCAAGGGGTTCTGTAGTAAGATCGAGCGTCACCAGGTGAGTATTTCCTGCAGGTGATTTCCCACACATCAAGCAAAGGCTGGCAGCAGCAGCACTGTCCTTTGCTGACATCAGTTGGCTCTTTTACATCTTATCAAACATCATTTGCAATCTGTTGAATTAAAAAAGAACAATCATGGACAAACATCAGAGCCTGCTTGGGACATGAGTGATTTTGCCACAGAGACCCACGGAAGCACCAGTTCACCAATGACTTTGCTTTGCAGGCCCTTTGGAGACCCACTGTTCGAAGCAAAGCCCTCTGGTTGCCACTCCTTGGCAGTTACTAACTGGTGGCTTCTCTGCAGCTCACAGGATTGATGATTCAAAGCCTGATGTGGTCGGTGAGTCATACGTTAGAAGAACTGAACTAACTGGGATGAAACATTGGTTTTAAAATGCGCTTGTCCTTCCTCGTAGCAGTTCTTGGTATGTGAAGCCAGCAAACTTTTTTATCAGAAGGAATAAGTGGGGTATAGAGGACATGGGCAAGGAGCTCCTCCACAAGTGAGAGGCACCCGTGCTGCGGAAATGCAGACACGACAACATGTGTTCTATGTTTCCATAGCCTAGCGTAAATGCTGAGGAGCTTTTAAAAGCACAGGAGAACGTGTACAGCAAGGGAAGTCATGCTATTTAGAAAAGCACACCTTGACCTTTAGAGCTGCTGGCAAAGCAGCCCAGTTTCCTCCTCTTGCCAGCTCCACAGGCAGCACTGAGCTCTCAGGGCTGGCAGCCCCGAAGCGCATGTCCTTGCTGCAGGCACAGTGGGGGGCTTGTGCTGGCTGGCTGCTCACCCTCCAAAACACATGTTAAATATTGGGGCAGGCTGTGCAGGCTGACTGCTTTCAAACAGGAATGTGTATGCAAAGGGGCTGCTCCCACGGCACGTGGTGGTGAGATGGGGCTTGCTTCGGCTGGGCAGATCCACCTTTTCCAGCAGAGAGATGGAGAAAGGGAAGAGCACAAGGTACTCTGGGCTTTTAATATTTTAAGGGCTAAATAGTCCTAAAATAGCCTTTTTCCTTGTAATAAAACACAACAGTTGCTTTACAGTGCCCAAAACAACCTGTTATGTAGACCACATCCTAGAACTACATAAGCAGCGGAGCCATGGAGCGATAAAGCCTGCCGTGTGCGTCATGGTGGACTTGGGGTGTTGGTGCAAATCTGCACTCTCGGGCATGTTCACACACCTCTGACGAGGGAAGTCTGCTGGCTGCTTTTCACTGCTGCTTGGCTTGGCATTGGTTTGCTGTTTTGTCTTAGGAGAGCCATAAAAATCACTGCAACCCTCCGTAACTACTTACAGTTATTTCTTCTTGAAAGTTCACACTCTCCTATACACATGACCATTTTCTTATCAACCATTTGAGGGAGAAAAGAGCGTTTGGTGATTGAAATGAATCACTGGTGTTATTCTCAGAGCACTGATGTTGTGAGCAAAATCGCTTCATTAACAAGCATGGCTGGTAAAACATGATTGCTGCTTAAATTCTTAATAACTAAGTAAATAATAGAACCATAAAATCCCAGGCTGGAAGGGACTTTGAGGATCATCCTGTCTAACCACTCTTGGCAAAAGTCTGGTCTGGACAAGCTGGTCCCGCCCCCTGTCCAGCTGAAGCCTGAAAGTGTCCAATGATGGGGACTCCACCACTTCAAATATTTGCCCTTAAAAGTGGCTGTTGTTAAGTTCCACAGCAATGCACTGATTTACTAGGCCAATACAAATATGATTTATTTGTACCGTAGTTCACTGCAGGCAAAAAGCTTTTCAGAAATGGGGGCATAGTTATTCATGACCTTTAAAATACAAATTCCTGACTGTGGTTCATCCACTGGACTTAAAACCACCATATCCCTCTCTGAGCACAATCGGAGGGTGGAAACCAGAAACAAGGGACTGAAAGATCCCTCCTGTGCACCCAGCCTAAGTTGAAGGGAATCTCATCAGCAGAATTTGACTTTTTATCTGAAAATGCATGTGAGGGGGTGTCCCCACATTGCGGCTCAGCCATGTGGTCCTCGTGCAGGCTGGCTCCTGTCTCATGAGCAGCAGGGACAGAGTTAAGCCCGGGAGGAAAAGCTTTTATTTTTCATTGCCCCAAATTGCCCTTCTTGGGTTTGGTGTTGGCCTGATGAAACCTGCTGTTAAGGCTCTGGGCTGGAATAAGGTGGGGATGCGAAGAAGGTTTGTCCTTTTGATTTTGTTATGCACAGATTGTCATTTCTGAGCTACAAAATTTGGGTAGGAAATTAGGAGGTGGTTTTTTAATGGCTTCTGGTGCTGTTTTGCTGGTGTGAATGCTTTTCAGCGTGCTGCACTAAAGACCATCAGGATGTAAAAATACTCTTTCATCAGGAGCTAATTCTGGCACCCACCAGCACCTGAATCCAGCCGCCCAATGGGGACGAGTGAGCTCCCTCTCTACCAACAGCTTGGAACTGGTGGATGAGAAGAAGCTCTTCCCCAACGGTGAA
Organism: Bucorvus abyssinicus; assembly: GCA_009769605.1. Classification (NCBI taxonomy): domain Eukaryota; kingdom Metazoa; phylum Chordata; class Aves; order Bucerotiformes; family Bucorvidae; genus Bucorvus; species Bucorvus abyssinicus. The sequence goes on from CM020032.1 coordinate 6,154,801, forward strand.
TTGTTGCCTCCCTGCACATCCTGGACTGCCCGTCCCAGCCAGCCCCCAGCACAGCAGCACCCAGGGAGCAGAGGGATGAGCCATTGCTGCTCCGTGGGTGCCACCCTCGGGGGCAGGGATGGGTTGCGTGTCCTGCTTTGGAATTGGTTCAGCGTAAGGGGCAGTGTGGATTCTGCCGCAGGGTCATTTCTGCCTGAGGGCTAAATAAAAGCTTCTAAAAATACAAAGGGAATTTGCAAAATGAGAAAATGGTTTATACAAGGAAGCACACTGCTCTGAAGCAAGAGAAAACATCAGCTTTGGAGCCGAAAACATTTTGTTCCTGAAGTCTAAACACTGTCAATATATGGTGCTCAGAGGGAGGTGAGATCAAGCTGCTGGGATGCAAGGAAAATGAAAAAAAATATATATCACTCTGCTTTCTGTTGCTTTGTGTGCTTACAGAGCTGCTGTGCTTCAGGCTTGTAAAAGCTGTCCTGTCCTTCCCGCACCTCTCCCCCAGCTCTTCATGCGTGTTTCAGAGGAAGAATGAATACGGTCCTCACATGCATCTTCTGTACCCCTTTTGTTGAAGTTCTGGCCTGTGCTTTGGCCACCTCTGCTCTAAGCACTCAATGACCTTAAAGGCCTTTTCCAACCTGAACGACTCTGATTCTATAGATCGGTTCATTCCCTTTGGCAGAGCAATGCTTAAATCCCTCAGAAAAGCAAAGCTCCCAACATCTTTTCCTGCCTATTTATAGTTTTTCATTTATAAATTGGTGGTAACGCATTCCACAGCAGCTGAAGGTAACTGGCCAGAGAAGAGATGGCTCATTGCAACAGAGTCTAGTTCCCTGCAGTCCACATCCACTGGCCTCTGGAGAGCGTGAGATAAAGCAAGATACTTCTGAAGTCAGAGCAGCAAAATGCCGTGGGCAGCCAACATCCTCCTGCTTAAATAATGAATGGTGGTGAGCACTGGGCAGAAGGGAAGAGGAGATCTGGGGTCTGAGAGGGGACCAGGGCAGCGCCAGTGGCACCAGGACACCCAGCACATCCCCAGCATGGGAAGGCGTTGGGATGTTCCACCCACTCAGAGCAAGGCTCAGCCAGGACTCCAGGTGAATCGGTCAGCAGTGATCACCTGTTCATCATTCAGCAGGACTTAATAATAATTAAGCAGGACTTAATAACTGAGATTGCTCTGGGCACCCTTTGCTGGAAACTGGAGTTCATGATGCTTCCAGAGAGAGGGAGCAGAAACTTTTCAATAAACAAACATCTGCCCGTGGGTGCGATGTAGGGATCTGTGGGTGGGATGCAGAGATCTGTGGGTGGGATGCAGGGCTCCGTGGGTGGGATGCAGGGCTCCGTGGGTGGGATGCAGGGCTCCGCGGGTGAGATGCAGGGTTCCGTGGGCGGGATGCAGGGCTCCGTCTAGGCAGAAGAGGGGTCTGGGGCATCTTCAGCAGGACTCAGGGATGGGCTCACAGCAGGTAGGAAGAGAGACATTGATATGTGGGGAGAGAGATGCTTGAGGATCCAGCACAGGGAGAGCCGGAGGTCGGTGTTGATGCTCTGGTGGCGATGGCTCCAGTGGTGATGGCTCCAGTTCTCGCCCCACTCATTGCCCCGCAGGAAGGAGAGCGAGGCGCAGACGAGCCTCTGGCTTAGATTTGCCTCGGTCCTGCCTAAAGGTGATTTACTCAACACTCCGAGGTCGTTACCAACGTTTGAAAAATGCTGAGACTGGAATAGTGCATATAGCCATGTTTACCAACTCAACACTTGCTCCATGTAAAAATTCCTTAATGCTTCTGGAGGCTGCAGCTAGTCCAGAACATCTGGTCTGGGCCTAGAGGTAAAATGGATTTTACACAAGTGTTTTCATCGCCAGTGTTTTGTTTGCTCTCGGCTATGAAGCAGGAGCTGGTATAAGTCCCTCGGGAGAGCCCCCATTTCTCTTCTTCAGGCATGAGTCTGGCAGCCACAGGGTAGAGCAGATAATTAAAAATGAGCTTCTGCAGGAGAATGAGAGACTGAAAACCTGCTTATTACACATCCCCACCCGAAACCTCCCCCCGCAGTCTGAAGCCAAATTACGCTGTGCAGCTCTGCGCTGCACGGACCTTCCCTGCCCACATACCCACAGCTGTGGGTGTAATTGCTGTGCCCTGTTTTGGGAAACCCAGAGGAACGAAAATAAACTTCAAAGCATTCGAGAGCAGGAGCAGCGAGGTTTAAACCCACAGCGGGTTCTGCTGCGAGGGTGCTTCTGGGAAGGAGTCTCGCCTGTTGCGTGGGTGCATTGTCTGTGAGTGGCACTGGATGGATCCCTCGCTTTCTGATCACTGTGCCTTGGGTTTTCACAGCGCGTGCATTATTTTATGTTCCTCTGTCACGCAGGACTACTGAGCGTTCCCAAAATTCCATATAGTATTTCAAATTAAAACAAGAAATGCAGCTGCCTGCTTATATACAGAATTTCGAAGTCAGCAAAGGGCTTCTTTAGCTGTAATAGCAGGCTTTGGTTTAGACAGACTCGTGCTGGTTTCCAAGAGGAGCTCACTGACCACACCAGCAGCTCCCGGGTGGTCAGAGAGACCCCCCATACTGGGGGTCACTGAGCCTCTCAGCGCCCGGCTGGCCAGGGCACGGCATTGGGCAGCCCAGGCTCCCCAGTCCCTGCCTTTGCCTGCCCTCCCCTCCTGCGGGCTCCTGCCTTCTGCTGCCGACAGTGGCCACTGGCCCACGGGGCCACCGCTGCGGCGGAGCCCAAGACAGGCGGGAGCTTGGCCTGCTGCCCTCTTATAAGAGCTCCTTGTCTGCTGAGCTGTGGGTGCTGCCTCGTCCTTCAGAAAGCTGAGTCCTGGGACCAGCTCCTGCCTCCAATCTTCATTCTAGCCTGGTGAGGAATTATTTTTTTTCAGATAAAACTCTTGTTTATCATGCGCTAATTAAAATACCATTCCCACCCTCTGCAGAGGTCCCACAACTGCCAGCTTTATCTCCAATGTCTCCAAAATGCCGCCTTCGCAAGCTGCTGTGACGTGATGTTGGGAAGACAGCCTTGTGCATGGTCTGGGGCTAATTTTAACAACTCGAACCACAGGGACGACCTCCCACCAGGGCAGGGTGAGAGGGTTGGCAAGTTGTGGAGTCTGAATCGGGGCAGCTGTTTCCTCCTTACCTGTGGCAACACGACAGACCCTTTGCTCCACGAGCACAGCCCAGCCCAGGTAAGTGGGATTCCTGTAATGCTCTTAGTGATGCAGAAGATGTACGTGGTCCATAACGCGAGCGGGCTGCGCCGTGCTGGTCAGGGTACAGCCTTCCAGGAAGACTGGCTTGCACAGCAATGCACTTTGTTAAAATAAGACTGCCCACTAGAGACCAATATAGCACAGAAAATTTCAGAGTCTGGCTGGCAGCCATGCTGCCTGCCCCGGGTAGAAACAGCCAGCGTGAGACTCAGGGCTCCTGCCCAACAAACGGAGCAGCCGGGGTAAGGAATACGAGCTCCAGGGGATGGATGTGGGGAGGGTCGTTCCAGTGGCTCAGCAGAGCTGAAAGAGAAGCAGGAGAAATCAGGGCTTGCTCACCTGCCGATTTGTCCGTGTGTCAGGAGTGTTTCTGATGATGGAGAACCCCTCCCTGTAAAGCAGCACAGATCACCTTCCTCCAGACCTGAATACTCCCTCGTGGTGCTTCCCGACAGCCGCCAGAGGTGCACTAAGGGGGCAGGAGCTGCCACCCAAAGCCAGCATCTGTTCTCCAAGTAGGCTGGAGAATAACCACTGCTTGTGTTCGCTGTGGATGCTAAAAAGGGCTCTACACACGGTGAAAACCTTCCTCACAGAAATGGCTCCATCTCACCTGAGACAGAACTGCCTGCTGTTAAAACATCAGGCTTGGGACTCAAAGCGCCTGGACTAAAGTGTTTTGCACAAACTCTCTGCTGTAATTTTAGATTGCTCACTTACTTACCGACCTCTGTTTCTCACATATGAAATGGGAAGAAGACGATTTCCCCAACTGCCGCACAGTCCTGGCTCCAGCAGCCCCAAGGGTTCACAGGGTTTTGGCTGTGAGCTTGGCGGGACCAGGCTGCATTTGCTGCATGCTGCTGTGACACAGTGTCAAACCTCGACTTTTGCTTCCCACTAATACAGCTCATACTCAGAAAAAAAATAGCTGCAGCTTGACCCTTGAAAGTCGCCTGATTTCTTCTCCCTACGGTAGTATTCAGCCCCAAGTCAACAAGCACCCAGCCAACTGCCGGCTCTTGGCTCCCTCCCGTTCACCAAAAATGTGCCTTTGTTGTGGCTAACATGGCAATTGCACATTAGAAAACAATTTTGGGATGGAGCAACATGCTTTTAAGCCATGTTTTATGTCATCATTGTTGACTCCCCTCATTTTAGAAAATAACATATCATGATGTTGTGTTGACTTTTCCTTTAATGTCCTTTCACAATCAATCAATTTGGAAACATCTGCCTAAGAATAATCACCTCCAGGCTCTAGCGGATGTGATCTTTTCCATTCATTATCGCATTATTTCTCACTCGTGGTTACAAAATGCAGATGTTTATCAGTAACACATGGTAGAGAAGATGTGGATCTAGATGTCGCAGAATCTTTCTATGAAATGGGATCCTGGTGAAAAGAGGTTTCTGGATGCGATGCAGAATGACGGCAGGAATGCAGATTTCTCACAAAGGTACAGAGCATGCACGTTTCAGGGCTGCCAGTTTAATATACCCCGTACTGAAAAAGCTGCAGATACAGCCGGAAAAAGCAGACTTGCCAGAGCCTATGAATAACCTACTGAAACAGGAGTAAAGTAGCTGCTTCCCTAACTGCGATGTGAGATACGTATGTGTACATAGTTTTATACACATAGCAGTGTAAGAGTCCATTGTGATTTATTAGCACGGACTAATAAAACCCATTCCTTTGGCTGCTGGAGCACGCAGGGCAGTTCGGGAAGCTGTAAAGTAACTCCCATGAAATGAGACCCCATAAAGTACATTCTCTGAGTGAGCACAGAGTGTTCCATGGGGGAGTGTGTGGAACGGCTATGGAGAGCCAGAGGGGGTCGGATGTGCTGGTGGCTACTGCGGCTGAGGACGGGCAGGGTGACAGTCCCCACGGCTGGGCTTTGGGGAGAGAGCTCTGCCGGGGTGAAACTGGGAAGGGGTGAGTGGGGAGCTTGGCATGAGGAGGGGAGGTGCATGGTGGGAGGGGGCAATGGAAGGGCAGTCCCCTTCTTCGAGGATTGGCTGCCCGCTAAAATCCAGCTTTTATCTATTTATCAAAGATGCGGAGCTTATGCAGCAGACGGGGAAAGGGGCAGCCAAGGGCCGGCTGGGTCAACAAGAGGGCCCTGAGCCGGGTCAGCGATGGGGCTCTGAGCCGGGTCAGTGATGGGGCTCTGAGCCGGGTCAGCGACGGTGCCCTGAGCCGGGTCAGTGATGGGGCTCTGAGCCGGGTCAGCGACGGTGCCCTGAGCCGGGTCAGTGATGGGGCTCTGAGCCAGGCCAGAGATGGGGCTCTGAGCTTGGCGCGTACAGGAGCTGAGCTCGGGTCAGTGCCCTGCTGCAACTGTCTTTCATTGACTCACAGGGGTGTAATTTTTTCTCTGTAAAATTTCCAGTAACATTGCGACACGTCCCACAGCATGCTGGTTGAGGTCATATCCTCTGCTGTTTGGTACTAAAACCTCCCGACTGTAATTTTTCGTTACTAAGAGCAAAGCTATTTAGGAAAGGCTTTGACACAGATAGGAAAGGATTAGGAGCATGAAGAAGTTCTGTTTCAAGGTGGAAAGTGTTGTTTCAAGCACACACAGGTATGATTTCATGATGGGACACACTCAGGGACGTTCACAGGTAAGCTGGTGTCGGAGCAGGACATTTTCAGTACATAAATAAAACTTGGAGAAAGTCCTCTGCCTCAAGATGCGACTCCAAATGGACAAAATTTAAAACTGTTTTCTTCTTAATAATCGTTTTCTAAAACCTATGTGAAAGTAGGACTGGTACTCAGACTTCAGCAGAAAAAAGATCAAACGAATAAGCAGTTACTGTATTTGCACAAAATAAGTCAGTCGGTAATAAGACCATTTCCTACAGACATGGCTCAACATTCTTGAGAGCAGGAGGCTGCCCTCAATTGCACGCTCTCCTTTTCTTTTATGCCTGTAATATTAAGTTTTCCCCCAAAACTAAAATCCTCAATCAAAGCCGAATCGCCTTCCCAGTCAGCCCCACCACAGATGTGCTGCTGTCGTGGTGCAGGAGCCACCCAGCCACCCTCAGCAGTGACATGGGCGCGATGCTTTGCTGTCAACTGCTGCTGCTGGCATCGTCCTAAAGCCCCATTTAACCTGCACCAGGGGGAGACCTTTGCTCTTGTCAGCAAAGATGTCTTCAGTTTATTGACCTTTTGGGGATAGAAAGGAGACTAGAATGTACTCAAAGTATCTAAAATGATTTTTAAAGGAAAGTGAGCGAGAAATTGCATGTCTCGGGTAGGTTTGGACTTAAAGCTGAAAATAAAAGGAAAAAAATGCTGTCTGAAGGATGTTCATGAACTCATGACATCAAAAAGGCTCTTTCCACATGTGTGATGTTAAGGACACAGCAGTCCTTAACAGTGGTGGTGGTACCCATCCGCTCACCCTGCTCCCCAGGGGTGGGTGTCAGCCACTCCTAGGAAACGGGCTCACATCAGTGTGTGAAGTGCCTGTGGCTCCTTCCCCACCCGTGAACAGCCCGGCAGTGCCAGCAGCGTGAGCTTCCCCTCTCGCACAAGCAAGCAAGGGGGAAGCCAGTTCTCCTCAGTGTGGTGGTGCAGCTCATACCGCCCATGCTGGCGGTCCTGGGGGCATCACCTCCGATGGCTGAGCATACCAGCTAGCCTTAGGTTGACCTCGAAAATGAGTAAGAAATCTTGTCTGCCAGCTTACAGTCCCCCAGGCATTTTTGAAAGGGAAATCCATATTTTTACTAGTTTTTTGAAAAATATTTTTTGCAATTCTACACACACAGAGTTTTATCCAGTGTCATGAAAGATTTACACAAAAAACTCACTGATCTTGATGTTTTACTTGTGTAAGTGCTATATTTACTACAGGCAAATGAAGAAGAAATAAAATTCAACTTCAACCTCATTTCAATTTGCAAGATATGAAAAATGTTTCTGGAAGGTACTTAATAAATGTGACGGATGCGCCCAGCGGTAATTGATCATTTATTTAAAAAAATCTTGGCAAACATTTAATTCTACTATTCATTAAAACGTTGCCCTTGTGAGACATAATCCATAAAAATGATCTATCTCATAACTATGATGTCAGTGAACTGAGATAGGGGGTGAAGGTAACCTGGGATTCCTAAGAGGCAAATTACAGATGCTAATTCTCTTGCAGGTTAATGCAAGCGGTTCCTGCACCCGTTTAGCCCCTGTGTAATAGCTGATGACCAGCCTTTCTCCCCCTTCTTTGGAGTACGTTATTTTTAAATACTTCTGTACAATTTAAGGTTTCCAGTGCTAGGAAGAGCAAAATCAAGCACTGGACATTTATTTTTCCTGCTGCTCAACTACATTGTGAGGAGAAGCTTGTCCTGCCACAGCTCTTGGCTTGGCCCCCAGCCTCCACATCAGCCCTGTGTGACCCGAGCCCCCCAAAATTTCTTGGGTCTCTGCCTCACTATGTCCTCGCTTTTCTCCAGGGAAGGTGTGTTTGGCTTCATGAAGGTCCTTCTTGGCCGGTGCTTGAGGGACCTTGCCCAAGCTGCATCTGGGGAGAACCACCACCAAACCACTCTGTAGGGCTTTAGGGTAGCCATGGGGGGTATTAATCTGCCAAACCGAGGTGTCCTGCACACAGGGAAGGAGGAGCCATGTGGGCAGAGCAGGCAGTATGGGCTGCATGGGTGTTATGGGCACTGTGGGCATTGCTCAGAACAAGGCTGGGGTCAGTGCATAGCCTTGGGGTTGCTGGAGGGGATGCTGGGGCAGAGCTGAGTGAAAATGAGCAAAACTCATTTCTTGTCATACTTTTTCCTTTGTTTGGATTTGGGGCTGCCAGGGGCATCTGGTGGGTTCAGCGTGCGATAACGGGAGCCCGAGCACAAGGCAGAGCAGAGCCCATGTCCGACGTGCAGCCAGAGGAAGGGCTTCGGAGCAGCTGGGCAGAAAGTACTCTGACTCTTAGGAAATGCTGAGGGATGTTCATTGATTTCTGATTTTGGATGAAGAACAAACGCAATCATCAGAACCGCCCTGTCTGTGAATAATCCATTTTTTCCCCAGTGGGATAAGACAGTGAAGTGTGGGCAAACAGCTCAATTACTGGCATTAAGGTGCTGGTGGGAGTCAGAAGCAAGACTAGCTGGGATTTTAAAGGTGGCTGGTTTTGGCACGGGAACCGTATGAGGAGCAGGTGGGCGATGCAGCCTTCGGTGTTGGCAGCACAGGGTGTGTGAGCCCATGCTGCTGCGGGGCAGGGTGGTCAGGGACTCCTCAGACCTGGGGGAGCCCTGGGGTGCATCAGACCTGCACGTAGCCAGGCTCCGAACGCCTGCTGCCACTCCCCTAAATCAAAATCCTCATTAAAACCAGCAAGCGAGACATTGCCATGTAGCTCTAATTAGTTTGAATGGCAGGAAAAAAATAAAACCAATTAAGGACTAATGGAGCAGTTGCCCTATTTTAGGAGGTGGTGATCTGTTTTTGAGCAGATAAACAATAAAGAGTTTATCCTTGCTGGGGAGTCACGGGGCACTGAGGAGGGGTGGCAGTGTCTGCAACTCGGTATCTCACAGGGAAAAAAGCAAAGTCCTGCATTAAAGTTTGGTTAGAGAATTGACAGAAGTGTAAGCCCAGATCCTGTGGAGGACTGGCACACCTCAGAGCAGCACCCGGCTTTTCAGCGCCAGGTCTTGGACATGAAGCGCAGCACCCAGTGCCTGTGCCACATCCGCAGGGCACAGAGATCCCAGCCCCCCCACCAGCTCCCTGGCCCCCAGCTGCCCACCCTTTGCCGGTAACGACACCCTCAGCTCCCCAGCACCCTTAAAGCCTGTGCCACAGGGGCAGGGAGGGCTCTGCTCATCTGGGAGCTGCAGGTTCAGGTAGGAGTCTCTTGTCTTTCTCTCATGGGGCTGGTGAAGGAGGCGATGGTGGTTGAGAGCACTTGTTCACCCAGTGAGCAGGGTTTAATAGAGCCTCTGCTGAAAGAGAAACTGCTGTATCTTCTGTCATTCCAGGTTGGATGGGGCTCTGAGCAAACTGGTCTAGCAGAAGGTGTCCCTGTCCATGGCCGGGGCTCAGAACTAGATGATATTTAAGGTTCCTTCCAGCCCAAGCCATTCTGTGATTCCTTGCATTTTTTTACTGGCTTTTCCACACTGCTCATGGGGAAGATGAGGTGAATTTAGCTGTACCAGACACCAGAGAGACAGCACAGCAATCCTGTTTTCCCTGCCCAGCTCTTTAAGTCAATAGGTAGCTGAGCTGCAGAGAGAACATGATTGTCATCACTGCTGGGGAACCTGTGGGCAGAACTGAGATCTCGGGGATCCTGCCCCAGTGTGTCAAGAACAAGAGTCTCACCCTGCAGTACCCAGGTTTGCAAAATTCACAGTTACCTGTTGCTTTAAACTCCCACAGGTCCAAGCCCTTTTCTGTCACGTAAAGTCCCACACCTGGCAAGTTTTGCCCTACGCAGAAATCCCCCCCTCCACCCCAGTGACAGCTTTGTGGCCGGGTACTGGGTGTGTGTTGGGGTGTGCCGGGTGTGCTGTTGACATTTGGAGAGAGCTTTCACTGCCGGATTAACCAGGCTGTGATCCTGCTGTCATCCCTTGTGGTGTCCGTGCCTGCTGACGGAGCCAGCTGGAACGGGCCTTGCAGCTGCTATTTGAACACAGAAAACACTGTCCTGTTCAGTAACGATACAGAAATCCAGAGGAGCGGCACACGGAATAAGTGCCCACATGAAGCATGATTAGTCAAACCGATGTTGAAAGACCTCTCCCTTGCAGCAGGGAGTCTGTACAAGAGCCGTGCCCTGCAGCATCTCCGCCTGTGCTGCTGCAGTTCCAGCTGTGCCTTTTGCAGGTTTCTATGTTCACATTAGCATTTGTGAACTCACGGCTCTACACTCTCAAATCACAGAGCAAATCTCTGTTTCCAGCCTCAGCTGGGCAGTGTTGACCATGTGTGACAGGCAGGTACGGGCTGGGAGGAAAATGCATCTCTGTATTTGGTGACCTCCTGTTTGTCCTTGTTTCCCAGTTCCTGTTGCTCATAATCCCCTCCTGCACCACGCCAGTGTCAAACAGTGGATATCCCCCCGTTACATCTTCCCAGGGAAATGAGTCTTGTTACCAAGCGTGGTGATGGTGCACGTGGGAGTGGGGTCTGCCTCCATCCCACCTCGTGCTGACAGACACTGCTCTCTCTTATGAGGTTTTAGCACTGCAGTTTTATCTGTAAAAAGGAGGGCAGGACCAGTGACCTTTGCACGTAGGTGTGCATCGGCATGACCCTGGGTGCTTTTAACTCCTGTTTTAACTGCTGCTTACAAAGGCATTATCCTGAGAGAGGAGCAGGAGCCTGAGCGTGGGGAAGAGGGTCGTGATCATGGCTGGCTTTCACACCGCACGGGAGAGTTAATTACTTCATACCACCATGTGGAAATGTCCTTTGGTGTATTGATTTCAATAAGTTTTTGCTCAATTAGTGCCTGTTTCAGGGCAAATGTCATTATCTTTCCACTTGCCAGGGTGCTGGAAACCTGCTTTCCTGACAGGGGCTTTGCCACACCAATCGGTCTCCTGGTGCCCCCCAGGCTGTCCCTGGGGAAGCTGCTGGGGGTATTTCCCTTGTCTGTGTGCATTAAGCTTTTGGTCTCCATCTCCCAGGCACCTCTTTCTTGCCATCCCCTTTCTCCCATCTTCCTCCTTGCAGAGGCAGCCACTGAGTATATGGTCTTCACGAGGTGCCTGAGGTGGCTGGACAGGGATGAAACATGGCTGGGGCTGGTGCCAGTCAGCCCAGTGCAGAGGTCATCACGTGGGAGCAGCTGTGTACTCTCAGAGGTGGCTGAAACATCTCATCACCCTTTAGACAGATTTTTCAAAGTCTTTTTTACTGTTGCATACTGACTGCCATCCTGTCCAAGCCCTGAGAATGGATGGGGCGGGAGGAGCGCTACTGGTCCTCTGCCCTGCTGATGAACATCTCCAAAAGCCACAGCACCAGTGCTGGGTGCAGCACAGCCCCTGCATTGGGGGGGATTTCTCAGCATGGCACCCTTCCCTGTGTTGAACTGAGATGGGGAGGTGGGAAGCATCAGAGATCTGTTATGTGAACACCTTTTCACTTTCTGCTTCATCACAGCGAAGCCAGGCAGCATCTACCACAGAAATGCTGTCCAGATGTGAAGCTTTCACGTAAGGACAGTCTCACTCACATTTTCTGGAAAACTTAAAGTCAGTTATGAGGATTAAGTGAACTATTATGATTTTGAAGTACTATGTGGGAACAAGAGATGTAAAAGACCTCTTCTGAAGAAAGCTTAGTTGCTGGGGCATTTCAGGCTGAGGTTGCAATGGAAGTTGACCTAATTAAACAATTTATAGATACTCAGTTCCCTAATTTAAATTGGCTGTGGTGTAGGTGCCAAAAAAAAAAAATCCCATTTACCTTCCTGCTGCCAAGCCTTCTGTTTGCAGATTTTTTATGTTTTAAAACACCACTGGAGCAGCATTCCAGGTTTATTATTCAAGGTTCTTTCATTTTATAGTCATCATCACAGTGCACCACAAACAAAGTTCAACTGCGGTCTCGTAGGGCTATTTTCAGGTAGCAGAATGATTCAGAAAACCAACTGCTTCAGCTTACCTCTGTTTCGGGTGAAGCACCCCAAGGGAGACCAAGGTCTTGCAGTGGGTGTCCTTCACCCACCCTGCCTGCTTGGTGCGATGCAGGGCTGCTGGCCAGGTGCTGGCCAATGTCCAGGGCTTCGTGGTCATCATGAGCCCCCAGCCTGGGTTTGGTTGTTATGTACTTGGTGTGACCAAGTACATACCCATAGAGTGGAGATTGCTCAGAGCAGCTCCTCATAAGCTGCATATGGTGATTGTCTGATGTCTGGTTACGTGGCTCTGCTTGAGGTCCTTTCATTCAGTTCCGCCACATTTACCGTGACTCACTGAAAACATGTATTTAACATTTATATAAACACTTATAAAATTAAATTAAAAATTTCTAAACATTTATATGCCCCAACCAGACTTGGTGGACAGCAAGACTGTCCAAAACAAAGGTTAGCATGACCCTGGCTTTGGCTGTTAGGCTGCAGCTGTGCAGCATCCAGAGGCCCCTTACAGCCCTCTGCGATGAAGAACCGCGTTTGCAGGTAGGCAGGGAATCCACCTCCACCGCGGCAACGCGAGCAGTGAATTACCACGCTGCTTCCCCAGCTGACGGGGAGGGTTGTGCTGTAACACAGATCTCTCTGGCATGCAGTACAAGGGCAGAGAGTGTCCTCTCCCCAGGGCTGCGAGGGACCCTGCTGGACACAGATCCCTGTGCCTACGGCCCAAGTCACAACGACTCCTCTTGCTCGGGACTCGTGTCCAGCACTGGTTGGGTGATGACATGCAGTGGTCCCACCAGCACACAGCAGCTGCTGAGCACTGGGTCCTGGGCTAGAGCCCTTCCCTCAGAGATCAGCAGTCTGAACGAATGCAACGGCTGGGAGAGGATGGGGTGATGAAACCCCCTGGGTGACCAGTGCGGATGGTCCATCACCCTTAAGTCATCTTCAACCTTCGATTTCAGCTTCTGCCCACTTGATGATACTCACGAGACCAAAGATTGCCCATGACCTGACATACCCACCTGTGTAAATACTTGTAGGCTCTGGTCACGTTACGCCCGGGCTCCTCTGCCAGCTCCACAGACGGTCCATTCTGTCGTTCAATTCCCCTCCACCTCTCAGTGCCTCTGCGTTCATTTGTGGTTTAAGGGGAGTGAGCTAGGTAGTCGCGCTGGCCACGGACATTGGACGTGGAGTGGTTTAATTGGGAAGTCCTGATGGATGTACTTGATATTGGGAGCTTAATGTGCTTTTATATTTAGCATCGGTACTGCGACTGTTCTAATATTCTTAGTGAAATTGTGTACAAAAGGGTACAATCCATATAATGAGGTGAAACAGGCGGTCTCACTGGGAAAAGTCTGGTGCTAACATAAATTATAGGCCTCTCATTAGTCTAGTAACTGACCCTGTTTAAAATAGAGCCCTTTTCTCCACAGAAGGAGCGGGTGGGAGTCACCCGCCCGTCCCACTGCAGCAGGTCCCTCCTCTGTCCTCCGCTTCTGGACAGTGCGGCTCTGGTACCCACCCTGTACCGAAGAGGAGGACAGTGCCAGCTGGGTATCGCAGCCATCCCATTGCTGGGTCGTGCGGATGCTGTGTGAGGCGCCATCGACAGCAAGCACTGGCTGGGACTTTTATGATAAGCAGCTCTTCTGTAACGTAATCCCTAATGTTCCAGTGCCGCGAAAGAAGCAGCTGACAGCTTGGATTAATCCAGCGTTTGAGGAATGAGTATTATTTCCTCTGTAATGCAGCACTGTGGGGAGCCAGGGCTGAGCTCTCCCCGTGGGCGTCAGCCCAGGACATTTGGATCTGCACCCAGTTAGGCTGGCCAGAGATGAAAATAAAAGAAATCTTGGCTGAGGTTTTCTTACTGCAGTTCTCGCAATGTGGGGCGTTTAATGGGAACGCAGTGAAAAAACAAAGGGCAGCCCCAGCAAACCTGAAACCATGTGTAAGTTGGATGGAAAAGCTGCAACCTTAGAGTTGGAGGAGCCCCTGGCAGAGGGCTCCTCTGCACTGGGCAGGACAGGTACCAGCAGTAGAGACACTGTGGTCTTTGGCTCACCATCACTGCTAAATGACACTGGGCAGGTCCCAGCAGGTCACGGTTCCACTTGACCAACTCTTCGAACATTGGGATGCCAGCAGCAGCTCATGAAAAATCTGTTTGATGCTCTGGCTGCTCCTTGCACCCAGAACTTTGGATGCCTGGGAGTGGGCGCTGAGCTGTGACCTCCATCCAGCCTGACAGAGCAGAGGTGTTGCAGGCACGCAGGTGGGCAGCCCGTGCCCCCTGCATTGGAGAAACCAGCTCTGAGCAGGGTTAGCAATGGGTCACAGCAGATTAATACAGGTCAGGGTCTCTCGTGCCAGTTCCTGTGTTTACTTGGGTACGATGAAGACAGTTCAGTTGTTAGAACTAAGGTTGTTGCTTTGTAAACAAGTCACGTTATTACACTGGTGTTTGTTTAACAACATCGAATTTGGGCAAACAGCAAACATCGGTACCTGACAGTCTCTGGGAGCTACTGGGTGCCTGCGCTGTCACACCAGCAGCCATGCTGGGAAGGGAACGGCACTCTGATTGTCTGGAGAACAGGGCAGCTGAGAAAGCGGTCTGATGGATTGCTCACCATCCCTTCGATGGCTTCTAAACACAGCTCTGCTCCGACAGCTCCCCTCTCCCATCTACTTCCTTTAATGAACGTTCATCCGTGTGAAATGAGGTTAACTGGGACCTGTTTAGGCGCAGACCAGCCTTGCTTCTCTGGGTGGAAAGCAAAGCCTAATTGCCTGCTCTGGGCAGGGAAACCAGACTGGTAATGTAGATGACCCCACAGTCCAGGGGTACGACATCCCAACTCTGGGGTCTTGGAGCACTACCCTGAGTGAACAGCCCAAAAGCAAGCCAGGATTATCTCCTTGCTGCAGATGCCCAGCACACTGTCAGCTGCACGGAATCTGCATCCTTTGGGGCATTCTGTAAACATGCTGCTGTAATTTGTGCCATTTCAATAAGACACTTTAAAACCAAGTTTTGTACTTGAAAGCTGTAATTGTGCAGTTTACAACGGAAATATTCCTTTTATTCTGAAAAGTGCCTAACTAGCTTTGATTTGAGAGCCTGATACATGGCAGGCCCCTGTGGAAGACCTAGATATAGAAAAGACCTCGATATTTCTGCTGTTTTCAGCCCAAGAAGGAGGCGCCTGCCTGAAGGGGACAGGGCCAGTGGGGTTTGTACCCACTCTGCCAGCATAATAGGGACACAGCAAGGAAGAAATAAAAGCAGGTTTAGCCCTGAAATACCCAACTGCTATTTCTAATCTGCAGTGCACTTATATTGATCCCCCATAATAGTGCACATGGGGTTATAAAGCACTTTATGTGACTCTTAGGGAGGAAGCAATTATGCCCTGAGCGGGGCTCTATTCCCCCCTGACCAGCAGAGAGGGGCATTAGCAGATACACGGGTGGGGTGATGTGATGGGAAAGAGGCCACGTGGGTTTGTGGAAGGAAACTGTTCCTTGTAAGTCTACCAGAGACCTCTGAAAGAGTCAGCGAGAGCCCCATGGGGCGGGCTGTTTGAGAGTGTGCACTTAGGTTTTCAAACAGCTTCTCGGTGGTCCTCAGCCAATGCTTGCGGATGAAATAAGCTGCCAGTGGCACAGTGGGAAAAGAGGGGTTAAAAAAAAAAAGGCAAATGAAAAAAACCCTGCAAAAGACTGAAGAGTGAGGTAATGCTAGCTGCTGTCCATGACATGGTCACATAGGTAGCCAAAATTTTAAAAAGCACTGCTAAAAGTGGACAAAAAGGCAGGCAGATGACATGAGAACTAATGCGTGATAGGAATCGAGAGTAGGCACAGGGTGTTGGGCTCTGAATTGGCTGTGGCCACCTGTGGCATCGATGTGGGTGCTCCACCAAACACCAGCTTGATCCTGACCCATTGCAGGCAAATGCTGGGATCCCAACAGCAGGCAAAACGGATGGGAAACATGGACTGCAATGGAGCTGGATGCTGTGGGGCGAGCCGGACACTGGGAAACGCCGGCTGCAATGGAGCTGGGCACTGTGGGGCGAGCCGGACACTGGGAAACGCCGGCTGCAATGGAGCTGGGCGCTGTGGGGCGAGCCGGGCACTGGGAAACGCTGGCTGCAATGGAGCTGGGTGCAAAGGGAGACCGAATGCACTAGGGAATTGGGTGGCAGGGCAGCTGCCTGGTTGGTTTTCCTTGCCAGGACAGACGCCAGCACCCGCTTTGCTGCTGGGCTGAGGTCGCGTCAGGCACAGCTTGTGAAAAATACAACTTTCACAAGGCTGTGACTGTGTTAGTCCCATAACAGAGTAAAGCTGAAAATTACGTCAGGTCTGGAAATCAGTCCTTCGGTCAGCATTTGTCTTGAGTGTGTGTGGCGCTCAAAAGAGCACAGGGTGCTGGGGTGTCTGGCTCCTTCCCGACGCACAGAGAGGTTCCAGCAGTGGAGCATAATCTGCACAGGGAAAGTGAGCTACCAGGCGGAAGGAAAAAACCTCCTTTTTTCCCACTCTGGCAAGGTATATGGGGATGTTTTCCTCACCCATTCACAGTCCAAGTAGAGGACTATATTTTTTTTTAACTTCAAAATGTCCTAATTTATCCTAAAGCATCAATCCTGAGGGCGCAGCGTTCTGTCCCAACCAGTGGCTTTGTGCCATTTGCTGGTGCTGCTACACTCCCTTTTGCACCTGTAATTTCCCCTGGTGCCACAAGCCCGTCACCATGAGCGCTGGGTCTGTCACTTCACCCAGGCATTGAGGTTATCACCAGGTTGTTTGCTCAGAGACAAATAGCAGCAAAGAGCTGCGTTTTTTCGCCCCTCTGCTCCTGCTTGTCACTTTGGCAGCTTAATTATTACCAGTCCCTTGATGGCTTTTGCAAGGGGGGCAGGGGGGCAGGAGCAGTGTTTCAGGCTGGAGAAGCTGCGGTGGCAGTGCCCTGCCAGAAACAAAGAGGGGGAAGTCCTGGCAAGGTCCACCATGCATGTGGCTTCATCCAGCAGCGGGAGCTGAATTCC
Organism: Bucorvus abyssinicus; assembly: GCA_009769605.1. Classification (NCBI taxonomy): domain Eukaryota; kingdom Metazoa; phylum Chordata; class Aves; order Bucerotiformes; family Bucorvidae; genus Bucorvus; species Bucorvus abyssinicus. The sequence goes on from CM020032.1 coordinate 6,171,748, forward strand.
ACCCTGGCAGATGCTGTTCTGGGGCAAATTCGGGGGGGTGGGGGGGGGTGGGAGGTGGGAGGATGCTGTCGCTGTCAATTTGGCATTTACCTGCGTGGCAGAGAACAGTACTTTTCATTTGGAAATAAAATGGGAATTCACTAACCCTTTGCGATTGGAACAGACCCTTCCAAACATGGTCAGGTTGTGCTCTGGGGTATTTGTTGTGCAAGGAAGTAGCCATGGGGCTAGAGCAGAGTGTGTGTGCAGATCTGTATGTGAACAGGCACAGGCTGACTTGCAGCTTTCCGAGATGCCTACTCCTCTCCTGTGCACCATTGTGGAAGCCTGGAGCACTGTGTAACGAGTACTCAGCATCCTGCTGGCTGATGACGAGAGAATTTGGTCAAATTGGAGTAGTGCAGGGGCATGGGGTGAATTGCACGTGTGTAGTAATTTGCACTAAAGTGGTTTGATCCAGACGTTTTTCCCCACTCCCACAGAGATTTAAAGCAAGCACATTGGTTTTGCTTGTTTATATAACTGAGTTCCCTTTATGGAGATTTTATTAATAGGTCCGGTGTGCCTGAGGCATGGCATTAAACACAGAGCTTTCACTTCTGCATGTAGGGCGTTTTGCTGCGGACTACAGGCTCATTAATTTGGTCAGAGTACTTGGGTAGTTTGGAAACTGCAGTGTTTTATGGAACAGAAGTTTCTCTCCTCTCGTCTGTTGCTTCCTGTAAAATGAAAGTGTGTATCTCAGTACATCTTGTCACCCTTTTACATGAAATCTCTGTAGCTGATGCATTAAGTTCTCCTGTCATTACTTTCCAAATGTGTAATCCACTAACAAGGTACTTCTTTCACCCACAACTCACGATTTCACCCAGTTTGATGGCACGTTTTGCTACTGAAAGTGGGAGCTGGAGGTGCCCTGTGAGACCCTGGGGTAGGACACCCCCGGGGGGATCACGTGCTCCCCTATCACCCTCCTCACCCTCCTTTACAGTGCAGGAGAGAATCTCCCATCTTCTGCTCCTGCCCCAGGAGCCCCAACCCTCCTGGCTGAGGCTCGGCTTTCTGAGCAATGTGCACGGCTCAAGGCAGGGTGACACGACAGCTCCTTTGCACGGGGACACTTCTCTCTAAAGCATGAAGATTTTGGCTGACACTGAAGCACACTTGCTGTGTGTATTTAAGTATCTTCTGCTGTGATCATGCTGAATATTTCTGATAGAATCACTCACAAGCCCTGTTTGCATCCTTGTTTTTAAGCCATTAGAAAACTTTATCAGGCTGTTGATGACAAGTTTGCTACTTGTGTAATGTGCCCCAAGTCTTTCACTTCTTAAAAGCCTGGAGGATAAGGTCAAAAACGTACGATAATGTTTGTATCATCCACGCCAAGGCTTTGGAAGACCGTGTTGCTTCGATTTCTAGAGATTGTTTCTGGGTCACTTCACACTGACTCTGTGTGAAGGTATCTGCAAGGGGAACGATGTTTTTCCGTCCTGTGGCATCAGACAGTCCTGACTGCAGAGCTGCTGAAAACGGGCCATGCTCGGGGGCGGCGGGGGCGAAATGATCTTTTCCAAGAAAATTTATTTGCTTTTCTGCAGGCAGAGGGAGTCTAAGGCTGAATAGCCACAGCCTCCACTGAGACGATATTTGCTTCATTGTTTTGCTCTGATTTTCAAAGACTTATGTAGGAGGTAGAAGAAGTTTATAAAAACAAACAGAAGAGGAAAAAAACCAGCACTGTGTGTTCATTTTCTGCCGGCTCTGGTGCCCAGTGCAGCGGTTCTACAATGGTACGTTAAGGTGCCATGCCCTGTGCTCACCCCCTGCAATGCCTGTGGTGCCCTCGCTGCTCTCTGTGCCCCAGGTTCCCCCCAGCTTGGTCCGCTGTGCCCATGCCCACCATGGCTGCCCTCCTGTGGAGCTGCCTGCAGCTCCCTTTGCCTGGTCCCTTCCACCCCGCGCCGCCCCCTGCACAAATCCCCAGCAATCGCCGTATCTTTTAGCCTCCTTTTGTGCTGGTTTTTCACTGCTGGAAGTGGGGAGTCACTAAATCTCCCAGCACCGATGGAAGCTCTGATTCTGCGCCTCAGGAGTCGTTCAGCAGAGAGGGGCTTGGGAGCCACGTCCCCTCGGCCATCGGGGCACTGCAGTAGACAGAGCCCGTGGAAGGATGCTGAGGGATGTGTTTGAACACATAGACCGTGGCCTTCCACCCTCTCTGCCCGAGCAGGTACTCTCGTGTCCATAGGAAAGAAATTGCTGAACAAGTATTTCCTTAAGCTTTTCTTCATTTTGAGGGGAGCCACATCCAGATTTTATCTCCAAAATGAAGCACAGACACTGCTAAACTGCCGGCAGCAAGGATTGAGAAGTGAGTGTTAATCTCTTCCCATGTGATGCTGAAAAATGATTTTCATGGAATGGTGTTATGAGCACACACCAGCACACGAACAGCTGAAGATAAACCGTGTCAGCTGTGGTTTATGTGCTGCAAGGGAGGAACTCACAATAAGTTGCCAATCACGTCAGTTCAGCTTTCACAGCAAAACCTTCCCCTGGGTCCTTCCAGGCGCTGGGAGTGCGCATGGCGTGGAGTGGAGGGAATCGCTCACTCCCACGCTGGACTCGCACCCCAATCCCAGCTGCACTGGGCAGCCAGCGTGGGTGAAGCTCTGTTGGGGAAAACACCCATGACGTGTTCCAGCACCTGGTGTCTCCCAAGGAACATCGGAGAGATGTTCCGCAGTCAGCACCGACCTGCGCTCCCAGAGCTCCTGCTCCCCTGTGCTTCACCATCATTTCCCATCCCAGGCAAGGACCAGGGTGTCTGCCAGACCTGTTGGCGGGATGCAGGGGGGTTAGTCCAGGAACATCTCCAGTATTTCAGCCTGGAGAAGAGAAGGGTCCAGGGAGACCTTATTGCTGCCTTTCAGAACTTTAATGGGGCCTACAGGCAATCTGGAGAGGGACTTTTTTTCAAGGGCATGTAGTGATAGGACAAGGGGTGAATGGCTTTAGACTGAAGACTGAACAAATGCTGATTTCTCCCCAAAACTGTGGCTAAGCACAAACCTCAGGTTTGTTCCCTATGACAACCCAGCATCTCGAAGAAAGTTTTAACTGAATTTTCCTTTCACACACTTGGTGGTTTTTTGCATAGCTGTAAAGTGTAACAAAAAGCATAAATCACACCATGATAAACTGTCAGGGGGGACCATGAATCATCCAGAAAGGATGCTCCCCACTGAAACACAGTGGAGATGGTCTTAGTGGAAATTTAAGTGATACAATTAATGATGCTGGTTCTTTGGATGCAAACGTTGAAGAAATACCATTTTCCTCTATGTCAATCTTGATAAACGTGTCTTGAGAACCCCTAGTACTAATGGTTAAAAAATAAAATTGACTTGCGTCTAAGAAATTAAGCTGTTTAAATTTGTATTTATTGTTTAAAAACAGCCATAAAAAGCTTCTTGTCATAATTTATTCTTGAAATAAGGCTTGCCTTGAGAGTTTCCATAGTTACTGATGTTTCTGATTTTGTAATGTTAGCACAACTGACATTTACTGCACAACGAGAACCTCTAATTGATCTTTCTACATGGAGAGGAGAAAATAAGTGCTCAGCACTACGCGTGGTGCTTAATTGCCGGTTTCTGGGGGACACGGTGATGTAATCAAGCACCAAAGGGCTGCCCCGACTTGAACAACAAACAATAATGCTCATAAATAATTGGCCAAATCACAAGATAATCTCAGCAGCCAAGAGCAGCGGCTGAGGGGTGCTGCTGTGGCACCCGCCCGCTGAGCCCCGGCTCTGCCCAGGGAACAGCCCCATGGTGTCACAGCCGCTCTCACCGGGTTGCTGCGCAGTGACGCAACCCCAGGGAGCCCTGAGCACGGGGCCGTGCCACCGGCAAGTGTCCGTGTTTGCACAGGAGGGTGGAAAGTTTGACGTGTGTGAGCATACCCAAACCAGACACCTAAGTCTGAAATACAGGAAATAGTGTGGGGAGAAGGAAGAGGAAGGAGGCACAAAGAAACCTTGCAGGGTGTCTACAGCAATGACACGGTCTGACAGATTAAAACATAGCATAGGTGTCCCAATCCCATCCCACTTGCACTGCAAGCTCTGTGGGATGGTGGAAAAGTCTTCTCCATGCTCTTTATTCAGAGTGGTGAGGTGTTTGCTAGGCGGGCAGCCCAGCCAAGAACCTCAGGTGGGTTCAAGTTGCGCCGGGGGAGGTTTAAGTTGGATATTAGGAAAAATTTCTTCCCCAAAAGGCTTGTGAAGCCCTGGCCCAGGCTGCCCAGGGCAGTGGTGGGGTCCCCACCCCTGGAGGGGTTTAACAGCTGTGTTGAGGTGGTGCTGAGGGACAGGGGTTAGTGGTGATCTGGCAGTGCTGGGGGAACGGTTGGATTCAATGAGCTTAAAAGGTCTTTTCCAACCAAAATGATTCTGTGATTCTGTAAACCCAATGTTCTCTGCTAGAGCTCTAAAACCAGTCTGAAGCATCTTCTCCTTGCTCAGCCCTGCCCTGACACCCGGCCACAGCTGGGGCCATATGGCCCATCACAGCCTCCAGCTGGGGTCAGCTTTCCCATGGTCAAAACAGCCATTTCTTATGGTCCCTGACATGGGTTCATTTAGGTCAGCCTTCAACTGACCTAAAATGTTAGCTATCAAGGAAAAAAGTATTTTTGCTCTTAAATTTTTAAAAAGGGTATTTTAAATGTTTCAGCTGAGTTAGCTATATTGACAACAATATTTAATTCATAAATGTGAAGATCTGGTTATATGGTGTATTTTTTTTTCCCTATTGCCTTGTTCCATCTTCATCCTAACAGAAAATGATGACTCACGTTGTGGAGAAACAGCATCAATTTATACTGAGAAAAGTAAATCCATTCTCCATGTTTCTAAGTGGGGGGCTGTCACTTCAGTAAAACGAGCGAAGTCTTTTCAAGTGTAATCTCATTTTCTGAAATTGCCTCTCACTAGGACACTTATCCCTTCTTCCCTGGCTGTTTGATTATTTTGAACTGCTTTTAATCAGGCAACAATGGGATCGGGGAGAAGGATCTGGGGAAGAAAACAAGGTGGATTAAAGCTTTAAGGCTGTAGCAAATGAGGCAAGATTAGGAATTACAATTCATCGTACCAAAGGCTAGTGCCCTTCTGAGAGCAGTTTAACGGGCTGATGTGAAGAACATCAGGCTAAACTTCTTGTCTCCTTAAATCCGTTTTTCTCATCTCCTGCTGTTGCACAGAGACAACTCTTTTTTTCCTGTTTTGAGGCGATTCAGAGCAAGAGATAGAAGCAAATTATGTAAAGAGCCATATGGCACGGTGATCTGTGGAATAGCTTCTGCTTCCCGACTGCTCGAAGTTCGAGTACACAGATACTGGAGCCGTCAGCAGCTGCGAGTCTGTCCAGTGGGCTGCAGTCCTGGGGAAACGGCGGCCGGTATTTCCCACAAACCTTATTCCTGTTGAAAGCTGTAAAGATAATGGAAAATCCTTAAGAAACTGAAATTACTTAAGAATATTATTAAAATGTGGTGGGGAAAATGCACAAACTCGAGCTAGACTTGAGGCCACTTTAAGAATTAAATCACATTTTTCATTGAGTGGTGACAGGAGCTTGTTTCCTGCATGGAGAGTTGCCTGGGAGTCCACAACGCTCATAAACTCCGTGGAGTTGGATATTAACCACAGCCGTACAGCCTAACAGAGGAGACTGGGAAACGCAGAGGGAATAACTCTTAGAGAATAACTCCTACAGAAGTCCTGGCGAAAAATGAAAACAACAACACAAAAACCAGCCTTTGGGTTCGGTGTGGAAAAATAAGGGAGGGAGAGAGAAAGCGGTGGGACAGAAAAGCTGCCTTCAGGCAGACACCCTGGGCAGGGGTACCCCAGTACAGGAGGACTTCTGTCCGTACCAGATGCTGTCATGCTGCAATATTTTAGACCCCTGCTCAAACCCTCAATTGTGGATCTCAAAATCCAAGCTCTCGATTAACCAGCAGCAACGTTGTCAATAACAGTGAGGGCTAATTAGGTTTTGCCTTTTCTGTTAACTTCTATTCTGCATTGGCAGCCCACAGTAACGTGACCTGGGGGTCAGGAGAGCAGCCCCGGTAAGCCAAGGGAAACAGCAGCTCTACCCAGCATTGCCACCAGCGTTAGCAGCAGTAACCCCCCCTGCCAAGAGGACCACAGGTGCTGGAGAATTTCAGAATGGCCACTCCAGAGCACAGAACCGAGCACCAGGCAGTGCCCAGGCTTGCCCCGTGGTGAAACTGGGAGCACTCTGCAGATGACCAGCTGAAATAAGCCACTTGACAGCAAGAAAATGCCAGCAGTGGCTGCTGTGGGCGATGCTATTTTTAGTGACACTCGCGGTTCAGCCAGCACTGTCTCCCCCCTCATTCCTCCCTCCTCTTCTCTTGGGGAGTGCGGCTGAGGGCTCTGCTCCACAGGGCAGGACTTGTCGCTCCACCTCAGGAGCAAACAAACAGCTGGATGTTTTCCAGTCCCACTTTCCTCCCTGGTTCATACCTTAGATGTTCAACCGGTATTTATTTAAATTGGTTGATTGTAGCAGAATTAATTTTTTTTGAAGGTTGAGCCAGAAAGTATTTGGCAGCTGGATAGGAAAATCTAAAACAAACAAACAAAACACCCCTTAAACCGTAAAGCCTTGCTTAATTCTTCAGCCTTAAGCACAAAACACCTTAGAGAAATCATTAGTTCTCTGAGAGTAATGAGGCAAGAGTTGTTTCATTCCCAAGCTACAGTCTTAGATTTTTGGTGGCTGTTGCTGTGTCCACAGCCCTGAGGCTGCTGCGTTCACTGGCAGTGAGTGCCAGGGAGCCTCGTTGCGCTCCTCAGGTACGTGGTATGAGGCAGGGCAGCCAAGCATGAGCACTGACCATCTTTTCCCTCTGTATTAGTAACAAGAGCAAGATAAGAAAAAGCATAATGAGAGCTTTAGTCTCCGTTCCCCAAGCGCGCGGTATCACTTTGGCTCTAGATGTACAGTCCACACACACATACAAAATAGAAATGTGACATAAGCAAGAGAAAGGGGCTGGAAGAAAAAGTTCATTGTTTCCCTTTGGAACGTTTCCTACACAAACACCGCGGTCTGTGAATTCCATGCCGAGTTGATTACTGATGCAATTTGAGACTGATAAACTCTGAGGTACCGAGAAAGTGCTACGAGAGCCAGCGAGGTGGTTGAGCTCTTTGCTCTTCAGGACTTACGTCTCTGCTGATGTAAGGATAACCCTGCCTGGCAGCAGGGACTCGCAGGGGCCCTGGCTGCTGCCGCGTATCATTAATCAATGACTCTGTTACAGGCAGGGTGAGGGTCTTCCAGCACGTGCTTCTCCCCAGGGTGGGGCCAGTTCTACCCGTATCCCCGGCACGTGCTTGTTGAACTTGCACTTGGGCATCTCCAACAATACAGACACTACAGAGTCCCTGGGAAGTCCATTCCAGCACTCAGTTGAACTTACCACTGACGAGCTTCCTTGTGCCTAAACCAAACTTTAATTGCCTCAAGTTAAGCATGCTGCTGCTTGTTCTACGAGCTACAGGGAGCAGACTGTCCCTGCCCCTTTACGGCATCTGTTGTGTGCTCGAGTCCAGCCCAATCTCCTGCAGTTGCCCTTCTACAGGCTCAGTGACCCATTTTTCTCTTTTACTTCCTAGGCTGTGGTTTCTGGTCATTCTCTGTCCTGTTGTTCACACTTTGAGCTCTGGTTCGCTGCCCTTCCTTGTGCAGTCAATGTCCCCTGGGCCACCCGAGGGGAGGTCAGCCCTGTCCGATGGCGAGCAGTGACCTCCCTTTCCCCAGAACAGAGAGACAGCTTTCAGATTGGGGTGAGCTTGGTCCTCTGCTCAGGGGGACCCTGGTGATCTGCTTCTGACAGTCCTGACTGCAGAGGGAGGCAGGAAGGTGGCCAGCACCACCACTGAACATGGAAACCCGAGTGAGCACACTGCTTGGCCATGGCTGGGGCATCAGTGTCTGTGGGCCAGCATCAGCTGTGGCCAGGCCCAGTGTTCAGCCGTGCCACCACATCTTCCTCACACAGATCTGCCAGCATGCCCACTCCCCTGGCTTCCCCTGCTCGGGATGCCTTCAGGGAAAAAACTGCTGATGCTGCAAAAAACTCGCAATACTTCACGATGTAGATAAACATCTCTAAGGATCCAGGCTGAGAATCCCATTCTGGTTTTACTTGTGTCCCAAGACACTTGAACAAAAGTTTTCAGAAGGGAAAGACTAATAAATCAAGACTGTATTGCTCCAGGCCTCCGCTCCCGAGTCGCTCGAGGGAGCTGGTTAAAATTAGCAAGGAATGTGGGACGGAGGAGCCCTGCCTCGCCTTCACAGCGCCCGGCAAAGCCAGTGGCGCCGCACCAAGCCAGCCCAGCTCTTCCAAAAAAGGTGATAACCGGCTCCCGCGGCACATTGGGTCCCCTGCGCTCCCTGCACACCCAGATAGGGCACTCTGGGCAGGTACTGGCCTTCAGACCAAAAAATGAGCTCTCTAGCAATGGGAGAGGTGGTCAAGGCGTAAACGTCAAGCTCCTGTTTAAATACTGGGGAAGGAGTGGGATAAGGCATCCCAAGGTCCTTGTGGCTTTAAGGGTTTTTTTCTACACGTTGCTGAATATTAATGGAGCACTCAGCCAAAAAAGGTCAACAGAGGCTGTTGAGTCACTGGTTGCCAAGAGCTTGCTGCATCCCAAAAAGGAGCGAGGATGGAGGGAGCGCCTTGGCCATGGCAGCAGCCACCAGCGTGCAGCGAGGTTGAGGAGGTGTCCTCAGGAGGATGTTTCAGAGGAAGGTCCTACAATCCAAAACATGCACTAAAAATCAGCGCAAAACCTCTGTGAGCCCAGTACCAATGGCGCTAAAAGTCAGTTTGGAGAGGCAGGGAGGAGCCCGGTGGCATGGACCCCGGGCAGCCACAGGCTGTGGTTTTGCCTCCCAACCTCTCCTGTCTGCGTGGTGCCCTGCCAGCGCCAAGCCACCCTCTCCCAGCGCAGGGAGGGCAGGAGGGTTTCCCAAAGGCTTCCCAGAGTTTGCTTCTTTTGCTTGTTGGAAACTGAGCTTGAAAAAGTACATCTAGCTACAGGCAGCAGCAAGGCCCCCGCAGGTGCATCCTCCCTTGGCGCAGGACAAGCCACTCCAGAGCAGGGCGTCCCCAACCGCCAGCTCCAGCAACTGTCACACTCAGGCAGATTGTTTGCTGCCAAGCAGATGCCCATTTGCACAATTGCATGCCAAGGGTTTTCTGGATGTTTCCAAGCAACAAATAATCTGTACTTTGGAAAAACTTCTTTTTCTTAAAAAAGATGGCGATGGTGGCACATCCACCCGGGGACTGTCCTCTGTAACTCGACCGCAATGCTGACTGCTCTGTGTACACCCGTTGTATTCCACAGTACCCATACAGAAAAAGGAAGGGAAAAGGCCCATATTGAGAGGCAAACAAGCTCACACCCACAGTCCAGATCATCCACTCAATCACTTCAGTCTTCTCCTGCCGTGCCTCTCACCAATTCAGACCATAAGCTTTACAGGAGGTGAGACTGCCCTGCCTCTGTCACAGCAGCGCAGTGAAGTAACCCATGTTTAGCTGAAACATCACATGGACTTCTTCGACTTGGTTTTTTTTTCCCTCTGCAGCCCCTATTTCTGTGGTATGGGAGTTCAAAGCAAGAGCTCCTGGGCAAGCAGCACCCGTGGCAAGCCAGAACCCGAGGGCTCTCTTTACTATTGCCTTTCTATTTTAAGAACAGGGCATTATTGTTAATATATTTCTCATGTTCGGTTTCTATCAGAGTCCGTTTGTTTAGCTAATAGGCAGATTTACTTACTGGAAGGAGGAGGAAAGCAGCAGTTAAAAGGATACAGCAAATACAGCAAACATTAATCTCGTCCCCAGCAAAACCACTGGCAGCACCTTGGAATTTCTTCAACTTTTCTGCAAGGTCTTTATGTTGTAGTCAAAATTATGCCTCGGTCTGCACATTCCCAACTCCAAGGTCTGCAGTGGTAAGGGCTTGTGCCGAAGAACAGTCTTTGCCACAAAAAGCAATGGAACTCCTCGGGCAGCTTAGGAACTGATACCAAAAAACCATAATTCCCATTTTTCTCAACAGGAGGTTCCTTACTGCTGCTCATGGTATAGTCACTTTTCTGACTTAAAAAATCTCCAGCAGGGGAGGACAATAAATCAAATTTAATTTCATCTCCTCACGTCTACCGAACAGAGCAGTTCCATTCTGTGTCATGGAGACCATTAAAATTAAGATTTGCCTTTGCTGAGTGGTGTCACAAACTTCACATTACCATGAAAATGGAATTTTGTCTTTTAAAAAACCCAACAAACCAAAAACTTGCTCACTTTCTTAATGATTTCCCTTTCAGTCCCCCTGGACACTGCTTTGCATCTGGGTTGGCACCCAAGAAAAGTGAAATTAATTTGTTCGGAAAATAAAACAACAATTTCTTTGCTCACAGAATTTGACAAAGAGCTTCCTTTCTCTTCCATTTGCTTTACAAAATGTCAATTTTGCTTAAACACCAACACATAGCATTGTGTCAAAGAAAACCATTTTACTCTCATTATGATGTTTATGCTAAGAGGAAAGAATGAGCAGCTTTGTGATAAGAAAACATCTGAGTTTTGCAAAGAAAAGGAGCAAGCTGGGTGTCACGTATTGTTTTGCCACATTCTTCTATCTGCATGTCAGCGTGATATTTGTAAAAGGTTTTCAAATGAGACGCCCAAGATTCATTTTTAGCCCCAGCTGAACACAAGAGGGGCGACAGCCATGGATGCTGTAGAGGCAGGAGGGCATGGTCCTGCTCCTGCTCCGCAGCTGTGCGCTATGCCCGGGCAGGAGCTCAGCAGAGCTCCCCGACAGCTGCCCGCGCGCTCGGCTGGCTGGAGGAGGATAGATTTGACCACAGCCTGTTTTGAAGGTGCAGCCGAGCAGAACTTGATACCACTTTTCATAACCTGCTGTCAGTAACCCTGCCCTGGCTTGACAGAGGGTGTTTTCTGCTGTGCAAGCTGCTCTGCTCTCTCCGTAGAGAGAGACAATGCTTTTTCGATGGAGAGTTCCTGACACTGCTGTTCCTTGGTTTCAGGACTGTGGGTTGGGATGCAGATGGCAGCGTCCCTTCTGCGTCGGCTCGCTTGCTGCGCCACGTGCAGAATCAGGAAGGTGCTGTGGGCACATTGGAAAAAAAGGCTGTGCTGGCAGAGCAGATTAGACCCTTACACGGGTAGTTACAAATAAATGTGTGTGAGAAGTTATAACCTGTCAGCAGGTTCAGCTCTTCTTGTGAAAAGCGCTGTCTATGCGTGACATACAGGAGTCATCATCGCAGGCTTATCCAGCGAGCTACATCTGTAGAGAAGGTGTCTTCTCTCTTCAAACATAATGATTCTTCTTGACTTTGTTTTTTGCTTGCTTCCCTTGTTATTTGTTGTTAGCAAAGAACGATAATTCTGAAAATCAGTCCCTGAGCACCAAATGGTGGAGGGCTGATTTGTTTCTGAGACAAGGCTACAGAGCTGTGGCATCCAGACATCGGCCGTGGTCCCACTGGTCACCACAGGCTGCTTCTGGAGAAAGGCATCTGCCACACAACTTTTTTTTAGCATTCTTTTCAGTATAACTACTGGAGGCATCTCTGCAAAGTTTTTTTAGGACTCATTCCTAGTAGTTCTTTGAACAAAAACACTCCAGCAGCTCAGCAGCAGCTGGACGCGGGGGCATGTAACCCAGCCCTTTCAGAGACCAGTGCCAAAACAGAGGGACACGTATGGTGGGAAAGCACAGGACTGCATCCCAGGGGTGAGCCCTTCCCCACGCGAATCCTTTCACTGCAACGTAAATTTTGTTTTGCATTCATTTCACTGGATGTTCTGAAAAGCCAAATTCCCTGATACTCAGTTGCAGTTAAATCCTCTCTTGCTTGTCCCCATCAGTTTGTCGCCTCTTGGAAGAACCAACGCAGGACTGAACAGAAAGGAATTGAGGTAAGGGTTGTTTAAACAAACAGGCAGAAAAAAAGAGACAACATGAGTCAATAGTAAAGTAGTTGCAGAAAAGAGCACAATCTCCGTGACAGCACCAACATCAAAGGCAGCGTGTGATGAGAGGGAGGTTGCAGAAAGCACCATTAGACATAGATAAAAGCACACCTGGGGAGAGAGGAGAAGGGAAAGCAGCGGAGCTCGGTAAAAGCAGCCATGGAGCTGACTCCATAGAGGCTGAAAAGCCCGGTCTACTTAGAAAATAGTGGCAACAGGAAAACAAGCATCCCTAAAGTATCCGCCTTTCTTCTTGGAGAAGAGGACTGGCAGGGGGATTAAAGGGCAAGTCAGTCTCTGTAGACTTACCTTTTCCTCTCTGCCAGGGCCATGACGAGCGTTTTGGTTGCAGAGGTACATTTTTTTGATACTTGTCTACCTCCTGTGGAAAAACCCCAGCAAATAAACGCAAGAGTCCAGGGTGTGTTACAGGGCTCCTGTGCTCTCCCGGGCGCTTGTCTTGGTGCTTTACTTTTCTGAAGCCAACGCTGTGCAAAACCAGCCCTGCCGGGTCTGTCAGCAACAAGATTGATTTGCTGAAGAGTGACAGCTTTTCTGAAGTGAGAAATAAAATTGTTTAAAGAAACCTGTTTTATACGAGTCAGGGAAAAAAAAGAAACAAGACTAATTTTATTTGTCAACATCAGCACAGAAGTAAGTGCAAGAAAGAGATTAGTGAAGTCTTGGCATCTGAAGGACTCAAGGGGAAAGTAGAAGGGATGTGATCTAGGAACACTTGAATCTTCTTTTTTTGCCAGAACTCTGGGTTGAACTTTCCTATTTAAATGTCTTTAATGTCTTCATATAATTAATTTTTAGGTTGGTCACCATGGCAGCAATGGCAGACTCACATGAATGAAAATAGACGTTAGCAAGGACGAGACGAGAGTGGCTGGATGTTGTTTTTGAAGTCTCTGTTGGTCTTGGATCCACCAGCTCCCAAGAGAGTGTGTTCCTCCAGAGGGGGCTGGTCACCGAGCTGCAAAGCTGTGGGGAGCTGGGCACCCTCTGCCTCCCGGGGATCACTCCTGGGGATGGTGCAGAGCTCTTTTCAATCATGCTGAGCTTAGGACCTAACCCTAACCCAGACCCAACGTCATGGGCAGGAAAGACTGACAGCTTTATTGTCATCTTCCCATGTTTCCTCCTACTGCTGATCAGCAAAGACAGTTTTTCTCCCACCGCAATACAAAACACCTGCTTTGTTTATTCAGTCAGCAACCGTGTAAGAAATGAGTGAACCCTCGCACTGTTTGCTCCTAAATTCAGCATCTCCATTTCCTTCTGTGCCTCAGCAAAGCTGGTCTCTAACACAAGGCTGGAATGACAAACAGATGCTGAGTCTCTGCACTCCAAGAGGGACTCACACATTTGTTATGGCAGTTAGCGGCACGTTGGTAAGCTTGCTGTTACGCTACCACACTCACTTTTTGTATCGCAGCGTGCTTCTGCAGCCCTCATAGCCCTCTTGGCTGGTGAGGACGGGAGGTCAAGACCATATAGGAGAAATGCCCTTTGCAGCCACAAAAACATTCCGGCGAGAATTCTGTGTCTAAAGACTGTAATACAAGAGTAACTTTACACCAACAGTGATTGAGGGGACCAGTCCACACACAGAGCCCTGAATGTTTCGGTGGCTTTTGCATTCCTGGAGAATAAAAGGAAGTTGTAGCGTTGCCGTGTTGTTTAATAGAGTCGCAGTGATAACATTCTCGTTTGAAGAATTATTTTCATAAATTATTTTCTGAGGTGATGTTGGCTTGTGGCTGAGAGCCCTCTTCTCCTGCACGCCCACCTGTCGGGGCTGCCCTTCGGCTTTCTGCATTCACTGCGGCGCTGAGCTCAGCCCTTCTTCTCGCCGATACTGTTAATACATGGTACTCACTTGATTAGGTGTTTTTTCTTATTCACAGCTGAGCTAGTTCTGTGTTCCAGCTTTTACTACAGGACCCATGTTGGCAGCACGTATCAGAGAAATGGCACCATCCCTTTTGCTTTGTACCACACACCTACGGCATTTGGGGCAGTTTCCAGGTCACGTCTTAATACCCAGGTAATCAGAGGATGACCGCCAGTGGGGCTGGGATGAGTGAGGACAGGAGGGGCTAGCGGTTTCCATCCCAGCTGGTCCTGTCACGGTCATGCCCAAGGCTAGCACTCAAGACATCGTTTCCTAAGAGCACCCTCCAAAACCCTTTCGCCAGCTGTCTTGGAGGAGGGCAAGGCATGGGGAAGATGCCAAGAGCACAGGACTCCCACCCCAGCTGTGACACTGGCCTCTTCCCCAGAGTCTTCCCACATCATCCCTCCCCACCAGCTGGTGCCGTAGTGCAGCCCAACCAGACCCTGCAGCAGTTGGTTGACCCTTTCTGTGGGTCAGAGCTCTGCGGGATGGCCATGCCGCACCACTCCATCCAGGCTGCGGGGCAGGTCTCCAGCCGGCCCTGGAGGGCCCAGCCTCGGGGATCCCCAGCCTGGGGGATTCCCGACCGTGGAGAGCTGGGCCAGCTGGCTGCAGAGGGAGCTGTGCTGGACATCGCGCTGCGTCCCCCTTTGAGGGCAAAATACCCACAGCCAGAGAGGGGAGAGCGCGGACACCTTGAGGAACAGCTGGATAGCTGGACATTAATTAAAACAACACCAAATCTGGGGAAATGAAATTATATTTGACTGGTTAATGACATTGCAGAAAGTTCTCCAGTGAGAATGTTGCCCTGGACTTGTGGCACTGACCAGGGCAGCAAGAGACAGACGTGAATACCAGGCTTTTTTCTCAAACAGAAGAAAAGCCCCAAGTCATTCCAGGAGTCCTGTTGGAAAGTGGCTGGCCGTGACACCAGAGCCTCCCTGCGGGGCCGTGAAGGGGACACCAGGGAGCCCCTCCATGCCAACACCATCCGAACAGGGAGGCAGGAATGGGGCTTCCTCTTACTCCGTGCCTTGACTTTCTCCTTGAGGGAAATCTCTGGTGGAAGGATTTACATTAACATAAACAGAGAGTGGAAAAGGAAGTTTATACTCAATGGAAAGAGCAGACAGTTTTCCAAATACGCTGTTTGCTGAGCCTTATCTAAACTCACCAGCCACGCTTGGCCATCCAAGGAAGGCCTGGGAGAGGGTGCTGTGTGGGCATGTGTTCACAGGGCGTTGAGGATTTCAGTGTTGCCTTAAGACAAAACCGATTGAGATCAGAGTCATAAGGGATTAGATAAACAATCTGTTTTCCTGCTCTAGGGAGAGGCTGGATGTTCCAGCCATTAGGCTGAAGAGAAAAAAAAACCATCCAAAAAGGATGGCTGTGCCTGTCCTTTATCTGTTCTTGATCCATGTTTAACATGCAGCAGCAGCATTTCAGACTATCGAGAAAGGTGATAGTCAGAGCAAATCACCGTGGGTATCAGTTCTGTATTCCCTGGGTGGGGTGGACATCTCAGAACACGGTGGGGCTTGTGGGTCATGGAGCACATTGTTATTGCTGATTTAAGTTCACGCTTATGCCCATCAGCAGGAGCCCCGGGTGCTGCTGCGGAAGCCAGAGCCCCCGTCATGCAGACGGGCTTCCTTGAGGTCTCTTCTGTTCCGGGGCTGTGGAGCCCCTCCAGCACAGGCTGTTATGCAGGGTCCTCATATGCCTCCTGTGACCTCGTGGCTTGTGGTTTTCCTCCCTACTCAGTGTCGTAGCAGTGCTGCAAACACCGAGTCCTCAGACAGACAGTTACACAGCCCAATCCAGGTTCAGAACTAAAAATATTTTATTTGACATTCTTTTGTTCATTTCTAGGAAAGTAAAAGACAAGTTTGAGCCGTGAAAAACTTGTTTCCATGACCATCGAAGTTTCTGCCAGAGGCCAGTGCCATATCCCCAGGAGGTGAGGTTCAGCCAATCATTCGTTTGGGTTTCATCTTCTTCCAGATCCATTGTACTAGTTTTCTAATCTTTTGACCAATTTCAGTGTAATTTGATAGGGTCTGGAGCATATTAACTGAGTGCAGGCTTTACCAAGGAGGGGAGGCAGGAGGTCCTACCAGGAGGGACCAGCACAGCAGACACTGCTCCTGCCCGACGGACAGACGGATGGACAGCGGCTCAGCCCCAGCCTGCACTCACCAGACTGGGCTCAGTCCTCGGTCTAGGCCTGCTCCTCATTTAGCAGTCTGCCGAAGGGCTTGGGATTAATGAGGTGATAATTTGGAGTCCCAAGTATTGTGGCCAAGCTGCAGCCCGACGAGCAGAAAGCGAAGCACCGAACTATTTATGTTCCAGTTCCTACAGCTATTTTTAATACAGCTTCAAAGATTTGCTGTATTTCCTTCCTTTTTAGCATCTGCTTCTTTTCTTAATCTCGTCTAATTTTCCCTGCCCTTTCTTTATCTTTGGATCAATTTATACCATCCTTTACATCATGGTCTAATCAGTACACACTTTATGGTTTCAGATAAAAGTAGCCATGGTAATTTTCCACTCCATTTAGGTCAAGCCAGGATGAAACAATTCTTTTAAATCTTACTTAGTAACCACCAGAAATGCCTCCTTGTTAAACTATCTGTCCCCTTGCGTTTCTAACTTCATTGATTTTAATGTCAAGTGTTAGTCTCCTTTTTTGGGGTTTTTCAGGAAATTGGTTCTGCACTGCAAGCCAACCTGCAAACCCTGGAAGGAAAGGCAGGGCAGCGCATCCCTCTTCTCTTCCTGCAGCATCCATGGGAGGTGGCTGATGGAGCCCTTCTCCTCCCTCCAGTCCCACCAGCACAGCTTCCCCACGATCCCCCTCAGCCCACGACGGCTGTGTGGCCTCGGCTGCAGTGCCGCGCGTTGTGCCCATGTGTGTCCTTCCGGAGCCAAAATCAGCTGCTGCCTGGGAATGGGGCTCGCCAGGTGTCCATGTGCACGGGCCGTGGCTGGCGGTGGGCTTTGGCAACCCCAGGCACACAGCGGATGCCATGATAATCTGCACTAATCTGCATGGGCTTGGTACCAGCCCCACAGCATCCCCATCCGAGATGGGCATTACCTGGGAGGATGCTGCAGCAGGTGTGGGAGCAGCAGCAGAGGGTGGTGAGGAATCCCTGTGTCCGAGCCCTGGTGCAGGTGCACAAACCTGGGTTTTGGTGCCGTCACACTGAGGCTGCAGTTATGTCCTATGACCCCGCCCGGGGTTTCACCTGCAGCTGGCAGAAAACTACCTTGTTTTTCTGAAGCACTTCGATCAGGACCCTGTTATCTTTGGGTGACACACATTATCTGAGCTTTAATAATATTACACATAATAATATTTTTCAGCCTCAAGCAAGCCAGCAGAATGTTAACAATCTTCTCGTTTGATACCACACGATTTCAAAAACACTTGTGTGCCAAATTGTCACACTTCTCCTCTATTTTATCCTTTGAGGATGGAATTGGTTCCAGCTTTGAAATGCAAATACCAGTCCCAGTTCTCTCGCTTCCCTTGCAAAGGTTAAGAACACATTTATCATGCTGTTCCTGGCTGGCTGGAAAAGGGCAGGAGATGGGAACCAAGAGGAGGGCTCTGGCACTGCGCAGGTCCCAGCTTGGCCGCAGCAGGCTTCATCACCCCACGGGTTTATATTGGCCCGTTACATCTAGTTCATATTTTGTTTACCTATGAGGGGTTGTTTTGATTGAATATTGTAGCTATTGGCAAAGATACGTACAAGCCTTCTGAACACGTGTGAAGTGAGGACAAAAGCGTTCAGGATAAACCTTATTTTAAAACCAGGGTAATTGGCATAGTTAAACATTTTAATTTTAAAATCGTAATATGGCTGTTGGCCAGCGTGCTCTGAGGATGGGCAGTAGAGACCAGGGGACCCTCTGTGAAGGATAAGTATGGCAGAGTTCAGCATCAAGTCCTTCAGTGCCGACAGGGCATTGGGCGAGGGACAGCTCCTAGCACCGTGGGCAAACCTGGTCCTCGCCCAGCCCGATGGTGTGCACAGGGAAGGGGAAGGAGCCTCCATTTGCACCAAGCACCAAGCTACAAGGGCGAGTCTGGAGGAGATACAGTGCATTGCTGCAGGATCCAAAAACTGGATGTGCCAAAAACCCACGTCTGCTCCCTCTGCGCCAGCCAGGCGCCTGGCTGTGAGCACCTTCTCCCCACACCAGCTGGAAGGACACAGCCCTTCCTTAGCCATCAACCCGCGTGCTCTTTCAATGGCACATACAGATTGTTTTCAACCTGCTCACGTGCCCCTGCCTGCGGTCTGGGCCAGTGTCTCCCACCCATATAAGTCCACTGCAGGAGAACACAAGGACTGACTCATGGCGGGTCCGGGGGCAGCTGCCAGCAGCCAAGATGCCAGCTCGGAGGAGAGGAGTTCTGCTCTCCCAGCCAGGCAGGCAGAGCAAGGAGCCAACAACAGGGAGGCAGAGGATAAACGGGAGAGAGGAGATCTGAAGCAAGCACACTGGTCTAGGAAAGGCACGTGAACATGTACCAGCCTGACCTTCACTGCCCTTCAGCAGCCAGCACAGCCTAAACAGGGGCATTTCGCAGAGGGGGGACAGCAGCCAGCCCAAACACAGATCTGGGCTGAGACCACCGTGAATTACAAGATGGTGTCCAAAGGGCTCATCATATTCGGTCACCCCATCATTCTGTGAAGGATGGATATGTGTGTGAACTCCTCCAGAACAGAATAAAATCTGTGCTTCCCAGTAGTCTGCAGAGTTTACATTCTGAGGATTAAACCACAGAGATTGCTGCTTATAATTAAAGGCAGCCGCACAAACCAGTACCAAGAGTGCTAAAATCAAAGTGAAGCAAGGGAAATTACTTGGTGATGCTTTTATTGGGCTCAAACAGCTGTCACACATCAGCATAAAAAGCTCAACCTGTGTAATTTCTGTTTGTGACTCACCCAGGTGGGTATAAGGAGCTGCTACACCTGGCCCTTGCTGAATTTCCCGTGTCCTGTTTTTGCAGAAAGAGTGAATAATGCCACATTTCCTCATGGCTTTTGGCTCCTCTTGCCACAGGGGTGACACTGACCCTCCGCTTAGGAAATGCCCCAGGACAAACCTTCCTATCAGGCTGTGGTTACTGCCAAAACAGCTCTGTGGAAAGACAGCTATGGTAAGAACTGCTTTAATGAGTTCCGAGAAATTAGCTGTTTGTTCTGTTCTTTATTGGGGGAGAGGAGAACTGTGTGTTTGGGATTTTTTTAAGGTTTCTTCTACGTACCAGTTAGGAAGTAAATAGTCTTTAAAGAAATGAAATGAATGTTATCAAGAGTACAGTGCTCTAATTATAATTACATAACTCATATTTCAATTTGATGGGAATATTAAAAGGATTCCTGGGAGAGTTTTGAACAGTCTAAAAGTGCAACAGCATAAAACCCAGTAAACCCTCCTTCTTTTAGAGGACATCTCCTTAAAGGGCCAGGTTCAGCTGCCGGTGCCACAGTCTTTGCAGAAGTGTCGTTTCCTCAGACTCCCTAAAAGACAAACTAATTCTCACACCAGAATTTTCTCCTGTCCATACGATGGAGTGATGACAGTTTTTACTGTTGTCAAGGCTGGAACCCAGGGGACTGTGCGAGTGGATGCAACGCATAAATATTTTCAGTGCATGCCTTATTTGTATAGAATACAAGATGTATTTATAGCCCTCAGGAATACCAGACAGATGTGAGTTGAGAGAGAACCGTGTCTGAGCGGGCAGGAACATTTGGTGACCTCCATGGTTGTTTCAGAGGGTGTCTTGGTGGGCAGGAACATTATCAGGCTTCTCCCTCTTTTCAGTCCCCGAGCTCTTGGCAGGTCAGCTTCCCCCAGGCAGTGCTGAGCTGGGGAGAGCCAGTGTCACAAGAGAAATAATTTTGTAAAACTACTTCTCTCTAGAGCTGTGCTTGTATCTATGGGGTCGAAATGTGCCCTCCTTGGTGTGGATCATACTCCAAGTACATGACACGTTGCTGCCAAGGGCAGGAGGAGAGTGCCCCTGAACTCCTCCATGGCCACCTGAAAAGCTTGTGGCACTGCCCAGTACAGCCCAGAGGCTGCACTTCCTCAGTCCGTGTCAGAGGAGGAGGAAAGGCTGCTCTTTGCACCTTCATGGGAGCTGCAGCAGGAGCCGGGAAGCAGAGCTCTGGCTATGGGCAGTGGGAGGTGGGACCTGCTCACAGTGCTGTGGGAGGAATGGGACTCATCTAGCAGTCCATGTGTGGGACCTGGCACCTGGGGTGGCCTCGAGGTGAAGGGAGATGAGGGAAAGAGAGTTTATCGAGGAGCAGGTGGAGGAGGAGGATGGCCAGGCTGGCCTGCAGCATCAGCACCAGCATGACTTGGGCCATGAGGGTGGGGACAGGTCCCCAACAGACCCTGTGCTCCCAGCAGAGCCCATGCAAACAGGGGACAGAACCAGCCTGAAACCCCCCACGGGCTTGTAGGGTGTGGGGATGCAGGGCAGGGTGGCAGCGCGTGGCTTTGGGGCAGCTCTGGACGGGAGCACAGGGCTGCAGGGCACGCAGCGTCTGACCCCGCGACGCTCCCTCGAGAGAGAACTGCTGCTTCTCACAGGGAGCAAATGTTAAACCAATACCACTCCTCCATCTCGCGTCCTGCTGGTTGCTCAGGAGCCTTGACCAGAAGTTTCCCAGCCTTTCTGCCCTCTGATTTCTAAATACAGCTGTAGCAAATACTGCGGTGCTCCCTGGGGACCGCAGGGAGGGGTGACAGGTCCCTGCTGCAGGCAGCTCTGACCCTGCTGCCCAGCAGTGAGGAAGCTGTGGCCCCTCAGTCCCCTTGGCCAGACTCCCACAGCCTGCCTGTTGCACTCCCTAGCCTGCCCAGGCAGGGAAGGGACGGTAACCTCCTCAGAGAGACAAAATTTTAAAGATGTTTGCTCCCCCTAGTAACAAAAAAATGCCCTTAGTATTTGGGCTGCCCTCATCTTTTAGATCTTCAGGTGTTGCCATCTCATGACCCTGTGCTTTAACTGTTTCATACCCTGGAGCACTCTCTGCAGGAAATTCATCTGGAAAGCTTTCTTTTTGCAAATGAAGACTATGGCATTAGCAAAGACATGACAAAGAAATCTGAGTAAATACCCTCATTTGCTTCACAGCTTCAGATTTCCTTTTAGTTTTTAGGTTTAGGTGAATTTTCTGAGTTCCCAGTCATTGGTCAAAACCATCAAAGACCGAGCTGGCCCTTACGAAGCAGGAGGTGATGTTGCTCCAGGCACCTGGGTGAGCTGTTTTGGACCCCGAGCCAGTCACTGCCCCGGCTGCAGTCACAGCAATAGCGGTGGCACTGGAGGAGTTTGGGGTCTGGTGGGGACACACTGCTGCCTCTCACCAGGGCCACACGCCTTCCCCTGGGGTCATGGCTTTGCCAACCATCCACCGCAGCCGCTCCCCAGGTGAGGCATTGGTGACTGCCTGCGCTGCTTAGACACAATGGGGCTTCTCCTCAGCACCCTCATGGGTCCCAGGGAGCCTCCCCCGATGCTGCCAGGGCGAGAAAGCCAGTAGCCATTGTTTAGCATGGAGGGGCAACTCTTGAGAGCTGAGGGGCACTTTTGACTGAGGGAATGTGGTTTAGATTAACTATTTTTAGCTGGATCTAGTGGGAGTTGAAGAAAGAGAGTGTCTTCCAGGAGGTGCAGAATACCACGCTATATCGGGCACTAAAATAGGATCAGATGCTTCCAATTACACTTAATTCACCTCAATTATAGAAAAAGTCAAAAAAAATTTATAGCTACACTAAGAATATCTTTTTCTGAAGTTAAAAATATTTGGCACTGAAGAGTGTCCGAATTAAGGAGCAGACGCTTGTGGTACCCATCAGCTTCGGTGCAGTGTGTGACTCTTTGCAGAGTGCTGCTGGTGCTGCCAGGGTAAGAGGGGCATGGTTGCAGGGGTGGGGTCCACCTCACCCCTTCTTTGGGGCAGTTTAGCCTGTGTCTGCCCCCTGACACCAACAAGCTCTATGGTGTAATAGTACATCCAGGAAAAAGCATTTTCTTGGGTTTTACATCAGAATGCAGCCTGACACTAGTCATAAACCAGGCAGTTTCCTGAAGGAGACACCAGATCACCCTGCCCGGGTAACCAGAGGTTGGTATTAATTTTCGTCTCACTAAAAATCCTATCAAAGCTGAAATCATCACAGATCACAGCAAACAATAACAGTCTGCAACATGCTTGGAGAGGGTAAGATGTTTCCGGGTGGCATTGTGCCTGTGTTTCACCCAGCCGTACCTTGCTCAGAGAAGAGCCCTCCCAGCCCTGAGCTGCAGCTCCTGGGGAGGCAGGAGGGACTGGCGAGAAGGAGCTCACATCTGCACCGCTACGACCGGTTCTACGGAGAAGCAGAGGGCTTGGATGGCACTTTCTCAGCTGCCAAGCCATGAGTTGCTATTTCCTTTGGCTTTCCTCTCTGACTAACTGTTTCCTTCTGTTAGGCTGCCCTATTTATCAGCTGGCGACAGACATCAAAGCGTGGGATTTCCACCCGCTCCTCGCAGGAGGGAAGGTGCTCCTGCTCACGACTTGGGTGCCCGTGCCCAGCTCCTTGCTCTAGTGCCACTGGGGTCCATGTCCCAGCCCTGTGCCCCAGCAGACCCTGGTCCCCAGGGCTCTTTTGGCTCTCCCACAGTCTGGCACCCCCAGGAGCCAGGCTTCCCCCCAGACCTCCCTCCTCGGCTGCAGGCTCTTGACATTTTGTTGGACTTAAGGGGGAGAAAAAACCATTCAGTCAGTGCTGATTTCCCAGTTCAGGGTAACCTTTTCACTTCCAAGCTAAGGACAGCTTGACATTTCCTCTGCATCCCAGGGAGGGGCTGCAAAGCCTCTCAGCTTGGCTCCCGACAGCACTGCACGTCTCTGGGACACACTGTGCATCTCCAAACACTTGAAAAACATTAAGCTAATTTTTAAAGCCCTCATTCAGCAGCACACTGACTCGAGTTGCCGTCGTTGGAAGCCTGCAGCGTGTACAGCTCTGCTCTGCCCGCTCTCTGCTGCTATCCCTGCCACGGCTGCCAGACAGTGAAGGCGAATTTATCACAAGGGAACCCAGAATGAATTCCTGCTGTCTTTCCCGGCTGTCCTCTCGTTGCCTTGGTGGTGAACTGTGGGCACACGCTGCCTTATGTCTCTGTGCCCTAAGATGGTGTGAGTGGCTGTGGCAGGCCATCCCACCCGTGCGCTCGGTGTCATGGGATGCCTGCATTCCCGGTTTGGATGAAGGAGATGACTGCACTGGCATTCCGTATTTTCAGGTTTGCATTTCTTGGAGGCCAGCCTTTGATGGGACAGAAACAAGCGCTCCTGTCCCCAAAGACTTCACGTTTCTCACGTGCTGGAGGGATGATTATACTGGGGAAAGACACGGCTTGTATCCCTACATCTTCAAAGACTCATACATAAATTTTGTAGTCGTTTTCTAAGAAAAATGTGGATGACCACATTGAGAAGATGCAGAGTGGCAGAAGCAACTTCTGAGTGCCCTGTGCCGTGCTTTCATTCTGCAGACTGGGGACCAGCCAGCTCTCCGTGGTAAGAGCAATAATTGCTTCCAGTTCCAACACGCTCTCCCCTCTTTTCTTGTATTTTCCCCCATTCTACATTATCTATTACAGCTGACATAACATATGATTTACATCTTGGTGACTGACCATAGGCCACAGGGATTCCCAAGTGGTCACAAGCCAAGAGCTGCTCCTGAGTGGCGATGCTTTAGCCATTCTCCACGCTCACTATACAGACCACCAAAACTTGATTCGAGTCATGAATCATCCCGGACAGAGTTGAAGCACGTAGTTGTAGCATTTATGCCATGTGCAGGAGGACACAACTGTTCTTCCTTTGCCAATACCATTGCTGAATGGTAAACTCCACGAAGGCAGTGTTTCTGGCCTGTACCAGATTCCTGAAAGCCAAATACACTGTCACCAGGATGGTGAGAAACCTCGGAGTTAAAGATTGAAAAAAAAAAAAAAAAATCCTCCAACTTGGAGCTTTTCCCTAAAACATCAACACTAAACCTTTCTAGGACAGGAAGCAGACAAGATGTGCGTTACAGAGAGAGGGGAAAAAATCTGCCTCTTAAACAGGGACAAATACCAACCCTAGCCACCTTTTAACAGCTTTCAGTGAGCGATGGTCGCATCGCTCCGCTGTCTGAGCACCCTCCGGTGACTTGACACACAACCAGTGGCTGCTCTTTGTGCTTCCTTCCCTATTGCTCTTCCCAAAGGAAAATATTATTTATCAAGGCAGAGAAGCCTTTGAAAATCGTGTTTCAGATGAATCGGTTTCCTCTCTATGCTTGATTTATTGTCCCTCGCTAATGTAACGGGAACAAGCTCCTGCCAGGCGTTCTCATGTACTTTTCAGTATTTCCAGTGCTTAAAGGGATTGTGTGAACATTAGAAGCGTACTCCATCCGAACATTCTGCAGGTAGCATTGCTGTAAAAAGGCGAAGGTATCTTTCACCTTGAATGAAACTGCCACAGGACACATTAAAGGGCTACTTCCCTTTCACTCTTTAGACATCCCTCTGTGTTCCAGAATCAGCCTGTGTCTTGTTCCCCACTGATTAAACGGATCTTTTGCCCACCAATCATGCACAGAGGAGAAAAAAAAAAAAAAGAAAAAAGAGGCAAAAGTGCCCAAACCCTGCCTTTTGCAGAGAAAGCCATGTTCCTCAATCTGTCTGCGGTTGTTTCTCTTTTAATAACCTCTGTTCAAGCTGACAGCAGCTCTTAAAAGTAGTTTTGGATTAAAAAGGAAGGAAGACATCCCAAGACTTCATGTTTCTAATTATGCTCCCAGAGAGCCTTCAAATGACTTTCATGAATTTATACCCAAAGCAGCCAATTCTCTTGCCGCTCACACTGTTTTTATCCTGAGAGAGATCTATTCGCTGTAATGGGGCTATGACTGTTTTTAACAGGCTTACATAAGAGGAGAATGAGATCCAGTGGGTGGTCTCTACCTCGCAACTTTTCCTTGGTTTCAAACAGCTCCTGAAGGAAGAAAACCAATTTAATTAAACTGGGGCCAAAAAGACACACGTGTCAGGAAAAAAGGGTGGTAGATGCCCATCTGCTGTTTATTCTTCAGTCCCCAAGATGGGACCAAAGGTCCTGATGGGTCCCAGATGCACCTCTGCAGGTCCTGGAGTCAGCACGGCTGGGAAGCAGCACTCCTGAGCCAACCCAAGGAGCTGTGTCATTTGGGGTAAAAAGTTATTCCTAAAGAATTGTATTTACAATTAAGGGAATTGTGTCCTTATAACAACTTTTCTTTGAAAAGGTGTATTTAGAAAAAGGCACTTGCACTTACTTGTTCCTGTCCTTCTCTGTGGTGCTCACCAGCAACATGCTAAGTACAAGTAGTCCATGCTGGTGCCACAGCTACTAACTGACCACTTAGCGTACAAATGCGGTGTCCTGTAGACTTTTCATGTGAAATGAAGTGTTGGACTTTATCCGCAGATTAACTTTCATCTACTAAAGCTTCTTGAAAAAGAATGAATGGGATCATGAGAATATTTTTCATCCGGTTATCTGTCTTTTGGCAGCTACTGAAAAAGAAATACAGCTGTTTCTTTAAAAATTAAAACAACTGAAGGGCAGTAAGCAATAATGTTTCATACAGGAATTGAAACACATCTCTGCAAACAAACTCATGGTGAGATGTCACTTCTGGTAGCTTCTGGAGAGGGAAGGAGTATGGGAGTAGTCACTGAAAATACCCTTGCATCTTGCCCTGGAGTTACTCCATTTCTCGTTCTTCCTGGCTGCCTGCTTTCATGTCTTGGAGCAGAGGGAAGGGCAGAGCGGTGCCGGCCATCCCTGCTCCTGCCTGCACCTCTTCCAGGCAGGGTCCCCACCTGGGCTCTGGGAGCCATCGGTTGGAGCGAGCTGATCTGCTGCCCATGTTCTCCTTTGGATATTGTGTGAGCAAGTGCTGTCCACAGCTCCTCCTTCGGAGTGAATAAACTTTTAAAAGCAGTTTACAAGGTTTTGTGTTTGTAAATTTTATTGCTGCTGTAGTATTTGAAGAAGTCTGAGGCAGAAAATCCCGTTGGCAGGGAGCTGCTCTTGCACTCGCACCTCACCCAGCAGCTATGCTCAGCGTTTATGGCGTGGTTTTGGCCAGACTGTATTTGAGGATAAGGATCGCACGCTGTGTTTTGAGACTTGTCTTACTGACAAGGTCATTCCCAGTTACTGTGCCTGCTTCTGCGGAAAAGCTCTACTTAAACCTGCTCCATAGTGGGAGAGACAGAGGAAGAAAGAGTTAACTCTTCCGAGGACTTGAAGAGAGATGTTTTCACTGTGGCACGTTCCTTTATTCTCTATCTATGGCTGGAGGTGCTCTTGGTCTGGTTTTCAATGTACCCAGAGAAATGCCCCTGACCTAGGACAAGGTACGGCTCCTGCACTGCCTGCCCATGTCTGCTCGCTTCAGAGCGGACACGGGGCAGCTCAGCACAGACGTCGAGATGGTGTGCCCACCCTAATCCCGAGGGAAGAGCACACACCCAGGTGCTGAGGAGCCCTGGAAAGGCTCTGGAGTCACATCTCTGTAACACCTCGAGAGCCCTGGTGCCCTGTTGGGTCTGGGAGTGGAGGGCATTGACTTTCCTGTTGCTGGCCTGTGAGAGGGACGTTTTCATCAGGCTCTGACTGCTCAGGTGTTGCTTTTAACATACAAAACAGTGAGGCAAAGGGTGACTTTTCCTTGCTAAGTTATGCTCTTCATGCAAATTGACAAAAGAAAAGTAGGAGGGAGGTAAAGCGGTGCTAAAATTGGTTAGTCAGCTGTGGGGCATGGAAACCTCACAGTGTGCCTGAACAGCAAATTATCACACAGCCCTGGGAGGTGGTGATGCCACCTCGCTCCTCTCATCCTCGCTAGTGTGAGCAAGCTGTGAGACGAGGACGATGCGAGTGTCAGAGGCACATAGCAGGATGAGGGAGTTACAACGATCGCAGTCTCCAGATGGTTGGGTTTGTGCTGCCCACGGCCCCCAGCAGCCCCGAGGCTGCTGCTCCAGCTCCAGAGCTGCCAAGGGATGGGCCAAGCTGCCCAGAGGTTCATTTCTATGGTCAACAGCCGCAAAAGCCTCCGCAACTCCTGGCAAACAATGAGATGGCATGAAATGAACTCTCTTTTTTTTTTAGAGTGGAAATGCATCACTTCAGTCAGTAACCATGAAATACTGAGAAAATTCTCTGCTTTTCTAATTACCAGCGAGTCACGGGCTTTGGTCTGTAAAAAGTGCACTACATAAACCCTCAGTTAAATACAGGTTTCTTTTTTTGTGCCACAGAGATAAGTGGTGCTTTCAAATACGCCTTTAAAAAACAAACCGCAAAGCGAGGTTACTAGCTTCTCGGTGTGGTGATGCCTTGGAGCAGTTGCCCACGGTTCCTGGGTGGGGAAGCCCACAGCTGCGGCACACCGTGGCAAGTGCAAAAGCAGCATTTGCTGAGGGAACTTGGCACTTTCCAATAAACGTCACTCCACGCAAAAGGCTGTGGGGTCCACACCTCTCACTTCTGCCTTCCAGTCTGACAGCAGTTCGTTACGTACAGCATGCAGTGCACGCTGTCGATTTTCGTGGCTGAAAAACGCTCTATTACATGCCAGGCGCTACAGACGTGAGCTGGAGCATGTTGCACTGTAGTGTTTCCCTGCACAGGCTCTGGAGCAAGGCTAAGGCTGCTGGATCAAAGCTCTGCCTTGGAGCTCCAGGCAAAACTTGGCATGATTTTGCAGAAAGCGAGCACCCAGCCTTTCAAAGCACACCCTGACCACAGCAGCCTTCCCTTCGGAGAGCAAGCAAAGTGTTCTAATGGCTCGTCAGATCATTTCAGAAACAATTCTCTGCAGTGTTTTGTCAGAAAGATGATGTAAATGCACCAGGAGCGAAGTCTATGACAAATTTCTCACCCTGGAACATTAACGTGTAAACACTGCAGCTAAAACTCAAGCCCAAATTTCTGGCAGGCAGCGTCCATGGCAAAACCCGCTGCCTTATGCTTGATGGATGAAGATGCTCAGAACACTTCAGGAGCAGCTGCACTGTCTCAAGACACCATAAATGGCAACGGCAGAGCTGCGATGCGATGCAGTAGAAATGTTCCCCAGGTCTGCCGCCGTGGACAGCACTGCTCTGCCGCAGCAAGGGCTTTGCGAGGTGGCTGCAGCTACTGCAAGCGGGGGCCAGGCAGCTGGGTCCCCTCCCTGCTGGCTGGAGGAATCCATGGCTGAGAACAGCTTCATGGCTTGAACAGTGGGGTGTGAGCACAGGGCAGCCTGTGACACAGCGGTGTGAGCGACCCGATAAATTTGTACACTGGAAGCGAACATTCCACATTGGGGTCGGCTCCAGAAATCTCTCCAACGAAGCATGGCGGGCCATTGAGATCGACTGGTGGTGTTTCTGCTCTCTGACGAGGGAGACCTTCTTTGGCTGGAAGAATCTGAGCTGTTAAATAGGAAATTCAATTTACGCAGGACTGCTGGCTGGGCACAAGTGTAAACCTTTGCATACGTGTGCCCGAGTAACGCGCTATGTCGGACTCGCCTGGTGTGAATATTTGCACATAGGGAATAATAAGGAAAAGGCGCTGCTGACTCATGAAACGGTCACTCAGAACCAGAACAAACAGTGGTGAATGCTGCTTGAAACCATCTATTGTCTCCACTATGGCTTGAATAAATAGTTAATCTTTGGCACACTGCTAAGCTATAGTACTCTAAATAAAATGGTACAGCTGAACCTGAACCGTTCATTGACATTTGCTGTCAGGATCACTGTAATTCTCTTTTTTTTTTTTTTTTAAAGGGATCCTTGCTGCCCAGCTGAGGTTTCCGGCATGAGTTAGCAAGCAGGCCAGGTCTGTAATCTTGTTGCGAGGAGTTTGGGGGCTAGAAGAGCAGCCGCAATCAGCCAGAAGCCGTTCTGGTGGGTCTCCTTCAGAGTGTGTGTGGCACCAAGACGCGGACAGGGGGATCCCCTTCCCTGGGAAACCTCCCACCCGTGACCCCTCAGCCTGGCTCAGCACAGCCGTGCCATCGCCTCCTCCACTCGGTATATCGCGCATAAGCACCTCGCCACACACGCCCGTCCTCGGCTTCGTCCTCTGCTGCGCGTTCGCCCAGCGTCTCTCCCGGATTCACTTCCTCATGGCTGCCCAGCCCCCCAGCTATTAACAGGATTTAGCTAATTAGCTGCAAGCAGTGCTGTTCTCCCTCTGCAGTGTAAAGAGTTTACTATTTTTATCTGACTCTGGATGGTTTCGGTTCCATGGGGATTAAGGTCATAGGGCACACATTTATTCAGACGCTGGAATTCTTACATCGTTTTTCCATTACTCGGTTCAGAAGGAGGAGCCTCAGCCTTTCACCTCCTCTTCTTCCCTCTCGCTGCGCCCTGGGTGCCCGCTTGCCCTCCCTGCCACCTCGGCGTGGGGAGCCGGCTTCTCCGAATTAGCTTTTAGTTTGTCTTCTTTAACACAACTTCGGCTGAGAATCTGAAACCTCACCAAGTTATGGTTTAGTGCTGATTTTCTTTTCGTGCTAAGCTCATCTTCAGCAGTGAGGTAATTTACAAATCGTGACCCTTTTCCTCCCATCCTCCCATGTAGTGAAGCACGCAGGTCCACATCAGATCTGAGTCTTTTTTCTCTCTCATCCACGCTGTAAAATATGCTATAAAATAAAAATGATTGGGCGAAGCAGGCAGAGAAATATGGTACGCATTCAACAATAAAGTTTCTATATAGAATTCCATAGTGTATTGAATCTATTTAATGAGTTTTCTAGATTAAGCTGAAGTCTAGGGAATTTTTCTTATAATGCCATATCCCGTAAAAATATCTATGGTCCTGAGAGAGCAGACACCATATTAATCTATTTCTTTAATGTTGGGTGATTAGGTAACAGACTTTCTGCAGCAGTGATATTGACACTATTACTCCTTGTGTAATTCAGTTAAAAAAACCCGTTCTGCTCCTCAGTGCCTTCTCCGACCCAGCCCCGAGACTACAAGGGTGTAAACGCAAGTGGCTGTGTAATCTACGGGGTATATACTAAATACCATCTCCCTTTTGAATGACATCAGGACAGATGACATTTATACCCTTACAACAACCCACGGGCAGATCTTGAAGGGATGCAGAAGACCAGCCTTGTAAGGAATAACTTGCATGTTGCCAACCCACTTCTGCAACGGGCCCAGACTTTGTGGCTCGCACCAGCTTCTGTTTCTGCAGGAGCTGTGGGATGGCACGTGCTGGGACCCTGCCTCCTTCGAGCCGGTTTCAAAACACAAGGAGAATGCACAGCCTGCCACTGGGTCCTTACCACGGGGTCCCACCGCTCTGCTTTACCACCCAGCGTTTGAGGTTTGCTTAACGGATGTGAGGAAAGCCAATATGCTAGAAAAATCTGGGTGCAGAACAAGACCAGGATTTGTGATGCCAGGGTACCTGATCGTTTGTCTCAGGCAGTGAAGGGTTAGGAGCCCTGTGGAGACAGCAGAACTGGCCTAATCACACAGACACACACCCAAATTACATCATATGCCTTATTTAAAAGAAATCAAATTCTGAGGAACGTTAAGTGGCTTAAATTATAAATGAGTTGCTTCCTTATGGGAGATCTGTGTATGAACTGTTTGCTTATGAAACCGGGAAAGCTGCAGTTACCTTGTACCCGTCCTGCTGTGAAGATATCTGGAGAAGAGGTTGAGGCAGCCCCACAGACCTTCTTACCAACCTGTTGCTGCCACCAGCAGCAGCCAAACTGTGTCCCAGTGGCCCTGTGAAGCACCCACAGGGGCACAAACCCCATGTTCCCCCATGTGGGAAACCCTGCTTGTGGGAACCGGCTGGACCCTCCTGGGGTGGTGGGACCCTTCTGCGGCACCAGCCCCCTGGCAGCTCCTGCCCCAGTTGCTGCAGTTTGGTGCTCGGTGGCATCACCCAGCGCGTCCCACTTTCTGTAACAGCTGCTCAGCAGAAGGGTCAACCCTGGCCAAGAGCAGCCGTCTGGGCACGCTCTGTGCCCCAACGCTGCCAGCACCTGCTCTGGCTTTACCACCAGGGCGGAATTCATTTAAAAAATAGAAACAAAAATTCCTGACGGTCCCCTGCAGACATCCAAACCCAATGTAATAATTTAAAGTGACCAGAGGATGGGTAATCCTTCTTATGATGAAAACTGCTGGCCTTCTGGGATGAGGTTTTTAGAAATTTTCATTAGGAAATTGCTCGGCATAAGTCGTTCATTCTCTAGAGTGGCACCACACAGCTCACCGGGTCCCTGTGGCTTTCCGGGTTTTTTACTTTGTTTTTAGGAAAATGCTTGCTCTACCAGGCAAAAATCTGCAATCTAATAAATACAACTTTTCAAAAACAATGCTTGCAGTTGCATCTACTGCAATTGTATTGCAATTTTGCATCTATTTTATGGGTATAATCATGCTCAACAAGCTGTGCTTTCTCCTATTACTTTTTCCCACACTAATGGGAATTGGGAATGCTGTCTTGGGGGTTTTGTTACTGTGTTATATAAAAATGAAGAATTGATACCACTGAGCAGAGCTGGGCGTTTCTTAATATCCCCTAAACCGACCCCTGCCTGCTGTTTCAGCAAAATCAGCTGCAAGTACACAACTTTCCTTTTTACTATACACAAGAGCTGGAAGAAATGTTAGAGTTCACAGATTGTCCCAAAGATTATTATTATCCTCTGGGAGACAGTCGTGCAGAGGAGTAACCAGTGTTTAGCTGTTTATATCCTGCTCTCTCTGATCTGCTCCATATATTTATGAAACTTTCCATGCCACGCCTTCATAAACCGTCATCACATACTGCCTTAGAGAGGACAGGGAGACAACCCCAAGGTGTTCCTCCTCATCCTAAGGACCGAGAGTCTGACAGCGGAGATGCTGTGCTTGACAGCGCTGCAGATCCTGCCTGCTCCAGCACCTCCGCGGTTCTGCTGGTGATGAGGGATGGACAGACAAAGGCAGGTTCAGTCCGTTGAGGGTGATGCCTCATCTTCATCCCCGGCACACACTGCTGTCCCCGCAGCCCTGGCAGGAGAGTGGAGCTCGGGAGAAAGGAAAACCACTGTGGCAGCTGCAGCATTTACTGCCGTATTGGAATTAATTACCCCCCGAGACAGATTTCAACTGAACAGATAAATGGCGTTGCAGCTTTCCAACACCACAGGCCCAGCCTTTCCCAATTCCTGTTGTTTGGAACGTGGCTTCCTGCTCCAGAGTGCGAACAATGCTGGGAGTTGCGCGTGTGACTTCCCGGACACTGTCCCCCTACCTGACACCACTTTCCAAGGGTCAAGACCACGCCATAAACAGTTGTTTTGCCCTTCTCCAGGAAAAGCTGCGTATCGTTTGCAATGAAACACCCCGAAACATAAAGTCTGTGCAGTGCTTTAGGATTTCTCAAGAAGTGCTTGCGAGGTATGACTGTTTATGAGCTGTACAAAGGCAATATGGAGATGGCCTTCAGCACAGGAACATCAGACGGGGGCTCGTAAGGGCAAGAGCTATGGGAAGAGAATAGATACGAGAAATGCAAAGAGGTGGAAGAGTGTACAAAAAATCTGTTACTCTGCCAAAAGGTTAAAAACAGAAGTTGCAAACACAATTTGAGGGGTTGAGCGCGGTTGTTTAGCTTCTACACTAATACTATACTACTACAATACTAATACATGCTACCACTACTATATAATGATACTACTGTGTAATAATAATACTATGTGACAATACTATACTACTACTATAATACTTCTACAATAATACTTCGGTTTAAGTTTAGCTTAAGTTTAAAAAGGAATTTAAAAAGTCTAAAAATTCTCAAAATTCATGAGTGACAAACACTAAAAGAACAAAGTTAAAAATTTACAGGTCAGGTTACACCTTGATTATTGTAGGAATTCAGTTAAGTTTCATTTGGAAATGTTTGTGATATAACACTACAAAGCCAGTCTGAGATTAAGAACCCACCAGAAATAGATGACAGCACTAACGCTGCTGTAAGAGCACTTGTGGAATGCCTGACGGGGAAAAAAGGCAGTATAATGGCAGCACTAAGCTTTAATGAAAGACATTATTAGTCAGCAGTCTCAAAGGCCTTACATTAGGCTCCAGGAAATACAGTAATGGACACATCACTGCCTGTGCCTCACAGTTCAGACCCAGATCACGCTGCGGGCTACCCAGACAGTGGGTAAAGCGCTGTGCCAGTAATCCCAGCGGTGCTAATCCGGTGAGTGCTTTGCCGGAAATACATTTTGGAAGATGAAGAAGAAAATCGCTCATTCGCCCTATCCCCCTCTCTCATGTTAGTGCAAAGTCCACAGAGCATCCCTGTGCCGTGGAGCACCTCAGGCCAGGAGCAGCAGTGATGTCACTGCGAAATGTGAGAAAGCACGTCAGGCATAGCGGTGAGAATTAACACAACTGCATTCAGCAAGTTACGAATCACACGGCACAACGAGCGAGAAAAATAATCCCCAGCACTGAATGGCGAAGGGGTTGGGTAATTTCTCTGCAGCCGCCTGGACTGGAGAAGGACTAACGTGTCCCGCGGTCACTGTGCGAGTACCATGAACAGCCAAGAGTAACAGGACACGGTAGCGTGCAGATGTACCTGCTTCACCTCGTACGTGTTCGGCAGGGAAGAGCAGGGAGGAGACGGTGTTCATGCTGCTGTACAACAAATAAAGCTGACGAGGTCGAAGATCACGGGCGCGTGGTTATCCGGATGAACAATTGTGCACGTGTGTGCTTGTTCAAGACACTTCTGACGAAAGACTCTTTGAAGAGCTCTGTATTATTAAGAAGTCACCTCACTGGTGCCGTACAGCAACACCCCTCTGAGAGCCCGCTGTTTATTAGCTCTATGTTCTGGTCTGCCTGCTGCATTAACATGCAGATGTTCACCAGCTGTTAAGGCAGGTTTCGTTCAGTTTATCCCTGACTGCAGTGAGCTGTCCTTGAGAGTGTCACGCACTGGAATCGCCCCAGCACGGACGACAGCCCCGGTCCGGGGCTTTGATCGAAGTCTGAAGCCTGCGTGGCACAGAGCCACGCGGAAACGCTCAGAAGCTGCAGGCACAGCCCTGTTCCCTAACGGCCAAAATGAAACAGAATCTGCGTGTCATCACTTCAAGCTCCCCTTACTACCCCAAATGATAGATTCGTAAAAAAGAATAATTGGGGCCATTGTCTCTTGTTCTGTTTTTCATAATGAACAAGAATGCGTTTTTCTGCAATTGGAACACTTTCTATTTGTGGTGCCATTGAATACGGGAGGTTCCTAGTTGAATTTTTTCCTCATAAAAATGTGCTTTTCCTGCAACAGAGTGACAAAGAGAGAAAGACCCTGTAAAAGCTCCCTATCCCAACAGACAACGTTATTGTACAGATTTCCTAGTGCTGTTGTACATGTGGCAATCAAACCAGCCGTGTCCCCCACAGAACTGCCCAGCCGGCTCATCTCACGCCTGGGGATGGAATGGGGTTTAGTAGCTGCAATGTTGCTGCCGTTTTATTTTAACTGGACCAGGCTTAAAACAGCTGCACTTGGCAGAGCCTGGCACATGGTACGTGGCTCTGGAAGAGGCTGGAACTGTTAACCTCGAGTGATAAGCAGAAAGCAAATACTAAGAAATAAAATAGACTCAAATACACTTTTTTTTTTAATGATTTCTTTCTTTTTCCAGTGTATACACTTTGATTACTAGTAACCCTTTTCCTTACACAATGTTAGCATTCATGTTTGATACCATATAAACCAATTGATGTGCCAAAAGATTTATTAGTATTTTCTAAATGCTCTCAAAACATTTTGCACATCTGAAAGATGATGGACAAAACCCAGTCACTTGGTTAGTGTCGCCAGCTGCACCAGAATGACATCCTGCTAAGGACAGAACTAATCCCTGGGTGTGGAAGGTCTCCAAACCGCCCGGTCCATGGCACTGCTGGTGGTCCAGGAAGAGCTTCACGGGTCAGTGGTGGGTGTGATCTGCGCCAAACGTGGACTAAGAACAACCTCACATAATTTCCAGGCTTCTCTGCAAGTTAGATCATAACAAATGGTGCTCTAGGGATCAATGTGGAAGAAAAAGTTGAAGTTTCTTTATACTGGTACCTGTTCTGGCTCTCACAAACATTAGAGTGTTCAGTGATGTTTTATACAGGGCACTGGAGTCGTGAAATAACGCTCAGGTGTTGGGAGAAAACAGGCGGCTGGCTGCTCTTGAAGGAGTGGATTTACGAGCCAGTCAGCTTTATTTCCATACTAGTCCTATTCTTTAAGATCCTTGAAACCGCAGACTTTGTACCTACACGGTACAAACGCTGGCACTGCTGCTCCTGGCTGCAGCGAAGGTGCGGACTTCGCTCTTCGCCCTTTCCCCAGCTGCCGTGCCCCTGCTGCGGCTGCCCCAGCGTTCCCCCCAGCCTCGCGGAGTGGGGAGCGCGTCCAGCTGCGGGCAGCTGAGGAGAAGCAGCACAGGAGAGGTGGGGAGGGGTTCCCGCAGAACGCTGCGATCCCCAGCCTCCAACTGGGATCAACTCCGCTCACCTCTGCAGCCGGGAACGCCTCGACACCTGCCCTCAGCTTCTCTCCTTCTGAAGTGGACATAAAGCACCGGGGAAACAGAAGAGCAAATTATTAGAGGCATTACTGAAAGG
Source organism: Bucorvus abyssinicus (assembly GCA_009769605.1). NCBI lineage: Eukaryota > Metazoa > Chordata > Aves > Bucerotiformes > Bucorvidae > Bucorvus > Bucorvus abyssinicus. Next base: position 6,207,615 of record CM020032.1, read on the forward strand.
AAAGAGATTTTTAGGATTTGGCCTCGAGAGTTGCTTTCAAGAGCTCTTCGAGGGTCTTGTTGCTGCCAGGCTTCTCTGTTGGGAGCAACTGTGGGACTCCAGAGTTCACAGTGTAATTTTGAAGGGCTGGGGACATGCATCCACCCTAAGACCAAACGTGCTCCTTTTCCACTGGGCAAAACCCTAACGATAATCAGCTACGTTGAAGCAAACACCTCTGTCTAACCTCTGCAGTCCTTGAGCAGCTGAAGGAAATAGAATCTCACTGAAGATGTGAGTCTGTGCTACCCTTTCTGTTCTGATTTACTCCTACCTCTGTGAGCTTAGCATAAAATAAATCACATCCTACTCACCACATAAGTGCACAGTGTCTTTTCTGTAAATCAGCCTCGACACAAAAACATGAGAACAGCAACATTAAAACAATTCCAGGCACTCGGGAAAACAAAATTATGCACCTGGAAATTTTCTTGAATAACAAATTCAGTAACTACATTTAATTTATTTACTCCTCGAGGGCTCTTTTTCAGTGCATAACACCGAATGTCACTGCATTTAGTGATTGTTGGGGTAAGGGCTGCTCGTTTTGGGAATTACAAAGAATTTTTTCATCTGTGTCACAGATCAAAGACCTCTGATCAAGTGGCAGCATAAGAGAACTTTAATAAAGGTCACAATATTTGTAGCCATTATAGCAAACAGACGCGGTCTGTCACAAGCTGGAGTTGTCTGCTTCTATGGAGTGAGACAGGTATTGAGTGTTTACCATTGGCTCTGATTCAAAAGCAGGCAGAAAGAGATGTTTTGAGGCCGGTTTGGAGGACTATGATAATCAGGATGCAAGTGTCCTATTCTCTGATCTCCAGGCATAACTGAACCGTAAGCACCTTGGCTGCCCTCTGTCACCTCTATTTATTTGGTATATACACAGTAGTGCTCATGCTGTACAGCCCCGTCACCCCACAAAAGTGAGATGAGTGCGAATGTCAGCCACAGGAACACGCTGAGAACTCCCGCTCTAACTGCGGTGTAAGGCTGGCCTCAGTGTCTGCCAGCATGGGACAACTGGCCGTGGGTAGGGGAGGTGGTACTGCACGCCAGCATCCCTCAGGGTCACAGGGCACCATGACTGACATCTCAGCATCAACACTCCCAGCACCAATAACAGCACCAACGGTCCCAGGGTGTCCCCGTTTTGCTGGGATGGAATCCCAGTCCAGCCATGGTGTGCTGGCCATTAGCACTTTCCAGTCAGCCAGGAGCTTAAGCTGGGAGGGGCACAAGCCAGGACAGCTGCCCCGAGCTGGCTCTCAGGTGGTTCCCATCCCATCAACACCACGCTCAGTATAAAGGGAGAGGTTTGCTGAGGATGGGGCTCCTCTGGATCATCCTTTTCCTTCTCCTCTTGCTTTTCCTTGCCCCTGGAGGGGCTCACTCACCATCCTGCTCCTGAGGAACTAACTGCCTGCCTGTCTGCTTGTTGTGACCACTGTACATCTGCTGTGCTGAGTATAACCTTGTATATCTTATATCAGCATTAATTTTGCTATTCATTAAATCTGTTTTCATTTCAGGCCATGGGTCTCCTTTTCCCCATCTCCCTTCTCTGCTGGGAAGGGGTCACTGGGTGATAGAACAGCTGCTGCAGTTTAGCCCCGGACACAGGCTGAACAGAGACCCAGGGACAACTGGAATTTTTTCAAATCAAATGCATGTATTTTTTCCATACCTGTACTTGCTGTTTCCTCTTCATGTCTATGAAGGGAACCAGTATGGTTTCCTCTGGCTTATTGCGTATTTCAGAGTTAATGATATGACTGTTCTCTGCTTGCTCAGTTGGAAATATTTATGGACTGTATTAGTGTGCCCGCTTGCGTGATTCCCTCCCTCTCTAGCCCTCACTTCCAGCAAGGAGGGTTCTTCTCTATGCAAGGGCAAAGAGGTGGTTTGTCTGAGCTGTATACAGCAAGTCTCTGAGGTCAGTGGTGTCTGCCAGGGCACTGACCAGCCCAAATGTCCCCAACCAGCCCAGCTGGACCCTCCCACCATGGCCCAGACCCTGTTTCAGCCAGCCCCATGCAGCAGGATGCTGGGCTCCAGCCTCAGCACAGCTCTGCCATGCTTGGCTGTGAGCCCCTGAGCCAGGCTGCCCATGGCACACACTCCCCCCCCAGTGCTGGTCCATCATGCTTCCTTTTGACAGCAGCAATGTGCAGCCTGAGGTATGGATTAGGCACCTGTGTGCCAGATCTGGGGTTTTCCAGATCTGGGGTTTTCCACCTCTAGCTCCTGGGGTCCAGGAACAAGGTAAACTTAGGGAGCAGCCACTTGTGTGACCCTTCCTCACTTCCAAAGCATGAACTGAAAAAAAGACAGTGAAAACCCTGAGTCCATTTCCTTTGAGCTGTGTTTTGCAGTCTAGAAAGTATAAAATGGCTCTTTTAATCAAATGTTGGGACAGGCTCACAAAGCCCTCTAAAATCCATCTCTGAGAAGAAGAGAGGCCATCCCTCATGGTTATAAAAGAGCTTTCAGGCAGCAGAATATTACATTGCATTTAAGGGTTTTAATCTGATATAGTTTTGCTTTTTTGTTGTTTTTCCTGCCAGTATAAAAAGCTCTTCATAAAGATCTTTCTAATAAAAGCATAAGCCAATTAGTAAAGCCATAAAGACAGTGATGAAAGAAACTCAAATATGATTAGAGAGGAATTGCATAACCAGTGTTCAAGAGCTCCCTCCATTATCCCGCTGCAATGGTCAGGGAGCCCTTCCCGTGCGGATGGGAGTTGGAGCTCCAAGTGCACCCCAACAAAACTGAGGTAGCCACAGCTCTGCATGTTCCTGGGCAGCTGTGCGGGGGACAAGATCTCCCCACCTGCCTGTGATGCTGCATGTGACGGCACTGTTTAATCCTGCCCCATGCCCTGAACGCCACCTGCCAGGTCCCAAGGTAACCCATCTGCCCAAACCAGGGTGAGGACGATGACCCAGCAGAGGCTGAGCACGCAGAAGCGCCAGGAGGGCCATGGCAGCGCTCGTGGCTGGCAGCAGGCACAGCGGTTCCGCACCTCTGTGCTGAGGGCACAAATATAACCAAGTGCAGTGCTTGTTATTGTCTAAAATATGAATCGAAATCCTTTTTTTTTGTTAATACTCTCAGGTCTGTCCAGCTGGCCACAGCTTTTGGGGGAGGTTGCAGTACTTTGTTCAGCTGAAAAACTGAATTTGCTTCCAGCCAAATTTTCACCAGTAGCCAGCGTGCCTGGGTTTGTCTGCGCTCTCCAGAAGGCACTTTGGTGTGTCTGGGATATCACACATCCCTCCTTTGTACCTGTTTCAGTCCCATTTTCTATGAACCTGCTAATGCATGATGTCAAGTAACTCTTTGTTATCTTACTGGTGCTTTATTTCAGTAGGAAAACCTGAAAATATTGGAACTTGGGTCAAAAACGCAAGAGCCCAAATATACAAGACAACTCTTCTGTGGCACCTATGCAAGCGGTGACATTGTTTTCCAAGCTGTGTAAAGAAAATCCATGGGGACAGTGATGTTGTGCACTTATCTGACTCAGTTTTATTTGAAAGATTCAGCCTCAAGACCATTTTTTCCCCCCTCGTACTGGCAAAGCTACTTAGTAAAAACTAACCTGATTCTTGAGCCCTCTTGGTCAGACTTTATATTCAAGGCAGGCACCAAGACTGGAAATATTCAGACTGCGCTGTCTGGGTTAGAAGTACTGGAAACCCAGGAGCTGTAACAGAAAATGTTAGGCTGGTGGTGGTGCTTTCCCTACAGTAACACCACTGATTGACACCCACCAGTCTTACATCTCTGGGAGAGGGAGGAAGAGAAATGACATGACCTTGCACCTCCAGCCAGCTGGGCTGGTCCCCGGGGTCAGAGCTGTGAACCGCTGGAGCCGGAGCAGCTACAGCCCCTGCTCACCGAATGGGACATGAAATGGCACCAGGCTGCTTTATGACTCGGTTGCCTTCCTCTGGGGACGCTGGGTGTTCTGCTCAGCCCACGCTTCCCCGCACACCTCCACAGGTCCCAGAAATCATTACTCCTCGTTTAACGCTCAGCATTTATTGTGTTTGGACATGGCTTCTATTATAATCCACTATGGGGTGAGTCAGCTCTCAGGAATTCTTGAGAAAGCGCTTTATAGATGATGCTATATTTTATGTCCCCATTTTCTCAGGTTTTATCCACCCCTTTTCTTGAAGAAGGCGTGGGATTCACAGACAGCAGCTCACTCAGTGGTCAGTCATAGTTTACATTTAGGGAGTTGGGACATTTTTGTGCTGTAGTACTTCTTCTACCAAAGAAACCAGCAATGTGTGTCTGCATTGTAGGGCGGTGATTGCTGCCTGGGCTCTTTACAAGCAACTCCTTGAGGTCTGCAGCCACTTCCTATTCTAGTTTCCGTTCCTGAGCACTGCCAGACTTCTCACCTGGATGCCATACGGCTGGGGATCCCTTTCCAGCTGGGAGTAATTTGACCCAGCTTCCTCCAGCACACCCTGGCTTTGATGTAATCGCTGTGGGCTGACATTTGTGAGACTCCTGTGCCAAAAACACAGCAGTGCATGTTCCCTCTCCCTCTCCCCCTGCTTTTTTCCTGTGTGTGAACATGTCAGGATATATCAGGATGGCATGTTTGATTTGCTCATCTCTGACACCTCGGGTGGCTGCACCCAGGTAAGATCATGGTGTCTACAGCGCAACCTTATGCAATAGTTGTCTCGGGAGTTGTACAACACCTCAGAAGAAACTGTCCAGAGAAGCCCAGCAGTGTTTAGTGCCTCAGGGCATGAGCACATTCTGCACTGCGTCCATCTGTATGTCACAGCTCACGGGAGGTCAGCAAGCACCCCACGTATGAGGCAGACTGCCACAACTTCAGCTTGGTTTTTATTTAATTGTATATTTATTCCATACCTTCTAACAAAGAAGACCAGTGGTCACAATCTAGCAGAGCTTTTGTCCCACCTGAGAAAGTTTGTCGCAAAGGAGAGACTTTGCAGGACTGACTCACCAAGTTCAGCGTCACTGGAACCAGCCATCTCCTCTTGGCTGACCTGCTCCTTCACCCGTGTCTGTCTGCAGATGAATGCACTGCGACGACGTGGGGAACGGCACCATAGGGCAGGGAAGTCGGTGCTTCCCTGGGGTCAATAGTTCTTGACAGTATTTATTTTTGCTATTGAACACTGAGAATAATTTTGCCTTTTATCAAGTAGTGGCTTTTCAGACAAGGCACCTTCTGCCGTCACTCGCTCTTTTCACAGCTCCAAGCTGTTCAATCCTGTGCACGTTTCCAGTTGCCTTGGCTGGACAGTTGCTATCAGGCCCTTCTCCACGCAGTGGGATCCCTGCCTTCAGCGATCCCGCTCCCTCCTCGACGGCAGCACCGGGAGGCAGCGCGCTGGCAGTACTGCATGGCGGTGGCTGCATGGGGAGCACGCCGCAGTGCTCGGCAGGATCTGCGCGGCTGTGGCACATGTGGCAGCAACCGGCTTGAACTGAAGGTCTGGCTGCTGGTTTCCACGTCCTGCTGCCCACAGCAGTTACATGGAAGTGGGGGTGAGCTCAGTCTCCTGACCACAGGTGGAGGAGCGCGAGTGCAGGGCACCACAAAGACACCCCTTAGATGTTTCTGGGTAAACGGAGCTTGCCAAAGAGGTGTGAAACTACTCTTCTGTTGCACATGAAATCTCATTCATCGCAAGCATGAGCAGGCAAGCTCGTGTGCCTGACGCCTCTTTAACTCAGGACAGACTTGTTAACTGACCGAACACACACAATGCAAAATAGGGTAATTTCTGCGTAACCCACAGCTGCAGCCCCGTTTGGGAGATACGTTTCCTTCGCCCTGTGTTTGGAGCAGTACGTGATCCTTTGCTGCCTGTCACACTCCTCCCTGGGGAGACAAAGCAAAGAGCTGAGGAGAAATGTTCTAATGAGGAGCAGCAACAATCTTCTCTCTCTGACAGGGGCACGCGTGTTTCTGTGCCGAGCCTTCCTCAGCGTGATGTCTTCCTACTCTCTGTGATGGATGTTTGTCTTTGGTGATTTCCCTTGTCACCTCTCCCACAGTGTGTGTCACTGGTTGGACATTCCGCACCATCACGTACCTCAGGACCCCAGATCTGCCACTACGCGTTGTTTTCCCCTCAGTTTTGCATGCTTGAATCTAGCCTGGGTTTCCCATTTTCGCTGCTCCACTCTGCTCCATGACTCTCTGTCCGTCCATACCCTCTATGTGCTCTCTTGACAACAGCTTCCCCAGCTCGGCAGCTTCCGGAGACCTCTGCGAGCCTTGTAACATGAGCTGCTGCACATTTTGTTCCGAGTACAAACCAGCCATGAAATATAGATAATCCCAAGAGGCAGCTATTTCGCACAGCGCAGCAGAGACCGATTTACCATTTCTCTGGTTTCTTAAGCAAAGTTATGGACAAGATCCCTTTCCCAAAGGGTATTTTTGTAAGCTGGAGATCGCTGTGTTGCACTCCCAGGCTCAGTGTGGACCATTTCAACCTGCTCCTCCCTAGGTCTGGATTCTGCTGGGGCAAACGGGAGTCTCTCAGCGTTACTAATAACTGTCCTAGCTCTGCGATAGAGCTGTATCGCGATGCTGTGGGGTTCCCGCTCTGGGGGCAGCGATACGCGTGTGCCCAAACCATTCCAACACGTGGGGCAGCAAGGGAACGCTCGCCCCGCTGCCCCGGGCTGCTTTGTAGCCGTGGGTGCCCGCGGTTTCGGATGTGAGGCACGTTCGGGCTGCCTGGCGATGCACGACGGAGCCCACCACCGGGGCCAGCCGCCGCCCTCCCCTCCGCCACCTCCGCGGGCGCTTCCAGGGAAGACCCTCGGGGCGGGGAGCCCCGCTCAGCCGCCCGGAGGGACCAGCAGCGCCGCCCCCGGAGCCGCTCCCAGGGCGGCGGGGCCAGGTGCGCTCCGGCCCCGCCCCCCGCTCGCCGCTCCGCGGGGCTTGGGGCCGCGGGGCGCTTCCCGAAGGCTGCCGTTGCCCTTTTAAGAGCCGCGCGGGGCCGCTGTGACGTCGCGCGCGCAGAGCCCTAGCCCGGCCCGCCCGCCGCGCCGCCAGAGCCGGGAGCGGCGGCGGCAGCAGCAGGAGCAGCGCGGAGCCGAGCGCGCAGCGTCCGCCCAGCCCAGCCGCGCCGGGGAGCGCCGAGCCCAGCACCGACACCCGCCGCCCCCGTCCCGCCGACCTGCCATGCGCCGCGGCCCGGCGCCAGCCTCCGCCGGCGGGAGCCGTCCCGGCAGCAGCGCGGCGACGGCGGCGGCGGGCGAGCGCTGAGCGCCGCGGCCCCGTAGCAGCGGCAGGGCGGCCGGCCCGCCGCGGCGCGGATGTCCGCGGGGCTGCCCGCGCCGGGAGGACTCGCCGCCGCCCGGGAGGACTCGCCGCCAACCGCGCCCCGCGCTGACGGACCGGGCCAGGCGCCCCGCTCCCCGCAGCGCCCCGCGCCCGCCCCCGGGCTCCCCGCAGCGCCGCCGCTGCCGGCCGCGCTCCGCGCTTCCGCCCGCCCGCCGCCAGCGCCGGCGCCATGGCGGTGAAGGGGGCCGCGGCCGGCGCAGGGGTGCTCCTGGTAACAGCCAACGTCGGGTCCCTCTTTGACGACGTAAGTACCGCGGCCGCCCGCCCCAGCCGGGGGAACGGGGTGGGGACGGACCCCGCTGGGGTCTCGGCGAGCGCCGCCGCCGCCTCTCGGGCTGCCGCGCCGCCCCCCGACCGCGGCGGCCGCCCCGTCCCGCCCGCTCCGGTCCCGGCCGGCCTCAGGTGCCGGCGGCGGCGGCGCTGCCCGGCGCGGGGGGGGGTCCCCGGCAGCCGGACTGTACGCCCGGTGTTCGCCCGGGGCGGGGGTGGGGGGGGTGCTCCACCGCCGCTGGGAGCCCGGAGCGAGGCTGGCAGCGGAGCGGCCTCCCGGGAACACCATGTGTCGTCAGGGTGCCTGTTCCGTGTTGTTGTTTTTGATCGTGCCGCGCGGTGTGACACCGTCCCGGGTGACTCGGTCCTCAGCTGCGGCTGCTCCTGAAGCGTCTGCAGGGAGAGTGCTGGCGGGAGGTGCCTCCGTCTCGGGGCGGGGGGCGGAAAGCCAGCTCTGCCCGCAGCAAAGGCTGCGGCGCGGTGGAACCCCGGGCTGTCCTCCGGAGGTACTTTGCACGGTGTGACGTGAAAATACCGTTTAATTTCTGTTTAGTGTAGTAATTGAGACAAACCTTTGGAGTGTTTCTCATCACTGCAAATAAGATGAGCGCAACAGTTGACGCAGCCAGTAGTTAAGCACAGAGAGGAAAGTGTTCTGGTCAGCTTCTGTGAGTGAAGACAGATGTTTGTAAATAGGTGGAACAGCAGCCAGCTTCTGAGCCTCCCCGGCTGCGCCCAGGTGAGGTCTGGCGCTGTCACAGTGAGTGACAACTGGCTTTGGCACTGCTGGAACCGAGTAACGCTGGCATGTCCCGTGCCGTGAAGGGAGCGTTTCTCGGGGCAGTGAACATCTGGCGGGGGATTGGGTCTAGGCTAGTGCTGCGTGTGGCTCTTGATGCCTGTGAGAGGACTGGCTCCGCTCTGTGTTCCAGCTCTGTGCACAAATCACTACGTGCGCTACAGTAAGTGACGTTTTTCCATGCTCCCCCAGTCTTTAGCGTTTGCTTTGGTTTTTCATCCTTGTGAAGGCTTACCTGAAGCACACGTGTGTAGTCAAAGGATGCAATTCATCTTGCCACCAAGTTTAGTAAACTGACAAATTATCACAGCAGTTATTTTTACACTTAAAAGTGTTGATTTATTTTAAACAAACACTGTGAAATTACTGATTTCATAATAGTTCTCATGATGGTGACCTGAGGCTTGTGTGGTACCTGTGTGTGAGTAAAGCCGCGTGGTGCTCCCAGGGCTTCAGCACATCGTTGCTGCTGCCTGTTCTGGTACTGCTGCAGAGCCTCAAGGTGACAGCCCCGAGCCTGCTCTCTGACCTGAGCGTGCTGTCTCCCTTGGCAAACGCTGCGGTTCAAAGTGCTCTCTGCCTTCTCTGCCAGCTGGGCGTGATAAAAGCGGCCACTTCGGTGCTTCGTCATTGAAGGAATCCTGCGCTGTCAGACAGCGCTTTCCTGGGTGTTCCGAGTTAGTGTTTGAGGCTCACCCAAGCGTGTTTGTTTATTGTCCGGCATGGAATGCTTCTGCTCTAGCAAGTGACTCCATTGCGAGGAACAGCAACAAACCCGGGGTTTTTTGGATATGTTCCACTGCAGGGTGGGGAATGGAAAGACTGGACTGAAGTTTCGTGATTACACTTCTGTTTTGTTGCTGTTGGAGGTGGGACTGGCAACTGCCCAGTCAGGTTTCTGGGGTATTGTTGGCACAATTGAGGTGCGGTAAGGATGACAGCAGCTTTGTTTGTGGGCTTAGATTTCGAGTTACATGTTGGAGCTGTCAGTGGCTGCCTCTGTGTGTCGGGCTCCTCCTCCTCAGTTGAGGAGTAAGTTTCTCTGCTGTGACCTGACATGATTTCAGTTATGCACAAGGACTCCTGCTTTGATAGACTTCGCCTAAGCCGGGCTGGAAAATGATTTCCAGTTCCTGTATTTATTTTTACTTCTAATTTCAAATTTCAGTCCGTGATACATGTTTTAATCAAATGCTATGTTTTCAGTCAAGTTCTGCTGGACCTCGAGGTGGTGTGCGTTTTCACAACATGGTACAGAAGCCCTGAGCAGATGGGATGGCTGGGTCCAGGCATCCTGTGCCTATCGCAGTCCTGCCTTCTCTTGCGCTGGGGATCCAATTCACTGCAGGACAGAATTCCCCTGGGAGCATCCCTACAAGGAGCTCCAGGGCACGTGCCCCCACGTAAAGGGCTGTGTGTGGGGGGAGTGTCTGGTGATAGGGGTCTCCTGCTGCTGGAGCTGCCCAGCCCGTCCACTGTAGAATCTCTTTGGTAGACAGGCTTGACTGGGTGGGATAGTCTTTCCTAGATCCTGGTACTGCTGGCCTGGCTATACTTTTGCAAAGAGGAGAAAATAGCTTTTTTTTTTCCCTCTCCGCTTGCCAAAAGCAAGCTGTGATAATGTACTGGTTTGCTCCTGCCAGCCATCCGCATCCACTAATAACCCGTTGCAGTGCTAGCCTGGGAGCTCATGAATAAACATGTTAGCAGTAAAGAGGGACTCTGCTGGGTTTGTTTCATTCCTTGAGTAGTTTTGCTACTTCATTAAAAACGGTAATGCAGTATTAGAGCTCCAGATACTCTTCAGAGTTTCATAAACACGTCCATCTCCTGAGTATGAATGTGGATGATTTTTGGTACATGTGTGTTTAAGTATTTAATGTTTGTCTTGCTGTATAAACTTTTCCTGTTGTTTATCGCAGTATTCTCTTGCCAACAACACAAGATGCAGTTCAGGTTACCGGTGGGTCACTCTTTCTCCTCTTTTTCCCCTCCTCTGATGCCCTGATCATGGCAGGAGGATTGGCTGGATGATCAAGGTCCCTTCCAACCCAGACCAGTTGAGCCTCTCCCTCTTTCCCTCCCTGCTTTGCTTGCTTTCATTGCTTCCTCTGTCTGCACGGACAAAATTTCACATTTACCTTTCCATGAGCCACTGCCACAAAATCTCTGCCTGGCACTTAACTGCTTGTACCATGTAAGGTTTTAATTGCTTAAATGAGCCTGTGTCTTTTTTTTCCTGTCTGCTGTGTTTTTTCCATTCTCCTCAGTTACTGTTAAATGGCTTTAATGCTGTTTGTTTTCCCTTGGGACAAAAACCTGGGAGTTGGGTGTGAGCTGCTGGTGTTGGGGCCAGTGAGGGCTGTGGGACAGCATGAGTTCGTCCTCCGAGGGCTGTGTGCGGGTGACCAACAGCAAGTTGTACTGACATGGCAACGAAACTCCTCGAGTTGACTGATGGAGAACTCCTCTGAGGGCATCCTCGGGCTCACCAGCAGTCCTGGCAGCTGCTGTGGAACTCTGCTCGGGAGGGTTTGAGGCATGGTCGTGGGTGTTTCCTGTCCAGTGAGAGTACATCAGTGGAGGAGACAGTTGGATTTCCTTGCTGGATCACGCAGCCCCAAGCGCAGGGTGGGCTGCATTGCAGAAGCATAAGTGGCAGAGGGCATGTCTGTCCTTGGTTCAGGCGGATCCCCAAACCCATCTGTGGTGAACGCAGGCAGCCTCTTTGCCCTGTCTCCATCCCTGCGCCTGGCAGAGGCTGGGGCTGCGGGAACGGAGGGATTGACTGCCCTCCGCGCGTGTTTTGTTGTCAGCACAGCAGAGGAGCCGGGGTGGACTCTGCTGGATGGAGGCAGATGGACATATTGGCAATTCAATTTTCTGCTGTTTCAGAAGTTTTGTTAGTTTGCATGCTTAGCTGGGTGCAGTCACAAATACTGAGAAAACACCCGAGTGCCCACACTTGAAAGTTTTATCTGACCCAGTTTCAGTTTAGGTGACTTTAACGGTCCACGTTGTTTAAACCTCTGGGCAGAGATCTTTAGGGTGAAGATTTCCAGTGTGCCCATCAGACTGAGCCTTACAAGCTCCAGTGTTGCTGCTCAGGTTGGAAAATAGTTCATTTGTTCCATTTTCCTTTGAAATTGGAATACACGAGCCTAAGTCAGGTAGATACTTCTGAAAATTTTTCTGTCTGTCTTTGTACCGCTGAATGCATGTAGCTGTTGTCTGATAGGTGGTTGATGCAGTCCTCCTATTCTCAGGACAAGCTTAGGCCAGAATGGAAGTATAATGGTGACAAGAAAGGTAAAAGCTAAACAGAACATGTAATTTTATGAGTTTGAAAATAGAAGGAGGGGAGAAAGTAGGTTAGGGGATTGCTGTGTGGGGCGAGGGCACCGACACTCAAGATCTTTATGTGACAGCATTACTGTCTGACCCGTGTTTTCTTTGGTGACACAAAATCCTAGTGCAGATGGGGCAGTAAACCTTCACATTCCTGAGCAGCCTTAACCTGCCCAGTGTTTGGGTGAAAGTTCCCTTGACTCCTACAGCACACAGAGAGGGTGGAGGTGGAATTTCATGTTGGAAGTCCTGTTTGTTGTAGTACTGTTGTTGTAAGTCTGCTCACTGCTTTAATTCTGAGGATGAACGGTGGGTGTAGCTTTATTTTGACACTAGATATCTGTGGATTTAGCTGGTGTTAGGTGGCAACAATAAGGGGGGTTTTGGCTTTGGGTTTGTTTGTTTATTCTTCTGTTTCTTTTTTTTTCTCCCCCACAAATAATTACTTGAGTCTTGTGAAATATTTCAAATGTGGTATGATGGAAAATGTATTGATTAAATTCTGATTTCTACATAAGTACTAAGATTGACATGCTGTAAGTCAAGGCACCCTCTTCAAATCCCAGCCATTGGATTGAGTGAAAGACAATGTTTGACTCGTGATTTTTTTTTTTTAAAATACTTTCTATCACTGCTGAGAATAAAGACAATGTTTCTATGAGATACCTGAATGTATGGAGGGTGTTTCTGCTGGGTTTGGTGGGGAGGGCTGAGCTAATACTGGTTTTCTGGCCGAGGTGGGTAAGAGGAGCGGAAGTCAGGTCACTGAGGAAGAGGGGCACCGAGGTGAGGGGGACCCTGGTCTGGCTTTGCCAGTGGGTCTGTATTCTCGGGATTAAAGTCCTTCTCTCGCTGTGCTCCCTAAAGCTGCTGGGAGTTGGAGAAGGAGCCCTGGCCGTGGAGGGGGGGGGTCTGGCAGGCCTGGGAGCTCTCCTGGTTGGCTTACTGGGGCTATGCCTGGGGCTGGTAGCTCTGGCTGACTTCTGAGCGTGCTGCCCCAAACCCCAGGGTGTTTATTGCTTTACATTCTGTGATGCTGTAAAATGACATGCTCATAACTGAGAACGTCTGTTTAAGGAATACATGCTCTTGAGTGATAACTGAGAAGGCCAAGGAAAAAGAATTTTTCAGTGTTCTGGGTTATGGGAACCCTAAAAATAAGTAATCCTTGATTTTTCTTTATCAATTTCTGTACTCTTCCCTTTCTATTTTGTGGTTATTTTTGTTCTTTCTGATTCTAATTTTTTATGAGTGCCACTGGTAATTTCGTAAATGTTGCTTCCTTTTGTTTGTTTGGTTTTCCATGGCAGAATCTCAAATCAACGTTTTTCTTATGGTTTCTTCTGTATTCATGCTTATGTTTTCTGGGAGACGCTTTCTTGTTTTACTGAATTCTAAACCCCCTTTGCAGGAGGTGAAATTTTGATGTAGAGCAGAATTTGGTACTGCCCAAAACTCCTTGAGCTACGTGAAAACGATGTTGGGTAGGATCAAACTGTTTTGTTACCCTTTGCATTGGTTGTGCGTTCTGCAAAAAAAAAAAAATAGAGGGCTCTGCTGTACCTCGAGAATGAAATTGTTGGTAACACATTACCAGCAGGATGCAGCTGTTGGCCCAGATGTGCAGCTGAACAAAGCTGAGTGGTGGCTCAGCACGATGGGGTCTGGCTGCTGAATAGCCCTCGCTTCGTGTGTAGTTTTTAATTTGCTGCTGTGAAAAGCTGTTTTGGTTTGAAACTCCTTCACTGCCTCTTGCTTTCTGGGGATGAGCTCAGGGACCTGTGCTTGGGCTGCTGAAGGCGGTGTGGTGGAGCTGCACCAGCAGCCATGCCCATGCTGGTCTTTGTTACTGGAGTGCTTTTTTCAGGTATACAGGGATAATTGTTGTGCTTATAAAAACTGTAGGATAGCTGGGGGGAGGATTCGACTGGTGTGTAGCTCTTTCTTCATTTAGTCTTTAGGTAGGTGATATAGTGTCAGTTGTGCACAGCGAGAGTGATGCACTCGCAGGCATGAGATTTTGACAAGTCTTAAATCCTTCACAGTCTCCTCAAAGACCTAAACACTGGTACTGATTTATAGCGTTGTGGGTGTCAGCTTCCCCAGTAATTCAGCTCTGGGCATCGCTCACTTAGGCTGAGGATGCATCCCAGTGCATGCTGATGGGGTTATGCTTGGGAGCTCCCCTGTGCTCGGCAGCTGAGCAGCTCCTGCTCACAGGCAGCCCCTTGCTCCAGCCCCCCAAGGGGTGATAAACCGTGGTAGCCAAGTGAATCGCAGAGCAATCTCCCCTTTTACGTATCAGTGAGGATCAAGACCTGAAGCAGTCACGCAGTAAAGCAGCAATGTGTTACCATGCATCCACATGCTTCTGAAACTTAACAGCTCTTTTCTAATTTGCTGAAGACAACTGGAGCAGTAATAGTACAGGCGACAGAGAAGGTGGGGGGTTTCCACCGAGAGGGAGTTGTATGCTTAAAAAATCATGTCTGTCTTTAACAAAAAATATAACATTTTCTGTTCAGCGCGTATTTTACAGTTCTCTGAGCAAAAGAGTGTTAGTTAGGACCCCGTACAGCGTTTAGCCTCCCTTGAGCAGGAAACTTGGAAGATTGTCTTGTAGATCATCTTTACTCTCCTTTCCACTAAGTGTTATCATTAACAGCAAGAGCACGTGTTTACACAGGGAAGTAATCGTGGCAAAGTGCATTATATAATTACAGCTTTCTGTTAATGTGGTTTTATAGCAGCTGGAGTAGAGTTAGCAATTTGTAACTTGCTGGGTTTCCATGAATTGCCAATATTATCGGTGCAGTGGTTTAAGAGGATTTAATTCCCAAAATATTTGAATGTGAAATTACGCACTGGGTGTAGGATGCCATAGGAAGAACGCTTTACGTGGGAATCTGTTCGTTCATTAGCTTCTACAAGCACCCTCTCAAGGGTCAAATTTTAAAGGTTTTGTTGCTGTTTCAAAGTTCTCATCATTAATTTTCTTACCACAGAACTTGACTTCAAAGGGATTTGCATTCAGAATACCAGTCAAGCCCTTTCTAAAAGGTTGATTTGTAGTTTACTTTTTTCCCTTCTCTGTTGTTTAGTTCGTGGTACTGTTTATATCTGCCACCCCCTGCAGATGCATTTCCTCTTTCAATCTCAGACTTCCGTTCCCTTTCTCACACTGTGTGCACTTACCTCCTCCTGAAAGCTCTTTCCTTGGTCCTCATTTATTATTTAAAGTGAGGATGTCGCTCAGAAAAGTAGCCTTTTCATTTGCAGCTTTGCCTGTGCCTCAGAGCCATGGAGAAGGTGAGTTTGGTTATCCCGAACACATTGTTCAGTGCCCTTTGAAGCAGGAGCTGTTCTGCTGCCGCAGGGACTGGATGCATGTGAGAGGGGTCTGATTTATTAATGCATGTCCTTGGGGGTGTGCCAGGTAATGAACCTGTTGAAGACAGGGCCAGGACAATGTACTTCCAGTGAAGTAACTCCCTTGGAGTCACAGAACTGTTCCACGTGGAGCTTTGTGTTGGGCTTTGAAACGTCCTTGCGCTGACTTTAATGCAACGAGTGTCTTGCTCATCTGGCAAAGAGGTGATTCCAGAAGGTTAAACACAAAGTTTCTTCTCCACCAGGATACCAACACACCGTTCCTTGGCATCCATGTGAGAGGAGGAAATCAAATGACTGAACCACCCTGGAAGACAGACTGGCTTGAAGCATGTGTGCTGGGAGCTGTCTCCTCCACACCACCCAGAAGACCAGCCACTTTAGTTGTAGTGTTGCTTTGTCCTCTGCCCCTAAACTCTTACCTTAATTTGGGAAAAAAGGAAAAAGGCAGGTCTAACTGCAAGCCAGTCATTTGCTTTTAGTGTGTGGATGGTCTCCAAACACTATCTACGTTAGCATAGCCTAATACTCTATTTGGTATTCTCTTTGTTCACACTCTGGATAGGGAATAGGAAGTGGTCACAGAAAAATGAGACTTTCTGCCTTTAGAGGCTGCTTGAATGGCCTGTCACAGAGTCATTCAGCATCCTTTTTGTGTCTTTATTACTGAAGTGGCAAGGAGTCTTCCCCTGATGAGGGTTCCAGGGAAATCCGTTATTTTGTAGTGTGGGAAGGATCAGATTAAGCACAACCATCAGACTGGGGAAGAGTGAGGATTAGAAGTAAAATGTTTCTTTTACTGCCTTTTTTTCAATGGTGTATAGTAGTTATTTGATGCTTCTAGCACTATTTTCATTACTTGTACATTGCTTTTTAATGTAAATGCACTATTTAATCACTTTTAATGTTACTGAAAAAGATATTAAAGCGTTTACTGACAGCAAACAAAAGCGATCGTTGCTTTTGTATGATATTTTGAAGTCAGATATAATTCACTGTTTTCATTAATGTCTCTAAGTTGTTAAGCACTTGTCTTTGTGAGTCATTCAGCTTCACCAGGTAATATCTTTAAAAGCAGACAATTAAAGCTAAGAAAAATAATTAAAATATCCCGTGACAACACTGCAAGTGTTCCCTCGTGGCAGAGGTAGCTCACATGCGGGTCCAAATGGCTTTGAGATGACCTGACTGTTACTGATACAGCGATATTTACCAAACTTGAGCTCACCTTAAGACCTTTGTGCTCCTAGTTGGAGGTGACATTGTCAGTTGAGGGATGCAATTACAGATGTGAAGAATCTTGATTTCACGTTGTGGTTTGTGACTGGAAGGATTTTCACTTCAGGTTTTTGTTTGTCCCCAGTAAAACATCTTCTGGTCTTTTCTTGCTGTGTTTCCCAGCCAATGAAAAGCTAATCCTGCCGAGATCCCTTGCAAGCAGATGGTTTTAAGTGCCCTGCTCTCCCTACCTTTTCCGTTTCCTCAGATTTCTCTGGTTTCATCGCAGTTTCTTTTCTAATGCTGTTTGCAGTCAGAAGCTCTTGTAAGGAGAGGCTGTAATGTGACATGAAATTGTAGCAGGGGTAGAAAAAACCCATAAGCTGTAAAAAATGATTGAGAAGGAACAGCAAGATGATGATACGCTGAGGCGTACGGGTCAGCCTCTGCCCGTGGCACCTGGTGGGGCTGGGGCTTGTGCAGGATCCCCTGGCCAGGGCTGAGTGCTGCTGGGGGATGTGGACATGAGGAGAGCCAAGAAGGAGCATCCATGCAAGTAGGGAGCCTTTGCAGCAGCACAGGGGTCGTCTGGTGTGTCCCTTCCCTGCAGAACCAAGCAGGGTTCTCAGCTGGGGCACAGGAGACCTCAGTCATGCTGTGGGAATCTGTTGGTAGAGTTTGAATAAAGAATCTGGAATTGCCTGCTGTTGTGAAAGCCTGGCTGCTGCTTGCTTTTCATGGGCAGCTCCAGAAGCGATAGCAGCGTGGCGTTTCCTCACTGGGAGCAACCTGTGTGCTCAGTCTTCAGAGAGCCAGAATTTGAAAATGTCAATTTGTTATGATTTGCTGATGCTCACACAGAAGCCATGCGCTTCTGTTTTCAGGGATGTAGGAGCAGCGTATACCAAAGGGCACCGAAACCACGTTGGTTGGGTGTTTTTCTTTGCAACGCAAGATATGTGGTGTTAAATTAAGCACAAATTTGGATCCAGTAGAGCGTTAGATTGCAGAACTCATGGCTGCAGATTGCTGTATGGGGACAGTTCAAAGAGGGACTGCATGCCTGCATTGTGGAGAAGCAGCACAGTAACTGCCCAGGACTGTCCCTCCCTCAAAATAACCTGGAGGAAGACGAACTGCTTCAGGGCAAAGGGTGTTTTCCAGTCATTATCAGGAGGGAGGGTGGTTCAATGGTGGGAATGCTGGTCTAGGCTGTGGAAATCAGGGTTTGGTTTGCATTCAGCCAAAAGCATCCTGTGCAGCCCTGGGCAAGTGGCACCAGATCCCCCAGACAGTTGCACTTCAAAGTGCCACCAAAGTCGTTGCTGTCCTTGTGACAGGCTGTGAACTCAGCATCCCAGTTCTCCCTTTGAAAATTGGAGAGTTTTAGAAGGATGCTATGAAGGTGATGAAGTTGAAGGTGGTAGGGTGGACAGCCATGATAAGCATCTCCTCAGCTGGAGCAGGCTGTGCAGTGTTGCTCTGTTAAAAGGCTGCGTGCCTAAGTTGAGCAGCGAGCTGTTGGGGTAACTAGACGTCGTGGGTCATGGGCGAGACTCGGGGTGATGGCTCATTCTTTCCCCTTTAGTTTGAGGAAGGCAGAGAAGCACCATGTACTGGCTTCAGCACTGCTTGTATGGGCATGCACCACATTCTGTTCCTGGAGAAGTTCCTGGCTGAACAAATGCATAGTTAATCCAAGCTACGTGAGCCTCCGGCTTAGCAAGAGGTTCCTTTAGCTTTTGCAAGCTCAACTGAATGACAAAACGAGCTCTTTAGACTTTGAAAGAAAAAGGTTATCTTTACTAAGGGAAGTAAAAACAGGGAAGGATGCTCTGTCTCAGTCTGTGTTCTGGTGAGGCTCACAAAGACCGTTTACAGGATGTGTGAGGTATTGTCACCTTTCTCTAGAAAGTTCAGATCTTGTTAAACCACTGTGGGAGGAGTGGCTGATAGCAGCCACTGAGTGCTGCTGGAACACGCAATATCCAAAACTCGTTTGTTGTCCTGTGCACGAGGTGGAGCTGCCTCTACTTGTTCTCTCTTCATTCTTCAGTTTGCATTGCATTCTTGAAAAGAGATTTATTTTTTTATTGCCCTTGAATGTATCGGCAAGCCACTGCACATTAATGCTGACTCTTCAGAGCAGCTACGCACCGTGCTGTTCGCACTCCCAGCACTGCTGTCGATGAACAGGGAGTGGTGGGCAGGCTTTGAGCAGGACGTAATTCTGAATTCTTCCATTAAGACCTTTTAAGTGATCCCGTGGGAGCTTGTTCTGAAGTTTTTTTTGTTTTTTCTGGTGTGGCAAACTCTCTAATTTTAGAGGCTTTACCAATTCTAGTGGGAAAAGCAAAACTAGTTTTCCCATAGGAACCTCTGAGAGATGTGTGCTGAACTCTTTGCAGTGTTTATTTATGTGTCAACCAAACATGAAAAAAAATTGCTCAAAAATCACTGGAGGAAATTCTGTATTCATTAAGTACCGTCAGCCAGCATTAGCTGTATTTTAATTACTTCAGAATTCTTGTTTATTTAGGGTCAGAATTACTGCTTTTCTTGACTAACTGGGCAGTGGAGACCTTTATGTGTGATGCTGGGCAGACTGCTGTCACCGGAATCTGTCACTGCAGCAGATTTGCAGGAGGAAGATTCCTTTTGACAACAGCATTGGCTGTTTGTGTCCCTGACCTCACCATTCAAAATGTTTTTTAAAAACAGCTGTTCAAAGTGAAAGTGTTGGTCTAGAATCCCTATGGCACTTTTTATTGGAGGAAGAGATGGAAGAACTTTTTTTTTTAATTTATTTTTAACTTCAAATGTTGCTAGGCACATGGAGTTGAACTGGGTGGAACAGTGTGATAGGACCAACCCACTCACTTCAGAGAACTGGACGTGACCCAAAAATCTTCTGCAAGTTTGTTTTCATGAACCAGCAGTGTTGTTTTTCTGGGCTGGAAGGACAGACCTTATCCAGTCTTGGCTGCTTGCAGGACTGTGAAGCCAATTCTCATTTGTCTTGTGGGATGGCAATTTTTAGCAAAAAGGAAGCAAAGCTCTTTCTCTTCATCTGTCCTTCCCAAATATTGAAGTATTTGTGATTTATGACCACTGCACACCTTTTACTTGCCTCAACAAACAAAAATCTTTAATATAATTTAGGAACAAGTGGGAAGGGACCTGATGCTGTGTGGATTGATGTTCTTGTAAGCTGTTATCGTTTCAGTGGAGTGAGTGTGAAAACACATGGTGTGCCAGGATCAGTGAAGACAGCTGTGTAAGCCAGGTGAATGGATATATCCCCCACTAAATAGTGGAATTCTGGTGCAAGACTTGCTTGTTTGCATTGCTTAAAATAATGAGCTCTTACTGAACTGATTGGTTTTTCATTTGTATGTGACTATTCAGTGCAGTATAATGGTGATCCCTGTTAAATGGATAGAAGGTTTGGTGTGTGGTGTGTGCAGAGGAATGCAAGAAAAACCATGAGGAAACACTGCTTTACTTCAGGGGTGGCCGACCGATGGCACAGGCTGCCCAGGGCTGTGGAGTCTCTACCCTTGGGGATGTTCAGAAGCTGTCTAGACATGTCCTGGGTGGCTGGCTCTAGGTGACCTTGCTCGAGCAGGGCATTGGGCACCGTGACCTCCAGAGGTCCCTCCCAACCTCAAGCAACCCCTGACTCTATGTAGTCAGGCATCATATTTCTTTTTTTTCTTGTTTTTTTTTTTTTTGTTGTTGCTGATGCCATTGCTTTCCGGCACTTGCAGAAGATGACTGCCTGCTTCTTAGTTCATCTTTTTGTGGCAAATCCTCGTTCCCTTTTAATCTGCTTTTCTGTTATGGACATAGACCATTT
The DNA here is from genome assembly GCA_009769605.1 of Bucorvus abyssinicus. Lineage (NCBI taxonomy): Eukaryota > Metazoa > Chordata > Aves > Bucerotiformes > Bucorvidae > Bucorvus > Bucorvus abyssinicus. The sequence continues at coordinate 6,227,907 of CM020032.1, forward strand.
CCAAATGCTTCTCAGGGTGACTTTGGTCCAGGAGCTGCAATGTGGGCATCTGAAAACACAGACTGTCCTGCTTTCCTGAAAAATTGAGGAAAAACATGTTTGTTGTCTGTCAGCTTATGAAGTTTCTCTAAACCTTCTGAAAGCTTCCTCATGTGCTTTATGTCTGTGCTGAAACAGCTCTTAAGTCAGTCTTTCAGCTCCAATTGGAGTTTGTTTGCTTTTCAGTAGCAGATAAATAATGCTGTTCCTAATTACTTCAGATCTGGGAAGATGGTAGAAGTACCAGAGCCACGAGTGACTGAGGCAGTGAGAGCAGTGATCTGGAGGGTTTGCTGCCAGCTGATGAATAGGATATTTACCCCAAACAAAGTATCAGTAAAAAGAGATTAGATAACAGAACGGCTGCTTCACTTGAGTGTTTCTATTTTATCTGTGTTTGCAGTATTACTGTTTGTTACATGGAGCACGATTGGTTCAAAGAACCAAGTTGAGAACTGGGAAGAGATGTTGCTACAGTACTAAAAGGAAGAGTATTCCTCCTAGATGCTACGTTCTTGTTCAGTCTTGCAGTTACGCAGGGCAGGATGACCTGCTGTTCATATTTGCAGTAGTTAAAAGTGTAGAGAGTGAAGCTTCTGGTGTTTTAAAAACACTGGCATGTCAGCTCTGTCGGACGGGCCGTACAGAGGTGTGGGTCCTGATCCGCAGGAGCACATGACGGCAGTTAGCTCAGCTGCCTCACCGTGCTCAGCAGGACTGGGCTTGCTCAGCGCGGTGAGGCTGCTCAGCATTGCCTCCAGCAGTGGGGCAGGTTCAGGCCCTTCCCTCTGCCGAGAAAATTCCACACCTGATCTCACATTTGACTGCTGCGGGGTTTACCGATGACTTACCTAAACAGCAGCTGTGCCCCAGTGCCGTCTCTTCCCTTTTTCCTGGTGTGTGGAGCTGCTGGGTGCAGGCGCTCCTGGGGGAGCAGGGTGGCTGAAGCTGGGGATGGGGCAGCGGGTGCCAGCCCAGGCTGTCACAGCCACGCTGGGTTGTGGGCAGTTTCTCTGTGAGAGTGTTACTCCATGGGAGCTGGTGGGACACAGGCAGATGTGGAAGGTTTGGAGGGTACTCTGGGAGGTGGAGGAAGGCGAGGTGAGGCTGGTGGGGCCTCTGGAGGCTGCAGATATTTACAGCACTGTCTCTTCATCTCCTTGGTCCCACTCAGAGCTTGATGCTTGATTCTTGGCTGTCCTGCAGATTTTGGAACCTCAGACAGCCTTACCCCAAGCACTCCTGGCTGCTGCTGAGGGAAGCTGGGAGATAAGGCAAGATACTTCAGCAGTCCTCGGGAGCAGGACGTTCTGTTGCTCTTGCAGGCGATGGCTGCTGTTGGTGTGAGGGGCTTTCCAGTGCAGCAGCAGGAGAATGAACTGGTGCAGAGAGGAGGGGTGTAAGGGAGGGGCTCATCAGGGCGCGGGGGCTGATCCTTCCCTCCTTTGAGGGGTTCATGCAGTGCTCCATTATTCCCAGTCCATCACTCCATGAGGCTTATGCTTTGCCATTGCCTTGTCCTGGTTCCTCTGTGCTAATGGGCTGTTCCTGAACAGGCGCACGAGGGCTGCTACGGGCCAGCAGAGGCTGGAGGAGCAAGTGCCTCACTGCATATTGGAACCTGGAGCAGCGGAGTTCACGAGGCGAGATGTGCTGGAGGCAGATGGAGAGTCTCAAAGTTCAGAAGCGATTCTGAAGCTTGTGGGTGTTTCATAGGAGGAGGTGTTCCCAAAATCGGCGTTAAGAAAGCTTGCTGCGCTTTTCCTTAGTGGTTGACAACTGGCAAACAGAAAGTGGTTTTGCAGCTAGTATAATTCGTTGTGGAAGGAGTCTCTGTCTTACTGCTGCTCGAGGTTGATGGGCATGGTTTTATCCTGCAAGCCTGCGCGGGGCTGTATGCTGAAGACGGCAGCAGCGGGGAGACCGTGTTGTGCCACAGACCGTAATTGTGTGGAAGGCTGCTCTGTTCTGAATGCTTTGTGGGGTTTAGGTTCAACTCCTGCAGTGGGATCCAGAAGCAGGGACAAGGACTGGAGCAGAGGAGGATGGACGGTGTTCCTGTTTAGAATCACAGTCATTTCACTGGGATGTCACACATACAGAAATCTTAATGAATAACCTGCATGAGAGACGTTTGTTTTAAAAAAAAAAAAACCAAACAAAAAACAAACAACCCCAGAACAAACAAAACACACACAAAAATAACAAAACCAAACCCCCCAAATCCCCAAACAGTTAAAAGTTGATGTTACATAGTCTTGTAGTTGGAAGAAATGTTATTACTGCTTTTTCTTCCAAATACAAGAATAAACCCATGCTGAATTTACTTCAGTGTCAGTGAAAAGTGAGTTTTGCTGAACAGCCTGTAAATAGTTATATCAATTAACTATGTTCCTTTGGAGCTTTTGATGAAAATTGGAAAAGATGTGAGATAACACTTTAACTATGTTTGCTTGAAGTGTACAGCCACTGCCCTTGCCTTGCGTGATATCATCCTGGAGGGAAATTCCTCTAGCCGCTCTGGGTTTTCAGAAGGGTCAGTGGTATTTTAATTAGTTGACAAATGTGAAGACGTTATCCAGAGATCTCGGCAGAACTGTAGTTCTTGCTTTGTCTTCACAGCACTTATTCCAAAACCTCTTAATTAAATCTGTGAACTTAAAAGCTTTAGGACAATGGAAATAGCTGGTTGTTCTTATTAAAGAAGTATATAAAGAAAGGGGAAAACTTCTGAAGATTTTTTTTAACATGGGCATTCCTGTTAATGTTTCTGAAATGTGACGTTCATGCAGACAGCTTATGAGACTATTCTGTGTGTTCTGTTCGATTTTTCATGCTTTGGCTTGCCTAATATTGATGTTTTTCCCTTAGTATATTTTAAGCTAAAGAATGGAAGTTTATGGTGTCAGTGCCAGTAGATCAGAGAAGTTCAGAGGCTTCTGTACTATTTGCCTGATGTTCCAGACCAATATATTCCTTTCACTTGTGTGCCCAACCTGGTGTGTATTGTTTTAAGTAATCTTACATTCCATAAAATAACTGCAGGATTATGCAAGTATTTTTCTCCAGAGCAGTAAGCAAACCGTAATGTGAAAATACAATAAGTAGATTCCTCAAAAACAGACGGGGGGATTTACTTTAGTTGTCTTTTCTGTATCTCTCTGAACATTAGCTGTGACTTACCTTGAGAGCCAAACATGTGCTTTTTCCAAATAATTTAAAGAGCACCATCTGAATTCATGGTTACTTAATTCGTTTTGGAGCTAGGTGTTACCAGATCTCTCAGAAGAGATGGTAGAAACCGCATTCCTCCCAAAGTGCTTGGTTCTGTAGCTGAGGGGAAAGTACCACTTTGAGTAGTGAGTACTTGGAGTATTTGAAGTAGCGAGACCTTTGAATAAAAGGTCTCCTCGCAGGTCAGAGTACTCTAGAGTGATTTGCCTTTTCAGAGAACTGTGGCCTTCGCCTGTTCCTGGAAAGTTTATTTATACACGGCCTCACTTCCTGCAGAGGTGGAAAGCAAGCTGAGTGAATGCCGGGGGAAGTATCTCTGCTTTTTCATTGTGCTGTTGTCTTTGGCTGAGTTTCGTGAGGCTGTAACATCTTCCCAGTGATCACTGGACCAAGTGATTTACAGGCAGATTTGCCTTTAAAAAAGTGATGAACCAAGTAGGCTATGGGAAATCATTAAAAATAATAGCTAGAGAGGCTACTCTGCTCGACTCCTCAGTTGATTGGCAGAGCTAGTGAAACACTGCTGCAGTTCAACATGACAGACCTTCCTTTCCCTTCAGCCAACTCTGAATTGCAGCTCTTTTTGGTTACTGTTGCTGTCTGAGTGGTGTTGAGGCATGTGGTGGTGGACATGTGCTGCAGTGGTCTGAAAGAGATGGGCAGAAACAGTCCTAGAACCAGTGCTGCTCCTGTCAGGTACTCCCGGTTTTTGTCCTCCCCTGCCCTTTGCTACGGTGTTGCACTGACAGCTTTGCAGACGTGCTCTGGCTGCCCCACCGAGCTGGGTACCACCAGTTCAGGGCTCCTGTGATGTGTTCACCACGTACATCAGGGAACAAGGTGATGGGGATTAATCTCCAGAGTTTAGAAATGTTACTTGGTTGTTTATGTGAGGTTTCTTGGTTTGGGTTTGTTGGTTTGGTTTTTTTTTTTTGTTTGTTTCGTTTTTTTGTGGTGGTAGTGATTTGTGAGGAGGGGAGATGTTGATTTTGATGTTTTGTTTTTCTTAAATATTTTGAAAGGGACTGAGTCCTGACAATGAACTTGAAGGGAATGTGATGTGAACAGGTGGCAATAAATCCTGCCATGGCGATCTTTACCATCTCTCTAGTAACACATAGGAAATAAAGCTCTTCAGTCGTTTTTATCCCCAGCTGGGTTTGAGAGTATAACCTGGGCTTCATGGTAGTGTGTTCTCTCAGAGCAGAGCTCTCCTGTGTCTCTGTCTTGCACTTTTTCTCCCCTTTTTATTATTGCCTATGCTTCAAAGATGGCTAAAATTGAAATTCTTGTGTCTGAAGCTGTGTTGCACAAATATTTCTGAAGTACATTGTAAGATTTGTTAGCTGTTTAGAAATCTAAAATGGGGGCAGCAACTGAACTGAGCTAAGTGTAGTGTTTGTGATTACTTAAGCTCAGGGCACCTGGAGAGCCCAGTGACAGTACAATTTGCAGTACAAATGGATTGTAAATGACAGTGTCTGCTGAGAAGAGGAGGTCTCCGTATGGGAAAACAGACTGTTTGTAAAACCTTCCTACAACTCAGTGCCTGATACAGAACCCACAGTACAGCACGTGTTTTACCTGGTGGAAAAATGCAAAGCAAATCCAGCAGCTGTGGCATTAACAAAGCCCATTTAAATGTGCTGTGCACCTGATGAGTGAGGAGCTGCTGTGAGCTGGGCAGCAGAGCTGTAGGCACCTAGTGCTTGCACTTTGAATTCATAGAGCCTCTTCTACCCTTTTGCTCTTTTTTTTTACTGAAATGCTGGGTTTTGTTTAAATAGTGTAGCTGAGAATAAAGTGAGGTTACTTCAGGAATAGTTGCACCATCAGTGAAGTGTCCACAGTCCACACGAGTGCCCAGCCCCCCAGTTAGTTCGCGTACGCCCTCCCGACACACCATCTCCCCTCTTCTGCCCCAGTTCCAGTGTCACAGAGGCGCTGCTTAGTGGTGAGTGTGGTCTGAGGAGGAAATCCAACCTGTGGTTGGGTTTGGAGAGTTAAGGATGGAGAGAACCAGTTCTTGAAAAGCCTTTCATTCCTGCAGGTCCCTGAAATGGCCATCGTGGGGTTTCTGGTTAATGGCACCGGCTGTTATACTGTTTGTCCAGTAGTTCGACAGCTCAGTGGGCATGCTGCTAAAAGTCCAAATGCACAGTGGCCTCTCTCTAGACTGCCTTGTTTCAGAGATTTACTCATCTCTGGCTGATAAATTGCAGAGCGTGGAACCAAGGCAGGGGACAAAAACCCATCTGCTTTCATTTAAGAGCGCTTCAGACTTTCACTGGAGTTTATCACTGCATCTTGTTTACTTATTTAAGTGTTCTTCGCAAACATTGGCAGCGTCAGACTTAACCTTAAAAGAAAGGGGGGGGGAACGTGCTATTTCTGTTCTACTTTGTTTTGTTTAATTGAATATTTTTTGAAATATGTCTGCCATCTCCATTTGGCAAGGCTTCCTGAAATCCCTGGCCATGAGAAGCACTGCCTGCCATCTGCGAACTGTGAATGCTTTGTTCCTTTTCTTTTTCTTTCTAAAGTTGCTGGTTTTTTTTTTTTTTTGAACTCGGCATAGACATTCCCAGCAATTTTGGAGAAGTGACTTCATTTGTGACAGCAGCCGGTCGCTGACCTTGCCGAGAGCTGCAGCAAGCTGGGATGGGCGGCGTGGAGCCTGGTTCCTGCAAGAGCAGCCATTCCAGTTAGCGTTCACAGTGCTCCGTCATCGAGCGCTGGAGATAATATGGAAATGAAAGCACGCGAGTTTCTGGGTTTGTACCAAGGAACTGCTCATTTTGTTAGTTCACCAACATTTATGACTAGCGCATCTGGGAACAGTCCTTTCTTCGATTTGTAAACCAGAATGGGTTGTTTTAAAGGCATTATTTAAAGCAAGTTTAGTACTCTGCTAGTTTTTAAACCTGGCAAATAGCTGAAGAGTGCAGATCTCCAATGCAAACGCTGTTGGTTATCATCCTCCAGAGTGATTTTTATTAGTTGGTATGTTGCAGCAATATGTATCTCATTTACACTGACGTCAGTCCTTCCTATCAGTCAGCAGGATGAACTCTATCACATCCTTTTATTTAGTAAGCAAAAGGCTTAAAGTGCACCTAGCTTCTCAATTTGTGTATTGTCATCATGTTTTGAACCTGGTCTTCAATGTTCTGAAACTACAGAATCTCATGATTTTATACCTGGCTTTACCCAAAGGTTGGGAGAGAGGCAGAAGCTGTGCATTTCCCCTGTTTCTGGTTGGTTTCCTAACTCTGGGTGATGGGAGCCCGATGGTTGTACCAAACCGGGGGGGACAAACAGCAGGGCTGTTTTCAGAGGGATCTAGGTTTGGGTTAGGTGGTTTCCAGATGTGGTCCTAGGTGCTTACTTGACTGATTCCTGCTAGCACTATGGGTTGGTGGTATTTTAAATGTTAGAAGTGAAGTTGCAATGATAATCCTTCATGAAAACTGTTCCAAACTGAACCTAAGTTTTGGCCTTAACATAGCTGCTTCCATTTCTTATGTAATTTAGGGTTTTCTCATTAAATACCACAGAAACTCTGTGACTGTGTACAAGAAAAGACTGAAATAGGAAGATGACAGGATATCTTTTTTTTTTTAACTTGACTGATAAGCATTGCATCCAACACTAGTTTTTCAAATAATTTTGTTTGTTTTGATCAGAGATTTCATAAGCTAAAACCTTTATCTTTGTAAGTAACTTCAGTGAACCCTCGAGCCTTTCACTGAGTAAAACAAACAGGATTTTCCACAAATATAAATAGTGAACCAAAAATAGCTGTTTTCAAAGAGCGACAGCTCAGAGTTGGGTTGGAGAGTAAGAAGGTATGTATTATCCAGGAAGGAAATAGGAAGCAATTGAGTGAAGTTGTGTGTGAATTCTCTCACCCTTTGCAGAAGGGTAACCCACAAAGGTGATGTTTTCCTATATCTGCAAATATTTATTACCTTAGATGGACTGATGTTTTAAACAAAGTAAAGCTCTTGATGAAATTTAGTGTAAGTTTCCATATGGAAACTATGTCAAACATAATCAAAGCAGCCCTGCAAAGTACTAACAATTACACTTACCAAATCCTTTAAGGTTTTGAGAAGACCTTTATGTGTTCACAATTAATACACTTGTTTTTTCAGATACACACTGAAAAAAGACTCTTCTCAAATTGTATTAAGTTACTTGAACCAGCCCTAGAAGTTAACCTTTACTAGTTCCCCTTTCCTTCTAGGAGTACGTTATTTTATCTTGTATTTGTGCGGCTAGCACGTGTTGTAACACTAAAGCAATGTGTTACTTTGCTCAGCTCCCCTTTAATGTTGAAAGTAATTTGGCGGTTTTTTGCAGTGTTATGTGGATTTTTTTCTTGTTTTTTGGCTGGGTTTTTTTGTTGGTAGTTTTTGGTTTGTTTTTACACCTCCTGCGAAGGTTGTTTTGTGCTGAAGTGACTTCTGAAATCCTGAGAAATCCTTCTCTTCTTAAAGAGGTTTCAGCAGCAGCTCTCTGTGGGACATACTGCATCTTAACAGTCAATCTTCAGTGGAGCTCTGCAAAGCAAAGCTCCCTGTAAAAACTTTGCGGTTAGGTACAGTGTTGCAGGTTTGAGAGACGCTTGGTGTGACATAACTTCGGGCATGTTTCCTGTCATTCAGCTAAAGTTTCTTTCTTCATCCCACCAGTTTGGAGGTAACTCAGTGCCTGTGTTTTTTCTTTTCTAGCCTTCCTCCCTGCTTTTTTTCCCCGCTCTTTAGCTTTACAAATACAGATTCAGGCTGAGCTGTGTAAGACGATTCTTTCCTTTTTCCTGAAACTACATATTGTCAAAACAGGACAAAGTGGCACAACCAAAGTGGGTTCAGCAGGATCTCCAGGGCTCTTCCCCAGCTTCATCCCAAGATGCAGATTTCCATGACAGTAAATACCAGTAATCACAGAGGAGATGGGATCAGAGCCATTCCTGGGACTCCGGGGGCGGGGGAGGTGGGGGGGCAGGCGGCAGGGCACTAGGCAGGGAATTTCATTGTTCTTTACAAAAACTTTGTCATTAAAAAGACACTACTGAGAAGCCTCCCTTCTCACTGACAAAGGGAAGAGCGAATTTGACTTGTCCTTCAGGACATTCCCAGAGCTACTGGTACACCTGTTTCTCAGATGCCAACATGTTTTATTCATGTGTTTGGGGTTAAGCTCGTTTTCAGAGGTGCCAGCAGATAGGCTTTGCAGAGCTGTTCGGTGCTTTTCCCCCTATATCTGCAGCAAAGTGCATGGATTGCTTTATATGATCATCTTCACTCTTACCTCACCTAATTAATTCCCAGCCATGGCAAGAGTCCTCGGCAGCGATGATACTTCCAGCTCTCCTAGCATCTGTTTTCTCTCAACAGTCTAATCTGCCGGGAATAGAAATATTTAATTTATTAATTCTATTGCAGTCAATATATGGGAACGGGGGTGAAATTTATTATAGCCTGGCTGTGATCTCATGGTTCCTTTAGAGCTTTGTGAAAGCTGTCACAGAAGCTTTGTATGTACTGAGAGGAGTGAGAAATGCTTTTTTTTTTTTTTTTAACAAAAAAAAAAAAAGACTGCCTGTTTAAATTATTAACAGTGAGACTCTAACAGAGGCAGAGCTGCTGGATTTTCAGAGTCTGCAGAAAGCCAGAAGCCTGTTTCCCTTCACACACCAAATAACAGATGAGTTGGGAAATTCCCACTAAGTATGGATTTTAATGAGTGGTTCTGGATGCGCGGTTTAAGACAACCTTGGGTTCTGCCTTTCAGGATAAGCGATGCTGTTGCTGTGGGTAGCGTGTGAACTGTTTGGAAGCTAAGCAAAGAAATGGTACTTTACAAGGTGCCTTGTGTAAGCATTACCTGTTCTTCCATGCAGAGGGACGTGTTTCAATGAACATACGAGGAGGCATGACCTAGCTTTAAAATGTTGCTCTGATTTCCACCCTTGCACGCAGAGTTTGATAACATCGACTTTTCAAGCGCAAGGGGAAAACCCCTACTCTTTTTCCTACGCATAGGATATCCAGTTGCGTTGTCTGTACGCCGGTCAGGAACTCATCATGTTATGATTGACTGTATATGGTTTTTTTCTGGATGAGGAAATGTGTACTGAGCTCTTTATGCTGAAAGAATCAATCAAAGTGATTGCCACTGTTGATATTGATTACCTCCTTAAAACTCGACCCATTAAAAGTCTCTTGAAATCAATGAGTCTTTTAAAGCCAGGTCCAGTAAATGGAGATAATACTTGTCCTTCTCTAAAACTCAGCACTCAGATGAAGGATGTCTCTCTGTCGCCTGTCCATGTGAGGAAATGCAGAGGGATCTGACTTGTTAGATCCCTTGGTAGCTCCTGAGGGTCACAGCTTTGAGGAGAGGGGGTTTGTCTTTGTATTAATTTGCTTTTTATACTGATGATGTGCTTTGGAAATCTGATGGTTTATTATTTCAAAACCATTCTGTTACCTGCTTCTGGTGCAGTGTTTTGATATTTCGTATTGATAGCTGGAATATCAAGCTTTTGGAGAGGCTGCCCAGGGGAGAGTATTAATCTTGTATGATTTTTTGGTAAGTATTCTATGCAGTGATAATTTTTTTTTTTCCTCTGTTTCTCTAGGGACCTCCTTATCGTAGATGTTCTCATTTTTACCCTATACCATTCTTTCTCTTAGCACTTTTCCTGCTGCTCGCATATCAATAGAGCAGTTGGACTGTAATTTTCAATCCCATGTACTAAAAGATGACAAATCTTTCAGAAACACACCAATGACATTTTCTTCTTGAACTTTGAAAAGTTCAGAACTGGTCCGCTCTGTATGGCGAGGAACACTCGCTGTCGGTCTGTTGGTCTTGCTGGGAGAGCTGCGTATCTGCACTATTAGCAGCTTTTAGGGTTACTGTGCTTGACAGTAAGATGGGAGATGAAATGGATTCTGAATAGTTGTCTGTCAGGATTAATTATTTATAAGCAGGACCATGTATTAATGAATTGTCCCTCTAATGGAACGTCCCTCTTTGTGAAATGTTTTCTGATATGAAGCAGTGGTTTCTGTGGGTGTTTGCTGTAGAAAAAGAGGCAATATTGGTAAGTACTGATTAAAAACAAAAATAATATGCTGATAGTTTAAGGGGGGGTGGGGTCTATATAGCAGCCCGTGCACTGGGTGTATTCCTCCTGGACTGGGCAGCTCTGCCAGGATGTGGGTGCCTCTGGGGGCTTATACAAGTCCCATGGCCCCTCTGGAGCTGCATGCCCTCCCCTCCGCAGCTTCGCCCATGGCTGGCTCTGCACCCTGCTCCGTGATGGCTATGTTTAACTGCTGTCCTCCCCAGTGGGGTGTGCTGACATCAGGGGCTGCTTTCGGGAGAGAAGAGGAAGCACCCGGCTGTGGATCTGGGAATGCCGAAGAGCGGACCGTTGGTCTCCTCATCCTCACGCCAGCAGGTGTCCAGGCCGATAATCCCTGGTCCTGCTTCAGGTGGCTCCAGCAGTGGTGTTGGCTCTGGAGGTGAGCCTGGCCACAGCTGAGATCTTGTCTTAAGATTACTTCAGGGCTGCTCTCCATCCTGTCATAGTGACGTAGACCAACTTCCCTCTCTGTGGTGATTGCTTGGTAACTTCAGCTCTTCCTTATATGGAAAAGTAATTTTTAGAAAGTAAAGTATTTTTAGCTTCCCTGAATTGCAGCAGCTGGGAAGGTGGAAAGGCCAAAACAGTGTCACCACAATCTTTCTGGGAGTTACCTGCCCATGATTTGAGTATGCTGGTTTCCAAACTCGCCAGTACCTTCCCATTCCTCCCCATGCATCAACAGAAACACTTTCTGTCTGTGTTCCTGGGCCTGGTGGGTGCCAGCAGTGCTGGGGTGGCTCTGCCCAAGGCAGCTCATGCTTCCGCTGCCTTCATTGCTGTCCCTGCTGTGCACCATGTCTCACAGGGACACCTCTTCATGAGCCCAGGGGGGCAAAGAGTCCTTCTCGGACTGTTGCTGCTCTTGGCATGGGTGGAGCCAAATGGGTCTGAGCACTTGGCACCCATCTCTGGCGATGGGTATCCTAGAGAGGTGCTGCATGTGGGGCAGGGCTGCCAAGGCTGATTCTCCTCCCAGGTCCCTCCCAGAGGTGCTGGGTGTGTGTGGTGAAGGGTGAAGGTACCCCAGGGAGCGGGAGCTAGCCCAGGAGCTGTGGAAGGAGTGCAGGAAGGGTGAGAATACAGTGTGCATTCCTCAGGTAAAATGGGGTCCTAGACTGCTGAGGGTCTTTGTTCTGGTAAATCTTGGGTACTGTCCTTTTCAGTTTTTCTGAGAAGGAGAGTCAGCACCTGTGGATGCAGGATGTGAGCAGGGGTCCTGGGGAGCATACAGAGCTCCAGCGCTATCAGCTCTGCCCCAGCAGGAGCCTGCACCAGTACCTGGTCCTGATGGCACAAGTGAAGGGTGGGGTGTCCTTCGTGTTCAAAGTAACCTCTTGGCTGCATGTGTTCTGGTTGTCTTATTAACACTTCAATGTTTAAACTTTGGGATGCTTTCATTACACTGGCGGATTGTTTTTAGAATTAATTCTCAAAAGTGCCTAAAAAGTCTGTATCCAATATATTAAGAAGCTAAGTGAGGTACCAGCAAATAATTTGAGAAAGGTTATTTCTGATACTCTTAGGGTTTAATTTTATAGCATGGTAATAAAGAAGTTTTGTTCAAGAGCTGGTGATGTGGACATCATATAAAAATTTAAATTGGTACTGTACAAAGATGGGAAATGAAACGACAGGGAAACTGAAACTTCACGATGGGACAGGAGCAGCTGGAGTTCCTTTGGGCAGTTCTCTGCAAGTGCATTCGTGCTCAGGATGTCAGAGCTCTCTCTGTTCCTAGCTGTTGTGGAGCTGAGGTTTCTGTAGAGCAGTGTCAGAAACCGTTTGGACAGAAACCACACGCTGGGTGTTGACATTGCTGGGATGGGTCTCTGCCATCAGTGCAGCTGATGGAAGGATGCTTTAAACTTCAGGTCAGACTCTAAATGTGGTAATAAACCCCAGATCTGTTATGTTTATGTCTGTCTTTTGCTCTTCTATCAAAGCTGAGTGAGGGAGATACCAAAAAGCAAAGAAATCGTCCTGAACTGGGGTGTCTGACCACAGCCAGCGCTGAAGGCTGGGACAAAGTGTTTGGGGGTTAATACTTTGTAAGGAAAAGTACAAGTCAAGCCTGGAGACTTCACAGCTCGTGTTTCTTTGTCCTCCCTGTTGGAGTGTGCTGGGGTTTCCCTGCTCTGCTCTCGTGCTGTTATCCTTCCACTCTTTCACAGCCTGACAAAGCTGTTTGCTTCTAGAGTGGCAAATGCCTGAGAAACCGTTCAAAGTCTGGCCTGTAAATTCAGAGCCTGTTCTAGCTGAGCCATGGGTGCTGTGAAGTTCTACGCCAAGTGCTTTGTGTCTCTGTGGAAAGTCACCTATATTGGATAACACAGGGTAAAGTGCAAGCTGAACCACTTCAGAAGCACCAGAACAGTCTTGGGAGCCGTAGTCCTCAATCTTTTACTTTTTAAAAAAAATTATTTTAATGGCAATATTTGCTTTATTTCCTATGGTGGCGATGTGCATTTAATGCATTAAACACTTAGAAGATACTATGAAGTCTTCAATTAAAAATACTTTGTCTTTGCACTTTTACACCGTATTAGCACGTAACATAGTTTTGTGGAAGTGATTTTGGAAAGAACCAGTTGATTTTTGAGCACCAACGTTCAGAGTAGTTGTAGCTTGATCTTGGGGGATAAATATCTGGTTTAAGGCTGGAGTGCATCTTTAGTTTCATCCAAAGAAAATCCAGCAGGTTCTCTCCTATCAACAATAAGTAGACATAATCAGAATTTTATTGTTTTATCCACAAAAAAATTGATAGGAAGAAATGCGATTTTTGTGTGAGAGAGGCTGCTGGAGATGAGGTAAGAACACAGTGACGTGTTTCCGTAGCTCCAGAAGACACAAAGGCTGTGACTCCTTGGTGCTTGTATTGGTCAGTATTTGCTAACATACGCACAGTATATGCATGATTTGGTCCCTGTGGGCACAATGACGCTTTTCTTTTCACTGCTCCTTTCTGTTAATAGTTGTTCTGTTTAATAGCTCCACTGAAGAGCTCTGAATGGCAGGCTCTTGCCTCTGACAATATCCTTCTGTTCTGTACGCGTAGGACTGCTTCCAGGAACACCTCTGCTCGAGCTGGAGAGTATTTCCAGAGTAACCTTGACTTGGGGTTTTAGGGCTATGAAGTGAAGTGGTTTTGTCCCAATTATCTTGGAACTGTGAATGAAGTGGTTGTGGTTTTTTTTAAGTCATCCTTAGTTATCCAAGTTTACCTGGAAATTCAGCTTTTTAAAAATAGATATGAAGGTTGGGGGTTTTTTATTTAAAAATGAAAATCTTTCATAAATGTGGAATGATGCTTTTAGACCCTTCCTGCTCATACAGTGCAACCTGAAACAATAGATAATTAGAAGTAAAATGGATTAAATTAGTTTTTGACCCTATCAACCTGCCTTATAAATGTCTTTGAAATCTTTTCCTTAGCATTGACGGCACTAGTTTTAGCGTACACCTCCTTCCACTGCTGTTCCTTTCAAGGGTGTGATGGAATGCCGCAGGATTTGGGCAGGGAGCATTGTGCTGGCTGTGTGCGGTGTTGTCTCGCCAGTGCTGTCAGTTTGTTTAACCCAGCCTGGCCCCGAGCTGTAGCCGTGGCACCCGCTGCACAGCCACGGTGTCTCCCCGCTGCATAATTAACTCCTGGCAGCACGGTGGGTAATTTTCCCATTATAGCAATAAGTGTCATTCAAAACTGCCAGGGCCAAAATCGCACCTCAAGGACTTTAATTCTTCTTAGGAGATAGGTATAAAGATAGACACACACACCCACGTATGTGTGTAGGCATGCCATTCCTTTGGGGTGAGTGAATTTACCAGCTATAATTGGAATTCAGCTCGGTTAGATCAAATTGCTCCCCTGAGGACCATTTCTACCCATCTTTAGCTGAGGATTCACGATTAATTTTATGTACGCGCTGTGAATCTGTCTAGGTTTTGAGAATCTGCTTATATTAGCTCCTCTCGTTGGGCTGTAAATGTAATAAAATAATATATTGCTTAAAAATCATAGCTGAACTGTAGAACAAAGCTAAGCATGTATAATCTAGGTTGCTTCATTAACTGCTTTTTGTCATTGTCATCTGATCTGCATGGGAATGTGTGGACGAGAAGCTCGATCTGGATGGTCAGGGAACCAGGACATGAATCTTTCGTTTTCATCCTGAGTTATTTTCTGACGGTAAAGCTGCAGATGAAGGATATGTCTGAAGATACCTGTCAGAGCTCTGCTGTTTTGGTTAAAATGGGACCCCTCAAAATACAGCAAACTCCCTTCTTTGGCGCAGATGCTGCGGTGCACTGGAACAGGGCTCTGGTCCGTGTCTCTGACACCCAGTAAATGGGCAACTGCTGGTCACACGTGGCATGTTCAGGCTGCGGAACAGCTCTAGGGGAGCAGAACAGAGACTGCTTGCAGGCTGCTTTAATGAAGAGGCTCGAATAGCTCAGTTACCTCTCTAGGGGGAACTGGTGGCTCTCTGAAGCTATCCTCATTTCCCCTGGCCTGCTGAGGTTTCCATGTCTTCACGCCCTAATTTCTAGCTAGGGGCTGCTGCTGTGGGCTCAGAGGTAGCTCACCGCAGCTTAACACATCAGTTGCAGAAGACCCAAAACCAAGGAGAGCTCTGTGAAGCCCTCGGGAGTGGTCACAACCTCATCTACCATCTTTTGCACTTTAATTGGTATATACCATGAAATTATCCTTATAGCTAATATCCTTTTATTAATTTAAGACTGGGAATTGGAGGATGGGAGGAAAACTCCGGAGTTTTAATAAGGTTCTGAAACTTAGGCTGTCTTCTCAGGATCTCTGACAGGCAAGTTGTGGTTGAAAATGAGTAGATCAATTTTGCGGGTATTAAACTGTGCCTGTCACTTCTTTCTACTCTCCAAATAACAAAAAAGCAGATGAGCTGATACTGAGCTCTAGTTCCAGCATGTTCAAGGTGTACTTGTTGTGCAAGGATGCCTGAACTGGCTGGGTAGGTGGAATATTGATCTCCTTAACCCTAGAGAACACAATGTAAGAAGATTGGTGTTTTGCTATGGAATTTGGGAGGAAGCTTGAGAGTTCTGTTTTGATGTGAATATGGTGAAGTCAAACAACCTGCCAGGATGGCTGTAGGTAATCCCAGTGTAACAAACCCTTTTAGTTTTAAATAGAGGTATAAAATAGGTGTATGATAGCCAATATATACCAGATACTAAGAGCTAGTTAATAAATAGTTCTAAGTTTATTAACCCCAAGCTGCATTTAAGAGTAAATCTTGTGTAACAATGGAAAATACTGTGTGAAAGCTTAATTAAGAGGGCAGCAGAAGACATGTGTATAAGAAGGCTGTAAGATCAGAGTGGAAAAAGTTTTTACTCCTTCAATTGTGTTTTAAAACACCAAGTATAGTGCCTTCACTTATTTTTGGCTTTAGAGGTTAAAAAAATTATTCTGGCAGTCAAATATAGGGCTGAATTTTTAGGGGGGGGGAAACTCCATTTCCACTTAGGATCCAAAGTTCGGGTTAGCATTCGGGTCACCTATTAAAGCTTCCCTTTGTCTCCGGAAAGCTGTGTGCCTCTTGGCACTCCTGCATGTTGGTGGTGGGGGGCTCTTTGGGAGGACAGCAGCGAGGCCACTCTGCTGCAGCGGGCACGCAGAGCCCTGCCCTGAGCCTGCCAAGGCATCTAGATGAAATGCCAACTACTAGTCTCGTTCAGAAGGGCTGGAATTGGTGAGACCAAGATTTTAGTGCTGAGCTTGCTCTGAAAACTGAAGTCCGTGTCAAGGGTGGAAATGGATTTTAGGCATTTTTGTGTAAACTGAATTAATATGGATATGATTTATTTGCTGCAGAATTTGACAGTTTACGTAACTTCAAGTGTGTCCCCATATTTGCTGCATTCTCTTGAAGTGCATCCTCCGGCCGTGGTACCCAGGGAGTCAATTTCAATTTATTCTCCCTCGAGCAGTCAGAGAAAATTTGAGGTGATTTTCCCCAGTGTGACTTATTATACATTTGGAGTCTTTCAAAATATGAACAAAATTTCAGGAGGGGAAAAAAGTCAATAAAAGTAACTTTTACTTTTGCGAGGGTCTGACTTGAGCCTGAAGCCTGTTTTCCTAAACAGGAAAAGAGCCATTCCAGCGCTGCTCCGAAATGTTGATACTAGGTGAAGTGCACTTCCTTGTGACAGAGAAAAATAGAGGTGTTACCTCACTGCAAACAGGATATCTCTTAATAGTTAGGTTTAGAGATACAAAATTTTCCATGGTGGCTTTGAATTTCTGGAGCCGTGGACACAGAATGGATTTTGGCTGTGACAGTGTTATTACTGGCTGGCCATCAGGAGGTTTCCACTGATACCTCATGACATTGCTCGTTTGGGTTTTAGTGTTGAATCAAGCCTCCTGCTTCGTTAGCTGTGTCCTTGAAGTGTTTGTGAAAATTGGCTTTTGTGTTTTTCTGTTAATTTATTATATGGCGGGGTAGGGCAGTAGCGGCGTGGGCGGCTTCACGCTCCTCCGGGGAGCACGAGAGCTGCTCGCTGGCATGGAGGTCCACCTCCCGCCTGAGGTCCATCCCTGCAGCGCACGCACCCATTGTTGTAGTTATAAGAGCAGTTTTGAGATGGAAAATCAGTTCTTAAATTGAAGATGTTGGTCTCCCCCAATCTGTCTTTACCGCAACCAAATTCAGTCGATGGTGAATGTTGCATTACAAAACAGTGATTTTCTTTAAAACACCAAGGATAGCCAGGACCCAGAGTACGTGTTCTTGCAGTGCTTGGTTTGAGGTTTGTTTAATCGTCAAGCATATGTTTATTCCAGTTCAGTATGCCAGACTGTATGTGCAGTAGGTCGGGAGGAGTTCAATAATCCTGGGAGAATGTAGTGTTGTCGGTTGTCTTGCTGCAGTTTGGTCTCTTGTTGGAGTGACAAATGCATTACAGCAAGGAAGAACATTCTGGAGATGGAACTTCTAAATAGAAAGTCTCTATTCCTGGGTGTGTCTTGTGCACGGTTCTTGAGTGTAGAAAGCAAAGTGCTATTTAATGAGTTGAGGAAAAGAAATCTGACATATCTTCTCTCTCAAAAAAAGATTTTGTTTGGCTCAACTTTTTTTATTTTATGAACAGAAGTAGTTTGTGTTCTTCAGCTGCTGATCTTTGGGATGAGGATCAGGAAATCGAGCTAGTAATCACTGCATGGTTTTTGCCTGATTTGGAAGTGTAATGGGGGCGAGGGGGGAGGAGCTCAAGGGTAGAGCCCTTCTAGCAGGGCAGGTAAGGGGGTGCAGGGCAGGAGTTTGCTCTGCAGCACTGCTGTTTGTGCAGCCAGGAGCTGGCTGGTCCCTGCTGCCCTGCATGGCATTTTCTTCCTGACTCCCAGAAATAGTCCTATCCTGGAAACGCTCTGAGATAACTTTCCCCAGTTTCTTATTTCTGTACTGTTGAATATTTAAAAACCAGTGAGATCTAGCAGTTCTGCTTCTGAAGTGGCTTATGTCGCTCAAAGTTAAAGTATCTCCTGCTTGTGTCATGTACCTTCTTGCAGTCAGCACTGTGTAGCCACCCACCTTGTGTCCCAGTGGTAAAGACCCCACGGGCTGAGTTTGTGGTAAAAAAGCTGCTGTAAGAATTTGGTGGTGAATTAATGATCTTTAGCGTGTTTTTGGAGTGGTGCTGAGATTCAAGCAGAGGGTGTGGTTGGCCAGAACAAGGGATGATTACCTGTAGCACATCATTTTAAAATTCGTCTCTTTCCAAAGTCATTATTTTGACACCAGTGTTGGGGGTGGCTGTGGTGGAGCTGCTGGCAGAGTGGTCACAGCAGCATGTGTCCCCTCGTCAGAAATAGCAGTAACGGGGCTGGAAGGAGCTTAGCACAGCCCTAGAAGGGGAAACACAGCCTGAACCCTCCTGCTGACTGCTCTGTGTGCAGCTGGCTGTTGGGTGGGTACGTTTTGAGCTCCTTGTTGAGTCACTTTAACAACCCGCAGGGCACAATTTTTATGGTAGGAAAGAAAAAACCTGTAACAGTAGGAACACAGATCACAGAGCCCTGGAGGGTTGGGGCTGGCAGGAGCTCAGGGGTCTCTGCCCAGGGGATGGGGCACCTCCAAGGCTAGAGACTCCCTGGCCTCCCTGGGGAGCCCAGTCCTGTGTCCCATCACGCTGCTGGGCGAGTACGGCAGGGACGTCGGGAGATGGGTCGGCGAGCGGGGCTGGGGCTGCTCGTACAGAAAGCACCTTTTATTCTGGCGAGTATCTGGACCTGGCAGGAATGGTCTCAGGAAGCTACAACACTACAGAAACAGGCAAGAAAATGTGGAATTGGGACCAGACTTTCATACAGCGTTGAATCTTGTAGCTGATGTCCTGTAGACCCTTTCTCGTGCATGTGCAGTATCTTCAGAGGTTCTGCTTTTTGTGATTTGAAAAACATTTCTAGTTCTTTTGCATAGTGGGGTGGTTGTTGTTGTTGTTGTTGTTCTTCTATCTATGGTTTTGAACACTGCTCAGCCTAGCCATTTCTATTTTTCTCTCTATATCTCTGAAGCTTTCTACCAACAGCATCTTCCCCAAAGAGCCTGCAAATCTCTTCTGGAGTCCCACGCAGGTAGTTTTATCTTTATGTGGTGGTTGGCTCCTCACGTTCAGGCTCGGTCATTATCTTACTGACGGTGTGGGCAGTCTAGGCCGATGGTCACTCCTGCTGTCTGACTCTCCTTCAGATGGTTGTTTTGCATCCTGATGACGGTAAAACGCTTTTCCCTACCTGTGATAAACACAGTCTTACCTCGCATAGCATCTGTTCAGACTGCGCTCACACAGATAATTTCCCTAGTCTGTCACCCCTTGTCTTGCCTCTTCATTTGTTTCACGTTCTTGTATTTGAGAATAAGCTGCCTGGCTTAACGTGAATTCCCCTTGCTTTCTGCAGCCTTCAGAATATATTTTTATTGTCAAATAGTAATGGGAGGTTGACTCCTTGTTGGTTTGTTTGTATTTGGCCAAAGATTCCTGTCTTGATTGCTCACTCACTGGATTTGCTCTGTCTCAGGCTGCCTCCTACGCTTGAAAAACCTTGTACAAATCTACCAAACTTTCTTAAACTGTAAAGGGGGCACTGTAAAAATTTGACAGGGGTTGAAAACAGCTTGTACTCTGAGAACAGCAGCCTTCTGTGCTGAGTTCTAGCCTGCTGATCTCCCTGCAATCTTACATTTTTAACAGTTAATGTATAATTAAGCATATATTTGCATGTGTATATAATACATATTTATATATAAACAATTCATCAGGATGTAGGTTCTTTCTCAGGTGTCCATACAGTGCCCGGCATGCCGGGGCGCTGGCCCAGGGCTGGCACTCCTCGTAGCTGTAGTTCAGGATTTTAGGTGGACTGGGTGAGCTGGGATGGTGCATTGCTGGGTGAAACCTCTGATGGAAGGTGAAGATGGGAGGTGAACCTGCCAAGTGCTTAACTGGGAAATGTGACAGGAGAAACTTGAGTCAAAATAAAAGTGGGTGGAGGAGTGCAATCAAATGGGAAGCAGATCTCAGGAACCTGAAGGACAGTTCCCTGGGGCAGCAGAACTTGCTAACTTTCTGCACTAGTAGCTGAGCTCCCTGTCCCAACCACGGTGCTGCTTTACGTTCTGCTGTTATTTATGTACCTTCTGCAATTTATTCGTTATCCAGCTTTCTGCCTTACTTTACCTGTTATGATTTCACTTGTGTCAAATTAGTGCACTTAAGCGTATGTCCAAAAGATGTCTTTGTAAAGCATGGCTAATAAATCGGTTTTCACTTTTGCAAAAAAGACGCTTTGAAAAATAATTTTGCAGAAATAATACTCCTGAGCACCAAAGAGCTCATAACAGTTGTGCAGCTTGACAAATAGCTCCTCACGCTATGAAAATCATTTCCTTTACACACCTGGGGCTGGAGTTTGAGGTGTTTCTGTCCTTGCGGTGGAGGGGAAGGGCCAGCTTCCCAGGGCAGCATCAGGGGGAGCTGCCAACCACCAGCCCGGCTGCTTGCAGCCAGTGCAGTAACTGCAACATGCTGAAAACTGGGAGATTTGGGGGGCTTATTCCTTTGCTTTCCAGTTCTCACACTTTAGAGAGTGCTTGCATCATGTTTTCAAGTTTCTTTCTGTATCCACCGGTGAGAAATTTCCTTTTTCATAGGGATAATAACCGAGGTCTGACATGGCCTTTGGAGTTTTCTTTAAAAGACAAAGCATAAATCACAAACACAGAGCAAAACCAACTGAGTGCTGAGACAAGCAGTGCCGCCGTAGGAGCTCACAGCACCGATGGTGCTTGATGCCCAACAGACGTCTATGAACCGTTCGCCAGTACCACGTTGGTGGGTTGAAGAGCAGAAACCTTCGTTCCCTGGATAAACTTCTGCGTTGAAGGGAGTCAGTTAACTTCAGCAGTTATCTTGTGAAAATGTGTTTTAACTTCTGTTCTGTTTGCTTGCTACTGAGATCCTTCCCCGCGACTTCGTAGAAATCTGCAGAAAGGTCATTCAGGCCCTAGTTCTGCAAAACGTGAATGTGAGATCAGCTGTAGAACAGGAATGCTTCAGCTCAATTTCCACTTAGGTTTTTGTTTATATTGAAATTTTCAAAAGTAACCCATTATTACTCTTCAGTCGTGTCTATCACTGGGTTTGGTCAGTTTAGAACAAAAAGCTTCTTGGCTAAAGATTGGAAAACTGTGGGAAATTAGGACAGAAAGCTCTGGGAAGAGCAAGAGATCTGATGAAGTTTGCTTTGACAGACAGTTGGGTTTTTTTTTTTTTTTTTTGCAAGCACTGTGGATATTTATCTTTTACACCACTACCCATTG
Organism: Bucorvus abyssinicus; assembly: GCA_009769605.1. Lineage (NCBI taxonomy): Eukaryota > Metazoa > Chordata > Aves > Bucerotiformes > Bucorvidae > Bucorvus > Bucorvus abyssinicus. The sequence goes on from CM020032.1 coordinate 6,249,213, forward strand.
GTCATACCTATTTGAAAATAACTTAATTCACTGATTAATCTGTCCACAGCTGCGCATGCGTAGTTGGCTTAATGATTTGCTTTGAAAAATTGGTTAATAATATATTAAAGTTAAACCTTTGGTGCTGGGACTGTTTGAGTCAGAACAAGTTTGATCCTTCCCTCAGGTGGTGGTTGTAGCAGTCTCACGTGTCGGTTCCATAATGATCCTGAGGAAAAAATGGCTATAAACTCCCATTTAACGTTAAGAGTTTTTGAAGAGTTTGCTTGAGAGACAAATGGAAATTGGATAAATATGTGTCAATTAATACTGATACATCGATCACTTAAAAGGAAAAATAAAGTAACTATGAAGGCAGAAAGAGGAGAGTTGTCATTTAGAGCACAGCATTGGAGCTGACAGGCTCAGCGTGGGAGCAGTTGACGTGGGACTGTGCTGCTGTCCAGAAAGAGACCAGAGAATAGTCCTGTTCTAGGAATATTGCCTCACGTGCTGACCTGGCAGTTTATTGCTGGGTAAAAGTGACTCATTTTAACCATGTACAGTAGGACCAGGGAACAAGTTAAATGTCATCTTATGACCTCTGATTGTATTGAGATAAATCTGATTGGACTTCTTTGGGTGAAAGTAAAGACTTTTGGGCTGGATCTTCAATTTGAGGTTAAGCAGGCATGTATTTTACACAAGAAAGACACTCTTAACCTTTGTTTTTCTTGTTGAGGAGTCTTGGAGTGTACAACTGGAGGTGTTGGAGCTGGGAGGTGTCTGTGAGGGATGGGCCTGAGGAAGTCTGTGCAAGAGGGAACATCTCTTTGCAGCTGGAGAAAGGGTGGCCTGGGGAAGGCAGTGACATCTGAAGCGGGACCAGAACATCCGTGGTACCTGCAGGGAGCCATGGCCCCAGCACGGGAGCTGCGAGGTTGGCGAGCTCCAGGGTAGCTGGGTGTTTGGGGGGAAATAACCCAACAGGTTCCAGTTTAGCTTACGCTGCTGCTTGTTCGTGCTTCGTGGCGTGGGACACTGTGACATGCTGAGGACAGAACTGAGATTAGATGGCACTGTTCATGTGGGCTCATCTGTGGAGCTGGTCACACAAACTGCTTGGGTTGTGTATGGCTTGCTGTGGACAGGGTTTCCCTTTCTCAAGCAAAACCATGAGTGTGCTTGGCTCAGAAACCATCAGGCTGGGGGTATGAGGAGATCTGCAGAGAGGGGGACACCAGTTATTTTGTGCTGGTGTTTTGCACAGCGTGGGTGACTTCCCAAACTGAAAAAGGATGCGAGGTTACAGTGCTGGGCCAAGTCTATGTGCTTAAAAAATAAAATGTCACAAGCTTATGTCCATCAACATGAAGAAGAACAGTCAGACAACTGTGTGAGGCTGGGGTGCTAACAGGGTATGTTTCTGATCTGCGCACATTTTTGTTGTTTTGGAGTTTTTAGTATTTATTTTAAGCAATGGTTGATTTTTCTCAAACTCGAGAAAAGTTCTTATCTCTGCTGTTCATGATTCTGCTGTTTCTTAGCATGTGTTCTTACAGTCAGAGAGCACAGTGCACGCGAACGTTCCTCGCTTTTGTTGTCGCCTGATGTTTCCTTCCTTGGGAGTCTATATTTAGTGTTGACAAGTATTCGCTGTGGCGCAGGACTCAGGGCTGTTGCCTTTCAAGCAAAAGGAAACAGTTCTCTTTAGGGATAAGAGGGAGCGAAGGGCAGGATTTCCTGTGGAAACTCACCCACAGGAGAGTTGACTTCAACTTTGAACTTAGTGGTGAAAAAAGGATAAATGAAAAACCTGGACAATTTATACCAATGTAAAAGATTTGTCTTCTCCCCTGTAACCACCTCCTTGCGGTCCTTGGCACGTTTGCTGTAGCTGGAGTTAGTCCTTCTCTTGGAAGGAGGGAACAGACCATTTCAAAACTGCATTCTGGAGCACCCCTGTCCAGGACTGACATCGCTGTGTGGTTGTACAGTCACAGACTGGTGCATGGTGCTGGTGCTGAGAGTAGCAGCTCTAGCCCGTGCCACACATGCAGTCATCCTCTGCCGCGGCTTTGTGCCGTGTAGCGTGGGGAGAGGCTGCAGAGTCCCTCTGCCGAGGAGGGGAAATCAGCTTTTGAGTGCAGAGCGGCAGTGATGGGCAGGACGAGCTCCGGGAGCAGCAGATGTGTTCCCTGGTGACCACGATCTGTTTGCCGCTCCCCCGTTCATGGCTCTAAAAATAGCCTGTGTCGGGATGGAGTCACTGACAGGCCGGGTGTGGGTGAAGGGGCCAGGACCCGTGGAGACGTGGTGGTGCCATGGAGCGAGGAGCCCTGGCTGCCGCCGCACATTTCAGGGGTACCGCAGGGTGCGTGCCCCGTCTCTGCAGGGAGAAGAGCTCCCCTGCGGTGTGCGGGTGATCTGTTTACCGTGCCAGAGCTCGGGAAGCTTTGCATACGATTTTAATCCTTCCGGTAGCCGTGTGTGCCCCCACGGGCAGGCAGCGGGGCGGGAAGGTGCTCCTGGCAGCAGGCCCTTGTCCTCCGGCACGTGGGGCAGCTGTGGGGGGCCAGGCTGGCCCCGACCCTCTCGGCCCACAGCACAACGTCCACCTGCTCTTCCTCCTGAGGCCGTGCGAATCGTTAGTCCAATGTCAGCCACTTCGTGCGGCAGGACAGAGCTGCTAGAGATTCCACAGAACTCTGAAGTTGATGGGTTTGTAGGTGGATCAAAGCCATCCTCCCCCTTCCTCCAGCATGGCAGGGTGAGCTTGGCAGCTGCCAGCCAGGCCTGCCCGGCCGGGCTCTGGTGTGCCTGGGGCTAATGGTGTCTGCCAGGGCCAAAACCAGCAACAGGGATGTCGGGCTGGTGCGTGTGGGCTGTAGGAGGAGGGAGGGCTGCGGCTGCTGGTGTGGTGGTGGCCACACATCTTGACACATAAGGGGAAAACTTACTTTCTGAGGAAAGAAGCAGAAGTATACCCACTCCCAGGGCTCCCAGCAAGCGCCGCTGGGGTGGCTCTGCTGCCAGTCATGGTGTCAGAAGCTTGTGTGAGCACATGCTGAAGGTGCCTTGTGTTTCCGTACAGTCGTGCTGTTCTGTGTGCTGGGATGGTGGGGCAGCTGCTACACTGACCATGTTTGATTTTAGTTGGAATTTTCTGAACTCCTGCACCTCCTTTAAAGGAGAAAACCCAAAAGTGAGCTCTTGGGTACATAGAATGGCTGTTGTTGCTCCATTTAGGAGGTAATTAAACAACATGTAGTGGCAGAAGCGTGGACACTTGTGGTTGAAGCCCTGGTGGGACGGGCAGTGTGGTCTGTTCCTCCAGCGTGTGCCAGTAGTGCCAAGGGGACAGCTCTGCCCTTCCCCATGAGGTGGTCCATGTGTTCATCACTGCTCGCACTCCTTTGAAGGAGTGTTGCAACACCAGCAGGGTTTCCAGCTGCCGCCTCTTGCATCACTGCCTGATGTGGGGAGCATGTTTAAAAACTGAATATTCCAATAATGCGTTTCTGTACAAAACGTTCCTGCTTTCCTGGTTAATGCTTTGTCCTGTCTCAGTAAATGGAAATGATGTCTTTGAAAACAGAAAAAAGCATAGTACTGTGCTATTTCACCTGAACTTTCCAAAACTGTGTTAGGAATATTGGTTTTGTTTCAGCTCTTAAGTTCTGAGACATGAACGTGGCTGGACAAGCACGGCTGGGTTCCATGGTGCTCTGCCTCTGCAGAGCAGTCGGTGTGGGTGATCCTTCAGGGGTGTTTCTCAAAAGTGCAGGGCCTGGGCTGGAGGGGAGGATTTTCCCCTTGGGGCCTGGCAGCGGTCTGCAGGGCCAAGGTGGGCTGCTGGACCCACTTCGTCCTACCCCTCAGCACTTCCTGAAGTACTATGAGTTGCTAAGAGACCAAGTAATGTGACTTTGTGTATGAGATAATCAACTTCTTATTTAATTTCTTCCCTTTAGCTTAATTTTTTAGGACTTTTAAAAGTCCTTACACAAGTAAATTTCTGATGGTGCTCAGGTTAGTGGGTAGATTTTTTGTTGTTTTGGTTGATTGGGTTTCCCCTCCATCTTTCCTGTATAAAGCAAAGCCAAAATCTTTGCTTTTGCCCAAGGAGACCTGGTTGTCACACACAGCAGCAGAAGAGGTTGCTCCAGTTTCACCTGTCCTGAGAAGGCTCCTCAGGTCCCTTCACCTAAGCTGAGCAATGAAGACAACCACACCAAATTTTTGGTGTGGGTGCTGTGAACCTGCCCTGGGGTGTGTGACTTGTCTCGGGTTCTTCCAAGGCTGCAGAGTTTACCTGGTTGATCCCGGACTGTCCATCCAGGAGCTACTTTGCAGCACAAGGTGCTTTGTCTCAGGCAAGTGTTATACTGCGCATTCACAGGAGCCTTGCTGGTTTAGGGTGTTATCTTGCAGGAAAACATTGTCTGTTTTAAACCTTTTATACTGGGCTCCCTCCTGGCATTGTCAGAACAATGTTGGCATTTCCATGTGGTGGCTCTGAATAAAGCTGAGAATAACCTTTGTGGGTTATTGGGCTATTGATCAGACATGCACTTCTTAGGGAAACAGGCACAGCAGTAAGGAGAAAAAATACTGAAACCCCCCTCTGTAGATCGAATTGAAATTAATTTTTAATTATCTCCCTCAATGCTTTATTTCTGAAATAAGTTGTGAATAACTTTCACATGGTCTTCTCTGCTATCAAATACTTACATTAGGTCACTACATATTTCCTTGTTAGTGTGATGAACTGCATTTTGGCTTCCCCCATGCCTCACTTGGCAGTAAATTGACAGCTGTTCTTAGGACTGTTGTTTTGGCATGAAAGATCCCTTCTGATTTAATAGGGTGTGTTGGAGCCACTGCACTGCCAGCTTGCAGACTGCTGCTGGGTCAGTCCTGGAAGTGATTCTGTCATGGTTCTGGGAAAGCCTTGGCCTTCCATCCCCGGCAGAGGAGTGCCCAGTCAAAAGGCATTCAGCTCGTAAATGTGGATATATATCTTCTTGAGGAAAGAGTGTTTATTGCTCCAAGTAGTTGATACACACTGCTCTACACCCGGTGCATACAGCTCATGAACTTCAGCTCCTGAAAGTTCCTGACTACAAAAGTAGGTGTTTACATAATATTACTTTTTTTCCCACTAAACACATTCTACTTTTAATTCAAGACAGTATTTTATACCAGCCTCCTACTCTGCAGTTACTCGCAGAGCTGTCCGGCTCAGCAGGCATCACAAAGCTGTAGGTGTAGTTGGGTACGTGTGGTATGTCCATACTGGGATGGTTAACCTGTTATGCTCTCTCCAGTGTACTTATTTATTGCGTAGAAGGCGCTGGAAGCCCATGGCACATGCTGCTTCGAGATACCAGCACAGCGTGTCTGTGAAAAGGTCTGCCACAGCCAACACTATTAATAAAATACAGAGGCTATTTTCAAGCCTCCATGACATGTAGCCTGCAGGAGGAACTGTTCTGATCATTGGCTTTGCTGGCTGCTTTCACCATTGTGTTCTCGTTGCCTTAGGAGCTCTGCAACTAAAACTTTCCTCAATTTTTAACTACATCCCTGTCATAATTGGGCGTGTGAAAATTCAGATGCTGTGGTAGCAGCAACAGCTGCAGGGTAGGTATGCAGCTCTCAACACATCTCACTTTGACTTGATTTGGAGAGCCACGCTCTGTGTCAGGCTCTCGTTGGTGACTGATGGGGGTTTTCTTTTTCCTTTCTCTGGTTCACGTTTTGGGGCTCTTGCTTACCTTGCTTGCTAGGAAGGTCTCTGCTTGCTTAGCTCCTTGGAGGTTATTAGAGGTTACTTGTAGTGGGCAGATCCAGTGTCCACACAGTGATGAACCATTAATTGCTCAATACTTGATTGGGCGACTTCACTTGGTGGGTCTGTGGACAGTGGTGCTCCCCTCTGGGTTGTGCTATGAAGCAACTGGAGCACGAGTAAGGTTTTGCAGAAAAGACCCTCCAAAAACAGGGATTAACAAATACATTCTGTTTTCGGTGGTGAGTGGGTGAGGTGGGTTTGTTGTTTATGTCATTTTTCAAAGTTCATTGGCTCAGCAATTTTTTTTGTGGGATTTGGGAAGGGGGGCACGTGGGTATGTTGTAGATCTAACTTCTCAAACTGGATCCTAAAAATTAATGTTTTCATGCCGTGTACATTTTTTAAAAGGTGGTTGTTGTGGATAACAAGTAATTATTCCCATATTCAACCTAACGGGAGTTTTAAAAGGTCTGATTTAAAACAAACAAAGAAACCCCACAAATAGATGAGATAGACCATGATGCTGGTCATGGTTGTGAATATGGCCAGAGCTCTATCGTATCTGTCTGTATGAGAACAGGTTAATTTTATTTACACTCCTTTTCAGCGTAAGGTCTGTTTTCCCCATGTCATTCCAAAATCTGGATGCAATGTAGTTGAAAACTTGAGTGTGTGAGTGGTTAATCCCTGCTGTTTGCTAGGAATTACAGTTTGTGTGGAGTTGTAAATACTGGGTGTTGGATTAACTCTTGTTGTTAATACTCTTAACACATTGGTTATTCAAATATCCAGGAGCCTTTAATCTTTCAATGAGATGTAATAGAAGTTAAATTTGAAACACATGGGGAGTTTGCTGGGGCCAGGGTAGTTCAGATTCATGGCTGCTTTTTTTATCCCAGTCTTTGCAGTTACTTGTAGATTGGTGTTCTTTGGTAGTTACTGTCCTGTGCTTGCATCTGTCTGGATTTGTCTTACCCATGGGGTGGTGTGGATGGAAATCAGCCCTTCAGGGCTGGGGTCTGGCCTCTTCTTCTGCAGTGTGGCCTCAGGATCAGCCCATTTGCAGAGCCTGCGGCACTGCCGTGGGTGTTCGCAGCTCTGGCAGGGAATAAGTACCATCCATGTGGTATGCACATTCAGAAAACTTGCTGGTTTAAAATAGTGTAACATCAGTTCTTTTAAGGGTGTAGCTGGATGTGTGTTAGACCTGCGTAAACCTTGTCTTGTTACCGTCAGATATACTGTATTTTCTACACAAGCTATTCTGGAATTCGACAAGTCTTGTTGGTCCATTTCAGTATAGTGTAATTTGAGAGAAAATTACCTGTTACTGAGCTCCACTAAAAACAGTTATGAAAGAATGTGTGTCTTCAATTAATTATAGCGGGGAATTCCGTAATTGAAAACTGAGCCTCATTAGTGTTGAGAGAAGTCTTTTTCTTTTGTTCTCTGTCACTGGATTAGCTAAAAAAGCAATAGGCTGGGGACAGATGTTCACAATTTGCTTGGTATATATATGTAAATACACATGTATATGTGTTCTTACATATCTAGACATGCACCTTTCAAAGTCTGCTGCTGTACTGGGTTTTCATTCATATGTATATACGAGTAGTATGGCATCATGAAGGGAAAGGGGAAATGTTTGCTTTTCCTTTTTTGTTTTGTTTACAACCCCTGATTAGAGTGACTCTTGTGTCACTGTTGCCCGTTTAAGACGTTATTTCATACAAGTGATACAGGCTGAGGAAGAGGGGTACCTCTGAGGATGGCTTACAGGGTCTCAAGCAGCTTGTGTTTTATTACGATAGAGTTGTATCAGTTATTAATGCTGCATGTTGGCTCGTTAACAGTCTGTCTGTCAAGGCAGAGAGGAAGGAATAAGGTGCCAGAGGCACGTTTGGGTATTGGTGACTGTGGCTGTGTACTTTCACTTAGGCTCCCCTCGGCCACGGGGAATGTGTTTTCCAGGGGTTTGGCAGGCGCAGCCTTTAATGGGCTGCGAAAGCCTGTAAGCGGATATTAGCTGTGTAAGTCCCGCAGCGCTGTGGACGGGGGTAGTTCGGTGCTGACGACGAAAGCTCTAAGTGCTTTCTCGTGTGAAGTGTTCGTTTCCAGACCTGGTGCTGCTGGTGCCTACAGGGAGGAGCTGGGTGCTGTTCTCCGCTCTGTGTTGGCCATGCCCAAGGGGTCCAGCCCCAGCAGCATCCTGGCCAAGCCTCCCCACCACCAATACCTCCTGAAGGCCAGTGGTCGCCTGTCCGTGATGGAAAATGCATCCCGTTGTGTTGCTGTACCTTCTCTCCACACACCAGCTGCGTGTGTAGAGGTACCTGGTGTCCCTGAAGGAGCGCTGGTGGAAAACACACTGGCACAGCCTGACATCGCTGCCTGTTGCAGCATCTGGCCCACAGTTCTCCCCAAAGCTCTCAAACCTGTGTTTCAGCCCAGGCCTGTTCTGCAATTCTGCTTCCAGCAAAGACGGGCATAAACGTGTTTGAAAGGACTTGTGGAACCAGAGTCATGCTAAGGAGCAACATATACAAATCGTGGGCTTCTCCTGATTTGTTGTTGTTAAGGAGCGTGGAGGGCAGCGGTGGTTAGCCACGCGCTGAGCAGGGAGCAGATCTTGCCGAAGGGCTGTTCTGGTGCCATGCTGACCTTCTGCAGCGTGCAGTCCTCGGTGTTCGCTCTGGAGCTGTGCTGCTGCGATGTGCTTGGAGTGCGGTTTTCACCTTTGTGCTTGGGAGTTACGAATGTTGTGTTACAAACTTGTGTATTGTATGCAATTCGTAAACTTTTCCCCTTAATTGTTCATAGGAGTGATAGATTGCTTTTAGTTACTGCCCTTGACTCGTCCTTTATTAAATGCGAGCATTGTTCACACTGAATTAGGTGACCAGTTTCAAGTTTGTCATGTAAACTTTTATTTTTTTCCATTGGTAATGAGTATTTTTCTTTTTTCCCTTTTCCTTTTTTCTTTGAATAGTAGTCTTGGCTGGCCTTTGTGTTCCCTTATGCCCATGGAGTTTAGGAGGGGCTCTTGAATGTCCGCATTGAGAACCTGAGACAGAGCTGCTCTTTGGGACAGGAAAAAATTCCCAGTTCTGTTCAATGTTCAGTGTGTTCATGTTGTTCCCCGCTCGCTGTCAACTTCCCCTGAAATCCAGAGGCTTACGCTGGTCCTCTGCTGCTCCTCTAGCAGAGACTGGGTGTCTCTCTGTGGTCTTTCTCCTGCTCGCTGTTCTCGTAGCTGTATTTCTGTGCTCTGATAGGTGTGAGGATGCTTGTCCGTGTGCCGTTCTCTGGAGAGCATTTCTCCAGAGCGTATCCTACCTCTGAGGTCACCTCAGTGTCTTGGCTGTTCAGAAGGCAGAAGTTTGTCAGAACTATTTGTGAAGAGCACAGTTGGTTTTAGTGGCGCAAGATGCGATTGCTGAAGTCTGGTGTTAGTGGCAGGTTTTTTCTTCTGCTTTTTTAAGCACTATTATGGCTGAAGCTGCTGAAAAACTAGAACTTGTTTCAGCTGCGGCTGATGAGGTGTCCCCTCCTGGCCTTGCTTTTGCGGGGAGCTCTTCAATGGTTATTTTTGTAAGATTGTTTTGAGGTCTTCACATAATATGTTAGGTTGGTTTCAAGACTGGTGAGGTCCTCAAGGTTTTGGAAGGTCTTATCCAGGTTGGAGTGCTGACAGCATGCACTGCTGTTACTTCTTAGGAGTAAAGCCAGGTGGCTCTTTCCCCTTCCCTCTTGTGTTGTTAGAGATGAGAATAATTCTGGTCTCGGTATCCCTGTAATGTATATGTCTTTACATCCAGCTCCTTTGATGAGGTGGGCCCTTCATCATTGCTTCCTCACTCTCAGTTCAATTACATCATTCCTGATGTTTCCCTGAGATGTGGCCAGAGTAGGTGATCTATGCTTTAGCATGTTAGTTTTTTAGGCTACGTTTCCCATGTTTGAGGGAGTGCTACCAGGTTTTGAACGCATCATCCCTGGCAGGGAAGGGCTTTCTCTTACCATCTCTTACAGTCTTGGTACACGTGGTTTCCGTTGTTTCAGGAGGTGCTGATTTCTCATGTCTACACAAAGGCTTCAAAACAGGTAGTAGATGCTTAGTATTTTCTTTCAGCTTCTGATATTTTTTGACAGGAAGCCCAGGCTTTTGGTTTTTCTGATTCTGCTGGAGATGTGTGCTGGCAAGCGCACAGTGCTGGGCCATGGCCCACAGCCCACTGAGCTGTCTTGGGTTTCTTGAGAGCTGCTTAGCCGGTGTTCCTGCAGCATTTCTCCTTGCGGAGGCTGCACGCAGTGTGGTTTCTGTGTTAATCCATAGGATGCCGTAACTGCTTTGGTTTCTTTTTGTGTTCCCACCATGTACTGTGACTTGATTTAGACCCCTTCACAGGAGAGGACATTAACGGAGAAGGAAGGTAAACAAAACAGGGGGTTTCTGCATTTTTAGTAGACACTCAGCTATCAGCAGTGCGCCTTAGGTTGGACAGAAGAGATCAAGATGGTCATTTACAGTGCTCCTTTGAGAGGCCACCCCACCAGGGACCTCTGTCCCTAAATACTAGCCCAACACTGCTGCAAGTCCAATGCCAGCATGGCTCTGTCCCGTGGAGCATCAGTTCAAGACAGCCTGGCTGTTAGTCTGTCCGGTAATGTGCCACCATCCTTAACTCTGTCACCCTCCCCCATGAGGGGGAGAGGGATTTGGCTGCAAAGACCTCTTTTTCTAGTGCTGCTTGGGGAAGCTATGAACTTTCAGAAACATGGAAGTAAGTGACACTGCATTTGCATTTGGAATTTGTGCAAATGTATGTAATAACATAGCAATTAAGTAAAATTTCAGATTTGGAAGAATCTGCGCTGTTCCTTAGTTTTTCTTAGGCTCATGAGTGATTCTTATTTTCCTGTGTGATTCTGGTTGGTTTGTCTACGTTGACTTTGGAATGTGGTAAACTGATAATGTGAATAATGTGCAGGTTATCATCTTTCTGTTTGTCAACTGTGAATGTAAAGTTGGTACAAAACACCACAATGACTGTACCCATTTGATATGGGTTTTCTTTAGCATCATCTGTACAGTATGTTATCTATAGTATAGCGATGGCAGTACTTACAAGACTATTTGAAGGTAAGAAAAGATTTAAATCCTATAGATCTTTGAAAACAAATGTCAAGAAGTTGCCAGTAAACTTTTAGAGGTGCTATAGAAATTCAAAAATCTTGATCTAAAATCTTAATCTAAACGACTCCAGCAAAATAGCTGTAATGGTCATGTTGATGGACCTGAAACCAGTGTTTGAGTAAGCCTGGTAACTCTGGTCAAAGAGAACTTGATCAAAGGTTTTGATTTTCATTAAATAGGTAGAAAACCAAATACAGCAAAGGCAAAGAAAACAGCCTCTCTTTCATACTTTTCTCTGAAAGGGGTGTGGATTTAAGGGAGAGATGAAAAAGGCTCAGGTATGGCACTGCTGGACCATGTCCTCCAGACGTGCGACTTCAGTAGGGTCAGTATGTTGCTGGCCAGGGCCAGGAAAACTTTGGACCTCAGGGTTTCCGGGGATCCCTTACCACATGTGGGGCTTGTAGGACTCTTAGAAATCGTGGTTGGTTGTACCTTCTGTTCAAGTTGGTGTGCAGAGGCCGACCAGCCAGCTCCCCTCTATGTTCATTTTGAAGCTCAGTGAGTTTTCACAAAGCAAGTCAAGGGTTTTTTTTTCTTTTAGCTTAAAAAATGAGCCTATTCTTTTCTAAAAATAAACTTCACAAAATAGAACCTGCTTTCTATAATTCATGTACTTTCTTCCATTTTCCTCTGAGTGAAACTAAAAAGACATTTTCCAGGCTGTTAATTTGGTTTCATTTCATTTAGTTCTCTTCCCTTTTTGTCCTTTGGAATGAAAGGCTTCTTACCCTGTCTAAATACATTTTCTCTTTTTTCCTTTTTTGAAAAGACTTCTTCCCTATTTGAATATATTTTTGCAACAGGCTTAAAGCTTTCTTTTGGCCGTTGGGTGTAATTTTATAGGAAATGGAAACATTGGGGATAGGAGAGACTACTTGTATGTTCATTTTGAAAAGCTGCTTGTTTTCGGGATATTACCACCTCATGTGGTATCCATGTGTTCAAAGCTTTCTGCTTTTTCTTATAAGCCTGACCAATACAGTAACCAGTGTGACATAAATAGACTTCAAATGGAAACTGGGCATGAAAAGAGACGGTTTTAGTGGGATTTGGGATTCCAGGAAAAGGTCAAGACAGCTTTTAATTGAATGTACGCATGTCCTGTGTGTTAACACGCATCCCACGCAGTTCTGCAGTCTAGAAAAGTCATGCTTGCTCTGGGAGGTAGGGTTTCTATTTGTGGCTCCATGTGCTGTTAGATGGATGGCAGGGTGAAACCAGAATCATGGTCCCCAGGGCTCTGGGGTGTTTGGAGAGCTCAGCTACAACAGACCAGTCCAAAGAACGGCAAACTTTCCAAGCTGTTGCGTGTGCTTGGGGAGGTCTGCACACATCAGCTCAGCTCGTGGACATGGTGTTTAAATACTCCTACCGAAGCCTTGCTGGGCAGGCTTGGTGCTCTCCAAGCACAAGGGCACGCACAGGGCAGAGCTGTGCGGGGCCCTGAGCCGATGTGAGAGAAGTACACTTGGTGCTCAGGGGAGAGGCTTCTCCTATAATGATGCTCAAGCCGCCTTCTTGTGTCTTTGTTCTCCTGGCATTGCTCAGACCTGTTGCTCTTTGGCAGATCCCCAAGGTCATGAGCCGAGGCTGCTGTGTGGGCAGGGGAGAAGGACCCAGAGCAAACACGGCTGATGCCAGACTGGAGATGGGGAAACCAGCAACAAGGAGGCTGATAAAGCAGGGTTTGGGTTAGTGAATGAGGAGAAATTGATTCATCGTGAGTGGGTATAAAAGGACTTAGCATTGAAGAGGACATGAAAAATATTAATTTCAGTTACATTACAAAAAGAATGAGATAATTTAATGAAGGACAGAGTGTGGAGAGAATGGATGGGAAGAAGGCCAAAGACTCTGGAAGACATGACATGCAAAGTGTCTGTTTTTAGACCGAAAAATAAGAGGAAGATAAATTGTCTTGATTGTTATCTCCAGTCCTTCAAAACTTAAGATTATTTCAGTTACACAGAGGTGACCAGGGAGGAGTTTTAAGCAGAGAGCTAGTTTACAGAACTTCACCACAGAGTGGTAAAAAGAGAAAGAAGGGCTGTGGTCATGCCATAGGAAGGATGGCAGCAGGAGGGCATGATGGTTCAAAGTGTGGCAGGGTCCTTCTCGTGGCTGAGGGGAGCAGAGAGGTTGCACCACAGGGCTCACCGAAACGCTGTGCAGAGCAGTCCTTGTTGGCAGCCCCAGCCAGCTCCTTAGCACCTTATCTCCCGAAATTACCTGCCAAGGAACTTGGCTGGCATCTTCTGGTGTGGTTTCTCCTGCTCCCATTTGTGTTTCTGTCACCACTTCTTCAAACCTTCCCATGTTCTGTGGGATCCCAGAAGGAATTAATCTGCAGCCGAGAAAGCCTTTTTCTCCACCTGTTCGAGTTATTGTGTTGGCCTTTTGCCACCCGCTGCCACCCATTCACTTCAGAAAATCTTCATTGTCAACTGTGGTGATAGTTGACCCGTCACTTCTTACCTGCGATGGTGTGCAGTTAACAACTGTTCACAGCATTAACTTGTGTCTAATGGGCCCCATGGAGATGGGCGTTCAGCTGCAGTTTGGTGCCGTGTCTCCCTCATGTCTCCTCCGGGGCAGGATGGTGGGCAGAGCTCCTTGGTCCCAGGATGATGGGGCCCTCAGCATTATGCATCTCTCCACATCCCTCACCCCCAGTGAGCGCTCCTGGCTGTGCAAGTGGGGTATTTTTGTGTTGCTCAGATGAGGAGAGAAGGAGGAGAAAATTGGGAAGGTTCTTTGGCTTTTGGTGTCTTGCTTCATCTCATGGTACCTGGCTTAGTTCTGTAATTATTTCTATAAAGGTCCTGTGTCGCCTCTCCCTGCCCCCGAGACGTTGTTGCTAATTAGTTCAAAGGGATGTGCAGGGAAGTGAAGTTGTGAAACTAGGTGTACCTCTACTCAGTGACCTGGATTCATTTTTCCTCTTTCTGTCTGAACGCCAGCCTGTGTCAGCAAGTTTAACATAGAGTGGGTGTCAGGAGGGGTTATGCTGGCAGGATGTGGAGCTGTGTTGAATTTGATTCACAGGGAGTCAGGGGTGGGGTGTCTAGGTCATTGGTAGGATGGTGTCCTTTCTTCCTGACCTGAAGTTCTCCATGCACCTGGTGACAGTGCACAGCAGCTTCATAGAGGACATCGGCTATTGGCTTTCAGATAGTGACTGTTTGGGTTAAAAGTAAGGAGAAAAGAAATCCTTTTATAAAAACAAACAAAAAAACCCCAAACCCCAAAGCACTGTTCCTCCACAAGAATCTCTTTGCAGGCTGCTCCTGCTTTTTCACAAGTACATGAGTTGGTAAATACCATAATAGCTAAACATGGCAATGGCAGTGCTACTAACAGCTTTTATTTTAACCATTGCTTGTGGCTGACTCCTGCTCACATTCAAAATGTGTCCCTCATCTACCTCCAAAATGTAGCTGCTGTAGATTTGTTTTGTTTAGGTTTGAGATCCTGAGTTTTCTGGGGAGCTCTGAGTTCTCTTATTTGTATCGCCTCCAGTGAGAGGTACAGATCAATACAGCAGTGCTCTCCATTTATAGTCCCTGTCATCCAAGTATCTCAAAGCTGTAGTGAAGCTAAGTGAATTGTACTGCCCATCTCATCCCAGGCTGGGTAGAGGCAGAACAAGCAAGTATGTCATTGACTTTCCACCGTGACTCATCTTGTGGGGCCACTGGACACAGGGTCCAGGGATCCCCAGTCCATCTCCAAAAGCCATGGTGGCAGTGCTGCCACTAAGAGCTAGGGCCAACTGGTTTTGCAGTCCTGTAGCCTCTACCTGCTGCTTCAACAGGAATCCACGTTAGATGGTATTTTGCTGGTGTCACATAGCTGCGTGTCCTTGACACTTGCGACAAGCAGTGTCCCAGGGCATCAGAAGGACTAGGAGCACAGGAGACAGAATCCAGTAACCCCACCCCGTCCCTTCTCGGGACCAAAATCATTATTCCTGCTGGTACCAGACATGGGCGTTTGGGTGCTGCACTGGGGAGGGGTTGCTGGGAGTGGTAGAAGAGTTGATTAGTGGTAGAACTGGGAAAGCCTTGAGTCGCTGTCTACTGTGAGGAGCCTCTGTAGGTGGCTGATCTGAGGGACTGCTTCGGATTTAGTTTGGTAAATCTTTCAATATTTGATCTGACTTCTCAAAAACCATCTCACCTGGCATATGGGAAGTCAGTGCTGGAGGGTCCTGGAGGCGTCTTGTCAGCTTCCCTCTGAGGTACTGGGTTGATTTCATACTTAATCTTATGATGTTTTGATATAGCAAATGAGGGAACTTGTACCACTTGCAGCAGTATTTAAAAACAAAAGTAAGGTTATGCTTTATTTTCTTCCCTCAAGTATGAATAATTTGCTTTAAATATCCCTCACTGGTAGCAGTTTTTCTCCTTTAAAAAGTGGTGTCTAATACAAATTGACATGAACAGCTGCACCATCCTTATCTACAAATTTACACTCTGGTTTAACTAAAAATCTCAGAACATGATAAATAAAAATGTTATGGTTGTGCTTAACCTAGAAAGACTGTCTGAAACTAGGTGAGGCTCTTGGCACAGAGTCCTGCGCTCCGGCGTGCGTTTGCCTCAAACGCAGGTTTGCCGTCCGTGGGATGTTGTGTTACCCGTCGTTTAGCTCCTGTCTGTAAATACAGGCTGAATTAGAAATTTCGCAGTCCCCGAGATCTTGCTTTCTTGATAGCTTGAATCTGGCCTTTTGGTTTAGATCATACACAAATCGTGCACAAAGCGCGTTGGCAGTTCACGTCTGTTTTGTACAGTGATTTTTAAAATATCAATAAATTCTGTGCTGTTTTCATAACTTTGGGGTAGCTGCACAAGCAGCTCCAGGTTTGCTTGTTTTCTTGATGCTGTTACAGAAGCAGCAATCCTTGCTGTTACTCAGTGGGTTGTCTCATCAGGTTCAGAATGAGTAGAAAAAGAGTTAATTTGCTAAATCAGCACTTAATGAGAGGGAGGTTTAGAGGGACTATTTCATTGCCTGGCTGCCTTCAGCTTGTGTTTGTGTCTGCAGCTTCCGTTTTCTGGCTTCGAGTTACACTGTTCGGCCGAGGGGAAGGGCTTGGGTGGGAGACATGGGTGTTTTGTTCTGTGTGTTTATTAACTTAAGACGTCCCTGAGCTCAGTCCAAGATTTATCCCGGTTGGCTGCAGGCGCTGAGCAAGGGGCGGCTGCTCCAGCCAGTCCCAGTGGTTGCTCGCTCCTAGCCACCCATGTCTCGCCCGAGAGCAGTCACTTCCATAGGAAATACTGAGAAAGGTCATCACTGGAAAAAATAACTGTTCCTAAGGAGTAAAAATTTCACCTTCTTGCCCAATAATGTCTGAATTCCAGAATTGCCGAGAGGGAGTGATCAACAAAAGGGAGGAGACAGATTGCAAGGGACAAATGTGGCACTTCTTTCCCTCAGCTTTCAAAAAGTTTTTATAGACTCAGACTCCATAGGCTTGCAGAACTGGATAACTTTTTTTTTTGTCCTCAAGTCTGTAACCTTTTTTGTTGTTCTTAAAAATCTTTACAGCCACCTGTGGGCAAATCTTCATGCAACAAGCAGTCAATATAAATTAGTACGTTTAAAGTTGTAATGAACTGTTTGAAAATAACGCGCTTGATGGGAAAATAAAACAGAAATTTCATGCCTGTGTATTTGCCTTCAGGCAGCTGGTGTCATAACTAAAGGGAGGATGTTGAGGCATCTCCCTGGTTTTTGTTCAGTGCATTCTGCTGCCTCCTGCAGATACTGCATGTTCCTGCTATTGCTGGGAGAGAAAAGTCTGATTGGGGTTTTTATTCCTCACTGTGATGCAAAAATCATCCAAGAAGTCTTGCTGAAGACAAAATGTGCGTTTCTCTCGTAGCTGGGCATTTTTCTGAAAATGAGTTATCTACCTTGGTCATCATATCTGGGATGGGCTGTTACTGAAAAGGCAGAACTTCATACTTAGCATATTTTTGCTGCTTCAGTTTTCATAACTTCTGTAGCAATTTTGAAATGCTTCTCCCAGTTTGTCCTTGACAGGAGCTCTCATGTGCTTGAGCATCCTGCAAAAGCACGGTCATCCCTCTGATCCAGTTTGTTAGAAGTAAATTGGTGTTAACCTGATGCTTAGATTGCAAGAGCTGGGTTTCAACAGTCAGTGTGATGCTTTTGATATCCGGCCAATGAGTGTGTGCTTAGACGGTCATGTACAAAATGTACCTTCTTAGTGAAAACCTACCTGAGAAGAGGAGACTTAGAAACAAAAAGGAGTGGTCTGTCCATTGGCTGTGGTGGAGGAGCAACCTCATGTTTGTTCTTTCTAATTTAGTTGTAGAAAAAAACTCCCCACTTGATTGCACTGAGGAAAGCGATAAGTATCAAGATGATATTATAAAAATAAGTTACTCTTATTCTTAATTCATTTTTTGTTTTGTTTTTCAGCCAGAAAATTTACAGAAGAATTGGCTTCGGGAATTTTATCAGGTAAGGTGAAGCTTATTTTCTCATGGAGTTCTGTGCATACTTGTGTATAAGCATAACTAATAATGTCAAGATCTTTTGCTTTGTGAAGCTTAAGTCACTATTTTATAGTCAAAACCACTTCTAAAAAGTGTGTCCCTTTCTGGATTTCTAAGTAATGATTATGAAAATTCAGCATATAAACACAATTCGTTCTCATTGACAATCCTCTGCCTGAAAAAGGTTTGGCATTTTATAAACATTACTTTAGTTTGGCATGAAATGGTCTTTTAAGTCTCTGAGTAAACAAATATACCTGAGTAGTTTAGGAAAATCTGTTGGAAAGTCCAATTTACGTTTATATTGAAATCTAATAGTTTTTGATGTTGGTTTGCAAGAGGTCAGTCCTGCTGTCTGCTCCTTCTTGAAAATTTTCTTGTTTAGGCAATGTGAAAATACTGAAACTGAACCCATGTTATAAAATCTGTTGTAAACTATGGGTGTGGGCTTTTTAAAGCATCAAGGCCACTCTTACACATTGCATTGTTGTAATAGAGACTTGTTTCTGCATGAAATCAGCAAGGTAAACATCTAAATAAGCAACAGGAAATGTGCGCTGGTAGAACTCAAGGTGTTGTCCCTGGGAAGTGGTGTGAATGCCATGTCACTGACAGCTGGTGTCCTGTCTGCCAGGACTGATGGATTCTGAGATTCGTTGAATCAGAGACTGGTTTGGGCTGGAAGGGACCTTCAAAGCTCATCTAGTCCAACCCTCTGCAGGGATCAGGGACATCTGCAACTAGAGCAGGATGCTCAGAGCCACAAGGTCCAACCTGACCTGGAGTGTTTCCAGGGATGGGGCTTCTCCCACCACTCTGGCCAACCTGGGCCAGTGCCCCACCATCCTCAGCATAAACAATTTTTTCCTTATATCGAGTGGGAATCTCTTCTTTTAGTTTAAACCATCACCCCTTGTCCTGTCACAGCAGCCCCTGATAAAATGATTGTCCCCATCTTCCTGATAGGTCCCTTGAAGTACTGAAAAGCTGCAAGATTCCTTTTTCAGTTTTACGTCTCCTCTACAAAAATGGTTAAAGCAACAATGTTCCACTGTTCAAGTTTTCAAGTGAAACTATACACAGAAAAAATGATTAGCAGTATATCTTTTGCTTTTTTGTAAGTGAAAACTCCCTGTGATTATTTATACACTCAAGTTTCTGGTGTAGCCTGTGACCTTTTTCCAATGTTACAAAATACTACAGTTTGCTTTTTCTGGCAAGTTTAACAAATTTGCAAGAATCTGAGATGCTATAACCAGTCTTTTATTCTTCACTACCTGTCAACTTCACAAAAGATTCATCGGTTTGTTTTTCTTCTTCCGTCTTGATTGATTGCTGCTATCTGTACATGATGCTCAGACTGCACAGGCTTTCTCAGCTAATTCTGATTTAAACTCTCTCCACAGGCTCTTCATACGAAGAAAATACAAATAAATAGCTAGAACTCTTTATTTTATTTTTCTTAAATTGCAGGGTATTTTTTGGCATCATATTACTCACACATCTTTATCAAGGAGGCTCCTTACATGTTCACTTGTTTATGACAGTGGGGTGAGCACTACAGAAATGCTTCCGAAGAGTTTGTGGAAAACAGGAAGAGGAGGGGAAAAGAATCAGCTGCTGGTAACTTAGAACAGGAGCCATTAACATGTAACTAGATGTGGTCTGTCTTAAGTCCAGAGAATATTGAGTATACAGAGCTCAAAATAGGACGAAATCAATTCATTAACACTCCTGTGTGGTCAGTCAAGCACAGGGTCCAGACCAGTGAAGGTGTAGCTCAAGTAGACCCGAACCCAGCCCTCAGCTGCAGCAGTTTTGCTAAGTCCACCTGTCCTCTCTGTACTTCAGTCGGAGAAAACTGTATTAAAAGAAAAAGAGAAATAAGGAAGAAAAAAGAAAGTTGGGGGGGGAAAGGGAAAGGTTACTAGTTCTGCTCATGGCAGTTCTGGGTGTGTTGAGGGGAAAAAGGGAAAGGTTACTAGTTCTGCTCATGGCAGTTCTGGGTGTGTTGAGGGGAAAAAGGGAAAGGTTACTAGTTCTGCTCATGGCAGTTCTGGGTGTGTTGTGAGGAACAATGTCATCGTTCCGCAGCCTTGAACCCTTCTTCCTCTCTTCGGCGTGCGCAACAGGGTGGCTGTTTACACCATGTTCACAAACGCAGTAGGAAGTGGAATAAAACTTTATAAATAGAGCTCCTTAAGGAAGAGACTAATATGCCTGTACCAAAAGTAGCACAGTGCCGTCCTGCTATTAGATACGTAGCAACCTGGCAAATGTACAACTTCAGGAGATAGATATTTTTTTTTTAATTCTGCCTGCTTTGTTGAAAAACTGCAAATTGAAGTTCATCAGAGGTACTGGAAAATGACTCGTAATTCTTCTTCGTCAACTCGAAACCCAGATAAACCACAGACCGCAATATTTTTTCCATTCTTCTGAGGAATTAAATTTGCATAGGTAGTTGTGTCAATACAGTTTGCGTAACTTCTGAGGATGAAGTCCTACTGTAAGCAGTCAAAATAATCACAAAAAAGGAAGCGCAATTGCTGCTCTAAAATGTTTCTAGAAATTAAATCCATGGTGGAAGCATGTCACTGAATTGATGTCAAAGAACATATCAGCGAAGGAGTATTTATGGGGCTTGTTTTCAAGTTCCAGTAAATTAAAGTGAGAGATTTTAATTGCTGCGATGGGTAAATGCAAGTCACTTAACTTACTTATTATCATTGATTTATGTGCTATATGCATTTCTGAGAGTGCAGTAGCATATGGAGAACTAAAATAACACTCAAATGTCATGTACTAAAATTTTTAAACTTCTGCCATCGATGTACAAATATCATACATTATTAATATGAAAAATATGAAAGATGTAATGCTGTTAAATTAAACAGTTTGTCCAAGGATACAAACAGGAAAAAAATATTTTAAGTAAACTTTCAGGGAAGTTTTTAATGCCAGCTCACAATGTAGCAACCCATGAAACAGCTACATGATGGCTTTGTCTGATCTGTTTTCCTTGGATTCATTGGTCTCCAGTCCTGTAAAATGGAGCCTGCATTTTGAGTGACGCCTGGCTTAAAATTGATTGGGGAATTTTCTACCAGTTCGCTGTCATTTGCTGCTTTTCCCCCAAGGAAGAGTAAAACAAAGTGAAAGAAATGTTGCAGAACTCGGTACCGGATATTTATAGGTATTGGCTCTTGGCTGCTCCCCAGAGCAGGGGGTGGTGGAGCCTTTCCCATGCCTGTCATGGAGCACTGGAACAGACGGAGCCCTTGATGCGACACTGACAACAGGCTTATATGAGGAAGGAGTGGCTGGGTTCTCAAACTTGCTTGTTTTCCATCGCTGAATTTATAGTGAAGCTTTTCCTCTTTGCTGCTCTGCTTTCGCCAGTGGATCTGATGGGTGAATACACAACGTTCACCTGGGGGCTTCATAACACCTCTTCCTTGTGATATAAGCCGTAGGTGTTCTCATCTCACTACCTGCAGATAAACAAGGCTTCAATCCAGCCAGCTTTTGCAAAAAAGAGGTAGTAGAAAAAGGAAGTCAGCATCTCTGGTGGTGCTCGAGTAGTGAGATGCTTTAGGAATGAGAAAAGGCTTTCGAAAAATCCATCCACCTGCCTGTGAATGCTTAACAACAGATCGAAGTACCTCATCTAATCAAACCACAGTATCACCAAAAACATTCACCAAATGACTTCTCTTCTGTGGATCACAACGTTAACATGAGCGTACTTTAAGTTACCTCTAAAGCAGAAAGAAACAAAAGTCAGCTCTCCTCCGTCTTCCTCCTTCTCTCCCTGTGCTCCATCCCCCTCCCAAAGGCAGTGAGTGAAGAATACGTGTGCTGGTGTGATGGCACCTTAAAGGGGAGATTTAACCTCACTGAGCCTCCTGCCTCTGGTTTGGGGTAGGCTAAGGTGGTGATCATTTGAAGGTGTGGATTTTTCTGAGCATCTGCTGTCCCGTAGAGATACTCTTCAGAAGGAACACAGAATATCTGAATTTGTATTTGTGTGCTCTTGCTCTGGAATTCCTCAAATTCATGTCCTCAGCTTTCTTCTCGGCAGCCAGAAAAGTACCTGTCCTGTAGGAAAGTGGAGAATTTTATTTGTTTACTTCATCTCCAAAAGCTTCAGGAGCTCGCTGTCTTGAAATACAACAGTTTGAGAATTGGCTGAGGGATTTTTTTTCTCTTCTATAATTGTCAGGAAATTTTGCATCTTATTGCCTCTTCACTTAGCATCACTGAAGTAATTCTTTAGTTAGTAAACATGAATAAGGCAGCCAGGAGCATTTCTGCTTGACCTGTAGTGTTTCGAAAGCCAGTTCCCTCCAGACAGCCACTGGTCAGGGGTTCCGAGCCCTCCTTGGCTGTACCTGTACCTACCAGCCATGCTCCTGCCATCCCCTCCTGAATATGCCGCCCTGGACACAGGGTCTGGAATCTGGGAAGTTGTGGGTAGGCAGACGGAGCTGTCCTGCTGTGGTGGGTCTGGGAGCCAGGGAAGCTGAACCTAGAGCCTCCCTCGTGGCTAAAGATAGGACAGCAAAGCCTTGAAAGTTTAAGGACCTCCTGTGTGCTGGAGAACCACCCCTTTTTGGTGAAGAATGGGAAAGTGGTGTCAGTGGGGCTGGCAAAGGCCACGTGGTGATTTTCTGGAGCAGAGAAGGTACAAACTGTGCTTTGCTTTTTGCCTTGAGAGGAGCAGGAGGAGCACTCGATGAGCGGCTGCCCTCTGAGAAGTCCCTTTTTTACTAGTTCAGCTTGGGGTTGGAAGGGACAGTGAGTGGTTATGCTTACCTTCTATCATAAAACATGCCCTGAGTTGGGGTTGGGGACTAGGTCAGCACTCCAATAACAGATTAAATTATTTCTTCATTTCTTTGTTTGTTGTTGCAGTCTTTCTTCTTTGTGCAAGGAAGCCATTCAGTTTAGGGAAATGGTCAAACACCCATCAGTAGCTGAAGATGTTAGAAGTCTTTTTCCTGTGCGTGGTACTGCTGCCGTAGAGGGATACGTATGCATTTGTAATACGGCTTTTTATATTTAAAGTGGAGTAAGAAAATAATCCCATGCCCAGCAAAGCCACACAAACGTGCCAGATTTCTCATGGCGCAGCTGAAAGACCGAAGTGGGAACATCTTGGCTGGGCAAGGTGCACAATTCACAGTTTTTCTTCCAGTATATTTGTCTTTTTTAAGGAATAGTCACAAAATCCGTAAGGCATCTCTTTCATTAAACAATTTGATCTTAGCCGTTAAGAACCTTTGTAATCTCTGTGGTAGCGCAGTCAGTTATTTCAAGTGCTCTGGATTTGCAGGCTGTGCTTTGTTTCAGGCTCTAACAATAAGCAGATTTTGCAGATAGGTGATGCCTGCAACTGATATTTGTTAGATTAAATGCTTTTGGCAGCCCCTGTAACTGGCTGCTCAGAGGAGGTTCTAGGCCACCAAAATTTTTGGAAGGTGTGGGAATTATGTCTAAGTGGTTTTACAAGAGACTACTGGTCTTTTCTTGGTTAAGGGCAGAACAGAAGCTATGGTTGAAAGGTAAATGTCCCTGAAGAGGAGGAGTACTGTAGTGGGTTAAAATGTCCATCAGAAAAGATACCTGACCTGTTGAGCATCATGGTTAGGGAAGGAGGACAAACAACAAGCAATTGTTTCGGTAAAAACCGCCTAAATATCATGCAAAGGTGATTAAGAGAAGACAGTGCCTGTCAGGAGCATCTTTGGGGAGGTTGCAGTGAGCGGTGGCCCTGTCAGAGGTGTCAGCTATCCCCTTCCAGCTCCTGGCTGGCCACATCCATGACCTGGACTGGTGTCAATTGTGTGGGTACGGGGTGAAAGGGCACGAGGCTTCCAGTGTGTTGTGGAGCAGCTTAGCACAACGCAGGCTTTGGTGGGTTTGAGCTGGAGAAACGTGTAAGCATTTTGTAAAGGCGAGTGGGATCGTTACCAGGGTTGCGCAGTGGCTCTGGAAAGACGTCCTAAGGCTGCTGTGCCAGCCCGGCTTTGCGAAGGCGATGTGACGTTACTGGTACGTGAGGCAAAATCAGTCCCTGGCTGGGAAACTCCTCCACCTCCTGCGGTGCAACCATCAGGACGGGCAGTTGGCCACGTGCTGTCCTGTGCTAGGTGTTCCTGCACGTCATCCTCCACGTGCCGCTGAGCTGCTCCCAGCAGCAAAATCTGTGCGCTGACAGGAGTGGAAGCAGGCATTGTGGGGGAAGGATGTTGCAAAATCCGGAGGTTCGCAGAGTTTGCTCTAGTTTCTAATGTTCAAAGCAGAAAAAAGTATTGGCAATTGAAAAGAAAAAAGCCTTGCAAGCAAGTATGTCATACCAGGCACTTGATGATCAGAAATGACAGCTAATGGGAGGGGAAAACCCTTCTTACAGCGTGGTAGAATACAACCGAGTCCTAATGCTGGTTGTTATTCATCAACTGTGAATAGTTACTGGTAACCTGGGTCTTAAATTTTTAGTTTAGACTCCTGTCCTTTCTTCAGTACAAATTCTTTTACCGTAAAAACATACCTTGGAAACGAGGGAAAGCGGCTGTTCCGAGGAGAGTGAAAATGGGTTGTGAGAATGTTGTTTTGGAGGATTGTGTGCAACGGGGAAGAGTTTAGTGCTTAAGAAGAAATTAGATGATTTGATGAAGTAGATGTTATGCAGATTAAGAGTACTCACAGGATATGCAAATCAGATTATTGTCCCACTTGGATGAAGTGCCCCAGACCCAGACTCAATGCCGTAATGTCAGTTGGCAGGAAAAAAATATGGGGGAACAAAAAGTTCCAAGAGTATCCAAGGAGCTGTTGGCAAGGAAAGGCTGAAGGGGCATATAGAAAGGACTTTTTTGTTGATTTATTGATTTACTTAGGGGTTTGTTTTTACCTCCTCCTTCCCCATCCCTTATCCTTTCTCCAGCTCCATTATGCCTAGCGTTTGGGAGGAGTTTAGGAGCTGGAGCTGTTGAAAATCATCCCTAAAATGAGTCAATTTTTGTGCAGCATTCATGGCAGACAGTCATTTTAGATGACAATGTAGAGGCAGAGGCTTCCCCCCCTGCCAATGCAATTTGCTGTGTTGCTTAGTCTGTTCAAGAGTATTTAGAGCCTTTATTTGTAATAATCCAGAAGTTAAAAGTTTACCTAAAAGTTAAAGGTCATCTTGGTATTGCAGTATGGGAACATTGTGTATTTCCCTTTTTAAAGAAAGAAGAAGAAGAAAGAAAAACAACCAAAAAACGGACAGCAAAACAAACTTCAGCCCCTCAGAAAGGTTCTTGTTTAATTGTTTTAGAGGACTTAATCCTGTTTGTTTGACTAGAAAGGGCGATTAACTCAACCACTCTGTTGCAGAACCCAACAACCCTTGCGAGTTTAGATCTCAGGCTGTTTTCAGATGGGTGCTTTTTACTTAGGTAGGGTTGTTTGGCGTTGGTTTTCTGTTTGTTTGAGCCCGTAGCCTGAAAACTGGGCAGAAACGCCTGCCTGCGCCGTGTGACAGACGCATGCACGGGCTGTGGCACGTTTCTGGAAGCTGGAGCCTTGCTGCAGATGGTTTGGGTGAGTGATCCCCAGCGGGAAGGCTCGAGTGTAGCCTGTGCTGGGT
The DNA here is from genome assembly GCA_009769605.1 of Bucorvus abyssinicus. Lineage (NCBI taxonomy): Eukaryota > Metazoa > Chordata > Aves > Bucerotiformes > Bucorvidae > Bucorvus > Bucorvus abyssinicus. Next base: position 6,274,364 of record CM020032.1, read on the forward strand.
GCTGTGGGCAGGCAGACAGCCTGGCCCTGACATCATGGAAACTTGTGGCATCCTGTGCCCGCCGCGAGCAGAAAATGGGTCTCTGCTGCTTGCCGCCTGCTCTGCTCGCTTCTCACAGCGACAAGCTGTGACCAGGCACACCATCACCTGCACTGGTGATAAGAATGGTGGGTCCTCGTGGAGGAGAGCCCTTCCCTGCAGCCGTGGGATGAAGCAGGGAGGTGGTGAAGGGTGGCATGTCCCCAGAGCAAGGTGCTGTCAGTGCCACATCCTTGGGGTGTAAAAGCACAGCGAGTGGCTGTCAGGGAAGACTGTTCAGGGCTTTCCTGTTTTGCAGTGTACGCTCCAAGTAAATGCTTCTGCTGTACTAGTTCATGTTGGTTCCTTTTTCTATAGTGTGTATTAATGCATAAGCATAACCTGTATTTGGAAAAGGGTTTTTCCTTTAAGAAGGGTCAAGGTTTTCTGTCATATTGTTTTGTTAACCCCAAACACCACCACCACTATACCCCCACCCCCCCAAACCCCCCCCCCCCAAAACCTGCTTAAGCTGAAAATTTTCCAGGTATGTGCCTCATCGGAGTTTGGAAGGAACCTCCAGGAAATAATGCTTCTTCCTTCTGTAAATGAGACTTACAAAAACAGTCCCTTCTGGTTTTGAAAACCAAGCGTTTGTGCACGTCGGTAGCACCGGTTTCGTTACAAAGCTGTGCTACCTGCCGGCCTCAGAGTAGGGACTCGACAGGTCTGTTTTCAACACGTTTGAAGGGTTGTGTTTCGCCCATCCTCGGAAGGCAGCTGAGGTGAAGAGGCAGGCACAGGCAGGCCAGGAGCTCCCTGGGAGATGCCAGCCAAGCCGGGGCAGGGGCGGCACCAGAGCATGATGCAAACCCCTGAGAGCGATGGGGGCTGTAGACTGGGGCGAGGCTGCCGGGCAGCTGGAGCGCTGGTGCATCAGAGCTGGGGAAGCCCTGCCCTGGGTGAGGGTCTGGGAGCACCTCAGGGTGCAGGGTGAGGAGCTGACTGCGAGCGTTGTTCCTCCAGTTAGTCAAGTGACAGAGTAACAGGGGAGGTGTAAAGCTGCTTACCTGTCTGATGACGAAGTGTTGCTGCATTACTTTGTAAGGGTTTAAGAGAAAACCCTTAAGGAATTACTTTAGAATGACCCTGCAGTGCCCTTTACAAGAGGGAGCTCAAAATGTGGTGCCTCCCTGATACATGATTCTAGTCAGCCTCCTCCTGTCCTTAGTCTACTGTGAACCATTAAATTACAGTAAAATTTAGGTACCAATTGCTAGATACTGATATTGTCGGCTGTGGTCATGCTGTGGTGTGGTAACGCACCAGAGGTAGCGTTCAGCCATGGGCACCCAAACGCGTGTGAGGCCAAGCAGCAGTGAGCCCTTCACGCAGCCTTGTCTTCCTTTAGACAAGGACTGTCTGCCCCCAAAGCACAGCTCTGACTTGCAGGCACAGAGAGGAGCGCTCCTCCCCTCCGCAGGACAGGAGTTGCTTTGCTTAAGAAATGCAGACCATTAATAATGGCTCTAGTAGAAATTTGTCTGGGTGGGAGGACTGAATTCCAGTTCCACAGGCGACCTTATTTTCAGCATTTCTTAACTGTAGAAGAACACTTTCAGGTTTTTACCCCTTAGGCATGACAGGAATGTTGTTATGTTGCATGTTTCACATCAATAGAAGAAGACCCTGTCTCGGTGACAGGGAATTTCAGAATGCTTTAACAAAAAAAAGAAAAACCAACACTTACGGCTGTCATCAAAATCTCTTGAATCACGTAAGAAGAGCTCGAAGTTGGGTATGTCAGTTACTATCGAGCCTGCTCCTTGTATTTCTCTATTTATCTGGACTACGGCTGCTTGGGTATGAGCTTGCAAAAATCTTTTTTGTGTCTTTTTTTTTTCCCCTCTTCAGACTTACAGAAATTGCAAATACTTGGAATGCTTTAGGACAACAAATGCTAAATTGTCATGTACATACTTCACAGTTCACAAGGAAACTAAAGTTCCTATTTTGATATTTTGACTTCATTACTATCTTTTTTACAAAAAGTAATCCTTGATTATCAGTATCAGGGAGATCAGGGCTCAAGTTCCTCTTCTGTCGTGCTCAGATCAAGGTCTAAAGATGACACCCTTGCTCCTGTGCCCATGTTGCCCTCTCCGAGGGGCTCATCTGGCCGGCTGTGCTGCACAGAGCTGTGTCCCTTCCCAGGTCCTGCTGCTCTCCGGCAGACCTTGACCTTCTCTGCCTGCGGCACGCCGGGCTGGGGACACGCAGGCTGCGAGGGCAGGCTCCTCCACCCTGTCCCCTGTGCAAACAAAGACCTACAGGAATGGGAAGAGGATGACTTTTTTCACTGGTTTTATATTTGTACTTAACTATGTTGGAGCATCCTGCTCAATTACCCATATCCCCAAAACCAACTTCTAATTGTGGCTTCCTTTACGCTGGTTTTGTGTATCCAGGAACTGAGAGTAATGCCCAGCTTTGTGAAAACACTGTACTACTGTAGATGCAAATTCAGGGTTTATGGGTTCTCGTAGATGGTCGTTGACCTCTGGCAACCGTGAGTTTTCAGCTCTGAAGTATTCATTACTCATTATTATGTACTGTTTGTTCTTTCATAACAGTAGAAAACTAGTAAAAGGTAATGAAGCAGAGCCAATTGGCTCTTAGTTGGAGGGTATTTATTATGTGAGAGGATGTAACTAATATTCAGGTAGGTTTCTGTGGTTTAACCCTCAAGGACTGCTACGAAGGCCTCTTGCTGCTATTAAGCCAGTGCCATTTCCTCATTTAAAAATATGACTTTTTAAAAATTTGCTGTGATTTCAAGCCCTCAAGTGTTTGAATTCAAACAAAAAACATGTGTCCTGCATCTCAATCCAGAGGCGGAAATGTTTTCCGTTGCTGTAGCACAGTGAAGTTGTTCTGCAGTGTTTTCTCAAGGCTGGACTCCATGTTCAAGGCTCCCTGTTACTCATCATTCATAAATGTGAGATAGCTTATGCCTGCATCTTAGTTGAAACCATTTGTTTTACTTTTGTCTTATCAATTTATTAGTTTTATTAGCTGCGTAAGAAGAGATCTTAACGAAGCGAACTGCTGTAGCAGTAAAATGACTAACGCAACGTGCCAGCACATTTTTGCTGTGTTCGCAGTAGGCAGTTTCTGGATGTGTTGCTTTGAAACAGTAAGAGTTGGATATGTTTGCGTTACGAGATTAAATAGTTAGAACTGTTTTCTAGTTATGGTAATGCCATAGGGCTGTCCAAGTAGATAAGATCAGGATTTGGAAGCCAAAACTGATCTGGAGCAATAAAGCACATGGAGAGCTGAGACTGCACGTTGTTTAGGGACCACAGATGAGCTCTGTTAAGAAGTTTGACTCACAGGCTCTGTTTGGTTAATATTTATCTCCAAGACAGTGAAGAAAATGAACCAGCCAATTAAACTTGATAGAGATGCTGCATTATTAGTTGTTAGCTAATGGCCTCTGCGATTGCAGGCTGCTGTCAGGTGGACCCTTAAGGCAGCGCCTTAGGAAGAAGGCATTTCTTTCCATTCCACCATGTCGTCCTGGTGCTGTGACTACGTGGGCAGAGCTTCCCCCGTACTGTGGGCAGGACGGCAGGCACCCCAGCCCCGGCTGTGGGTCCCCACCGGTTGCGGTGCCCAGGGAACCTGCTCTGGTACCTGTCCCACCGCCCACCGTTCGCTAGAGTTCAACACCTTTAAACAGAGGGACGGGACTTCAGTTTCCACAGCTTAGAGTGGCTCTGCAGTTTCTGTTTGACAGGTTTTGCTGAAAGTTGAAGTAGACATTTAGACTTTTTGGAAATGGAAACTATCTCTCGTGGATGTGGTACTTGTGGCCAAACCCCTCTTTTTGTTTGTTCAAAACCACTTTAGATCCGTGTCCTGCTCAGTGCCATGTTTGGTGTTGGATGAGATTCTTAAGAAAAGCTTTCTGAGCAAAGCTGTCTCTTAATTGTTCAAAAATCTATAAAATCAACCAGTATTAATGTAAGTTTTCATAGTTATATCAACTGTATATCAAAGGAAAAATATGTGCATGTCCTAGTTGGGTATAATTTCTTGGGTTCCAGGTATTTTTTTTTTTTTTAGCCATCTGTTCTGTAGTCCACTTTTTTTTTCAGTTGAACTTTCTGCTGGCTCCTGCTGCAGCTCATGCTCAGTCCTTACTGATGGTGGTCTGCATTTAAAGGTAGTGGCATAGTTAGGTGGAAACCGGTGTTAATGAGCTAACTAAAGCCAGAAGATCCACAAACACGTATGTGGGAGGGAGTATTTACTTTTTTGCTTTATATATAGTAACACTTGTCAGTAGCTTATGTCTAAAGGCTTCACCATGCAGGTTGGTGTCAAGATGTGTTGCCATGATGGGGAAGCTGAGGTGCAGCAGAGGGAGTGTTTTGTCTGAGATCACTTAGAAACCAGCAGCTGTTCTTTCCTTGTTTGTCTGAGCTGGCGTAGAACCGTCGTTCACTGCGTTACTGTGTGATCTGTAAACAGTCGCATGCTGTTTTCCCATCAGCTTTGGCGTTCACAAGCCGCTGCCAGGCTTCCTGGTGCCCCCATCGATGCTGGGCTCGCTGGCTGTTGGGCCACTGGCCCCAGTGCACTCCCATGAGTGGTGCCTGCTCCTGGCTCCGATGGGCAGTGGTGTCCCAGGGACATCCCTGGGAAACCGTGTGCTGCCAGCCGGTGTGACACCTCGCTGTGGACTCCTGCGTCTGCACCCGAGGGGGCTGTGTTGGAAGAGTCCTTCGAGCAGAGACATGAGCGGTGTTGCCCATGGTGCTTGGGGTCATGGATGGATTTGTGCCAGTCCCTGAGCTGCCCTGCTCTGCCACTGTCCTGTGTGGGTGCCAGTCCAAAGCAGGGATGGATTACTGCTTCCCTTTGGCTCCATGGAAGCTGCTGCGTTTCGGATTTTGCTAAGCTTTTCATTCATTGCCTTTGAGCTTGAGTTTTTAATGAGATTATTTGCATGGCCAGAAATGAGGAATTTTGTGCTCTGTCATCAGATCAAAAAACAATTTCTACTCTGGTTTAAAAGAAATATTTTTTTTAAAGACCTTTTTACAGTATTATTAGTCACTATTGATTTACGTAATTAAAAGCCTGACTGCAAAGGTTTGTTGCGTCTATCCCTTTTCAGAGGTGCAGGGTACCAGCACTGAAAAACAAGTACGAGAGGAGAGCTATCCCGGTTATTTTTCAGTCATTTTTCATAGCAGCGTGGTGAAGTTAGAACTTTGTTCAGCAGTTGTGCCCATCTCCTGCGGGTCCCCAGTACACGAGCGGGGAGTTTGAGCCCCAAACCTCGGGTGCCAGAGCCTGCAGGGAGAGGAATTAGTTCATTATTCTGCTCGAAGCAGCTCATGGAAACCAGGCCATTCTCCCTCTGAACAGCCACACGGACAGCGTGGCCTTTGCTGGCTGGGACCAACGGGTGCCACCACATCAAAACTAACAGTGATTGGTGGTCCAGATATTAATTTGGTGTTTACCTGGTGTACTCTCACCAGTGTGTACTCAGTTCAGACTGTTACGCCTTTAAAAAACTGAAATAGTTCTGCAGCTTATGTCCAGGAGTTCACGAGATAAGACATGAAATACAACTTGTAGAGACTCAGTATCAACGGAGAGACAATTTTAGACGCGTTGCTTGCTGTGCTGAATATAGCTAACGCAGAGAAAAATTATTAGGACGAAATAACGTTGAATGTGTGCCTAAAACAGCAGCAAATTCGTAAATACTGTATATTTGATTTGGTGCGTGACCAAAAAAGCATCGTTCCAGGTTTTTTTTAGTATGGGAATTGCATCCTAGTGCTGGCTGTTTAGTGTTTAAAATACTTGCACTATACAAGACTAGCACTTGAAATAACGTGATGGATTTACGCGCCTCCTGTATTACGTGTATATATACCATAATGTGTATGTGCTATTTAAATACTTTTATAAATAACTCCATAAATAAAAATATCCAGTGTGACAGCTAATCAGTTTTCTGTCATGAGGTAATTTGAGCTATTTTGTAAAAGAGGAAAAAACCACTGAACAAATGAATTCAGGTGTTTGAACTCCTCTAACTCCGAGACAAGGAGATGTTTTGATCGTCTTAATGGTGTCTGGTCCTCTTTGAGGGGAGTTGGAAGAGGTTATATATTCGAATGCACAGAAGCTAATTCATAGTTTTAAAAAGAAAATATTACCTAAAAATATTTGAGATAATCTTTGTGTATTATGAGTCTTATGCGCATAACAAATGATGGTCCTCTTGGTGCTTGTAGCTCTTCTGCCAGTGACATCTCAGATGGAACCTGATGGTCCTGCTTGCAGAGAGGAAGTGTCTCTGTGGGTTTGTGTGGCTGTGGTGGATGGTGACAGCTGTAGGTACAGCCTTGCTCATGCCTGTCTATCTGTTTGTTTCAGGTTGTCCATGCACACAAGCCCCACTTCATGGCTCTACACTGTCAAGAATTTGGAGGAAAAAACTATGAAGCTTCCATGTCTCACGTGGACAAGTTTGTTAAGTAAGTGTGACCCTGGCTGGATGCCGGGTGCCCACCAAAGCCGCTCGGTCACTCCCCTCCTCAGTGGGATGGTGGGAAATGGAACAAAAAGTTTGTGGGTGGAGAGAAGGGCAGGGAGACCACTCGCCACTTACCGTCAGGGGCAAAAGGGACTCCGCATGGGGAAGTCAGTTTAATTTATTAGCAGTTAGATCAGAGCAGGGTAATGAGAGGAGAAAACCCAAGTTTTAAAACACCACCTCCCTTCCTCCTGGGCTTCATTTCACTCCTGATTTCCTCCACCTCCTCCCTGCCAGCGTCTCCACTAGACGCTTCTGCGTACCTGAAGTAACTTCTACAGAAACACCTCGAGGATAAGCAGCTTTTAAAACCCCGCTGGGGAAGTAGTTCCTGGATCCCGTGCAGGCAGCGGCGGCGGGGCCGGGGATGGAGCGTCCCGGCACGGCCCCGCCCGCCCGTCCTGCCGACCCCGCCCCTCTCCGCGGTGACCGCCGCCGAGCAGCTCGGGCCGGCGCAGGGCGCTGTGCCCGCGGGCACGGCTGCTCCGAAGCACCGGCATCCATCCGTCCGTCCGTCCGGTCACCGCCCGGCCCCGCCCCTCCCCGCGGCGGTGCGGCAGCGCCCCCTGCTGGCGAGTGCGGGCAGTGCCTGTCGCTCAGTTTCGCTGCACCGAAACTCATGGGAATAGCGGGGGGCTGTGTCCCCCGTCCCCGCGCCACTCCCTGCAGAGGACCCCGACTCTTCAGCAGCCGCCCAGGAGCGCAGAGACCCCGGGCTCCAGTGAGGCCAAGAGCTGTGCTCACCCCGCCAGGGACTGACTGCGCTGCCAGCAGGAGGGCGAAAGGCTGGAGACTGCGGGGACACATCACCCAGTTTTATGGAATTTGATGGTCTTCAGAGTCTCGAGTCCTTCACAACTGTGGCTAAGTGGCACTTAGGGATTTCATGGTCGGTGTTGAAAGCACAGCTGGTGTGGTCAGCTCCAAAGGTCATGGCTGTGTGGCTGCACCGCAGGAAATGCTGGCCCTGAAATTCACACCCGAACGAGGTGAAGACCTGTGGCGCCTTTGGGTGATGCTGGGGATGTTGCAGTACAGAGAACAACGCTAAAGCAATGTAATATCTTTGTGTCTCCCTTTATATTTTGAATCTCTTCTTTCTCTTTTAGAGAACTGTTATCAAGTGATGCGATGAAAGACTACAACAGAGCTCGAGTTTACCTGGATGAGAACTATAAATCACAGGAACATTTTACGGTAAACTTCTATTTCACAAGTTTAGTTTAACAGAGGGTGTTTTTATTCTGCTTTGGTTTAAAGTGACAGACTGAGGTGGTTTTTTTTTCTCTGACAACTAACCTTCATATTGGATCACAATTACCTTCCATTCAAGAGAGCTGTTACTGTCTGACAGTCTGAGGTGGTGCTAGCTCTGGGGTGTGATTAGCTGGTGACAGGGCTTGGCCAGTGTTCCAGACTTGTTTGCTGAATTTCTAGAGCTGATTTGCAGGTTCGCTTGCCTGTGGAATGGTGAGAAAGAGCCAGAGCACAAGTTTCCGCTAGTATGCCAGTGGTGTTTAGGTAAATGTAAAAGCACATTGCTGCTCTGCATAAAAGGCTGCTCCACAGTGATTGTACGGTCATTGCTGGGACTGTGCAACGTGCAAACAGCTTTGCTGTTCATTTACTGCTAGATCGCATGAGAAGGAGCAGTCCTTCAGAGGTGGATCAGTGGCATCTCCCTTCTCTCCAGGATAGCAGCTTTCTTTTCCCCCAGAGTGCTGCTTGGCAGCTTGAGAAGACCTCTTCCCAGGCTCCTAGTGCCTCCTGGGGCTCAGCTCCCTGCCCTTGAGTGGGGGCTGCCCGGTGCCTCCTGGGGCTTGGCTCCAGCAGGGTCTGCCCAGCAGTCGAAAGCAGCAATGGGGACACACAGTTCAAACAAGGGAGAACCCCAGCACACACACAAATCCCAGCTTCATAGCACGTAACCCAGAGGAATAAGACCCTGGAAAGGCAGGTTCATCTGCATCAGCCACCTGGCAGTGAGTGTAAAAGCCCTGTGTATAGAATCGACAAATAACAAAGTTAGTGGGAAATGGCGATGAGCATAGCATCACTGTGTTTTGCAAGGTACCTCCAGCAGAGAGGGGAGTCCCTGCCTGGGAAGGGGCAGGTCTGGGAAGGATTTAGATGTTGTCTTGGGCAGACTAGAAACGAGCTCCCTTTGCAGTGCTGCAGTTCTGGGAGGAGAGCGATCACAGCAGGTAGAGAAGGAGTGTAAGAAAGATGGTGATATTGTCTCCGTGTACAGACGCGGAGAAGGCAGTCAGAGGTGTTCTGGCATCCAGTTCTTGTGTCAGTTTTTAAAAGTGCAATGAAAAGATGGAGGCGACTCAGAGAGATGTTTCTGGCTTTTTTCTGTCATTCTTTGCAACCTGTAAGAACCTTTTAGAGCAGAATCAGTTAATGCGGAAAAGGAAAAAAAAAACCCACTTAAAAGATGAGCGACAATTTGATTATGCTTTTTATTACTATCATTTGGAGAAAATGCTGTGCGCTAGAGGAGGGTTTTATACCTTCCTTGTTAGATTTTTAGAGGTAGTGGCTTGGAACCAAAGAAAGCCTAGAAAGGAAAGAGGAGGTGCCTTCATATTGGGTATCTTAGTCCTTTGACTTCTAGTCTACTTTCCGTCACTCAGTGCTGACAGTCCTCATACATAGCTCCTGAGACAACTGTCAGGTGAACCAAAGATTGGTATAAATGATTTTTTTACACATGTGATTGAACTGGCAGTTCTTCAGCTCGGCCGTTCAGCCTTTGTGTGCACGTAATATATGCCTGGGATGACTGACTGAATGGGGGTTTCACCGCTGTGGCCTGTCCATGTAGGGTAAAGTTTTAGTCTTATCTCCAGCGTGGTTTGGCTCGTGCGATGTTATGCGTCTCCCTGCTTTCTCATTAGTTCTGTTTGATTGCAAAGTCCTTTAACTTCTGTGGGCTTTTTTCCATCCCTTCTAAGGCGCAGAATTGGCAGCAAATGGTAGCCTTGTAGTTACTCTATTATTACCCCCCTGTCTTTGAAATATAAACATTTATCACATATATTGTTGTATAATGCTATTTTCTTTAGACATGGAGAAGCCCAGGGAGTTGCAGTTTGGCTAACCTTTGCCCCTGCTGCTCTCGTATCCCCTTTTCTAGTGGTTTTGACAGCACTTCTGTAAGGCTTTCCTCGGCTGGGCTCCTGCAAAGCTAACTCAGATTTCACTGCCCTTGGTTACTCAGCTTGGCTGCGTTAGGACTGGCAGCGAGGGCAGTGGCCCGTCCCTTCAGCGTGCCGCCTCTCTCTTCTGTTCAAGGCAGCCCAGGGTGTGTGTTTCATGAGTGTGGAGAGATAAAAAAACAATGGGATAATGAGGTGCCTTGTGGACTCCAATAATTCACTATGTATTAAGGATCAAAATGGTTATTTTCCATCATACCAGGGACAAATGAAGTTTAATACGAGGTATTTGTTATTTTCGGTCATATATACCGAATCTGGTATAAACCAGACTGGATCTAGGTTTGAGATTTGCGGGGAGAGAAGAGGGGTGTCATGACTAGGTAGAAAGCTGTGATTTAGTGTGTTTGGTTTTGTTTTACCATAGGTGATAGGATGAAGCTATGTGAAAATTTGTTCCCATCAAAGCTTACTAAACACCAAATAAACACAAAAAATAATTAAAAAATAGATGCACTCAGAATAAAACCACAGCCCGCGGGAGGAGCAGCGGGTGCACAGCCCAGGCGACATGCTGGATGTCGCTGGCCTCTGGCAGCTGTGGCCGGTCTCTGCCCGGTGGGATGGGCAGTCAGCTCGCAGCCTCTCTGGGACGGCTCGAGAGGGAGAGTCGGGTTTTGGCAGCAACTCTTGACCTGAGGCTTCCATTAAGGCGAAGCGTGAGTAGCAGAGGTTTCATGTGGATGAATCCATGTCACGCTTCAGAGATGCAGTTTCATAAAATTTAAGAATTATTTGAAGATTAATTTCTTGGCAGAAAGCTGCTGCATTAGAGCTAGTGCTTATCAGTTCTGGGTAGATGACAGCTTCCCAAGGGAAGAGCTCCCAACAGCTGTGAGTGAGATTTGTGGGTGACAGCCTTTGCAAGCGTAGCGATGGCTTCCCAGAAGAATCAGCGTAACTAACCAGGCAGCTGTGATGTGTTCCAGTTACAAGTGGAAATACCGACAGCAGACTGATGTGGACAAACTGACTTGTGTGCTAGCCAGAATTGCTCAGGTGCTCGGATATCTTGATTCAGCCTCCTGCAAATCTCTGTTTAAAATCATCGTGCTTCTTTTGTCATATAAAATGTAATCTTGAGGGTAGATCCTAGTTTCTGTTAGAAATTCTGTTAGAAAATGCTGTTATAATTAGGGAAAAGAGAACACAGATACAAGGCTGAAATAAGACTGAGAAGCTGGGAAATCTGTGCAGTTGTTTTCTTTGTTGGTGAGTATACCCAATGACTGGACTTTGCTCTTAATAAAGCAGCTCTTTGCAGTTGTATAGACTTTCCCAACATTCTCTGTTGATTTTACTGTACTTGGTATATTTCACGTAAGGGGCAAATTATAAATCTTGATGGGTTTTTTTATGTGAAGAGTTACTCAAAAATAGTTGGGTTTGAACTTTTACCTGTTGGTACTTCTCGAATAGCCTAAGTTAATGGTGAAAAAGGTGCTTTTATTCTGGAATAAGTGTGTTCATACTGAAGCTGAAGAGCAGTCAGAAATAAGTTGATGTTTTCATCAAATCCATTATTATTTTATATGAAAACATATCAGTATAATCAGTGACATTTTTATTGTAATTAGATTAAAGCTAGTTTCATTCAGTGCCGTCTATTTATTGATTTCTGGAATATTCAGTTAGGTTTTATATTGCTCAGCAAATGCTTTTCTCTTTTTCCTTTTTTCTTCATTGTTAAAAGAAGGCAGAAGAAACCCCTGCACAGCTCAAAATGTGCTTGCTGTGTTGAACGTGTAGTTTCAGTAGGTTGAGACAGTCTCTACTGCAGTAAGTCAAATCTTGAGGACTCCTGGCTCACCAGACCTCTGGGAATGAGCTGGTCACCAGCTCACGCCTCGACTTTGAGGGAGCATGTTCACAGAGCTGGGTGGTCATTATAGCTTGGCTGATTCGTGGAAGCATCTGCACAGTAGGGAGGTTGCCTTACTTCTCAGTATAGATTTATTGTAAGAAAATAAACAGAATCCTCACTCGGCTGCTTGCTCAGCTCGATGAGTAATGCTGCAATGGAAAAAGGGCAGCTGGGCTGGATATGTCTGATGAGCTGAAGTTTCAGCTCGCTCCTCCTCCTAAGGATGTATTGTATTGTGATTAGATTGTTACAAAACAGGTTTTTTCAAATTAAAAAACAAAAAGATACTTTTCCAAACCAGGGATTCTGATATTCGGAAGGTGCCATAAACTGCAAACGCTGTTGCGCGCTGCTGATGTGGACAGACTGAAAGGAGAGAGGATGCTGCGCTCGCATGGCTGCCGTCCTCCAAAGTTGCAGTTCTGCGAGAGAGTTACTGAAATGCAACTTCCCTTGAATAACTGCCCAGGAGATGGACAAAGACAGATCGTTAATGGGGAATACCTGAACCTGGGGTTGGGTTACGGAGGCCAAGGTGTTTGCCTTGTTTCAGATGACAAAGGCATTAGTCCATCAGGAGCACGTGTGGGTCTCCCAGTGAGCAGGTCTCTACTCGGGGGCTGCCATTGCACCAGCTCTTTGCTGGGGCACAAGTCCCTGGCATTACAGGGCAGAATTGCCTGGTCCTCGGGCTGTCCATGCCCTCACCCCACACACTCGCATTCAGGTGTATCCCCACGCAGCCCAGGGCCTGTCTCCCTGCACCAAGGCAGTGCATCGCTATGGATGGGCTGCACAGCCCCCAGAGCTAGCTCAATTCAGGGATGTGTTACACTGCTCAGGTAGGAGCAGCAGAGGTAAAGGGGGGAGAAGCACTATAAAAGAAGGTAAAATGCTCAAATTCTGCAGTAACACAGACATTTTCTCCTGGACTAGGTAAATGAAGTGCATTGCCATAATGTGTAGTAAACAGCTATGCTTCCCCCCACCCCCGAGTGTTGTTACTTGACTCCATGCACTCTGTACCAGTAGTTTTTTAGATATAAAATGGCTCTTAAACTAAGCCAGATAAAGCATTGGGTGTCCTACAGTAGGATTAGGAGAGACCTTTGCTCAGTTATTGCTCTTAGTAATACTAACCCGGGCTGGTGTGGCCGGGAGGGCTCCTGCGGTGAGCGCTGGTCCTGGAAATACAGATGGACAACACTTTATTCTAGCGTGTTATTTTACCTTGAAATTGTATCTGCTCATTACTGTGAGAATAGTAAAGTTAATTTTTGTTAGATTAATGATATTCGAGTAATATTTTTGGTTGAGCTGAGTTCGAATAATTGGCCATTAATTGAAAAAGGAAATTGAATTGAATTTATCTTGTACATAAATCCTGTCACAGTTATTAATGGGTCTTAGAAAATATCGGCCTGTTCCCAGAAATGGATGGTGTCTACTGATTCTTCTGAGCTTATTAGCCGTGGCAATTTAGAATTTTGTTAAAGATGATTTAGGAAGAGAGACATAATGGGATTGAATATTGGGGGAATTCACATGCCTGATGAGTCCTGGGCCCGTTTCTCCATTAACAATTGGAAGGAATTTCCAGTTTCTGCAGACAGGCAGCTTTTCCCCAGGAGGTGGAGCTGAAACACCAGCCTGCGCTGCTGGGCCCAGACTCGCACCCTGGGGCACGCTGGACCCGGTTTGGAGGAGCTGCGGTACCCCCATGCCAGGCTGTGCACACCCGCTCCAGCATGGGCGCTGCAGGAGGTCTGCCACGCACCACCAGCATCCTTCCCTGGCGAGACAGGCTCAGCTCTGCCTTCGGGGAGGCGAAGAGAAGGTGTTTGGGTGTAGCCAGGTTGGTGAGAGTCAGATCTGTATCGGGGTGGGACGCTGCTGGGTGGGAGACTGGAGGATGTTTTCTTGTCAGGCTTATCCTTTACTGTAGCCTTGGTTTGAATTTTGTTCTGCTAATTACATGAGCCTGTTTCCCACCTTCTCTTTCCCCTTCTTTCTCTTCCATGGAGTCATATTTGGTAATTGAGTTGATTTTTATAGTGATATCTCTGAAAAATGCGTCAGGCTAGAGAAGCAGGATGTCATTTCTGGTCTGGAAGGTGGCAGCAGAGCAGCGGGCAGAGATGCCGCACCCAGAGGGATGGATGGATGGATGGATGGGGACAGAGCTGTTCTGCGAGGGAAGGTCGTGCTGCAGGAGGTGTCTCTTGGCTGTGTGGACTCTCTCCTGAAATCAGTTCCTGTGAGGTTCAGCCAGGGAGTGATCTTCTGGACCAAAGCCCCTGGACTCCTTTCTGTGAAGCACATACAAAAAAAACCCTACAAGTATTTCCAGTGAGGGAGCACTGGCCCAGGCTGCCCAGAGAGATTGTGAGGTCTCCTCTGGAGAGATTCCAAACCCACCTGGTCGCCATCCTGGGCAACCTGCTCTTGGTGACCCTGCTCTAGCAGGGGGTTGGACTGGATGATCTCTAGAGGTCCCTTCTAGCCCCCACCAGTCTGGCATTCTGGGATTCTGTCATGCACAGCCTCCACACTTCACTTCTAATCAAATGTTTCCCTCTGCACCTGCATCACTTTTTCTTTTTTTTTTTTTAAGAAATGAGATAGTATAAACTTTTTAAAAAGAGTAACAACTTGTTAAATGAAAGTTATTGCGCAAGTTCTCTGGGATTTTTTTTCTTGGTATCCAAGCACATAGGAACATGTGATGGACTGCAAGAGGGTGCCTGGGGTGCCCTCCCGTGAGATGCAGGGCACACATCTGCATGCTGAGCCTCTGAGAGATGCTGTGTTGGTGCTTGCTGCTTGGGTACTTCCTTAATATTTAGTTTCTGCTAATTCCACTTCCTAGGTGAGACTAGAAAGAATAAAACCATTTGAAAAATACATTAGTCTTCCCCATAAATGCCCCTAAAATGCCTGAAGCAAATCTCTAGCCATATGCAGAAGTGACTTCTGGCAAGTCGTGGGCGGTGGAAGCAGCAAGATGGGAAGGTGAGGGTTGGAGCGGTGTTTGGGGGCAGCCGCCGCGCTGCAGAGCTGGGCGAAGCCTCGTGGTGGCGGTGCCCTTCAGCCGCTGCCTCAGCTCCTCCATCCTCATCCAGAACCGCTTCCCATTACAGCCGCCTGGGTTCTTGATGAAATACACGGCTGGGAGCTTTTAGAAACCTGTGTTGCAAAGTTTGACCTCTTCATTAGCTTCTGTCTTTTCTTTTTGAAAAAAATGAGTTCATGAAGTGAGCTGGTGAATGTAGAAGTTAATCCTGCCGCTTCTGACAAAGTCGGGAAAAAATGGTTGTATGAGTATTGTCGTTTTGTGATATGGACATGAATTTACAGCCGCCCAAAATGAAATCTCCTGCTTAATTTCTTAGGGAACTAAGTTGGCTGTCAGGCAATCGCTGCCACTCTCCTCGGGATGGAAAGCGGGATCTGCTGTTGCCACAGCAGTACCTTCATCTGCTTTGGATGGGTCTTTTGCCTCTGCATTTTCCAAACAAATCTGTATGATGTCTGTAGAGCTCTTCTTGCTGTGAGGAATTTCATGGCTTATCTTCCGCCTGTTTTCTGACACTTCTGTATAATTGGAAGAGGAGGAATAATTACAAAACAGTGAGAAATGTCACAGATCAGTAGCCCAGTAATGCAGTCTGGGGTCAATTGCTTTTGTTTACAGATGTGCTAGTGCTGAGGAAATTGGTGACAGAGCGGCTTCTCCATAGGCAGAATGATTATACTGTTTGTATTAGCTGTGGATTTAGAATTTATATGGAATTGCATTTTCTATGGGCTGTGGACTTCATATTCAGAATTTCATACTGCAATTTTGCAACAGATCACATGTTTAGGAAAAAAGTGAGATTGTTTTAAAGAATAATTGCAACCTGTTTTTATAGAAACCCATCCTTCTAAAAATCAGCTGAAATATTTGAAATGAAATTATAGACTATAGTATCTGAGCACAAAGGGAAATCAACTATTTCTAACCTTTTAAAAATGATTTTTCTAATTGCTTTTGGAAAAGTGAGGCTGAAACAAACTTTCACTTTTTTTTATTATAGCTGTCATGTAAGTCAAGACATGCTGTGGTTGTTGGTTACTGGGGCAGGTATCTTCGAGGCACCAGGCTGAGCCCAAACCCTCCCCACTCCCGTTCAGCCCTCAGCTGGGCTCCCGGTGTGCAGGCATGTCCCGCCAAGCAGAGCTTCCCTGCCCATGCTAGGGGAGCCAGCAAGTCTGGAGGACAGTGCAGGAGAGCCCAGGTGACGCTAACCCTAGCACGCCTCAGCTGAGCCTCTCCCCATGCCGCCCCGTGCTCTTCAGGAGCTCCCGTGGTTGGCAGCGGTTGGAGTTTTGTTTCTCTTTCCATGGTGCACCCTGGGCTGGTCCCTGGGTCGAAGGCACTCAGTCCTTGGGCAACTCTGCACTCTGCCTCCCACCGGCCGGGCAGCCAGCCCCGTGCTCCTGTGGCACTCGCGGGCTGCGACAGCACTTGGTGTTGTCTGGGCTGGGGAGGAGGGAGCAAATGGTGGAGAAGAGCTCTTCTCGCTTCCATGCAGGAGTGTGCTGTGTTTTTCTTCGCTTTTGCTGTGTTGCATATTTAATCATAGTGTGTTTTTTAAAGTAATTTGTCCGAAGATTTGTGGAAAGAATTACTGGTTGTCTCCATGCATGCCTCAAAACAGTAAATCTGCTCAATCATATTCCATTTGACAACTTTGCTTTTGATGGTTCAGTGATACTACAGAGACGTTCCTGAGGCTTTAACTCAGAGTCCTTTGCAGCTTAGTGTTTGCCTGCTTTTTGCATGAAGCTTCTCAAGTTTTATTTAGCTTTTTTCCTTTTTTTATAGTACATAATACTTATAGCTGATTCTTCTTAATCCTGTCCTGAAGAGTGAATATAATGCAGTTTGATACATAAATTTGTTGCATGCAAATAGTAAAGAATTTTGAGGGAAAACATGGCTAATACAGATTTTTCACTTACTGTGAATGGAACAGAAGTCCTGTTTCTGGCCTCTTTATTTTAGTAAAGTTTCTTTGAAGTCCTAGAACACAGCGAATCTTCCTGGGCTGAGAAGAAGAAAACTTTCTAGGCAGAGATGCTTGGAACAGGCTCTGCAGAAAGAAGGCTGTTCTGGTACTGGCATGAGGTGTCCCGCTCCATTGCGGCATCTGTCCCCTCTCTCTGAGCACAGGAGGAGCCGATTCACATCATCGCACCCCGGCTGCCATCTGTCTGTCCCTGAGCCCCCGCACCGTGTGCTGGGTGGGCAGCACTGGGTGCACTCAGCCAGGCTGGCTCCCAGCTCGGCTGAGCAAGCAGATGCTGTGGTTCCCTGCCTGTGATTGCTTGTCAGTGCCCTCCCAGCCAGGCTGAGGTGGGGGCGAGGGGGCTCTCCAAACAGCAGTAAGGAGAGCAGAGCCCTGCTCGGAGTCTGTCGTCAGCAGCTTGTCCCTCGGTGATCCGTGGCCAGGGATCAGTAACTTTTCACCGTGCTGGTTTGCAGGCAGCTGCTTACTGCAGGCGTTCTGGTACATGACTGCGTTCTGCACGTCTGGTGAACACACACTGGTAAACATTTAAATGCTATAAAGTATAATTACTCAGACCTAGTCCTCCCAATCTAAAACTCAGGAATGCTTCTGGTCTTCCCTTGGGCCAGTGGAGGATTGCTTGGCAGCCTGGCCTATGTCTCCAGTGTCCCAGCACCCTGCTGCGGGCAGCTCCCTGGCCACTGCCTGCCGCAGAGCTGGACCATGCGACAGCCACATCCCTCTGCTGCTGCAGGTGAGGGCAGCAGCGCACAAGGAGCTCTGTGAGCAGATGAGGGACTGAGGGTATTTAGCCTAAAGGTTTGCCCAGCGCTTGGGACGATGTTGAGTCTTTAGTGGAAGAAAAGTAAAGAAAAACAGTATTATCCACCGAAATAATTGAAGATCCAGCACAAATACACAGTAAATGCTTTTAATTTGCAGTTTGCAAAGCCCCACACGGGTCCCCTTCAGAAATTTGAGGGCATACCTGCCAGGTTTTGTCTTTCTACAGAAAAATAAAAATAAGTAAAATAATAAAGGTACGAGGCAATCAGATGTCTTGTTTGCATTTATATGCAGTAGGGCTAAGGGTAGGACCATTCGTATGTTGCTCTAGCAGAGCCGTGGTTTTATTAACAGCTCTTTTCAAGTAATGCATGTGAGGAATTTTGTTTGTGCGAATGAAATGTTTGATTTGGAACAGCTCTGGCTTTCAAGAGAAGACGTGGGATTGGAAAATGTGAAAATAATTGCTTAAGAAATTATGAAATGCTGTTTAAGGAACTTGCTAATGTGTTTGTCTGAGGCACTGAATTAATTCTTAAATCAGATCAGTCAGACTGCAAAAATAATATGTGCTCTATTTACTGATACAAACTAATGGGTTTATTAGTGTTTGAAATAATGTTATAACACACTATTCATAGCCGAAAGGAAAGCGATATGCAAGTCTGCTCTCGCCCTGTCTGCGAATACCAGGTGGCAGTCAGGTTTCACTGCATAGCTTAGCAGCTGTACGTTCCAAAAAATCTTGGAAATACACCTGATTTTTCACAATTAAAAATAAATGGGTAGGAGAAAAAGATTTTGTTGCATTCTGCCACCTAATCATGATCTCAGGATACATCTGTTGATGTGAGGAGGCAGTAAGCAGCCCAATTTCCAAGGGGAAAAAGGAATGAAAAACTGCCCTGTTCTCAGTGAAGTTGAGCTGGGTTGAAGCGTGCAGGCTCTGTGAGCGGGGTCTGGTGGGTTCAGAGAATCCCCAGCTGGAAGAGCCCATTAGAACAGGCGCAGCGCTGATACGAGGCAGCGGTGTCCTCTGCCGCGAATCCACCGTGGTGATGGCCAGCACACAGCTGGTGCCATGCGGTACCTCAGAGAGAGGGGAACGTTGAGGGGTTGTGATGTGGTGTTGAAATGCCACAGACACACGCTTACTACTCTGTTAAATTCCACAGTGTTTGCAATGTACAAACCCAGACTAGAACCCTTTGACACTGAGGAAGCGTTTCCACTTAGTTTAGAGGGCTTTCCAAGTGCCTATTGATCAGCGTTCTCTAACAGCACAGAAATAATGTGTCTAATTTAACTGGCCACATGGAAGAGTATAGAAAAAACATTCGTTATCCCTTGAAAGGCTTGGAACATCGATAGGAGGACATAACATTAATGACTTTCCTATACGTGAGCTTCAAAAATGGCTAAATGAGGAAGAAATTACAAATTTATTTTCCTATAATTTCAGCAGTTGTCTTGTTTTACTGCACCAGTAAAGCATTAAGCAATGAAATGTCACACGAGGAGTATTTTCCTGATAATTTGTCTGACATGCAAAGCATATAAAACAAAAGAGGAAAAGATGGAAATGTGGGGTTTAGTCATTTTGACAAACCTAGTGATTTTTGCTCATGAAGTCTGGCTGAGAGTTTGCTGCTTTTGTCCAAACAATTTCAAATATTGCTGCTTGCTGACTGGCTCACTGTATCAGAACATCTTTGTTGCCTCAGTTCCATCTTTTACTCTGAACACGGATTGCTAATTTTATAGTATTTTATT
Source organism: Bucorvus abyssinicus (assembly GCA_009769605.1). NCBI lineage: Eukaryota > Metazoa > Chordata > Aves > Bucerotiformes > Bucorvidae > Bucorvus > Bucorvus abyssinicus. The sequence goes on from CM020032.1 coordinate 6,293,714, forward strand.
AACATAAATGTATAGGAAAAATTATTTGGATCTCAAGCTTTTGTTTTTTCGAAGAAATGGGATAAGTACCAGGTCTTCAGAGGTGGGTAGTAGGAGTCTGGGTTGGGAAGGAGTGTATTGTTATCAGTTCCCTTCCTTCAGTTGTGCGGTATTGAAGTGTAAAGGAGTTTTGGGTGGTGTCATTTTATCCCGCCTTTTCCAGATAAACAGAGAATTTTGCTGGGGGAAAAAAATGTAAAATCTGATTTCTGAATGAACTAAAATTACCTGAACATCCATCTCGGACTGACTGGCATTCCTCCCCGATGACCTGCCAGTCCTTGCAGACCAGAGTCCCGGGCAGGATTCCCGTCCTGCTGGGTGGGAGCTGGAGCTGGGGGTAAATGCTGGTGGCTGTTGGTAAGGGGGGGTTTGTACGCGGCGTTGGGAAGGGTCTGTGTACCGAATGGTCTTACGTGTTCTTGCGGTTTGACTGTTCAGGCTGCGTGTTTCCATTTTTTGGGGTGCGTGGAGAAGCATTTATCCTAACACTGAGAAAAGGCTCCCATTGGCTCTTGAGGATGCGTTTGTTTTCTTGCCAGAAGTTATTACTGTGCCAGGGTTATCAGATGTTCGTTGTTTCTTTCTGTAGACTAAAAGGGATCTTTCGTTCCTGCTTCATAACAAGCATAGAAAAAATTGTGCTATAAACAGTAATGTGCACCCTGTGAAGTGCTTCATTAGTCAGTGAAAGTTGTGCACAAGGAGGTGATAGAAAACAAACCACAAACAATCGAAAAACCCCCCAAAAAGAAAAAAAACAACCCTAAAGAGATTCTCTTCTTTGTGCCATTTATTTCATGTTTGTCAAAGCACCTATGATGGGATTGGAGAAAACAGAAAAATGGGTTCAGTTTCTTCCAGTAATGAGGGCAATTAAAGAGCAAAGCTTTGTGGATCAGGAATCACATCAGAATAACCAAGAGGGCATGTCTGCTGATATAAAGATGACAAAGGGCATAAGTGTGTTGTACAGAATTAAACCTCATTTTTAACCTATTTGTGAGAGTGTGTAGGTGTACAGATACTCCTACTACTGGTAGTAATCCCAGCTGCATCGCTGGGAGCAGGCTGGAGCAGCAAGTGCTCGTAGGTACAGCTGGCTGTCATGGAAGTCGGGGGAAAAGGGGCTGCCCAGGAACGGGGGCAAGAAGTTGGGTGGTCTTTGTGTTTAAAAGTTCATAGCTGGTGGTTTGACCACTGATGTTGGAGTAATTTAGGGGGGTTAGACCAGAAGAAGAAATGGTGTAAGGAACGTATGAACAGATGGGTCATGTATGGGAATGTCAGAAATGCAGTACTAATGATCAGGAAATACGTGGACCTTGAGGGTGGGAGAGGAGAGAGTAAAAAATAACTGTAATGTAAAAGAAAAACCCAACACACACACATGTTTTTGGGCAAGAATTTGTGTCTGTCTCAGCTAATTATAATAATGGCTTATTAATCTCAGGCTCAACAGGCTGCACCCTAAACTCTCTTGCATTCCTGAAAAGGTCTCCAAAGATGGAGTATTTCTGCATCGACTCATTTTGTTGTGAAAGCAGCTGCAGTTATAAATCCCACATTTAAATATCACTATTACTTACCATCTTCTCTTATGTAAATTGTCTTTTCAATAACTGTTGCTGTAGTGTTAGGTCATTGCAAAGCTTCCCCTCTCCTTGATAGCTGGTCACCAGGTAGGAATTTGAAAACCACTCAGTTCCCCAGAAGGAGCCAAATGCTCCAGCTTTGGGTCCTGATACAGACAGTGTGTGTGTCTTTCAAAAGAGAAAAAGCACCTCAGTGCCTCCTCACCTCTTTGTTTCTCGCACACCCTGCCTGGCGGTGTGGGTTTGTTCTGTGTTAATGCTGATGCTGGATGGAATCAGCACAGCCAAATCCCCCACTGAGGTACGTGTGCACGGATACAGGTGTCATCGGATCATACAAATGTCTTCTCTTGACACTCCACGTTTCAAAGAAGGCTGCAATCTAATCCCCTCGTTAATATGGTACATGAAAACAGATGATACACTGATGGACTTTTGTGTGCGTAGCAGGGAGGGTTTAAGGCGTGATGAAAATGAAGCGCTGAGTAACATTTGAAAGGTATTATGGTGTTCTGGATATCTAATAGGGTATTTCTTATATTGTAGTTATACTTTTAGAATTTCAATGTCTTCTCCAAAACCAGCAGAAAAATCTAAATATTACATAGAAAGGAAGGCCAGGACTGGGTGGGGGGTGGCATTCCCCTCTATTTCAGCTGTTGCTTTACCATATTTGCAGTTGGCTACCCCAAAACAGAAATATTGCCGAAGTGCTGATGGCTTTAGAACTGGAATTAATGTTACGTACCAGTAAGCGTGAGTGAATTGACAGTGTACCAGCTACCCTGCACTTGCTGCCAGAAGAGGAGTGTGTAAATCTTTGCTCTTGAGCTCCTATGCTAACTGCTTAATTGGATCTAGATCTGTAGTACTTACTTCAGACTTTCACCCAAGGTACGCATTTTCCTTGCCTCCAAGACAGTCAACAAGGTGCTCAAGCTTGCTGTCTTATTTCCATCCCCCATAAAATAGTGCTGATCATTGCCTCTGCTCTCAGATTTATTACCTTGCACTGGATATTTAGAATTAACTAATCCTAATATTTTCCCCTGTTTGTTTCCTACAAAGTACTTCAATTATGTATGTACATGTGCAAAGGAGTGGGATCTTCTTTTATGGCAGCAGAAGCCTGGGTGCAGGTTTGAAGATGCTGTGCACCAGAGACTTGTGTCTCTTGTAGACTCCCAAGTGCACTTGATGATGTGACGTGCTTTCCTCAGTAGCTGAGAAAATCTTTTGTCCCTGCCGCAGTTGTCCGTACACTTATATTATGTTCACACACTTAGTTCCCATTCAGTGGTACTTATGAAATAAAGAGAGCACAGGGCTATCACAGTCATTCACACTTCACAAACTGCTACGTGAGAAGAGAATCTTGGAGGTTTGCCAAAAGGACGCGTGGCTGTATCTAATACTGGGTACCTGTTACCATGGAGTTAATAAAATTTATTCTAAATACTCAAACTCTAAGGACAAACAAAGGCAAGAGAGGTGTTAAAACAGGAGAAATAGCAAATTCTACAAGCAGCCTTGAGATCAGTTACTAACTCAAGACATCTTAGCTGATGTCTGTTAGGTCAGAACTTGGCAATAATTCTTCAGTTGGATAGGTATTTCTCCTCTTAAATGTTTACCAGTGGTTTTTCCAAGTCCGAGAAATTTCCAGGTATTGCCTGATGCTCTTATTGTCTTCTCCTAACAAACCTTTGTCTGGGTATCCTGTCTATTGGAAGTCTGGGAAATATTTTATCCATGGTTGCTTGTAGTCTGAGGAAGTCACAACCGACTTGAACTTCCAGGAGGACCAAAACTATACTCTCTGTAATCCTAAGAGATGAGCGGATGGAATTACCTCTGCAACTTGGTTCCTACGGAGGCTGACTTCCTCACTTGGGTGACCTCTGCTCGCTTCCAGGTCATTTCTCAGGCAAAAGAAAGGGGAGCCTAAGCCGGCAGGTGAAACACGCACAGCCATCTTCACAGCAAAGGTGCTCCAGGTTGGCACAGAGGAGGTTCAGGCTTCCACGAGAAATCTGCATCTGAGAATTGTCCCTCATTTAAACAAAACCACGCAGAGGTGGTGGGGAGGAGGGGGAGACCCCAGGGTGCTTGGAGTACAGAAGACTCTAAGCTGTACCTCAGGACTCTGCAGTTTCTCAGTCCAAAGTCCCTTAGCTTCTGTGGGCATGCTAGGACTGGAAGTTTACTACTGCCTTTCGGTACTTTCAGTACCTTTTATACGCAGACAGCCTCTCTGGCAGGGCCAGACTGTGACTCTGAGCGAATCCTGAGCCAGGTTGTGGAGCTGGAGGCGGTGTCACTTGGCAAGCGTTCCCTATGATTTCTGATGCACTAGAGGTCTACTTAATTTTTTTTGCCTTTAACCATGAGCCAACAAAATATCACTTGCAAAGTGTCTGTAAATCTTCTCCAGAGATTGCAGAGGATGTTAGGAGGTGGGTGAAATGATTCTGGGTCTTTATACTGGCTGAGTGGGAAGGGTGCTGTTCCTCAGCAAGGATAATGGGAGCGGAGAAGTCCAGAGAGCGCTGTCCAAGGTCGTGTTTCCTCCAAGCATATCCAGTGGTGGATGTTTTCCAAGGGGCCTTGGGCCTGTCCTCAGTCTTTAGCCTTTCTCCCAGGGTTCAGCCAGGTTTTAAAGTATTGGCTTTCTGCTCTCCTAATGCTAATGTAAGAGTTAAACATCTCATTCCCTGACCTGGATCCAAAGCTGGGGTGTTTTTTTTTAATTGGGGCTTTGGTTTCTGATTGACAGAGATCAACAAACCGAGAATGTTTTACTGAGTTGCCGAGATTTAATTGGGAAATAGGGCACCTTGCAGTGAAATCCAAGGACTGTTCCTTCTACACAACAGCACAAAAGTGCAGGTGACCTCCGTACGTTTGGATCATTTGTTAGTCGGCTGCAGCTCTCCACCGTTACCCTTCGGGACTCGAATTTAAAAGCAGGTGTCTGTCCATCTTAACAGAGACGGGGCGTATCAGCAGGCCGTGTGCTCGATAGCTGTGCCTGTCCCCGTGAGGACAGTCTCCTTACCCTGACTTTGCAGTGCTGCTGTCAGCGAGCCAGGAGCTGCTTGGCTTTCAGTGAATGTCATTACATAATGCTGCTCCTTTAATACGACCTTTAGCTCTGATACATAATTTGGAGAAATAGTCTTGCATTTACTTTTCCGTTAGTATTCTGGAGCATACCCCAGGAGGATGACTACCATTTATTACTCTTCCAAGCTCAGGACTTCATGAAGGTAATTTTTTAAAGAGCATGAGCTGTTAATTATGCTAAGAAAAGAATGTGTTACTTTGAGCAGCCCGTCCACAGAGTCACATTTCCACCTTGTCTCTACTGCTTGTTTTCTAGGACATATTAAGTAGAAAGTGTGAGATTTCCCCATAAATGCTTCCTACTTGTAGATGCTTTTCCCATTTTTGGTATCCACCTGGTTTCACTCAAGTGTCCTTTAGTGGAACTAACTACTGCACTGAAAGGCAAGTGACAGCTATTTTATGGTATCAGCAATGACTTCCTGGGGACAGACACAAACATTAAGAAATCACACAGGTGTGCACTTAGTCCTTGGTTTTGAGTTGCAGGTCCTTGATTATGAGAATACTTGGTCCATATGTAATTACAGGTTGTTCTGCCTGAAGCAGTTAGCAGTGCTTACATGCCTAGGTAAGCTTGACCCTTCCACGCCCTGCCAGCTGTGAGTCCCATGGACCATGTCCTCGAGCCCCATATGTCCCATCCCTGACCTCTTTGTCACTGACTTGTGTCCAGTTAACCCGCAGTTAATACTTTTCTAAGTATTTAAAAATAGTGGTGGTACGTTAGTGTTTGTGTAGCATCTCAATTGTCTTACCCTGAAGGATGAGTGCCATTGTAAAAGGTGCCTTCGGAGTCAGTACATAACAGTGGGGAGGGGGTAGCCAAATTTGGAGTGGGGTGAAGTTATGTGTGACAGCACAGGGCGCAGAACATGCCGTTTTCTTTGGCTCTTGGAGAGGCAGCACATCCTTAAACCGCTGCAGTGAAAGAGATGTCAGGGCAGCGGTCCACTGGCTAGGTCCATAATTCTCCCTGCCTACTTCCATCAGCCCCAGCAGCGGTGATCAATAGAGCCACCGGAGCCCAGGGGCGATGCCTCTTACCGCAGGAGATCCTCCCTCCTGCTCTCCCCGGCGCACTCATCCCCTTTCAGCCACCAGAACAATATTTTGAAATTTATGGAAAATTAATTATCGATTACAGATGTGCCCTGGTTCAAGGAAGGTAAAAACGGATGGATGCATTTACGATGAGGGACGTAATCCACTTTATGAAACCGATTGTCTTTTACTCTGCTCCTTCCCTCCCTCTTTCTCTCTTCTCTCTCCTCCTGTCCCCTCCCCCTTCCCGTACAGCGGATAAAAGACAGCGCTGATAAAGTGAGAGGAACAAGATTGGTTTTCTGAGGGCACCGGGCCCTTCATGATCAGCTAAATCATGGGCTGTCTGGCTGCCGGGCTGGGTGATGACCTGCTCCCCGCGCCGTGGCCCCGCACCCCCCTGCAGGGTGTTATGATGTGCGCCCGGGCGGCGGCGGGGGGCTGCAGTGAAGGTGAAACTGTCATATCGATCTTTTTAGCACTAAAATATGAGCCACTTTACTCCGCTCCCCGATGCTGTGATGTGAAAAATAATAACTCGGATCCAAATTAAAAATATTGATCTCTGGAAGGTGTTGAAAGTAAATAAACACCTTCCGAAGTTTTCGGGTCAGCCAAGAAATGGTATTCAGCAATAAATGTGTCGGCATGTCAGAATCCAGGGTTCTTGATCTGTTTTTCCTTTTGAATTGATTTTTCATTACTTACTTCCTAAAAGTGTTGGAATTTGGTCCTCTACCATTAAATCCCAGTGTTTGGGCAAATTATTTCTTTGGGGCTTATGAGGTGCTCCTAATCCACTCGCTCATTGATTGATTGATTTTTGACTCAATAAACTTGCATTACCCTTGCTTTATTTAAGGCTTCCATCATAATTTTTTGTACATTTAGGCTTGACTTTTTTATTTCCTCCTAACAGATGAGCTGACATTGGTCTATCAAACATGTGGGAAAACAATTGCCACAAGGTTAATTTTATTGCTAGCTCCATGCATTTTAAGTAGGTGCCAGGTATTTTCCACTACAGGCTGATAAATTGCAGTTGAACCACTAAAGCATAAGAATGAATAGAAGCACTGTAACAACAACAACAGGAACCCCATATAAATGCATCACGTAGCATAAGCATTAAATGGATTATTTTTGCTTCATTGGTTTAACTTCATTTTACGTCCAGCTAGCAATAGGAGCGCGGTAACGTAATGAGTGCTGTAACAGTTCCTCCGCTCGAGCACTGATGCTGCGGTGTTACCCATCGCGGTGCTGCTGCTGCTCCTGGCCAGTGGAAACAGGGAGATGCATGAACGTGCCTTTTCAAAAGAGTCATTTTCTCTTGCAAACTAGCCAGTCTATTTTTAGGTATTAAAATGTCATTCAGGAACAGATGTATTGAAGTTGTTGTTCTCTGGCAACTCTCACAAACCTGCTTTTTACTGTTGTTAGAAGAAATGGCAGAGTGCCTGCTCTCCTCTTAAAGGTGGGGGAAAAGTTGCGATGAGATTGAGTGACTCCTTATTCCATTAACATGCAGAGAGACATCAGGTCTGTTAAAAAGGTGTGTTAAAAAGCCCCTTAAGCATTAGGTCTTTGCTGTAGAGTCTTCCATGTATCCCGATTTTCATCGAGGCAGGACTCCTGCCTTTGGAAACTTCCGTGCATGGGAGTTTATATTTTACAGTGCCCTTTCCCAGATTTACTAGCTGGTGCCTGATGGTTCAAGTACAGGTAGGCTCATGTATTTAATACAAGGAGACACAATCAGTTAAGAGGAATAAAACTAGAGCTCCATAAATTACTTCGTGGTGCTGATCGCAGTTTAGTCATCATCCACTTCCCTGCATGATGTGTCTCATCAGCCAGGTCTGCTTTTGTTCACATGCGTCTTGCTAACATCCAGAGGCTCCTTGGAAGCAGCCAACAGGTACTTCAGGTTGAGTTCTCTCAAATGTATCCATGTGCATGAGTTTAATTAAAATTCTTGGGGTTCATACTGGTTTTTAATTACTTTTTTAAAAGCCTGCTTCTATTTGTCTAGTGTTCGTGTGTCTTGACCCAGCTCCCTGGTTTGTAACGTGTACATGTAAAAATAGTGAGTATCACCTTCTGTTCAGCAAATGCTGACTTAAGACAATTTCTACAAGTTTTGCATTTTGGATAAATTTTTTTTTTAAGTGTCATTAAAAGTAGACTATACTAAAAAAAAAGGGGGGGGATTGGGGGTGTGTGGAATGTGACTATCAAGACACATGGTAATATTCTCCTCCTAGACTTTGGTTACTGGTGAGCTTCAGGTCTTGGATGGGTCCATGAGATGTTCCCCTCTCTGCTCTCAGGATTTTCCCAGCTTTTGAGGCTGACAGCTCCATGGCTCCTGCACTGCATGAGTCCTGGGGAGAGATAATTACAGGGGCTTAGGAGAGTCATCGCTTAGAGCGGACAACATTTCAAGTAAGACTTAAAGATGAGGAATGAATCCCTGAATTTGACAGGGCATCGTCCTATGAGGTGCCGGGGCCACAGCGATGGTCACCACAAGGTGATGCTGTGGTCGGCGTGTGGGAATCCTGGCCAGGGAAGGGTGCGGTGCTGCGCTGTGCCCGCAGCCAAGGTCTGGAGTCTGCCACAGAGAAAGAGAAACAGGAACCACGAAGAGAAGGTTCTTCAAGAGGTGTTGTGGGAGTGGAAGTTTGAACTTTGTTTCTGGATGTTTTCATGACAATAATTTGTGTGCCAAGAGCATTTATAAATAAGCAAGTGTTAAGACACTAACGTTTTTTTGTGTTAGGCACGCAGCTTGCTCGAAGGTGCAGAGCACTTGGTGTCCTTGGGCAAAGAGTTTTACCTTTGTGTGTTCCCTTTCTCGCATGACTGCTGGCTGAAGTGCAGCACGCCCGGACTAGGCATCACTGGATCTCCTGCAGCATGCCAGGGCAGGTGGAAGTCCACAAGGCTGCCCCTGGCCCCTGCTGCTATACTCAAGGTCCCCACCTCAGCTGTAGCAGTCATTTGCGAGGTGAGGCGCTTTGTTGCTTTGGATGGCCCAAGGGTTAATTGGCGGTGGCTGCTAAAGGGAGTAGGGGTTGGGTCACATAGGTTGGGCGTCCTTCTCTCTGACTCTCCATTTCTGGTACAGAGCTTTTGAATCTCCTCTACGGAGCACTGTAGAGATGAATTCAAGTTGCAGGGTCAAATATTTTAAAGAATTTCTAGGCACAGTGTCAGTCACTGCCATGGCCCATGGTCTTCCTCCTGAAGAGAGAGAAGGAGACAGAGCAAGAAGGAAGGAAGCCTTTAACAGTGTTTTGCTGGGCTGCGGTTCCTCTTTCTCTTCATAAGCCTTTGGCACTTGGAGAGATGTGCATTTACATATGAACACGTGTACTTTTTTAACTGTTAGCGGTTGGGTTGTTGTGAATTTGTGGTGGCCGTAGCTATTCTGTGTCTGGTGATCTGGGAGCAGAAACAGCAAACACAGCAGAGCCTGAAGCGTGGCTGGGTTTGGAACTCTCATGTGGAGGCTGCTGCTGGCCATTACCAGCTCTGGTAGTTCACTGTGTCCTGGAAAAGCCATTTGGTAACTTGCAGTATGGTTCGTGTGCTTTCCAATCACTGGTGATGAGAGGATCAAAAAAAAAAAAAAAAGGGATTTTTACTATTATCAGTCTTGCAAATGCAGGTTGTAGACCTGACATTCTCCTATTTTGTGCGTTAAATAGCAAAGATACTGTGATAATTTTCAGGAACACCTTTTGACTATGGGTCAACTGATATTCTTGGAGTGTGTTCATAAAAGGTCCACTTCAGTAATCGTAACAATGGAAAAGGAATCAAGGCTCAGTGGTGGAGGAGGACCAGGATCCCAGCTGGAGCTAGGCGTTCCTTTCAGCCTGTACATTCTCAACTCACTCAGCAAAGTCAGTTTTGAAGAAGGTGCAAACTCTTCCCTGTTATGGGGATAGTAGTTCTCCTCTTGGAAAATAATGGGGTGGGGTTTTTTTCACCCATTAATGTGCAAGACAGACGGCAAATGATTTATGGTCCAACCCCAAGTGCAGTGAAATTTTATGATCTTACGATAGGAAAGTTCTTGACAGCAGGATTTACCACTGGCTTCCGTGGGTCACCATTTCCTCCACTACTTTATGCGTGCGTGCCTTGAAGGAAACGTACACCTGATACGTCAGAGGTTTTCGTGTCTTTGGGTTGGGTCCTCCTCAGATAAGCAGCCCTACGTAAACTCGGGGTGTGAGCAGCTCGCAGCGGCACAGTGCCGTCTCTTTCTGAAGGTGGCTGTACTGTCGTCCGAAAGCTGATTTGGGGAGTTCAGAGAAGAGCAGCAAGACTTAGTGGAGCTCGAGAAAAGACAAGCTGTGAAGGATTGGCAGTGCTGAATGTGGCTAGTCTAGACAGGAGAAAACTGAGGAAGGCAGAGGGAATAAACATTTCCCCATATTGACTGAAAAAAAACATAAAACAAATTTTGTAGAAAGGCCCTTAAGTTGTACAGTGGAAGCTTCCATGAGCAGGTGATGGAGGCAGCTGCTGGGAATGCCTTACAGTTGTCCTGCTGTGGAGACCTCCCAGGATAAATCTCTCTTTCTGTGGTTCTTCTGTTTTATCTTGAAAATGAAAGAGAGTCCCACCATGTATTTGGGTATTTCTCTCTATTTTCAAAAATGTTTTTATTTCATTGGCAAAAAGGAGACCTTTGAATTTCATCACCCTGACACCTGATGATACTAATTCCTTGGTTTAAAGAGATAGCCGTACAAGAACATCTGCCACTGCTTTAATGCAGTGTCGTTACCTTAATCTCCTCACATTATCTTAGGGGCATTCCTACTGGTTATGGTATTTTTAAAAAAAAAGTCAATAGCTGTTTAAGTGTTACTAGTTGTATTCATTTTTAAGATCAGTGTTTTGGCCAGAATGTCTTTTAATTCAATCACTTGTCACTAGACTTTCTTAAAGAGTAAGAAAAATACGTAATTGACGTGTTGGCCATGGTTGGACCAAGCTGCGTTGTGTTGAATCGTATATCAAGGGAAAAGGCAAATATGATTGAGTGCTGTGTCATAGCACCGCGTGTGGGAAACAAATATTCTGCAAGAAATCTATTGGTGAACAAACTGAAAAATTGTTAAGCTCTTAAAGAGCTTAAAGGCTTGTTAGCATCTTCTGACAGAAAACCACTGAAGCAGTGAACATAAAAAAGAAAGAGCAGAAGAGTCATAATGGTGGATTCAGAGTTTAATTTGTGATTCTTCCATTCAGCGTACCGGGTATGGACACTCTGACCAGGAACTTTCTTCTGACACCTGTGAGCCTTCTCACTCCCTTGTGTGAGAACTGCTCCAATTGCACAATATTCAGTTGTGCTCACAGAATTTATCAAGTTACCTTTTGTCAAAACTGGAGGAAAGTCTTAGGTAAAGCAGGATGTTATTTTTTTTATAAAATACCATTTTCCTGTGGGTGTTTGGATGGGGTTTGCTGAAGGGGCTGCACCCCCAACGTTTGGCTCTGGCATGACTATCTGCTACCTCACTGAAAAGGGTTTATTTGCCCAAGGCCGGTGTGGTATGTGAGCACTCTCTTGGGTAGCCACCAGCTTAGGACAAGCACTGAAGATCATTCAGCTGAAGCCCCTCTAACTGCATGTTCTAAAGGAAGCAAATGTGCATAGTAGGTATGAAGATCAGAGGAGATTAATAATCTATTAATGCACTTTGGTTTTGCTTATCTTTGCAAAGGTGAATAAAAGACTAGTAGAAAAAAATCAGCTGATAATAGACATAGTATTAAAAAGAAAAGTTACTTTCAAACAGAACAATCATGAGCATGAGCAAATATCAATCTACTCCTAATAATGTTGTTGTTGTTGTTCCTACTGACCAAAGTCATTTCTTTAAAAGCTTATGAAAGGAAATTTTAAAAGCAAAATGAAGTTGAACACTTTTGCTACCTTCAACAGTAAAGATAAAGTTTAATAATTGTGAATGAATCTGCCAGCTGTGGTAAGTGTTACAGATGCTTTCTTTATTCTTAAAGCACCAAGACCAGTGATAATTAATAAGCTTTGTAAAGCAAACACAGGTCAACATGTGCATGATAAATGGAGCTATTATTGTATGTAGGGAAACAATTAATTTGTTGCTCCATATGGTCTGATGTCCATTAACATGCCCTACTAGTAATGCACACCAGAAAAGCTGTAGCAGAGCGTACGCAGGTTTTAGGTTCTGTACAAAAGAAAGCAGTCTAATAATCTATTCAGACACTCGTTTGAAAGTAGTGGTTTTCTTTCTTTCTTTCTTTCCAGCCGGTGAGTAACGAGCTCTGCCTTTGACCAGGCGGGTTAGACGACTGTCATCATCTTCACCCTCGCAGAGCTGCTGGCTGCCGCTCTGCCGTGGAAAAGGGAGCACAGTTCCCTCTTCTACCACAAATGCAGGGAACCTTGAGGAAAAACATCTGTCTTACTCAACTCTCTTGCCACATTACGTCTTTTTAATGTATGTTCTATTAATCAGCTGTGCATACATGTAGTATCCTACAGTTAGCACTCATGTACGAGTTCATTTTTGGTGCTGCTTAATGGGGGAAATATTTTAAGATGTCAGTGCACATACTGCATAAAATTGTCAACAGTGCTCATCTCGCTGTGAGAACAATGTTCCTTCCTACTTCCCAACTTAATTTAAAAAAAAATTCCAAAAAATGTCTGTTTGATTTCCTCTTTAAAGTTCCTTGAAGAAAAGCAATCTCTGACTAACGCAGGCATGTTTATCATATGCTGTGGCAGTAGCAACGTCATTGTACCTGTCCCTAACACGAGAAAAGAGAGAATAGAGCCGAGTTTGAAAACACCAGGAGAATCCCAAGGCCACAGTGGCTTCCCTAGTTGGATGTGCTCCTGATCAGTCTTTCAAAACCAGCAGTTCAGTTGTTTTGATGCAGCAGCTTTAGAATTTAGTTTTCATAGTTATCAGAGCAAAATGTCATTTACTCACAGTAATATTCAGTGTGTTTCCAGAGTAAAAAAAAAAAAAACAAACCCGAAACCACCCACTGAGTGTAGTCTCCCACTTCAGAACATTGTCTTATGAGTTTTGAATCTGCAGCTGATCTTTCAGGAGAAAGCCATTTTTGATTAAAGCAAGTGGCAGTCAGGACTTTGGTTTGACCCCTGCCGTGCCAGCAGCTCCGATGTTGAAGGAGTTAGCAAGGAAATACCAAACCTACGGTGCGTGACTCCATCGGCTTTTCTTAATTGTAATTTCAAAATTGTTTGTGCTAGAGTTAATGCATTTAATTTAAAAACTTCAGCTTCCACTTGAAGTTCAGTTGTTTCTTTTTATTTTCTTCATTATTGTGAAAAATTTTTAATAGTTCTGAGTTGCCCTTTTAAGATTCTTCTTTTGACACTTCATCTAAGAAAACCTGTGATTTGATAGATTGTCTGATGAAATACTTGAGACACAGTAGATGTTTTAATTGTCCTGAGATACATTTTTCTTGAGAGTCTCTGGCAATCTGCTTTTCAGAAACACTGATTGATGAATTCTGCTGTAATTTAAACGAAAAGTTAATAAGACAGGCCTACACGGATCTGATGCGAGTTATTAGACCTGTAAGGCACTTTGATATATGCCATTTATTATTCAAAGAAGTGCAAGCCAAAAATGTTTCATGTGCACTAATAAAAATTCAATGTAATTATTTCAGAGAACTTCAGGAAATGCAAACGGTCAGATAAACTGAATTTATTAGAACAATATCCAGTGACAGGAATGCTGATTGTCCCTCCCAGGGCTCCGCTTGGAGCTGTTGTTCCTCTTTCAGCAGGAATTTGTTACTGCTTGAACTTGCTTTGCAGAAGAAGTTTTCCACTGTTCCTTACTGTTGAATTAAATCCATGACATTTGGTGTTTCGCTTTTCCTATCTGCTTCAAAATATCAAATATTGATGGCTCTGTCCAGTGTTTTGCCTTAATTGCTGTGGTCTTCTGTATCATCTAGAGATGAGCTCAAATAACGATAGCTCGTCTACGTTTGCAGCTAGTCAGACCTGAAATACAAACTGAATCCTGTGGCTGTCTCATAAAGTTTAAGGTTTTCTATTATTAAAATCTTCCTTTGAAATAATAAATGCCTACAGGCTGTCACGGCGGGGTCCAGAAAGGCCAGCACGTAGAATGGGCTGAGATTTCATCTGAGCGTAGTTGAGTTTTATAGATCTATTTATGAGATCCAATACTGTAATGATGTAATTTTACTTGTCTAATAAATGTAGCTGTACAAGCAAAGGATAGCAAACATTTCCATTGTGACCAAAATCCTTTAAACTGCAGCCACTTTGATCTTGGAGCTCATGCTATTTAATAAATGCTGGCTATTCTTCTAACAATCACAATTATTTAAAGGGTTTTCAAAAGGGATAGAGCAAATCAAATAAAACAATTACTGTTGTATCTCATTCTGAAGTTAAGTGTATTTTTTATGTGGGTCTTGTTTAGTGTCTCCTCCCAGTTTTCATCCATTATCACAATAATTGAGTTTGTAGCTGGAATTAAATTTATCAAATTGTGTTATCCTCTTTTGAAATTGGATAGGTATCCTGGCAGTGGGAGCTAGAAGTTAATCTGCTTTGCTAAAGCCTCCAGTGGCACAGCGGCAACAGGATTGAGAAGGCTCAAACATTTTCCTGTCACCCTGGACACGATGTAATTTCTCCTCAATCCCTTGTGCAAATAATGACATTTGAATCGAGCATTAACAGGCTTAATTACTTTAAAATTGTCATTTTAATTTACACTGATATAGTATTGATCATACAAGCAGAGATTAAGCTGTTCACTGGAGCAGATGATGGGGAATTAAACATTAAAGGGTCCTCGTGGGGCTGAGAGGCCGCCCAGAGAGTGCCAGAAGAGGAATGATATTTCTCCGTAATGAACTGGCGGCATGCAGGGACATGAATCTTTGGCCTACTGGAAAAAGGGAAATAATGGGGTTTGGGAAGCATTTGCAGGTTATTCATTCGCTGCCATGCACCAATTCTCCAGTGATTCATCCACCTCACCAACATTTATTTATCTAGCAAATTCAGGAGCTCTGACCTTTCGGCTAAGTACATTTAACATAAGACGGAGTGAAATATTTCAGGTGTAACTTTTTACAAATATTAGTTATTGTTTCTTATTTCTGACTCATATTAAACAGGGTTATTTAATCTGCCATACATTCTTGCACCCATTTGCGCGGCTCATGATGATCAAATGGACTTCATAAAAAGATCCAAGTATTGTGGGATTAGATGAGGTCTTCCAAAGTCCTTGACCTCATTTAGTTACAGTCTGATTTTCTTCTTTGGTGAACCTGAATTAAAGTTAATTTAAAGCAAGTTGACACCAGTTTACGTAGAAGATTATACAGCGTGTAATAGTCAAAATGACGACTAATCCTTCTAAAACCTCTAACCTAAAACTGTCACCGCTCTTGTGTGAAGTATGCTTTAAAAGTCCAAGGAGATGCGTGGGATAGTTTAAGGCCAAAATTTTCATTTCAGTGACTTGAAATGTGGTTAGGAAACAAGTATTGCTATTTTAATAATTTACTGTTTAAAAATAGAAAACTACGTGTGG
The DNA here is from genome assembly GCA_009769605.1 of Bucorvus abyssinicus. NCBI lineage: Eukaryota > Metazoa > Chordata > Aves > Bucerotiformes > Bucorvidae > Bucorvus > Bucorvus abyssinicus. The sequence continues at coordinate 6,309,165 of CM020032.1, forward strand.
ATGCTAAATTACACAAAGTCGATGTTGTGTTTTCATATGTAGCAACTAAGTTTTTTTTTTTTTTTCCTGTGTTGAACTAGTAAGCTGGTTTCATCAGGGAAAGCTATAAGCAGTGGCGTAACAGAGCAGGATGCTGGATGAGTCAGAACACTTGCAGTCATTACAATTTAAATTAGAGCGTCTCCTTTCTAAAATTGACATTTTCCCGTTGAAGAGAATGGAGGGCCAGATCACAGCCCGTTGACTTCAGGAATTAAATTCTGTGCTGTTGGTAAATATGTAAATTCCTGAGGAAATCCATTGAAGACAATAGCATCTGTGGGTTTATTAGTGTAACTTTCTTAGGATGTTGTTTCTCTTGCATGTAACAAAGGGGCTGCTCCTTAACAGTGAGGAAGATGATGCAACGTGGGAAGTTGAATTTTCGTATTACGTACATGATTTTTTTTTCACTTAAAACAGGAAAGTGCATTGAATAAAAAGATAATCCAATGCTAGATACAAGAACGCCTGGTTTTAGGATTCTGAAATACATATCAATGATTTTTGATAGTTTTTTTTTTAAGCAAAGCTTCTCTGAAAGCTAAGGAAAAATTGTGAGAAAGGATGTTCCGACTGGTTTTGTGGGGGAAGGCTTTACGGTTTGGATTTTTTTAATTACAGACTTACGCACATTCTTGTTTGCTCTCATTATTTTCTTGTGGTTTTGGCTGCTAATATAGTTCTAGCAGGTTTTATTTAAAAATATTACTGGTTGTGATGAAGATATAGGGTTTTTTAATTGTCAGATGTTTCCTGGGCTTTTTACGTATCAGGATTTATTTTCATTTTGCAATCCTGCTTTTGGGCTGTTGTTTACTTCCAATTGCTGAAGGAAATGCTGAGCTGTGTAGGTGATGCCGTGATGCGCTGGGTGCTAAGGCCGTGCTCTGTGGCCGATGCAACCGGACTGGTGTGACGAGGACAAGAGCGGTCGTGCCAGTTTCAGAAAACACAGTTAAAACCCCGTGGCTCGTGCTGAAACGTGCATCGCAAGGGAGGAGGCGTTCGCAGTGGTGAAGTGTCGCATAGCTGGAGGAATTCAGTCTGCCTGAGTGGAAGGAAAGGTGGCTGAAGGGAAATGGCAGTGGAAGAGGGAGGATGTGTGCTTAGGAAGAGCAGCCAGGAAAAAAGTCAAAGCCTCACAAGGTCTGTACACAACAGGGACAGGGTTCACCAACGTGAACTCAAGCCGATACAGAAAAGCTGCACTATGTTTCAAATGTTTTCAGGACATTTTGTGTTTCCAGTATGAGCCATCTGTATGGAGTGACATAAAAACCCTTGGAGAAAACCGAAATACATTGAATCGTATTTTCAGATGTACATATTTGACCACAACTACTTACATTACATACAATATAAGCAACTGATATAAAACATCCCACTTCTATGGGCTTTCTGTTGTCTTAGATGATCGTGTAACTTTTAATAGCTGAGACCAAATTGTAACATGGCAAATATTTGCTGTATTTCAGACACATCTGGTGGATGTGTATCTGGCCACCCTTTGTTTTCCTGGGCTCTAGCTAATGTCCTCCTCTTGCTTGGGACTGAGAGAGAAGCATAGCCCCCCTGTCATCTTCCCACGTGCACTCTCTGTTATTCGGTGCGTGTGTCTGTGCCTGTCCTCGTCATGCTCAGTTATTCCGAGTGTCTGCAGTGAAGAAAAACGGGGTCAGTGCTGGCTTTTTGAAGTGTAATGCTGTAATTCTGGCCTTTGTGAACAAGTTGGTGTTCGGGTTTGTGTTCTGGCAGGATGATATTTCTGTTTGGACAGATGCAGTATGTACCTGATCCTACAAAGTCCTGTGCAGAGAGAGCCCGCCTATCACGGACAGGTGGAGCAGCATATTAACATCGGCGTGACACCGCCCTGAGCTGATGCTCTCCCTGGAGAAGCTCCCGCCTTCCCTTGGTTGCACCACTTCACAGCCAGCTCAGGCATTTTGGCTCTGACCGACCTGAGCTGTGCGGACCCTGAGCATGTCCAGGGAGGAAGGTGTCCACCCACCTCCTCGTGCAGCCATTTGCAGATGGGGTGAGGTGGCCTGTGAGGTGCCTGACAAGAGCTCACCTTCTTCTTCTGGGCTTGATCCTCACTTGATGCGTCACTGTCCATACGAATTGCCGGGCCCGGGCTGCTCTCACGGTGGGTTGTCTTTTGGTATGAGAAGGTAACAGTCTATCTCCAGTTCTTCACTGGGCTAATGTATCATTGCAGAGACTGATACAGACATCTGGAATATGATTAAGTGGCAAGAATGCTCTGTCTCAACAAGACAAAGCACGGAACGGGTTCATTTGACTTGAAACATGTAATTAGCATAACCCTTTTGGATGCTTGTTTTATCATTTGCAATATAGTAAAAGATTGATTATCGTAGTGTACCTTTTGAATTTCATTAATAGAATTGTTTTGTCCCCTTGATTAATATGTTGCCTTAACCTCAGAATAATCAGATTAAACTAGGTTGCCTTGTTCCCTTTGACTTGGAACATTCTTATCTCCATACGCTAACTTTTCACTAAGGCCCCATGTAAATTGGACTTTGGTGCATTTTGTCATCTCAAATGCATTTCAGCATACATCTGTTCTTAAATCCCTCCTGATGGTGTAGAATGGGTATTGCTGTCTGCGTGTCTTTTATCAGCTAATTCACTACTGTCTTCTCAGTTTAACCAGTGCGGGATGGAAGCAGGGTGTTTTCACTACGGTTCCTTTAACAATACAAACATCTGATATCCATAGATGGTAAAGGTTTTCAGATATTTTAGGTATTATTTCATATCATGGGTCCCCTATTTTTAATGTGTGAGCCATAAGACATTAAGGTTTGTTTTAATTACTGTCTTATTTTCTGAAACAAAATTATACAGAAGACTAAGCCTTGCTCTTCTCAGGAGTTCGAATTCAAGGTTTCAGTTGTGCAATAGTGTTTAATGTTCAGCAGTTGGTGGTCCGTTGGTTGTCAGCTGCATTAAATCAATGGCATCCCAACAGCTAAATAGGTTTGGCTGCACTGGTATCAACGGATCCTACTTATAGGGATGCTTCTTTTCATTGAACACGTGTATTTTAAGATATTTAGGAGTAAAGTCTGCTTAACGAATGTTTCCTCGGTGCAGAAGAACTAAACCAAGACTAGGATAGGGACAGTCACCATGCAGAGCAAAGGCCAGGCCATGGATGAAAAGCAGTGCCTTGCCACTTGTACTCAGAGAGGCCGTGATTCCCAAGCTGGACACACAGGAACGTGAACCATTACTTTCAGAAGAGGGTCATGCCTTGCAGAAATCCATTTGCAAAAAATTCTATTTCAGTTTTGAGGATCCTAAGTTCAGATTTCACTTGAAGCTGCCATCATCTGTATAAGGTGATAAAAGCTTTCAAGTGGTTTTCTTGCCTTACCTTACTTGCATTGCTTCCCATTTTCTCAAGAAAGGATTTGCTGCTTGGTTAGGTAAGTTCAGACTTGGTAAAAAATAACTAAGTTGGTAGAAACCAGTAAGAGTGTCACGTACATTCTGTTCCTGTGACTGAGAAACCACATAGAATTAAATGCTGTTGCAATTTCTAGGTTGCTGGATTACAGAAACAGCAAATACTGCCTGTATGGAGACTGATGCAGCAGCGCACTTCTATCCTCAAAGAGGCACGAGTGTGAACAGCTTTGGTGGTGCTGGGTGTCTGGTAACTCTGCTGCAACTGCACAGGCTGGGATTTCACCCTTTGGTTAGAATCCTGCAGAATCCAGCAGCTTTGCTGCCCAATGCAGCAGCCAGCTGTAGCATTTCGTGTTCTGTGCAACCTTCCTGGCAGGGGCTGCCCTCAGGAGCTCCATGCCCAGCCTCCGCTCCTCGCGCCTCCGCAGAAAGGCAGCAGTGGGGGGGGTGTTGGAGCCCGCATCCCGTGGGAAGGTCACCGTGCATGTCTGAGAAAAGAGCACAGTGGTAAATGTGAGGGGAACAGTCCCTGCAGTTTCCTCCTTCCTTAAAGCTCACGAAGATCAGTGAGGCCTTCACTGAAGCGCATGGACACGCTGCAGACACCACTGGGATCAGCCCCCCTTTTACTTACAGCTGACTGATGGGTGCAACCGGCAGGTGCTCTGCATACCCCCACTCCCATAGCCTGTGGCTACAGAGTGAGTTTCACTGTTTTGTTTTTTGTTTCTCCTCCTCTGTTTACATGCTAACACCTTATGTCGGACAGAAGTTAAGCGAAGATTCTCTTGGTCCCTCAGTGTACTGCATCTGTACTCACCATTTCACGATTCAAGTGTGAAACGATTTAATCAGTGCCACCAGCGCTGACGGCGCACGTCTGAGTTCCTGTGGCAAGTCTTGGGCTCAGGCAGCACGGTCGCTGCAGTGCCCTGGACTAACATCTTCAGCTGGGGCAAGGGCCGGGGATTTGCCAGGAAACTCCTTCCAGCAGGTGAGAGCATCAGTATGTGGAGTGTCCAAGAGCAGCTGGCGAGTGTTGTGCAACGGCCAGCCTTCATGACAGCTGAACGGGATTCTGTGGCAAAGAACTCAAGCTTCAGCATATTCTTCTTTAATCTTCCATTGCTGAGAAGACATCAGCTTTGGATTTGCTTTAGAATCTCTTGGCAGCTTTTCCACTCGTTAGTCCTGGGAGGAAGCAGGCACTGCGAGAGAGGCTGTGCTTTGGGTCTTTCTCCACAGCCATCATGCTCTATGAAAACCACCTGTATTTCCTATAGAGTTCATCTGTTTATGCACCTGCATGTATAAACAGATGCAAAAAATACATGAGCATTCAACATTTCTTAGCAACAAATTGTGAATGAAGCATAAACTTAGGTTCCAGGATTAAGATTTAAGTTTCTGTCTACCTGGGTCAATGTTTGAGGTTACTGAAGTGTTCGAGGCATTGAACTTTAAGACTGCATTCATCACAGCTTCCTAGACTAATATAAATTTCTTCTCATTAAGTCAATAAGCGTGGTTACATCAGACAGCGGTTCTGTCTAGAACCGAAGATTAATGTCCATCATAAAAGTGACATGAAGAGACAACTTGTTTGATTTATACAGACTATTTTTGTCTTCTCAGTTTTAAAATAAAATTCAAGTTATTACTTCTATCAGTGTAGAGGCTTTCTTTCTCACTTCTACTACTAAAATTTTTTCAAATGACGGCTTCTTTTTAATTCAAGAATGAGCCTGTAGGAGGAAAAACCCTACTTATAGGTGGACTAAGTACAGTTGACTGATAAATGGGGGTTTAAGTTCTTTTTAGGCTCATTAATCCATCTGTTGCTGTTTTCTGTAAGAAAGCATATTCCTGTTTAGAAATGGAAATTGGGTTTTGAATTCAGATGTAAAATATAGTTGATGGTGCTGCAGCAGCAAACGTGGTTCTTGAGCCTTGCTCTGCTCGGATCAGCTGAGTCAATGCCTTGGTGTTTTGAGTTGCTGCCAAAGCCATCTCCTAGCCCACGGACCCTCGCCCAGTGCCGTGGCATCCTGAGCTGCCGTTCCATGCAAAACCACTGACATGCTGAGCATGGACATATCTTCTGCTAATTCCGTTGAAAATTCTAGTGAAGTTTGGCCTCAGGTGCCAGTTCGGAGGCTTTCAGTTCTCACCTCCCATAGCTTTTATCAAATTTCATGGGATAGAAAAGCATGTTACAGAGCCACAAGTTTTGTTTCTACTGTGGTCTTTCTGTTAGTAATGGATCAACTTCACAAAGTGCCTTATGTTGCTATGCTGTTCTTGAAATACTTAAATATATTTTCTTTATTATTTGCTAGCCCAAAGCTAGAAAAAAATAATGGCAATACAGTGGTTCTAGCAAGGCCAAAACTGGGATTTGAGCACGGCAGTGGTGACAGACTGGAAAATGAAGTGATCTTGAGCTCACTGTTCATATGTTCTATAGACACATCTGGTTTTGTCTTTCTTATTAAATTTTTTTTCTAAAGTCAGGTGTGGGCTTTCAAATGCTGCCTTTGTAGGAAACCCCCAACAAGTGATGACAGTAGGGCCTTTGGGCGCAACTGCGCTGTTGTTTCTAGCACACCACCACGAACACTTTGTGGCAGGTCAATAGCTGCAGGTTCACCTGAGGCTTGGGAAGGTAACTAGTAATGATGAATTACGGTTCCAAGCAAGATATGGCACATATATTTCTAACAGTTTCTTCCTAAACTGTTGGTGGTGTTTTCTTTGTGAAATGAACTTTTGCAGCAGCGGGAGTGGCATCCTCCCAGGTTCCCCCTCCCATGAAGCTGGTTTCTGGCCTGCCCAGGGAGTTGGCAGATTAAGGCACGTTGTTGATCTTGGTGCTTGCTCTCTAAGCAGGCCAGAAGGTGTGAGCCAGCATTTACTTTCTTGACTATTTCTCTGATGTCTGTCTGATACAGGGGTAGCCTCACAAAATCAGTTACCTGCTGAGGGACAGAACATCAGCAAGCATCTTACCTAGGTTAGCAGAATTGCTGGGATTTCCTTTATTAGCACAAAGTGATTATCTTTGGGGTTTCCATGTTGAGGAGATACCTTTGCTGGAGACCAAGGCTTGGACTTTGCTTCTCTTTACCGGTTCTCTGAGAGTTGTCAGACCTCCCAATTTTAAAATGAGGAAGCAGTAGAAATAGGCCACAGTAAAATCTCTTTTTATTCAGACTTCTTTCAGATGTTGAGACAAAAGAGCTGTAACGAGTTCTACTGTTTGCTGACTGTGTCACCAGTGAATCAGGGGGTAACAGGTTCTACTTTCTTCTTAATTCAGTTTGCTCCATGTCTTGCCAGAATTCAGAGCTAAATGTTCTTGTCTGTCACCAGAGCAATGGAACCTGCGTATCTGTAACAATCTTCAAGTAAGTGTGCGAGATATTTTCTTAATTGTAATTAGTCAGGATCATGTTCCTTTAACAAAGGTTAACACCATATAAAACAGGTATTTTTACAATTTTTGGTGTGGATATGGCTATTTTGAGGTGCATAAGGAATGTCAGCATTCCGCTGAGCTCCAGACCTAGGCTCTGCGCTGTGCCAGGGGTTTGGATGGGTGGTCCCAAGAGTCACTTTAATTCTAAAAATCTAAGTGCAAGCAGAATACTAATATATATACAAAATGTATGTATTATTGAAATTCTAAAAATCAATTAAAGCTTTTCTGTAATTGTCTGCAGATGCTGCATGCTCCAGTTGAATGACAGTAGGTAATTTGTAAAGTGTTTAGGTTCATTGTTGGCCATCTCTTAGAATTGATTGTCCTTTAATTAACTTACATCTATCATGCATGTAATGTGATTCCCAATAAAAATTACAGAATTTTAATTGAAATTGAAAAGTTCTGAAAGGTAAAAATACAAATAATATGTATTATATATGAGCATACTCCAACTTAGAGACATTCTGAAGAGATTTCAATAATAAGGCAGGTTTTCCACATGATTTAATTATCAAATGATTTGACTGAGTATTTAGATTAGAACAGTATAATTTGGTTTATTTCATAAAGAAAAGCTTTACATCTTTATGTCCTTATTGATTTGTCAATACCATTTAATGAGTTTCAGTTCACAAAAGTTACATTAGTCAAAATACATCTTTTGGATTGGTAAATATAGCCTTATTTTGGAAAAAAGACCACTTGAAGAAAATGCTGAGCATAGTTTAAAAGGAATTATCACAAAGTATTGCTCCTAATGTACCTGAAGAAGTGCAAAGCGGCAGCAGGCATTCTGTTATTTGACATATAGTTATTGTGTATGATGCCAGGAAAATTATTTTATTTTCAGTAATCCTGACATCTGTTATGGTCACTAAATCAAACATGCTGGACATGTTTTCATTTATGCTCTTTAGTTTGCATATTCTGAATTTTTTTTTTTTAGGATTCTTCCTAACTTGATTTTCAATAGTTTTAATGAGCTTGTTTTTAGAGGTTGCAGACATTTTCTGCACCTTGCAGTGAAGTCTGATGGTTGCTTTAGACAGACCGTTGCACAGGTACCGCAAGATCTTTGTGTCTAGGCCAAAAGTACAAGAGTAGCATAGTTTAAGTTATTAATCCTCGCTTCTCCACTGGCTCCAGCCGATTGCCACATCATTATTTTTTCTGTCCTCTTCTCATGGAAGAACGAGAATCCGGTGACTTCGGTGTCCTCAGCGTTGATGCCCTTGCAAAGAGCTCTTCTCTCCCTCAAACCTGTGTCCCTCTTTCAAGGCTGTCTTGTTACACTGCAGTTCATCTTTGTTATGGTAATTTAAAATTTTAACAGGTTTATTAATCCTGCAGAATTTATTATAGTCAAACATGAGATATTATTAAGTTGCTATTGTACGAAGCATTTACCCTCGCTGTTGGAATGACTTGTCCTCTGCATTGGCAGACGCAGAAGCGTTCATTTTGTTTCCTAATTAGGAGAGCTGCAATCAGGAACCATGACAGAGTTCAGCTCCTCAGTGTACAGCATGCCAGGTTCCATAGTGCAGGCTTTATAAAATTCTCTTTAATTCAGGAACAGAATATCATTAACTTTGTAAGTGGATGAATACAATGGACAAGCAATTTAATTAACTTCTAACATTGGATGTTGGACAGGAGACAAAATGAAATTATGCACATATTTCTTATGCAGGCAGTCAACCTTGAAAGGGGCTTGATTGTGATGGGTCAGACAGGGGGACAGCTTTGTCCAATTATTTGATGTTTAGTCCTAGAATATGAAATTTGAAATTTGGTACTTTGTAAATCAATCATCTCTTATTTTGAGGCAGTTACAAAGGTTCTTTGAGACACAAAACAACCGCCAGTGACTGTGACACACTAAATACAACCTTTTACCACTTGATGCTTTCCGATTTGGAGATGACCCGTATAATCCTAAATGGAATGGGCATTAATGCCTCCTCGTCAAATTGAATTTGCTATCTTGAGTGTGTTATGTAAGAATATATCAGTGAAATACTAAATTGATTTAAAGTTTGTAAAATTAAAATTATGTAGTCAAGTAAATGTGGTAACAGTCATCCAGTTTACCAGTTCCCTACAAAATGAAACACTTCTTTTTTTTTAAGTAGAAGAAAAACTTGGTGAAATGTTAAACATCCAGGAGTCTCTCCCATCTGATCAGATGCCGTCCAGGTCCAGCAGCACCGCTCGAGGCAGATTATACCTCCTGTAATAGAGTCGGGAGGGTTTGGGCTCCGGTTGTGGAAGCACAGCACAGACTAGCCGCCGAACCAGTTGCATGAGCGGTCAGGGGTTCACACAGAGCGTTCCTGGGTCTGCCTGCTGGCCCCGCGCACTGTGCGGACACTCCTGTGTACAACTCACCAGCTGGAGGATGTGCTGGTGTTTGGTGGGTAGTGAAGGAGCCACTGATTTGTAGGAGCAGAGAGGGAAGGAATTGCCCTGGGTTCCTTGGTGGGCTCATGTATGCCTGTCAAGTTTTGCTTCAGAACTAGTCGGGTTTTGCCCTCACAATATCTCCCTTCTGCCCTCGCAGATCAGGGGAGCGGTTGCTGAAGGATATTCCACGTACTCGGTCTCTTCATGGTTATCAGATACCCATAACTAGTCTGGATTAATCCCTCATCAGTCCGTGCTGGTGCTGCTTTTCAGCTGACATAGCTCTTTCTGTTCCCCAGTGCTGCTCCTCGCCTGTGGTTTACTCCCGGCATTTCTTTTGTTTTGCTGGGATACAGAGTCAGCCTCTTTTAGTCACTTCTTGTATGACAGGATCTTCTCTAATCCCGACAGCCTTTTTCAGTGTGGTCAAACCTTTTCATGTGGGCAGTGGGAATCGATACTGTGGTTCCAGGTGATGCGCCATCATCGCGCTCCTTGGCTGCACGAACGCTGCTCTTGCCATGGCTGCATCTCGTGTGCTGCGTGCGGAGATCTCTGCTGCCTCTTCCCCGGCTGCGTCCCCGGGGCGGTTTGTGTGGTGCACTCGCTCACCCAATTCTGGGAGCACAGAAGGCTGTGGCGTAAGGAATAAACTTCTGGAAGAGGCCAAGTGCTACATTGGTCTCTGATGCTATTGGTTACACTCCTAAAATGATTACAAAAATAAATAGGAAATAGAACATACAGGATGTAACTTGTTTCCTGAAAAATAACATTCTGAACTTTAGTATTGTCTTCTGTAGTCCGAGGCTTAAGCTCATTTCTCGAAGTTCGTGAACCATTCCCAATACCCACTGGTGAAGTCTGGCTCTTTGTACAATATTTTGAGCTCTGTTTATCAAGAACTTAGAAGTGCCTGGGAAATATTTTTGTCTGTCCATGAGGTTTAACACTGAAATAACCATTAAGTATTTAAGCATTTAACTGTGTATCTCTTTTTAGGAATGCTCACACCCATTCTGTCAGCTCTGCTTACAGGCAGAAATCAGATTTTGTTTCTCTCTCTCCTCATCCCGCAGAGCCCGTGACTGTTCAGCGCAGTGGATTGTGCGTGGTTCTGGCTCGGAGCCCTCGGTGGAGCCCTCCGCAGAGTTTTTGGCTGTGTCATCCCACACGCCTCTTGCCGTCAGGCCCGTAAAAAGTTGCTGGGGCAGAATTCAGAGACGTATGGGTTTGAATCCTGTATTCAGACGAGCTCCTTCCCTACTGGTGCGGAGCCAAGCTGCGTGCCTCTTACCCTGATTGGGGCTCTAGAGTGCTCGTGTAATAGAAATATTAAAAAACGGTGTGATTAATGACTTTGTGACGGTTCTGCTTTGAGCTCAGGAATATTGATAAGTGGTCTTTTTTTAACCGTTCGGCGTGCATACACTACCCTTAACTCGTGGTGGCTTCTCAGTCTGTCAGTAATCTTGGGTTTTGTATGGGGTTTTTTTTTAGTTTATTGATTTGTAATTAAAATGTTAAGTCTTTCCTGTGAAATATGTCAGTATCCAAAGTGATATTAAATATTCATTGTCAGTGTGGTAGGTTACATATGGATTATTCATTTACTTACCAGACCTGTTTAGACATAGGTCAGATTTTTTATTTGTTAATTTTTCTTTTCTTCTTAAATTAGCTAGTGCCAAAAAATATTTTTAAATGGAATATGATTTTTTTATTTGCTCTATTAATGCAGCAAAGAAATGATAAAGAGAAGGTAGTAGAGGTGGATCATGTTAGCTGAAGATCACTTGTTTTGTTAGTCTTCAGAACAGGATAAATGAACGCTCCTGGGACTTTGTTTTTTTTCCTGACAATGTTATTGACGGTTGCTGTTGGCAGAGAGACCTCTCTGAGGTATCCATAAAGACCAGGTCTGCAACAAATTATTTTTTTAGCAAGATCTCTTGATTTAGCATCCAAATGGCTTGGGATTTAGATATCTTTGGGTTTTTAAAACAGTTAGTCCAGGCTGTCATGTAGACAGGTCACTAACCTGTTTAGAAACCTAACCAGATAAGCCCATTTGCAAATACCTAGATCTTGGTAATGAGTCTAGAAATAAATAGTACAAGCTGTAAAACTATACATAAACACTCATGGATCAGTTGTTTCCTGAATTACATTGAATTCGACTATTATAAAAACGAACAAAAAAATCCATTTATTTTTTAATTATTTGGATTTTTTAGTGGTAAATTTGTAGCAGCTATTCCTGGATAGCTCAATTGTTATTGGTCTCATCACGCTTAAAAACTGTTGTGAAGAAATAAGAAGAAAAAGAGTGAGGGAGCAGTGCTAGATGTTAAAGGTGTGTCTGGTGCTGCTAAACTACAACTGGACAGTAAAGATTGTGGCATTAAAATTAGTTGAGGATCGTTAGAAATCACACAGCATGTTCTGGCAGCTTGCTGAAGCTGGAAGCGTGGACAACATGAGCTTATTCACCTGGCACGAAGCAGTCAGGAGTGTAACTTCACTGCCTAACCCAACAGTACGGCCGAGAGAGTCTGTTTGAAAAGTGGGCAGGTCCGTAAAATAAACAGATTACAAACAAATTAGAACTTTTAAAGTCAAAGTCAGCATGTGGACATTAATCCAAAAATGCAGAAGTATCTTTGCAGGTATGGTCTAATATAATTACAGTAAACACGACCAGGATTTGGGTAGACCTAGTGCTAGATACCCTATTTCTTCCCCACCTGCTGTGCCTGCAGGCTTCTGCTCTCGCAATCCTCCACTGCTTCAGCAGCACCAACTTAGCTGGGACACTGGAGAATAGTTCCACTGGCTTTAACATGGGTGTCACCTGTAACTCAGCAGATACTTTTAATACAGACCGAGTCGCAGCGCGCCGAGAGAGGGTTTTGTCACCGGGTATTTGGAGCCCACTCACTTCTACACTTTATTAAAGGTGTAATTATTCAAATAGTGCTGAAACAAAGCTGATACCCGTGTTTGCGATACGAAGCTGCAAAAGAGGTGCGTAATTGCTTGGCATGGTCTGGCTGGGGCTCCGGCTGTCGGCACCGCAGGTAGACGAGGCCTGTGCGGGGGAAGCTCAACAGCAGTTTAATTGTGTGTGCTTTAGCTGATAAGTCTAATTCAGGAAATGATAAATTGCTGGACACCTAATTTGCTTGCAAATAAAAAGTGATAGACTATTTTATAATGAGTTGATCTGTGTACCCAGCCTGGTTTTTTAACCTTGAATGAGTAACAGACATTCAGTTAATTTGTCTATACTGGTCCAAGCAGCCTGTGAGCAGGTTACTGCGCTCCGGTTACTTTGTGGGTCGCTGTTTGGGTGTGTTGGAACCAGCCTGCCCTTGCATCGTGCCCTTTATTCATTTCTTGGAAAGTGACAGTTGCGTCAAAATTAACTTTTTTAAGGCAAACTAGGGGGAGGCGTTTTCACGAGGTGTTTCTGAACTGCCTCAGAAATGCAAGGTAGCCTGGGGCTCGTTTCCAGGCAGAATTTCAGAGCGGTTCCGCGGTCCTGTAGCCTGTGGCAGTGTGCCCAGCACCGCAGGGACCGGCCGAGGGGCGGCCAGGCGCTCCCGCAGCTCTGGCCGCGCACGGGTACCCCTGCAGCCACTCCCCTCAGCCGGCTGCGGCCCAGGGAGACGGGCGGGACGGGACGGTGCTGGGCCGGCTGCGGGCCTGGGGCCCGGCACCCGCGGCCTCCCGGTGGCCTCTCGGCGGCCGGGCGCGGTCGGCCCGTGGGCGCTGCCCCCGGGCCTCTCCCAGCAGCTCGGGCCCGGCCGGGAGGCGGCGAGCAGGCGGTGCCGCTGCCGGCACCCAGCACCTCCGCGGGCTCCCCGGAGGGGCCGCGGGGAAGTCGGGGCCTGCGCCCGTTGCCGCCGCTGGTTTTGCTGTTTGAAGTCCCATAAATTTAATTGTGACGTAAATGACTCCAGATAAGGTGCCCCGTGTCGTACCCGATAACCGGGCTTTTATGTACGGTGATTGTCTTCCTGTCTGGAGCTGCTGCAACTTCCCATTTGTGCGTTTCCCGTGACTGCGACGTGGCAGCTAATAGACTCCATTTTACTGATGGGAAACCAATGCGTGCTCCTGCTGTTCGGGTTTATAAATATGTAGAATATTTTTTTAATTGTTGTTAGCAGAGCAGGCAGGTAATCAATAATACCAGGCGTGACAACACGCTGTTGACATACAGCATAGCCAGGGAGGCCGGTAGGAGATAAGGGCTTCCTGTCAGCAGTGCCCCGCGCTAGTTAATATTCAGACGTTGTCATGTTCGATGATAAATGAATTCCTTGAACTATATTGATATAGTAGGTTAAACATTGAAAAAGTTGGGTTGAACTTTGACTTTAAATATTCATTAAAGCTAATTATGGATTTTATGACTACATGAATTACAGTTTCTGTGTCATCATTGGCAATTTATTTTAAATTTATTTAAAGCAATCTTTATATATTAACTTTATCGCATTTAGTGAGGTAGTGCAGTAAATGTTTACTCTGTGCAGTAATTAAACTTTTATTCTGGTATTTCCTTTATGCATTAAATTTCCACAGCTGAAATGACGTACTTTAGAAACAAATTATGCGAATTAGCTGTAAAAAAAAATTATAGCTGTTTAAATCCTCAAACTTTTATGGCACAAGTTCTGTGTAATCAAAGTAATCATGTTTTTAGTGATGCCAGATGTGTATGTAATCCATCAGAACCAGTCTTGCTGTCAGTACCAGTTCTTCCAGATGAGTCTTTCGGCAGGGAATAATGAAAGACATTTCCCATATTGTACTGAGTATCATTCTGGAACCTAATTAAAAGCAGTGAAGGTTTAACTTCAGTCTGCTAACAAGGAGAAGGGTCTAGAGAACAAGTCTTAGGAGTTGCAGCTGAGGGACCTGGGGGTGTTCAGCCTGGAGAAGACAGGAGAGGGTCAGGAGAGACCTTCTCGTTCTCTACAACTCCCTGAAAGGAGGTTGTAGCAAGGTGGGGGCTGGTCTCTTCTCTCATGTAATAAGTGACAGGACAAGAGGAAACAGCCTCAAATTGCGCCAGGGGAGATTTAGTTTGGATATTAGGAAGAATTTCTTTACAGAGAGGATTGTGAGGCATTGGAACAGGCTGCTCAGGGCAGTGGTGGAGTTCCCATCCCTGGAAGTGTTTAAAAGACGTATGGATGTGGTACTGAGGGACATGGTTTAGGGGCCCTGTCAGTGCAGGGCGAACGGTTGGACTCAATGATCTTAAAGGTCTCTTCCAAACAGACGATTCTGTGAGAAGATAGCTACTTTTTTCTCCGTAATATGTTGTTGGGGGGAAATGCAAAGCTCTTGCAGTTACCCTGCACTAACTGTACGTTAAATTTTGCTCTCTCTTTCTGCAGCTGGCAGTACAGTTCTGCATGCACATGTGGTAAGAACAGTCGGGTACTTCCATCAGTCCTGAAAAAAAGGCGTTTTCTTAATAACAGTCTTGCCGCGAGATAATCGCCTGGCCTTTTCCCCGAGTTCCTGAACGTTTCCGTAAGGGCTGTTCACAGGAAAGCTTTCAGCAGCTGGGATGTGTTTGACTGTGTACTCTGCAATCAGCATCTGTGATACTGAAGAGATTCTAGTTGTTCACAAAGGAAATTTTTCCAAGTTTACCCATTGGATTGTGTGTGCAGGTCTAACTATTGGATTTTAGGAGCACTGAGGTAAAGCTGTTTACTTATAATGTACAGGGGAGACAGAAGAATAGTCATCAGTTGGTTTCAACATTCCTGTGTGTTTCTAAGCTACTTGGCCAAGCTAAATATTACTGTTGTTCATGACCCTCTTATCTGACTTTTCACTTTGACGCTTCTCAGTATTTTAATCAGGGCGTGTGTATATATTCTTGCCTATTTACAATGCTTAAAATCCTCTAGGAAGCAAAATGTGAGTAAATTTAAACAGAGCGAACGGCAGTGTTTGTGTGGCATTTCCTCATGGCTGCAGGTTTCACTGTGAGTTGTGTGCTTAGGGGAGTAACTAGGCAATTCGGACACTGGTGAAGCCCTTTCTCTTCAGTCAGCTCCTGCCTTAACTAGTAGGGTACAAACCCACCTGTCTGATCAGCCCCAAGAATTACATGTGCAGTCCCTGTGACCACCTGAGGTGTGCTGGTCATCCTGAACTGTTAGAAGCTTCTGGTATTGCTGAATACAGGGTGATTTTGACAGAGTTACAGACCCGGGGGTTGGCAGCTTGGCCTAACAAACTAAGAGCTTTCTGATCCGAGCCTAACTTTGAGCTACTGTGAGCTGCCACTCTGTGACAGTGCTGACAGTTTCCATGACTGATCAGTGTTTGCAGACTGCTTGGAAAGTCAAGCAGAAAAGACTGTGGCTGCTGCCTTCGCTTCATTCTGGTGCGACATCACGTGTCCGACAGAGCGTTTGCCTTCTCCTGTGCAGTTTTTGGTGCAGTTCCGCCATGGTTTGGGTTCAGCGTGGCTAGCAAGAGCTTCTCGCTCTGGTCTGAGCCTTCATCTCAGACATGCAGTTGATCTGAGTGCTTGAGATGGAAGTGAACAGACTCATCCATTCAGGGGAAAGCTGTGGCACTGTCCGGGGGAGCCCGCAGCTGCAGAACCTGCATCCCCCGGGCTGTATGGTACAGTCAGCTTCGGTGACCCTCAGGGTTCTACTCTATAAAGACTGCCGTAAAGAGGGCTTAAATATTTGCAGATTGGCAGATTTTGTGTTCTGCAGTCGCTAACAGATGTGGAGAAACTGAGAAAGTGAGGGACAATACGTAACGTGACTCCCAAGGCTGCATTTTAGTAAAAGCACCTGCTTACAGATGGCATAAATTTGTGCCAACAACAGAAGTGATTGATTTCAATGATCCTTGAAGTGAAACAAGTGATGGTTTTCTTTACATCTGAAATCTTTAAAAGTTGAACTGTTTGGGGTGGTTTATAATTTGTAATGTCTTTCTGTATCCTGTTACTTAGATACTGTATGTACTGCTCCTACCGTGTGTGCCACTGCTGCTTTGTCCAAAGAATATTACAATTGTAAATAAGAAAATACAGCAAAGTTCTAGACTTTGAATTAATATCATTTAACTTTATTGTTAAACTGTCATTTTATGAGAAATAAATTGAATTAACATAATCTCCTCAACCAATGGGTCTAGGCATTAGGCCCTGGAAGAAAGTTTCTTTTTACTTACATTTCATTGTGTTTGGGCAGTGAATTATAACTGTGCTCCATCATTTTTGCAGGTTAGTATTTATGTACATAAACCTGATTAAGTCTATAACAAGACGGCAGATAGTGATAGCCGTTATTTCCATTCCATTATGACTGTGCTGCTTTTCAACAGCGTGTTTAGAATTACACGATCAAAGCCTATCTTAATGGTCGTGGTATCAGTTCCTGAAACTCACCCTGTTGCTTCCCCACTATCGAAGAGTCTTTGTGCACCATTAGTTAACACTCAGTGCTACAAAGGTAGACTATCAAACCAGACTTTTGCCACATAATTCTTCAAAATTAGTTTTTTTAAATGAGATTAAACTGTAGGAAGTCAACTAGATTTAGGTGTCACAGGTAAGCTGAATTGGCCACGTTACTGACCTAGCCCGGATGTCCCATTCCAAGATCCCTTTTTCATTTGCCTTTAAAGTTTTCGGTCTCGAGGCATTTGGGATGGTATTTTCCAGATGCTTGCCAAGGCTCATTTTGTTACTTCCGAGGACCACGTAAGGAGCTGAAATAAAGCTGTATCTTTATACTGAGTTCTTACAGAGTACTATTCTATAACAAAGTGTTATCTTTATCTATGTCTGTGCATTGAAGAAAGAGATGGACCAGCTGGGAAGAATTCAGAAAGAGCAGAATAGGGCAGAATGACTCACGTCTGGAGAAAGTGACTTTAATGCTCTTTATTAAGTTAATAACAGCTTCTGATAAAGGAATTATATTTAACCAGACTTTATAACTGAGAACTCATCCAGCTGTTTGTACTTTCTTTTTTCATAATATATATATCAGATTCAAATTATTTAAATTTGATATAATACTTGTGTTGTAACCTTTACCTAAGGTCAGCTCTCTAAATAAATGAGCAGGTAAGAGCTCAACTCCTAAGTGCTTTACTTCGTAATTAATCACACCGACTTCAGCAGGGTGTAAATGGTGTGTGTGTAAAACCACCGATGTTAAGGTTATCGGGTGCTTCTGCGGAAGGTGAGATTCTGTGATACAGAACCATGTTGTAGACGCCTGCTCACTCGAGCAGTACTTAGGAACCCAGTCACTGTTCCTACCGTCACAAGTCTGCATGAAGCAGGGGTACCACAGCTGAGCCCTGTGACCATCCCTCTGCATCTGATCGGCCTCACTGTAACTAAGTGCTATCAAGGAGGATTCTGAAATTCTAGCATTTTTTCACCCATGTTTTTCCTTGGTGCCGCTGCAGCCGAGCAGTGCCAATGTGCATGCGAAGAAGCAGGCACTTTACACTTAGGATTCCCTGCCTTTCCTCAAAATTCAAAGTCGTGACAGTTTGTGTTTTTCTTTCTTTGCTTTAACTGGGGGCTTTGCGAGTGAGTTCAAGAAAGTTGTTTTCAAGCACAACAGTTGGATTTGACCTGTAGCTTGCATGTGATTTTAAGACTTATATAGTTTTAGCTCTCTGAGAAACAAAATCTACTTTTCTCTACAAAAGCTCTCTGTAAACGTATTGCTATTCAAGAATAATCTCCTGCTTTTAAAATCCAAAGGCCAGAGAATCGTGGAAGTTGAGCTTGAGACAGCGGCATTTTCTATTGCTAATGACAGTTTCTTCGGTTGGAAATTAAATATCAGGTGCAATGTTTTTATCTTGTATTGGGATTTATTTTTTCCTGGCAGTGTGTCCTTGTGCAGTGTAGTTAACCTTGAGTCCTTGACCAGAGC